>OX638365.1:32612990-34002990 GCA_951812935.1 Hermaeophaga mercurialis | reverse complement strand
GAAAATTTAAAAGCGCCCATAATTCGGGGAGTTTGTTCTGCAAAGGTGTACCGGTAAGTAGAAGGCGATAAGGAGCTGCGTAATGAGTATTTAACGTTTGCGTCAGTTTACAGTGGTGATTCTTCATGCGATGCCCTTCGTCTATAATCATGTACTTAAAAGGTACCTGCAATTATTTACGGTACAGAAAAAAAGTTCTCAGATTTATAAATGGGGCGTGTTACCTTTGAAAGGATACCTTTGTCTTTTATAATATATTCGTATGTAGTAAGTAAAACGTTAAATTTAGCCGATTTCATTTGACTCTGTATTAACTTTCTTGCGCCTGGTGAACCTTTGTAAGAAACCACAAGAACTGTGGGCGCCCACTTTTCAAATTCCAACATCCAATTTGAAATGGTTCTAAAAATTAATTAAGAAAATATACAAACGTCAATTTGACATGTAACAGAAATAATTAAAATTACTGATTTCCAGTGAGTTGTAAAAAAGCCAAAACAAACTAATTATACTTACGATAATGGAACAATGATGAGAAATGGTCCATTTATTTTTTTCTTCTCCATTAGATACGTTATTAAACCGATGGTTTGAATCGTTTTTCCCAAACCCATTTCATCGGCAAGAATACCATTTAGGTTATTATTATATAAAGACACCATCCATTCCAAACCTTTTACTTGATATTCTTTCAATTGGCCGTTGACCATAATTGACGCCTGTTCTGTAACCATTTCGCTTACAGTATGCGCAATGCTGTAATACGTTTGTTCTTCTAAAGTATTCTTGTTGTATTCGTCGTCTTCAACTTTAGCTTTCTTAATAACTTCTCTTGCATCGAATTCTCTAATCTTGTCGTAATCGTCTTTTAGTTCCTCATATTCCTCTTCGTCTTCTGTATCGATCATTTCCCATCCGGGATGCTGTTGAAGCCATTCTTGGAGTTCTTTGACTGTCGGGGCGATATCGCCGAAAAGTTTGTTGCCAGTTGCGATTTCCAACACGGTGACTCTTCTATTAGGTTGTTGCATTTTCTCTTGCCTTCGCTTACGTCTTTCTTCTTCTCTTTTCTTGTTGGTTTGTTCTACTTTATGTTGTTTTACCATCTCCGTTAGATTACATATGTATTCGTCGGTTTGGGACAGCAAGAACGCCAAACGTTTATCTTTCTTTTGATCGATTAATTTTCTGTAACCTTCTTCGTCTTCCGCCATCAGCCTTGAAAATAATTGAATTTATAACTAAAAAAAGCTACATTTTATACATTTATACTTACTTTTTCATACGCTCTTTCTCTCTTCTTTCTTGCTCTTTCTTCTGTTCTCGTTCAGCGTTAGCATGATAATTGATAATAGCTTTATTGAGTTTCGATAATTTAGACTGATTTTGTCTATGGAATTCTTTGAAGTCTTTTGCGTGGTTTAGTACATTGTTCAAAAACTCTTGATTTTTCTGGCGCTTCTTCCTTTCCGCTTCTAATTTCTGTTGTTTTTCCAGTTTTTCCGTAGCTCTGGCTTCACGAAGGCTTTGGCGTTTCGTTCTTTTAAATGCCTTAACATTAACTGCCGTTTCTAATGTTGTATCCTTACGAATACAACTGAGAACTTCGCTGCGAAGTTGCCTTTGCAGATTCACGCATCTGAGAGCTCTGAGCTCAATCTGAGCTCGAATTCGTAATTTATCTGACATATCTGTTGGTAAGTTGCTCACTTGTTCAATTCTAGCGGCGATCCTAGCAGCAAGTCGGTACTCTCTTTCTTGGAGAAGTACCACAGGGTCAATTGTGGATGGTCTAGTTAGAGCGGTTTCACTAAGTGAAGTATCAATTTGTTGTTTCTGAGCGTTAGAAGCATCTGAAAATGAAAATGTATCTAAAATTAGTCCAATTAGTCTGTAAACTAGTTTCTACAACAATTTATTTAATTTTTTATTAACTAGGTGCCCGATGTTAATGCATACCTTGTATTTCTTTTATAGACAACTGCTCACTAATTTTTGTTGCAGATGGACTTGAAGGGGGCGTAGGATACAATGATTTATCCAACTTTTTAGTCTGCAAACATGTCATTACTGACTGTGGCAGTGGTTGATTTCTTGCTAAACATCTGAAATTATTTCAATTAATTTTAGTGTAAAAACTAAGCTGGAAGGTATTACCGGTAAGCCATTATTTGACTTCTGAGCTGTTTCATTTGAATAGTGGAAAAAGCTTTATTGCTATCAGCCGAAGTAGCAGTCATGGCTCGAAGAGCTAGTAATTGTGCATATCTTGGATCATCCTCTAGTCCTTTTTCTTTCATTGTTTCAATTGCCTTCTCCAAGGCGAGCTTATTATTTGAATTAACTTGACTCATTTTAGCTAAATAAATACAATGAATTTAATTTAACATAAAACATATATTAAAAACTTACATGAAGAATTTAGGTTATTTTGATGTACAGCTGAAGAACTGGCCATTTTGTGGTGTTCCACAATTGTTTAATTAAGGTAAATTTATATTCTCTTCGCTAATTTAATCCATATTATATTTTTATTAATATAAAAGAATAAACCAATTATAACAACACTGAACTGTTTAACAAGTTATTGAAAATGTCAAACGTTCAGAGGGCGCCACATACAGCGATGTTACTACCCCTTAATTGAGGCAACCTATTTTGCTTACTCAATATTTAGTATTTTTTTGCTCTTTATTTTGAGCGAGCTTCAGAAAAATTTTACATGTTTAGTAATTATCAAACGAGCGTATATAGCGAATTTCATCATTATGGACTATTTTTTTTAAGTATTAAAATCTGGAACCACATTTTATTTTATTCCTTAATCGCACATATTGATTTATATCCTAAACTTCTCCAGTGTCTAAATCTTTGAACTAAAGAAATATTTTACTATAATATTTATTAAATTATAAACAATAAATGGAGCACTAACAAGTAAAGCATGTACAAATGGTCCACCTAACACCCTGTGTTAATAAAGGTAAAAAAAATATTTAGAATTTTGAATGCCATAACATGATACATAAAAATCAATGTTTTTTATTCTTGAAATAAAAATTCCAATAACAATAGATTTATTTCCTTTTATCTAAATTCCTTTTTTTTAAGTTTTGCTCATTTTTAATTAATGTTTACCTGAAATTTGTATTTTTATTATCATATTTGTTTTATTCTTTTTAAATTTCATTCTGTATTAAATAAAGTTTTAGTTCAGTTTTATCCTGTTCTAGTTTCTTTGTTTAGCAGCTTCAGTTTGTACTTAGTTTAGTATTTTCCTATTTTTTTAGTTCTTTTTTGATCGAATTTTTATTGAATTTGATTCTCTTTCAGTTTCGTCCTTTTTAAGTTTCATTCTTTCTAAATTTCGACAATTTTGTTATAATTTTTTTCTATTTGTAGTTCAACTTTTTATTGAATTTTATTTGAATAATCAATAAGTTGGTTGTAATTATAAATAAATTTTCACTTTTACGCTCCCGTTTGCGACGACCCTGAATTAAATTTAATTGGAAAGTATATTCAATACATGTAACTAAAGTGATAATAATCCTATCTACAGTTCTATTGCTTAATCATTAAACGTTGTTTTAATGGTTTCATAGTTTCAACAAATTTAATTAATTTTCTAGTTTATTTTAAACCAAAATCAATAAATATGTGTCAATCGGATATGGACATTCAGTTTTCACCGAGTCAATGGTCAAAAAAAAGTCAAGGAACACAAAGATGTGAAGAATATATAGAGTGTATCGAAAAATGTAAGTAACAAATATTTACGTAAGTACATACCATATGATGTAACATTTATGAATTTTATTATTTTTAGATAGCAAAATCGTTAAACAAAGTATACCCTGTAAGGTAAACATCTCCTATGGATCAGGGAAAAGAGAAGTGATAGATGTTTATGGTACAGATCTTCCCGATGGTACTTTTTACATCACCTTTGAGTATATCTTGATATATTATTTATTCATTTTTAGATTCTCCTGTTTTAATATATTTCCATGGCGGGTACTGGCAAGAACCCACTATAAGACACGACAACAATTCCTACGTTGCTAAAAATTTGTATGAAAATAAAGTCAAAACAATTTTGGTGGGTTACGAATTGTGTCCCAATGTTACACTAGAACGTTTAATCGAAAACATTAAGAACGCTGTTAAATTGTGTTTAACTTTAGTGGACACTAGCCAGATAAGGTAAATTTCTAAAATCTTGCTAACCTTTCATTCAGGAATTAATTGTTAATCTTCTTAATATTTATTTTTAATTTTAGAGGAATACATCTGTGTGGTCATTCAGCAGGAGCGCAAATTGTTGCCATTTTATACAAAGATTTCATTCCCAGTCTGCCTGAATCCCAGCAAAATTTATTCAAATCGGCTTTCCTAATTGCTGGAATATACGATTTGTTACCTCTACTTGCAACTTCTTACAATGAAATACTGAAACTGGATGTAGTTAGTGCTACCAACGCAAGCCCACTTCATCAAAAACTGAAACCTACAAAATGTGAAATCGTTGTAATTGCTGCAGAATATGATAGTCCAAGATTTATAGAACAGGGAGAAAAAATGCACCAGCACATGAAAGAGTTGGGGTTCAAGTCACAGTTTGTACTGAGAAAAACTGCTGACCATTTTGATGTCGTTGAAGATCTCTTTGATAATAATAATGAAGTTACTAAGATTATTATTAATTATTGCACTTGAATAGAGTAAATGTCAAATTTTTCCAGTTTATTTTCAGTAGTAAATTGAATATTAATTACAATAACAGTAACAGACAAATTAAAAAAATATCTATTTGTCTTCTATTTCATCTTTCTAATCTTCAAAACATTAATATTTATACCTTCAAGTTTTGATTAAAAATTTATTCATGTTTTGTGTTGATAACAGGCTTCACTCATTATTTAAAAATTCACAATTAGCTTCTTTTTCAGATATTTCATTATTACATTCTAGTACATATCCTTTTAAGTTTCTTTTTTTTTTATAGATTTCTGAGATTTTTTAATTAAAACTTTGTTTCTCTCACTCAACATTCCAAATTATGATTTTTTAACTGAGGAGATTCAAACAAAATTTATTTTCCCGTCTAGTTATCTTGTCTTTCAAATTTTGTTTTTCTGCACTATTTTCTAACTTTCTTTCTATTATGTCCTGTTGAATATTTTTATTTTTTTTATTTTTATTTGTATTTGTTTCTGCTAGATTTCTTCATTTTCAAAAAATGTAATATAATTTTTATGATGTATTATCATTCACTTTTTATGAATCTTTTTAAGTTCTATGATTTGATTCCTATTCCAAACTAATATTATTGAATTCATCTTTGTGTTTGTACCTTTTACCAAACAAATTTTTATATTTTATTTATTTATTTATACAAAATTTTAATATAAAATAACAAAATAAATACTATTTGCAAACACAGAAATACATTATTTTCGATAATTACACATTAAATCTGAAATTGCTTTTAATGGTGATATTTCACTTTGCAAAAAATCAATATTTTCTGTGTACTGAGCACTTTCTTCAATGGCATTGATGTTTTTAAGCAACTGAAATATACAATACATTTGTTTATTAATATAGAAACATTCACTTATTAACTAAATAATAAATAGGAATCATTATACATCAAAACTAAACATGAAATTCCAAAACTGACAATTAACAAAAAAATAAAAGATATGGATACAAAAGAAAGAGGAGCTGTGGACAGTTTGGAATCAAGTAAGAAATTTAAAAATATAAAAAATCCACTTAAGAATTTTTAAAATTAAAAAACAGCGCAATGTTCTGAAGATTTGGTCAGAGCTGTAGGCAAATAAATCTAACGAGGATAAACAAGAAAATTTCGAAAACCAAGAAAGTAAAATAGGAAATATAAAAGATGTGAAAAATAGAGTTAAAAAGTAATAATGAAGACTGAATTGAAAGAAGATTAGAAGTAATAATGAAGATTAAAAGAAGCTGTAGACCGGTAAACTAAAAAAGATCAAGGGGTTCGATATAAAACGGAAGAATGGAGGAAATAGACAGGATCTGAAAATAATATATTTAAGTATATAAATTTAAAACAAATATTGTTTTTTATTAATACCTGGCAAGCTAAATTAAGATTTTCACAACATTTTGTTATTAATTCTTCATTTTCCGTTATAATAGTGCTTTCTTTAGGATTATCCTCATTTTGATGACTTGTTGCGACACTTTTTATACCATGCAAATCTAGTAGATCATCTTTAACCACTTCGGGCACATCGTAAGAAATATCTCCAACAATATTTCCAATTTTTTTATTCTTTTGGACAGGTTCATTAACTTTGCTCTCATCTGTGGCAGTTTTAATACCCCCAAACATGGGAAAGAGGTTCATATTCTTATTTAATACATTATCAATGTCATCTAACGAAATTGGTTTTAATGACTGATGCTTAAGAGGTTTTTTTAGTATTTGTATGTAGTTAAATATTCTGTGGAAAATAATGAACTGTAAAAAAAAGAAATAATGAAGAAAATTAGGTTATGTTGGATTTGAAATTTAGTTACTTGTTCGGAAATATCTAAAGCTCCCGTCATAAAAGGTAAATGTTGATTAAGAGTACAAAATCCATGCTTGTAAAGTTTCTGGCCTAAATTATTAATATTTTTTTCTTCTTCAGTAACATCGTTTTCGCAGAGGTTAAACAACCAAGACATTAAAAAACATCTGTTCGAAGGATTAAATATATCGGCTAATTCCTCGTTACTCATACTTTTCGCTAACGGATAATCATATTCAATAATGCATTTTTTAATTTCGTCCATTTTCCCGAAATTGATTATGCCACCCTCGCCACCGGTAATAAAAACAGTTTTAAAATAAAAACGTTTAAAACTGAGCCAATCAAAAGCCAGCGACGTGCAAATTCTTCTTTTCTCTCTTTCTGACAGCATAAAATGAAAAGAGATAATCTTTTAATCAAAACAAATGAATGGGGGTGCAGGGATGGCAGCAAACCTAGGGTCAGATTGGAAAATGGCGTTCACTGTTATTCTATTTTAAATATAAAAATAAATATTCGCGAAAATTATAAACAATTTCATAATGACGGCCTAATTTAATGCGTGCTATGGAAAATTAAATCAGGTAAGTTGTTTTTTTAGAATTAAACTGATGCGTAGACGCTTTTATTATTATGCATGGAATTGATTAAAATTATATATTGTGTATTTGTACACAAATTACAAATTTTTGCAAATCTCCCCTGTTATTATTTTGACAATTGAGTGAGGCGATTGGTAACTGCTTTTTACAAATCGGCGGGTAAACGTTTACCAATGAGGAAGAGAGCGGTCGTAAATCATAACTTGTCCTTTATAATAGTGAAATGTAGGTTGCCTATATTTGCAATTTTTTTTATTGGATAAAACCCACTTTATCAGGACAGCACCAAATATTTTCTTTATATAAAAGAAATATACCTTTTTTAAATATTTATTATTTAATATACATATTTATTAAAAGTTTGGTTTGCAATATTTACATCATGTAATTAATGATTTAATATCTTTGAAAATAATATTTGCTAAATAATATATACAGTAAATAATCGTTTCTTTATGTACACAAAATATTCAAGAGTTTATATTTAATAAATATTTTGAAAAGTATAAATAAAAAATGAAAATTGTAATTATATCAAAATGTAAAAAAAATGTTTGATCTCATTTATAAGATTTTTGTTTAAAATTGGGATTTATTAAAATTTGCCTCTGTAAACTCGAGATTAATTAAACTCTCGATATCAAAGAGATTTCTGTTATTAAAATCAATAAAATCTCAACTTGAAAAACGAGATCTTGAAAAAAAATACGAGATTTTAATAATTACGCTTCAAAATCGAAATTTATTGAAAAATTAACTGTAAAATCGGAATTTTGAAGCGAAACACGAAAATTTAATGACGAGGTTTAGAAGTAAAATTCGAGATTTTTAAATTTCAGGTTTAAAATTAAAATTTAATAACATTTCCACTTTAAAATTCGCTAATGATAAACATTAAAATAGTTGGGTATTATATTATTGATGTATTATGAATTTTGAAAGATTTTTAATATTAATAATCAATCAATTTTGGTAATATTGTGGACAAGAAAATATTAATATAATAATACATAAATATGTTAACCCAATATTTAACGAATATTTAAAAATCTCTCGATATAAATATTGAACAAATATTTCTTTTCAATATTTATATAATAATTGAAAACTAATATTTCACTAATATATGTATATAAAATGGAATAAATATTTAAAAATCTGTCGCAACAAATATTTACCAAACATTTTTTTAAAATATTTCATTAATATGTCTTGCTATCTGGGTAAAACACCCCATATTTAAAATATGATCTACACTACAAGCTAGTTAGTTACTAATATTTATACTATTTTTTATGCAGACCAATGATGAGTTCATCGCCTCAAATCAGCCCAATGCCCCCGCCACAAACACCAAGTACCATGGGTCCCCCAGGACAACACCCTGCCCCTTCTCATTCTCCACACAGCCCATATCAAGCACCTGTGGGGCCTCCACCTCATGCTATGCCTCCAATGCCACCTTCTGGCCATCCATCGATGCCACCGACTTCTATGCCAAGTCATTTACCTCCTCATATGTCTCCGCATGGGCCTCCACATCCAGCGCATAATCATCCTCACGTACCTGGTCCACCTCCGCAAATGCATCCGGTGGGACCCCCGCCTCACGGCCATCATGGGGGTCCACCTCCAGTCGGTCATACCCATTCGGGGGGACCTATGATTGCTGGAGGAGCGTCACATGGACCACAACACGAAATGCCCCCAATTGGAAATCCGCATGGAGGAGGTTTACAACAGAATTACCAAGGACATGTTCCACCTCCGGGGCCAATTGGACATGCTCCACATAGACAGGTTTGTATATATCGTTCGGTTATAAATAATTTAGGATTAATATGATTAATGAAAAATAGTGATCAATTTAGGAGACGGAAAAACATACTGATTCAACTAAGTGAATTGGTTCGAGTATATGGGAGTAACAGTCCCAAACAGAAACGAAGAATTCCCATAAATAGACAAAAGAATCGGAAAAGGATGTAGAGCAGCAGGAGCTATGAAGAAGATGTTGAATCGAAGAATGTATCCTTGACAACTATGGTAACACTGTACAAAACAGTGATATCTCCAGCAGTAATGTATGGCTGTCAATTATGGATATTAAATCAACAAGAGGCAAACAAATTGGAAATTTGGCAGAGGAGAATATTAAGAGGGATATTTGGTAGAATAAAAAACAATAAGGGAGATTGGAGAAGACGGCCAAATAACGAATTAATAGATATTTATGGAAAACCCTCAATTACCCAAAAAATCAAAAAACAAAGAGTCAGTTGGTTGGGACAAATATAATTTATTATGTGGTAATGATTTTGAGGAAAGAAAAAAAAGGGTAACCTAAGGGAGAAGGGTTAGAAGCTATAACAGTAGATTTAAGGAATGTCGGAGTTCAAAGCTGGAAAACCAAAGCAGAGAACAGAGAGGAGTGGAAAAAGATACTTAAAAAGACAGAAAAAGTTAGAAATTAAGGCCACTAGAAGGAGCAGAGCTGTTTTATATATTAATATAATTATTGTATTCAGGGCGGTCCAAACTTTTGTCTTTTTGATCACTTTGGCTGGGTATTTTCATATCAAATTTTTAAATAATTTGCAACGTTCAGTTCTTGGAAAATTTTTGTATTATTTTATTTAATAACTAATTCGAGGAATTAAATAATATACAAGTGGAAAACTTAACATTTATAAAGAACATTGACACCTCAAATTGTGCAATTAATTATCAGAGTTACATATATAATAGTAAAAAAAAAGTTTCTATTCTCCTTTACTCAAATGTATTTTCATTTGTTGTTTTTTATCTATGTCATTTTTCCTTTCTTCATCGGCTCTTCGTTCGATTTCCATAAATTTATCAGACAATTCTTTTGTGGACGTTGCTATAAAGTTTGGATTCATCAAATCGAACCCTTGACCTAAAATTTAAATGATTTTATACCTCAGAACAAGACAATTTAATGAAATTTTTAGCTACACATTTTTATATGGAATAAGCAGAAATAATGACAGCATCGAAAAGATACGAAAAAATAAACAGTAAAATAGACAAGTAGTTTTGAACAAGTTAAACAAGTTAAATATTTAGGAATGATTGTAAGAGAAGATGGAAAGACAGAAATAGAAATGGAAGACAGATTAAAAGCCAACACCAGATTATACTGCTCGATAATTAAGCAAGTATTTAATAAAAAAGCATTGAAAGCTGATACTAAGTTGAGTATAATGAGCTGTATTCCTACATTGAATAATGCTCAAAAACATGGAAGTAAACAAATAAAAAAGAAGAAAAATACACAACACTGCAAAAAATAGATCACGAATGAAAAGAAAAATGTATTATTTAACTCATTTTAGGTCTCTAACAATTAAGGTTGAGACATAATTAATTAAATAAAGTGACATACAGCTTAGAAATGTAGAAAATAAACAAACAATAAAGAAGAAGAATACAAGTTAGCAAGATGAAAACTTGAAAAAAGATTGCAGGGTTGTGATTGATTGAGTGATAAAGTACCAAACAAAGAAATAAAAAGCAAAAATTCATTAAGACGTCAGAATGCCTAACACAAGATTAACCAAGAAAACATAGAAAATGGGAAGAACTAAAAAGACAACAAAGAGTAAACCATGAATAAAATGGAACGACGAGACTGTTAAGTTCTGGCAGAAGAGAGAATTAAACTGGAGCGAAGCTAAAGTTAGAAAAAAAAGGAGAAATAAAATACAGAGTGAGAAACTTGAACTCAAAACTCATCAATTATAATGATGTTATTTTTGTATATGTTGAGCTTGAGTCTTCCTTATTTGTATCAATTATTAAACTTACCATTAGAATCACACACATAACCGCCAGCTTCTCTAACTAGAAGCACCCCAGCAGCTGCGTCCCATGGAAATAAACCGTCGCATTGATAAGCTTCCATTCTTCCTGTAGCTACGTAACACAAACCCATTACAGCGGAACCCATAGAACGGATTCTAAAAAAAATTCGATAATACTCATTTTTATTTCTCGCACCAATAATTCAATAACTTACCCACCAATTGATTTTAGCAAATGTTTTAGACGATACATATATAAATCGTAATATTTGGGATAAACTCCCAATGAGAGTTCGTAGTTAAAAACTGATTTCTTGATATCTACAAAAAAAAAACGTAATATATAAAGAATTATTATAAAATTGAATTGAAAACCTGTTTCTCCGTTTACATGGATCCTTTTTCCATTAAGAAACGCTCCTTGCCCTTTAATGACGGTGTATAATTCGTTCAAAAAAGGATTGTAAATGACACCCATGGTTTGTTCTTTGTTTACGATCAATCCTACAGAAATGCACGAATCTTTTAAATTTCTAACAAAATTCGCCGTCCCATCTATAGGATCGATGATCCAAGTTGGGCTGTTCGTTAGTTGGGAAACACCTTTTTCGTAGGATTCTTCCTCTCCTATAAATCTACAAGTGCATATTTTATATATCACGAATGTTTTACAAAAATGTGTTTATGGTATAAGAAACTGAGTGTTGTTTTTAGATGAGTTACAATTGTTATTAAAACTTTGTAGATTCAGATTTGGATTCTTATTTTCGCTTACAATGTGTTTGTAAATACAGGGTCCGTCAGTTTATTATAAGAATTATTTTTTATAGATTTAAATTGAGAAAAGTGTACCATTTTACTTTTTAAAAATAACGCCGTTTAAGTGAGAACAAATTCTGTGTAAACATTCTTCTAATCTTGACCGAAATTTTTTTAGCAATCGACGAAGCAAATCAGGTTGAATATGTGTAATTCCTTCCCCAAAAAAAATCGCATATCTACAAATTTGGAGATCTTGCAGGCCATGTTAAGCATGAGCAGTACAACTTGTGACCCCATCCTGCTGGAAAAATATAATTTCTGGAAACCTAAGGAGCTGCCTTTTAATCTTGACCGAAGTTTTTTCAGCAATCGACGAAGCAAATTATGTTGAATCTGTGCAATTTCTTCCCCTCCAAAAAAAATCGCATATCTACAAATTTGGAGATCTTGCAGGCCATGTTAAGCATGCACAACAGTACAACTTGTGGCCTCATCCTGCTGGAAAAAATAATTTCTGGAAACTTAGGGAGCTTTTGTATTAAAAATGTTGTAATACATTGACAGTTGTGGGGAAAAACCAATAATGCGATATTATGAAAGTGCACCCCACACCTTAACTTTTGGAGTATGAAAAGGCTTTTAATATAACGCCTGCGTTTTCATTAATCCAATATCGACTATTTTGTTTATTCGCATGTTGCTCAGTCACCATTTTTATTAAAAGGATTTACTCAGTTTACACCAAACCACTGCTCTTCTTTAATAAATAACATTAAATATCAAACAAAAAACCAGAATCTCTACGGTCCCATGTAAGTTCAAAATGAACTTCATTAGAGAACCCTATATATCAACATAAAGGTTTCTATTATTAAAAATGTCTGAAAAATCTACTTTCTCAATTAAATTTAAAATAAATAAATAAATTGTTTTAACCCTTACTTTGTAGAATGTATCCATAATAAATATAGAAAAAAATAAATTATACTTACCTTTATTTTTCTTTTTGCTAAATTGCATTTTCTTTGAAAATTCTTGTAGGCACAAATAAAGAAGTAAAAAAAACATTTTCAGTTCTGAAATTCTTCAAGTTTTCATCTCACTAACTTGTATTCTTCTTTTTCTGTTGCTTGTTTAATTGCTACATTTCTAAGCAATATGTCAATTTCTTTTATTAAAAAAAACAGCAATTTTGAATAATAAAAACTAGATGCAAATTAAATTAATTTATAAAGAGAAATTCGAAAATATATATTTTTGGCTAGATAGACCATCATCATTAATATTATCTCAACTTTTATTGTTAGATATCTAAAATAAGTTAAATAATAAATTTTTCTTTGTTTTATTTATTTGAGTACCATGTTTTGAAAAATAGCCTTGAAATACTTTAGAAATACAAGTAAAATGTATCTTTTATATTTATAATAAAGAAACATTATGTTTAATGTTGCTTTAATCTAGTTTATAAATTATGATTCGGTAAAAATCCGTCAAAAAAAAATTTTAAAAAATGAATCTAAAACAATGAAAAAAAATATTTTCAATTATTCGAACAAGAACATTCAAATTTCAACCTTACTGCAATCAATCATTGTAGAAAGATATGACCATGACACCGTTTAATAGGAAACTTATTTTTGTTAATAATTTATTAAAATCCATATGTAATACTTGTAATATCATATAATTAATAATATATTCATCAAATTTCGAGAAGTAGAAGTAGACATTTTTAGAAAAATTTCATTCATAAAATCTCGAACAAAAAGCATTTTCAAAAAAAGTTACAAAGTCTCGATTTAGAAACCGACATTTTTTAAAATCTCGAGTTGGAAATTGTATTCTAGAAAAGCTTAGAAAAAGCTGTGATTACACAAAATTTGGAATCATTTTTTAGAAAATCTTAAGGTAGAAGTTGATATTTTAGAAAGTTTTAAATTTAAAAGTCAGCATTTTAAAATCATGAAGTAAATATTTTACAAAATCTCGATATAGAGGTCGGTATTTTTAAAAATTTCGAGTTGAAAATCGATATTTTAAAAAATCTTCAATTAAAAGCAGTGATGATACAAAATTTCGATATAGAAGTTGTCGTTTTTAGAAAATCTTGACGTAAAGGTTAATATTTAAAAAAACAGTAGGAATTTAAAAAAAATCAAATGAAAGCCGACTTAAAAGTCAGCATGTTTAAGAAAGCATGAAATAAAAGTTAATATTTAAGAAAAACCCGAATTTTACAAAAATCTGAATTAGATCATTTTCAATTAGAAGCCATGATTTCACAAAAATGAATTTTTATTATTAGTACTGTTAGCATCTATTTTTACTAAGATTTTTAAAATTATTTAACATATTTTTCTGTATTACATTCTGTGAAAAAAATTTAATTTTCCCTCTTACAAATTCATATTTCTTGTGATATTAATAAATATAATAATGATAAAAAAACTGACCTGTGATCGGGCCACTTCTCTTTAATTTTTTTAATTAAAACATTTTCAACTTTTCTGTCGTATGCAGTCACCACATCATAAACATCATTTCCTTTAATTTCAACTTCATAATCTTTCGCTGTCAGTATTTCCTTGAAAAAAAAAACGAGAAAACATGCAATAAAATGCGTACAAATTTTTTTATAAAGATTTAAAGTACTTACTTTTCCTGCTTCCTTTACAAGAGGCAGCACAAAATCCATACATTCTTGTACATTTATTCCCATCGTGCCTAACATCTACAGAAGTAAAAGAAATATAATGCCAGATTTTTTAATATTGCAAGTAACCTTGATTGTAAATACTAAATAAATTCCTTTCAGTTTTTCTACGGAATAATTAAATCTAATTGATTTTTACACGCTCAACAATTAACAAACGTTTTTAGATACTTAATGATATAATTTTTTTTAAGATAAACTATGTTTATTTACATTTATTAATATGTACAAATGATTATAACATTGGTCAAAGCTAGTAATAACATGAAGGTGAAATTAATTGTGCATTTGCATACATAGTGATATTAATATTACATGTATTAAACTTTCATAATGTCAATTTTTAAAATACTATATTTAGATTTTGAAATTTAAGGCAGTGAAATCCTTTAAGCTAACTCAAATTGCATCTCCATGTCTCAAAATGCGTAAAATACGATAATTGATAACGGAACAATGTTATAATTAAATCTGTGTTTATCCAGACGCATAGACTTTAATTTTTTTATAAGCCGACGTGTGTTTGATAAAACGTTTACGAAAGAATAATAAAACCGTCCTAGTTATTAAACTTTTACGCAATTCATACATACAAAGAAAGAAACACACAATCATCATTTCACTTGAGATTGTTATTAACTTTTCTCCTATTTTTTGCCAAGCCTGAGGTCGCATATTTTGGTCAAAATAATTATATGACTCAGAATTGTACAACACATTATGTTGTCGTACTCTTTTAAATAGAAATTCCTCCATTTTTGCACAAATTAAGATTTCAAGTCTCACACAATTCACATTTGAACAGAAAATCTCAGCCCTTGCTCATCAAATCGATTAATCATGTGAATTCACTTAATCTCTCACGTGAAATAATAGTGTGTTTCTGCCTTTATTTCCACTATTTCACGCTGTAAATAATAAGAGAAAAATTAAGAATCCCTGCCGAGAGGTTCAATAGTATGCTTATTATTTTATTTAATTATTTTAATATTAGTCCTAAGTAATTAATTCTGTTTATTCTTATTTTTTTTTTGTTATTTTTATGTTTATAAACTGAATTTAAATTTCTAATTAACAAGTTATTTGTTGATATTGCTATTTTTAAAATTCAAAACAAAGTTGTTATAATTAAATTATATTTTCCTAACCAAAACTAAGAAGTTTGTATAAAATGCCTTAATTATACATTATTTTGTTGAGTGATATATTTTGTACTTTTTTAAAACCATATTAAAATTCACGAAGATAAAAGTTAGATAATACAGAAATAATAACATTTTAAAAATGAAATTTCCATAATTAGTAGCTATAATATTATTTAAAACTACTCCTAGATAAAATCTGTATCAAGTTAATATTTTCCAAGATACTTTTAAGTCTTTGGAACATTTTCCAGAAATACTTGTTTACAAAATAAAAAGTGCAATTAAAGAAAAGTTATTTTCAGTATTGACACCAGTGTGACATCTACACACCTGTGAGAAATATAACGAAATAAAATACTCACCAGCCATGATATTAAAAAAAATAATCTAACCATGGTTAAAGTTTTTAAAAGACTAATAAAATGTGCACATAAATACACAGCAACTGGTTTTCTAACATTGATCTCGAAATATCTATTAATGTGGGGTCAAGTGTATTTTGGTTTGTAATTTTATGATATTATTACAGCATCTTTACTACAGCTGGATCTAATCGTAGAAACTAAAACAATATTAAATGAAAAAAGTAACACGATAATAAAATCTAAAAATAAAAGTCAAAACATTAAAGTTTTTATGCGAAACCGATGAAACTATGATGCTACTAAAAAATAACTTTATTTATTTTAAATTATTTTCTTTTCCAGAATTTACCTCCAACGGGACCGCCAGGACATCCTCCTACATCGAGCACTGGTCCACAAGGACAAGAAAATTTAAACGCTCTACAAAGAGCCATCGATAGTATGGAAGAAAAGGGCATGCAGGAAGATCCAAGATACTCCCAACTGTTGGCTTTAAGGGCTCGAAGCAATGGATCGCCTAATATTTTCAATCAAGCTCAAATGACCCAATTGAGGTATTTATTATTAATTATTTTAAAATCTGTTGTTATTGTTTGAACAATGATTTTTTTTTTCAGAAATCAGATTATGGCTTATAGATACATTGCCAGAAATCAACCAGTTCCATCACAAATAAACTTAGCACTTCAAGGAAAGAGATCAGAAGGTGTTCCACAATGTCCAACACCACCTCCAAATGCCGTATTTGTACATGGAAATGTTGTATCACATCAGGTACGGTATATTTACTAAAATAAAAAGCAGGCTGCAATAGTACAGTTCTCCAAATATTTCTTACAAACAGTTTATTCTTTGAAATACAATTAATATTAATTAACAATTGATTCCAGAGCGGAACTCATCCTTGTGAACCCCCGGAACCAGTAGCATCTGAAAGTGGACCACCCCAGTCTCAACCAATGAGACTACCGTGTCCACCAACATCTCAACCTGGTATACCCCAAGGTCATCCTGTACCTCCGGTCCAATTGCCAATGCCACCACAACCTGTAAGAAACGTGTTAAAAAAATTAAGTTTAACTAGTTGATGAAGCTATTACAGTTATGGTTTTTGTTGTAGAGTTACAAATCCCATGGGGGTCCCCTGCCACCGCAGATGATGAATAGTGGCTCGAGGGCACCGGTACACCAACCACAACCACATCACCATCAAAGCAGCAAACAAAATAGGATTACGGCTTTGCCGAAACCTTGTGGTGTGGATCCCTTAATTCTTCTACAAGAAAGGGAAAATAGGTACGATCATTATTTTTTTGCTCCTATTTTCATTTCTTTTTCTATATTTCTGTTATTTTAAAGAGTCGCTGCTAGAATAGCATCTCGAATGGAGCAACTTTCGAACTTGCCCACAAACTTATCCGAAGAGGTCAGAATGCAAGTACAAATCGAACTGAGAGCTCTCCGTTGCTTGAACTTCCAAAGGCAGCTCAGAAGCGAAATAATAGCGTGCACGAGGCGGGATACGACTTTAGAATCGGCTATTAACTTGAAACAGTACAAACGTACGAAAAGACAAGGACTAAAGGAAGCTAGGGCTACTGAGAAATTAGAAAAACAACAAAAATTAGAAGCGGAACGAAAAAAAAGGCAAAAGCACCAAGAATTTCTTAATTCAGTTTTACAACACGGAAAAGATTTCAAAGAATTTCACCGTAATGTACAAGGGAAGCTTTCGAGGATCAATAAAGGTATAATGAGTTATCACGCTAATGCAGAACGAGAGCAAAAGAAGGAGCAGGAAAGAATCGAAAAGGAACGTATGAGGAGGTAATTATTATATTATTTTGTTATGAACGGCGGATATTTGTCTTTGTCTTTTTGGTCTCTATTCGCGTTTTTTGGTATTGAAAATCTTTTCTTATCTTTTCGACCTCTTAATAGCGTTTGTTTCATCATTCTTTTCACTTTCTCAATTTAAGGGGTGACATTTTAATTATTTAACTTTACAATTAAAAAAATATGTATTTCATAATATCAACTGAACATGCATGTTTTAATAAAGTACAGATATTTTATCCCGCATTCGGCCTTGAAAGATATAGCTTTTCTGGTGCGACAGTCATTATAATGCATTTTAGACTAATGGCTGAAGATGAAGAAGGGTATAGAAAGCTGATTGACCAGAAAAAAGACAAACGCTTAGCATTTTTGCTTTCTCAAACAGACGAGTATATTAGTAATCTGACAGAAATGGTGAAACAACACAAATTGGAACAGAAACGTAAGCAACAAGAAGAAGAAAGGAAAAAGAAAGTACGTTATTTTCACTAATCTAATAGTAACACTTTCCTTTTTTTACCTAATTATTTTGTGTTAATGTGTTCAGAAAAAGAAGAAAAGGCTCAAAATCGAAGAACTAATAAACGCCGAAGATGACGACGGATCCCAATTGTCCGATAGACCGATTGCGGTTATTGAAACAGCAACTGGAAAAAAGTTATCGGGCGAAGAAGCCCCGATGTTAAGTCAATTACAGGAATGGCTTTTACAAAATCCCGGATGGGAAATCGATAGCGACGAGGAAGATGATTCCGATGAAGATTACGAGGAAGAGGATGAAAGTAAGTTAAAGTGCGGGACCATTTTCTGTAAACCTTTCTTCAATTAATTTTAATAAATATATCATTTATTCACTTTAAGATAGACTTCTTAGACATTCTAATAACTGAATAGTTGAATTTGGTCACCAGGATGTTAATAATAATAATAATAATAATAATAATAGGTGATTTTATCGACTTTAACTTATTGATCTCTTATATTTTAGATTTCAATGCAAGCGTATTAATAATTTATGCATTCTTTGTTTTTATAAAATGTATTAACAATTTAATTTTAGTTTAAAAACCTTTTACCTGTATTGTTCGTTCTCTCTTAATTTCAATAATCTTTTATTATTACACCATTAGCCGTTGTTTTGTGTTTATTTTTAGGGCCCAAGTCAGAAGCCGATAAAGCAAAAGAAGTGATAAAAAAGGCGCGAGTCGAAGACGATGAGTATCATAAGAATTCGATTGAAGAACAAACATATTATAGTATAGCGCATACTGTACACGAGATAGTAACGGAACAAGCAACAATTATGATAAATGGTGCACTTAAAGAATATCAAATAAAAGGTTTAGAGTGGCTGGTTTCACTCTACAATAATAATCTGAATGGCATTCTTGCCGATGAAATGGGTTTAGGTAAAACCATTCAAACAATAGGCTTAATCACGTATTTAATGGAAAAGAAGAAGGTTAATGGACCATATTTGATTATTGTACCGTTATCGTAAGTAATAAGGACAAATAAACAAGTAATTAATGACGAAAATTATTATTTTTTCTTGTAGAACTTTATCAAATTGGGTATTAGAATTTGAAAAATGGTCTCCTTCTGTAATAGTAGTATCTTATAAAGGTTCTCCTGCCGGTAGAAAACAAATTCAAAGTCAAATGCGTTCAACTAAATTTAACGTTTTATTGACAACATATGAGTATGTAATAAAAGATAAAGGCGTATTGGCCAAAGTAAGTTTCCTTTCAATTTTTCTCAGCAAATTGAGGAAGCTTTGGTAATAATTATCACTTGCAGTTGCCATGGAAGTACATGATCATCGATGAAGGTCACAGAATGAAAAACCATCACTGTAAACTTACACAAGTATTGAATACTCACTATTTAGCCCCGCATCGATTACTTTTAACTGGTACTCCGTTACAAAATAAATTACCGGAATTATGGGCTCTGCTCAATTTTTTGTTACCCTCAATTTTCAAAAGTTGTTCTACGTTTGAGCAGTGGTTCAATGCTCCTTTTGCTACCACCGGTGAAAAGGTGGGTAACTGTTATTAGAGCATCTATTGGACAATTTAAAAAAGAAATCGTTTTTTTTTATATTTTAGGTCGAGCTAAATGAAGAAGAAACGATACTTATCATTCGTCGTCTCCACAAAGTCCTCAGGCCATTTTTATTAAGACGTCTCAAAAAAGAAGTTGAATCACAATTACCGGACAAAGTAGAATATATAATAAAGTGTGACATGTCTGGTTTACAAAAAGTTTTATACAAGTACGTATCCGTTAATAATGGCTAATTGGTCGTATCTTAATATATGTATATAAAAAGATAAATTATACTTATCTGAATATCAACAGTATTACAAAACTTTTTAAATTATATTTTCTCTGGACAATGCTAAATAGGCGAGACCTTGGTCGAGAAACTAAAATTAGAAAGCTTTGTAATACTGTGGATATTCAAGATAAGTACAATTTATCTTCAATATTTATATTAAAAAAAGATCACGTTTTAATTCGGACGAAGTGTCTACTACAATGTTTTTTCTTCCTATAATGTTGATGTTTTTTCTTTTATTGCTGCCACTAATTCTCTATTTTTTTATTTTTGTACATTTGAATAGTTTTGGGATATTTTTTTAAGTACTTATTGCCTTCTATTTTCTTGTTTTTAACTTTCTTAATTTTATGGGTGAAAAAACTAAATTTATCATTAAATATCCTTATTGAGTTAATTGTTTCAACCCTTATTTTGTGGAATTATTATAAACTCACTCTTGACAATGCTAGATAGATAGCGAAACCTTGGTCGAGAAAATATAATTTAAAAAGTTTTGAAATACTGTGGAAATTCAGATAAGTATAGTTTATCTTTTTATATTGTTATGGATAAATTCCACAAAGTAAGGGTTGAAACAATTAATTTGGTCTTATCTTAGTTGATTTGTTAATGATAAACCTTCCTTTAAAGGCATATGCAAAGCAAAGGCGTCTTATTGACTGACGGATCCGAAAAGGGCAATAAAGGAAAAGGTGGGGCCAAAGCTTTAATGAATACCATCGTACAGTTGCGGAAACTCTGCAATCATCCATTTATGTTCCAAAATATAGAAGAAAAATATTGCGATCACGTTGGAATTGCTGGAGGGGTAATATCTGGGTAAACCATACTATTGTTTATCTTAAACGAAGTAAATGACTCTAATGTTTTTATTGTAGACCTGACATTTACCGAGCATCGGGAAAATTCGAATTACTGGACCGAATTTTACCAAAGCTAAAAGCCACAAATCACAGGGTTCTTCTATTTTGCCAAATGACTCAACTGATGACAATAATGGAAGATTATTTGAGTTGGCGAGGTTTCGGCTATCTTCGTTTGGATGGCACCACGAAGGCAGAAGATCGGGGAGATCTATTGAAGAAATTTAACGAAAAAAATAGCGAATATTTTCTTTTCCTTCTGTCAACTAGAGCGGGCGGTCTGGGACTAAATTTACAATCGGCTGATACCGTCGTTATATTTGATTCCGATTGGAATCCACATCAGGTAAATAATAAAAAATACACATCTTTTATATTTTGTTATACTCTTTCTGTAGGATCTACAAGCTCAAGACAGAGCTCATCGCATTGGCCAACAGAATGAAGTCAGAGTTCTTCGATTAATGACTGTTAATTCCGTAGAAGAAAGAATATTAGCAGCGGCTAGATACAAATTAAATATGGACGAAAAAGTGATCCAGGCTGGCATGTTCGACCAAAAGTCTACCGGCACAGAAAGACAGCAATTTCTACAACATATCTTGCATCAAGATGGGGACGACGAAGAGGTAATCCAATCATTGCTTGATGGTGTTTGTTAAAAAACGATCTCTTTATTTGTCGAACCAATTTTAGGAAGAAAATGAAGTTCCCGATGACGAAACTGTCAACCAAATGGTCGCTAGATCCGAAGCCGAATTCGAATTGTTTCAAAAAATGGACTTGGAACGAAGAAGGGACGACGCTAAGTTGGGGCCAGCAAGGAAATCGCGGTTATTAGAAATAAGCGAACTTCCAGATTGGTTGGTTAAAGAGGACGATGAAGTAGACCCTTGGAATTATGATGATAACGATAGTATTCTAGGAAGGGGAACAAGACAAAGAAAAGAAGTGGATTACACCGACAGTTTGACTGAAAAAGAATGGTTGAAGGTGAGGAATTATATACGCATAGCTAAATAGTTATATTGTATAGAAATTATGAGATTAATTTTGAAATTTTGATTTTCAGGCAATAGATGATACTGGAGATTATGAGGAAGACGAAGAAGAGGAAGAAAAGTCAAAGAAAAAGAAATGTAGGAAAAGAAGAAAACGAGAAGATTCAGACAGCGAAGCAGGGACGAATAGTAAAAGAAAATATAAAGGACAAGCGGGGGATACAAAATTAAGAAAACAAATGAGAAAATTGATGGGAATAGTAACAAAGTATACTGATTGGTAAATACTGAACAATTTTTTTTATGAAAATTAAAACATTTAATATTACAACCCATTCTTTCAGTGATAGTCGACTTTTGAGTGAACCATTCCTGAAACTTCCTCCTAGGAAAGATTATCCAGATTATTACGAAATTATTAAAAAACCAATTGATATCACTAAAATTTTAACTCGAATAGAAGATGGAAAGGTATGTGATTTACATCTACACTGAGACTAAAATTTTAAAATTATTATCACTCAACTAACTTTGTGTTTTAGTATACGGATTTTGCCGACCTCGAAAGAGATTTCATGTTACTATGCCAAAACGCTCAAATATACAACGAGGAAGCTTCTTTAATCCATGAAGACAGCATTGTTTTACAATCGGTCTTCTCGAATGCCAAACAAAGAATAGAAACGGACGGCGGCGAATCGGAGCCAGAAGATGAAAAAGAAGAAATAAAATCCGACAGCGAATCAACCGTAAAATTGAAAATTAAGCTAAAAAGCAAAAAGCTCAATAGTGCTAATAGCAGTAAGAGAAAACGTTTTCAAAAAAAATATGTTTCTGAAGAAGATGATGATGATGAAGATTGAATTTGCTGAAAATTTTTAAGTGATACTCGATGTAGGGTCAACTCTATGTGTTTCGATATTATTCTGTTATAAAATAATTAGAAAATTTTAAGAAAAAATTACCGGCAATTCATTCGATCTTTTTGCCTTATGCATTTTTTGTTATCTAAGATTGAAAAGAATGAAATATGGCAGATTCCAAAAAAATATAGGTCTCAAAAGGCACAAAAAGGTCGATTCTCATCATAAATATAAGCCAGACATGATATTCTATAGAGGATAAATTATTTATAATATTCATGTTTTAATAAGTATGAATATTTCTGTACTTATGTAAAAAAACGTATTGGTTGTGATAATGTGATAGATTTATTTATATTATACTTAATTTGCATATTTTTTATGCATCCTTACTTATATTAAATTTTAAGAGTTTTATATAATATTTTAATAAATTTATTTTTTTATACTTTTTTATCAAAAAAAGTTGACACAGTACCTCTAAGCATATCATGGTCTGCATAAATGTAATGTTTTTAACTCCCAGCTCAAAGCTTAAATGTGTTATCAATTGAATTATTAATAGTATTTTAAAAAAATATTTAATAACTACCCTATCTAGTTAATATTTCCACGTGAATCTCATTGTCCTATCATTGTATTTGATATGACGTAGAATACTTTTTTAAATCTTATGGGAAATCAGTAACCCACTTCTCTTTTTAGTTTTATGGCCTCTAACCAGTTTCTAATTATAAAAGATACTTTCAAAATTATATAATTTTGACAGAATCGTTTTCCTAATTAAATATAGTTTTACATTGCTTCCTGTTTTTCAGGTAAACAAATAGCTCACTTCGTTCTTTATATATTGAAGATAGTTATTTGAAAGAAGGCAAATATTTGACGAAAATTGTATGGTGCAAATTACACAAGAAATTATTAAATAAGTCTTAGGCCTTCAAGGCTTTTATAATTTTCTCCAAACCAATTTTCAATTTATAGTCGGCCTTCTTGCAATTAAAACAAGAATCGTTTTTAAAAATGCCACTACCTTTTTATTTATTAAGTAAATTTTCTCAAATACACTTATGTATGTATATGATTTCCAAGTCATTTATAGTAATATTTAAAACTATTTTAAGTAACCTAAACAACAAAAACTAACATTTTTGCAGTTTTTTATTTTTGTCCCATTTGATTTATTACACAACTCTTCTATTCTAAATATAATTTTATAATCTGTGTTGCACTTTCTGGAGAGATCTAAGTGAACCTTTATAGATGTAAAATTTCTGCTTCAGTTTTTTACTCCTACTATAAAATTCATAAATTATCAGTTGGTGGATTTTCGAGTTTAGGTATTGAAGTAAGATTTGTTTTTGTAACCCAAGAAGTTGATTTAATATTTACAACTTTATCAAATTAAGTAGTAAAACTGATTTCCCTAGTTACTTTCTTTCTGAACTTAAATCTATGAAAATAAAGTAAGTCTTGGGTTTGCAAAGTAAATTATGATGTATTTTAAGTCTCAGTCTGTTGTTTTATGTAAACTCAAATTTTGATTAAAATAGTGAACCGATTCTCTATTGTATGTATGGTGCAATATTTAATGTGCAGAATGTCTCATTTTTTAAAGCTTTACTGCATGTTTAACATGTTATGTGCAATAAATGTATTATACTGTAGGCATTTTTGGTTTCATTTATTTATATAAAATTTATAAAAAAAAAAATTAAAGTGGTATTTTTGTGGCCACTCTATCCAAAAAAACATTTATTATTTATTACATATGAAACACTTTCTTAATATCTTCTTGATATTTAGAATAGATTCTAAAATATACTTCTCTCTATGATAAACAGCACTTTATTCACTAGGAATATTCTACATACAAAACATACTACCAGTAGTGTTTCTATACTCTGTCAAATAAAAATGTATATGATTACACATACTATAAATCAAAAGTAATGCATCAGATTATAGGGACGAACTACAATTTTTCATTTTCACTTGTACACAACACAGCAGAAATATTTTTTTTAAATCCAGTAAGACCAAAATTATAATTAAAAAAAAATACGAATTACTCAATATAATTAAAGATTCATTAAGGTTCTTCATATGTTTAGGCAAATTTCCCATGCACGTCATGAATGATAAAACCAAAATGCAATAGTGTATTTAAATAGTTGTTGCCATAATCACTGAGAAATTTTAAATTGAACTTGTTTTGTCACTGTATATATTTTTTTTTTGTAAATTTGAATTTCGAAACAGTAGCAACGTCTATTTAAAACTTTACAAAACTCAATATCACAAATGCCAGTAATTAAATATAATATAAATTACTATATTTTATCAAATCATGTCTTAAAAGAATAATTAAACTAACGATTAAATATTAAATCAATCGATAATTAAATTATTAAATCGTCAAAGAAAGAATATAAATCTAATCCGCCTTTGACCTTGTTGAAGAAAAATGAAAAGCCCTATTACATTCTGTGTCTAATAAAATCGATTTTGAATTCAAATTTAAAGCTTCAGCTGCCAGGGCTATTTCATAGATTATGTTAGATTTTTTTGGTTTTAAGTGGACCTATGGCCTATTTAGTCTCAAATATGATTATGTTACTTTATTATTTATATTCACTATCTGAAAATAATAAAGCAACTTAATATGCCAAATAACCCTGCAGCCACAAGCCTTAGATTTGAAGCACTAGAAATTAATAAAACAATCGATGACAATACAATACAATTAAATCAACAGTGCTAATTGCAACCCTAAAGTTTATTAAAGGCGCAGAATGTAATACTAACGTTCTTTTAGTTTGAATATGATAAAAACATTTGTAAAAATATATTTATAATATCATCTCAAGCTGTATATCATTGTTTAAATTTGAAATTGTGCCCAGAACTTAGGAAGTTATTATTTAAATATTAAATATAGAAGTCCAGTTAAAAGTCGCATGTCAGAATTGTCCACAAAGAGCAAATACAACCAGTACAAAATGAAAAACTTCCAGAGAAAACTGAAGTACTTCTCGAGAGCATTCTTCAGGCCATTAATGATCTCAAAAAATCCAATGGGACTTCATAGCGCGCTATTGAAAATTTCCTCCAAAAAATTATTGAATATGAACAAATGCAAAGCCGGTACGAAATGAAAAACCTCCAGATAAAACAGAAGTACATCTCAAGCATCATTCAGATCATTAAGATTTTAAAGAATCCAATAGGTCTTCCAAGCACGCTATTGTAAATTATCCCCAAAAAGATTATTAATAAAAATAAACGCTAAGCCGGTACGAAATAAAAAACTCCCAGAGAAAACCGAAGTACCTATCAAGTATTATTCAAGCCATTAATGATTCTAAAAGAATCAAATGGATCCTTTCACCGCACAATTGTAAATTACCTCATAAAAATTATCGATGGAAACCAACAAACTCAAGCCCCAGAATCTTACAGTTACAAGATGAAAGTGCTTTGAAATACAGAAATGAAAAACTTCCAGAGAAAACCGAAGTATCTATCAAGCGTTATTCAAGTCATTATAGATCTAAAAGAATCAAATGGATCCATTCACCGCACAATTGCAAATTACCTCAAAAAAATTATCGATGGAAATCAACAAGCTCAAGCCCCAGAGTCTTACAGTTACAAGTTGAAAGTGCTTTGAAATATGGTACTAACTTTGAAATAATAAAACAAAGTGAAAGCCAATTTTTAAGGGGACTAACCAGAAATGGATTTAAATCTCTTAAAGTTTAATAGCTAAAGATCCTTTATCAGAATGTAACAACAGATTCTTAAGATGAAAAGAAAACAATAATCAAAACGAAGGTCCAATGGCAAAAGTAGGAAACGCCAAAACAAAGTAGATAAAGGACAAAATATCGATGTGTTCTAAGAACAAGATAGGTGTGATACAAATGGCTCTTTAAGATAAAGTAAAATATATAAAAGGCAGATACTAGCTCAGAAAAGTGTACTGATTGCTATTTAGAAGATAGAAATTCTTGAAGAAATAAATATTGCCGTCATAAATATTTAAATGTAAGTCTGATAAAATGTTAAAGATCTTCCTTCAAATTCTAAGGCTACATTATTACCTGAAAATTGTTTTATACTGAAATTTTTAATCACTTCTAAAAAAATATATCCGGACCTTTGTCCAGTATCAATACCCAAGACTTTATATTACTCTGATACGATTTTAAAAAGCTCAATCGTCATCGTCGTCATCAGAGATGTACTTCTTAGCCGATCTTCTTGGTCTGCCACGGCTTCGCTTTACCTTCACCTTATTTTTTTTACTTGATTCTCCGTCTGAATTATTGTCTTCTTTGTCGTCCTCGGAATCCGGCGAAGCTTCAATCTTTTGTTTAACGCTGGAGAAAACAGATTGAAGTACTATACTGTCTTCGTGAATGTCTGAAGCTTCTTCATTGTAGATTTGAGCGTTTTGACAGAGGAGCATAAAATCGCGCTCCAGATCCGAAAAATCAGAGTACTACAAAAAAATATTTTAACAAGAAAATAAATTGTAAGGTAAAAAAATTGTTTTTACCTTGCCGTCATCTATATAATTTAAAATCTTAGTTATGTCCATAGGTTTCTTAATTATTGTGTAATAATCTGGATACTCTTTTCTTGGGGGAAGCTTAATAAATTGAGCGCTAAGCTGCCGTCCATCCCTAAAAATAAGTTTACATAAGACAACAGATTTTTGTTTATACAATACAAAATTCCAGACTTTTGGTCCACTCTGTATAATACAATAATTAAATTTTTGAAAAGGTATAAACATACCTATCTTTATAACTAATAACTAGTGACATAATCTTTTTCATTTTCTTCTTAAATTGGGCTTCAACTTGACTCTGCGGTAGTTTTCTTCTTCTGGTTGAACCACTCGCTTCATCATCAGAATCGTCACGTTTCTTGCGCTTCCTTCCTTTTTTCTTTTTCGCTTCCTTTTCTTCCTCTTCTTCGTCATCATAATCACCATCTTCATCAATAGCCTGAAAAATAAATCACTTGCAGTAAACGATAAAAAAGTGTAAAGAAAACAGAAAAGTTTCTAATTGAAACAGCAAAAAAATACTAGAACTGTGTGAGAGAACCATATAAAAAAATAACGTTGGAAAAATTTTAAAACAGAAAAAGTCTACGAAAGGGAATGCAAAGAAAAAAATTAAGGAAAGAAGATAACCAACGAAATGAAAATAATGTAGAGAACTAATATAAAATTTTTTTAGGAAAAAAGTAAATTCTAAATTTGTTTAAATGTATAAGGATTATATAGTATAAATCTCACTTTTAGCCATTCTTTTTCCGTCAAGCTATCGGCATAATCAACCTCTTTTCTCTGCCTAGAACCCCTACCAAGGAAAGCCTCAGCGTCCTCATAGCCCCACGTATCAACCTCATCAACTTGTTTAGTTAACCAATCCGGTAATTCACATTCTTGAATCAAGCGCGATTTTTTATGTTGACCAAGCTTTTCTTCCTCATCTTTCCTTTCCAAATCCATTTTCTGGAAGAGCTGGAACTCTTCTTCGCTTCTAGCGATCATTTGATTAACAGTTTCGTCATCGGGAACTTCATTTTCTTCTTCTTCGTCGCTACCGTCATTGTGTAAAATACTCTGTAGAAATTGTTGTCTTTCAGAACCGGTCGATTTTTGGTCAAACATACCGGCTTGAATTACTTTTTCGTCCATTGTTAGTTTATATTTAGCGGCGGCAAGGATACGTTCCTCGACTGAGTTAACGGTCATTAACCGTAAAACTCGCACTTCGTTTTTTTGACCAATACGATGCGCACGATCCTGAGCTTGCAAATCCTTAAAACAGATAATTAGTTAATAAATGAAGAATAAAAAGTTACTTAATTTGAAATTTCGATTTCTTTGACCACAAATATTCACCTGATGAGGATTCCAGTCGGAATCGAAGATAATTACAGTATCGGCACTTTGTAAATTCAAACCCAAACCTCCGGCTCTTGTAGAAAGCAAAAAAAGGAAATAGTCGCTATTTTTGTCGTTAAATTTTTTAAGAAGATCTGCCCTGTCTTCCGATTTAACTGTACCGTCAAGGCGTAAGTATTTGAAACTTCTCCAATTAAAATAGTCTTCCATTATTGTCATTAATTGTGTCATTTGACAGAAAAGTAATACTCGATGGTTTGTCGCTTTCAGCTTTGGTAAAATTCTGTCGAGAAGTTCAAATTTTCCAGATACTCTAATCAAAAGAATGAAAGTTTTATTGTAATAGAATTATAGGGTATGTATTTTGTTTTCCGAGTAATTACCTGAAAGTATCTGGCCCAGAAACAATTCCACCTGCAATTCCGACATGATCACAATATTTTTCTTCAATATTAGGAAACATAAAAGGATGGTTGCAGAGTTTTCTTAACTGCATAATTGTGTTCATGAGTGCCTTTGCACCACCTCTACCTTTTGTTCCTCGTTCAGAACCATCTGTCAAAAGTACTCCCTTACTTTGCATATGCTGGTAGAGTACTTTTTGTAAACCGGACATATCACATTTAATTATATATTCTACTTTATCCGGCAATTGAGATTCTACTTCTTTTTTGAGGCGTCTCAGCAGGAACGGACGAAGAACTTTATGAAGACGGCGAATGATAAGAATTGTTTCTTCTTCGTTAAGTTCAACCTATTAAAATGACACATTTGAAAAAAATATTATTGGGTTTAACATACATCTTACCTTTTCTCCGGTGGTAGCAAAAGGAGCATTAAACCACTGCTCAAACGTAGAACAACTTTTAAAAATTGAAGGTAACAAGAAATTGAGCAAAGCCCATAATTCCGGCAATTTGTTTTGAAGCGGTGTACCAGTTAAAAGTAACCTGTATGGTGCCAGATAGTGAGAATTGAGAACTTGTGTCAATTTGCAATGGTGATTCTTCATGCGATGACCTTCATCAATAATCATATATTTAAAAGGAATCTACAATAATAGACGAAAGTAAGAAAAAACGCAAATTCTTTTATTACTAATACTTACTTTTGCTAAGACACCTTTATCTTTAATAATGTATTCATAGGTGGTTAGTAAAACGTTGAATTTCGCAGCTTTTAGTTGACTTTGAATAACTTTTCTGACACCTGGGGATCCTTTGTACGATATCACCACAACAGTAGGCGCCCATTTTTCAAATTCCAACATCCAATTGGAAATAGTACTATAACGATTTATGTTAAAATGATGCGGTACCACTCAAACGAGATACTTACGATAAAGGTACAATAATCAAAAAGGGCCCATTTAACTTTTTCTTTTCCATCAAATGTGTAATTAAACCAATTGTTTGAATGGTTTTACCTAAACCCATCTCATCTGCCAAAATTCCGTTTAGGTTGTTGTTGTATAATGAGACCATCCATTCTAATCCTTTTACTTGGTATTCTTTTAATTTACCGTTAACCAATATGGAAGCCTGTTCTGTAACTACTTCATGAACTGTATGAGCAATACTATAGTAAGTTTTTTCTTCCTGTGTATTTTTGTGATATTCATCATCTTCAACCTGAAACAGGTATTTTTTAAGCAAACACAAAGAACAAAATGTTTAACAGAAAAATCATTTACCTTGGCTTTCTTGATGACATCTTGGGCTTCATCTTTGTTATTGTCATCAGCCTCTTCTTCTTTCTTTTCGAGGTCCTCCTCCTCCTCGTCATCTGTATCGATCATTTCCCACCCGGGGTGTTGCTGTAACCAATCTTGTACGTTTCTATACGTAGGCGCATTCTCGCCGTGAAGTTTCTTGCCAGATGCACTTTCCATAACTGTAACTTTTCTGTCAGGCTGCAGCATTTTTTGTTGTTTTTTCTTGCGTTTTTCTTCTTCTTTCTTTTTGTTAGTTTGTTCCAATTTGTGCTGCTTTACCATTTCTGTTAGGTTACCAATGTATTCATCGGTTTGTGACAGCAGGAACGCCAAACGTTTATCTTTCTTTTGATCAATAAGTTTTCTGTAACCTTCTTCATCTTCAGCCATTAATCTATGAAATAAAAAAGTTGAATAAAAAACATAATGAATTATTAGAATAGAATATACCTTAACATTCGCTCTTTCTCTCTTCTTTCTTGCTCTTTCTTCTGTTCTCGTTCAGCGTTAGCATGATAATTGATAATAGCTTTATTAATTTTAGCCAATTTAGCTTGATTCTGTTTGTGAAATTCTTTAAATTCTTTGCCATTGTTTAAAACCGCATTCAAAAATTCTTGATTTTTCTGCCTCCTCTTTCTTTCCGCTTCTAATTTCTGTTGTTTTTCCAATTTCTCCGTAGCTCTGGCTTCACGAAGACCCTGCCTCTTCGTTCTTTTGTAAGCTTTCAGATTTACAGACGTTTCCAATGCACTATCTCTCCTAATACAGTTGAGTATTTCACTTCTTAGTTGTCTTTGGAAATTTAGACACCTCAAAGCTCTCAGTTCTATTTGAGCTTGAATACGAAGTTTCTCCGGTACATCGGGAGGTAAATTGCTAACTTGTTCTATCCTCGCTGCAATTCTAGCGGCGACTCTGATCTCGCGTTCTTGCAACAGAACCAGAGGATCTAATCCAGACGGTTTAGGCAATGTAGTAAACCTGGTTTGTTTGTTAGGAACAAGCTGCCCCCCTGGACCTCTTTGTTGATTTGGAACGTTTTGATTACCTAAAGAATTATATAATTAGGTTGTTTAACATTCTCGGTGGTACTTAAATATAACAATATTCACAAATTGTAATATGTATTGTCTTCAGATGATAATTGTGTTATTACCTTGAGCGGGATTAACGGGTGGTGCATCTGCCCCGGCTTCGCTACCGGGTGTCGGTTGCTCACCAGAAGGATTTGGACCTCCTCCTTGCGGTTGAAATGGACTAGAGGGCGGAGTAGGAAATTGTGGTGAACCATCCGCTCGTTTCCCTTGTAAGCCCAATAAAATAGAATGAGGAATCTGTTGATTTCTTGCAATACATCTAAAATGTACATTCATTGTGATTTCTCAATGATGTTCAACATAAAAGTTGTTCTTAAATATTTAAATAATAGTAATATAAAAACCAAATACCTGTAAGCCATAATTTGGTTTCTAAGTTGATTCATCTGAAGTGGTGTCAAAACTCCATTACCAGCAGCGGCGTTCGATCTGGCGCGAAGAGCGAGCAATTGTGAATATCTTTGGTCCTCTTGTAAACCTTTTTCTTCCATAGTGTCAATGGCTTTTTGAAGGGCATGAAGATTATCCGCCGGCCTGCCTTGAAGCGGTTGACCAGGCTGAGAAGGCGGCCCCTGGCTCATTGGATGACCTTAAATACAAGATAAATCAATAATAAAAATAAAGAATCCTCTCCTAGCATTTTCGTACCTGAATAATGCCCGGAATGCAAACCGGCCGGAGGTGGCGTATGCCCTGGATGCCCCGCTGCTTGAGAAGGATGAGGATGATGCAAAGGAGCTGACGGATGTCCATGTTGAGGGATTGGGTGTCCCTGTGGTGGTACATGCCCCTGAGGCGGAACATGCCCTTGAGGAGGAACGTGTCCCTGAGAGGGAGCGTGTCCCTGAGAGGGAGCGTGTCCCTGAGGTGGTACATGTCCCTGAGGGGGAACATGTCCCTGAGGTGGTACATGTCCCTGAGGCGGAACGTGTCCTTGTGGGGGCACATGGCCCTGGGGTGGTACATGCCCTTGGGGTGGAACTTGCCCTTGAGGAGAAGGTGGAGGATGTCCTTGGGGCGTTAAATGTCCAGGATGCGCCTGTCCTGACGGTAGATATCCCATGTTGCCCTGGGGATATTGGTGATGAGGTGGTCCGTGCATCGGTTGATGTTCTTGACTGGTGGACATTTGAGGATGTCCTGGATATTGACTGGGATAAGACGTTTGTTGTGGAGGGGCATTTTGGTACTGTTGTTGTGGAACTGGCGAAGGTGGGGCTGGACTTTGAGAGGGAGGTGGCCCCATTGGACTTGGTGCTTGAGGAGGAGGCATAGGGCTGTTTTGCGGCGAAGGGCTTGCCATTGTGTTCTTATTTAAAGATGATTTTCCTAAAATAATAACTATTTTAGTGTAGCTAATTCCTACTTGGGTTACTAAAAAATTTTGAAAGCACATGCCCATACTATCAAAAATATTTCTAAAATTGTAAAAACTGAATTATTCTTAAAACTGGATGATATAAATAAAATTAATCTAATGACAATGACATTCCAGTAAATAAAATTTTGTTTTAACATTATGAGCATTATGATCAAGCACCCTTTAAAATAAAATTAGTGCCCATGATTGACACATTGATTTCAATAATTAGATATTCCTTTAACCCATTTTTAAATACTCTAACTAAGCCAGTTTTAGGTTTCTACAAGAACGTAAAAAGTAAAGTCTACAAGCAAAATAGTTGTGCACATTTGGACTTGTTTGAGGCTCTTTTAGTTTTATCATTATTGCATAAACTTTTTAGTAAATATAGTATAAATAAGTCGGCGATTTTACATTTTAAGATAAAAAGTACAATGTTAAAATAGACAATCCACTTGCAAGAAAGTATATTCTTAACGGAATCATTCTACTTAAGAAATAGTCACTAATTAAAAAGGGAGATTATTGTAAATACGTACCTCTAAAACATATTATCACATAAATATTTCTTATTATTTTAGCCAGAAAAATCTAAACACTAAAATTTTAACCAAGCAAGTTGGCATCAATAAATTAATGATAATAAAGACCTCAGATGTCAAGTCAATATTAGTTTATTTTAGTTAACTAGATGGCAGCACAAATTTCTTAAGATGATAACCAATCAAATTCAAATAGAAACCTAACGACACTCTATTATTTTAATTCCAAACTTTTACTATAAACCGGTAAATTTAAAAATTTTGTTAAGTTTTTTATCATTTCTAAATCAGTTTGAACTTTTGCCTTTTAATTTTTAGAATTATTTTTAAAGTGGTTTATTAATCGATAATTTATTTTCCACATTTTAATATTTGTCTTATATTGGTTTTGTGCGACTGCTTTCCACTCTTAGTTTTTATTTATTTATTTATGAATAAACTATGCTTACAGAAACAGTTTATTTTAATTTAATATAGCATTAATTAAAATAACAATTAAACAGTGTCTCAATGCGTGAAAAATGAGTACAAATAACAATATATGTGATAAATTGCAAAAATTTTATAACCTAAGTTTATACAGTTAAATATGTGTAAATGGGTGTTTAATAGTGTCTTCTAATGTGAATTTCTATTACAGAATTTACTTATTCGAAGAATTAATCTGCATCATAACAAAGAAATAAGTTATAATCGTTCCAAATATTGTAAACAGGGTTTTACAGTTGATATCAAAAAAGCCAGCTGCAGAAAATACAGGTTTAGTCATTTGTACGTGATTAGCCAAGTTTAGTAATGCTTCTTTCTCTTCGGAAAATACAGGGAAATTTTCTTGCAATTTAAAGCATAAAGCGATCAATTTTTGGGATTCCCAAGTTGTCCAGTCACAAGCAAAAATCACAAGAATCGGCCATACCTAAAAATAATCTGTGTTAATTAATTTTAATCATTGTTATGTTGTGGAATCTATCCGATAAATGTAAAAGGTAAAATATACTTATCTTTTACATTTGTATTAATTAGTGGTATTAGATTTATTTAAAATGAAGACTTTTTTAGTTAATTTAAAATACGCGCCTTGGTGATGAATACTAATGAACCAATGTATAAACACACCTAAGTATTATGTGTTGCCTATATACAATTTCTGTTAACGAGATTCGAGTTATTTATACATAACCTATAAATTATGATAAAAAGTTTTGAATTGTGTGGAAAACATTTTTTGTTTAAATCGTTTTTAGCAAAGTAATAATATTTTAAGGACCGAGAAGAAAAATAAAACTTTTTATATTGTCTCCTCAGAGAAGAAAACAAGTAGAAAGAATATAAAAAATTTATGAATAATAAATACCTTTTAATATGCAGAATGTTATTTTTTCTAATTTTACTTTGTGGAATCTATCTGTTATAAATGTGAAAGATAAACTATAGATATTTTAAAATTTAATGTGAATATCCATTTCCTATAAGGTAGATTTACTTTGGAAACGATGGTAATAACATATGAATTGAATAATACTGCGTGGTGAGTAATAATTTGGCAAAGTGTTTTTTTATTTATTTTTATAATTTATAACGGTAGAACAACTATTGGAGAAAGACCCTTAAGAATATGGTATTCTTGAACGAAGAATGGAAACGCCGACATGAAAGAGAAAAAAAACTTAGAGGAAACGAAAATTTACATGTGAAACAATTGTCATTAAAATATTTAAAGAATCCTAAAGAACATTCTGGAATTGTAAGAGAATTATATTTATTTTTCAAATTTAATTATACAGAAAGTTGTTGAAAATTCTGTTTAAATTTACAACTTCATTTTTGTAATATTATGAATTTATTTACTTTCTTATTGTAATACCTATTTAAATTGTAGCCAAAATTATAATTTTTTAAATAATTCTTACATTCTTACCATTTTGAAAATTATTGTACACAGTGCATAAGCAATTAAGAGAACTTCTGGTTTAGTTGATTCCTTAATGTTATATGTTAGTACATTTGCATAATACAAAAAATATAAAACAATTTCTATAATTGTTATTAATAATTGTCCACCGAAAATATAATTGAATTGTTCGTCAAAATCCAAGAGATGTGTATATCTATTTCGAATATTTGTCAAGTGGATTTTAGACTTTACGGAAACTCGAACTTTAACGAAATTCTTTAAGTGCTTATAGTGTTCATATATGTAGTAAATGTGACCAAAAACTAGTAATAGTTTTATGTGTTGCATTAAGGCTTCTACTTGATATACCATATAAAAATATTTATTATCAGGATAATATTCATATTTGTGGATCATTAGAATATTCATTCCAATTTCCATTAAAGAAAAAATGAAAATGTCACAAATGAATAAGATTTTAAAGGGGAGCAAGAAGCAAATGCTTTTTTCTGAAAATAATTGTTTAATATATTTAATTTTTTCTTGTAGAATTTCCCATTTCTTCATATTCCAAAATGCAGAGCTACAAATTGTATTGAAGGTGTTTAAACCATTTGCTATAATTATCGCCAAAGCCAAATAAAATTGAGAATTGTATATACCGAATGATTTTGATTGGGATAATAAAGGAAGTTGTGAAATGCAATAGATTTCTAAAGATAAAATTAGTAGATAGAATGTTGAGGCATAAATTCTATAAATTTTTATTTGTTGCACTCGATTCTTTGATCCATAAAAAGGAATTATTCCAAATATATTTCCAATGTGAGTGCAAATACCAAAAGTAGCACAATTATTCATATTTAGTGTTAGTAATTATCAACTGAAATATTTTTAATTTTAAACTCAATTCAAATTAAATTCGTTATTTATTAAGCTGCATAATTGAAGCCTCATTATTAATTTTTTAATTAATGAACTCCTCGAGTGGACAGTATTGTATCAAGCCCTATAAAATATAAATAATAAATTTAAAATAAAGTTAGAGGAGAAATTACCAAAAGTGAGGACAATTTTAGAAGGGAGTCCAAACAAAAAATTGAATGTTGACAGTTTTTTTCTAAATACACAAATAGGAATGTAAAAAATTGGTGACAAATTCATGTTTGTTTTCATATTCCATAAAATAAAATACGAATTTTGAAGCTCTTATCATTAAGAATTTTAATTGCTCATTACGTTAAATAATTGTCTGTTCCAGGATAGAAGTCTATATTGAATAACACAAAAAAATATTGGTAAACAGATCTGGACTTCTACTTTGTGTGCCTTTTTCGGATTTGATTTATAAATGTTTTTTCCAAAGTCGTACCTTCCACAATTACAAAAAGAACTTGCAGAATAAGAAAGTGGTGGAAAAAAGTAATAAATGAAATGAAAAATGAATAGAAGAGTGTTTAAACTTTAATAAAATTAATGGATATTCACCTTTTTATAGATTATCGTGTACGTTATAAATATTATTTTAAAATGTTATCTTGTAATGAAAAATATCCACTTTATTTATATGTTACACAGTCAGTTCATCAGGATTTCTTTACAATATGGTAATACAATTTTTGTAATTTTTCTGTAAAAAATCATTATATATATAATTAAAATACAAAGTTAATATATTCATTTGGACAAGTAGTATATATTGATATACATTTTTTGTCTCACCAGAGATTGGAAATAAAAGTTAAATATTTTTATTTCAAGACGTCTGTAGTATTGTGTAATTTTTTTGTAGTGATTAGATATTTTGTAGATATTAAACATAAACAAAACAAATAGTTTTCTAACCGTTGTAACCGGCAGCATAATAAAATCTGCAATAACGATAAAACCCGATGTAATTTGTATGTCTGTATAATATAAAAATGTTAAGGAACTTTGTAAAATAAATAATAGTATTTGCAGTCCAAAGATAGAATTTACTGTTTCAGCAAATTCACAAATGCGACGATATTTCTTTTGTGTGTGTACAATCTCATTTGTTTTATTAATCTTCATTGTGAATCTCATTTCTAGGAAGTTATTTAATTGTTTTAATTTAATATAAGTGTAATAAATATAAGAAAAAGTTAATAGCGCTTTTACATGCTGAAATAAATAAGATATATAACTAGCAAAATATTTACTTTGTAAGTCATATGAGATTAAAAAAATCCAAATAGAATTAACCAGTAGTTCTATTAATGCACACATTAATATATCAAAAAAATATATAACCTTAATGTGCTTAAAGAAAAATATTTTTCTATCTGAAAATATATGTTGTATACGTAAAAGTTTTAAATGTAGTTTTTTCCACTTTTTTATAATCCAGTAAGTAGATGTTAATAATATAAAGCAATCAAAAATATTTAAAATATTTATTATTGTAATTACGATATACTTAGTGTTGAATAATAATTCTGTTGATCCATTGTTTGCTAAATAGGAATGTAATATTTTTAAAGCACAATAAAATTGAAAAGGTGTAACTATTAAATATAATACTACTGGATAAAGTTTGTACAATATTTTTTGTAATTTTCCGGAATATTTATAATTTATAATTGGCACAATGCCAAAAATATTTCCCACACAAACTGGAAAATAAAAAATTGATGACAAACTCATATTTCCACATTCTATAAAATAGGACACGAATTTTAAAGCTTTTATAATTACAATTTTAATTGCTCATTAGGTTAAATAATTGTCTGTTCCAGGATAGAAGTTTACATTGAATGTCTAGAAAAAAGAATATTGGTAAACAGGTCGGGACTTCCGCTTTGTGTGCCTTTTTAGGATTTGATTTATACATTTTTATCCAAAGCCGTACTTTCCATAATTACATAAAGAACCTACTGACTACTAAGAAATTCTAATCTAAGAAGATATCTAGAAAAGAAAAAATTTTCTACATCAATACAATAATTTTAAAATAATGGACTGTCTAAAAAATTAACAGAAGAATATTATACATAAATAAGGCTCAACAAAACTATTAGAAATGTTTCGAAACCTCTTTGCAAGATGTCTAAATGGAGAAACAATACACCTAAGAGTCTTATACATCCTATATTCATAAAGAAGATTCAAAACTTAGAAAACTTAGAGATCAATAAAATCTTGATTCAGCTACACAGAACTATTATCAGAATAACTCCACGAGAATTAAATTACAGAGTGCTAGTTTCTTTAATAAAAAAGCGGATCAAGAGAGTAAATATTTAGTATGATTTGTACAAACGATAACAGCAGTTGCAATAGAATAACTGATGTTATCTTGTTAACTCGCACTATAATATATTTCAGCCCTAAATTTATTTTTTATTTATAATACATGAGCGATACATTTTTTCGTCCGAGAAGAAATTGGAAATAAAAATGAAGTATTTTTATCTGAAATAACGTCTGTAGTATTCTGTAATTTTTTTGTAGTGGTAAACAAAGATTTGTAGACATTATACATGAACAAAACAAATAATTTTCTTACCGTTGTAACCGGTATCATAATAAGATCCAAAATTACCCCCATAAAAATCGATGTTATTTGTATGTTTGCATAATATAAACAGGATAAGGAGCTTTCTAAAATAATCAGCAGGATTTGTAGTCCAAAAATAGAATTGACTGTTTCAGCAAATTCACAAATGCGACGATATTTCTTTTCTGTATGTAGAATCTCATTTTTTATATTAATTTTCATTACGAATCTCATTTCAAAAAAGTTGTTTAATTGTTTTAACTTAATGTAAGTGTAATAAATATAAGAAAAAGCTAATAACGCTTTTACATGCTGGATTAAAAAAAATATAAAGTTGGCAAAATATCTACTTTGTAACTCAAATGCTGTTAAAAAAATCCAAAGAGAATTGACCAGTAGTTCTGTTAATCCAAAGATTAATATTTCAAAAAAATATATAACTTTAATGTGCTTAAAGAAAAATATATTTCTTTCTGAAAATGTATGTTTTATGTCTGAAAGTTTTAAATGTAGATTTTTCCACTTTTGTATATTCCTGTACGTACATATCAATAATATAATATTATCAAGAATGTATAAAATATTCGATAATAAAATTATGATATACGCGGTGTTGAACATAAATTCTGTGGAGCCATTGTTTGCTAAATAGACATCTAATAATTTTAAACCACAATAACATTGATAAGATATAATCATTATGTATAATACTATTGGATAAAATTTGTACAATATTTTCTGTAATTTTCCAACATATTTAAAATTTGTAAATGGCACAACGCCGAAAATATTTCCCACACAAACTGGATAGCAAAAAATTGGTGACGAACTCATGTTTTCACATTTTCTAAACTAAAACGCATTTTATGGCATGTATCGTCTTTTAATTTTAATTGCTCATTAGTTTACATAATTGTCTGTTCCAGGATCGAAGTCTATATTGATTAACTACAAAAAAAATATTAGTAAACAGATCTGGACTTCTACTTTGTATGCCTTTTTGGAAGAAAATTGTTTTTCCAAAATTATACTTTCTATAAATACAAAAAAAACCCGAAGAATAAGAAAATCTAATCTAAGAAGATATCAAGAAAAAGTCGCGGTGGAAAATAAGAAATTTTGTACACGACAACACGAAGAAAAATAAGAATTTTCCAATTTTTTTTTGATAATATGAACTGTTCCTTGTTTCTGATTTTTTGAAGAATTTCTCAGCAATGATGGATGATTTTCAACGGCGACCACCAGAATATTTTATATTATAAATAATTTATAAGAACTAGTAAATGTGTGTGCATTGTAGTACTTAAGTATTTTCATATCAAAACGTTTTAAAGTTATTCTGATTTTTTTTGTAATGATACAATTGTAAACAGTGCACGATTACAAAAAATAATTTTCTTACCATTGTAACCAGCATCATAATAACAGCCAAAATAAGCAACATAAATCCCAATGTAGTAGTTAAATTTCTGGCTATTAAATTTGTATAATATAAAAATAATAATGAACTTTATAAAATAAATAATAGTATTTGTAATCCAAAGATAGAATTGACTGTTTCAGCAAATTCACAAATGAGACGATATTTTTTTTGTATGTAAAATTTCGTTTGTTTTATTAATTTTCACAGCGAATCTCATTTCCAACAACTTGTTTAGTTGTTTTAATTTAATGTAAGTATAGTAAATATAAGAAAAAGTTAATAAGGTTTTTACATGCTGAAATACAATAGACATAAAGTTTGCGAAATATTTGTTTTATATTTAATAAATTGTCGATGAGGTGTCACTTCAACGCGGATCATCTTGTATAATCAATTTTTTTTTGGAAAATGTGGCAAATAAAATTAAAATCGACTGCTTTAGGATTTCTAGATAATATTTTTTGTTTAGAAATTATTGAATTTATTCCTTTTATTTGCACCATACTACACCAAAAATGTTTTCTGCAAAGGTTACAAGCTTAAAATTTTGAGAAATATTTTGTTTGTATTTTAAATTCATATTTATTACGTGTTAGCATTAACAAACTATAAAATTTTGTTTTCATTAAGATGTCGATTAAAAGTAAAAAAATTAATAATGATACAATGAGCAACCAGCTTAAAAAAATATTAATTCATACCGAAATTTTAATAAAGATGAAGATATGATTATACAATTTTTAACATTTTTTAATGAGGTGCCATTATTACAATAAGTCTTGCTTAGAAAAATAATTATAGTGAATTTGATAGATTTCTTTATGCTTTTTATTTCAAATTTAATAGAGTATTTGCATTATTTTTCAACAAAAAATTATATCAGGATTCGAGTGACTAATCATTGTTAATGGTTTTTATATTAGATCATTTAAATAATATTGTATCAAACCCTATATTATTGAATTCAAATGTCTAAGAGTGCACAAAATATGAATTTTTTTACATGTAAATGCATATTTTATTAGTATAGAGACAATTAAAAACAGATACCATATTTCTCTGAAAATTAAATTAGAACAAAATCAATGTTTTAACCTGGGTCATATTAGGGAATATATTTTTCATTTTATTGGAATTTTATCTAATTTTAGTGCACTGGAGACAAGTAGACTTGTACACGAGTATTTTTTATTTTCTCAAGTATTCATTTAATATTTTGCATGGTACAAAATATTTTTTTTTATTAATAAATACATATAGATTTAGATTATGAGATACAAAATATGAGTTTTTGAAGAAGAAATGAATAGTGAAATCATTATTCATTAATGAATAACGAATATGTTTATTATACAGGAAATGAGTATGAATAATGAAGAAACTATGGATCAGTTGTGGATAAAATGCAATGGTACAAAAACTATTGTGCAATCATTAGAAAATTAACGGTAATATAAAAAATATTGTATTTTTGTATTGTTTACTAAAAAAATCTATTTTTATTTACTCTTAGTAGTTTAGTTTATATTATACCTTTCTGGAAATTACTACTTAATTTGCAATATGTAATACGATTTTGTAATATTTAATAATCACTATCTGCATTCGTTTTTCAAAGTTTCTCTGATGAAATTCTTTAAAATTGTGGTGCTTAAATGGGTAGAATGAAAAATTCACTATTGTCGCTTTTCTTTTAATATAATTTTTTACAAAAAATAAGGCAAGCTGAAATTTTTCCAAAGTGCAAAACAGCTGCGGGACCATATTGAAAAAAGGCCGAAAGTAAAAGGGGGGAAAAGCCAAAACTATGGAAAAATAAGAGGAAAAATTCGCGAGGGAGTCTGAGCAAAGAAATCTATAAATACTTTTTGGGAAAAATATCCTGTAATGGGTTGGAATAAAACACGTTTTTATTAATATATATTTTTTCTGTAATATACACCTTTTAACAATAGTATATAACACAAATATATTGAAATATCCATACAAATCTCTATACATTTCATATACAAGTAGTTAATCAATTCTTATACTTATAAAAAAAAAACGTGGGGGATAAATATTCTAAGACAGTAACAAATTAAAAATGCATAATTATTACATTTATGTACACGTATAAATAAAGTCGGTTTGCTTTCACGGAAAACATTGGTGGATATTATTTTCCTTCCAAAATAGGACCTACTACTAATTTGCATTGATATTTTTACCGAAAACAAATTCCACCGAATTCCAAAAAGGAACGAAATGACAACAAATCTAATTCTTCAACAAAATCAATAAATAAGAAATAGCCAAACTTAACTCGTTACAGAATTAAACAGATATGTTTTTAAGTTAAATAATTGATCATGCAATATTGAAAAACTAGAAATAAATTTTTTGTGTGAAAAGTATAGTGTGTTTTTAATGAAAATGGTTTTAAAAACGTACCTGTTTGTTACAATAATTAAAAAAAAAGAGAAAAATTGATAATACTAACGTCCAACATTTACTCACATCCATTTAACATCCAGTGAACGTGTTAAGGGTTTTATATTTACTATATACACAGGAGATACAGAAAACATTTAATTAATTTAATGTAAATGGAATGTTTTGGTGTAATTTCAATTATTGCAAACTGTACAGATGCAAAAAATTAATTTATTAAAACTTAAATATAGGAAAAAATTTGGGAGGTCGCTTCCAAGAATTTTTTTCCATAAAATTATTAATATTAAACAACAAAAAACCCAAATTTAAGTTGAAAAAGTGGAAATTTGAAATTTTTGTATTTAAGAGATTTTATAGCTTAAAGTAAAACGACTCCGGGTTCAGGAAAAAATTAAAAAAGTAATAAGAGCAAATACAACACTTATTATTTTGATAAGTTAAGTTAGTTAGTTAGTACAAGATGATTTTTTCGAAAAAATGTCCAAAATTTAAAAAAAATCTTAAGGTGGAAATGATGAAAATATATTAAAGAGAAAATTTATAAAAATTTAATCTTAACTTTTAAAATAGTAAAAATATAATAAACGGAGCAGAATTTTTTTAAAAATATTGTATTAATGAGCGATATGTTATCAATTTTTCTAAAAATAACAGTACAAGATGATTTTATGATAAAAATAAATCAAAGACGACTAATTTTTCTAAAAAATATCGTTTAAAAATGGCCGAAGTATTTTTCTGGACCAAACTATTTTTTTCCAAAGTTCAGGAAAACTTAAGAAAAAAATCAATAAGACCAAATACAACATTTATTAGTTTGATAAGTAGATCTAAATGTTTTCTGTATTTTGTGTACAAGTAAAACCCAAAAAAGGTTTGATTCGTGACGTAAGCAATTGGTTTTTTCGAGATTTTTTGAAGTCGCGGCATTATTAAAAGCACATCGGTAAATCTAACGTGTAGTACAAACAAAAAATTGTTTCGAATTGAATTTTTTTTAAACATCTTACACCGATAAGTACCGTTTTATGATCAATGATGCCTTCACCAATGAATTTATACTGAAAAAAAAATAAATGCATTTTAGGATGAATTCACAAGAAAATTTCAGCCTTTCATTTTTTATGCTCAAATGTCGATAAATAAAAAAAAAAATTAGAGCTCCTGCTCAATGATCTGATTAAGTGTAATTTTTTTAGTTTCAGTTATTTTTAGCATAAAAAACAATCGACTTTTCAACTATTCACAGTTCAGAAAGTGTTAGTAAAGAAAATAAAATGTTATTGTTACACACGTTACCCTTAAAAACTAATATTTACATCTAAGTTTATTGAAATATATTTAGAACTACCACAAAGGCCATACAGAGTATAACAAAAAAATAAATTATACGAAGCCAATCTGTAGATTTATATTACTTTTAATAGATAAACGAATAACTATTCAAAAACTAGTGAATAACTAAGGTGGGACTAAAAAAAGTTATTAAACCTCATTTTGTGAAAAAAAACAAGATATTGTATAAATATATTGTTTGTATATTTTGTAGGAACTGGTAAAATATTAAAATTGTTCAAAATTTTATAAATACCATAATGTTTATAATCAAATTTGATTTCTGAGGCCAGGTAAAGATTTAATAAAGAATGTATAATTTTATCGACACACTTTGTGTTGAAACTCGCAAAAAAAGTGTTAATTTTTCAAAAGTGTAGAATAGCTGCGAGACCATATTGAAAAAGGCCGAAAGTAAAAGGGGGAAAAACCGAAATTGTGGAAAAAGAAGAGGACGATTTTGCGAGGGAGTCGGAGCAAAGAAATCTAAGAAATAATTAGTCTCATGACAGGACTTATTTTTTTAACTGGCTTCTGTAAAATTTAATGGTTATTAGAGTGTTATTCGTTCTTTTTTTTGAGTTTTCTTTTTAAAGTTAAAAGTCGGATTTTGCCTTTACATTAAAAAACATTGATAGTTTAGTCAGTTTTTTCACCGCCATTTTGTATCACTATGCCACATACAGAAAGACAATTTTTTTTGTGAGTACATTTTAGGGTTGATATAAACATTGTGGGAAATTACCAGCTACCCATTTTAAAAAATATATACCCCAGTACATAAATATAACATCTCCTTTTCCACAACAGGAATAAACCTTTAAAAGTCACCTAAACTATATATACATAAACAAAAATTCTACAAAGAAAGTCCATGCTTTTCTTAACAGACTCTAAAAAAAATCTAAAAACTCAGCGGTAAGTATTGTTACCTTGGTCAAAACAACTAGGATTGATCAGATTGATCAATTCGTTCTCAGTAAGCGAAGTAAAACTTTGCGGAATCATTCTATCAACATTCTTCTTGTCGTTTTGAGTTGAAGGCACCACCATCTCCTTAACGGGAATCGTCAGGCTCGCGTAAGATTGGGAAAACGTATCCGTGGTTGCGGTTGTGGATGGTTGCAAATTGTTTCCCAAATCGCTGATCCTTTGCTGAGTTTCGAGTAGATCAACAGCTGCTTTTAGTAGCACCACTTTTTCCGGTTCTCTTGTTAGGGCTGCTGCAATCTCGGACGTTTGAGATGTTGTTAACAACGATTGTTGAGTTGTGTTGTTGCTCAGAAGTGCTTGCTCAACAGCAGCGTTTGGCTGGCAAATGGATAAATTAGGAGCAGACGCCAGCAAAGTTTCTTGCTGGAGATTATTAGTATTTCGACACATTAAGCTCGGAGATATCTGCGAGTTTAGTATCACCTCAGAAGTGAGATTAGGAGGAGTTTGGGGGTCTGATTGACCCAGAACAGTCGAGGGCAAAGTGGTGTTTATCATAGGAGGGACCAAGAGACTCGGTTGGGAGTTGAGCATAACATCTTGAGTTGCTAACATGAGTTCTGGACCAGCTGTGGTGTTAACCAAACCCAATGGGTTACTGATTAACAGATCTTTATCTGCTCTGTTGGGGCTTAAATGCGATTCTACGGTGGAATTAACCAAAGCGTCCAGTCTATCGGTATTAATCGGAGTTGGTACGCTCCTTTCCAAAGCATTAGCAACAGTGGTGATAGTAGAAGAAGCCATGGTGCTGGTTTGTTCTGGCAGATTTTGTTCAGCAACATCAGCGCTTTCGGATTTAGCAACGATGTTCATAACATCGTTTTGGATGGTACTAGACATAAAGGGTCTCGCGGAGGTGGGAAAAACTGGACCATTTTCGTTCAAAAGCCCACAGGTTTGTATATTGATAGTTTTTTGGACAGGAAATACGTTGGAGTCGGTGTTGATTATGTGCGATAGTTTTTGGCTAATATCGTTTTTCATTAGTAAAGTTGTAGGATTGGATAGTGGTATCATACTAGGTTTAGCTTCGATTTTATTCAAGTAATTCTCGACGCTCTGAGCGCTCTGAGTAGGCAATGGCGAGGAATGTTCCATAATTGCAAATCTTTGCATGGCAGCGATAGATGGCGCCGTGGTATTCACTAAATCCCCTACAGGCACCATAGGCATTTTCATGCGTAAATCCATAACGTTTTCCATGGTAGTGGTCGTGGTAGGAGCAACAGATTTCATCATATTACTACAGCTACTGTCCTCGTTTATGTTCGACATGTTAGAGTTACCGCACTCTATGGAGTTTTCACAAATCGAATTAATACATACGTTTTCTTCGTTCCCAACGCTGATATTGGAATTTTCGTTGATGTGGCTCATCATGGAATTATCATTGATCATAGACATGTTGGAGTCCCCATGGTGTACGTCCAGCGAGCTTTCCGACAGATGTCTGTACCTCTCTTGCTCGATTATAGAACTCTGGCTGGATTCATCTATGTATTCTTGTTTAAGGCTGTGTAAAGGCGGCGAATGGTTGTCGCTGGTAGAAGGAAGGCTAAGGGATGGTCTTCTCGTGGAAATCGGCACCATGCTGGAATCAGGCGGTGGCATCATGTCCAGGTCTTGTTCTCTCTTGCTAATGGAGACCGACGAGTGCCAGAAGTTGCTCTTGAAGAATTGCGGAGGCCGTGGTTGTGGTGGCGGTTCGACCATAACTGCAAATTATGGAAAATTATGTTATTTACTGGTACCAGCACTCTTTGATTCTTATTCTACTAGCTGCCAGCTCAGCCACTGTAAGAAAAGAGGGGATGTGCCACTCAAGCTATGTGGATCTTTTACTTAAAACTTTTGTTGTCAAAACTATACTTGTATACATATTTTTAATAAGGAAACTCTTAGTAGAACCGTTTCTAGAGTACCGTGATGATCGATTGTATGAAAAGGAAAATGATGAACACGTTTTTAACTAGACAAAATCACAGTTGAAACTGATACTAATTAGTGATTCGGTAAACAAAATCAACATTGGTTAATTTTTGACTTCTTAACTTTTTTTAAAAACCTACTAAACTTTAACAAACTATCGATATAACCAAGGCTTGATAGGCATGACCCACAATGTTGACGCTTTACATTTTAGCCTCAGAAACGTCTATAGATCATCAATCTCACCTCTCTCATCTATCCTTCCTGTAACTACCTACTTATTTATTTTTTTAGCGGGTAAAGGGGAGTTTTTGTGATAGTGTAGAAATGAATTATTAATATCTCAGGCAAAGAATAAGACTAAGTATTGGTGGAGAATAGTCGCTCGCTGAAAGATTCCTCTCTACATTTTTGGAATTTGAGTTAGTTCTTACCGACACCTTATCAACACTCGTATTACTCATTGGTAAATTAATAAAAATATGTGTATTGATTATTCTTTAATGTACAGGGTTTCAAAATTTTTAAAGTAGTAAGTTATTTTAATTTCACACTGATCTGGTAATAGTTTGAATCAGTCTGGTAAAATAAAAAAAAATGGCAGAAAAACAAGGTAAGAGCTATTAATGTTTGAGGAAATTAAAGAGTTTGTATAGCTAAGGAAATTGCTTATAAATAAATGCGAAGAAGAAAAAAGTAGGATAAGTTCGACGAAAAAATTCATAGTATTTTTTTTAAATTTTGAAATGGAATTTATTTGAATTGGAACAAAAAAGTTTGGAATATTTGGATCTAAATACAGGAAAATGATATAAAATTGAAATAAAAAAAATTAAATCGACTTAAAAATCGAAGCTTATTTAAACTTCAACATAAAAACTCTGAATTTTTTAAATTGGAACTTCAAAGATTGAATTAAAAAAACTTAACCCTAATGTACCATTAACCATTAAGAACGTTTATTAATTTTTCCTTTTTTAAAATTTTTTCCAGATCTTAATAATTGTACAAAATTTGAAATTTAAAAATGAAATTTTTAACAAAATGTATTTTACACTAATCTTCAATAAATATTACGATGAATGTATTGAGTAAATTAGCGTTAATGAATATAATTAGTAACTTAAATCTAAACTAAAAATCCCAACTGAAATAAATGATAATAAATAAATTAGGATAATCATGAATATAAAAGTGTATCTGATTGTTCAACAAATAATGTTACAGGTACCAAAGTTAACAATAATGACCATGCTAACACACTGAACACACTTTTATTTTTAAGGTTCTTGCTCGAGTGAAATTCAAAACGAAATCGAATAAAACCAATCGATTAATTGTTGGATTATAAAATTAAATTGAGCAAAACGCAATCGATCGGTTGTTGAACTATAAAATAAAATCGATTAATTGATGGATTATAAAATTAAATTGAGCAAAACGCAATCGATCGGTTGTTGAACTATAAAATAAAATCGTTTAATTGTTGGATTATAAAATTAAATTGAGTAAAACGCAATCGATCGGTTGTTGAACTATAAAATAAAATCGTTTAATTGTTGGATTATAAAATTAAATTGAGTAAAACGCAATCGATCGGTTGTTGAACTATAAAATAAAATCGATTAATTGTTGGATTATAAAATTAAATTGAGCAAAACGCAATCGATCGGTTGTTGAACTATAAAATAAAATCGATTAATTGTTGGATTATAAAATTAAATTGAGCAAAACGCAATCGATCGGTTGTTGAACTATAAAATAAAATCGTTTAATTGTTGGATTATAAAATTAAATTGAGTAAAACGCAATCGATCGGTTGTTGAACTATAAAATAAAATCGATTAATTGTTGGATTATAAAATTAAATTGAGCAAAACGCAATCGATCGGTTGTTGAACTATAAAATAAAATCGATTAATTGTTGGATTATAAAATTAAATTGAGCAAAACGCAATCGATCGGTTGTTGAACTATAAAATAAAATCGATTAATTGTTGGATTATAAAATTAAATTGAGTAAAACGCAATCGATCGGTTGTTGAACTATAAAACAAAATGGTGTTATCCCATCTGTTAAAATGTGTTTTATTTGGTGAAACAAGAACCTTAAGAGAGTGAGAAAATTCGTAGAGAGGATTCTTAAGGGAAAAACGGGAGCGAAGGGTAAAAAGGGACATAAAACCTGACACAAGCACCTCATTCAACTCATTTAAACTTTGCGTGAACATTACGGGTCCGTTTTCAGGGTTAAGGTTTCGTTGTTGGCATCCCTGTAAAAAAAATTTAAAGTCAGCCGATCCCGCGACCTAAAAGGAAATCCTGGAGCTGTTGGATACCTAGTTTTAAAGTTTAGTTCTATGCTTTAAATTAGGTTGAAATGTTTTACATATATTAAAAGTTAAAATTAAATTTAAAATTAAGACTAAGGTTGTGTGATGGTAACTAGTAACGGTTTTTGGGAATTGTGGAAGGTCATGTGTGATTTCTCAGATATTTCCGGCCTTACAAGTTTCATTTTCGAAGGAGATTCGATCATTTTGAAGAGTTAAATAAATATTTTGAATTAATTCGAATTATATTTTCTGTATTTTCATATTTTGAAAGCTACTATTATTAAATTATTTTTACAAAAAAAAATATATTATTGTGGCTTACTTTTAAGCTTCTTCAAATTTATTTAACCGTGTTAAAAAGTTGACTCACCTACTACGACATAAAATATGTCAAACTTATAAAATAATAAACTTAAAATAATGAATTTTAACATAAATTAATAAAGTCGTTTATTATTTTATAAGTTATACCAAGAAAAAAATTATTTCCAAATAGAAAAAATAATTTATTTTTATTGAACACACGAACTATTTTATTAACTTTTTTCTTAATAGGGTGCTGGCAAAATAGATTCACAATGCAGTTTAGTTTTACCACCAAAGTGAGTCTACTTCTTTTAATTCAAATAAAATAAGGCACCCCCGATGGAAAATGAAATTTGTAAAAGCCCACCAGGAAATGTACTTTTTTTAAAAAATGGAAATAGGAATTTTCTTTACTATGATTATGAATTAATTAAGTGTTTCGACAAACTATTTCCATTTTTTAAAACTCAGTAACATTTACCTATTTTACGGTAATTTAGTGTAAATGTGTGTAAAATTACAGAGTAGAAAGTGTGGAATTTCTACAAAAATAAATTTGATCGATGTAATTTTAATAGAAGCTTATATTTATTCTTAATTTATATATTTTTGTAAAAATAACTTTCCACACTGAATAGGTGTTTTTTCGATCTCTTTTTTACATTTTACACTCGTATAAATATATTTAGATACACATATTTATCAAAATTTACTTTCTAAACATCTATAAAAGTGTAAAAATGTCTTTTATTTTAGCCAGGTTTTACAAATCTTAAATTAAAGTGACGTTTAAAAGATATTAGAACCGATTCGTTAAAATTTTATAATTATTAATTTTTGTAAGTAGGAAGGTGGACAGTTGGACCTGCCCCCTCCACTTTCCAAGATGACGTCACATGAGAATTCTATTGGTCACATGCAAATGTTTAAAATTAAATAAAAAATGTTTCAAAAATACTACAACGATGAAATGATAATTTTATGTAAATCTTACCTTAAAAATGAATGAAATGTAAATCTAAATGATTCATAGTTTCTGGTGAAAATAAAAGGGTTTAAACTTAGGTTAAAAAGATTAAATAACTTGTAGTGAGGATGTTAATGATTGTAAAATTAAAATTCTCTTTAACCAGAGTTTTTAACATGATGATTAAAGTAGCATTTTTGCGGGATACTATTTTCGTAAAATAATAATTGGCGAATTAGACATTTTTTTTTTTGAAGGTGCCCGCTATTTCTTAGGAATTTTTTTAATAATATACTTAAACAAGACTGAGTTGTGCATGATTTTCCTGGTGTGTGTTAAATAAAAAAATCTAATATTATGATCACCTATTAATTAATTTATATGAAGAGCCCAAATGTGATAAAAAAAGGGCGCATCCAAAGAACACGTTCATAATCCGTCAGTTTTTAGTCTAGGAAAATAACATCCCTCATTGAAAAATCACCATGTAAAAAATGTTCGTTCGAAAATAAAGTGTGTTGGAGTGTGTGTAAAAGGATATTTCGTGTAAAATATGATGTATATTTTGTGTGTTTTTTTAAGTACCCGTTAATCTAGAACCTGATAACAGACGCGTTCATCTGACAGTACGGCAGTCGCCTAGGCCCCACAGGCAGATAGTAGACGGCTTGCTGCCCCTCTGCGTATACAGAGCCTGTATGCTATACGAGACAAAGTGAAAAAAGCAAAAACGCTAGTGAGAAATTTTTAAACAAAACGTTTCTTACATATATAATAAAATTTACTGCTTAACGCTACTGTGTTGCAAAATTTTTAGACCTCGTTACCAGAATTAGATTACACACAACTAGATACTAATCGAATCGTTTTTAATAAATAATAATATTAATACTAATTAAAGTTTATTTCGAAATAAGAGACAGTGTAATTAATGTAACAAAGCCTCTGTAAAATAACCATTACATTGGTGCCCTGTTTATTTATATGTATTTTTTAAATTAGTCAATTAATAGTTAGTGAAGCTGATTATTTCTCTCTGCGATATACGGGATGATTTATTTATTTCTAACATCCTTTGCCCCCAAATTCCTCCGTCTCCCTTATCTTATTTTTTTAATCATCTTCGTCTTCTACTGTCTTATTCTCTTATCCCTTATCTTCTTTCTTCTCTAGTTTCGATCGATTTTTCTTGTTAGTTTCAGTTTTCTTCATCATATTTTCTTCAATCTTCTTGAACTGTTCCCGAAATCTTTGAAAATCTAAAATTTATGTTTTTAGTATCGCTCCTATTTGCGTTTTTTCTTTGATTTGTCATTCAATTCATCTTCCGCTGTTTTTAGATACTTATTTTTGTGTTTGCAATTTTTTTTCAGTGTCAATTTCGTTCTCGATGTCTTGGTTTGTCTACTCAATAAATTATTTACTTAAAAAATTACCAATGCAATAGTTAAAAGAAGCATCTTAAAGTACATTTTGGAAGAAAATAAATCTTTTTGGAGAAAGTTATACAAAGGGTATTTTGAAACTGGAGTGTTTAGTAGATGTTTGAATTTCAAGAAATTTTTTTGTCGTTGAAGATAGAAAATGTTGTCGAAATGTGTGAACATAACAAAGTAGTGAAAATGAAGAAGAAAAAATTTGTCATATGAGACAAAAGATTGTTCAGGAAGAGGGAGTGAATGGGGAGAAATATTTATAACAGAAGATGGAAGAGGTGCATGAGGAGTGAATCAAATTTTCGAAAATGGGTTTTAGTATGAATTTTTGTGAGTAAAGAGAGAGAATGTTGTCAACTTGGATAGAAATAATTTTTTGTGTTGGAATTTTGGTTGATGCAATAGAAAAGTTGAGACCTTTGGATAAAAAAGATTGTTTATAAAGAAAAAGTAAATGGAAAGAAAGATGTATAACAGTATTAGAACAAAGCATAAAAGGGGTGTACTCAAATTTTCTAGAGATTTTTGTGATTGAAGCTAGAAAATGTTGTCAAAGAGTGATCAGTCTTCTGGAGTAAAATATATGATAGTGCAAGAAGATAAAGAAACAAAAAATAATTTGTATACGAAATAAGAGATAAGATTCACAAAGAAATGTAAGAATATAGTTACATTAAAATAAAATTGATATTAAACTCTAAATTTACTGTTATGGAAAATCGTAACCACTTTTATGCCAGACTTCCAAATATCCAAACAAAGAAAATTTAGGAGAATAATATAGAATATAAATAAAGAAATAAAATAAAAAAGGATGAAACAAATGTCATAAGAATATTTAAAATGTTTTTTGAAAATCGTGGAATTTTAAGCTAAGTATACTTTAGCTTTTACTATAGTTATTATTATTTATTAACTTAGTTTTACGGTTGCAATTAAATTGGAAATTACTTAAAATTCTGTTAGATTTTATTATTATTAATTTATTTATTGCTTTCTCTTATTTCGAAATCCTTTATATGTTATATTTTGATGTTTATGGACCCAAAAAAGCTATTAATTAATATAGAGATAATTATTAGTTTTATAGTTTTTAATGGCATTGTGGATTTTGGTAGTCAAAAAATTTTGCAGTACAAAAAATAAGCAAGAAAATAGAATAATTTTGGCTTTGGCAAAGAAATTCAGAAGTCTACACTGACAAAAAAGATAAGTCACATACAACAGAATCGTTAAATAAATTACATTTCAGTTTTAAGTTTGGTTTTTAAAATACATGTCACAGTTAGATAGATACATTTCAAATGTTTGTATACAACTCACAACATAGAAATATGTATATGAAGGAATATATAGCATTTAAAAAAAATTGTGAATTTTCGTTGTAATGGAGGTTTCATCCTAGATAAAAGACAAAAAAATGCAAAAGATCAAATATATGTCTGCTCCAAAGCCTTACTGCAAAAATTTCATAGGGCTACGTTATCGTTAGTATCGGAAAAAAAAGTGCACGATGACAAAATCAAACTAAATACATATGTTAACTTAAAAATATGATTAGGTAGACCTGGATAAAAAAAATCGGGAGATAAAGTAGCCCGCAATCTGGAAAAATTATGGGGCAAATGTGACACTACAACATTCGAAAAAATACCGTTCGCCAAAACTCTCGCAAGCTCTTTGAAAAAGCATGCGTTCGTTGCCTATCAAAAGTCTCTCGCAAATTTTTACAAACACCGAAAACAGTCACACTTTAGCGTACGTTTGCCACCTTATTATTAGAAAAGAAAACAGTTTAAGGTGAAAAATTACTGCCAGACAAAAAAAATTCATTTCTTAGACAAAAATATAGACACAACAAATCATTTATCTTGGAATTCATATCGTTATCCATTTTTTTCGTTTAAAGTTCTACTTGATTACATAAATTTATTTATAGTTTTCCAAAATCGATACTATTAAATAAATATGCTAACATTTAATTAATTTTATTCATTTTCATATCAACTTTTATAAAAATGGTGTTGGTGTATCGATTTAAGTACGTTTTAATTTTTCACCTCCACTCGTGAAACAATTATTCTCAACGAAACCAATATATAAAAAAATATAGATTATCTTTTTTTTATAAACATCAAAAAGTTGAAGTATACAATAAAATTGATAATAATTATTTCAGCCGTTCATTCTAATATTTTCATGCTCCACATGCTTAAAACCTACAATATTGGCTTAATTTGAAAACCTCTACATTTATTTACTACAGGGTCTTCATTATATTAATTATAACTAAATTTTAATTTGTTATGTAATTGAAGTAAATGTATACAGGGTTTCACAGAAAACACGAACCCACTTTAAATTTAATTTACTTTGGCAAGAATTTTAACGATAGTTTCCTAATAATTATGGTTTAAATGAGAACATCTTTTCAAAAAACGGTTCTATTTCATGAAAAATTAAGATAATTATTAGTGTATTAGATTAATTTTCAGTTTGGTGCAATTTAGTCAGTATGCAGATTTTTTGGATTTTTTTTGAGAGCAAATAATTATGGAATTTTTAAAAATAATTCAGTTTTTATTGGAGGTACCAATTTAAAAAAAATGTTACTTATTATTCTTGTTATTTAATTGAAATGAAAGAAAATATTTTGAGTTCAATTTAGTAATTTTGAAAAAATCATCATTGCTTTTTATTTATTACCAAATTATACATTTCAACTAATTTCATAAAATTATTATTAAGAAAACGACCAATAAAATAAAAATATACTGAAATTCCATTTTTTCATGTTTTTGATTTAGTTTCACGTTCATTTTTTTTATATAATAAATATATTTCTTGTTTTATAATTGTAAATATTTGACACAAATTATTTTTAATGTCATACCTTGTAGTAATAAAATACATATACTGGTTTAAAACCATTTTTTTAATCAACAAATTATTTTTTTAAATATATTTAACATACAGGGTGGGTCATAGCTATTAGAATATACACTAAGCTTAGTTAGTCTATTTGTATCAAAATATCAATATTTGACCAAATATGCCTTAATAAAACGTTGTTATGGAAAAAATATAGACCATTAAAGTTTTTTGGTAAAAATTTCACAACAAATTTATAAATTGACTCTGGAGGCATAACTTCAATCAAAGAATACTATTTTAAGTATTATATTCCTATTTGTGATAGGAACTTGACATAAGCAATCCCTGATGATGAAATTGGGTTTTTAAGGAAACTTTTTAGTAACATTAATTATAAAACTTAATTTCTAAGAACAATGTGGCTTACACAGAAGAAACCACTTCCAGGGAGAAGTTAAAAATCTTCTTGATAACACATTTTCTCAGCTAGCAAGACGACCTGATTATAACCCGGTAGATTTCTATTTTTGTGAAGAATTCAATTCTTTAGTTTATGCAACTGGAATTACTTCAAAGAACAAACTCTGGGAAAAAATACACTGACGTAAAATTACCAGAAAAATGATAATAGACGTTAGATGTACCCAAAAGTTTTCGCAAAAATTTAAATCAACTGTAAAATCCCAAAATGGCGAAAATTGAAGTAAATTCTTACTCTTAATAAAGAACGAGCTAAACTCGAATTGTCTGCACTCAATAAGAAAAAGGCAAGGTAGCTTTTAAATCGCAAAACAAAAAACTCTAGTACATAAAAAAACCTAGATCTGCTTCAGATTAAATTGTGAAAAAATAAAAAAAACTAGTTCCTGCGTTAAAACTGTCATGTCTGATTTTTTTGCTCTTCAGTTTTTTACTTCACAGTTTGGATTTTCGCAAATTTGAAAAACATTTTTTTTGGAACCCGAGTCCAATTTCTTTTGAATCCGCAAAGTTTACAACTTTCTGTTTTCAAATTTCAACATACAGTATGTCTATAATTTAAACTTTGATCATATATAGTATAATTATCAAAAAAAGCAAGACTATCTGAGCTCCAAGACAAAACCCATCCAAGTCCCTGACAAACCGATTTTTTTGTTTTGACTCCCTAACGAAATAATTCACTTACGGTTCTCACAGTAGATTTTTGCAAATTTGAAAAAAATATATACAGCTTGACTGATTTTACTTTGTAGCCACATTCTATAAACATTTTTTTGGGTCCTATTTCTTTTGAATCCGCAAAGTTTACAACTCTCTGTTTTCAGATTTCAACATATGTATGTATGTATGTTTATAATTTAATTATCTAAACTTTGATTTAATTTCAATTTTAAAACTTTCATTTTGTACAATAATCTTTGATTATTATAAAATATGCTACTAATATTATTAGGGGAAAGAATAATATTTTTTATGTTAGAAAATCCTTCATTAAAAGATTTAAAAATTGCATTTAAGTAGGAGCAGACATTGTACAACATTTTATTTGAGTTATTTTTTAAAATAAAAACATTGATAAATTTGTTTAATTTTTTCATTTGAAATCTTCTTTTGAGACTCACTATTCAATCGAATTATCCTTGAAAACTCTTTAAATGTACAAGTTTAAACAAACATAACAATTTTACATAAAAATATCATGTTTTCTAATTAAAGTTAACAAAAAAATTTTCAACAAAAATAAGTTTATCCTCATCATCAGGAATCGCACATGTCGCCCCAAATATAAAATAATATTATTTTCCTAAAGTTGTACCTTTATGTCTTTTTATCGATTTATGAATACGTTACGAATTTTTTATCAAGACATTAATTAACACTTCAAATCTTACTCCACATCAATATTTTACCAAAACCTAATCGACACTTGCTCGATATCCCACTAGTTCCAACCCACTTTGTATAAACATAAACTGAGGTGAGTCGCCAATTTAAGCCAATTTTTCATATTTATTGTCCCAAAGTAACATAATGTAAGCTTACCGCTTGGCACCCCGTTAACGGGTGTATATACAAACTGATGTGATTCTGATCTTTTACCGCTAGACTCTACACATAACCTGACCGGAACTGGTTCGGTTATGTCAGGCCTTCGGTAAGGGGGTACCACACAAACAAAGTGTGCCTAAAACAAAACAACATAAATTAAGTTAATTTACTTCGAGCCAAACCAGACTATAATTGATATAAAAAAGATGGATTAACTTAGCTTGAATTTGTAGTGTCTCAAATGTATTTTTAAATATTCTTTAGATTAGAACCAGGTTTCGCTATATCCCATTTTCAAACCTTGGTAAAAATAGTAAATAGTATTCAAATAAATAAAACAAAGAAGAAATTATTGTTTGATTTTAGATTACTAACAATAAAGTTTGAGATAATATTAATGCTGATGCTCTATCAAGCCAAAAATCAATATTTTCTAATTTTTCTTTAAAACTTGATTTCATCTTCATAAATCTTTCAACGTTGAAATTAAGCAAACAACAATGAATAAACATACACACTAAGACAAAGAGTAAAATCGTATTCAAATAAATAAAATTAGGAAAAATTTATTGTTCCTTCCTTCATTTTAGATCTTCAACAAAAAAGGTTGAGATAATATTAATGCCGATGGTCTATCAAGCCAAAAATCAATATTTTCTGATTTTTCTTTAAAAATTGATTTCATCTTCATCAAGCTTTCAACGTTGAAATTAAACAAACAACAATGAAGAAACATACACACTACGACAAAGAGTAAAATACGAATAAAATGAAACGAATGAAAAGAAAAATCGTATTCAAATAAATAAAATTAGGAAAAATTTATTGTTTCCTTCATTTTAGATCTTCAACAAAAAAGGTTGAGATAATATTAATGCTGATGATCTATCTAGCCACAAATCTATATTTTTGGAATTCTCTTTATACATATAATAGTTTAATTTGAACTAGGTCCCATTATTCAAAAATACTGTTTTTTTTAATAAGAGAAATTGACATATAGCTTAGAAATATGAAAATCAAACAAACAACAAAGAATAAGAATACAAGTTAGTGAAAATTTCAGAATGAGCATTTTTTTGTTACTTCTTTAATTGTGCCCCAAGGATTTTCAAAGAAAATGCGATTAAGCGAAACCTGGTTTGAGAAAGATATTGAAAAAATACTGTAGAAAGTATAATTTATCTTTTTATATTTATTATGCATAAATTGCATATACTAAAATTAATTTAAACCATAGTTATAATTTCATTAGTTGTAGGTAGAATAATTTACCTGTTGTAAATATTCCTTGTCTGGAATAACTAATTGCTCCCATATGACTCGTCCATCTTCGTATTGTTGGAAAACTACCTTTGTGTCTTTGAGAAAATTTTTACCAAGAACGAATAGTTCCAAGCCACCGGTAGTCGGGCAGGATGTGAGGGACTTTTTGCAAATTTCTGGAACACCTGGAGGCTGAGCTAAACAAAACATACATATATATAGTAAATAATTTATTCTTATTTATTGCTTCTTTTATATATTTCAAAACATTCTCATCTATTTCATGTAATTACAATTATGTACTTACTGCAAACTATCGGTTGAGAACAAACTTGTAACGTTTCCTGGCTCCCATCATCTAAAGTTAAGGTGGTTCTAAATATCATTCTACATCTCGTAGACTTCTTTTTACTCCTGTTTCCCAATTGCTCTGGAAACCTGTGTTCTACATCCACGTTTCTTTCTTTTAGAATTCCAACGCAGTCACAAGTGGCGCTCATCTCTTTAGACGGGTCCAATTGTAGCTCTATTACGCATGTACCGTCTATTTTTTTCTCTAAACACGGAGTGGAATTTTTCCCGCTAACCTTGCAGGCTTGGTAAAACATGTGAGGAGATACTTTGCCTACATCGGTGCCTATGAATACCTGAAAGAGAAAGAGATGGATAGCTTTTTTCAGATTTGATTTAAGAACAAGGGCAAGGAGAAAGGGAAGCAGAAGAAGACTCACTTGTAATGAGGCGGGTTTGTAATAACCGACTAATTGTACAATAGGGAAACCATTTCCTTCCCTGTCTTTTACTGCACCTCTACTGCCTTCGGTTTGGTACCGAGCTCTGTGTTGTTGCTCAGGTTGTTTGATTATTTGTAGCGATACATCCACTAAAAAAAAATTAAAAACTTTAAACCTCTGGCGACAAACTAAAAGTTTAAATAGCATAATGGTATGTGGCAAAAAACTCACAGAGTTAGAATTAAGTGGTTGAAAGTAAAATCTATTTCTATACTATTAAATTTTATTGATGTTTATGTTAGTACAGATCAAAAAAATGTTTGTTGACTTACTGTATCGTGAAGAACATATTAACTGCGTCGTGAGAGGTACTGGCCCCGAAGAGGGTTGTCTAGTGGATAGAGGAACACATCTGGGTACTGCTCTACCCACACTATTGCTGGAATTCGTCGACATACTTAGAGAAGGCACTGTACTTGTAGGTGCTGTTCTTATTAACCTAATAAAAATAATAAAAAACATATTCAATCTTTTTGTTATGTTATTTTTAAACACGAACGGCAACATTGGCGGACCACCAAAAAGGCAAAATGTTCGATTAAATGCAAACACAGCAATGTTAGTTTAAATCTAGCAAATAAGAACAACAAGCTATAGTCAGATAAGGAATTTATTGGGGGGAACTCATGTTGAAAGTAAAATGTAAGAAACGTGCCCCCTAGAGGCAAAAATGCTCCAAAATATAAACCAAACCTGTTTGGGCTGAAAGAAATACCTACAGATCGCTACTATTAATGATTTTTTATTTTTACTAGTCACAGATATTGATAGATTTTTAATCAAATATTATTGCTCCTGCACACTTTTTTTTTTATTTAAAAATACTAAAGAAAAACTTGGTGTGCATCTTAGTATGAAATAAATTATATTTTGATAATGAACTTTTCGAAAATATCCTGTAATAACTCGATTTTTAATTTGAAATTACTTCTTTTCATCAAGAAAATATAGTCTTCCAATTTCATACGAATAACTTTTCACTATTTAAATAACAAAGAATATTCCAGATGTTAATTATGAAACCCCAAAGGTAACTCCCAACGCATTTTTTATGTAAAATTATAAATTAGTTAAACGAAATCTTTCCTAATAAATGTGTTGGGAAACGTAGAATTATTGAATGGCCTGCACGGCCTCTCGATTTGACACTGCATTATTACTTTTAAAATCAAAAAGGTAAGTTTAAAAGACAGTAAGAAATCGTGGGGTGTTATATTAGTACTTTTTCGTTATAAAGTATAAAAATTAATTAAAAATATAATTATTTTATGCATTGTATGTATTATGTAATGCAAAATACAAATGACTACGTCCACTTTTTGAATTTAATTAAAAAAATAAAAGGTTGTTTATTGATATCATTTATTTATTCTATTAATATTGCACCAACAATTAACTCACGTTATAGACAACGTTTTTCTTCAACCGGTATTTTGTTTCTATTTAATTTAATAACAAGGGACAAGTGCTGCTTTCTAAAAGAATAACATGATTTCACATTTTGTTTACATGCAATAAATTAACAATTTTTAGTCATTACTTCGAGTCTTCTTTATAAATGGCTTTTCCAATAAAAACTACACAAGTATGAAATTATTATTTAAAGAAAAATCCGCGCACCAGAATTGCCAAAAGTACTTTAATTGCTTCGTTATTAGTGGTTTTTTTCCCACAATGAATTAATTAGTAAATACAATCAGTTCATTAATGTAAGAGCAATAATGTCTGATTGCCACAATTTTCTTTGCCTTGCTACCAAAATGAATACATTTGCTTATTATTTATCTTTGGACAAATTGGGAGGTAAAAAATGAACTTTTCTACTAATTTAATAACCAACCGAAGCAAAAAAACACCCTAATCTTTGTAAATCACCAACGAAATTAGCGGATAATTAAATTTGTTAGTATCAACTCGAACATGTTAGAGAACGTTTGGAAGACACCTAAACAAATCTACTTACGATAAATTATCTTTACACGTTCGAACATTGTCCGGAAAACAATAACCGTCGTTGACTTCCTCGTTTTCCAATTTAATATCGAGCTTCGGCCTTTTTGGTTCCGCCCTATCGCCCGTCCATCTCAACCTCTCGCTACCAACAACCTGCTGGTGATGGTGGTCCATGTGGTGGTCGCCGAAACTATCGAAAATCAAAACATTTAGATTCGGTGATAAAGTATTTGTAGAGTTTGTGGTTGCTGGGTGTTCCTTGGGTCTCTTTCATCTCCAAACAAACAGAAATTGAACCTTTCGTAACAAGAGTTATCAATATCTGATGTAGGCAAGCAAGGAAGAAAAAGAAGAAGAAGAAGAAGAAGAAGAAGAAGAAGACGAAGAAGATGAAGAAGTCGAAGAAGAAGAAGACGAAGAAGACGAAGAAGACGAAGAAGACGAAGAAGAAGAAGACAAAGAAGAAGACAAAGAAGACGAAGAAGAACAAGAAGTAGAAGAAGAAGAAGAAGAACAAGAAGAGTTAGAAGATATCACGAAAATTCTAATAGAAAAAGCAAATAGATGCGATTGAGGAACCAAAACAAGAAAACCACAAGAAAAGGAAACTCGAGTAAGTATTCAGGTTAAGCCAGGGGAAATGCCGGATGAACGGGATATTACTATGTATTTATGGGTTCTGATAAATTACAAATGTGGAAGAAATTTAGGAAAATCTCTTAGGCCATTTGGAGACGCCAAAAGAGGAAAAAGTGGTTAATACGGAAAACGCCTGGAGGAAAAAAGAAAAGAGGGCGTCAACTACAAAAAAGGGAAAGAAGACGCCCAAGAAAATCTAAGAGAAAGCAATATAATTAATTGGAAACAACTAACACGAAACTGAATATCTGGACGTTTAGTGGCTGCTCACTAAATCTAAACCGAAGTTTGAGTCTCGGGAGCGTTACAACGTTGCCAAATCATACTTTGTTCACCAAAACATCTGAATTCTTCCACTACAGGAATTTAGAATAAAAAAATAATCATACAGGTAAAGATTAATTAATTAATTAACGGATTTTGGGAAGTCTCTTTTCGTTATTTTAATCAGGTAATTAAAAAAAAATTACGTGATAGGAAGTATATTTATTCTAAAAATGTAAACATAAATACATGTAGAACATTCAGTTATTGACGCAGTCATACTTTTACAATAAACAATACAATTATGTCGTCGAGTAAACTAGTAGATATTTTATTAATTTTTAATTGAGAGTAATTTAAAATTTTTTATTAAAGTTATTTTCATACTTTTATTACCCGTAATTAGATCTTTTAGACAGAAAATTTATGATACGAAATCTAATTATAAAAATATATAATTTTGCGTTTAATTTTTCACGCATGAATGCGCTTTGATTGTTCAAAATATTGTTTAATTAAATTAAATATTAGTATTATCTATTATCTCTTGTTTAAAAATGCTCACGCTTTTTTGGAATGTGTAATATAAATAAATGGCTAGAAAAATAGGGTAAGAGTGCATCTCAAGAAGATTCGCCTTGAACTTTACGAAATAAAGGTTTTAAAATTGTTTTAGAATAATTATTTTTGAATTTTTACTAATCTAGAACCATGACACTGTTCAAGAATGGTTCTTTTTGTTTTTATAACAATCTAAACTCATTCCAAAAATTTTAAAACTGTTTTAAAACAATTCTCTTTAAGTTTTTGCTCATCTAGAACCACGAAACGATTCAAGAACAGTTCTTTTCGGTTTTCAAACAATCTAGGCTCGTTCCAACGGTTTTAAAACCGTTCTAGAACGATTCCCTTTCAATCGTACCAATATAGAATTGTTATAATGGTTCTAGAAATATTTTATAACGATTCTGTTTTAATTGCTTCCAGCATAGAACCATAAAGAAAGTAAATCTGTTCAAGAAAGGTTCTAAAACTATTTTACAACAATTCTCTTTCAATTTCTACTAATCTAGAACCACGAAACGATTCAAAAGCAGTTCTTCTCGGTTTTCTAACAACCTAGAATTCTAAAGATTCTAAAACTGATTTGGAACGATTCTTTTTAATTTCTAGCAATGTAGAATCATAAAGAACTTGAAACTGTCCAAGAACGGTTCTTTATCTATTCAAAAACGATTTATTTGGCTTTCTAATGATCCTAAAATTGCTTTAGGACGATTTTACAACAATTCGTATCAATTTAGCACTACGAAACTATTTAAGAACGATTCTAAGAATTTCTAAGAATCCAGACAGGTTCTAAAACTACTTTAGAACGATTCTTTCTTCAATTTAGAATCATAAAGAACTTGAAACAATCCAAGTACGGTTTTCTTCGATTCTCTGATAATTCAGGGTCGTTTCAACAATCCTAAAACATATTTCTCATTCAAGTTTGATATAGAAAATTTCTCTCTTTGGTAAAAACAAAATGAGCTGCTGTCTTTTTGGTGACTCCAGTATGTATAGAAAGATATCAAACTGGTTAGCAAAAGAAAAGAGGTTACTAGGAATTAATCTGTGATAAATCAGAAGATCGAATTTCCTTTTTCCTTAAGGAAAACTTTAAGAAAGTCTTGGTATTGAGAAAGTCTTGGTATTGAGAAAGTCTTGGTATTGAGAAAGTCTTGGTATTGAGAAAATTTTGGTATTGAGAAAATCTTGGTATTGAGAAAATCTTGGTATTGAGAAAGTCTTGGTATTGAGAAAGTCTTGGTATTGAGAAGGTCTTGGAATTGAGAAAGTCTTGGAATTGGGAAAATCTTGGAATTGGAACTGGAATTAATCAAAGAGCTTACTAAGAAAAATAAAGTTTGCGTTTTTAGCGGTTTCTTTGAGAAGATTACATAAACGACAATATCAAAGAGTAAACTTGCATCTACCAGAAAAATCCCCATCAAAAATATTTCTCCTACAAAAGGAACCAGTCCAAGAATTCATACATTGGATTCAAAACGGCCACTTTCTGAGGAGCTTTTAGTTCCCTTGCTCTTCATTTCTCTGGGAAAATAATCCTTTTACTTACCCAATGCCGCTGTCATTGGAATTATCACAAGGATCCAAACTCCTCCTGTACGTGGACCGTACTTTGGCTGACATTTCTTTTTGTCTTATCGGCACTGAGCATGTTTTGCCGCTGGAAGGTCTACCAGGTCTTCTGGTCGCCCTTGGATTAATTGTGGGAACAGTACAAAGGGTCATCTTTGATTCATCTGTAACAAACAAACAAATAAATAAATATCAATAATCTTCGTAACCTAAATGCAAATAAATTGGATTTTATGGTGGTAGCTTCAGACTCGATTCAAAAATGTGTAAAGTCAGATGAAATTAACAGTAGACACGATACAGAAATTGATTTGTACAAAAGAATAAGAAGATGAAAGAAGAGACGAGCAAGTAGAACGAGAAAATTTTGGAAAGTAGAAAGATACAAAAAAAAAGAAGAGAAAGACTCAAAGGAATTGAATCTTTATTGAGAGTTATTGAGCAAAATCTGTTTGGATATTTAATTAGAATAAAGGATAGTAGATAAGCGGAAATAGTTTGGAACAAAAAAGAATAAGAGGAAGACCCAAACTGAGATGAAAATAAAAAGAAGAAAACGACAGAAGAAAAGAACGACAAATCAATAAAGAACAACAAAACGAAGCGAAGAAATAAGAACACAAATAAAAGAAACTATACATTGAAAAAGCAGACTGTAAGGAATAGAAAATGTACAAATTCTAAAGATTTTGTTGAATAAAATTTGGACAATTTGTGGTCATTTAAAACTAAATTTCATAATTACCCATTTTCCAGCTTTGCAATTGAAAAAATTTACATTATAGTACAATATAATAAAAATAATGATAATAACTCAGTTCTAGATCATGACAAAAATTATATTAAATTTAACTGATACTTGATAATATTTAATGAACTATTTCATCTTATGGAACAAACTGACAAATATTTGCTTGATAATTTTTTCACATTTTTTAAATAATTTTATCGTCTTTGTGCTAAATAATGACGTTAGTGTTTACAAAATTTTATCACTTTGTTCAAACAACGTTTTTATTATATAAATGATAGTTTTACTACTTCCTAATACTTGATTTAATATAATTTTAGTAGTACGAGCTATAAAAGAAAATTTACGAGCTGAAAAGAGCCTACAAATGCATATTTGTGTACATACCTTGAGCTAAATTAAACTTGTTAATTATTAAAGTGGTTTAAAATACGCGTGTAACAGGTTTATTCGCAAAATAGAAAAAAAATATATATTTATATTTATACGAGAGGACGTTTTTTATACAATGATTAAACAAAACCTTGACTTTTCATAATTTTTGCATAAGTTTGTTTACAAGTGGAAGCTCTAAACCGAAACGGGAATTGCGTGGAATTTCTTAAGGATTCCCTAAATCCCAAAGACGCAAATTGGCATTTTTGTAGGAATTTTACGAAAAATTTACTCATAGTTTTAACATATATAGAGTTTCTTTATTTCATAAAATAATAATAAAGAATATACAAAACATTTCGCGGAATTATCTAAAAAATATGCGCATTAGAAATAACGGACTTTTTCAAATTTTAAATAAAAAAAGTAGACATTTTTTTAAAATTAAATTATCGATGTTTTTTGAAATGTATTATTACTCCAAACGAATTTCAAATAGCGAAAATGGATTTGTTTGGTAAATAGTTTCTTTTGAGTTTGAAAATATTTTTTATGTTTGAGCAATTTTTTACAATTTTTAGCGTTTTTTCACTATTTTAGAAAGAATTTCGTAACTTTCACTCCCATATTTTTTTAACTATATATACAAAAATGAAATCAATCAGTTAGTCATTTTCCATTATTTAAACAAAATTCAATTTGAACTCAAAATACCGTGATATTAAAGATATTTAACCATAGAAGTAGAAAATATCGGGACTAAGGTTATTCCTACTATCAATAGTACACCACTGGAAAATTTGGGTTTTTCAGAGAGAAATTATTTCCCAACTTTGAAAGTGGATTAACAAAATAATAATAATTTCCTGTGGCATATGATTTTTGAATCGTCCTGTATATACACGTAATGCTATTGATGAAAATCCAAAAATAACTGTTTAACGTCATGTCAAGTGGATTAATCGAATTATTGTTTACGATAATTTATTCTTTTCATTATTGCTTTACAAACAAAAACACATTTTGACTCTCATGATATTTAGGTCATATATTTTTAACCTATTCATTATTATCTACCATTTTGTTTATTTGAAAAAAACTATATTGAATTCTAAGAACAAAACATTATTTTGTAATTTATGTAGAAAAATATAGCGGCGTTATTGAACATTCAACGGGAATTTTTTATGAGGTTTTCCTCAAAAAGTCCTTCCTGCCCGGGATTGTAACCCATAAAATTGCAATTATTTTTCAACAATTGGCAATAGAAAAACATAGTTTTATTCGTAATCTGATTGTGTCAGATTAAGTTCATTTTCACCTCAATTGCTCCATTAATAAGCAAATCCAACTTTTAAGAATCATTTTTGTAGAACAATTGATTTTAAGAAGACCTAAATTTGATTGGCCACCACGGTCTCCAGATCTGACTTTTTTGTGGATTATTTAAAAGAGTGGGAGAATATCACAAGCCTTGAATAATTCCACAGCTAAAGAAAAAAAAATCCAGCAGGAATTAAGATATTATTAGAAATTATATTGATGTACGTCATATGCCATCCCTTAAAAAGAAAAAGTCTCTATTAAGTCCAAAATGAGCCAGATGTTTTTAAATTGTAATACAGTCAATATTTGTACTTTATTACAACCAAACATAAATATAAATGATAAATAAACAAAAAACTTATGAACACCAAACACAATTACTCTTAGTCCAAAACGTCCCTTTAAATTCTATTCTAATTGACTTTTTTCAAAACTCACATTGAATTTTTAAATGGCGACTGGAATTTCGTCCATTTTTCTAGTACCATGGTCCCACTAATGTACCACACAGCAATAAGTGATTATCACTCGTTATCACGGTCTGTTTTGAAATTGATGACAATCAAATGTTAAAAATCTGTGACCACAATTGCTTCATTTACAAGCAAGGTCAATCGACATTCCAGTTGGTCGTTTAGTACAATTCGCAGGTTGTCGGGACCAGCTCATTAGATAAATAATACTAGTTTAATAAAAAAAAAATCAATTACTGGACGTTGTTTTAAGAAATTTAAAGCCAATAATTTCATCGAAGATTATTTGGAGTTATTGGTGACCACATAATCACTTTGACCATGATTTTATTCGATGATTACAATTTTATTGATCTGGTTGAGGGTTGGTTTTAGCTTTTCACTTGATTCATAGCAGGAGTTGAGAATTTTTGGAATATTGGTGGAATATTATCAATAATGGTAGGAAATGAGTTTACGCACCTAATTCTGATTCTAGAGAGTATCAGTTTTAAAAAAATAAGAACAAAATAGATTTGAAATCAGGGGCGTTCTAGGAGGAATGTAAGATTCAAAAACAGTTCTTTTCGGTTTTCAAACAATCTAGACTCGTTCCGACGGTTTTAAAACCGTTCTAGAACGATTCTCTTTCAATCGTACCAATATAGAATTATTATAATGGTTCTAGAATTATTTTATAACGATTTTGTTTGAATTGCTTCCAGTATAGAATCATAAATAAAGCAAAACTGTTCAAGAAATGTACTAAAACTGTTTTAAAACAATTCTCTTTCAATTCCTGCTCATCTAGAACCAAGAAATGATTCAAGAACAGTTCTTTTCGGTTTTCACATAATTTAGACTCGTTCCAACGGTTTTAAAACCGTTCTAGAACGATTCTCTTTCAATCGTACCAATATAGAATTGTTATAATGGTTCGAGAACTATTTTATAACGATTTTGTTTGAAGTAATTCGAGCATAGAACCATAAATAAAGTAAAACTGTTCAAGAAATGTTCTAAAACTGTTTTAAAACAATTCTCTTTCAATTCCTGCTCATCTAGAACCATGAAATGATTCAAGAACAGTTCTTTTCGGTTTTCACATAATTTAGACTCGTTCCAACGGTTTTAAAACCGTTCTAGAACGATTCTCTTTCAATCGTACCAATATAGAATTGTTATAATGGTTCGAGAACTATTTTATAACGATTTTGTTTGAAGTGATTCGAGCATAGAACCATAAATAAAGTAAAACTGTTCAAGAAATGTTTTAAACCTGTTTTAAAACAATTCTCTTTCAATTCCTGCTCATCTAGAACCAAGAAATGATTCAAGAACAGTTCTTTTCGGTTTTCACACAATTTAGACTCGTTCCAACGGTTTTAAAACCATTCTAGAACTTATCAATTCTAAAAATGAAGATGGTGCAAATTAGAGAAAAACTTTACTTCCTATGGAAGTAAAAGAACAGAAGAGCGATGGTTCAGACGAATAAATAAAGAATTGATGGATCTATACCAAAAATCTTCAATAAAACACTGAAAATAAGATTCTATTGAAAAACTACTACAAAGACAAGAGACAGACCAAAAACCAAATGGAGAGGAGAGAAAGAAGTCGCGAAATATCGTTAACTTAAATCTTAGGCCAGTAAAAATCCTTTAGAGCGATTAATTAATTCCCTTAGACCCCAAATAGACCCACAGAAAATCAAAGAAAATGAGCTAACCAAGCAGGAACCGATTCAGGACTTTCCTGCGGAGTTGCTAAATACCTTTCACCAGGACCTACATGGTGGTTTTCTGCTGCAGGAATTTTTATAACCTTTACAATCCGGATACGATTTAAAATAATAAAAACGAAAACTCTTTGAAGTGGATTAAATTATTTTTAGCAGGAAATATTTAAACTTCTAAGACACTGTATATTTATTTACTCGATTTTAATATTATGCATTTATTTTAGCGTTTCGGTATTTTGGAAGTTCCAAATGAATTATTTATTTATTTATAGAAACAACATTTTTATTTAGATTAGTTTGGGTTATAAATTCATTATGTTATAAACAAATTTAAAAGATTGCGGTGTTTTCAATTTGTATTTTAAACTGATCACGAAGTCAAAGTATGCACAGTAAAATTAACATTATTTTTTTATTAATTAATTAAATACGTTTGTAGACTCGCTTTAGGTGAGTTTGAGAATTGTTTTTTAGAATTTTACTCTATTTGAGGTTAATACACTTTAATCTACACCGAAAGTAGTTTAAAGGTCGTATAAATATTGTTTACAATAATACGACCTTGAAATTGATAATTTTTATAATTAAATCGGTGTGTAAATATGAAATGAAGACTAAATATACCAATTTTTGAAAATCGTACAAATTGAGTATTGTTAACAGACTCACCCTGTATAATTAAGTTAATTAGCGTCGCTTTCTTGCATTGAACTTTTATTAGTTCACCCAATGAATCATGATTTCCCGTTTTAATTAAAAACCATTATTTATAAATTGATATTCAAAAGGTCAGTTACATACGTTTTTTATTTAACAAGTAAACCCTTTTTCCTACGGCACTGTAACATTTAAATAGTCGATGTATTTCAAGGTTAATTATTAATTGTAAAATTAATAATATTAATAATAAATTAAACAACCTGTATATTGTAACGGAATTTATACCACATATGACAAAATATTCAAAAATGTGAAAATATCCAAAAATGTGTAAAAATTTCTTGGTATTAAAAAAAAATCTGTGTGTAAACCTAATTAATAAATTTATATAACATGTTAACTGCTGGCATACTGACTAATTTCAACAAATGGTGTTTAAATATTGTTTATGAAGAGAAAATTAAGTAATTTATACAATTGTAATGTGAATTTAATGATAGTTAATGATAATGAAAATTACAAGAAGAATTATTGAAAACGCTTTTATGAATTTCTAGAATTCTCAGTGTAATTTAATATTTTTTTATTATTAAAATGTAAGCTTGTTGAACAATATGTTGTAACTGATTACGCAATTACTATGGATTTAATTAATTAGTAACAAGTTTTATGTTGACCATATGAATATTTCGGATGTAATAATTATATTTATATGTGCTGGCAAAAATTTAGTGATTTTGGTATATTTAATGTAACTTTTAGAATTTGATTCTAAAATTTTGACATTAATTATTACGTACAACAATTTTTAATTTACAAGTAATTAACTTACTTACTTCCGCAGAACAGGAAGAGAAAATTATGCAAAATGAACAAAAATTGAGAAATATAAAAATGATAGAATATTCATAAATCATAAATTAAGTAAGAAAAGGAGGCAGAAACAAAATGCGGTACAAATCGATTATCTAGTTGTAATTTTAAAAATTAATTAACATTGTTAACATTTTTAGCATTATTTTAAAAATTGTTATTTGCTGCAATCCAAAATTAAAAAAAATACACTTCACTCCACGGTATCCACGAGTGTATACAAAAGTTTTTTCATTTATTTTCAAAATCACTATTGTTTATGTTGTAAAAATGAGTTTATGTTAAATGAAAGAAATAATGGAATTATTAACTCTCTTATATTAAGTAAGTGTTCATTTTTAATTATTTATACGAAGTGGACTTTTTGCAGAGAAAATTTGATTTCAATATTTATAATATTTTTTAATTCCAAAATTCCAATTTTATAAATTAGCTCCATTTTTTGAAAATTTAGACTTTCTTCTTTAGTCTGCATCAAACAAACGTTCTTATTTTATACTACTTACAATTTCGTGAACCGTTCTAGAATGATTTAAGATGAAAACCAAACAGAATCATTCTGAAATAGTTTTAGAACATTTATAACGACTCTAGATTGGTTGGAGTTCAAAGAGAATCGTTTTACGATTCTGGAACGGTGCGAACGGGTCTAAAATAGTTCTAAAACCTCAAGAGAATCGTTCTTGAATCATTTTTGAGTCTAAACTGTTGGACTCGTTCGAAAATAGTTCCAGAACCGTTATAAAGATTCTAAATTGGTAGGAATTCAACGGAGAGCCGTCCTTGAATAGTTTTACAGTTCTAAAATGGTACAGACTGGTCCAAAATTGTTCTAAAACCTCAAGAGAATCGTTCTTGAATCATTTTTTGAGTCTAAACTGTTGGACTCGTTCGAAAATAGTTCCAGAACCGTTATAAAGATTCTAAATTGGTTGGAATTCAACGGAGAGCCGTCCTTGAATAGTTTTACAGTTCTAAAATGGTACAGACTGGTCCAAAATTGTTCTAAAACCTCAAGAGAATCGTTCTTGAATCATTTTTTGAGTCTAAACTGTTGGACTCGTTCGAAAATAGTTCCAGAACCGTTATAAAGATTCTAAATTGGTTGGAATTCAACGGAGAGCCGTCCTTGAATAGTTTTACAGTTCTAAAATGGTACAGACTGGTCCAAAATTGTTCTAAAACCTCAAGAGAATCGTTCTTGAATCATTTTTTGAGTCTAAACTGTTGGACTCGTTCGAAAATAGTTCCAGAACCGTTATAAAGATTCTAAATTGGTTGGAATTCAACGGAGAGCCGTCCTTGAATAGTTTTACAGTTCTAAAATGGTACAGACTGGTCCAAAATTGTTCTAAAACCTCAAGAGAATCGTTCTTGAATCATTTTTTGAGTCTAAACTGTTGGACTCGTTCGAAAATAGTTCCAGAACCGTTATAAAGATTCTAAATTGGTTGGAATTCAACGGAGAGCCGTCCTTGAATAGTTTTACAGTTCTAAAATGGTACAGACTGGTCCAAAATTGTTCTAAAACCTCAAGAGAATCGTTCTTGAATCATTTTTTGAGTCTAAACTGTTGGACTCGTTCGAAAATAGTTCCAGAACCGTTATAAAGATTCTAAATTGGTTGGAATTCAACGGAGAGCCGTCCTTGAATAGTTTTACAGTTCTAAAATGGTACAGACTGGTCCAAAATTGTTCTAAAACCTCAAGAGAATCGTTCTTGAATCATTTTTTGAGTCTAAACTGTTGGACTCGTTCGAAAATAGTTCCAGAACCGTTATAAAGATTCTAAATTGGTTGGAATTCAACGGAGAGCCGTCCTTGAATAGTTTTACAGTTCTAAAATGGTACAGACTGGTCCAAAATTGTTCTAAAACCTCAAGAGAATCGTTCTTGAATCATTTTTTGAGTCTAAACTGTTGGACTCGTTCGAAAATAGTTCCAGAACCGTTATAAAGATTCTAAATTGGTTGGAATTCAACGGAGAGCCGTCCTTGAATAGTTTTACAGTTCTAAAATGGTACAGACTGGTCCAAAATTGTTCTAAAACCTCAAGAGAATCGTTCTTGAATCATTTTTTGAGTCTAAACTGTTGGACTCGTTCGAAAATAGTTCCAGAACCGTTATAAAGATTCTAAATTGGTTGGAATTCAACGGAGAGCCGTCCTTGAATAGTTTTACAGTTCTAAAATGGTACAGACTGGTCCAAAATTGTTCTAAAACCTCAAGAGAATCGTTCTTGAATCATTTTTTGAGTCTAAACTGTTGGACTCGTTCGAAAATAGTTCCAGAACCGTTATAAAGATTCTAAATTGGTTGGAATTCAACGGAGAGCCGTCCTTGAATAGTTTTACAGTTCTAAAATGGTACAGACTGGTCCAAAATTGTTCTAAAACCTCAAGAGAATCGGTCTTGAATCATTTTTTGAGTCTAAACAGTTGGACTCGTTCTACAATAGTTCCAGAACCGTTATAAAGATTCTAAATTGGTTGGAATTCAAAGGAGAACCGTCCTTGAATAGTTTTACAGTTCTAAAATGGTACAGACTGGTCCAAAATTGTTCTAAAACCTCAAGAGAATCGTTCTTGAATCATTTTTTGAGTCTAAACTGTTGGACTCGTTCGAAAATAGTTCCAGAACCGTTATAAAGATTCTAAATTGGTTGGAATTCAACGGAGAGCCGTCCTTGAATAGTTTTACAGTTCTAAAATGGTACAGACTGGTCCAAAATTGTTCTAAAACCTCAAGAGAATCGTTCTTGAATCATTTTTTGAGTCTAAACTGTTGGACTCGTTCGAAAATAGTTCCAGAACCGTTATAAAGATTCTAAATTGGTTGGAATTCAACGGAGAGCCGTCCTTGAATAGTTTTACAGTTCTAAAATGGTACAGACTGGTCCAAAATTGTTCTAAAACCTCAAGAGAATCGTTCTTGAATCATTTTTTGAGTCTAAACTGTTGGACTCGTTCGAAAATAGTTCCAGAACCGTTATAAAGATTCTAAATTGGTTGGAATTCAACGGAGAGCCGTCCTTGAATAGTTTTACAGTTCTAAAATGGTACAGACTGGTCCAAAATTGTTCTAAAACCTCAAGAGAATCGTTCTTGAATCATTTTTTGAGTCTAAACTGTTGGACTCGTTCGAAAATAGTTCCAGAACCGTTATAAAGATTCTAAATTGGTTGGAATTCAACGGAGAGCCGTCCTTGAATAGTTTTACAGTTCTAAAATGGTACAGACTGGTCCAAAATTGTTCTAAAACCTCAAGAGAATCGTTCTTGAATCATTTTTTGAGTCTAAACTGTTGGACTCGTTCGAAAATAGTTCCAGAACCGTTATAAAGATTCTAAATTGGTTGGAATTCAACGGAGAGCCGTCCTTGAATAGTTTTACAGTTCTAAAATGGTACAGACTGGTCCAAAATTGTTCTAAAACCTCAAGAGAATCGGTCTTGAATCATTTTTTGAGTCTAAACAGTTGGACTCGTTCTACAATAGTTCCAGAACCGTTATAAAGATTCTAAATTGGTTGGAATTCAAAGGAGAACCGTCCTTGAATAGTTTTACAGTTCTAAAATGGTACAGACTGGTCCAAAATTGTTCTAAAACCTCAAGAGAATCGTTCTTGAATCATTTTTTGAGTCTAATCTGTTGGACTCGTTCGAAAATAGTTCCAGAACCGTTATAAAGATTCTAAATTGGTTGGAATTCAACGGAGAGCCGTCCTTGAATAGTTTTACAGTTCTAAAATGGTACAGACTGGTCCAAAATTGTTCTAAAACCTCAAGAGAATCGTTCTTGAATCATTTTTTGAGTCTAAACAGTTGGACTCGTTCGAAAATAGTTCCAGAACCGTTATAAAGATTCTAGATTGGTTGGAAGTTGAAGGGAATCGTTCCTGAATAGTTTTGCTATCGTAAACTAGTACGAACAGTTCGTAAAACGTTCTGAAATAGTTTTATATCAACTAAAACAGTTCGAATGATTTAGAACCCAAAGAAAACGTCCCCAAACCACGCAAGAACTAATAAAAATTAAAAAAATAAAGCATATTTATACATATTGAAATTGTTTTTGAATATTTTTTCCCGTTCCATAACTTCCAACTTTGAATAGATGTTTGTCTAACAAAACACGTTTTATTATCACTAAGTATTAAATATGGTGTGCGTATATGATTTGCGTAAATATTTGAAGGATACACTCAATTTGCTTTGATTGTTGAATGTTTAACACTTTTATTATCTCCAGTATCCTAACAGAGAAATAGTATAATGAGTTTATGTAATATTAAACATAAATGATTGTAAAATATTCGTTATAAATTGTTTAAACAGTAATTTTTTTAATTAAATTGTATTAATAATTAATCCACATTGACATAATTTTCCGCAGACGAATCTGTAAACAGACTTGAATCTTGATTTAGAACTGCTTTTAAACGATCACGAACTGATTCTGTTAGGATTCTAATTAATATTTAGAAAATTAAAAAATGATAACAGTATTTTTTTATCATATTTTGTCAGTTTTTCAAGGCTGCCAAACGAATAAATTTTGAATATATTTTGTCGCTTCTTGTTCGAAATTTCTGACGCAATTTTGGAAACCATTACGAAACGTCGTATTGAAAATACGGATTATCATAAATAATTTAAATAAATTAGTAATAATAATAATAAATCCTAATCAAACATATGGTGTAGTAAAATTTAAAAAACCCTATTTTAATTTATAAATGAGATAAATGATAAAACTGGCAATTCACATGTTTTAATCCAAACAACAGTAAATTTATAACGTTATGTTGAAATAGTAGCATAATAAAAAAACGTTTTATAAACTAAATTATATTTGAAATAAAAGCTGCTTTCTTTTTAGAATAGTTAAAAAACTATTCTCTTGAGGTTTTAAAACGATTTTAGACCAATTCGTATTGTTCTGGAATTGTAAATCTATTCAAAGACGGTTCTCTTTGAATTCCAAACAATCTAGAATCTTTATTACGGTTCTAAAACTATTTTAGAATAAGTACAACATTTTAGACTCAAAAAATGATTCAAGAACGATTCTCTTGAGGTTTTAGAACGATTTTAGACCACTTTGTACAATTCTAGAATTGTAAAACTATTCAAGGACGGTTCTCCTTTGAATTCCAACCAATTTAGAATCTTTATAACGGTTCTGGAACTATTGTAGAACGAGTCCAATTGTTTAGACTCAAAAAATGATTCAAGACCGATTCTCTTAAGGTTTTAGACCAATTTTGGACCAGTCTGTACCATTTTAGAATTGTAAAACTATTCAAGGACGGTTTTCCTTTGAACTCCAACCAATTTAGAATCTTTATAACGGTTCTGGAACTATTGTAAAACGAGTCCAACAGTTTAGACTCAAAAAATGATTCAAGAACGATTGTCTTGAGATTGTAGACCAATTTTGGACCACTTTGTACCATTCTAGAATCGTAAAACTATTCGAGGACGGTTCTCTTTTGAATTCCAACCAATTTAGAATCTTTATAACGGTTCTGGAACTATTGTAGAACGAGTCCAATTGTTTAGACTCAAAAAATGATTCAAGACCGATTCTCTTAAGGTTTTAGACCAATTTTGGACCAGTCTGTACCATTTTAGAATTGTAAAACTATTCAAGGACGGTTTTCCTTTGAACTCCAACCAATTTAGAATCTTTATAACGGTTCTGGAACTATTGTAAAACGAGTCCAACAGTTTAGACTCAAAAAATGATTCAAGAACGATTGTCTTGAGATTGTAGACCAATTTTGGACCACTTTGTACCATTCTAGAATCGTAAAACTATTCGAGGACGGTTCTCTTTTGAATTCCAACCAATTTAGAATCTTTATAACGGTTCTGGAACTATTGTAAAACGAGTCCAATAGTTTAGACTCAAAAAATGATTCCAGAACGATTGTCTTGAGGTTTTAGAATAATTTTGGACCAGTTTGTACTATTTTAGAATTGTAAAACTATTCAAGGACGGTTCTCCTTTGAATTCCAACCAATCTAGAATCTCTATAACGGTTCTGGAACTATTTTAAAATGTGTACAACAGTTTAGACTCAAAAAATGATTCAAGATCGATTCTCTTGAGGTTTTAGAACGATTTTTAAAAAAATTTTAATTTATTTATAAAGAAAATGTGGCATTTTTATTAATTTGAACAAAATTACTAAAATTTCACAAAATTTTGACCTATTTAGATACACAATTAATTTCTTATAAATAGCAAATTTGAACAAAATTACTAAAATTTCGATAAACTTTCACCTCCTAGAATTACACTGTTTGCAAAATGTATTTCATTAATCATCACTAAATTAAATATGAGAAGCTAATGTTGATTTAATACTGAATCACCCTGTAAATATTGAAATTAGTAAACTCCACAAATCGCCCTGTATATCAATTATAAAACAACAAATTGTGATATACTATTTAATGTACTGTTTTCAATGAACAAACACCCTGTATACACTTTTAAAATCAATAGTAGATTTTACATGTCAGGATATAAATCAGTACGGTTTTTAATGTCTTATAAATATTTAAAAAAAAATGTATGTCACGTCATTGACTCGGCCATTAGCGTAGCACACGAGGTCCATAAAAATAAAAACGGTACCATCTGTTTACCCATACGCAATGATATACATTTTGAACATTATTACAATTTAATTACCCGCTATTATAAACAAATTATTAACTGCACCATAAAACCGGATTTTTTCGAAACGTATTTAAAAAATATTAACTCGAAATGGGAAAATACCGATCACGCGAAATTATTTAAACTATCCCTTAAGGACCAATTTTAGGCGAAAGTTTCCCACAAATCATTATTTATCGATTAAACAAATTAGGCGACAATATGCATTTAACGAAAACAATAAACCTAAAGTTTATTAACCTAGAAACTTGTTTTGAAAAATTGAAATATTTGTCTGTTATCTCGAAAACGAAAACAGTGGCCTGTTTGCTTGTTTTATACTTTCGAAGACTGCACTACAAAATAATCGCTTTTATCGTAAATATTTGTATATTTATAAAAATCATTTCGTTAGAGAATGATCAGTTCATGAATCACTGAAGAAACACTGAGAAAAATACCTTCACTAAAATTCAAATAAATCCGTTAAACTAATATTTTATTTATCTATAATAAATATGAAAGGTAAATTATACTTTTCACGGTATTTCAAAGCTATTTATAAATATCTTTCTCTAACCAGGTTTCGCTAAATCGCATTTTCAAACGCAACTTTGATGAAAAACATGATATTCGAATAAATAAAACAAAGAAAAATGTATTGTTTAATTCATTTTAGATCTGCAACAATAAAGGCTGAGATAATATTAATGCTGATGGTTTATCTCGCCAAAAATAAATATGTTTCTCTTTATATACTAATTTTAATTTTTACTTAGGTCGTCTCATTATTCAAAATTGCTGTTTTCTAAAAATTCATACACATTTTAGTAATTTTGTTTGAATTTTCAAAAAAATGTATCTTTATATTGTCCACATTTTTCAAAGATCCCAAAAATGCCACATTTTAATTTAATAATTTAAAAATGTAAAAACTGTGGGTATAATAAACAAATTTTAAATTAGTAGTGGGTAATGCTATTTTATTGATGTAACTATGTTAATAATTTTTTATAATCTGAAATACAAGGAAGATAAAAATCTGGCACGCCGTCGAAAATAAAACCAACTGATTCATTTTTTGTTTATAAACTCCACAAATAATACTTTTATATGTTTATAAGAATACAACTCCAAGAATTTGATGAAATACGCTTTTAGTTTGATTTACCTCGTTCTCAATATTTATTTAAAAACGTTATTAATCAAATTTCACGTTCACGATATCTTTATTTATACAGAGTGTGACACGACTAATTCCAAATATTTTGAATTAAAAAAAATAAAAATAACTGTGTCCAATAGTGAGTTAAAATATTATTATTATTAGCATTATTATTATTATATGAATAAATAAAGTGTTGCTGCAGCCGACGTGTTTAAGGAATTCAAAATTTCTTATTTTTATCAGGGACTATTAAATTATTATGCATTAATAACGATAATCAAAGTGTGCTGCTGACTATAATAGAAAATAAAAGTGATAAGATTTCGAATAAATAAATTATTAGTTATTTGTATTACTTGTACAAATGATGTTTCGATTAGAGTTCCAGTAGCGATAATAAAATTAAATAATTTCTATTATTTATTCTCTTAAAATTTATCATTCGATTTGATAATAGACAGAAAAATTTTAAAATTATATTGAAGATATTCAAATGATTGGGAAGAAAAACGATTATAAATTATAGAAATAAGTATTACAAATTAAACATGTTTTTTTTCAGTGTAAATGTACTAATTTTATACGATTATTTTTGAAAACGTGTAGGATTCAAAATCTTTAATTGGTAAACATCCATAATTAGTATCAATGTGAAAATGTGATGACATTTCAATATTTTTTTTCTTTAAATATTAATAATAAACTATTATTATTAAAAACTATTAAATATTTTATACAAAAATTTATAAAAGCATTTGTACATTTAAAGTAACTTTTTGAACCAATCTTAATCTCTTTTTCCAAAGCCATTGGAACAGAAGAATAGTTATGGAATGAGCTGCGAGGTCTCCAGATTTAACCCCTCTAGACAATGACAACCTGGTAGTTTTACTAACCAGAGAGACAACTTTTTAGTTCTTTTATTATTTTCAGTCTACCATTTTGATATCTCATAATAAATTAATATGCTGAATCATGGATATTATACGTTAAAAAATTCAATAGTTTTGGGCCAATTAGTTTACAAAATTCTTCAACGCCACAGGAAATTACTTCAGGATTTTATCTAACCGCAACAGGCGTTTGAAAAACAAAATAATATGTAAATTCTTTGGTTCATTAAAAAAGAAAAAAACACTTTTAGGGAATAGCAGTTTTTTTTATTGGGTTCAATTCGTTCCATGTTGAAAGTTCTACGAAGTGGGAATTAAAAAAGACACTAGAATAAATTAAAAATAAGAATAATTAATTAAACTAAAATAGTGATAATTTTTATATTTTAACAGTGGAATGTAAAGTCCATTTAATAGTTTAAATTAACGTAAAAATTAAAAAAAATAACAGAACTTTTACTGTGAAGATTTTTCAATTAGGTTATTTATGCTTTTAAAAAATAAAAATGATTTTTCTTTATCATTAAAATATGCTGAAATTGCAACATTCATTTTTTCCTTATTGGTTAATTTTTTTACAGTATTTTGACAGTTTTTCAATACTTCTTATGCATTATTAATAAAATTTGCAATTTTTAAAGATTTCTACAAACCTCTGATGGTTCCTGATAATTTTTTCACTATATTTTTGACAAATTTTTTCTCTTTTTTCACAACTTTTTTTGCGGTTTTTTGACAACTCGTTTACAAATTTTTGATAATTTTTTGATCGTTGTCAATTATAATTTACAGAGATTTGACAATTTTTCAAGATTTTCAATTTTGTGAAAATTATTCAATACTTTTTTTACATTTTTATGCAGTTGTTGGACAACTTTTTACAGCTATTTAACAATTTTTCACTAGTTCTTAATACTTTTACAGTTGTTAAATAATTTTTTATCGAGTTTTGAACATTTTTCAATACTTTTTATGTATCTTTCATAAAATTTGTCATTTTTGAAGATTCTTACAAACTTGTGATAGTTTTTATAATTTTTTTCCTAATTTTATAGTTTTCTGACAAAACTGTAAAAAACAGTTATTGAGAAATTTTCACTATTTTTAAAAAAAATTACAATTTTCAATCATGTTTTACACTGTTTCAATAACATTTCATGAGCTTTTCAGTTTTTTGACATTTTCAATACTTTGTATATATTTTTAATAAAATTTATAACTTTTAAAATTTTAAAAACTTTTTGATAATTTTTTCACCCTTTTACAGTTCTTTGTCAATTTTTAATCATATTTAGTCATTAGTTTTGAATCATTTAGAGTTGTCAATTATTTTTTACAGAGTGTTGACAGTTGTCCATGAGTTTTTCAATTTTTTGAAAATGTTTCATTTATATATTTCTAATAAAATTTGCAATTTTTAAAAAACTGATGAGTTTCTCTAATTTTTTTCACTATTTTTAATTTTTTGACAATTTTTAATCACTCCTAGTTTGCTTTTTACATTTTTCCACAGTGTTTTGGCAATTTTTCTTGAGCTTTTCAGTTTTGCGAAAATTATTCAATATTAAAAATAATCCTGTAATTGAACCCTCTATAAACATCTGTTAGTTATTAAAACAATTTTCAAAACAAACAATTGTATAACAATAGCAATAATTTGTTTGTCAAATAGTTGTTAGTGGTGACCTGACCTTACACAAATAAACATTTTACCAAAAGCGAACAATTTGTAAGTACGTAATGGTTGTATTTTTCTTGAAACGTCCTTCCAAGGTCCTTTTAAGGTGATCCAGTTACTGGTCTATAATACAGGGTGTTGTCCGCGAAAATAATGCGCGTATTTATGGGTAAAAAGGCATTATCGAATTTTTTTCTAACACTTATGACTCAGTCAAGGTTAAACAATGGTTTTTATTTTAGCACACCTGGATATTTAGAATGGTCGATTACCGGGGGATGTTCAAAAGTGAAAAATTATTACACGATCCGAACAATTTTTATCACTATTTTTTTTTTTAGGTAACACACTACACTTTCCAACAATCTTTCGGAAACTGATACAAAACATCGCGGATCAGATTAATTAACACATCGTGATATTCTGATTAGAATAAAATACCATTTTTCACCGAATTATTGAAACTATTTTACCAAACGATAAACTTAAAATGATCAAACGATCCGAATCATCTGCAAACTAACACAATTTTATGATTCAACAAGTAGAATTTTCTTGGATACACGACACATACTTTTATTAAAAGTGTGATGACGTACCATTTAAAAACGCGCATTATTTTCGCTGTATATGGAACAACGACAACAAACAGAATTACAAAAATATGAATCGATACGTATTTGTCGCTCTAAATAAAAACGAAACGTGGTTTGATTTTTATGAATCGCGCCCACAAATATTGGGAACAATAATAATAAAATTGTCCAATTTGTAAAGGCGTAAAATACACTCATCAATTTATATTGTTGCAATGGGATTTGTAAATATTTCTCCCCATTATTTCTGCACACTATATTCTGCGTTAATCTATGCTCTAATTATTGCATATTTTGTGGTTTTTAGTTTTAAATAAAGCTGTTAGGAAAAATCTTGATGGGTTAAATCTGGAAATCTAGCAGATCATTGGAAAATTTCTTCCTCTTTTCACATATTATTTTGGATTATTAACGCATATATCATGAATACTGAAGAAATTGTAAACAGATTGGCCCAAAACTTTTGTTTTTTATTTTTATTGAATAATTTTCGAAAAAAAATTCTCTCTAATTTGTAAGGCTATAATTATCTATCAATACGTTCTACAGTTCCTCGATATTTTCTATTTGATAATTTTTTCACTATTTTTTATAGTTTTTTTTGACCATTTTCAATCATTCATTGTTTTTTTGACAATTTTTCATTAGTTTTTCAAAATTATAAAGTTGTCAGTCATTTTTACAATGTTTTGTCAAATTTCCATGAATTATTCAGTTTTTTGAAAATGTTTTAATAGTTTTTATATATCTTTGTCATTTTCAAAGGATTTTTAGAAATTTGTGAGTTTCTAATAATTATTTCACCATTTTTTTGACAGTTTTTTATGATTCTTAGAGAGTTTTTTTGATAATTTTCCATCAGTTCTTTTTTAAATTTTTTAATACTTTACATATATTTTTAATATTTGTAATTTTTCTCTCGTTTATAAAATCACCAACATATATAATTATCTACTAATTCATTCAACAATTCCTGGATATTTTGTCAAAAATGACGTTTTAGTAGGTCAAATCTGGAAATCTTGCAGGTCATTCCGTAGCTTTTCATCATCCATTTCAAACTATTTCGAAATAGAACGTAGAAAACCTAAATGACCATTTATTAGGTACTGGAACAAAATCTAGATCTACCTAGTGTAATTTAACGACAAATAGTAAACAATAATTTACAAAATACAATTTGTTAAAGAAAACGATCATTCTGAGTCTGCTCTGGAAGTAAATAAATTCGAAAACGCGTATACAAAGAAACCCTGAACGTGGGCGAAATGTTTTTGTCCTACTTTCTGCCACAAATAAACAAATAGATACAGAGAATATTAAAACTCTGCCAAGTATTTAAATTTTTTCAAATAATTCTAATGGTTTTCGTATCGAATAATCCTCATTTCTCATTAGAAAAATCTGACGATGTCACAAAATCGGCGCCATTATAATTAATATAAAGGAGGTAATTTACGATTAGTTAGTATTAACAAACAATAAATAATCGTAGTACTGATAAGAAAGTGAATTTTTCACTATCATGTCGTAAGAGTTAGTCATTTTTAACAAATAGTTAGTTACACAGAGTAGTGTCAAACTGGAATAACTATTAAAACTGCGAAATATTCGAAAAATGGAAAGAATCAGTACTTTTTGGGGTTTTCCTCTACAAAGATTTTTCTGTCCAGAATTGTAATAACATAAAAATCTTCAATTCTTTATTAAATACCAGTTTGCTTAAAATAACTTTCTTAGCTTCTCGAAAATTCCAGGTTTCTAACAATATTTGATAAACTGTCATGGCTGCCAGAAGTTGGGTTAGGTTATTCTTCTTTTCCTGGGCTTTGTCCTGTGCTTTCATTTAGCAAATTATCTCACAGCCAGTGGCCTTGGCCCATGTAACCAAACCGTTACAATATATTATAAAATAAATATAATCCCAAAAAAATAGAGATTTTTAACAATTATAATCAACTTATAACTTTGTAATTACTTTTCAATCGGTTTAATTTAAAATTAATAATATATAAGCCCAAAAATTTTAAATCATGTTTTATGAATGTACTAAATTTAGATTGATTTTTACACATTTTATTTTCGGAGCAAAGTTTAAGTAAACAAGAATAAACTTGCAAAATTACTAAACTTTAATAAACTGTTGGTGTTTTTAAGCGGGATCCGGCTATCTTGTGGCGATAACGTGTTTTAAATTTATGTATAATAAAAAAAAATTGAGAAAGGTCTGTCAAAATGTTTATGGATTACGCAATAAATCAGTAAAAATATTGAGATTTTGTAAAATAGTGTAAACATTTTCTCAATTTCGGATGACCTACATAGTTTATTAATACATAAACTTATCCAAATATACAGTAGGATTTTGTGCAATTTTTAGTTTATAGAACAAGTAATTAGGATTATAGTTGCATTGTTAAAACGGCATAAAAACCGAATATTTAAAAAAAATGATGCGCATTAGGAATTTCAAAAGATCTTTAGGTATAACTTTGTTATCAGTGGTCCGATGGAGACGCAAAAAACGGCACAAGAACCGAATATTTAAAGAAAAATCATTGTTTCTACTTTTTTACTTATATTTCAATATGTTTCGTTATTAAATCTGGTTCTGAGAATTCGAAGTTCTTTATCATTTCTAAGATAATTATGTCAAATAAAAATTGTTATGATTTTCAGGTAAATATCGTTAGGAAAATCCCGTTGTTCACCTGTCTAAGTTAATCAAATAACGTGAGTATAATTTGAAAAAGAATGCAGCATCAAAGAGTAAAATAACAACTTTATTAGTAAAAACTAAAAATTCATAATAATATGTAGACCTGCAACAAAGTATACTAAAAAACTGTTTTCATCACTCACCACACACAATGTAAGAATTTTTGAAAACCCCTAGATTTTTGAAGTCAAATAGTGGCCGAATATCATTGTTAGCTAAGGCCTAAAAACTGAAGAATAAAAAGAAGTAACGGTTTACTTGCACAGATCAAGGCCAATGTCAGAAAAAGACCCAGAAACCTAACTTACATGTTGACAACTGTGGCAGTTTTCCGAATACTTTGGTAAACGTCAAGAATATTCTAGTGAATGTTTAGAATTTCCTGAAAAATTAACAATTTGAAATATCAAAGTATGACATAAGCGAAGTAGTGTCAATGTTATTCAAGTTGATTTGTATTTTTCAGGCAGTTTTGTTAAGTTTTCCTGGCGAATAAAGTTTGTTGAACCCAGACAAGTGTTTGCCGATACAATTTACAACTTTTTTAAGAAAATTCAACATTAAATATGGTTACGAATGCTCCAGACATGCATCTATTTGAACAAAAAATTGTGACACCTCGTATGAAAGATAATTGACCAAAATTGAAATTTTGTGTGTTGTTAATGAAAATAAAATAATAAATATTTGTCTCGTAGAGCAATAAAATTAAATTGGGATATAAAACATTTTACTTGAGTTGTTTAAAACGTTGTACAGAAAATAGAAGATATAAACAAATAACAAACGCCTAATTTTGAAGTAACGACAATATACAATTTACAATATTATTTGTTTTGAATCAAATTAAAGAGTTAAAAGGAAAAAAAAATGGTTGTCAAAATTCGCAAAATTTTGAAATCGAAATTTTTGTAAAATAAAAAAATCTTTCGATTCTTCTAAAAATGTTAGTTTTAGTAACAAAATTATCTAGTAAAAATGAGTTCTTTATATATAAAAAAAAGGCAAAGGGGCGACGCCTGTAAAAAAATTAACTATCAAAATTTACCAAATTTTGAAAGAAGGATAAACTCTCGGCATTCAAAACTTGCAATCATTGAATTACCGAATGTTTTCGAAAAATAATTACTTAAGAGAAGCAATTAATAATTTCTTGATATGTCTATCGCAATTATCTTCCATCTAATTCAATGTAAATAAACCGGTTTGAAGCAATTTTAGTAAACAAAACTATAATCTTATCGGTCTAACATCAGGCTCCGTGTCATAATCAATACTTATTCGAGAAAATCTGTTGATCCTTATCATCATGTTTTTGGCGAATAATGTATGTATTACATTTGAAGTGTTAAATCCAGGTTGTAAAAATTATTTATTGATGTTTCAATTTATTTCATTATCATTGTCAATCAATATTACTATATTATCATCATGTTTTGGGAAATAATTGAATTGCCAAATCCAATTAGTAAAAATGAAGTTTTATTCGAACTATTATCATCATGTTTTGGGAAATAATTGAATTGCCAAATCCAATTAGTAAAAATGAAGTTTTACTCGAACTATTATCATCATGTTTAGGGAAATAATTGAATTGCGAAATCCAATTAGTAAAAATGAAGTTTTACTCGAACTATTATCATCATGTTTAGGGAAATAATTGAATTGCGAAATCCAATTAGTAAAAATAAAGTTTTACTCGAACTATTATCATCATGTTTAGGGAAATAATTGAATTGCCAAATCCAATTAGTAAAAATGAAGTTTTACTCGAACTATTATCATCATGTTTAGGGAAATAATTGAATTGCCAAATCCAATTAGTAAAAATGAAGTTTTACTCGAACTATTATCATCATGTTTAGGGAAATAATTGAATTGCCAAATCCAATTAGTAAAAATGAAGTTTTACTCGAACTATTATCATCATGTTTAGGGAAATAATTGAATTGCGAAATCCAATTAGTAAAAATGAAGTTTTACTCGAACTATTATCATCATGTTTAGGGAAATAATTGAATTGCGAAATCCAATTAGTAAAAATGAAGTTTTACTCGAACTATTATCATCATGTTTAGGGAAATAATTGAATTGCCAAATCCAATTAGTAAAAATGAAGTTTTACTCGAACTATTATCATCATGTTTAGGGAAATAATTGAATTGCCAAATCCAATTAGTAAAAATGAAGTTTTACTCGAACTATTATCATCATGTTTAGGGAAATAATTGAATTGCCAAATCCAATTAGTAAAAATGAAGTTTTACTCGAACTATTATCATCATGTTTAGGGAAATAATTGAATTGCCAAATCCAATTAGTAAAAATGAAGTTTTACTCGAACTATTATCATCATGTTTAGGGAAATAATTGAATTGCCAAATCCAATTAGTAAAAATGAAGTTTTACTCGAACTATTATCATCATGTTTAGGGAAATAATTGAATTGCCAAATCCAATTAGTAAAAATGAAGTTTCACTCGAACTATTATCATCATGTTTAGGGAAATAATTGAATTGCCAAATCCAATTAGTAAAAATGAAGTTTTACTCGAACTATTATCATCATGTTTAGGGAAATAATTGAATTGCCAAATCCAATTAGTAAAAATGAAGTTTTACTCGAACTATTATCATCATGTTTAGGGAAATAATTGAATTGCCAAATCCAATTAGTAAAAATGAAGTTTTACTCGAACTATTATCATCATGTTTAGGGAAATAATTGAATTGCCAAATCCAATTAGTAAAAATGAAGTTTTACTCGAACTATTATCATCATGTTTAGGGAAATAATTGAATTGCCAAATCCAATTAGTAAAAATGAAGTTTTACTCGAACTATTATCATCATGTTTAGGGAAATAATTGAATTGCCAAATCCAATTAGTAAAAATGAAGTTTTACTCGAACTATTATCATCATGTTTAGGGAAATAATTGAATTGCCAAATCCAATTAGTAAAAATGAAGTTTTACTCGAACTATTATCATCATGTTTAGGGAAATAATTGAATTGCCAAATCCAATTAGTAAAAATGAAGTTTTACTCGAACTATTATCATCATGTTTAGGGAAATAATTGAATTGCGAAATCCAATTAGTAAAAATGAAGTTTTACTCGAACTATTATCATCATGTTTAGGGAAATAATTGAATTGCGAAATCCAATTAGTAAAAATGAAGTTTTACTCGAACTATTATCATCATGTTTAGGGAAATAATTGAATTGCCAAATCCAATTAGTAAAAATGAAGTTTTACTCGAACTATTATCATCATGTTTAGGGAAATAATTGAATTGCGAAATCCAATTAGTAAAAATGAAGTTTTACTCGAACTATTATCATCATGTTTAGGGAAATAATTGAATTGCGAAATCCAATTAGTAAAAATGAAGTTTTACTCGAACTATTATCATCATGTTTAGGGAAATAATTGAATTGCCAAATCCAATTAGTAAAAATGAAGTTTTACTCGAACTATTATCATCATGTTTAGGGAAATAATTGAATTGCCAAATCCAATTAGTAAAAATGAAGTTTTACTCGAACTATTATCATCATGTTTAGGGAAATAATTGAATTGCCAAATCCAATTAGTAAAAATGAAGTTTTACTCGAACTATTATCATCATGTTTAGGGAAATAATTGAATTGCCAAATCCAATTAGTAAAAATGAAGTTTTACTCGAACTATTATCATCATGTTTAGGGAAATAATTGAATTGCCAAATCCAATTAGTAAAAATGAAGTTTTACTCGAACTATTATCATCATGTTTAGGGAAATAATTGAATTGCCAAATCCAATTAGTAAAAATGAAGTTTTACTCGAACTATTATCATCATGTTTAGGGAAATAATTGAATTGCCAAATCCAATTAGTAAAAATGAAGTTTTACTCGAACTATTATCATCATGTTTAGGGAAATAATTGAATTGCGAAATCCAATTAGTAAAAATGAAGTTTTACTCAAACTATTATCATCATGTTTAGGGAAATAATTGAATTGCCAAATCCAATTAGTAAAAATGAAGTTTTACTCGAACTATTATCATCATGTTTAGGGAAATAATTGAATTGCCAAATCCAATTAGTAAAAATGAAGTTTTACTCGAACTATTATCATCATGTTTAGGGAAATAATTGAATTGCGAAATCCAATTAGTAAAAATGAAGTTTTACTCGAACTATTATCATCATGTTTTGGGAAATAATTGAATTGCCAAATCCAATTAGTAAAAATGAAGTTTTATTCGAACTATTATCATCATGTTTAGGGAAATAATTGAATTGTGAAATCCAATTAGTAAAAATAAAGTTTTACTCGAACTATTATCATCATGTTTTGGGAAATAATTGAATTGCCAAATCCAATTAGTAAAAATGAAGTTTTATTCGAACTATTATCATCATGTTTTGGGAAATAATTGAATTGCCAAATCCAATTAGTAAAAATGAAGTTTTATTCGAACTATTATCATCATGTTTTGGGAAATAATTGAATTGCCAAATCCAATTAGTAAAAATGAAGTTTTATTCGAACTATTATCATCATGTTTAGGGAAATAATTGAATTGCCAAATCCAATTAGTAAAAATGAAGTTTTACTCGAACTATTATCATCATGTTTTGGGAAATAATTGAATTGCCAAATCCAATTAGTAAAAATGAAGTTTTATTCGAACTATTATCATCATGTTTTGGGAAATAATTGAATTGCCAAATCCAATTAGTAAAAATGAAGTTTTACTCGAACTATTATCATCATGTTTAGGGAAATAATTGAATTGCGAAATCCAATTAGTAAAAATGAAGTTTTACTCGAACTATTATCATCATGTTTAGGGAAATAATTGAATTGCCAAATCCAATTAGTAAAAATGAAGTTTTATTCGAACTATTATCATCATGTTTAGGGAAATAATTGAATTGCCAAATCCAATTAGTAAAAATGAAGTTTTACTCGAACTATTATCATCATGTTTTGGGAAATAATTGAATTGCCAAATCCAATTAGTAAAAATGAAGTTTTATTCGAACTATTATCATCATGTTTTGGGAAATAATTGAATTGCGAAATCCAATTAGTAAAAATGAAGTTTTACTCGAACTATTATCATCATGTTTAGGGAAATAATTGAATTGCCAAATCCAATTAGTAAAAATGAAGTTTTACTCGAACTATTATCATCATGTTTAGGGAAATAATTGAATTGCCAAATCCAATTAGTAAAAATGAAGTTTTACTCGAACTATTATCATCATGTTTAGGGAAATAATTGAATTGCCAAATCCAATTAGTAAAAATGAAGTTTTACTCGAACTATTATCATCATGTTTAGGGAAATAATTGAATTGCCAAATCCAATTAGTAAAAATGAAGTTTTACTCGAACTATTATCATCATGTTTAGGGAAATAATTGAATTGCCAAATCCAATTAGTAAAAATGAAGTTTTACTCGAACTATTATCATCATGTTTAGGGAAATAATTGAATTGCCAAATCCAATTAGTAAAAATGAAGTTTTACTCGAACTATTATCATCATGTTTAGGGAAATAATTGAATTGCGAAATCCAATTAGTAAAAATGAAGTTTTACTCGAACTATTATCATCATGTTTAGGGAAATAATTGAATTGCCAAATCCAGATTGTAAAAATGAACTTTAATGATGTATTGTTTTTCATATTTTCGATTTTGGATTGAAAATTCTAGATCCTAGAAGTATTTTTATTGTAAATCCATTGGTAAATTTAGGAGGGAAATTTAGGTTTATTTATTTATTAGATTTTAACTGTTCAACAGGGTAAATCAATTCAAGAAAAATGAACCAGAATCGCAATTTTATCGAGCTAAAATAAAATAATGTTTTGAAGATAATTACAGTAAATTAAATTAAGAATACAAATAAGAAAAACACCGGGAAACATATTTAAACGGTAAATATTTATTTGACGCGTCTACTTGTTGCTTTCCTCGCTTAATAATAAACAATTTCTTACCCAATTATCACAGAAAAACAAACTATCACAGAAAATTCGTATAAATCGAACATCACAGACTACACAACGAAAAGTCGCATGCACATAAAGTCACCAAACCAAAAAAAAAAAAAACAGTCAATAAAATCCAAAATTTATTGAATTTATTTACGCACAACTTTTGTATCCGACGTCCTTCTGAAAACGGTTTCGAGTTCGAATCCGACTTTCACCTCTAAAGCGTCTGAGTAGACTGAGACTCGAAATAACCGACGAGCGAGACGCAATTCAAATGTTTTTCAAAACATTATCGAAAGCAGGCGCAAGCGTGGCGATCGAGATTTTCGAAAAAATTATTTTTTTTTTTTGGTTTTTTGTAGCTGGTGACAAGTGGAGGCGGCGCCAATGACGGTCGAGACTCCACCCTCGGTTGGAGGAAATTAAGGGGGTTCGCGGGAAGGTGGGTCACGTGGTGGTTTTCTGTGGTTGTTGGGGAGTTGGTTTTCGAAATTTTCGAAATAATCGTTTCAGAGGTGATTAAGGAATTAATTAAGGTAGAGATATATTTTTGATGAATGGTGATTAAATTGTACAGGGTGTTCGGAAAATATGTAATGAAGGAGCTAAACTTTGTTGATTCCTCCCTTAACTTTTGAAAAAATATTGAGAAATCTGAATTATAAAAAATAGTAGAAATAGTAGAAATACCTTTTTCACTAAACTAAACTAAACTAAACTAAACAAAAATTAAGGTAATTTGTAAAAATTACATAAAATTACAAAAAAAAAATCAAAACAATCGAAAAATTGCTTTTAAAAACACAAAATCTTAAAAACTGTTCAATAGTTTCAAACATTGTTCATTTTTTTTCTAATTTTTCTTTTATATCACCAAATATTTACTTTGTATTTTGATTACAAAAAATAACTCAAAAATTGTTTAAAATTACAACAATTCAAATAAAATCTTAAGTGGTTTCAGAATGATTTCCAGAGCTCATTTTAGTTTCGAGTTAGTTTGAGTTTTTGGAGACTTTTTACGACAGTTTTGGAAAATTGTGAGTAGTTTTTTTATTTTTTTGAACAGTTTTTGGGTCAGTGTTAGTGGTTTTTAGAAAATTTGTCAATTTTTGACCTGGTTTTAGCAGTTTTTTTATTATTTTTGTACCATTTGATCAGTTTTTTTTATTATTTTTGTACCATTTTACAGTTTTTATATTGTGATCAATTTTGAACAATTTTTGGATCATTTTAAATAATTTTCGTTACCCCTAAATAGTATGAAATCGTTTTGGACAGTTTTTGGGTAGTTTTTTGGTCTTTTCGAACAATTTTTGGATTAGGGTGGTTTTTTAAAGATTTATCAGTTTTTAATTGGTTTTAACAGTTTTTTTAATTATTTTTGTACAATTTGATCACTTTTTGTATTGTGGTTAATTATGAATCACTTTGAGTAATTTTTTGGGTTTTCGTTTCCCTTAAACAGTATGAAATCATTTTGCACATTTTTTGCTCAATTAAAATGTTTATGTTGAGCGGTTTTTTAATAACTTTTGGTGATTTCAGAATAATTTCAAGTGCTCATTTTAATTTCGAGTTAGTTTGAGTTTTTGCAGACTTTTTATGACAATTTTGGAAAATCGTGAGTAGTTTTTTATTTTTTTGAACAGTGTGAGTGATTTTTAGAAAATTTGTCAATTTTTGAACTGATTTTAGCAGTTTTTTTTCATTATTTTTGTACAATTTGATCACTTTTTGTATTGTGATCAATTTTGAATCACTTTGAGCAATTTTTGGGTTCTTTTAACCCGTTTTCGTTCTCCTTAATCAATATGACATCATTTTGCACAGTTTTTAGCTCAATTAAAATGTTTAAGTTGAGCGGTTTTTTAATCACTTTTGGTGATTTCAGAATAATTTCAAGTGCTCATTTTAATTTCGAGTTAGTTTGAGTTTTTACGACAGTTTTGGAAAATTGTGAGCTGTTTTTGAGTAGTTTTTTTAAAATATTTTTCAGTTTTTATATCGGTTAAGCAGTTTTTTTATTAGTTTCTTCCATTTGATCAGTTTTTGTATTGTAATCAATTTTGAATCATTTTCAACAATTTTTGGATCATTTTAAATAATTTTCGTTTCCTTTAAACAGTATGAAATAATTTTTGGCAGTGTTTGGATCATCTTCAGTGATTTCAGAATAACTTCAAGAGCTCATTTTAGTTTCGAGCTAGTTTAAGCTTTTAGAGACTTTTTACGACAGTTTTGGAAAATTGTGAACATTTTTTGGGTAGTTTTTGGATCTGTTCAACAGTTTTTAGGTCAGTGTAAATTTAGTTTAAGTGTTTTTTTTAAATATGTTTACTTTTTGTATGGTGAATAATTTTGAATCGTTTTGAAGAATTTTAGGTTATTTTAAACAGTTTAAACAGTCTGAAATCATTTTAGACAGTTTTTGGATCATACACTACGTACTGCAACAAGATCTGTTTTAGCAGGTAAATCAAATTAATATTTATCGTATTCATCCTTTATTTGTAACTATTTCAAGAGAAAAATGTCTAATTCGGTGGTAGTTCTAAAAAACAACGAGGTCATAGTTCGTGGCGATAAAATGAGACAAGTAATTAAACCGAATATGAGTCCCCCGTTTTGTTGTGTTGTGAAATTGTGCACTTGGCGCCAGGATGACGTTCTCGTAAATCGTTTATTAATAATCGAATCAAAACGAACCAACTCCTTGAAATTAATACACCGAATACCGTTGCTTTATTCACAGAATACTGCACCCAAGAAAAACGATTTCAAATGATCAGAAAACTGTCAAAATAATCGAAAAACTACCCAAAAACTGTACATAATTTTCCAAAACCGTCTTTTAAAAATCTTCAAAAATCCAAACTAATTCGAAATTAAAATGGGCTCTCTAAATTATTCTGAAACTACACAAAATAATTTAAAAAATGCTCAACATAATCGAACTACATTTTAATTGATCCAAAATGATACGAAACTGTTTAGATTTTCAAAATAATCGAAAAACTACCCAAAAACTGTTCATAATTTTCCAAAACCGTCTTTTAAAAATCTTCAAACATCCAAACTAATTCGAAATTAAAATGGGCTCTCTAAATTATTCTGAAACTACTCAAAATAATTTAAAAAATGCTCAACATAATCGAACTACATTTTAATTGATCCAAAATGATACGAAACTGTTTAGATTTTCAAAATAATCGAAAAACTACCCAAAAACTGTTCATAATTTTCCAAAACCGTCTTTTAAAAATCTTCAAAAATCCAAACTAATTCGAAATTAAAATGGGCTCTCTAAATTATTCTGAAACTACTCAAAATAATTTAAAAAATGCTCAACATAATCGAACTACATTTTAATTGATCCAAAATGATACGAAACTGTTTAGATTTTCAAAATAATCGAAAAACTACCCAAAAACTGTTCATAATTTTCCAAAACCGTCTTTTAAAAATCTTCAAACATCCAAACTAATTCGAAATTAAAATGGGCTCTCTAAATTATTCTGAAACTACTCAAAATAATTTAAAAAATGCTCAACGTAATCGAACTACATTTTAATTGATCCAAAATGATACGAAACTGTTTAGATTTTCAAAATAATCGAAAAACTACCCAAAAACTGTTCATAATTTTCCAAAACCGTCTTTTAAAAATCTTCAAACATCCAAACTAATTCGAAATTAAAATGGGCTCTCTAAATTATTCTGAAACTACTCAAAATAATTTAAAAAATGCTCAACATAATCGAACTACATTTTAATTGATCCAAAATGATACGAAACTGTTTAGATTTTCAAAATGATCGAAAAACCACTCAAATGATCCAGAAATTGTCTAAAATGGTTTCATACTGTTTAAGGGACACGAAAACTGTTTAAAATGGTACAAAAATTGTTCAACATGATTCAAAATTGATCCCAATACAAAAATTGATCAAATGGTTCAAAAATAATTAAAAAAAATGTTAAAACCATTTCAAAAATTGATAAATCTTTAAAAAACCACTCACCCTAATCCAAAACGAAAATGATTTAAAATGATCCAAAAATTGTTCAAAATGATTCAAAATTGATTACAATACAAAAACTGATCAAATGGAAGAAACTAATAAAAAAACTGCTTAACCGATATAAAAACTGAAAAATCTTCTAAAAAAACTGCTCAAAAACTGCTCACAATTTTCCAAAACTGTAAAAAGTCTCAAAAAACTCAAACTAACTCGAAATTAAAATGAGCACTTGAAATTATTCTGAAATCACCAAAAGTGATTAAAAAACCGCTCAACATAAACATTTTAATTGAGCTAAAAACTGTGCAAAATGATTTCATACTGTTTAAGGGAAACGAAAACAGGTTAAAATAACCCAAAAATTGCTCAAAGTGATTCAAAATTGATCACAATACAAAAAGTGATCAAATTGTACAAAAATAATTAAAAAAACTGTTAAAACCACTCACCCTAATCCAAAAACTGTTCGAAAAGACCAAAAAACTACCAAAAAACTACCCAAAAACTGTCCAAAATGATTTCATACTATTTAGGGGGAACGAAAATTATCTAAAATGATTCAAAAATATTGTTCAAAATTGATCACAATATAAAAACTGAGCAAATGGTACAAAAATAATAAAAAAACATCTTAAACCGATTTAAAAACTAATAAATCTTTTAAAACCCTCTCACATTGACCCAAAAACTGTTCAAAAAAAATAAAAAAAACTACTCAAAACTGCTCACAATTTTCCAAAACTGTCGTAAAAAGTCTACAAAAACTCAAATTAACTCGAAACTAAAATGAGCTCTTGAAATTATTCTAAAATCATTGAAAGTGATTTAAAAAACCATAATCGAACATTTTAATTGATCCAAAAACTGTCCAAAATGATACGAAATTGTTTAGACTTTCAAAAGGGTCGAAAAACCACTCAAATGATCCAGAAATTGTCTAAAATAGTTTCATACTGTTTAAGGGAAACGAAAACTAATAAATCTTTAAAAAACCAGCCACACTGACCCAAAAACTGTTCAAAAAAATAAAAAACTACCTAAAAACTTTTCACAATTTTTCAAAACTGTCTTAAAAGGTTTCTAAAAATTCAAACTAATTTAAAACTAAAATGAACTCTTGAAATTATTCTGAAATCACCAAAAGTGATTAAAACATAAACAAAAACATTTTCATTGAGCTAAAAACTGTGCAAAACGATTTCATACTGTTTAAGGAGAACGAATATTGTTCAAAATGACCCAAAAACTGTTCACAATTTTTCAAAACTTTCAAGTCTCCAAAAAGAATTCAAAACTGAATTGTTTAGGTTTAAAAAAATGTTCAAAAATCGCTCAAATGATCCAAAAACTGTCCAAAATGATTTCAAAACAAACCATTTAAAGAGAACAAACCTGTTCACAATTTTCCAAAACTGTCTTTAAAGTCTTTAAAAACTATATTTAATTCAAAACTGAATTGTTTACATTTCAAAAATGTTCAAATAGCTAAAAACCACTCAAATGATCCAAAAACCATTTAAAGAGATACAAAAACTTCCAATTGAACCAAAAAATGTTCACATTTTTCCAAAACTGTTTCTAAAACTAAAAATAACCTAAAACTGAATTGTTTGTATTTCAAAAATGGCCAAAAATCAATCAAATGATCCAGAAAATGTCCAAACTAAAGGGGTAATCTATATAAATGAAAATAAATGATACGCAATCTCATTATCTTCTGGTTAAGATCTAAATACACAAAAAGAATTGTTGTTATCTTCTTTTAGAGTTTGTTTGCTACGTTCTTATCGTTAATAGGGGATTCATTATTTGACCCAAGTTATTTAGTATCAAAATGTTGTTTATTCATCTATTACTAAGAAATAAATAAGAGTTGTGATGAAATTTTGTTAATTACAGAATGCAATAGTAAAAACATATTTTTTAAATCACTCACTATGTTTGCTTTTGGTTTTTGTTGATTTTTTCTTACCTGAAAAAAATAAAAAACCGATAAAATAAATAAATAAAATAATAAATAGCAACTAGATAAATAATATTTCCTTTCATGTAATTAAAATAATAATATAATAATTAATAAATAATAAAGTGACTCAAAAACGGTTTCAAATGCATCAAAAACGGTTCAAAATATAATTTAAAAATTGCTGATAGTTATATAAAAATTAAAAAAACGAGAACAAAATGTTCAAATGGATAAATTTAAAAAATAACTGTTAAGATATTTTGGTTGGGTAAATTGTCCCATGGACTCAGACCATAAAAAAATAGAAGAAAAGAAGAAGAATATTCTGGATTCTTCGAGAAACCAAGAAAAGGATATATATATATATATATAGAGAGAGAGAAATTAAGAGTGGGAGGGGTAATAAAGTGCCAAATTTTTTTGACGTTTTTCTGTTATATAAAATTTGTTACAATGAACCGAATTTTATTTATGAAAAAAAAGTAATACTTTCAATTATTTTTTTAGCTGCTTTAAATTTATCCTAAAAAGTATCCGTTCAATGGTTCCAATAAACATAATATTTAAGATTATAATAAATATAGAAACGCTCATAATGTGGCATTTAAAATGTATTATTATTATTATTATTATTATTATTATTATTATTATTAGTATATTTAGAGAGTGTTATCAAACGCTGGTTTCATTCTATAAAACTGGAATAACTTTAGATAAAAATAATGTATTTTATTCACAATAATTGGATGTTATGTGTTAGTTTTATGATTGCTTTAATTACAAACTGATAATTTTTATCTTCAAATATTATTATACCCGCGCTAGGTTTTTAGCGTAAATGTAAATTTCTTAAAAAAACCACATATTTAAATTTAAAATATGAATATGGAATTCTAAATAAAATAAAAACTTTATTAACAAGAAACCTTCTCAACTCCCTTTAAAAATTACAAATTAAGATGAAGACAACGTTACTTTCTCCTTTTTTTTGGCTTCTCGAACATTCCTGAAAAATCTTGAAGTTTACCAGAATATTCCTGACGTAGTGGTGGTTAATTGTCCTTCTGGACATAGTCCATAAAAAGATTAATAAACAAAAAGAAGAACGACGTGTGTTAAGTTATCTCGTCTTGTGCTATGCATCCATTTAGCCACCACAACTATTGGTCTCTACCTGTGCTAACAAACCGGTACAATAGAAATAAAATCCAGAAACTAGAAAAATTGATTGTGCTATGGATATAGAATTTATTTCATATTTGTTTTAACATTGCTACTTTCATTTGTTCTTTTCTAACTATAAATTTGTTTTTTTTTCTTGTGGTGGATTTATCGTAGCACGTCATAAATAATATTTTCTTCAAGGAAAACGATGAAAACCGTAGAATTTTGCATCGCTATCTCGAAATTATTGAAATTATTTATTTAATGTGATACGATCACTAGTTGGTTGCGTGAATTTTATTTTTTTAAACTAAACGCGTAGTTTTTTAGGATCGACATTGAGCAAATAAATTGTAAGATTAAATGATACAAAAATGTGCGTTATCTTCAATTTTCTGTTGTTAACGTAATTTAATGTTTACTGTTTAAATTATTTTTAATATTTGTTCCAATATTTGAATATTTTGTAATTTCGGGGAAAAGAAATCGTAAAATAAGCAACCGGAAAAAAATTAAAATGAATGAAAATAGTTTTTCTACATTTATTTTTCCATCGCATGAAATTGTTGATTTAATTGAGTTATGAAATTATTTTTTAAAGTCAAATTACAAAGTGACAATTCGGTGACTTTCAAAGCAATTTAGAAAAAATTTCAGTAGTTTTTATCGTTTTCCTAATTTTTGTTTTAAACTGTTTTTGTATCACTTAAAAAATCTCACATTTTATACCAAAATTTATAAAAACTACAAAATTTATCAAGCGTAGAAAAAAAAATTGCATATAAAATTATTACACCAAACGCATTCACTTATTACACAAATAATTAACTGTTTAACTAAATACATCAATGAAAAAACATTCGATATACGATTTTTTTAAAAACCAACAACTTGTTAAAAAATAGAAAATAAAATAAACGGCCTGTAACTAATTTAGAAGGGACGTGTTATCAACAATTGTGCAAATTGCCTTGTTTATTTGTGTCAATTGCTATTTAAAATACAATTGGAGTACGAGTACATTCGAGAATTTCAACAGAATCTCAATGAAGATATTGTAGGTAATCAAAGAAAAATGAAGAAAAGTAGAAAAGAGTCGCGTGCGATAATTAAAGTTTTTGGTATATCGGGTGTTTCGTTATATTCTCCCAGGTGTATCAAAATTTTGTACCAATTTTATAAATTCAAAGAAAATTGTTCTTATCGTGATTTTTCGAAAGTACAAGAATCTTAACAACTTCTGTAAATCAGTATCAGAGTCAAATTAACTCGTATATTTCATTATATTTAAAAACACTATGATCCATAGATCGACATTAACCTAACGTTTTTGAAAAATCACATTTTCTAAATCCCTTTATAAAAAATAATCGAAGATGAAATATTTCATTTAGTTGATATTTAAAAAAAATTGTCCATCAAAATCCTTTTTTTTTGTACACAGGAAGAAACCCAAATAATGTTTATGAAAAATCGCTTATAAATATGGAAAATCAAAGTTCCCTTTATACAATAAAAATTGTAAACAAAATAAAATCCTTATGTATTTTTTCTATAATTTTAAAAAAATAGTCATCAAAATTTTTTTGAAAATAAAAAATGTCTTGGTTTTGTTGAAATCTTCTAAGGAAGGGCTTTAAGTCCAAAAAAATCTGATGAAAGCGTTATTTTTGAAATGTTTTTGAAAAATCGCATTTTTAAAAATCCCTCTAAAATCTAAAACCAAATAGCGACTTTTTATAAAAAAATCGAGACGAATGAGGCGATTGTAAAAATAAATTGAATTGAAATTTACCAAAATTTGAAACGAGGATAAACTCTCGAACTGTTTTTGTAGCACAATCAATTTTTCTAGTTTCAGGATTTTATTTATATTGTAACGGTTTGTTAGCACAGGTAGAGACCAATAGTTGTGGTGGCTAAATGGATGCATAGCACAAGACGAGATAACGTAGCACACGTCGTTCTTCTTTTTCTTTATTAATCTTTTTATGGACTATGTCCAGAAGGACAATTAACCACCACTATGTCAGGAATATTCTGGTAAACTTCAAGATTTTTCAGGAATGTTCGAGAAGCCAAAAAAAAGGAGAAAGTAACGTTGTCTTCATCTTAATTTGTAATTTTTAAAGGGAGTTGAGAAGGTTTCTTGTTAATAAAGTTTCTATTTTATTTAGAATTCCATATTCATATTTTAAATTTAAATATGTGGTTTTTTTAAGAAATTTACATTTACGCTAAAAACCTAGCGCGGGTATAATAATATTTGAAGATAAAAATTATCAGTTTGTAATTAAAGCAATCATAAAACTAACACATAACATCCAATTATTGTGAATAAAATACATTATTTTTATCTAAAGTTATTCCAGTTTTATAGAATGAAACCAGCGTTTGATAACACTCTCTAAATATACTAATAATAATAATAATAATAATAATAATAATACATTTTAAATGCCACATTATGAGCGTTTCTATATTTATTATAATCTTAAATATTATGTTTATTGGAACCATTGAACGGATACTTTTTAGGATAAATTTAAAGCAGCTAAAAAAATAATTGAAAGTATTACTTTTTTTTCATAAATAAAATTCGGTTCATTGTAACAAATTTTATATAACAGAAAAACGTCAAAAAAATTTGGCACTTTATTACCCCTCCCACTCTTAATTTCTCTCTCTATATATATATATATATATATATATATATATCCTTTTCTTGGTTTCTCGAAGAATCCAGAATATTCTTCTTCTTTTCTTCTATTTTTTTATGGTCTAATCCATAGGACAATTTACCCAACCATTTGAACGTATTGTTCTCGTTTTTTTAATTTTTAAAGACAAAAAAAGGAGAAAGTAACGTTGTCTTCATCTTAGTTTGTAATTTTGTATGCCAATGATATTTAATTGTTTGAGAAGAGTAAAAATATAGAAATTTTAGCTCCTGAGTTCCCAAAATAATTATTTCTTAATATATTTTTTTAAATATTTATTTCGTAACTTTTACTACCATTTTTATCGATTAGAGTATCTGCCCATTAATAAAGTTGTATTGAATTCATTACGGTTTTTATTGGGATAACTCTGTATATTAATGTATTATTAACATAAATTACATGATTAAACCTGGGTTTTTATTGTGAATTAATAACGCTAAAGGGTAAATTAATATTTATTATAATGTGAATCATAAACATGTGCGTTTTATTGAGTTATTAACGGGAATTGGTTATTAGTCATTCTTTGTAAAAAAAGTTACATTTTTACATAAAAACACCACTTAAATTTGTTGAAATTCCAGGAGCCCCATTTTATTTTTCCGTCTTTAATAGACTGTATTTTTTTTAAAAAAGGTGATGTTAGTTATATTATTTATTTCACTAAATCAATGTAGGTGTTAAAAAGGGGGGTTTTAAAAAATTGTTTTTTGTGAATTTGTATCGATCATCCTGTATATTTTTACAATATCCAAAAGTATGGATGATATTAAGAGAAACTTATAAAAAAAAGATTTATTCGAAAGGGAATGCGAGATAAAACTAGAAAAAAAATATTTTAAAGATTAAATAAGGGAATAGAAGACACCTGAAAAACTTTTATAGCATTTACAAGTTTAAATTTCTTTTGAAAAAATACCCAATTTTTTATCGTGTTGTCATTTGTTTCATATTTGACATATATTGACAAATATTTTCTTGACATCTCTTTCTAAATTTTCTCCCCTCTGTTATTAACAATCTTAGTTACAAAAAAAAAACAATTTTCTTATTCATTATGAACTTTAATAAAATAAAATATATATTGATTTTTCAATTTCTGAATTAACCTATCAATCCGTTTCAATACGTTCTAAGAAATTTAATAGAGAGAAGAATTGATAGAGAGGAAAATCTGGTCTTGGTATTTATTGATCTGAAAGCAGCAGTTGACTCAATAGACGGGAAAATAGTATGGAAATATTTGAAGAACATTTTTTGTTCCATTTGCATTTCGATGTATTCTTTTTTTTCTAATGAATGCTTTTTTTACTTCCTGTCAGTATTTTTGGTACTCTTCTTTATCTTCCCTCCTATTGTTTTGTAACATTTTCATTCTTGTTTTTCTCTTCTTAAAATTACTTCTTTACAATCGTTGTCGAACTAATTTTTCTCCATAACTTCTTTATTTTTCTTCTAATACTTTGGCTCCCTCCTCCATGATTTTTTCAAATATTTCTCAATTTTCTTTCACCTCTTCCTTCTTTCCACTAATACTCATTGATTTGTGATTAAAATTCGTTTCTAATTTTGTCTTCTTTAAGATTTTCCATGAAGTATAATCATCCTTATTATTACTATTGTTACTATTATTGTTATTATTGGTCTAATAACCACGATTATATAGAACCTAATTGAATTGCACTTATATTTATTTTATTTGTTGGATGTATCAACTTTTTTTTCATTTATAATTTAAATAGATTTAATAATATGAAAAGTTTGCACTTGAAATTTCAATTGAATTGTAAATGTTTAAAAGAATCTTAAAATAGTCAAAAATCGCAAATATTCAACAAATATAAATACAAACGATTGCGGATACACAACCGCAAATGCCAAACATAAATAAATGGCTTTAATTTATAATAAAAAAAACTTTTCTATTTTCCAACTACATTGAGAACGAAGGTTTTTTGGAAGCAAACATATTAGAAAAACTTTTATTATTTCGTGAAAGCAATCAAATGGACCCGAATTTTGAATCACCCGGTATAAAGTTAGTGGTAATATCTGAATAAATCTTTTTTTAAAGTTTTATCACCAACCTCGTATATTTTAAGAAATAGCAGTATTTCTTTAAATTTTTTTTTTGTTGACCAGGAAATGAGTCTCGAACGGATAAAACTTTTTAATGATAATTTTCTATCGAGAAAAATTTACCGTTCATTTTTTAATTGGTGATTTAAAAACCTCATTTACTAATCTTTCCTGGGTATTGATTTCGTTTAACTGGTTTCACTTAAATTCACATACGTTACTAATTTGGAATTTTCTGAAAATTAATTTTTACCAGAAAAATGTAAAAATAGTTTTCCGTGGACTAGATAAAAAAATTCCAAAATTTTTGTGTGGTTTCCTTAACGAATCGAGTTTTTTTAGTTTAAAAATTGTTGTTAATAAAATGTGAAATATATCGTAAAAAATAAAAAGTTTGGCAATAAATTGTATCGAATTACATTTTAATCGATCGTAAACATTTTTATGACAGTATTTTTTTTAATTTTATCCCATTTTAGAAATCAATCACTTTATACATATTAATTAATATTGTTCATAATAAATATTTTTATAGTTTAATAATGACTACGTTCTTTACGGTTCAGGATTCAGATAAAACATTCTTATAGATAAATTTTTACTGTTTAGTAATTTTCTAATGCTAAAATAGCAGGAAAGTCGAAAAAGTTATAATAAAATAAATGGTAGAAAATGCAAAATATTTTTCTTAATTAAAAACTCAACATTTCCGTTTTTTTTGCAAATCTCAATATTTAAAAATTTCTATAAAAAAATTCCATTTTGTTTCGATTTTTCTATGAAAACCAAATTTTAGATGAATAAAATTAAAAAAAAATTAAATTTTGACCCGAAAATAGATTTTCCCAGAAAAATTGGTACAAAATCGATTTTTTTTCTCAAAAATTTGTAAAAGAGATTTTTTACAAAAAAATGGGGTGTCCTCAGAAAATTATTTTTTGAATTATATTACAAATCAATTTTTTATAGTTTTTAATTTTTTCTCTCGAAAATCAAATGAGATCTGAAGAGATTAAAAATCGTAGGTACTTTTAATCGTTTTTATCTAAAAAAATTATAAATTTAAAAACGTTGAGTTTTTGAGAAAGAAACATAAAAAAATTAGATTTTGACTAAAAAAATGTGAAAAGTTTAACAAATAGAACGATTTTTTTCCTGAAAAAATTATAAAATATAAAAAAAAATTTCTCAAATAAATTTGAACAAACGCGATTTTTCCCGAGAAATTTGCAAAAAATATATTTTTTTTCATCGATTAACTATTTTTTACGAAAAATTATTACTCGGTGAATTTTTTACAATTTTTATTATTCTTTTTAGATAAAACAAATAAAAATTCATCTTTCTGTAATTATATTTTCAAAATTAATTAATATTTCATCGAACTGCCATTTAGACTTAACCAAGTTGATCCATTAATTCCAGAGGCGTGCCAACGGTACTATTTGTTTAATTTTAATTATACACTAAAAAAATAACACCCCAACAATGTTTTAGCAAGTTTTATCATTGTTTTAAATGAAACGACTAAAAGTACGACTTTTTAATCTTTTAAGGTTTTTTTAGATCGTTTCGTTTTCGAAAATAATTGAAAATTAAAAAAGTTGACGTCACACCGATTAATGGATTCTTAATTTTTTCTTAAAAACGAACCAACATACGAAAAATACCCAAAAACATAAAAAGAAGTATTTTTAGTTGTTTCATTTAAAAAAAAATTGAATTAAATTTTTTAAAGGGAAATTTTACTGTTTTTTTTACTCCCCTGGTAATTTATTTTTTTTCACATTGGTGTTAACATCGATAACAAAATTTTCACCAAAACATTTTGTATTCTTTATACTGAAACCCGCAAAAAAATATCGAGTAACTATTTTCTGAGCTTCAATAAATTGCGTTTTTCTTATGTATGTTTGAATGCTTGTTTACAGCTGGAAATAATAAAAAAATACGGAAATTTTCGAATGCTCTAAGCTATTACGTCAACAATTATCCGAGAGTCCAAATATCACCACAAGAAATAATCTTGTTTACTACTAAAAAAAATACTTTTCAATGAAACCTTTTGCATATATTTTTTTACAACGCGTATCAATAATATTTTATTTATAAGCGTTCATCCGTTAATAGAAATATTGTTTTGGACTACATTAAATATGTTTTGTTGACATATTTTTTGAATTATTCAGTTTAATTAAAACCGAAATTCTAGACAAGTTGAGATTAAATAAAGTAAATGCCTGTTTGTTACGTAATTTCTCTCTAAATTAATTAAAATTTTTTTCGAGCTATTGAATAATAAACACTTGAGATATTTTAATACTTACGAAAGAAAGCAAAATTGCGTGTATATGTGTACCGTAGTTTTAAAATTCGAAAATTGTTAGATAATTCGATGAATTTTTATGAATGGCATCACCTAAAAGGTCAACAAAGTTAAAGTTTATGAAATATAATTTATAATTGTTATTTATAGATAGAAGCCCTTAAAAGTAATAATTTTTAAACTTATTTACTACGTAATCAGAATATTTAAATTTAGACGAAAGTATTGATAATCGTACTATTAATAACTTATTTAATGTTAAAATAGTGGAATCTTGAATTCCCCATGTGGGGAACTAGTCACGCTACTTTCACGTGCAATTTATTCAAATATTACCACTATAATTTTTGAAACGATATTTTATACAGGATGTTTCAAGATACCTCTCATTACTTCTATTAAATAATAAATATTTTACTAAAACGTTTGTAGTCAAAAGTCCACCATTTTCAATCTAGTTTTAAAATAAAAATAGCTTTTTTCATTATAAATGAAAACCATTTATTTATGTTTGGCATTTGAGGTTGTGTATCTGCAATCGATTGTTTGTTTGTTTGTTGAATATTTGCATTTTTGACTATTTTAAGATTCTTTTATACATTTATAATTCAATTGAAATTTCAAGTGCAAACTTTTCATATTAATAAATCTATTTAAATTATAAATGAAAAAAAAGTTGATACATCCAACAAATAAAATAAATATAAGTGCAATTCAATTAGGTTCTATATAATCGTGGTTATTAGACCAATAATAACAATAATAGTAACAATAGTAATAATAATAGTAATAATAAGGATGATTATACTTCATGGAAAATCTTAAAGAAGACAAAATTAGAAACGAATTTTAATCACAAATCAATGAGTATTAGTGGAAAGAAGGAAGAGGTGAAAGAAAATTGAGAAATATTTGAAAAAATCATGGAGGAGGGAGCCAAAGCATTAGAAGAAAAATAAAGAAGTTATGGAGAAAAATTAGTTCGACAACGATTGTAAAGAAGTAATTTTAAGAAGAGAAAAACAAGAATGAAAATGTTACAAAACAATAGGAGGGAAGATAAAGAAGAGTACCAAAAATACTGACAGGAAGCAAAAAAAAGCATTCATTAGAAAAATATTTCCATACTATTTTCCCGTCTATTGAGTCAACTGCTGCTTTCAGATCAATAAATACCAAGACCAGATTTTCCTCTCTATCAATTCTTCTCTCTATTAAATTTCTTAGAACGTATTGAAACGGATTGATAGGTTAATTCAGAAATTGAAAAATCAATATATATTTTATTTTATTAAAGTTCATAATGAATAAGAAAATTGTTTTTTTTTTGTAACTAAGATTGTTAATAACAGAGGGGAGATAATTTTTAGATAGAGAAAAGTCAAGAAAAATTAAACATTATGAGAAAAAAATTGGGTATTTTTTTAAGAAACTGGTTAAAATTGGATTTTTATTAAAAGAATTTGAAAAAACTAAAATTTTAGATGAAGAGAATATTTTTCCCAGAAATATTGAAGCAAAATGGAATTTTTTCACAGAAATTTGTAAAAATTTTCACTAAAAATATTTGAAAAAGCGGAGTTTTGATCACGCAGTATAAAAAATATGAAAAAATTGACATTTTGATCAAAACAAATTGTAATTGTCTCAAAGAAATTTAAAAAAACAGGACTCTTTTTATAAAATTTGCAAAAAACATTTTTCCTCGGTTAATTATTTTTACATTAAAAATTATCACACAGTGGTTTTTTCGCTAATAATTATTCATATCAGTGTCTTTTTTTGTAGACTAATATTTTAGATAAGTTACCGATAAAAGCACGTGTTGGCCGTTTAATCTATGTAATAAATCATTTTTTACTATTCATTAAATCCATTTATCAGTACTAAAAAAAAACTCAAAAATTGGGGTCCAAATCTACATAGAAGCACTTAAAATTAGTTTATTTTTATTTTCAAATTAAAATAACTCAAAATCAGTTCTTTTTTCTTTGTTCCATCCTTCCTTCGTTTGATTTTTTCTTCATAACTTTCGTTCTAAGGCTATTTTTTCTTAGAACCATTTTCTATTAATTACAAATTATTTTTTTGACTCGTTCTATATTAAAACATTTTTCTTGGTCCCATTTATTGTTAGTTTTATTCTTTCTTGTTCCCATTTTCTTCGCCATATTCTTTCTTAGTCTCTTTCTTTCATAGTTTCACTTTTTATTAGGTTAATTTTTTCTTAATCACTCTCTTTTTTAGTTTCATTTTTACTACATCTCATCTTTTTTTAAACCCAAATTTTTTAGTCTCATTATTTCTGAATCGCATTTTTTATTTTTCATAGTCTTTCTTAGTAATTTTTTTTTAGTTAATTTTTTCTCTGATTCACATTCATTTTAGTCATTTTTTTATTAGACCCATTCTTATTTCTTTTAAATCGCTTTCTTTCTTAGCTATCTTAGTTAAAAAAAATTTATTTACATTTTTGTAGTTTTATTCTTTCTTAATCACATTCGTAGACTCATTTATTCTTTTTTAATTAAATTCTTTGTTCAGATTTTCTTTCTTAGTCCCAATTTTTTTAGTCTCACTTTTTTAAATTGCTTTATTTCCTAATTGCATTCTTTATAATTTTTAGAATAATTTGTTTGAAGCATCATAATAATTCTTTTTATATTATATAAACCATTTAATCTTACATAATTCAATTAATTTTCTTTTGAAATTAATGAGTCGGACTTCCGTATTATCAGAGCAACAACTTTAATTTCGAAATACGTGATACGTAACAATCTAATAATAATAAATATATGTAGGTATTTTAGCTGCACGTATGTATTTATGAATTTAATCACTGTGAGAAAAACTATAAATAAATTTGTTTACTGTTAAAATTTTGCGGTATTTCAATAAAATAATTAGCAATTTGTAAGTCAATGCAAGTCATTTGTGGCGATTATCCATTTATTATTATATTATAGCGAAATAAACAAAGCAATTTTCCCATAAATACCCATTAAATGGGATCCCCTATTCTGCTTTAGTATATTCCTGGAAATAGTTGTATGCGTATAGATTAGATAATTAGCAATTAGCAAGGTTTTTATTTATAGTTTACTTGTTTTTAAAAATATTTACGTAAGTCTTATGTTGTGATTAATATTCAACTTTTTCCAAACTTGTAAAAATAATTTATAAAGTACTCATAAACAAAATCCATAATGTAGTTGTACACGAGAATTATTTCATCAAATCTGGCGATCTTGCAGGCCATATCTATCCACGCATCCATCAATTTACACTTGAAACAGTCAAAATAATGAACTGAAAAGCAAGAATTGGATCCAAAAGAGTAGAATTTGTTAAAAAAAGGATTTTTTTTTCTCCAAAACAATGCACCAGCTCAAAAATGCATTAAAATGTTAAATGTATATCTATAAAGAAATTATTTCATTAGGTTTGGCGATCTTGTAGGCCAGATCTCTCCTTGGATCTATTATTTCACACTTAAAAAGAAGAAACAATCAAAACAATGAACTTAAAAAGTAAAAAGAAATGATTTCATCAAATCTGGCGATCTCGCAGGCCATATCTATTCACGCATCCATCAATTTACACTTGAAACAGTCAAAATAATGAACTGAAAAGATAGAATTGGCTCCAAAAGATTAGAATTTGTTAAAAAAGTATTTTTTGTCTCCAAAACAATGCGCCAGCTCAATGCATTAAAATGTTAAATGTATATCTATAAAGAAATTATTTCATTAGGTTTGGCGATCTTGTAGGCCAGATCTCTCCTTGGATCTATTATTTCACACTTAAAAAGAAGAAACAATCAAAACAATGAACTTAAAAAGTAAAAAGAAATGATTTCATCAAATCTGGCGATCTCGCAGGCCATATCTATTCACGCATCCATCAATTTACACTTGAAACAGTCAAAATAATGAACTGAAAAGATAGAATTGGCTCCAAAAGATTAGAATTTGTTAAAAAAGGATTTTTTTTTCTCCAAAACAATGCACCAGCTCAAAAATGCATTAAAATGTTAAATGTAATTCTATAAAGTAATGATTTCATAAAGTTTGGCGATCTTGTCTTGTCTCTCTGGATCCATTATTTAATACACAAAAAGAAGAAACAATCAAAACAATGAACTGAAAAAGTAGAATCGGCTCCAAAATAGCAAAACATTTGTTGAAAGAAGAAGTTTTAAGTCTCAAATTGCTTCTTCAAGCATCCTACTTGCCAGATTTAGCGCTCTAGGATTATTTACAAAATAATGGCTCCATAGTAAAAGATTTATTAACAATGAAGATGTGGAGTTTCCTATTGATGGTTATTTTAAGAAGATTATCACTAAAAACAAGGAATTGAACATCTCTATCGAGCTACAAGGAGATAAAACAGAGAAATAAAGACATTTTTTCCTAATTTTTTTTGTTGTAGAAGGTACGTAGTCCTCCAATGTGGTATATTGGATTAACTCAACAAAAATTGGTATTGATTGAGCTAATTTTTTGTGTTTTCTTGTTAGATCGGCTACTTTTAAAATTTCCCTTGATGGATCAAAACGGTCTCTTCCATTACAACCTCTTATTAAGGTTGAAAAAGTGTTTTCCATAATTCATCACCAGAACGATGATAAATAGGAACACTCACCTTTTCCGACATTTCAAAAAACCTACTCTCCACCTTCACTTGATCGAATACAAGCATAACCTTAAATTTATGTCTATTTTCGTTTCGTGTGCAAACACCATCGATCACAATGAGTCGTCATTAGAAGTAGCGTTCTTCGATTGTTTACAAAAGCTGGTTCAATGCCTCCTTGAATAACGTTATCATTGTTTGTTCTGGCTGGCTTCTTCATTAAATGTTCGATGCATATAATTGGAATCCGTTTGATGTCGTTGTTAATAATTTTTCTTAATGCGTAGAGATAAGAAGACCCTGGAGTGCGTTCGATAAGAAAAAGCGACGAATCAAGGATTCCGAGATTGGTTTTTTTATATACAGAAGATTTTCCAAAAGGCTGGTCGGTGTTTTAGATCATAGAAAGTTAGGAACAAGCGAGTTTAATTAAATCGATCGGTGTCAAATCCGGGGCTATTTGGTGATATCGAATTAATTCTAAACAAGCTTCAATGGTTCAAAAATGTGTAATAGATCCAATATTCAAAATATATATAAAGAAAAATGGTATTGAATTAAATAAAACAAAGAAAAAGTTGTTTGATTGAATTTAGGTCTCCAACAATAAAGGTTGTCACAATGTTAATGCTGATGGTCTATCTAGCCCACAATAAATATTATTACCTTTTGGGTTATTTGCTTTCAATGAATATATGAAAGAATATAACGTTTAACCAACTATGTAAGTTGGTTATTGGAAATTAAAGATTCTGAGGAAAAACAAATAACAATTTATTTATTACTAAAAATAACTATTAAGGCAACTTACATCTTAGGCACCAACGGATTAAGGCAAAAATGCATTTTTAATTTTAAAATTCAACATCAAAGAAAATTTCAAATATCCATTTGAAAAAGATCATACTGTAGATATAAAAGTGAATTTGGTTTAAATAAAAACTAAAAAATAACAACGGTTTTTACAATCGTTTTGGGAAACTTAAAGTACGTAATCTTAATGATGGTAGATAACTTTCCATTTGGAGAAACAAGAATTTCAATATTATATTTTTTGTGAATATATAAAAGAATATTTGGTGACCACCTTACTTAGTTTTTATATACAGGGAGTCCAGATATTCGAACGGCAACGTGTGGTGAATTGATGAAAAATAAAGAATAAACATTATTCTTTTGAGTACTTAATTTTCAAGGTGGAAATACTAATGTTGAAGCAAATATTTTCTTTATTATTAAACGAAAAAATATATAGACGAAAAATGCTCTGTAGAATTCAAATCGGTACTATATTTTGATTTCAAAAAACAAACAAAAGTATTTTGTAAAATAATATCTTATTAGACTTATTATTGTTTTTTTATTTTATATTTTTATGTTTATTTGACAATTTTACGAAATCACGTTTAAAGTAAAGAGAAATAGGTGCTATTTTTATAAAAGACATTTATTTCTCATTAAGATTTTTTACTTTTTTCTTTAAATTTCGACTTTTAGGTGAATTTTGAGGTTTTTTAATAAATCTCAGCTTTTTCCATGAAATTTGGAGGTTTTTAAATAGGTTACATTCTTTTTATTAAATATTATTTTTTATCATTATATTTCAAATTTTCTCATAAATTTTTTAATAAATCTAAACTTTTTTCTTGAAAATTACAGGTTTTTTAATAGGTTTCAACTTTTTTAATTAAATTTTGACATTTTTTCATTTAGTTCCATCGAATGTAAGTCTGGCTTTAATTTTTTTGATTCTAATTAAAATTAATAACAATTCATAAATAATTACAGGGAAATATATTCTACTAACCTCGAAACCACCTTCATTTCTTACACATTTAATTGTACCAACTTCAACATTTAGACCCTATATTTTACTAATACCGCGAAAACTATTGTAGTTACAAAAAGTTGGAAAGAAAAGTTTTGTTTTTCATGTCAAAACTTGACAGATACATCTGGAAAATAATAGGAAAATCCTGAACGTGGAAATACAAAATAAAAGTGGATGCAGTAAGCACAATTAATAAAAACCTGATGGAGATATCGATATAAATAAACGACCGCAAGAGTTGTAAATAGGACAATTAACATGTATTTTATTATAAATATGAATAATTATTAAACCTTTCAATTAGCTCTTATCGCATATTATTAAAATTTCTTTGTATTTAATACGCAAAGATGAAATTGTTTTGTGACCTATAAACTCTAAGTTTAAAATTTTCCAAACCATAATTCCAAAACTTCCCAGAGATTCAGAAGACGGTGAAAAGTAGGTAAAACTAATAGTTACCAATTAAATGCAATAATTATATTTTATATCACACTTACCGTATCTTTATTAATTTCCCTGCAGTCGCTCACCATAAGCTCAACAGTCAAAATTTCTCAAATAAAGCTGTTGCAATCAATTTTAAGTTTACAAAATTTACAACTTTTTATTAAGTTAGTTTTAAGCTATGATTTATAAGTTGAAATTATGTTGCAGTGAGAACGAAAAGAACTCACTCCTTAAGAATTTTAAAGTTTTAATTTGTTAATTTGTAAACTTTTATACACAAATGTCTAGTTATGTTTATTAAAGTTAGTGAAAACAAATAATTTTACTAATAATTATTTCTTCTCAAAAAATTTCTGCATTTGTCCAATTAATCATAATAATTTTAAAATCGGTTCCTTTCTGGTTTTTTTATATCTTATCACGTATCAAATTATTTTATAACGAAAGGGGGAAATTCTCAACTTAGGATAATTAAAATATGGATTTAATCAACGAGAGCAAACTTTGCTTTTTGTTCCTTCAGCGGTTTAAATTAACCACTGAAGTAAACAAAATTATATTTAGTAGAGCCGTGTTACTGTGTCTGTGGTCAAGACCACGTCATTTAAATAATCGATTTTCTTTACTTAATTGCAGCTTGAATGAATAATAAAAAAATGCTCCCGATTAGTTTTTCCAAATGAAAGTAGAAAAAATTGGAATATTTTTAGTTGGGATAATCGAAGCGCAAAAAAAATTTTCAGTTAAATAGTTTATTTGAACAGGTCCAAACAGGTTGTTGTTTAAGAACAACAATATACAAGTTGTATAATCAACTTATTTTTAATTTATTTGCTTTATATTTTTTCGAATATCTCTTTGAGTAATAAAGATAATAAAACCAAGACAGGCTGAAGTTATAGGTTTAAATAATTCATGCAAACAGATTTTTTAACAACAATTTGAGAAAAATCTTATTAATTGAACCATTCTGATTTTAATTTATCTTAAACCCTGGCTTTTATTTACTTTAATTCTTTATTTTAATTAACCGATCTCTCAGTGGTAACCCTATTTTACGAAAAAGTGATTTTCCCAAAATTTTAACTTGCCGATCGAAATTAGTAAAGTAATTGAGCTTAGAAAGTGCGTAGAAAACCAATAAGGGAAAGTAGGTAGAAAACCAAGTTTGAAAAGTACGTAGAAGAGCAAATCTGAAATTTCTACTTAACTTACTTTTGCCTTTCTTTAATAAATTTCTACAATTTATCGACCTTTTTCGACACAATTTGTCAGCAAATTGATATCAATATAATATTAATATTGGGTTTTCTCCCAATTAAGAGGAACGATCACTGTTTAAAAAATTACGAAACAAAATTGAACTCAACAATTATGCACGTTTTATCTAAAACCCTGGGCATTATTTACTTTAATTCATTAATTTAATTCACCGATCTCCCAGTGGTAACTCTGTCTCAAGTAAAGAATATTTCCCAAAATTTTCACTAAACTACCTAACTTTGTAAAGTAATAGAGCTTAGAAAGTGTGTAGAAAACCAAAAAGGGAAAGTATGTCATCAAATCAAATCTGAAACTTCTACTTAACTTACTTTTGCCTTTCTTTAATAAATTTCTACAATTTATCGTGCCGACACATTAGTTTTAAATTTACTATTCCCTTAACAAAAATTAATTACGCTTCTTTGATTTATATTTATATTTGGTTTCTATAGTCTTAATAAATAAGGTTTTCGTAGTTCAATACGTCGTAAAAATATGAAACACTCTATTGTTAATTTTTTTATTTTAATAGAATATATGTTTTTTTGCTTTTTCAAAAGTTCGACCCAATAAGTTTTGAAATTATAATTAAAACTAGTTAATTTTGTAGCCAATTCGTGACTTAGCGACAAATTTAGGATGTTACTTAATTGTAACCCTACACTAAAATCGTGATCCAATAAATGTAAGCGTAGGACTCGATTTTAGTTTTATATAAAGTTTACTTGCCAGTCCTATATTAAGACACTAACACTAACACTATTTTTAGTTTTAATTGAACTTGAACTTTTCAAGGAGATTAGAAGAGAATAGTTTTTAAATAAATGACATCCAAGATATTTATATCTCATTGATTTTTATCAATTGAATTGAGCTCGATTCCAATAAAACAAAATAGATAATAATTATTGCATTTTACCTTACCAAATTTATTTATGAAGTATATATAATTTCTTCTTTTTTTTGTAAAAAAAATTTGGTGATAAAATATTTTTTTAAATTTTTTTCAGCAAAGATAAAAAACATATGGTCCTGCGAGCCGGATTTATTTGAATTTTGAACAAACCATTATTTTTAGAAAAATAATATGGATATACTTGCTGCTTAAATTAACAATTACATATTTAAAAATGCCAATTATTTTATCAGAAAACTAAAAAAATGTTATTTTTTAAATTATAATTTCTGATAAGCTATTTACATTTTTTCATGAAAACTTTTTATTATCTTTTTTTTCGAAAATTGTTGTTAATTGACTTTTTCATATTTACTAAGTGTCAAAATTAAAATTGTTGTCTACACAATGGCAAAAGTTTTTTAGATCCACATACAAAAAAATATGAAACTAATTACAATAAACTTTTTCTTAACATCTTTAGTAATTAAAAAAAGTAATCCCAAGTAGTATGAAAAACAAAGTAGTATGAAAAACAACTATTTTTTACCAATTAAAAAAAACTCTTAGTAATTTTTTTGGAACTCTCTTCTCCGAGGACGAAATCTTCGATTTTCCGTCACTGAAATTTTTTTTAATTAATATGGAGATTGAACTATACATAAATAATAAGTTTATTTACGTTGTACGTCATTAGGTATTTCAGGAAAAGCTCTACATCGAAAAAGAAAAGCAAATATATTTTGTTTGGCATAAATAAATAGAACGAATAACGAAACACTTCTTAAGAGAGCTAAATAAATCCCAGTCAACAGGAAATAGAATATTTTTTTTTATGTTTGAATAAAAAAATCAAAATACTTAGTGGCAAAAAAAAAGGAAAAAAACCAGAATTGAAGAAAAAAGGAAACTAAACAAAATAAAATAAATATATCTAATGACAAAAGGCAATAAAAATGGTTGGAAATCAGTTTTACCAGAATAAATTAATTAGACATTATATAAAAAAATTATTTATTTAAAGTGTAGATATATAAATTAATTAAGTTTATCAAACCATTGCTAATTTGATACTTAACCTTTAGATAATTATCGAAACAAAAAAATTGAAGCTTACTAAATAACCGTACACGTGATAACTATACAGGGTGGTAGTAGTGTCTACAAAATTATTTTATATTTAGATAATTTTGAACGATTTTAAAATATTGTGAGCCAATTAAAAAAAATATTAGATGATTATTTGCGTGTTCAAAAAATTTTGAACAATTTTAAATAATTTAGAGCTGTTTGAGACAATTGTAGTTAATTATGCTCGATTTCAAACGATTCTGGACAATTCTGGATAATTTTGAGGTGTGTAAAAAATGTTTCATGCTTTTTTTTATAGTTTTAAATAATCTAAAAATTGTATGAAACAATTTTGGATTATTATTTTGGATCATTTTGAATCCGTTTCAGCCTTTTGAGACAATTTTAAATTATTATTTTCGATTTCAGATGATTTTAAATCATTCTCAGCTGTTTCAGATAAGTTGAAATTATTATTTTCGATTTAAGACAGTTTTGGACAATTTTGAATCATTTTGTGGCGTGTAAGACAATTTTTCATGATTTTTTTTTATCGTTGTAAATAATCTAAAAACTGTTTGTAACAATTTGGATAATGAATTTAGATTTCAGGCAATTTTGGACGATTTTGAATCATTTTCGGCCGTTTGGGACAATTTTAAATTTTTATTTGTGATTTCAGACAATTTTGAATCACTTTCGGCCGTTTGAGACAATTTTAAATTTTCATTTGTGATTTCATACAATTTTGGACAATTTTGAATCATTTTCGTCCGTTTGGAACAATTTTAAATCTTTATTTTTGATTTCAGACAATTTTGGACAATTTTGAATCATTCTCGGCCGTTTGAGACAATTTTAAATTTTCATTTGTGATTTCAGACAATTTTAAATCATTTTCGTCCGTTTGGAACAATTTTAAATCTTTATTATGGAGTTCACACAATTTCGGATAATTTCGGACAATTTTGAATCATTTTCGGCCGTTTGGGACAATTTTAAATCTTTATTTTTGATTTCAGACAATTTTGGACGATTTTGAAAGATTTTGATGATTATTTGTTATTTGAAAAAAATTCTGAACAATTTTGGACAATTTTGAATCATTTTGAGACGTGTGAGAAAATTTCTCATGATTTTGTTATCGTTCCAAATAATCTAAAAACCGTTTAAAACAATTTTGGATAACTATTTCGAATTCAGACAATTTAGGACAATTTTTAATAATTTTAAATCATTATTTCCGATTTCACACAATTTTAAATTATTATTTACTATTTAAACCAATTTTGGACAATTTTTAATCATTTTGAAGAGTTTAAAATAATCTTAAATCATTATTTTCGATTTCAGAAAATTTAGAACGATTTAGAATCACTTCGAAGCGTTTAAAATATTTTTTTATCATATTTCTTCCTTCAATAATCTTTCGAAACTGATCTCACTTTTTAATTCTTCCCACAATCTAAATTTTCTTTCGCAACCGTCTATATATACAGGGCGTTTCACGCGAGTTATGTGAAAATAAAAATGTTAAGTTGCTGAATATTCTAAGTTTGTTAAACTCTAAAATGCTGATTCCATGTGAAATGTTTCAATATAATTTTTAAGTAAAATTTAATTTTTAAGTTTAGAAAATATTTTTAAAAATCAGTTTTCCTTCGGAAAATAGATAAATTTTGTTATATAAAAATATAGTAAAAATAAATTCTCGGCTCGTCTGTTTTCGTAAACAATTTTAATCTGTTGAATCGGAACTGCGTAGATGCTTTAATCAAATAAAATTTGAACGTTCTCAAGTAGATCTTTATTGAGGTTCGTGTAATGTAATTCGACGGCCTTGTAAACTTTCTTTCAGGTTTCTTCTTTCGTAATTATCAATTCAATAACGATTCTATTCCATTTACGGTTATACGTTTTAAGGGTCCTTACGCTTATGTAATTAGCAATTTTGTCGAAGTGAAAAAATTTATTAAGGATTTTTTTTATGGTTTTGAGATACTTTCTCGAGCAAAATTTCGGTGGGGTTGGCCGTGGCATTTTTATTTTTATTTTTTATTATAAACAACGTGATGTAATTCATGGGTTTCGTCATCGTTATTTTTGTAAATAATTTAATTTTGCGTTGCTACTTAACATTTTGAATTATTTTTAGATTGAAGAGAAGAGAAACTCGGGAAAATCTGTCGAAAGAGATTGGGAATTTTAAAAACTGGTGAAACAGTGTCAAATGCTGTAAAAAAGTTCTCGGGAAACTATAAAAAATTATCAATAAAAACTCTAATAAAGACTAAAAATTGTCAAAAAACTAATAACAGTAAAAAAAATTATCAGGATCTGCCATAGTGTATAAAAATCTTTAAAAATTACAAATTATATTAAAAATTTTAAAATATATAAAATGCATTTAAATATTTTCAAAAAACTGAAAAGTCTGAAAATTTGTCAAAAAAGCTGAAAAATTTGTCCTAAGAATGTTTAAAAATAGTCAAAAAACTATAAAAATAGTAAAATACATCATAAATTGTCACCAGTTTGTAAAAATCTTTGAAAATTACAAATTTTATTAAAAATATTGAAAAATTTTCAAAAAACTGAAAAATTCATGAAAAATTATTAAAAAGCTCTAAAAAATTATTGAAAACTGTAACATTTTTAAAAACTAGAGCAAAATTGTCAAAACATTGTAAGAAATTGTCAAAAAACTCTAAAAATGATTAAAAATTTTCAAAAATAGAGAAAAAAATATCCAAAACTGTCACAAGTTTGTAAAAATCAATTAATTAAATCAAACATTGAAAAATTGTCAAAATGCTGTACAAAAAGATTGTCAACTCTAACAATTTTTAAAACCAGTGAAAAATTGTCAAAAATCTGTAAAATATTGTCAAGAAACTATAAAAATAATTAAAAATTGTCAAAAATCTATAAAAATAGTGAAAAAAATTATCAGAAATCGCCATAAATTTGTAAAAAACTGAAAAATTCATGAAAAACTGATCAACAAGTATAAAAATTTAAAAATATTGGAACATTATCAATAAACCATAAAATAAGTTGTCAAAAAATCTATAAAAAATTGTAAAAAACTATTAATTAAGAATTACCAAACAACTATAAAAATATAGAAAAAATTATCCGTAACTGACAAACAACTAAAAAACATGGAATATTGTTAAAAGAAATAAAAAAACTATTGACAACTACAAAAACTTTTAATTCTTATGAAAAATTGTCAAAATCTGTAAAATATTGTCCAGGAACTATAAAAATATTTAAAAATTGTCACAAATCTATAAAAATAGCTAACAAAATTATCAGAAACCGACACAAGTTTGTAAAAATCTTTGTCAAAAAAATTGTAAAATATTGTCAAAAAATTCTAAGAATGACAAACATTTGTCAAAAAATCTAAATATAGTAAAAATATTATCAGATACTTTAACAAACTTGTAAATTTTTTTAAAAATTACCGGTTTTATTGTAAATATTTAAAAAGTATTGGGAAATTAAAAAAAAAATCTAATTATTATCAAAAATTGTCCAAAAAATCTAAGAATGGCAAACGTTTCTCAGAAAGACTAATAAATTCATGAAAAATTGTCAAAAAACTGGAAAATATTGTCAAAAAATTCTAAGAATGACACATTTGCCAAAAAAAACGAAAGATAGTGAAAACTTTACCAGATACTTTCACAAGTTTGTAGAAAATTTTAAAAATTACAAGTTTTACTGAAAATATTTGAAAAAGTATTGGAAAGCTTAAAAAAAAATTTAACAATGATTAAAAATTGTCCAAAAAGTCAAAGAATGGCAAAAAGACTAAAAACAAACTCTAGAAAAATTGTCAAAACACTGTAAATATGATTAATATCTAAAAATAAAAAAAATTATACTCAATTAAGTCTTACATACTCGACTCTTATATAAAGTTGTTGCTCAATTTCACAATTTCAGGTTTACAAAGTTAAAAATTCTTCAATGACAATGAGAAAGCTCTGTAAGTTAGTTTTGAAGTTGTAATTTGTCGAAAATGGAGTTTGTGTGCAGTGAAAACGAAGTGCATTCTAAAGTTTGAATTTGTAGACTTTTGTCATTAAAGATACCGAAGATGAATAATTTCTTAGTTGGAAGCGATTTTTTGGAAAATAAAGCACAAAAATTGTACAACAATAATTCGAACCCAGACAATATTTATCATTAGCATAACACAACTCACAGTCAATCAATAATCGCAACTTTTTTTAGATTTTGCCGTGTCAACAATCGTACAAATTAATTGATTTACGTCCATAACCGGAAAAAAATGTTTCGTTAACAACATGAATCAGCCCGGTTGCATAAAATACAATGAAATTGTATTTTTTACGTTTTTTTTGCATTGCAAAATAGATAGAATTCGGTATGTATAGTATTGCGTAACGATATATGTTTACTTCCTTCTTTGCAAATTAGTTTTTTCGATATGAAGGTCGAGAGTGACGTCCGCGTTTGGCATAAACACGAAAATTATTTTCGCTACCTCCGTGAATTGCATTTTGCGATAACGCCAAGTTCTCGATTTAAAAATAGAGAACGTTAAGGAGAGATTTTGGGGTATTTTTCGATTAAAATTGGGAGTGAATGAACCGAGTTTCGCTCGATTCGCGAGATTTTGATACTGGAACGTGTAACAAGAATTCTGATTGTATGGACAGAAAAACGTTAAAAAAGTTGTTCAAAAAGCTGTAAAAAAATGCGAAAAAAAAAAACTGTAAAAATGTTGTTAAAAATATGCAGAAATAGTGAAAAAATCAAAACTTCAAAATGATTAAAAATTGTCAAAAAACTAAAAATACTAAACAAATTACTAGAAACTTTCACAAAATTTGTAAAAATCTATTAATATCGCAAATTTTATTAAAAATATGTAAAAAACTATAAAAAAAAAACTGTAAAAAGGTTGTTAAAAATCTACAAAAATAGTAATAAAATCAAAAACCTCACAGCTTCAAAATTATTAAAAATTGTCAAAAAAAACTAAAAATACTAAAAAAATTACCAGCAACTTTCACAAAGTCTGTAAAAACCGCAAATTTTATTAAAAATATGTCAAAAGTATTGAATAATTATAAAAAACTGAATATTTGTCGAAAACTTGTCAAAAAAATTAAAAAATTTAACAATAACTAAAAATTGTCAAAAAATTATTAAAACCGTCAAAAAAATTATCAGAAATTGTCAGAAGTTATAAAAATATTGAACATTTTCAAAAAGCTAAAAGAAAAAGTTTGTAAAATCATTAAAAATTACAATTTATGAAAAACTGTCAAAACAGTGAAAAAAAGTTATCAAAAGACTGTAAAAAAGTGTCAGAAAAATGTAAGAATGTTCAAAACTTAAAAATGACTAAAAGTTATCAAAAACTATAAAAACAGTGAAAAAATTATCAAAATCTGACACAACTTTGTAAAAAGCTTTAGAAATTACAATTTTTTTTTAAATATGTAAAACGGATTAAAAAATTTTCGAAGAATTGAATATCTTATGAAAAATTATCAAAATTTTTAAAAACTAGTAGAAAATTGACAAAAATCTGTAAAAAATTGTCAAATTCTAAGAATGATTTTTTTCAATATCTAAAAGATACTTAAAAATTTTCAAAAATCTGAGAAATATATTGAAAAATTGTCAAAATACTGCATACTGCAGAAAAATTATTGACAAGTGTTTTTAGATTTTAGAAACTAGTGAAAAATATAAAAAATTGTCAAATAATTCTAAGAATGATTAAAATATCTTGAAAAATGACCAATTTTATTAAATATATAAAAGGTATTGACACATTTTCAATAATCAGAAGAATGTCATTGAAAAATTGTCAAAATACAGTAAAAAATTATTCACAACTGCAAACATTTTAGAAACTAATGAAGAATGATTAAAAAGCTTTTAAAAAATTGGCAAAAATTGTAAAAAAATTATCAGAAAACAGTAAGAATCTTTTAAAATTGTCAAAAAAAAAAACATTAAGAAGAACTAAAAATTGTCAAAACATTATCAAAAACTAGTAAGTTATAAAAACTAATGAAGAATGATTAAAAAGCTTTCAAAAAGTGCCAAAAAATTGTAAAAAATTATCAGAAAACTGTAAGAATCTTTTAAAATTGTCAAAAAAAAAACATTAAGAAGAACTAAAAATTGTCAAAACATTATCAAAAACTAGTAAGTTATAAAAACTAATGAAGAATGATTATAAAGCTTTCAAAAAGTGCCAAAAAATTGTAAAAAATTATCAGAAAACTGTAAGAATCTTTTAAAATTGTCAAAAAAAAAACATTAAGAAGAACTAAAAATTGTCAAAACATTATCAAAAACTAGTAAGTTATAAAAACTAATGAAGAATGATTATAAAGCTTTCAAAAAGTGCCAAAAAATTGTAAAAAATTATCAGAAAACTGTAAGAATCTTTTAAAATTGTCAAAAAAAAAACATTAAGAAGAACTAAAAATTGTCAAAACATTATCAAAAACTAGTAAGTTATAAAAACTAATGAAGAATGATTAAAAAGCTTTCAAAAAGTGCCAAAAAATTGTAAAAAATTATCAGAAAACTGTAAGAATCTTTTAAAATTGTCAAAAAAAAAACATTAAGAAGAACTAAAAATTGTCAAAACATTATCAAAAACTAGTAAGTTATAAAAACTAATGAAGAATGATTAAAAAGCTTTCAAAAAGTGCCAAAAAATTGTAAAAAATTATCAGAAAACTGTAAGAATCTTTTAAAATTGTCAAAAAAAAAACATTAAGAAGAACTAAAAATTGTCAAAACATTATCAAAAACTAGTAAGTTATAAAAACTAATGAAGAATGATTATAAAGCTTTCAAAAAGTGCCAAAAAATTGTAAAAAATTATTAGAAAACTGTAAGAATCTTTTAAAATTGTCAAAAAAAAAACATTAAGAAGAACTAAAAATTGTCAAAACATTATCAAAAACTAGTAAGTTATAAAAACTAATGAAGAATGATTATAAAGCTTTCAAAAAGTGCCAAAAAATTGTAAAAAATTATCAGAAAACTGTAAGAATCTTTTAAAATTGTCAAAAAAAAAACATTAAGAAGAACTAAAAATTGTCAAAACATTATCAAAAACTAGTAAGTTATAAAAACTAATGAAGAATGATTATAAAGCTTTCAAAAAGTGCCAAAAAATTGTAAAAAATTATCAGAAAACTGTAAGAATCTTTTAAAATTGTCAAAAAAAAAACATTAAGAAGAACTAAAAATTGTCAAAACATTATCAAAAACTAGTAAGTTATAAAAACTAATGAAGAATGATTATAAAGCTTTCAAAAAGTGCCAAAAAATTGTAAAAAATTATCAGAAAACTGTAAGAATCTTTTAAAATTGTCAAAAAAAAAACATTAAGAAGAACTAAAAATTGTCAAAACATTATCAAAAACTAGTAAGTTATAAAAACTAATGAAGAATGATTATAAAGCTTTCAAAAAGTGCCAAAAAATTGTAAAAAATTATCAGAAAACTGTAAGAATCTTTTAAAATTGTCAAAAAAAAAACATTAAGAAGAACTAAAAATTGTCAAAACATTATCAAAAACTAGTAAGTTATAAAAACTAATGAAGAATGATTATAAAGCTTTCAAAAAGTGCCAAAAAATTGTAAAAAATTATCAGAAAACTGTAAGAATCTTTTAAAATTGTCAAAAAAAAAACATTAAGAAGAACTAAAAATTGTCAAAACATTATCAAAAACTAGTAAGTTATAAAAACTAATGAAGAATGATTATAAAGCTTTCAAAAAGTGCCAAAAAATTGTAAAAAATTATTAGAAAACTGTAAGAATCTTTTAAAATTGTCAAAAAAAAAACATTAAGAAGAACTAAAAATTGTCAAAACATTATCAAAAACTAGTAAGTTATAAAAACTAATGAAGAATGATTATAAAGCTTTCAAAAAGTGCCAAAAAATTGTAAAAAATTATCAGAAAACTGTAAGAATCTTTTAAAATTGTCAAAAAAAAAACATTAAGAAGAACTAAAAATTGTCAAAACATTATCAAAAACTAGTAAGTTATAAAAACTAATGAAGAATGATTATAAAGCTTTCAAAAAGTGCCAAAAAATTGTAAAAAATTATTAGAAAACTGTAAGAATCTTTTAAAATTGTCAAAAAAAAAACATTAAGAAGAACTAAAAATTGTCAAAACATTATCAAAAACTAGTAAGTTATAAAAACTAATGAAGAATGATTATAAAGCTTTCAAAAAGTGCCAAAAAATTGTAAAAAATTATCAGAAAACTGTAAGAATCTTTTAAAATTGTCAAAAAAAAAAACATTAAGAAGAACTAAAAATTGTCAAAACATTATCAAAAACTAGTAAGTTATAAAAACTAATGAAGAATGATTATAAAGCTTTCAAAAAGTGCCAAAAAATTGTAAAAAATTATCAGAAAACTGTAAGAATCTTTTAAAATTGTCAAAAAAAAAAACATTAAGAAGAACTAAAAATTGTCAAAACATTATCAAAAACTAGTAAGTTATAAAAACTAATGAAGAATGATTAAAAAGCTTTCAAAAAGTGCCAAAAAATTGTAAAAAATTATCAGAAAACTGTAAGAATCTTTTAAAATTGTCAAAAAAAAAACATTAAGAAGAACTAAAAATTGTCAAAACATTATCAAAAACTAGTAAGTTATAAAAACTAATGAAGAATGATTATAAAGCTTTCAAAAAGTGCCAAAAAATTGTAAAAAATTATTAGAAAACTGTAAGAATCTTTTAAAATTGTCAAAAAAAAAACATTAAGAAGAACTAAAAATTGTCAAAACATTATCAAAAACTAGTAAGTTATAAAAACTAATGAAGAATGATTATAAAGCTTTCAAAAAGTGCCAAAAAATTGTAAAAAATTATCAGAAAACTGTAAGAATCTTTTAAAATTGTCAAAAAAAAAAACATTAAGAAGAACTAAAAATTGTCAAAACATTATCAAAAACTAGTAAGTTATAAAAACTAATGAAGAATGATTAAAAAGCTTTCAAAAAGTGCCAAAAAATTGTAAAAAATTATCAGAAAACTGTAAGAATCTTTTAAAATTGTCAAAAAAAAAACATTAAGAAGAACTAAAAATTGTCAAAACATTATCAAAAACTAGTAAGTTATAAAAACTAATGAAGAATGATTAAAAAGCTTTCAAAAAGTGCCAAAAAATTGTAAAAAATTATTAGAAAACTGTAAGAATCTTTTAAAATTGTCAAAAAAAAAACATTAAGAAGAACTAAAAATTGTCAAAACATTATCAAAAACTAGTAAGTTATAAAAACTAATGAAGAATGATTAAAAAGCTTTCAAAAAGTGCCAAAAAATTGTAAAAAATTATCAGAAAACTGTAAGAATCTTTTAAAATTGTCAAAAAAAAAACATTAAGAAGAACTAAAAATTGTCAAAACATTATCAAAAACTAGTAAGTTATAAAAACTAATGAAGAATGATTAAAAAGCTTTCAAAAAGTGCCAAAAAATTGTAAAAAATTATCAGAAAACTGTAAGAATCTTTTAAAATTGTCAAAAAAAAAACATTAAGAAGAACTAAAAATTGTCAAAACATTATCAAAAACTAGTAAGTTATAAAAACTAATGAAGAATGATTATAAAGCTTTCAAAAAGTGCCAAAAAATTGTAAAAAATTATTAGAAAACTGTAAGAATCTTTTAAAATTGTCAAAAAAAAAACATTAAGAAGAACTAAAAATTGTCAAAACATTATCAAAAACTAGTAAGTTATAAAAACTAATGAAGAATGATTAAAAAGCTTTCAAAAAGTGCCAAAAAATTGTAAAAAATTATCAGAAAACTGTAAGAATCTTTTAAAATTGTCAAAAAAAAAACATTAAGAAGAACTAAAAATTGTCAAAACATTATCAAAAACTAGTAAGTTATAAAAACTAATGAAGAATGATTAAAAAGCTTTCAAAAAGTGCCAAAAAATTGTAAAAAATTATTAGAAAACTGTAAGAATCTTTTAAAATTGTCAAAAAAAAAACATTAAGAAGAACTAAAAATTGTCAAAACATTATCAAAAACTAGTAAGTTATAAAAACTAATGAAGAATGATTAAAAAGCTTTCAAAAAGTGCCAAAAAATTGTAAAAAATTATCAGAAAACTGTAAGAATCTTTTAAAATTGTCAAAAAAAAAACATTAAGAAGAACTAAAAATTGTCAAAACATTATCAAAAACTAGTAAGTTATAAAAACTAATGAAGAATGATTAAAAAGCTTTCAAAAAGTGCCAAAAAATTGTAAAAAATTATCAGAAAACTGTAAGAATCTTTTAAAATTGTCAAAAAAAAAACATTAAGAAGAACTAAAAATTGTCAAAACATTATCAAAAACTAGTAAGTTATAAAAACTAATGAAGAATGATTATAAAGCTTTCAAAAAGTGCCAAAAAATTGTAAAAAATTATTAGAAAACTGTAAGAATCTTTTAAAATTGTCAAAAAAAAAACATTAAGAAGAACTAAAAATTGTCAAAACATTATCAAAAACTAGTAAGTTATAAAAACTAATGAAGAATGATTATAAAGCTTTCAAAAAGTGCCAAAAAATTGTAAAAAATTATCAGAAAACTGTAAGAATCTTTTAAAATTGTCAAAAAAAAAACATTAAGAAGAACTAAAAATTGTCAAAACATTATCAAAAACTAGTAAGTTATAAAAACTAATGAAGAATGATTATAAAGCTTTCAAAAAGTGCCAAAAAATTGTAAAAAATTATTAGAAAACTGTAAGAATCTTTTAAAATTGTCAAAAAAAAAACATTAAGAAGAACTAAAAATTGTCAAAACATTATCAAAAACTAGTAAGTTATAAAAACTAATGAAGAATGATTAAAAAGCTTTCAAAAAGTGCCAAAAAATTGTAAAAAATTATTAGAAAACTGTAAGAATCTTTTAAAATTGTCAAAAAAAAAACATTAAGAAGAACTAAAAATTGTCAAAACATTATCAAAAACTAGTAAGATATAAAAACTAATGAAGAATGATTAAAAAGCTTTCAAAAAGTGCCAAAAAATTGTAAAAAATTATCAGAAAACTGTAAGAATCTTTTAAAATTGTCAAAAAAAAAACATTAAGAAGAACTAAAAATTGTCAAAACATTATCAAAAACTAGTAAGTTATAAAAACTAATGAAGAATGATTAAAAAGCTTTCAAAAAGTGCCAAAAAATTGTAAAAAATTATTAGAAAACTGTAAGAATCTTTTAAAATTGTCAAAAAAAAAACATTAAGAAGAACTAAAAATTGTCAAAACATTATCAAAAACTAGTAAGTTATAAAAACTAATGAAGAATGATTAAAAAGCTTTCAAAAAGTGCCAAAAAATTGTAAAAAATTATCAGAAAACTGTAAGAATCTTTTAAAATTGTCAAAAAAAAAACATTAAGAAGAACTAAAAATTGTCAAAACATTATCAAAAACTAGTAAGTTATAAAAACTAATGAAGAATGATTAAAAAGCTTTCAAAAAGTGCCAAAAAATTGTAAAAAATTATCAGAAAACTGTAAGAATCTTTTAAAATTGTCAAAAAAAAAACATTAAGAAGAACTAAAAATTGTCAAAACATTATCAAAAACTAGTAAGTTATAAAAACTAATGAAGAATGATTATAAAGCTTTCAAAAAGTGCCAAAAAATTGTAAAAAATTATCAGAAAACTGTAAGAATCTTTTAAAATTGTCAAAAAAAAAACATTAAGAAGAACTAAAAATTGTCAAAACATTATCAAAAACTAGTAAGTTATAAAAACTAATGAAGAATGATTATAAAGCTTTCAAAAAGTGCCAAAAAATTGTAAAAAATTATCAGAAAACTGTAAGAATCTTTTAAAATTGTCAAAAAAAAAACATTAAGAAGAACTAAAAATTGTCAAAACATTATCAAAAACTAGTAAGTTATAAAAACTAATGAAGAATGATTATAAAGCTTTCAAAAAGTGCCAAAAAATTGTAAAAAATTATTAGAAAACTGTAAGAATCTTTTAAAATTGTCAAAAAAAAAACATTAAGAAGAACTAAAAATTGTCAAAACATTATCAAAAACTAGTAAGTTATAAAAACTAATGAAGAATGATTATAAAGCTTTCAAAAAGTGCCAAAAAATTGTAAAAAATTATCAGAAAACTGTAAGAATCTTTTAAAATTGTCAAAAAAAAAACATTAAGAAGAACTAAAAATTGTCAAAACATTATCAAAAACTAGTAAGTTATAAAAACTAATGAAGAATGATTATAAAGCTTTCAAAAAGTGCCAAAAAATTGTAAAAAATTATCAGAAAACTGTAAGAATCTTTTAAAATTGTCAAAAAAAAAACATTAAGAAGAACTAAAAATTGTCAAAACATTATCAAAAACTAGTAAGTTATAAAAACTAATGAAGAATGATTATAAAGCTTTCAAAAAGTGCCAAAAAATTGTAAAAAATTATTAGAAAACTGTAAGAATCTTTTAAAATTGTCAAAAAAAAAACATTAAGAAGAACTAAAAATTGTCAAAACATTATCAAAAACTAGTAAGTTATAAAAACTAATGAAGAATGATTATAAAGCTTTCAAAAAGTGCCAAAAAATTGTAAAAAATTATCAGAAAACTGTAAGAATCTTTTAAAATTGTCAAAAAAAAAAACATTAAGAAGAACTAAAAATTGTCAAAACATTATCAAAAACTAGTAAGTTATAAAAACTAATGAAGAATGATTAAAAAGCTTTCAAAAAGTGCCAAAAAATTGTAAAAAATTATCAGAAAACTGTAAGAATCTTTTAAAATTGTCAAAAAAAAAACATTAAGAAGAACTAAAAATTGTCAAAACATTATCAAAAACTAGTAAGTTATAAAAACTAATGAAGAATGATTAAAAAGCTTTCAAAAAGTGCCAAAAAATTGTAAAAAATTATCAGAAAACTGTAAGAATCTTTTAAAATTGTCAAAAAAAAAACATTAAGAAGAACTAAAAATTGTCAAAACATTATCAAAAACTAGTAAGTTATAAAAACTAATGAAGAATGATTATAAAGCTTTCAAAAAGTGCCAAAAAATTGTAAAAAATTATTAGAAAACTGTAAGAATCTTTTAAAATTGTCAAAAAAAAAACATTAAGAAGAACTAAAAATTGTCAAAACATTATCAAAAACTAGTAAGTTATAAAAACTAATGAAGAATGATTAAAAAGCTTTCAAAAAGTGCCAAAAAATTGTAAAAAATTATCAGAAAACTGTAAGAATCTTTTAAAATTGTCAAAAAAAAAACATTAAGAAGAACTAAAAATTGTCAAAACATTATCAAAAACTAGTAAGTTATAAAAACTAATGAAGAATGATTATAAAGCTTTCAAAAAGTGCCAAAAAATTGTAAAAAATTATTAGAAAACTGTAAGAATCTTTTAAAATTGTCAAAAAAAAAACATTAAGAAGAACTAAAAATTGTCAAAACATTATCAAAAACTAGTAAGTTATAAAAACTAATGAAGAATGATTAAAAAGCTTTCAAAAAGTGCCAAAAAATTGTAAAAAATTATCAGAAAACTGTAAGAATCTTTTAAAATTGTCAAAAAAAAAACATTAAGAAGAACTAAAAATTGTCAAAACATTATCAAAAACTAGTAAGTTATAAAAACTAATGAAGAGTGATTATAAAGCTTTCAAAAAGTGCCAAAAAATTGTAAAAAATTATTAGAAAACTGTAAGAATCTTTTAAAATTGTCAAAAAAAAAACATTAAGAAGAACTAAAAATTGTCAAAACATTATCAAAAACTAGTAAGTTATAAAAACTAATGAAGAATGATTATAAAGCTTTCAAAAAGTGCCAAAAAATTGTAAAAAATTATCAGAAAACTGTAAGAATCTTTTAAAATTGTCAAAAAAAAAACATTAAGAAGAACTAAAAATTGTCAAAACATTATCAAAAACTAGTAAGTTATAAAAACTAATGAAGAATGATTAAAAAGCTTTCAAAAAGTGCCAAAAAATTGTAAAAAATTATCAGAAAACTGTAAGAATCTTTTAAAATTGTCAAAAAAAAAACATTAAGAAGAACTAAAAATTGTCAAAACATTATCAAAAACTAGTAAGTTATAAAAACTAATGAAGAATGATTAAAAAGCTTTCAAAAAGTGCCAAAAAATTGTAAAAAATTATCAGAAAACTGTAAGAATCTTTTAAAATTGTCAAAAAAAAAACATTAAGAAGAACTAAAAATTGTCAAAACATTATCAAAAACTAGTAAGTTATAAAAACTAATGAAGAATGATTATAAAGCTTTCAAAAAGTGCCAAAAAATTGTAAAAAATTATCAGAAAACTGTAAGAATCTTTTAAAATTGTCAAAAAAAAAACATTAAGAAGAACTAAAAATTGTCAAAACATTATCAAAAACTAGTAAGTTATAAAAACTAATGAAGAATGATTAAAAAGCTTTCAAAAAGTGCCAAAAAATTGTAAAAAATTATCAGAAAACTGTAAGAATCTTTTAAAATTGTCAAAAAAAAAACATTAAGAAGAACTAAAAATTGTCAAAACATTATCAAAAACTAGTAAGTTATAAAAACTAATGAAGAATGATTAAAAAGCTTTCAAAAAGTGCCAAAAAATTGTAAAAAATTATCAGAAAACTGTAAGAATCTTTTAAAATTGTCAAAAAAAAAACATTAAGAAGAACTAAAAATTGTCAAAACATTATCAAAAACTAGTAAGTTATAAAAACTAATGAAGAATGATTATAAAGCTTTCAAAAAGTGCCAAAAAATTGTAAAAAATTATCAGAAAACTGTAAGAATCTTTTAAAATTGTCAAAAAAAAAACATTAAGAAGAACTAAAAATTGTCAAAACATTATCAAAAACTAGTAAGTTATAAAAACTAATGAAGAATGATTAAAAAGCTTTCAAAAAGTGCCAAAAAATTGTAAAAAATTATCAGAAAACTGTAAGAATCTTTTAAAATTGTCAAAAAAAAAACATTAAGAAGAACTAAAAATTGTCAAAACATTATCAAAAACTAGTAAGTTATAAAAACTAATGAAGAATGATTAAAAAGCTTTCAAAAAGTGCCAAAAAATTGTAAAAAATTATCAGAAAACTGTAAGAATCTTTTAAAATTGTCAAAAAAAAAACATTAAGAAGAACTAAAAATTGTCAAAACATTATCAAAAACTAGTAAGTTATAAAAACTAATGAAGAATGATTAAAAAGCTTTCAAAAAGTGCCAAAAAATTGTAAAAAATTATCAGAAAACTGTAAGAATCTTTTAAAATTGTCAAAAAAAAAACATTAAGAAGAACTAAAAATTGTCAAAACATTATCAAAAACTAATAAGTTATAAAAAAACGTCGCTTAACAATTTAATTTTTGTAACTTTTGGTGATTTTGGTTTTTTAGCTTCGTTTATAATTGGAATTATGATTGATCTATTATGAATATTTAACAAGGATCAAGTTAAAATGGATGATTTGCTAATGTGTATGCTATTTTAAGCCTTACTAAATTACGCCGCAAAAGTAACCGTAAAAATAATTATGGTGATCATGAATAATTAACCTTTTCCGGCTAGTCATAACCTACACTAACCTCAACCTAAGTTAACATATTTTATTATAGCCTAGGTTTAAATGGACAAAATAAAGTGGGGGCCGTATAAAAAAATATGGAGGATTATTGTTCAAGGTTCGGTTTTTTATTTGTAAACATTAAATCAACCAAATATCGAAAATAAAATAAAGCAAATATCGAATTAGAAATATTACAAAACATTCTCTAAAAAATAAAATATTATTAATTTTATTTTCGCAGGGTCACAAATAGTTCGAAGTAATTGGGAGCCCGGCACGACCAGAGCCATTACATTAAAATAAAACATATTCTTATATTTATAACTTATAATATTTTTTTTAATATATAGACTGATCCAAAACTAGTTATTGTAATTTGACAGTTTAATCTGTAGTTTTTTTTTTATAATTCGTTCTGTCTAAGTCTGTATAGAATTATTATCAATGTATTAAATATAATCAGTAATGTTTAGTGCATTTTTTAAATTATACGGAAATTTCCTGTAAAATCCAAATTATTCATATTGTAAATAACAATTACTTTTTTGTGTATTAAAAATAATATATTGCTCGATTAAAAAACTAATTATTAATCAATTTAAATGTAACCCTTTAGTTTGTAGTAAACATATCTGAGAACATGGTATTTTTTTCACCTTATTAGTTGAAAAACAATTTATTACCGGTAAAAACTAGTTTCCTAGAAATCAATAGAAATAATGACCCTATTTTTTTCCTTATCAAATTCGTATGTATCTATTTTTTTACATATTTATTGTAATATATTCGCATACTATCATCACTGAACCATTCGAACTAATTTAAATTCAATTACTATAAATGTTGTTTACCTAACTTAAAAATAATTTTTGGTTAATTAATTTTAATTCAAAATTAATTCACGAATTCTTCATCTCCATTTTAAACAAACAGTTCCGAGTACAAAATGGGAATAATTAAATACAAACAGTGGCGTTGACCAGATTATCAAAAAATACAAATCAACATAATTTTAAAATGCTTTCTTATATTGTTTGAAATAATTAAATTAATTATTAGTTGTAGTAGTGCAAAAATGTAGAATTCCCAACCAAAATGAATCAAGATAGAATTTTATGAAAAAATGAATAAATTTAAGAACGGTACCAATTTAGGATCGTAAAACTATTCAAGTTCTCCTTTGAATTCGAACCAATCTAGAATTGTTGTAAAGATTCTAAAACTATATTAGAACCATTCCAACAGTTTAGACTCAAAAAATAATTCAAGAACAATTCTCTTGAGCATTTAGAATGATTTTAGACCAGTCTGTACCATTTTAGAATTGTAAAACTATTCAAGGACGGTTCTCCTTTGAATTCCAACCAATCTAGAATCTTTATAACGGTTCTGGAACTATTGTAGAACTAGTCCAACAGTTTAGACTCAAAAAATGATTCAAGAACGATTCTCTTGAGGTTTTAGAACAATTTTGGACCAATCTGTACCATTTTAGAATTGTAAAACTATTCAAGGACGGCTCTCCGTTGAATTCCAACCAATTTAGAATCTTTATAACGGTTCTGGAACTATTTTCGAACGAGTCCAACAGTTTAGACTCAAAAAATGATTCAAGAACGATTCTCTTGAGGTTTTAGAACAATTTTGGACCAGTCTGTACCATTTTAGAACTGTAAAACTATTCAAGGACGGCTCTCCGTTGAATTCCAACCAATTTAGAATCTTTATAACGGTTCTGGAACTATTTTCGAACGAGTCCAACAGTTTAGACTCAAAAAATGATTCAAGAACGATTCTCTTGAGGTTTTAGAACAATTTTGGACCAGTCTGTACCATTTTAGAACTGTAAAACTATTCAAGGACGGTTCTCCTTTGAATTCCAACCACTTTAGGATCTTTATAACGGTTCTGGAACTATTGTAGAACGAGTCCAACTGTTTAGACTCAAAAAATGATTCAAGAACGATTCTCTTGAGGTTTTAGAACAATTTTGGACCAATCTGTACCATTTTAGAATTGTAAAACTATTCAAGGACGGTTCTCCTTTGAATTCCAACCACTTTAGGATCTTTATAACGGTTCTGGAACTATTGTAGAACGAGTCCAACTGTTTAGACTCAAAAAATGATTCAAGAACGATTCTCTTGAGGTTTTAGAACAATTTTGGACCAGTCTGTACCATTTTAGAACTGTAAAACTATTCAAGGACGGCTCTCCGTTGAATTCCAACCAATTTAGAATCTTTATAACGGTTCTGGAACTATTTTCGAACGAGTCCAACAGTTTAGACTCAAAAAATGATTCAAGAACGATTTTCTTGAGGTTTTAGAACAATTTTGGACCAATCTGTACCATTTTAGAATTGTAAAACTATTCAAGGACGGTTCTCCTTTGAATTCCAACCAATCTAGAATCTTTATAACGGTTCTGGAACTATTCTAGAACTAGTCCAACAGTTTAGACTCAAAAAATGATTCAAGAACGATTCTCTTGAGGTTTTAGAACAATTTTGGACCAATCTGTACCATTTTAGAATTGTAAAACTATTCAAGGACGGTTCTCCTTTGAATTCCAACCAATCTAGAATCTTTATAACGGTTCTGGAACTATTGTAGAACTAGTCCAACAGTTTAGACTCAAAAAATGATTCAAGAACGATTCTCTTGAGGTTTTAGAACAATTTTGGACCAATCTGTACCATTTTAGAATTGTAAAACTATTCAAGGACGGCTCTCCGTTGAATTCCAACCAATTTAGAATCTTTATAACGGTTCTGGAACTATTTTCGAACGAGTCCAACAGTTTAGACTCAAAAAATGATTCAAGAACGATTCTCTTGAGGTTTTAGAACAATTTTGGACCAGTCTGTACCATTTTAGAACTGTAAAACTATTCAAGGACGGCTCTCCGTTGAATTCCAACCAATTTAGAATCTTTATAACGGTTCTGGAACTATTTTCGAACGAGTCCAACAGTTTAGACTCAAAAAATGATTCAAGAACGATTCTCTTGAGGTTTTAGAACAATTTTGGACCAGTCTGTACCATTTTAGAACTGTAAAACTATTCAAGGACGGTTCTCCTTTGAATTCCAACCACTTTAGGATCTTTATAACGGTTCTGGAACTATTGTAGAACGAGTCCAACTGTTTAGACTCAAAAAATGATTCAAGAACGATTCTCTTGAGGTTTTAGAACAATTTTGGACCAATCTGTACCATTTTAGAATTGTAAAACTATTCAAGGACGGTTCTCCTTTGAATTCCAACCACTTTAGGATCTTTATAACGGTTCTGGAACTATTGTAGAACGAGTCCAACTGTTTAGACTCAAAAAATGATTCAAGAACGATTCTCTTGAGGTTTTAGAACAATTTTGGACCAGTCTGTACCATTTTAGAACTGTAAAACTATTCAAGGACGGCTCTCCGTTGAATTCCAACCAATTTAGAATCTTTATAACGGTTCTGGAACTATTTTCGAACGAGTCCAACAGTTTAGACTCAAAAAATGATTCAAGAACGATTTTCTTGAGGTTTTAGAACAATTTTGGACCAATCTGTACCATTTTAGAATTGTAAAACTATTCAAGGACGGTTCTCCTTTGAATTCCAACCAATCTAGAATCTTTATAACGGTTCTGGAACTATTCTAGAACTAGTCCAACAGTTTAGACTCAAAAAATGATTCAAGAACGATTCTCTTGAGGTTTTAGAACAATTTTGGACCAATCTGTACCATTTTAGAATTGTAAAACTATTCAAGGACGGTTCTCCTTTGAATTCCAACCAATCTAGAATCTTTATAACGGTTCTGGAACTATTGTAGAACTAGTCCAACAGTTTAGACTCAAAAAATGATTCAAGAACGATTCTCTTGAGGTTTTAGAACAATTTTGGACCAATCTGTACCATTTTAGAATTGTAAAACTATTCAAGGACGGTTCTCCTTTGAATTCCAACCAATCTAGAATCTTTATAACGGTTCTGGAACTATTGTAGAACTAGTCCAACAGTTTAGACTCAAAAAATGATTCAAGAACGATTCTCTTGAGGTTTTAGAACAATTTTGGACCAATCTGTACCATTTTAGAATTGTAAAACTATTCAAGGACGGTTCTCCTTTGAATTCCAACCAATCTAGAATCTTTATAACGGTTCTGGAACTATTGTAGAACTAGTCCAACAGTTTAGACTCAAAAAATGATTCAAGAACGATTCTCTTGAGGTTTTAGAACAATTTTGGACCAATCTGTACCATTTTAGAATTGTAAAACTATTCAAGGACGGTTCTCCTTTGAATTCCAACCAATCTAGAATCTTTATAACGGTTCTGGAACTATTGTAGAACGAGTCCAACTGTTTAGACTCAAAAAATGATTCAAGACCGATTCTCTTGAGGTTTTAGAACAATTTTGGACCTGTCTGTATCATTTTAGAATTGTAAAACTATGCAAGGACGATTCTCTTTGAATTCCAACTAATGTAGAATCTTTATAATAGTTCTGAAATTAGTTTAGAATAGTCCCAAGAGTTTAAGACTCACAAAATCATTTAAAAACGATTTTTTTTGGGTTCTTAATAATTTGCATATTTTGTAATGATTTATTTATTTAATATTGATAAGGAATAGGTAAATAAGCGTACGCCGCTGGTTAGGGAATAGGAAACCGAATGTACGAACAGTATTTTGATATTTATTACCAAAAATGGCTATCTTAATGATTTTCACTTACTAATTTAAGAGATAAAAGCGTTCTTATGGATTTTAAATGTTTTCGTGCTTATCGATTTAATAAGAGTAAATTAGGTTGTTTACAAAATAAATTACTATACAAAAAACAATAGAGAAAATGTATTTTAAAATGGTTATAAATTTATGGATCTATTACTTTGAATATTTTTTGAATATGTAAAAATTAAAAATAAATACTATTTTAGAATGATTAGGTTTGAGTTTGTTTAGAATCATAAAACCATCCAAGAACGATTATTTTAGAGTTCTAAACAATTCAAACTTTTTATGGGTAATACGAAAATATTTTAAAACGATTTCATACCATTCTAGAATCATAAAAATATTCAAAAACGATTCTATTTGAATTTCTACTTATTTAGAATCGGTATAACGGTTCTGAAACTCTTTTAGAACGTTTTTGGAACTTTTTGGACTAGTTTAGGATTGTAAAACTGTATAAGAACGATTTTGTTTGAATTTCTACTAATCTAGAATCTTTATAAGGATTCTAAAACTGTATTAGAACGATTTCAACATTTTTAGAACAATTTTAGCAATTATTGAACAATTCCAATAGATTTAGAACGATTCCAAAAATTTTGGTCCATTTCAAGAGTTTTTGAACAATTTTGACAGTTTTAAAACAATTTTAGAACGTTTTCAACAATTTTAGAACGATTTTAAAACGATTTCAAGTGTTTTAGAACGATTGTAATAAATTTAGAACGATTACAATATTTTTAGAACAATTTTAGAACGTTTTCAACAATTTTTGGTCGATTTCAAAAGTTTTCGAATAACTTTAACAGTTTTAGAATTATTCCAAAGGTTGAAAACGATTCCGAAAGGTTTAGAATGATTTCAATATATTTAGAACGATTTCAAAACTTTTAGAACTATTTTAGAACGTTTTTAACAATTTTAGAAAAATTTTAATAGTTCTAAAACGATTTCAAGAGTTTTAGAACGATTCCAACAATTTTTTAACAATTTTAACCATTTTTGAACAATTTCAACAGTTTTAGAACAATTTTAACAGTTTTAGAATGATTCCAACATATTAGACTCACAAAATAATTCAAGAACAATACTGTTTGGATTCTAAACAAATTAAACTCTTTATAGTTGATGTAAAACTATCTAAGAAAGTTTATATAACAGTTCGAATAACTTTAAAATCACAAAACTATTCATGAACGATTCTCTTTGAATTCCTACTAATCTAGAATCATTATAACGGTTCTAAAACTATTTTAGAACGATTCCAACACTTTAAACTTCATTCAGTAACAATTCTCTTTAGGTTCTTAATCATTCAAATTCCTTATTGAAGATACAAAACTAAAAATAAAGTTTAGAAATAATATTAATAAAACAATAGAACCCGAATATCCTTTTAACGAAATATTTTTAATTTTCCGGAAATATAAAAATAGATGACGTATATCTTAGAGGGCAAGAACCTTTGACCTGAAAAACCTTTGATAAATCAACTGTCTCGAACCATCACAAACAAAATCCTATCAAAAGAAAAATAGTACTCGACTTATTGACTGCTTTTGTATGTTACAGTGCCAAAGGTCAAAAATGATGCTGCGCGCAGTTGCCACACTCAAATTTCAAAAAACAAAGAAAATATTAATACAATAAAATTCATTGTTTCAACCCTTACTTGGTGGAATGTATCCATAATAAATATAAAAAGATAAATTATGCTTGTCTGAATTTCCACAGTAATATAAAGCTTTTTAAATTGTATTTTCTCGACCAAGGTTTCGACTATTTAGCATTGTCAAGACAAAACATAATTTAAATAGCTTTGAAATACTGTGGAAATTCAAGCTAAGTACAATCTTTATATATTTATTATGGATAATTTCCAAAAAGTAAGGGTTGAAACAATTAAATCAATAATGATATTTAATGATAAATTTAGCTTTTTCACCAATAAAATTAAGTTAAAAACAAGAAAATAGAAGGCAAAAAGTACCTAAAAAAATACCCCAAAACAATATCAAATATACAAAAATAAAAAAATAGAGAATTAGTGGCAGCAACAAAAGAAAACATCAACATAACGGGAAAGGAAAACATTGTAGCAGACACTTCGTCAAGATTAAAACGTGTTCTTTTTTTAATATAAATTTTAACGATAAATTGTACTTATCTTGAATTTCCAGAGTATTACAAAGCTTTTTAAATTATATTTTCTCGACCAAGGTTTCGACTATTTAGCATTGTCAAGAGAAAACATAATTTAAATAGCTTTGAAATACTGTGGAAATTCAAGATAAATACAATCTTTATATATTTATTATGGATAATTTCCAAAAAGTAAGGGTTGAAACAATTAAATCAATAATGATATTTAATGATAAATTTAGCTTTTTCACCAATAAAATTAAGTTAAAAACAAGAAAATAGAAGGCAAAAAGTACCTAAAAAAATACCCCAAAACAATATCAAATATACAAAAATAAAAAAATAGAGAATTAGTGGCAGCAACAAAAGAAAACATCAACATTACAGGAAAGGAAAACATTGTAGCAGACACTTCGTCCGGATTAAAACGTTATCTTTTTTTAATATAAATATTAAAGATAAATTATACTTGTCTGAATTTCCACAGTATTATAAAGTTTTTTAAAATATATTTTCTCGACCAAGGTTTCGACTATTTAGCATTATCAAGAGAAAATACAATATTCGATAACGATTGGTTTTCAAAGAATTTTACTTGCAATTCACTTCATTTTTATGTAAATACGTTGAAAAAACAAAATACGCTTTGTATACACATTAGAATCAATCAATAATTTATATGACCGTTACTAAATATAGACAATATTATTTAGAAAACAAACATTTTATATTGAAAAAGTAAAAAAATTGTTGGTCTAATTATTTATATAGGGTGTCGTTCATAAGTGAAAAATCTATTCTCGACAATTATTACACGAACCAAACGATTTTTGCCATTAATTTTTTTAGGCAATACAATACACACTTCCAAAAATATTTAGGAAAATGTGAATTTTTGTGTGAATTGAAGATGTTGGAAACAAGTTTTATTAGAATATTTTGTTGCAAATGACACTTTCTACACACCATATAAATATACGCATTATTTTCTCGTACACCCTGTATTTTTCAATGCTATAAATGTAAATATTGTCTGTTGTTCGTGTATAATAATCTGTATCTAAGATAGTTCAAACCATAGATGAATTTTTATCTAAGACAACGTTGCCAATATTATAAATTTACACAGTGGCTTCCACTCCAATGGCTTTTACAAAAACGTGATTTTTTATCTTATCTCATAATAGTCATAATATTTATTATTCCTACTACTGTGTCCTTGTACCATGCTTGTCCATAATCTTAGAAACAATCACTAGATAATCCATTTACATTATTATTTAAAATTTATTATACATTATTTTGATCAAATTATCAAAATATGAAAATCAAAAAGATTAAAATGTAAATAACTTACCTTTCTTTGTAGAAGTTTCGGCTTCATTTTTATCCTTATTAGTTTTTTTCTGTTCTTCTAAAATACAAATATCAAAATTAAATTTGAAAATATTAATAATAATGGTAATACTAATACTAATAATAATGATTAATAATAAGAGTGATTATAGTTCTTGGAAAAAGAAGGAGAAGAAACAAAAATATGGGGAAGCAATTTTAAGAGGAGAAAAAATAAAAATGAAAATGTTACAAAACTACAAAAGGGAAGATAAACAAGAGTACCAAAAATGCCAACAAAAGGTCAAAAAAATATACAAAAGAAAGAAAAAATCGAAATTTAAATGGAACAACTTGAAGATATTATGATAAAAAAAATTGGGTGTTTTGAACTAACGAGATTTTTCTATTAAATTTGTATAATTGGATTTTTATTAAAACAATTTGAAAAACTAAAATTTTAGACGAATAAAATGAAAGAAATTAAGATTTGGACGGAAAAAAAATTGAGGGAATTTATAAAAATTAACATTTCCACCAAAAAATTTGAAAAAGCTGAATTTTTTATTAAGAAATATAAAACAAATTGCGATATTTAAAAAAACAATTAACAAAAAGAATTAATATTTTTTCCTGAGAAATTTGTAAAAATTGAAACTTTGTCTGAAAAAAAACTGGACTATTCTCAAAAAAATTTTTTTCAAATTTTACATATTTTTTAAATGAAAAATTCACCTCGTATCTCGGGTCGTTTTTGAGAAAAAAATTAAAAATCAAAAATCCAAAATTCATCAGAAAGAAAAGATTTTTTTTCTGAAAAAATTAAAGAAAGATACAAAAAACATTATATTTTTACTTGTTCATCTAAAAAAAACTGCTAAAAACCCACTGAGTGTTCATTTTTCATAAAAAATTACAAACCGACGAAAAAGCACAATTTTTTGCAAATTTCTCAGAAAAAAATTCCTTTTATTCAATTTTCTTTAAAAAAATATAGTATTTTTTTCGGCGAAATCCCCATTTTCCAAATTTTTTTAATTTTGTTTGTTTAAATTTTTCTGAGAAAATCAAAATCGTAAAACAAAAATTTTGAAAAACTGAAAATATCAAGAAAATTAATAAATTGGAATTAACCCATTATTAAACCCAACTCTGTATATTTTATTACACATATCCCACCATCTTATATTGAAAATACTTTTAATCGAGAATTAAATTGTACAAATAAATACATCGAAGTTGTTTTGGTCTTATAAAATTGGTCTAATCAATTCCGATTTCCTATTGGCGTTCTTTTTCCTGACAGCTCAGATTCAGGAAAAGTGTTTACTGAAGAAAATTAGAAAATAGTGACTTCGGGGACTAAAGTAATTTTTTTCCGGAGGCCATTCCTTAAACAAACACCAACATCGATATTAAAACCAGAAAAAACACGTACAAAGAAAGGTTTTTTTACAAAAGGGCACTTAAAAATATCTAAAAAAATTATTAGTTGATGATTATTGATTTTAAAAAAAATATATGACGTAGTTTTAGTCCAAAGTGAGAAAGTAAACACTTCACTATACGAGTTTTTAATTACATTTAGTTTTATAATTTGATTATGATTGATTATAATATACAAAAAAATGAGGTGAAGAATTTTGTGTATTTTTTTGTAGTGAATTATAGGAGAGAAAGTTATCAAATTTAAAAAAAAATTTTGAATTTATATTCTTATACATCAATTTTATTTTTGACAGCTGATTTAATGTACTTTTCTTAAAGTACTGAACTTTAACAAACTGATATAAGATAAATTAGTTTTTATTTAAAACAATTATATTTTATGTAAATTCAGACTTTCCTTTCAAGTCAGCTCTTACTAAATTCTGTTAAAAATTTATATTGTTCAAAATTATTTAGATTTAATGAAAGTAACTTCTATCTTTATGAACTCTAAATTTAATTTAACGTTGTTCACTAAGTATCTATGATGTACCAAAAAAATTTCACAAAATAATTTTATAAAAATTGTACATAACAATAATTTTTTTACAACTTACAATCCTGTTACAAAACTCCCAAATTTAAATTTCCTTTGTTATATTATTTTCTTTAATTGTAATGAAACCCCATCTATATTCAATGCTTATACAAGGTGATCCAAAATTCACAATTTCACTACCCCCCTTTATCTCCCTTACAAAAATCTCTGACTACGCTCTTGCTATAAAATTACCATAAATCGGTAATTCTGAAGTAAATCTCTGATCCGACACCACCCTATAGATTAAATGATTGCAATTAAATACTTGCTGGATAATCTCATTAACACCGCATCGAATTAACATCACCGACATTCAATTAAGGATTCTCATTAATTTTAATTTGTATAATTAAAGAATTGCCACCAGGATTGGTTACTATAATTTCTAATTTGAATAGTCCAAAGACAATTAATTAATTAATTATTCCAGATTTTCTAAAATACCAGAAAAAACCATATTGTTGTTCCATAATTTAGGGTTTTTCAAATTCTTTTTTTTTTATTAATGGTCATTTGTTGATTTTTCTTTTAGGTATGTTGGAATAGAAATAAAAATCCAGGATTTATAATTAATTTGAATAGTCCAAAGACAATCAATAGATTATTCCAGATTTTCCAAAATACCAGAAGCAAAACCATATTGTACAGGTTGTTCCATAATTTAGGATTTTTCAAATTCTTCTTTTTTATTAATGGTCGTTTGTTGATTTTTCTTATAGAAGTTGGAATAGAAGTAAAAATCCCGGATTTCCAATTAATTTTGGGTTAAATAATAATTAGTTTTCATAGGATACAATTAAAAATGTTTCATAAATAGTTTGAAAAGTTTTAGATCCCACAATGACAACCAGGACGGGGAAATAATTAGATTAATTGTTGTAACTCTTTGTGGAATTTATCTATAATAAATATAAAAAAATAAATTAGACTTATATGAAAAACCACAGTATTACAAAGTTTCCTATATATGTATTTTCTCGACCAAGGTTTAACCTAAGAAAATATAATTTTAAAAGCTTTGTAATACTGTAGAAATTCATGATAAGTATAATTTATCTTTTTTATACTAAGGGTTGAAAAAATTAACTCAATAAGGATGTTTAATGATAAATTTAGCTGTTCCACAAATAAAATTAAGAAAATTAAAAACAAGAAAATAGAAGGCAAAGAGTACCTAAAAACATACCCCAAAACAATATCAAATATACAAAAATAAAAAAATAGAGAATTAGTGGCAGCAACAAAAGAAAACATCAACATTACAGGAAAGGAAAACATTGTAGCAGACACTTCGTCTGGATTAAAACGTGTTCTTTTTTTAATATAAATATTAAAGATAAATTGTACTTATCTTGAATTTCCAGAGTATTACAAAGCTTTTTAAATTATTTTTTCTCGACCAAGGTTTCGACTATTTAGCATTGTCAAGAGAAAACGTAATTTAAAAAATGAAGAGTAACAAAAGTTACGTGTTGGTGCGTACACACTTTGTGGTGAAAGAAAAAGCCAAATTTGTATTATAAGTGTGTAAAGGTTCTTTAATGAAATTAGAGTTAAAGAAATTTATATCTTTCTCAAGTCAAAAAGTCGAGCGCTTTCGGCAATACAATGCCATCATCAGGACAAAAAAATTATGTAAAACTTGACGGCAAGGTCAGTTATGAAATTCTTTTTTTAAAATCATTTCTAACAGTAAAATATAAATTAACTTAAAAGACAACAATGGACGTATAACTGTAACATTTTAAAAGGTTTTTAAGGCCCAGGCCTGAAAGTTGTCTTTATTAAAGACAACATATACTTGAACAACATGGGATTAAATATCATTAAAAAAAATTTTTTTTTAAATTAACCATGCGGTTTTAACAAAATTTGAACTAACCTTGCCGTCAAGTTTTACATAATTTTTTTGTCCTGATGATGGCATTGTATTGCCGAAAGCGCTCGACTTTTTGACTTGAGAAAAATATAAATTTCTTTAACTCTAATCTTCATTAAAGAACCTTTACACACTTATAATACAAATTTGGCTTTTTCTTTCATAATTTAAAAAGCTTTGAAATACTGTGGAAATTCAAGATAAGTACAATCTTTATATATTTATTATGGATAATTTCCAAAAAGTAAGGGTTGAAACAATTAACTCAATAAGGATATTTAATAATAAATTTAGCTTTTTCACCAATAAAATTAAGAAAGTTAAAAACAAGAAAATAGAAGGCAAAAAGTACTTAAAAAAATACCCCAAAACAATATCAAATATACAAAAATAGAGAATTAGTGGCAGCAACAAAATAAAAAACATCAACATTACAGGAAAGTAAAACATTGTAGCAGACACTTCGTCTGGATTGTCATTTCAGATAAGTATAATGTATCTTTTCCTATTTATTAGGAAAATAATTGTTTACTGAAAATTTAATATTACATTGTAAATAAAAATCGCTACGTTTGTAGTTAACATCGGTGTAAAGTTAAGAAAAAATGTTTTATATTCGTTTTGACCGTGAATAACTCAATTTAAAAGTGAGTAAACAAAATGTAAACTAGTAAAAAACCAGTTTTCCAACATAGATATCTAATTTTTGGTCAGGTGCGCAGTATTGTATTTTTTTAATAACTTGGTGTATTAGTATTGATAATAATATTGTTTATGCTCCTAAATACTTGTTTCTTGAACAAACATGTATCAATATTAACAACAAACATTCCTGCAGATAACGCAACTATTTGAACATACATTCTAGGTTATAATGAAGCAGTAGAATGTTTGATTTTCCTAACTCTGGATTTATCCAGGAATTTATTCAACATGTTCGTTTTAATACCAGTGTTGTGGTAGCCATAAATTTCGTACCTAATTTTTTTTTTTTTAATTTATAAAAGTAATAAAAATATAGACAACAAATGGAAAATTCGTTTATTTTGGATAACATTGGAACAAAAATCGTCAATGGATTTTTTTAGCAGAAATATTTTTTCACCATAGCAAAGAGTAATAAATTTCCCACAACTTTTGCGAAAATTGAATTGAAATAATTTTTTACAACTTAGAAAAAAATAATTAAAATAGGAATATTCTCTAATTCTTCGAGCATTAACTTCAGACAAAAATTGTTTATGAATGACATGTTCGCAATTTTTTAGCAAAAATATTTTTTCACTATCAAAAAGAACAATAAATGTCCGATAACATTTGCAAAATTTGAGATGAAGTTATTTTGTACAAGTACGAAAAAAAATTTGAAAAAACATCGGAACAAAAATCGTCAATGGATTTTTATAGCAGAAATATTTTTTCACCATAGCAAAGAGTAATAAATTTCCCACAACTTTTGCGAAAATTGAGTTGAAATAATTTTTTATAACTTAGAAAAAAATTTTTTAAAATAGGAATATTCTCTAATTCTTCGAGCACTAAATTCAGACAAAAATTGTTTATCAATGACAAGTTTGCAATTTATTTTTTCACCGTCGTAAAGAGTTAATAAATTTCCCACAACATTTACAAAAATTGAGAAAAAATTATTTTTTATAACTCGGAAAAATATTTTTGAAAGTCTGTTGAACTTGATGTCTGTTGGGATACATTCGGTCTTTCGAAAAAATGTATTAAATTCTGTTTAGAACTTTAATAACAATTATATTTTAATCAATTCAACTATTTATATTCTTAAGTATTTGGTATGTAGGTATAAATTAAAATGAATTTTTTAAATCGGTCGATTCGCTCAGAGGTGGCGATTTTACATTAAAAATATAAGGAAAGGGGTTAAAAAAAATATATAAGCAATAAAAAAATAATTATAGTTGGTATAAATTCAACCAACTATTGTATTAAAAAAAAACAACTTTTTAACAAGTTGAGGGGTTGGGGGGGAGGGGTAACCGGCGCTACTGAATACGCTCCAAACTATAAAATAATTAATAAATAATCGCATTCTAAACACCAATTTTGTAAACGACACCAAGTTTTAACTTTCTAATCGATTTTGATAATTTAAGTTGAAACGTATTTAAGAGGACAACAATGTCATTTTTGAATACAAGTGGATCTCAAGGCCATGCTCTATAGTTATTTAATATTTAATACCAATGTAAAATATGCGATAAAAAAAATATGCCAATCGAAATTATATTATTGAACAATTTTAAATATTATGTAGTAATATACAAAAATATTTCGCAAATATTAGACTGAAAATTATAACCAAATATTAATTACACATTGAAACTCACCGGTAGTTTTTGTAGCTTTGACTTTTTGAATCTTTCTAGCAGATCCAAAAGGCTTAGAGACACGTTTCAAAGCCATTTTTTTTTAATAACTTAATTCTCAAAAAAGTCACATAAAACCAAAATATTCTGTGTAAATAAAATATACGCCATTACTGTAAATGACACCTGATTTGACACTGTGTGACTGGTTGACATTAAATTAATAAATATTAATATAAGCCGTATAAAACTCATATGCACAATAATTATAAATATATTAATATTAAAACAACCAATTACAACGTTTTAAAAGCATTTTTTATTAAAAATAATTACATTTTCCGTATTTAATGCAAAAATTTTGGAACCTATAATTTGCCATCTCGAAATCAATAAATGAAATACTATGACGGTAAAATAGGTTACTTCATAAAGCCGATAACACAGGTCACTGCATAAAGAAAGTTAAAACAGGTTCCTTTCTAAGACCGGTAAAACAGATCACTTCATACATATTACAAAAAGTGAAAACAATAGAATAAAAATGTTTTCGTCAATTTTATTGGTTATATTCAATTTTCACAATGCGAAAAGAATGTTACGCTAAAATTGGTTTGTTAAATTTAAAAAAAAAGGGATGTGGCAACAACGAATTTAAAGCCCATCATACATATTAAATAAGCCTAATAATTCACCAATAATAGCGCAAATAGTTTTTTTTTTATGAATTCCAACGCATAACGGCTTTAATCTGCATTTTAATTGTCTAGATTCAATTATCACAATATCAAATGTGCGTTTAGAATTCATCTAATTATTTCAGTTTTTAATCTTAGCGTTTTAAGTTTTTAATTATGAGTGCAGATTCAACAAACCCTAACAATTTGGCATCAATGAAATTAAAGCCCATCACAATTACGTGCTCGTACAAATTAGTGTAAGAATTCCAACCAATAAAGATGCAAATTGAGGCAGCCATGTGTTTTTTGACGAATCCAACCAATCAGGAATCGAACAAATAAAACATGGCTTCCCTCAATCTGTATTTTGATTGGATGGATTCACAAGACTTATCCCTCATGTCATTGAATACCTTGTTCGTTCATTAGAGACATGAATGAATTGATCAATGAATTTAAGTTGTCATTTGGCGGAAGTGATATTATTTATTTCAACTGTACTACCTAACAATATTTATAAACATATGGTTTTTATTGGTTTATTTTTTGGTAGCAAAATAAGTTTTTTTTTGTTGTATGTTTGTTTTATGTCGCCCTCTAGTTCAGCAAACTAAATATATCTCTAGGAAAGCGCTCTCAGCTTTACAGACTTCTGTTTAACTGTCAATATTGTTAATCAATATGACCGTAATTTTAATTTCATGCGTCAAAGATAAACAGACGTAAGACATTAAATACTAAAAGTTATAAATAAAAGTCCTTAATTATAATTTCAACTGATTTAATCATTAGTATAACAATTAATTTCGTACTAAAATACTACATACTTTATCTAAGTCACAGAAAGGTAAGTTGACACCAAAACCAGAGCATAATCCTAATATTTGCATACATTTTTCAGTTTAAAGATGAATGTTCCACCGCCTCCGTGCGACTGGCAAACTACCAGAAAATTAGTGAAAGAAAGAGGCCAATATTTACTAGAAACTGGCACGTGGAGCGACTGTAGATTTATTGTTGGTACGGAACCCAACCAGCAAGTTTTAGAGGGGCACAAACTATTTCTAGCAATGTCTAGTCCCGTTTTCGAAGCGATGTTCTTTGGGGGGATGGCTGAAAAAGACCCAATTGCTATATTAGATGTTCAACCAGACGCTTTCAGAGCTCTACTAGAGTAAGAGTTTTATTTGAGGGGATTCATTACAAAACCAACTTTATCCTTGCAGTGTTAAAGAAAACGTTTAGCAAATTGGTTTTTAGGGCTAAGAGTTGCAACAAGTTTTGTGTTTTATCTTTATCAGTCAATTTTTATTAAAAAATAAAAAGGAGATGTTAAACTGCTCATTAGTTAGTTGGTAAATAGTTCCGATAAAGCTGTTTTTGTATGGAGATGATTTTAGCCCCCAACTGTGTTTTCATCATTGTCTTTAGGCCATAAGTTGAAATAGAAAGACAAAAGTTTTTGGTTAATACAACATTTTCAAATTTGCAGATATTGTTGATCCAATTTTTGTTAAAAATACAATACAATACAACTTCAGATTTTAAAAATTATTTGTTTTAGGTATATCTATACAGACAAAATAAACCTTACATCGTTTGACCAAGCATGTGAACTCTGTTATGGGGCTAAAAAATATATGCTTCCTCACTTAGTAGAAGAGTGTACAAAATATTTGTGGTCGGATTTGTATCCTAAAAATGCTTGCAGGGCATATGAATTCGCCAAATTATTTGAAGAACCTATGTTAATGGAAAAATGCATAAGGGTAAGTAAAATATAGGATTGTATCTTTCAAAATCAATTCATCTTTTTTTTTCTTTAGATTATATGCAACCAGACCCAAGAAGTTCTTCAAGACAACAGTTTCGATGATGTAGAGTTGACCACCATTCTGACAGTATTTGATCAAGATGAATTGTGTATAAATTCTGAATTAGAGTTATTTTCTGCTATTAGCCGTTATGCTGCAAAGCACAATCATAGTTCAGGTGCGAAAGTACCTAGACTAGACGGTATAGGTAATTGTGTTTAATTTTTATTAGTTACTTAATCAAATTTAACTGAAAAAGTACCATCAAACTGGTAATTTGCTTCTTGATAAAATTTTAATGATAATATTAGGAATTATATGTGTTTATTTTAAATAATTAACAGGTATGACCCTAGCGTTGAAAAACACGGCTAACAAAAGTTTCCTTTTTTTAAATAACATTTTAAGAAACACATTTCTACAAAAATCCTTGAAACATTGACATGAGATTACTAGCACCAGAAATTCTTTTATAAAATAATAGTTCCAAGTCATATTAAGAAATGTTTCTTATTAAAAATCTATTAAAGGTTTAAAAACAAATAAAACTAGTAAAAAACTAACATAATTCAACCAACAAATAAGAAAAATCAAGCTTTATTTAAGGCAAAGTTTTAAGTGAGAAATATTGTTAACATTTGATCAGAACAATGCATTCAATTAAAACTGTAAAACAATAAATTGTAAATAACTGTAACAATAATTGGCAATTAAACTTTCTACTGTTATTGTGCTGATGTTCAGTGTAAAAAATAGGAATTGTAAGACTGATAAAAATGACTAACATACATACATACTACATTATTGCAAATGATCATTTCATTTATATATTTTTTAAATAAAGCAAGTCGATTTACGTACTGTTAATTACCAAGCAAACAATCTAAAGTTCTTTACATATATCAGTGACTGCTAATTTTTTGATTTTCTATCAGCTTTCATTATTTTTTAACCATTTTGTCGATTTCATTAGAAAAATTAGGAATATGAAAAATGAATAGCTAACTGTCCCCGATATAAAAAAACTCTTGTTTTAACAGCTAATGCCACTAGCGAAGCAAATAGTAGTCATCCGACAATTAGAGACGCTATAATGAAAATTCGATTTCTTACTCTATCTCCTCAACAATTTGCCGAAGGCCCAGGGAAATCCACCTTACTTACAGAATCTGAAAAATTCGCAATTTTAATGAATATATGCAGCCCGAGTTCGGCCGTATCAATGCCTGATGGATTTTCTATTTCAACTACTCCGAGAAGGAAAAGAATGTCTTCAGAACCTTTGGTTGGAGGAATGGTGAGTAAAAAATCGTTTTTAAAATCTACTTTATTTATAACAAAATTAAATATTTACAGGATTATAAGATTATTCATAAAATTTTTAGTTTTCTGTAAAATGATGTGTTTGAATCCAATGGTTTACTTTTTCGAGGGGCTCTTCTTGTGGTAAACCACCAATTTCTTCATCACTTTCGTCGCTGTCTTCCCAGATACTTATAAAATCTTTTGCTAACTGACTATTAACATTTTTACTAGAATAACGTTTGCTAAAGCTATTTAAAAAATCCTTTTCTTTACCTGGAGATTCATATTTTTTCAATTTTTTCTTTACTAGTGGTTTGTTTAAAGAGAATCTTATATCGCTGATTTCTTCGAAATGTGTTAAATATAATTTGGGTTCTGGTTTTACTATAGTTTCTGCCCATTCCTTAAATATTTCAATAGGTTTTAATTTGTTTGGTTCAGTATCAAATACTCTTTGTTTGTATATTTCACCAAAACAATTTGATGTAAATATATTAATTTTACCATCTAAATTTAGTATTTTTAATCCGGTAACTGAATAAAATAATTGATTATCTAAGTGATGTTCCAGAACTAAAGAAGGATATTTTAGTCTAGATTCTATAAGTGTTCTTTTTATAGAGGGGATTTTAAAGGGTATCGAATATGGGGCGTTCCCAGTATAAAGTACTCGGCTATCACAATTTTGCCCCGATATTGTTAAATAAGTATCTGAATCTTTTTTAGTATAATCTAAATAACAAGGAGCCTCATTTAAGGAATGTGAATAGTGATAAATTTCATCAGTGTTAATATTCCTCAAATCGGTTTTTAATAAATAATGCCTAGAAGAAGTTATTAGCATATTATCTACAGTATTAAAATTATAAAAATAATTGCATTTTAGTAATTTAGGTTCAAAACGCACTTCCTCACTCTTAGTCCGTACATCAATCAAACGAATTTTTTTCCTATCCATTAATAAAATACTATTTTCTTCTAAAAATTTAAATTGTTGGAAAGTATCCATTTCTTGGCTTAGTTCACTTTTGAAACTAATAATAGTGTTATCAGTTTCTATATCTTTGATTATGAATTTTGTATTTGCAGAAATAAGTCCCAATTTGCCGTCTGCAGATAACTTAGCGTCTAACAAAGGTTCTTTTTGTTCTTTCGAATACTTTAGTGTCATTTTAAATTTTTTTCTAAGCTTCACTAAGCTAACTTTGTATTTTTCTCTTAAAACAAAGTATAAACCATCATTTGTATGTATAGAGTTTATATTATATAAGGGGCTCTCTGTGCTGTAGTTTATTTTATTCACCTCATTAACCATATCTACTTTACTTAAAGTATTAGTTATGCATAAATTATTATCCAAATCAGGACGTATTAAGTAGTCATGATTCATGTACTGAAAATGTTCTAAATTTCCGTTGGTATAATAATAGTTGTAGTCGCTGTTAAATGTAGGATCAGGGTCTTTTTCGTCGTACCAATTAATCAAGTATTTAGGTAAATTTATGTATTGATGATCACCTTTCTTTTCTCTTACTATATCTTTTTTGTCATATCTCGTATATCGTTTTCTTATAGATTCTTGCATGTTATTGTAATTGGCTTTTTCTTCGAGCAATTTGTGGACCAAATCTTCTGATGTTTTAAACGGTTTGTGAATGGGATAAGGAAGTTCAACATGCACTTTTGAATAAGTCCTATCTGTACCTTCAAACAAACTTTCTTCACTGAACGTTAGAAGATGATCGTGTCTTATTTCTTTTATTGTGTGTTTGGGAGGTTTTTGACTACTTTCTGTAAAAAACATTTTTTAGAGTTACAATAATCTCTCAGAGAATGTATTTAAAAATGTGATTATTTAGAGGTTGCAATCTCTTTACTCTACTGTTTTATAAGTGACTCTTTTGTTATGAGCTGTGCAGTCACTCTGGGCCAAGAATAAAAGATATATAATTTATACTAAAACACGATATTTTAAATAAATATCGACTTTATTTTATTATTTCATTTAAATAACTTAACGAATTAAGAACTTTGCTATTTTTAAAGAATTTTAATTCACTTTCAAAGATAGACTTCGTAGTGTATACAACCAACATTACATAAGTTGTCGAACGTTGGTTGCAGAAAATAGGATGTGATTTATTTTAAAAGATTTAAATTCCAACATTTTCGAAAGTTTTTCTAAGATGTTTAAGGGTCTTCAAAAATTATTTACATTTTTATTTTATAACTTTAAACACTTTAAAGAATTTTTTACTAATTAAAGAACTGTAAATACTATAATTATTATATTTTGTAGGCTGGAGCTTCAATGATGGACACTTCTCGTACTTCTATGATCCACTTTAATAACCCAAATGCAGAAATGTGTTCAGAACTTAAAAAAATGTACTGCAGCAGACAACTTCTCCACATAACAGAGTGCATGAATACAAGCGTTTTGGATTGTGCTGTCACTTTTACGTGCGACAAAAATATTTGTGTATTCGGCATACAGGTACTCATCATATAAATGTATATTCATTACCTATTACAAAAATATTTTATTTTCCACAATTTCCTGATTGGAATTAAATGTTGTTTGCAACTTAATTAATTTATTTCCTTTTTTATGCACTGTTACGTATTGGGTTGTTTTCTTTCAATAAATATATGAAAGAATCTAAATATTAACTTCTGGGGCGTTTTAATTCACTACGTAACTTGATTATTGGAAATTAAGGAAAATGAGTGAAACAATAACAATTTATTTATCTATGGATAAAAACAACACTTACAAAATATTAGGGCAACTTACATCTTTAAATAATTAAGGCATTTAATCGCAGGGGTAGGCACGATCAACTTCTCGATCATCCTAGAACCCAAACTTTACTATTTTTTGATTTTCCCAATCAAGAAAACCTCAATACTTATTGATTTTGGTGACTCTAACAAAAATGTTTCTATATTATCCGATCGCGACTTTGCCCCAAAACTCTCGCTCAAGTGATATTAAATAAACAGTGAATTTAGAAAATATTAATTAAAAAATAAGTTCTACTTACAGGATGATATTTAAGTAAATCTCTGTACATACTATCATAACAATATCAAAATAACAGAGGTATTGAATATAAGTGGGGCACCTTGTATAGAAATTATTAATTATTCCATTAAAGAATGTAAAAGTTAATTAAAAAAAATTGTATTTTTGTAGGTGCCAGCTCAAGTACCAATGGACGAAGAAAGGGTACCAACGACCCATTTATACCCAGAATTATTGTACGCTCATTTATTGGATGCCGATGGTAGTCGTTTGACTTACACCCATTTTACTAGCAGAGTAAATTACAGATCGCTTATAGAAATTTCATTTAATCGTCCTGTATATATTCAGAGGAACAAAGTAAGTTCTGTTTTACAACATGGCTCGTAATAATTGATCGAGAAATGATTAAATTTATTGTTACGTATTGGGTGGTTTTCTTGAATAAATATATGGAAAAATGTTAATATTTTCTTAAGAGACTGGGTGAAACAATAACGATTTGTTTATCTATGAACAAAAACAAGTCTAACAAAGTATTAGGGCAACTTACACCATTAATTAACATTTTGGCAAATTTCAAACTGTTTTTTTAGAGTATTTTTGACACTGCACTGTTTTTAAAGTTTTTTGAGAATAAATCCCAGTACATACTATAGTAACAATATTGTTTTTTTAGGTGTACAAGGTGGGTGTGGTCCTGAACAAGGTGGGCTGCTACCCAGTTGGAACTTATCCGAGCCAATCGACCTGTAATGGGGTAGTGTTTAGCTTCTCACAAAATCAATGTGGTGATTCTGTCCGAGATGGATTGATTCGGTCTATCGTTTTTTCGATTTCTTCTGGGAATAGCAGCAATATGATTCCGGCTCTGCTGGGGGATCACTCGAAGATGCAAAATTCTATTAATCTAATATAAGTTTTTCTCTAAAAAGGGGTCAACTGGAGTGCGGTTTTAGATATTAAAACTATGTGTGTGTCTTGGAATTTATTCCAAAGTAAGCCCGAAACGCCAAAATTTATGTAAAAATGTTATATAAATTATATAGTTAGATAAGGTTTTTCCGGATTAATTTAAAACGGTAGCTAATTTAATTTCATTGGGAATCTTATTTAAGTTTTGTCAGAGGTTGATCCTTTGGCGGGCTTTAATTTAAATCTCCTAGTTTTACGAAACGAACATTTTTTCATTAAGGTTTTATAGAAGTATGTTTTTGAATGATCGAGTATATAAAATATCCGTGGTTTTCTTCCGTCGCTTTTTTGTTTTGTTTGTTAAAAAAAGATGTATTTATTTTCTTAGATGCTTTATTTTTTAGATTTTATTCATATAAATGACATATTATAATGTATCCTTTTAGTTTTAAGTCTGATCATTGTAAATAAAAGCAAAAGGATTGAAAGACTTTCATTGTAAGTATGGATTGTATGTAAAATAGTGTAAAATAATTAAGAAAATTATAGTTTTTCCTAGACATTAATATTTTCAGATTTAAAAAAAGGTTTGTACATAAAACACGTAAATATAAATTTATTGTAAAACCAACGTAATTTAAAACAGAACAGCCGGTATAAAATTTTAAAACAAAATTAAAAATAAAATAATTTCAAGAAGTGTATATGCAGAATATTTCTAATAAAATATGATCCTCCATAATTTCAAATTTAATATTTATGATCCCTGAACTTAATCAATCCGGATTTTATTTTATCACCGACTGATCTGTTGTGTTTCAGCTCCGGACAATTTTTCCACAACCATATTCGACAGTCTTTTTTCCAGAGATAGGCCAAATCGTTCAAAGAATAAGTTCTACCGCCTTGTTGCAAGATTTCTGTTTTTACCACCACAATTTCGTTTGTGCTTTTATCACGGGTTTCCACTTCATCTTTAGGTTCGGAGGAATACATCTTGCTTTTGGCAGTTAGCTCGGTATTTCGGTCATTAGTTACCTAAGAAATCAATAAAACATTCAAAATAGCACTAAAAACTTTTGACCACAAGCCCTTGGATTAATAGAAGAAAATGTAGGTAGGTGGAACTGAAAAAAATAATCAATTTTTTGATTATGCGAACCTCGTTAAAACAAATTATTTAAAAAATCTGTTGTAAGATAAGGTGTGCTAAAGAGAAAGCAGCAATTTTTTTTAATTCTGCCTTTGAAGAAGATGCTCCTTTCAGGACATTCAAAATTTCGAATTTGAACTCAAGATTTTATAAAATCTCCATTTTTCAGTTGAAATTTTATTAAATTTCGAGTTTAAAATATAATTTTTTATAAAATATCAAGTTTGAAATAGAAATTTTACAGTAAAAAGTTCTAAATTTTATAAAATTTTCAATCTGAAATAAAAATTTCGAATCATTGAACTCCAGACATTATAAAATCTCGAATTTTAGTAAATTTAAAGTCAAGATATTTAGAAAATTTCGAGTTTGAAATGTTTAATTTCATTTAAAATTGAAGCAAAGATTTTAGAATATTTTCAGTTTGAAATAGAAAGTTTACAAAATTTACATTGAAAGATTTTTCATTTTCAATCGAGAGATCGTAAAATTTCAATTTTGAAATAGAAATTTAAAAAAAAAGTAACAGGAACTGGAAAAAACATTTTTAATCCACAATTTTTTGATTATGAAAACCTCTTTAAGGCAAACTTAATTATTAACAAAAAAATCTCTTACAGGATTCTATTCAAATTTCCTAACATTGTTTTAATAACTAAAAAAATAAACCGTTATTTTGGGTAAGGTATAGTAAACTAAAATTTTGTGAAATTTCTATAATAACTGTAAAGCCATTTTTGAAAGGAAAGATTAAAAAAATTAAGTTACAAACATCATCGATCTCTCAAGTTAAAATATGGACCCACTGGGAGAAAAATTCAAAACGAAAGGTATAATTAAAGACGAGGGGGTCAGAGCAAAAAAAATAATCAAGGAATCTAGTTCTAGAAATTCAAGGAGGGAGTATTTTTGTTATTTTCACCTTAAAACACAAAATTTACATGTTTAGAGTTAAAAATATTCATCACTTGAGAAATAATTCATATGAAAAAAGAAAAACTAACACCTTAGATATATAACCAGCAGATTGGGTTAAAAACTGCTCCAGAACCAAAAAAGCAAAGAAAGAAGTATAATGGTCTAGTTTCATTTTCTACAGATTAAACTCCCTTGTGTGAATATTTTAAATATAAATCGATTTTATTTTTGAATGTATCAGGATTAATCTTACTTCATTTTCGTCTGAGCTGATGCTTTTGGTGTCTTCCATGCCCCCGGTGTAGGATTTGGTGTCACGTAAATTTATATGTTGATTTAGAAGGAGCCCTAGGCTGGTGGTTGACGCAGATCTTCGAAGTGGCGCAGATTTGGTTTTAAAATTTAGTTTCTTTTGGGACATAATTGACACTGCACTTCACCAGTGACAGGAGATTGGGATTCTTGAAAAAGAGCAAGCTAATTCTTGTTTTTGTTTTCGATAAGAATTGCTTGGATATGTTTATTTATAATGTGTGCTATGTACTTGGAAAAAATGAGGTGTACATTGAAACTATTTTAGTCTATGGTGTTTGTAATTTTATATATTTGAAAAAAAAAATCTAAAGGGCCTGTTGTTTATGATGGTTAATTTTATATGAATTTTTGAATTATATTACCTGTACTTAATTTATCTGTTTATTAGTATATTAAAGTAAAAACTAACTAAAATGATAAACAAATCTACAACGAAAGTATTTATTAAAATTTTAAAAATAAATACAAGATGAATAAGAAAAATCTCAATTGTTTTTTTTACAGAATCTAATTTTTTCATAAAAATTCAACACTTTTTAACTCTGCTAAAGAAAGTCTCATATTTTATATTTTTTAGGATAAAATCCAAATTAATTTCAAATTTTTGTGGTAAAATCGCAATGGATTCAAATTTTTCATTGAAAATCCTAGTTCTTAATAATATTTTACAAAACATATAATATTTCTTTTATATTAGGAATATATTTACAAAATATTTGTTGTGTTGAGCTCTGTATATTTATTAATTAAAAAAAAAATTATATGCATATTTATCATAATTAAAGTACAAAAAAAAATACACTTTCAATAATCAACATTAATTTTATATAAAAAAAATACATCACTATATAATAAAAGCAATTCAATAAAAATAATAAATTAAAAATAAATATAATAATAGAGTGAAATTTCAAAACAATCTCGCTTTTTTCTTCATTTCCTGCTGTTTCCATTTCGGTAATTTTTCAAAATCAACATAAGCCATTTTAAAAACCGAAACGAAGTCATCGTGCGTAAGATGCAACTAAAAAAAAGATATTATTTTCATAAATAAATCAAAGAAAAAATACCTCAAAATTATTAGTATTTAATTCTGTTCTGTTTTTCAAAATTTGTAAAAAATGCTGATTAAATATCAATGATAGCAAAAAATTTTGTCATATAAATGAATCACTCTGTATACTTTCTTCAGCGAATTAAGATGCTTACTTCTTTATTAAGAGGATCAACTCTTGCAGGTAACTTTTCATTTGGTTCTTTTAAAATACTGACGGGATATTTTTCGTATTGATCAAATTCACTATCATCAGAATCATGATTTCTGGAAAAACCGTTAGTTTTTCCGTTTCCATTATGACTGCAAGTTTTCGTTTCCATTTCCTGGCGAATTTTCGAAAAAGTTTTGTAATGTTTCCAGAAGGTTTTGTCCCACGTGGGAAAAAAACCGATGAAGGTGGGCGGTTCTTTCTCTTGTTTTACATGAATTATTGCTGTGTTTAAGTCTGCGCCTGAGGGATCTGGGGAGAATAATTAATTATGTTGGTAGTAACGGGGAAATATGTTTTTCACAGATGCAGGAAATGAGTTAATTAAATGTTTTTGAAAAATGAAATTAGGTTGGGGAATTTTACAACTCTGTCTGTATCATTTGTTAGAATAGTTAAAATATTGAATTTGAAATAGAAATTTTAGAGTAAAAAGTTCTAAATTTTATACAATTTTCAATTTGAAATAAAAATTTCGAATCATTGAACTACAGACATTATAAAATCTCGAATTTTAGTAAATTTAAAGTCAAGATATTTAGAAAATTTCGGGTTTGAAATGTTTAATTTCATTTAAAATTGAAGCAAAGATTTTATAAAATTTTCAGTTTGAAATTTACAAAATTTACATTGAAAGATCGAAATTTTACAAAATTTTTGAATTTTCAGTCGAGATATCGCAAAATTTCTATTTCAAAATTGAAGGGAGTCAAGTTTGGGTTCTCGGACTATCGAGAAATTGATAGTGCCTATCCCTGCTATTAAGTGCATTAGTTATTTATTGTGTAAGTTGCCCTTATAATTTCCTTATAATTTAGTTGTTTTCATTAGATAAATAAATTGTTATTGTTTTTATTCGGCCTCTTTTATACATTGATTTTTCGAAAAAAACAACCCATTAAAAAATATTTAGTGCTATTACCTGTTTGTAAATATTCTATAGCCCTTTGGACCCTTAATCTTCTTTCTTCTCTACTACTTAGTTTGCCAGTCCAAATATAAATAGAATCGTATGTGTCCAAAAGCATTACGTGCTCTGGTACCAAATCTTTTTGTTGGAAAAACCTTATCTCGTGCACTAAAAAAAAAACTAAAATAAAAATTTGTCATAATTAGAACATACGAGTACCACTCACCTTGAAAATGCCCATTAGTAGAATAACAATTAAAAAGCCTCGCAGGTTTGGGATCACTTTCTTTTTTCACCATTTGAGTAGAATATAAACTTTTCCCCCCCAATAAATTAAAAAAATCCTCCCTTTCTTTACCTGAAAAAAAAATCCCTAAGCATCACACTAAAATAAAAATATTCTTTACCTTCTAAAACAAGCTCAAAATCCTTTCCAGTAAAATTTTTGGCCATTTCTCTTTGATCTCCATTAGAATAATTACCAGACCAAATATAATATTTCTTCGATCTTTTCAATACGAAACAATAATTCGAATCGAAAGAAGAAGATTTTACACTCACTTGTACACCTTTAGCACTGTAAGTCGTCGAACCGAATATTTGAAGAAGATATTGCGTAGGATTCATCAAGTTTTTTCCAGAATCTTAAAAAAAAATATAAAATAGTGTTGAATAGATGAAGGCCCTAGGAAAAAGAAATAAATAATGTAACGGTTTGGTTGTATAGGACAAGGCCACACGAAATAGAACCAGAAACATAACCTAAATAATGACAGTTTCTTAAATATTCTCTAAAACGACAAGAATATTCTGGTAAATGTATATTAGAAAGCAAGAAAAGGACATAAAATAGAAATACACTGACAGTTAAAGGAATAAAGATGTGTGAAAATTTTAGCATTTTGGAAAGTTTTAAGAAGTTTTCCTGTTAAATAAAATATCTTAAATCCTCACAAATATGAAAATATTACCATCAAATTCAATTCCTCTGCCTTTAAATATGGTGAGTTTTCCTTTAAATAATTGTAAAAAGTGTGCTGTTTCTCTTCCTTGGATTATTCTAGCTTGGAATCCTATTTCTCCTAATTCTTCATCAATTTCTGACACCTTTAGAGTGCTGATATCTATTTCTTCTTGCGTAGCACGAGAACCCTGAATGTAAAAAATTGATTCAGTTTCAAAGAAGGAAAAATAATAAACGAAAGAAATTGATGGAAGGCGAAAGGAGACGACAACAATTAAAATGAGTTTTTGTTGGATAAATACAATTATAATAGTTTTTAAGTTGGTAACTTGTAAGTAAGAAAGAGTTTAAGTGAAGTTATGTTAGGTAATGTTTTACTAGTTGTTCCAGTATTTTTACTGTTGTAGTATGTTCTTCTCCCTCCAACAAAAAGTAATTTTACTCATATATTTTTCATTAAACCGTTTTATCAAAATCAAATCGAAGAAATTTACGAGCCATTCATCGATATTTATTACAATTTTTTTACTTACCAACCAACAATATAGTAAATGTTTCTGTTCACTAAGAGTATTATAAGTATATAAAATAACGTAGCAATCCCCTGAAAAGAAGTAACCGTGTCTGTCCTTAGGAATTTCCACGATGTGAGTTTTGTTGATCCGCCATATTGTTAAACTTCCAGAACCATCATCAATGAGTTGAGTTTCTGCTGCTAAACAGGGTCTTTCTTCCATTGAAATCGCGTCGTATTTTGATACCAATATGGACGGTTTTGTTACTAAAAATAATGTTGGTGGTGTACAAGAACATATTTAATATGATTTAGTGTATTATGATAAAAACGTGGAAAAGTAAAAAAAATAATTTCATCTAAATTGCAAAGTAGTAGTCTAGCTAGCGGGGTTCTGGAACACTAATGATGTTAACCACTAGTGACATCATATATTAGTGACGTCACAAAAAAATCCTGTTGGTTTTTAGCTGATCTTACAAAAGTAGTTGATGAAAATGATGCATATCTTTGAACTAATTATTTTTAATAGCTGAATTAAAAAAAATTGGCAAAGGCGATGAATGGTTTATAGAAATTATCAGATTTTAACCTGAAAAGCCCCAAACAAGTGGCCCCTTTGAAAGATCTCATTTGAAGATTATCTGACCTCTTTATATTCCAATAAAGAAAAAATTTGGCAAATCTGGAAGTTACCATTTTATCCCATTTTTAGTTACACGGCAATTCTCTTTGGCCACAAACCTCAGACACGAGTGCATACATAGTTTTTTTTGTTTCTCAATTCCACACATATTAATAAGTATTATTCTTTCTCAGTTTTTGGTTGGTATTTAGAATCCGGCTCGTCTGGACTATATTCGATAATCAAGAGAATTTTTGCAAGATTTTGACAGACATTTCTTAATCTAAGAGGAAACAAAAGGATCGATCGAATATCGATAGATATTGATTCTTTTTGGATTCTGTCTAAATGTCCAATTTTTTAGAACCAATGAACAAAACAAAAGCCATAATATGCAATTTCAAGATACATCCGACATTAATTTTGAAAGGAAAACAAATTATAAGAAAAATAAGAATGTAAAAAAAGAAAATGTAGAAGAAGAAGTGAAGAAAAATCCAGGTTCTTTGATCAGGTAAACTGTTTCAGGTCGCTGGTTTATAGAAGGTTTTATGAAGAAAATTTAGCTTTAAAAGGTAGTAACTAACTCCAGAACTTCTAATACATTTCTTTTATTCTACGATTAAAGGTTAAAAAATTCCATAAATCAAAAATTTCTATAATAGGTATTGTAATATTTTTTAAAAGATTATGCTGTTACTCACAAAACAGAAAAATGTACTTATAGTTTAATTTTTCACAAGTTTTTTTATTGTAAAACATTTCTAATTTCTAATTGAGAATGTTATTGCTGTTTAAACATGTTTAAAGATCTTTTAAGACAAAATGTAGTAATCTTATAAGTATTAACTGTGTCTTAAATTTTTTAGATATAAAGTTGTAAAGTCTTTATTAAGAGTTTGTGTTGTTAATACTTTTAATTATTTACAAATACAAGTAAATTTTTTATAGGAACTATTGAGGTAAGGTATATGGGAAGAAAATTTAGACAAAGATACAGTGGCAAACGTAAATGTTATAGCAGTAAAAAATTATTCACATTTTTTGTCAAATAAAGTATATTAAACCCACATTATAACAAAAAACTAAAAAATAAAATTGTACCTTTACTTTCAGATTTCCACGTAGCGAACAACATTTTAAATTCTTGTGGTTCGTAACTATCCACGACTCTTGTAACTTTCGTAAAACACGGATATTGTTTCTTTTTAACAAACCCTCTAGCGTTTCTTAAAGCTTCGCTTCTCTCTTTTTCATTAACCTTTCTTCCCACCCACACCCAAATACCATCCACTTCTTGATCCAAAATATAAACATCCTAAAAAAACGCGTGTAATTTAAAAATAAATTATTCAAAAAAATATTAAAATATCGGTTTGTAAATATCTTACATCTTGATTTAAATCTTGTTGAGATAACGGTCCACTTTTTATTTCGGCCACTCTGTATTTACTGTTAGTTTCTGTACATTTATACAATTTTATGGAAGGTTTTTGGTAATTTCCATTTATACCATTCTCATGATTTTCTGGTAGTATAATCCTTTTTTCCAAACGTAAGTATTTATTAAATTCCTTTTTCAAATCATCCTGTAGAGTTTTTTCGTAACCGTCATCCACAAAAGCCAGAGCAGGAATTTTGAACTGGTCTTTTATTTCTTCAGCAACCTAAATGGTTTAATAATAATAATTTTATTTGCACCAAATAAACTATTATTTATACTAACGAAATATTTATTAAAAATATTTCTTACTTACTTTCGTTGCGTATAATTTTTCTACAGCATCAGAAGCTCTGCCAGACCAAATGAAAAGAATTTTTGGTGTGCTCATTAAGAAAATATCGGAGCTGTTGAAGCATTCCCAAGAAATTTTGGGCATTTCTTTAATGGTTGGTACTCTTTTTCCTCGTACTCTGTATAATTTTACTGTTTGGTTGTTGTTTATTAGTTCTGGGTTTAAAATCCTGGAATTTAGATGAGTAACATTTAAAACTTATTAAAAAAAGCTAGAAATTTACTAAAAAAAGTTGTTAAAAAACTTCCAATTTCAATTAAAAATTGAAATTTTATGAAAACTTAATGATAAAAAATGTGCATTATAAAAATGGCAAATATGTTTTATTTTAAGATGAAAATTTCCCTTTACTTTAAATGTGATTTCATAAAATTATCAAATAAATATAAAAAAAAAAGAAAAAGAAAAGAACCAACAATCATTTTTTTTGAAAATACTGTTTTTTTAAGGTCTAATAAAATTATCTGGACATTATATAAAAACTAACTAAGAATCATGAAATATTTATTCTTTTTAATATTCACAATAAGTAAAATATCGAAATTTTTGTTTCTCAATATTAACATTAAGTAATTTAAATTTCCTAAAGTGATTTATTTTTCTTAAAACCAAAAAAATGACTTTTACCAAAACTTTATTATCTTATTAACTCTCAAAATAACTATTTTATCTACAGTATAATCTTTTAAATATATGTATTCAAATAACAACAACAAGTAGGTACATGTTTAAATTTAAATGGATATTTGACTCTTCTTTAGGTTGAGGAAGGGTGTTGAATTTTAAAATTAAAAATGCATTTTTACCTTAAACCGTTTTTAAAATAACTCAAAAATCTGGCACTTTCGTATCCTTCGGTTTCTCTGTGCTGCGTTGAATGTCCATTTAAATAATTATCAAGTTCAACGGTTTTGTAAGCAGCAACTCCACTTTTTTCAGGATTGGTTTGGGATCCCAACCAAAAATGCACGTGGTATTCAATACAACCTTTACTTTCTTTAGACTAAAAAAAAATATCAGTGAGAATCGTTACAGTCGATTAGGTTGCTACTCTTTTATTAATATACATAGTGTTTCCAAAGTAATATTATTATTTGTGAATACAAAGAGATTGTGAAGTGAAGTTTGGGAACTCGAGAGATCGAGACTTGATAGTGCCTACCCATGCCATTAAATGAGTTTGTTATTTAAATATGTAAGTTGCTTTAATAATTTGTAAGGGTTGTTTTTAGTGATAAATAAATTGTTATTGTTATTGTTTTTCATCAGAATATTTAATTTCCAATAAACAAATTACATAGTTGGTTAAACCTCCTGAAGATAATATTTAGATTCTTTCATATATTCAGTGAAAGCAAATAACCCAGCACGTAACAATATTGATTTTTGGCTAGATAGATCATCAGCATTAACATTGTCTCAACTTTTATTGTTGGCGATCTAAAGTCGATTAATTAATAAATATTTCTTATTTTATTTATTTGATTTTTCTTTTCATTCGTTTCATTTTATTCGTGGTTCACTCTTTGTGGTATTTTTCTTTTTTGTTGTTTGTTTAATTTCTACATTTCTGAGTCACGTCAATTTCCAATTTCTCTTTATGAAAAAAATTGCATGTATGAATAATGAAAGCCAGGTAAAGATGAAATCAATATTTAAAGAGAAATCCGAAAATATTTAATTTTGGCTTGATAGACCGTCAGCATCAACATTTTTTCAACCTTTATTGTTAGAGATATAAAATGAAACAATCAATAAATTTTTTCTAAAATATTGGTATGAAATTCTACTCGCACGAACTTTATTTCTTCAATTTTTCCACAATTTAAGTAGTTTACATACTATTTACTTTATTCTATTAGTTATTATTTAAAAAATATTTATAATACAGTGTATTTTAGGCAGAAAAATTATTATTATTATAACAGTTACAATTTGTTAATGTGTTGACAATAAATTCGAAATTAATATCTTTTTTCTATACCAATTAATACCAAAATAGTTATTTATACTAATAATAATAATGCGAATATTTATCATAATTAAAAGAAAGACAGTACTTTACGTTTGGTAGTGAAAATACTTTCGAACGATTCAATTTTCACTACAAAAATGGGCATAAAATAAAAAAGTGAGACACTTACTACTGTTTCCGTTCCGCATGGTTGTCCATATAAAGATGCTGCATAAATTATGTACGAATCCGATGAACAAAAAGTGCCATATTGGTCTCTGGGAATCGCTATCACATTCATGTTCTGGAAGGAAAATAAATAATTGGCCAATAAGATAATAATATATTGATACACGTATATAATAGTATCTACTCATATTTAAAATATTTCCAAAAATCTTTAGTATTATTTTTGTTGAACATATTAGTTTATTCAGTTTTAGTTCTGTTAATAATAGAGATATTAATCAATATTTGACCATTTATGCAAAAATTTATTCAAAAATTAACTAATTATTTAAAAAATGTATTCAAAAAACGTCCATTTATTCATCAACCGATCATTTATGCAAAAATTAATTTAAAAATTCCTCCATTTATTCAAAAATCGATTATTTATGCAAAAATATATTCAAAACTTGTGTTTTTATTTAAAAATCTAGCATTTATGCAAAAATTTATTAAAAATTCGTCCAATTGTGAAAAAATTTATTCAGATTTCGTCCATTTATGTAATTTTTTTAGAAATCATTTACTCAAAAATTGGACATTTTCATAAAACTTTATTGGCCCCCATATGCAGAAATTTATTCAAACTACTATGTAAAAATGTATTCAAAAATCTTGAATTTATTCAAAAATCGACCATTTTTACAAAGTTTTGTTCTAAATCTCATCCATTTATGCAAAAATGTATTTAAAATGTATCATTTATGTATAAATCTATTGACAAATTTTCCATTTATTAAAAAATCGACCATTTTTACAAAATTTTATTCTAAATCTCATTCATTTATGCAAAACACGTTACTTTATGGAAAAATATATTCAAAAATCGTTACTTTATTCAAAAATTAACCATTTATTAAAATTTCGTCCATTTATGTAAAAATGTATTTAAAAAATGGTTCATTTAATCAAAAATCAGCTATTTTTACAAAAATTTAACCCAAAACATTTATGCAAAAATTTATTTAAAACACCATCCATTTATTCAAAAATCATCTACTTATTCAAAAAATGTATTCAAAATTCATCCACGTAGGTAAAAATTTATTCAAAAATTGACCTTTTATGTAAAAATTTGATAAAAAATCGATCAATTATGCAAAAATTTATTCAAAACTCGACCATGTATACAAAACTTTATTCTCTATTTTCAGTAACTTATATTTGTCTCATAGTTTTTGAATTATAATGAAATTTAAAATGAACTAAACAGATAAACACACTTATAAAGCAAATTGTATAAACGATACTTAATTCCTTAAAAATAAATAATATTTACCTCTATTTTCCACATTAAAAAATTAGTGGAGTTCCTGCTGAGTTTTCGGAAAGCAGAATCGACAAAACTTGTGTCGTGACTCGACGAATCGTCCTGCAACAAATTTTATTTTTTACTATTTCTAAATTAGTTTTTTAGAAAAATAAATATTGGGTGACCTTTTATTACTCAACGTTCATTTTTTTTAATTGATTTGGAATTCACTACCTCCGCGTTTTTAATTCTAAATCTCAGTAACTTTTATTTTCCAGAAATGTAATAAAACTAATAAAGAATTTCAAACCGGTTCGTTGCACTTAAACGTGTAATTATCACAATAACGGAAATAAATAATTGGCCTCTCTCACTTTACCGTCTTTTATTACTATTTTATTAAATGGAATTATTATCTTAAATAACTACAGAGTATACATTTCGCATGAAAAAATCCATTCGCTTAATAATTAACGAAAGAAAAGAAATGATTGACGGAGTAAATACGAGACCACAACGATTTAGCCGATAATGGAGAAACCACAAATTGAAAAATTAAAATCGTATTATATTGCGTGAATCAAAATAAAATCTGTATTAATATTATACTGTTGTTTCGTAATATAAAACTGTAATTAACATTAAAGTTCCGCCATTATTAAGCGAAAAATAGCCCGTTCCACAAAATTCTTTCATAAACCTTGAACCGATTAACATCTCGCATTTCTTTATTTTATTTTGAACACATTAATAATTTTCAACAAATGTATGTTATTTATAATAAAAATAGTAAAATAGTGTCACATACGAAAAGGTATTAAATGTATTTTTCTAAATTAATTCTTTCAATAGTTATAGTTTATTTATATTTAATAATCGTTTCGTATAATAAATATTGTTTTACACTCTTGAAAAAGCATTAACAATAAGCGAGGTTATTATTAATTTGATCTAGAAATTTTATAAAATCTCTATTTTAAAAATTGAGGATTTATACAAAAATTTATTTTAAAATAGACCATTTATGAAAAAATCCATCATTTAAGTAAAAATGTATTCTAAATTTCGTCCATGTATGCAAAAATTAATCATTTATATAAAATTGTCCAAATTTTTTGTTTAGATTTGAGACATTTTTCTAATTGTGGTTAAAAAAATAATTTCGAGTTTGATCTAGAAATTTTATAAAATCTTTATTTTAAAAATTGAGGATTTATACAAAAAATTATTTTAAAATCAGCTATTTATACAAAAATAAATTCAAAATTCATCCATTTATGCAAAAATCGATCATTTAAATAAAACTGTATTATAAAAAATCGTCCATTTATCCAAATATTTATAATTTATACAAAAATTTATTCTAAAATACGTCCATTTATGTAAAAATTGATTATTTATAAAAAATTGTCCAAATTTTATGTTTAGAATTGAGTTTTTTTAATATCAGTGATTAAAAGCAAAAAACTTCGTGTTTGAAGTCAAAATTTTAGAAACTCTATGTTTTAAAGTTGAAATTTTTTAAAAACTGGAGTTTAAAGTTGAGATTTTATAAAATCACTTGATTATAAGTCAATATTTTACAAAATCACAGCGCTTTTACTACATGAAACCAATTTAAAAAAAAATCAAATTAAAATTTCTTTAACATAAAATTAGATTTTCTTAACTTCTGTAGATTTAGTGTAATTAAGATGGTAAATTAAAAAAAAGTACAAGCACGACGTCATTATCTACAAATGCACTTTAATTTAAATTAATTGCAGTTATTGTACCAGTGACTTTCGTAACTGTAAATTTTAATTTAAAGCAGCAGGACGGCACCGCTCGGTGTCCAATTAAAAATTTACTTTAATTAGGAATTAAAATTACCTTGATTGTATGTAATAAGGCATTTACACTTAATTAAGGAAATCACGATTCTCTCTTAATGTACATATTACTTTTATCCACTAATTATTCATGGAAAATAGTATTTGGGTTGTGGATATTAAACCACTTTTTTATTAACAAAAAATTATTTATTTTATTTATTTTGGATTTTAATGCTCCACGTTGGGCGCCAATTTTAAATCCTTCTTGTTTTCATTTTCTGTGTTTCTTTTTTTGTTTATCAAATCTTTATTTGTTTTATCAAATTTTTCATTTTGTTCCTCAATTTTTTTTTATAAAATTGTTACATATTGATTTGTGGAGTTTGTTCCTTTTGATGTCCTGAATCAAATTTTTCTTGAATATGTTCTATTTGTTAGGTTTGTTCTTCTTTATCTTTAATTCTATTTTGTTCACGTTGATAATTTTTTTGTTTTATCTAATGATTAGCTTAAATAATAACAATAACAATAATAATTATAAATAACAAAAAATGTCGTAAGTAAATCGTCCATTTCTAAAAAGAATATGCCAATTAGACCAAAGTTTTGATTAGAAAATAAACTATTTGCCTGATTATTTTTTTTTGTACGTAATTAAAAACATTTAAATAAAATAAAGAAAAACGTATTATTTATTTTAGATCTCTAACAATAAAGGTTGAGATAATATTAATTCTGATGGTCTATCCAGCCAAAAATCAATATTTTTCGATTTTTCTTTAAAATATTTTAAAGCCAAGTTTTGTCTTGATATTTATTTGAATTTGAACTTACAGACGAACTATTTAATTGATAAAAAACAGCAAAGTGTTTGGAAAAATGAGCGGATTATTTTTTTTTGCACGTAATTAAAAATGTTTAAACAGATAATTGGTTTTAAATGTAGTATTTCATATGAGAGTTTTTTTACTGAACTAATAATTGTTTAGGGACAGTTTGGTTAAATTTAAATTTTCTTTTTAATTTCAAAATCCCAAAATATCCTACTAAAAAACTAAAATCACTAAGATTTGAGAAATTTAATTCTTGATTATGATTATGGATTTCCAACTGATGCATAATTTAAAAAATAATAATAAAATAACCAATAATAATATTTTCTTCATTTGTACACAACTTTTTCTAAGATAAAGATATAGTACCGTTTAGCAATTTACTAACATTCCAACTTTTTTTCTAAATTTTATTTCTTTGTTGTACATAGAAATACTTATTACTCGAAAGAAAGACCGTTACTCAACTAGAACAACATTGAATGAAGTTTAGCTTTTATCTTTTCTTGTAATTGTTCCTATTTGTTTCGATTCATCGATTTTATTTACGTGAGAAAAGTAATTGCATTTCACACTTTACTATAACGTTTTTTTTAATTCACGTAGAATTAAATTGTCCGCAAAGAGTATAAAAAAATCAGATATAGCATATTATTTTTTTCCATGAATGAGTTTCCGGATCTATCAAGTTCTACAGAGTGACGCTTCCATTAAATTGTACATTACAGATTTTTTTAAAGTTTGCATTTTCACTAAAAGTCCTCAGAATTCAAATATTGGGAAAAATTCAAATTTGACCAAATTGTCACTAAATGTTTAGGTCATTTTTCCAAATACTTTGCTATTAATTTAATTAAGGTCAAATTAAAAAAGTATCAAGGCAGAACTTGGCTTTAAAAGATTTTAAAGAGAAATTCGAAAATATTGATTTTTGGCTAGATAGACCATCAGCATTAATATTATCTCAACTTTTATTGTTAGAGATCTAAATTAAATAATACATTTTTCTTTATTTTATTTAAATATTTTTAATTACGGTGCAAAATAAAATAATCAGGCAAATAGTTTTTTCTCTATTTAAAATTTTGGCCTAACCAGTGCAAATTCCTTTTAGAAATGGACGATTCACATACGATTTTTTTTTGTTGTCTTAAGTGATGATGAAAATATTTTTCTTCTCTTATTTGCGATATAAATTGATGTACAATTTGAAATTAATAACCTTATGTGATGCTAGATTTAATATTTAAATTCTAAGTTTAATTAAACACTAATTAATAAAATTAGACGTCATGACAAAAGTTAAAATGTTATATGAACATATCAATTATGATTTTTAAATAAATTGTTCTTAATTGTTTATCTGGATTCCTGAACCGGAAGTTTTATTAGAAATACTGTTTTTGGGACATTTTTATAAAACTTAAGTTTAGTAGTAGTTTATACTGGTAAATATTTACGTATTTCCTAAAATTAAATTATGTTTGATATAAATTTTGTTACAGTATAGTAAAAAAGAATTTACAATGCAATTTATTTTTTTTTGATCCCCAGGTTGGGCGCCAATTGTAATGTTATAGAATTTTGATATAACTTTTTTTTCTTCAAGATCTTTATTATGAAGTCGAGATTTTAATAAATCTTGATTTTACAGTTGAGATGTTAATGAATATTGTAAAAATATTTGATAAAGTTACTTTTTTAGTTTAAATTTTGGCTTTAAACTCAATATTTTATTGAATCTCGATTTTCAAGCAAAAATGTTGATAATTAATTGTTATTATTTAAGATCTCCACTTTAAGAAACCATTTTCCAATGATTCCTAATTGTACTGCAATAAATTTCATGTTTTTCTTCATGATCTCGACTTTGATATCGAAATTTTAATTAATCTCGACAATAAAGAATTTTAATTTTAATAATCCTCAATTTTAAATTAAAAAACTTATAAAAATTTTTACATTTTGATACAATTACAATTTTTATTTTTTATTTATTCTCTTAAAAATAATTTTAGTTTAAATTTTAATTTCCATTTCGCAAAAATTATTAATTATATTTTATAATTTATTTTGAAAATCTAAGATCTACCGTTTCAAACCCACACAAAATAATTTTTTAACTTAATTTTAATTTCCCCATTAAAACAAAACACAGTAATTTGCGCTAATTGATACAAAATAATTAACCACTTCAACACATTTTCCATACAAAAAAATATACAAAAATTCTAATTACATAATCGTCGTGCTGTAACTCAAACACCTGCATATCCACCAAACCCATCAAAATCCACAAAACACCCCGATTAAAAATATTATAGTCACCAGGTACCGATCTGGCACTTCCTAGTGCAAACGATAACGAACGCACCGAATAAGAAGAGTCAGTGAACTGAGGATGGATGAGTTCGTGCAAGGAAGCAGATCTACGACAGAAGCCGGCGATTTACTTCTTCGAGGTGAGTTGAAGTTGAAAGAGCGCGGCCCCCCCGCCGTACCGGGTCATCACGAAATCGAAAAACGATTCCGGTCTCAAGGGGGTACCATAAATCGGGATTTAGTGTTTATTAAATTATGAGAAATTTGTTAAACAAATCCTAATAGGTGGGTAGTGAGAGGGGATCTACTTTCCATGACCTCTAAGTTTGCCAGAAATTGAACCCTTTGATTATTTTTTGGTTAAATATTTGAGTGATTGTTTTTGGTGTTTATGAAAGCCACTGAATTTTTTTACTTGGCAAAACTTGACTTTAAAAGATTTTAAATAAAAAACCGAAAATATTGATTTTTGGCTAGATAGACCATTACCATTAATATTACCTCAACCTTTATTGTTAGAGATCTAAAATGAATTAAATAATAAATTTTCTTTTGTTTTTTTAAATATCTATTAAAAATTGTCAAAAAAATTTAAGTGTGTTTTAAAATTGTCAAAAAACTTTTAAAAATAGTGGAAAAACTATTACACAAGTGTAGTTTAAAAAGTGTAAAAAAAATCTCAAACAATAAAATAAATGAAGCAAAATTGTCAAAAAATGTGATGAATGATCAAAAATTGTAGAAAATAAAAAGTAGACAAGAAATTTTTAAAAAGTTGCCAAAGAACTATAAAAAAGAGTTAAAAAACTATAAACAAAAATAGTGAAAAAATTATCAAAAACTTTCAGAATTATGTAAAACTCTCTTAAAAATTAAATATTATCAAAAATATAATAAAAATAATAAAAATATAAAAATTTTTCACAATCCTCAAAAATATTTAAAAATAACAATAAAAAATGGTCAAAAAACTTTAAAACTGTAAAAAATTGTCAATCAACTTTAAACATTATTAAAAATTATCGTACATTTAAAAAAACAATAATAAAAGTTATTAAAACTTTCTAAGATATTGATTTTTGGCTCGATACACCATCAGCATTATTAATATCTCAACCTTTATTATTAAAGATCTAAAATGAATAAATTATAAATTTTTCTGGTTTTATTTATTAGAATGCCATTTTTTAAAAGTAATAAATACATTTAAGACGCAGAACAAACGCCAAGAGGGAAATTCAAGATAGAAGTGAAGTTAATAATAAAAATGTAGGAACAAAATTTTTTAATAAATAACAAAAACAGGGGAAGAAACCTACTACGAGAATAATTTAAAGATACAAAAAAAGACTAGACAATCTAATGAAACAAATTAAAACAATATTATAGAATAAAAATAGAAAAAAATAAGACTAATTGAAAAAAATTGAAAAACGAAGAATAAATATATTTTGGTGTAAAAGAAAAAAACAATAACATTTTAAAAGGAAAAATTGCAACTGGAAAATCTAAAAAATGTCAAATTTTCAACAAAAAAAAACAAAAAAGAAGTTCATAAAATATGGACATTTTTTAAGAATTACCAAGGGTGTTAAACTAATTTTTTTAAAAATTAACAAAACGAAAGAGGGGTTCGTACTAAGAATATATTCATTTTTAATTGAAAAGAAAAACGAGAATTTACACTTTAATTTAGTGTAAAGTAAAAAAATCCAGTAAAAGGTAAAACTACCAATCGAAATTATCCTAAAATTGTAGGCATATCATGGTACTTGCAACCATAATAACTATCGTTTTCTAGCCCACAACTGTGACTAATACCATTTCACATTATTAATATTTTCTTCAAAAAAACAAACTTACCGAAACCATCGAGCGTATTTCCTTCATATTTAATCAAAGTCGAACCAAAGACACTTTCACAATCCCTACTATTTGATTTACCAACAAAACCAACACTATTTTACGCACCATAATACCATATGGTACATCTACTTTCAATTACCATCCGCCCTTGATGGTACAGATTTAATTAGGGAAACAAATATTGATAAATTTTAGGAAATGGACAAACTTGGTTTCCTACCATAAGCGGAAGTATGCCCAATGGTTCTGAATGGTGTTTTGTAACCGGCAGAGGGATGTGATACAATTTTTTCTGTTTTGCTTTTAATGACCTCTTCGTTCAGTCAACTAGAGATTTTGGTACCGATTTACTCGTACGTCTTTATTAATTGTAATGAATTGTAATGGTACAAAATTTGGAGTCGTTAACAAACATGCCCATTAATTCAGATATATTATTTTTCGGAAAATAATCAAAATACCAACTCTTGTCTTGGTAGACCATCAGCATTAATATTCTCTCAACCTTTAGTGTTAAATGTATAAAATGGATTAAATAATAAATTTATCCTTATTTTATTAATTTGAATACCATTTTTTGAAAATAATAATAAATGCTAAATAAAAGCTTTACAAAAAGCATTAAAAAGCAACGTAAAAAATTATATAAAAGCCTAAAAATAGATCTAAAAAAGGTAAAAATCAAAAATAAGAAAAAATGAAAGAAATAGAGAAAAACTAAATGCTAATATAAATAAAAATGAAGTTATAATAAAGTTTGTGAAGAAAAATATGTTATAAAAGTGAAAAGGATAATAATGAATAATGAAGCACGGGTTAGAATTAATTTTTTTGGAAAGTATTGTCAATTTTTGGCTTCTTAAAACAATTTCAAAAATTTCAAACTGCATAATCCTTCATTTATTTTAAATGAAAACATGTTTATATTTTGCAAGCAAATAAATTCATCTATAAAATAATGTCCACATTTGTTTGCTTCTTCAAAATTTTTAAAAAATTTAAAGAGTATAATCCATTATTTTTTTATGGAAATAAGTATGTCATTGGATTTTGGTGAAACTGCCTAGAGTGTCTAAAAAAACAAAAAATGAAATAAAAATATTAATGTATTTAATTTCTAACGATTTCTATGCCTTTAAGCGAAACTATTTCTAGTTGATAATTCAAAATTATCGCAAACTAAATTGGGAAAACCACACAAAAGATTAATAAAAAATTCTATACCGCAATTTTTAGTATTACTTATTTATAGACAATGCAAACCAAAGTGTTAACAACTGTTTCAAATTCTTGCGTGACAAAATATTTGGGAAATTTTTTGGACAGTTCGACTTTTATTTCTGATTAAGTATAATCTGATTATTAAAACAAACATTTGAATAATTTTTTTAATAAGCTAATTCCAAATTTCAAACCAATGAATAACAAAGTTGTTACAATTACATAAAACTTCTATTAGGTAACAAATAGTGATTATTAATAATACAGCACGTTTTTTTTTCGTGTTATTTTCCGGGAACGCCACTGTAGCAAAACAATACTAGGTACTTCCAAATTTCTAAACGGTTGATTCTTTTGAAAACAGCAATTACTATGTGCTAATAGCGCTTTTTTACAATGTGCTGAACAATGGAATCATGTGAAAATGGAATACTAAGAACTGAATTGTTCCTATTGTCTTATTTCGCAAAAGGTTTTTTACTTTTATGGATTATAATGACAATCTTTGCTAAAGTAATTCTAAAAAAAATTAGTACTTAATCATTTATAAATTTCATATGGTGGTTGCTGTAATAATCCGTTATTAGGCCAAAATTTCTACTAATATAAACCACTAAGAAATATGTTTAAATGACTCAAATGGTGTAAATAGAAATACCAAGAGAAAGAGGAATAAATTAAATAAAAATGTTTTTTTTTGTAATTATAAAATTCTAATCATTTTGTTTGTTCGGCTTTTTTTCTTTTGACTTTCTATTCGTTTTATAATTATTTTTTCTTACCCTCTCTCTCATTTTCATTATATGTTCTATCCATCTTAGTGCGTTTCTCCAGGGTGAAGTTTTTTTAAATTTTATTTTAGGAAGGTTGTTCTTTCATTTCCTTGTTTTTCTGTGGATTTATTTTCTCTGATAATAAAGAAGCTCTTCTTCTTTTCCTTGATTTGCATTGAGCTTATTTTCTCTGTTGATAGAGGATTTTTTCTTTTTTCCCACGTTTTCTGTCGAACTTGTTTTCGTATTTCTCCAGGAGCTCTTCTTCCTTTTTCCCAATTTCCATTGAACTTTTAATTTTTGTATTTCTGGATGTGATAGTTCTTCTTCTACTTCTTGTTTGTTATATGTCAATTTCTCGTATTGAAAAAACAGTATTTTTGAATAATAAAAGCTAGATGAAGATGTAATCAATATTTAATAGGAAATATTGATTTTTTGCTTGATAGACCATCAGCATTAATATTGTCTCAACCTTTATTATTAGAGATCTAAAATGAATTAAATAATAAATTTTTCCTTATATATTATTATTATTATATTATTATATATAGAAGATAATGAATAAGTAGGACAAGTAATTTCAATAAATATTTCTGAATGTAACTGCTCTTCTCCTTCCTTGTTATACGTTGTTTATTTTGTTTTAGTTCCTTTGAAATGGTTGTTCTTGTATTTTCTTGTCTTTCTATGAACTTATTTTCTTTGTTGATGAAGGAGCTCTTCTTCTGTTTCCCTTGAAATTATTTTCAACGCTGATGGAGAGACTCTCCTTTTATTTCCCATGTTTTTCGTTGAACTGGTTTTCCAATTTCTCATGGAGCTCCTTTTTTTTGTTCTCTGTTTCCTTCTACTTATTTTTACCGTTGATGGAAGGATTTATTCTTATTTTTCCTATGTTTTTCGCTGATTTTCTTTAGGTGAGTAATTCAGTGTATATTACAAAATATCTAGATCCAATTTCCACCTTATTTTTAATTCCGGTACTAAAAACAAATTATTTATCTGATAATCAGTGTTCCACATTTTTTCACGGCTCGTTTTAATGGATCCCCATTTTCATATTTGTTCTGGTGAATTAATTTCTATTTTAATCTTTCTGTCTCACTGATAGTCATAGTATAAATATGCACGCGATATACTTGTAATATTAGTTCCATGTTTCATCCGATAATAATATTATAACAGAATGGTACGAGATTTTTTACACTGTAACGGATTTTTTATGGACTTTAAGAAATGTTCAGTTGCATTTTACATTTGATGTGCTGTTTTTCGTTTATGAATGTTTATACACTACGAAATGTTTTATATTTATTTTTTTTAAATCTATATTTTCAGCATAAAATTTCAATATTAAAACCGAGATTTTATAAAATTTTGACTTCAATAATGAGATTTTATATCAAGTTATTGGATTAAAAATAAAATTTATAGAATCTCAATTGAAAATAAAATATTTTTATTAAATTTTGATATCAAAATCAAGATTTTATAAAATTTCAGCTTGAGAAACAAAATATCGACATGAAACTACATTTACAAATTATGAAGTTTTCAAAGAATCGATATTTTTCTGTTTACTTATACCTTCATTTACTCGTTATCTAATTCAAAATTAACAAATTTAATTGCCAATGAATATAAAAAATATAAGAGAATATTTATGCTTATCTTGAATTTCCACAGTATATCAAAACTATTTATAAATATCTTTCTCTAACCATAAAATGAAACGAATAAAAAGTGAAAAGAAAAATCGTATTCAAATAAATAAAATAAGGAAAATTGATTGTTTGATTCATTTTAGATCTTCAACAATAAAGATTGCGACAATATTAATGCTGATGGATAGTCAAGCAAAAAATCAATATTTTTGGATTTCTCTTTAAATATTGATTCCATCTTCATCTGGCTTTTATTATTCAAAAATGCAGCATTTTCATGAAGGAAACTGACATGGTTCAGAAATGTTGAAATTAAATAAACAACAAAGAAAAAAAGAAACATTTCCACAAAAAGTAAACTACGAATAAAGTGAAACTAATGAACAGAAAAATCGTATTCGAATAAATAAAATTTATTCTTTAATTAATTTCAGATCTTTAACAAAAAAGGTTGAGATAATATTAATGCTGATGGAGTATGAAGACAAAAATCACTATTTAAATATTGATTTAATTTTCATTTAGGGCTCATTATTCCAAATTGCTGATTTTTTAACAAAAGAAACCTGGAAATTAAACAAGCAACAAAGAAAGAAGAAGTAAAGTTTGTGAGATGAAAACTAAGAATTTCAGAACTGAGATTTTTTGTTACTTCTTTATTTGTGTCCCCAAGAATTTTTTTAGAAAAAGATATTGAAAAAGTAGCTTTGAAATACTGTGAAAATTCAGAATAAGTATATTTTATCTTTTTTATATTTATTATGCATAAATTCCACAAAGTAATGAATTTACCAATGAACGTATATTACCCACACTTTTCATCTTTATTTTGAAAGAATTTTACCTCACTCGAAATATCCCATAACAACAACAACTCTATTAAAATTGAATTGATAAAATGCCTCCCACGCAAAATTCAGTCCTTATTATTTATTATTCAATTAAGTAAAGTGGGTCACCCTGTATATTGCGCGTGTCACAGCCGCCTTGATCGATCCACTCTAACATTGCAACGTATTTGAATCCCTTCATTTTCCAACAAAATTTTCTTATCGCAGACAGGAAGTGGTTTTACTGCAACATTTTCATTATCTAATTTTTATTTAATTTAATTCAATTCGTGCTAGATTTACCTTTTTGGTTGTTAGTTAATAAAAAAAATCGGTGTTCGATTGAGGTTGCTCTAGCTGAAGAAAAATGGTGAAACAATTACAAACTGTTGCTGCTATGGCATGTATGAAGAGCTTTTTGATGGTTTTTAATGTGGTTTTTTGGGTGAGTTGTAGATAGTTTCCATATTAACAAAATTATGTTTAGTAATAGTAATAGTAGTATTTTATTAATTTTTTTGGTAGGTAATTAATGTTTTAATTTGTTAAGTATAGCATTTACTTAATATTTTTAAAACGAAAGAAATGTGTAAGAAAATTTCTTCATGATGTTGCAAAATAATTAAAACTTTTTTTAGAGATTTTTAAAGATTTTTTTAATTTTTTTTTGTTTTTCCCAAAACTATTTTTTTATTTGCGATTGAGGCAAGTTTTAAATATTTCTATAATATTTTTTACTATAAACATATATATTTATCAAGTTTTCTAACCGACTATTTTCTTTGCATTGAATTACACCATATTGGAAAATTTTAGTGTACAATATGTTTAAAATTTCCTTATCTTCAACAATTTAATTTCAATTGACAATTTTAAGTTTTCCAAAAAAATGATTGGATTATTTAAGTAAAATCATTTTTAGCCCGTTTAATGGTACCGATTTTCTAAAAGTATACAGGGTGATTAAATATAAATATATTAAATGTTTGTTCTACTTCCTTTTTATCGATTTAAGTTACATTTTTTTGCTTCTGGAAGGTTTATCTTCTTTGTTTTAGTTTCCTATTAAATTTATATTCTTTATTTCTGTCTTCTTCTTTTTCCCTGATTTTCGTTGAACTTATTTCCTCTCTTTCTGCAAGAGCTCTTTTTCTATTTTCCTGATTTAAGTTGAACATTTTTTCTTTGTTCCTGAAAGGGCTTTTCTTCTATTTTTCCATTTTATTTAGTCTAGAAATTTTTTATTAAATTTTGCCGATTCGTGCAATAAAATGATATTTTTTTCAAATTTTTCCAAGAAACTCCCTATTATTTCCAATATTTCTAATAAAATCGAATTTTGTATGTAATGTTTTCATCAAAATTCAATACTTTTTTAATTTTATCAGCAAAAATCCCATATTTCACATTTTTTAGGGGAAACTTCAAATTATTTTCAAGTTCTTGCAGCAAAATCGAAATTGTAACAAATTTTTTGAAGAAAATCAGTACTTTTTTAGATTTTTCAGAAAAAAAATTCCAATTTTGACATTTTGTTTTTGAGAATGTCACAATTTTTTAACAGTTTTTGGATTAAATGCCAACCAATTTAAATTTATAACTAGAAACACTAGTTTTTTTCGTATATTTTTTGAAAATATCCCTATTTTTTCAAAATTTTTGTCAAGAAACTTTATTGAATTTTTTCAGAAATTTCAGTTTTTTTTTAATCTATTTTCGAATAAAATCTGAAATATTTTTAAATCATCAAGTGAAAGTTTCATATTTTTTTATTAATAAGGAAAACTATGGCAATTTCTCATGTTAAAAAAATAGAATTTTTGAATTATAAAAGCTAGGTGAAGATGAAATCGATATTTAAATAAAAATCTGAAAATTTTGATTTTTGGATTGATAGACCATCAGGAGTTATATTGTCGCAACCTTTAATATTAGAGATTTAATATGAATTCAATTCAGAAAAATTCGAAGTTTTCGAATAAAATCAAACTTTAATTGGAAAAAAACTGCCATATTTTAATTTTTAAGTTGAAAATCAATATTTTTTACAAGTATTTAAAAAAATATGAATGATTTAAGAAAATTAATAATTTTATAGATTCCTCGTATTTTGTTTAATTAATGAAAATAAACTAAAAGAAGGAAATTAAAAACAGTGCTGCAAGCAAAAAATTATAAATATAGTCATAGCAAAAAACTTTAAAAAAATAAAGACATTTTTCCCCAAACATGTTTTTTGAAATATCAATATTTTCTTCCTTTTTCATTATACAAGATGTTACTCAATTAACAGTTTCTCTTAATTGCAGATTTCTGGTATCGCCATTTTGGCCATCGGAATATGGGTCGAAGTGGAACTGTACAAATATATGGAAATGAGTACCGCCTTCAGTAATACTGCTTCTTACGTTCTTATCGCTACTGGATCGTTAATTATTCTGGTCGGTTCGTTCGCTTGTTGCTGCACCGTTAAAGGCCAGCCGGCTCTACTTTATGTCGTAAGTATTCATATCTTCAATGTGCTGCTTCTAACTATGTTTGCTATCAAACGAACTCGTATGTCCTAATATTTTTAGTTAGTTAACTACAGGTGTTCTTCTGCTGAATTTTATTACTTTAGACTTCTCAGCGGAGAATAGAAGACCTGTTTTAGTGGACCAGTGGAATAGTAGGAATCTCCTAAAGAGCTATTTCCACAGAAGGATGGATACTTAGACAGATGTCATTTATCGCTAGTGTGAAAAGTGTGGGGCTTATTACTGAGCCTTGAGGAACACCATTATGTTGGTCGAAGGCCTTTTGGGGCCTGAATCCAGACTGAGCTGTAGATAAAAAGTTATGGTTTTCAACATCCAAATTAACCTTTTGTTTATCATTTTCTCTAGCAGTTTACCAGTTAACGAAATAGGATGATAAGAATTTGGATCGGTCTGAGGTTCGTCTGGCTTTCTGCCTGTTAAAATAATTGATTCTTGCCGCCGTTTCGGAAATTCTAATAGTGGACTGGGGCTGCCAAAAGAGTTTTCAAGAAATGCTACGAAGTTTTCGATTGTTAGAGTAAATGTATCTTGAGATTTACTACATACGTCCAATATATGTTTCTTTGTGGATTCTGAGAGTTTAAATTCTTCATAGATATGTTTTTGTTACGATTGTTTGAAATATTTTGGGGTACAGGAATATTATTATTTGATTCTGCTGAGCTAGGGCGAGCTGTTTTATGTACGAGTGTTAGATAATTCTGAGTTTGAGATGTAGTTGGAACGACTAAATTTGGAAGAAGGTCTGCCAGTTCTATTTGTGTGGAAGTTATTTCCGATGAAACTGCATTCCAATTTATCAGTGGATAAGAAGATTCAATGAGAATTATTCTCGAAAGAGATAACTAGCGATCTTTGAAGTTCGTAGTTATCGGCAGGTGGAACAATATAGACTTGTCTTCTGAACGAATGCATGTGGCTGTAATCATCTCCTGGAAAAGATATTTCTGAAGTAAGTTGTAAGCCGTATTTTTCGAGAACTGTCCGAATTAAGTAGTGAGGGATAAAAGGACACACATTAGAAATCGAAACTCTCTTTGCTGGCGTTACCAACCGCCTTATTGGTAGATCCAGTTCGCTAATATGGATAATGGGATTGTTTTTAATTAAATGGTCCACCAGGCCAGTTTTACTTAAATACTAAGCTACTTCCACACGTGAAGTGAGATAAAATAAGAGATAAGAACCTCGACCTTGGCATTGGCCTTGACCTCGACTTTGACCTTGACTTTAACCTTGACCGGTTGACTCTGTTGTTTGACATTCTAGAGGCAATAGTAATATTCTTTGGACCTACAATGATGGATTTAGCATAAACGAGCAGTTTACAAACTAATGCTTGCTCTTTCTTTGGAAAAGAAGGTTTTGGAATGGATTTAGCGGCGAACCAGGAGGGACAACGTTATTTTTTAAAGTTGGGGTGTTGTTTACTAAGGGAGAACTCATTGTGTTGCCCTTGTAGTCAAAAGCAACAGATATGTAAGAGTTTGAAGATTTGGTCTCTTAACTAAAAGACAACGATGATACAGAACTGGTTGTCAAAAAAAAGTATTGCTCTTGATATTATGCTCATTATCACTATTATAATTAGTTCTATTGCGGTAAAAGTCCAAATTTTACTCAATGAAACCGAGTCTATTTATACTTTGACACAACTGTCCGATATGAAAATTCTAAAAAAGTATTAATTTTCCCATGTTTTTTTCGAAAAATTTAGCACAATTCAATTTTTTTATTAGACTGCGATTTAGCCAAGAATCTGGGTTAAATACACACTTCGAATTGATCCGATAACGCCTCTTCCTTTTCCTTAAATACCATCTTCCTCGACGTGAAAGAAGAGAACAGAACAATGAACTTTGCATACCTTTTCAATTTCAAAAAGGAAATGAAATAACACGTATGAGTGCAATTGAAAAGTTGACATACACCTCCGAGGAACCGAACAACGATTTATCATTATTTCAAACCGCCCATACGGAAAGATCAACACTCTATTATAAACAGTGGCGGATCTAAAAATAAATTTATAACATCTGTTGGTTTTGTATTTATTATACGTAATACTATGAAAATATGTACGCCCATGGAATTCGTATTAAAATAAAATTGTACTGTTGGTCAAATTGGCTACGATTTAGTTAGATAATTTGCGAATTTCAAAATAATTTATATTTTCTCCTAAAAGTATGAAATCTCAGATTTTCGCTGATAAAGTTGAAGAAAATAATGATTTTTTATTAAAAAGATAGATTTTCTAGAAAACATTTGAATTGGAAATAAATTGGAGAACCAAATTCTTAAAAAATATATTATAAAAAAAGTTTTTTCAATGGAAATATTAAATTTCTGAGAAAAATCAATTTCTACATATTTTTTAGCGAAAATTGTAATTATTACATTTAGAATTAAGTTTTTTCCAAATTTTTAATATAAAATGCCAATCTTTTTAAAATCCCAATTTTTTTACATATATTTTAAGAATAAACCAATTTTTTTCAAATTTAAATTCTTGTCATAAAATTGCACCTTTTTTGAAAATCTCAAACTCCAATAAATTTATATATAACAATGCCAGATTATTGCAAGAATTAGAAAAAATTCTTAAGAAATATATAAAAAATTTATAGGTTTCTATTTTATCCGAGAAATTTGAATAAAGTTAGTATTTCGCTAAAAAATTTAATAAAAAAATACTGGTTTTCTCCAAGAAATTTAAATTTATCAAAATTTTGTTTGTAATTCACAATCAATTATTTTTTTATTTATATTTTGTAGTCCGTCATAATATTAATTGTAATAATAATAAGATTAAATTATTTTATATTATATAAAAAATCCCGTTATAATATAACATTGTTTTAATAAACAAATTTCTTGAAGTCGTGATTTATTCAAAGTGTATAAATTAAAATAAATTAATGAGAACATAAATTAATAAAAATATATGAATGATAATATCATGAATGAAATAAACGAATTAAAAAAATATTAATGAAAATAGTAGTGTAGTAGTAGTAGAATAGTATATGATGTATAAAAAATGAAAATACATAATGTGTAGATTTTTTAAAATAAATTTTGGCTCTTCCCAAAATAATATAAAAATTTGAAATAATAGGGATATTCTAGGTATGAAAAATTTGAAGAAAAAATTGTATTTTAATACCAAAATTAAAAACATGGAGGTTTCACTTAAAAAAAGTATTTAATTTTTTTGAAAAAATTAGATTTTCTATAGAAAATTTGATTTTGAGAAAAAAATACTTTTTATCAGCGAAAATACTAGATTTAGATAAATTTAGGATAAAATTCAAATCACTTTAAAATTCTTGTGGCAAAATCGCAATTGTATCAAATTTTTCATAGAAAATCACAACCAATTAAATTTTTTTTTTTTAATTATTACTTTTTCAAATTTAATTTTTGCTTTTTGGGGGAAGATCCTAATTTTTCGAATAAAATGCCAATCTTTTTCATTGAATATCCAGGTTTATTTAAATAATTCCCCATTTTTTTAAATTCTTACCTTAAAATTGCAATTTTTTTGAAATTTTTTAAAGAAAATCTTTTTGAATCTATTTATTTTTATTTCAAATCTTAAGTTCAAAATCATATTTTTTGGCAAATTTTTCGATAAATTTTTTCGAAATTTATATCTGAATAAGTTTTTTTTTTTTGCAAAATAAAAAATAACTTTCTATATTCTCTTTTTAATAACTTTGTATCAAAATGTTCTAAAATTATAAAAAATTTGATGTAGAATGATGTGAAAATCTAGTCTTACATAATTTATTATGAAAAATGGGTACGTGCAGACTTGAAAAAAAATTTAAAGTTTAAGTAATCTATATATAGATATTTTAAGCAAAAACATATTTGGTTTTATAAGAAAACTTTTATAAAACTATTCATGAAATCATCAAAAATATTTGGCCAGTTCATTCTAATTTTTAAAGCCATACTCGAAAACCATTTCATCACCAAAAATGTCAGTAACAATATAATTTATTCTACATTAAATAGCCCATTTAAAAAAAACAAAACAGTTATAACCCCTTTCTTTTTATTTTATTTTAGTACGGAATTTTTTTGGGCGGGATCTTTTTATTGGAATTGGGCGCCGGTCTTTCGATTTTCGCTTACCGTGCCAGACTCACTGAAGGATTCAATGATGGACTTACAGAAGCGATGATGAATTACAGAAACGATACCGCTCATATGGCCCAGGATTTTGATTTGATGCAAGAAACGGTAAGACACGACTTTTTTTACGTTTTTTTTTATACAGATTCATTCGAAATTCTTATATCAATGCTCTCGAGAAATAATAAATATTTTGTTTTTAATTATCTACTGTTTTCAATTTGAAGTTGGAAAATAAACGTTCGGGCTAAAGTTAATCTTAACTTTTATAATACTCGCTAGAAAAAATTATCAGGGTATTATTTTATGAGAAATTTTTAGAAAGGAATTCATGTCCCAACTTTGTTTATGAGTCAAAAACCATATTTTTATATTTCGAAAGGTTTTCAAGGAAAAATTATAAACAATATTGATTTGCTGCTAAATATTTGAAATAGTTTAAGATTTGATTCAACTTTTTCCAAAAGAACAAAAAGGCTGCGATTTTCTTTGAAATATTTCAAAAAGTTTCAAATTTTTGATAAAAAAAACATTCGATTTTTTTTAAGTAAATCACAATTATTATAAATTTCCTGTGGAAAATCGGCGACTTTTTCAAATTTTCGTTCAAAAAATCTAAAACAAATTTTTTCTGCTTTATTCTCGGTACAAATTTCAAATCGTTTATCATTTTTTACAAAACACATGCAAGATTCAAATTGAAACTGATAAGAAAATATTTATCTTTGAATAAAAAATCCATAAAGTGCTTTGAGTTAAGAGAATCTGTTTAATAAAACGGCAGCTGTTTTATTGAAAAAAAGAAAACTAGACTCTTGATTATAATTTGTCGTGCGGTTTTACGGTATTTTCTACTTTACTCGGCACTTTAAATATAGAATTACCATAAAAACAGTATCAAATGTCACATACGGTCCGAGGTTGAAAACTAAATGGCGTGCATAAATTCTCTTTTCTCATATTTTTCTTGATAAAAAGAATCTGCGATTGGTTTTTATTGTATAATAATGTATATATGTTTATTTTGATTTGATATTTTATTATACAGTGTGAGGGTCCAAAAATTTCGGAGCAGCGTCAGTTTCTCGAAATCTCTTTTACTTTTTGAATTATCGATTTTTTTTTAAATCACTTCCATAAGTTTTCAAAAAATTCATAAATCAAAGAATGTGCCGTCAGAGTTGTTTATCTAAAGTTAATTTCACTTCCTTAATGTGAAACAGAATTAATTTTTCTTCGATAACGGACATTTTCGGGATATTCCACCAATTTGCGTAATTTTAGTTTTAATTCCGATTCCGTCACAGTAGACACGGCGCATAAAAACCATAGACAATAAAAATAAAAGTGTATTAGTACCACCACCGTTTCGGGGTGGCGCTGTTGGTAAGTAATGAAATTAAAAGAATAAGTACCTAATGACCGAATTATGAATGAAAATAGTAAAGTAGTAGTAATAGTATTAGTAGTAGTATCTTATAAGAATAAGAATGAAACAATGAATGAAAATACATAATGTGAAATTTTTTGAAGATAAATTTGGGATCTTTTCGTAATAATATAAAAAATTAAGATTTTAATAAAAAAATGGGATTCTATCCAAAATAATTGAAAAAATTTGGGGATTTCCTAACAAAAATGAAAAAATATGAAAACTGGGATTTTCATTAATAAGTTAAAAGTATTGAATTTTAATGATAAAATGGTATTTTCTGTAAGAAACAAATCGGGTTTTGAAGAAAATTTGAAATAATTGGGATATTCTTAGTCTGAAAAATTATAATAAAAAATTGGATTTTAATAAAAAAATTAAGGATTATTAAATAAGGTATTGAATTATTGATTTTTTTGAAAAAGTGCCCTAAAACAAAATAAATTCGTTTTAAAGAAAAAATAGATATCAAAAACGAAAGAGGACGACGTCTAAGATCGTTTTCCGTCGTTTTTACAAACATTTTTTTTTGTCTTCAAAAATCGCCAAAAATTCATGAAAAAAAAACTGTCATTTGTTTTGGCTGAAATTTTGCACAGAGGGGCTTTGGGAGCCAACAAATGTCGGAGCAGCGTCAGTTCCTCGGAATCTCTCTTATTTTTCGAATTATCGATTTTTTTTTAATTACTTCCGAATGAAAATAAAAAACATTAATCGAAGAATGTGCCATCAAGTTGTTTATCTAAAGTTAATATCACATCCTTAAAATGATACAGAATTAATTTTTCTTCGATAATAAAAGATACTTTTTTTCTCTATATAATTCAGGACGATATTTCATATTTTCGACAATCAATGTAGTATTTCCTATTTTTCCAATTTAATCGTCTTTGTATATAACATCTCTTTTACTTCAGAATACAAGAATCTGTTATATAGGGTTTTCCATTAAGAGCGCAATTTTTTGTTTGTTAATAAAACACAGTATGTCAATTGTAATGATTCAAATTTTTATTTAAAATAAATGTTTAAGGTATGGCAATTATAGCTTGAAAAGAATATCTGACAAATGACCATTTCCAGCTGCTCTACAATAGGTTATTCTTTTGTCAAAATTGTCGATAACATTTTCACACAATTGAGGTTCAATCTCACCAATAACTCGAATTATTTCAGCATTTAATTCATCAATTGTTCGTGGATTGTTCCGATAGACAAGACTTTTAACGTAGCCCCAAAGAAAATAGTCCAATGGTGTTAAATCGCACGATCTTGCTGGCCAATTAACATCACCATTTTTTGAGATTACACGCTGAGGAAAAGTTTGAAGCAATAAATTGATCGTATCACCAGTTGTTGCACCATCTTGTTGGAACCATTTATCTCCGATATCAATATTTTCAAACTCTGGCAATAAAAAATTCTCCATAATGCGATTTGTGGAATGTTTAATTGTTGTGAATTGGTATTTTTACATCCAAAACTGAACCACTTTGTTCAAACTTTTCCACTATTCTCAATATTGTTGATTCATTTGGACGATTATGTCGAGTATAAAAATCACTTAATTTACGAAAAACAATTTTATTTTAACGTCCATTTTCATAATAAAGCTGAATTATTTGGACACGTTGTTCTACGCTGTATCTTTCCATTTTATAAATTGCCAACTATAGTAGATTTTAAATGTCAATGTCACTTGGAAATTCGAATGACAGATATAAGAATTATAACTTCACAAAAAAATTGCGTCCCTAATGGAAAACCCTATATAATGAATTTTTGTTTAGCTTCGGTGCTGCGGCAACCACAAACCGAGGGACTGGCTGGATTTGGTGCCCCCCCAACCAATTCCTCCATCCTGTTGCATCAAAGAAAATTGCGATACCGAAAAAGACGATCAAATTTACAAAGTGGGATGTTACACGAAAATCATCAAATTTCTAAACGAAAACGTCGGTACTGTCGCCGGAGCCGCCGTTGGCATCGCATTTTTTCCTCTCGCAGGAGTTTTATTGTCCTGCTGCCTCGCCAAAGTCATCAACAAAACCAAATACGAACAAATGGCTTAAGTACTTAAATTAATGTGAAATATCGAGTTGGGTCACTTGAAATTTTCTTTGGAACTTTCATTTTTTTTTAAATGATTGTTCTTAATGCATTGATAAGGTTTCTACTATGTTTATTTAATATTTTTGGTTGTTTTTACGGCTCTAATTGGTGTTGATAACGCTTCAAATAAGGATCATTTGTATGGAGTATTATTTTTTAGCAAATATGATGAATTAAAAATAGATTAGAAAACAAACATTTGAAGTCAAATGCAAACACCACCCATAAATAATAAAATTAAAATAATTGTACCATTTAGTTTCTTGCGGATCATCAATGACTAATTCAAAAATCCTACATACTCAAATATTTTGAATTCAGAACAGTATAAAAAATAATTTATTGAAGTAACCTTTCATATATAAAATGAGATTGTTATTGTATGATCTTGAGCTGATTGTACATTTATCCTTATAATGTAGTCTTTTATTTAATTTTTGATCTAAACTAATAACCATCTTTGCTATTTTCGCAATTTAATGCACGCAAATGTATTTTCTCGCACAAATTGTCCAATTAATACTCGTATATTAAGCTCTCTCTCTACTTTAACTATATCCATGTAAATGTGATGTGTTTTGGTGACAACTGGGTGAGTTACAACGAAAGATTAAATAAGCATTTTTAACTTTCTCGACTCTAATATCGATACGAAGATTTTAAGAATGTATATACCTTTACCTACTTAGCTTTAAAATATTTACATGCACGTTTATCTTGTATCCCTTGCTTTTTTTTCGATAATGTTGAATTTGTCTATTAACTCTTTTGATAATGTCTATCTCTTGCCAAACTTTAAGATTAATGAATTAGTTATTCGATTAAAATATTCTTTATTTGTAATACAATTAGAGGTGACACGAAAAATATGTTCCTATATAAATTTTAATTATTGAATGTAATTATCTAATGGACAAATAAAATTATCAGTATTAGTAAATTGTTTTGCGAGTGGGATGTTGCAAATTTGAGGTTTTTATGATAACTAAATTCACTTCAACAAGTGGTCCAAACACACATATCACAAAATAGAGACACTAAAACTAAAAATTTGCATCTAATAAACGAAATAAAAATTCGTTCAGATGTTATTATTTAGTTGCCAGTATTTAAATTTTTTTACATATATTCTTTCTCTTTTATTAATTTTGTATAGTATAAAGAGCCCTGTAGCACACCAACGTGTATTTTCAGTAAAAATTGAAAATTTAAACTTATAATTTGAAACATTATAAACTAGTTACTCTGAAAATTACTGCAGGGTATTTTTTTGAATTGGCAAATGCCCATAAAGTGAATAAAAATGGTAATTATTACAAAGTCAATTGTTTTTGCCTTTAATAATTTTTTTATTAGTGGCAAATATTTAGTCAAATTAAAAATTTTGTGATAATTTTTCAAGAAATTCATCTTTACATTGTCCCAAATTTTTTAAAGATCCTAAAATACGATAATTTTTTTGAATTAAAAATTTTGTGAAAATTGTGATTCTAAAGAATCAAATTTTATGCCAATTTTTACCTTTAAATATTTTTTTAGTGGTACATATTTGGTCAAATTAAAGAGTAGAACATTTTCGGACTGTGATATTTTTGATTTACCTACATCCCTTTGTTATTATGTTTAATATTATCAAATAATTCAAATAAAAATGAAATTCACAGGAATTAATTTATCACAAGTCTCGATTTTGTTCTTAACATACTCTCCGACTTAATTTAATGTAACATTATATAGATTTAAATAATGCCACACATTAAGTTTACACTGTTTATGTAATAAATTTTTGTAACGTTTGCATAATTGACGTTGGATAAAAGTGATGCTAATCTTAGGTAATACATTTTTCTGTAATTAATTTTTGCAAAATTTGGATAACCATGTTTTTATTCCAGACTTAGTAAAAAACTTTTTATCAACTATTTGATTGGCACCACAGTTATCTAGATTTTAAAAAATCAAAAATTAGTGTTTGTAGTGATTTATGATATTTTGAGTTATTCAAAAACGATAGAGGATTTATCAAGGCTGGATCTAGTGATAACTAAAGGTTAAATAGACAAAATAATCTTAAAATATTTGGAAAATCAAAATATCATAAGTTAATTGACACTTATATCGTATACATGATGGTATATAAATTTAAATGCAAGACTCGAAAATTTTAAATATTTTATAAATGGATATGTATTGTCTAATCTAATGTAACTTTTGATGTATTTTTAAATATATATTATTATACTCGTTTATACTGTTTTCTTATTTCACCCATAATAAGAGAAATCGACTTTTTTTAATTGTTTTTTTCGAAAATGTGCCCTAAAACGAAAGTAATTCTTTTTAAAGAAAAAAAAAAATAGATATCAAAAACGAAAGAGGGCGACCTCTAAGATCGTTTTCCGTCGTTTTTACAAACATTTTATTTTCTTCAAAAATCGCAAAAAATTCAAAGGATATATAGCCCATCAAAATTTTTCATGAAAAAAAATGTCTTGCGATTTCCTCAGAATCATTTTTACTGTTTAAGTTATCGAATTTTTTTAAATAACTTCCGAATGAAGTATTTAGTAACGAAAAAAACATAAATCGAAGAATGTGCCGTCAAGTTGTTTATCTAAAGTTAATATCACTTCCTTAAATTGATACAGAATTGATTTTTCTTCGATAATAAGACATTTTTGGGATATTCCACCGGTTTGCTGGATTCTTGTTTCGATTCCTATTCCGTCATACTAGACAGCGTATATCACCTATAGAAGAAATTAGTTAGTGTGGTTACAGCAGTATAACTTCTTTTTTTCGGAAAAATATGTCGAATTTATAGAAAGGAAAATTAGCTCTGAAAGTTCAATACACACTATAGTTTACATTATATTACTACATTTTAATTTACATATTCCAATTTTGTACAATAAAATATATAGGAAAACATTCATAAAACCACTCATAAATCGAAATTAAAAGAACTCATTTTATTGGCAGGTTTCAACAAATTCTAAGGGTTGATCACCCACTTCTTTTGGGCTTTCTCCACATTCAAACCTTTTGAAATCCACAATTTCTAAATTGTGTTCTGCTATGACATCTTTAACAGTTAAACTATCATCCAATAGATATTCTTGATGAATAAGACAAGGTTCTTCGTCTTTATTGGCTGCTGGTTTATCATCTTCAGTACCGATTTTCTTTGGATCCATCCCCACAATATGTTGACACAACCCTAATAAACAATATATTTATATTAAAAATAATCTAACATTATCTGGAAAACTAGTCATTAATATGTAATAAACCTATACTTACCTCTAGTAATTTCATCGGTGGTTTCATTTTTCTCTGCTGCTTTATATGCTAAAATTCCTCCCAATCTTCCAACATTGCAATTATAATTTGATACACCTGAAGGATGAGAGTAACCTAGAAAGAACAAATTAGAGGTAATTACAAAAATACTGCGATAGACAAATTACCTATTAATTGGACTCCTGGTCCAGCGTATACACAAAGAGCCCTTTTTAATGAAGCATTTTCCCCAACTGCTCCAATTAAAAGGGCTAATTTATCCGCTAGTGAACTTCCTTCACCAACCTTCAAATTTTTCAACTGGTCACTATCCAAACAAACCTATACAAAAAAGATCAATAAAAAATGAGGTTAAAGAATAAAACTCAATTATATTTACAGAGTAAAATGAAAAATTGAGAATTTCAGAACCAGAGTGGACCATCTCATAAAATATTATTTTTTAGACTAAGGCTATTCAACAGTAAATTTTATGATTCTCGTAATAGTGTGGGAAAGTACACTCCTTTATGGTTCTCAGCTTCTCAATTAAAAAGCAAACTTTGTGAAATTGCAACTCAAAAATATTGAAAAAATAGATATAGTGCTGCGGATAAGAGAAATATCCATATAAAACCCCTGATTACTTACTTTCGTTAACTGACCATGTCCGCTATGTTTTTTAACATAAGACAAGCACGCATCAGTAGTTTCCTTAACAATATTATGAAATTCTTTATTTCTGGACACGAAATCTGTTTCACAATTTACTTCTACCAGTACACCTCTGTTTTCTTGTATAGCAACCCCAATCAAACCTTGTGTAGTTTGCCTTCCCTCCAGTTTCGTTGCTAAAACATTTAAAACACTCATTTTAACTATTCCTAATGCTGAATAACCAAAACTATTTGTATGTCATGCTTATAAGTGGCTTAATTAAAGTTAATTAAGATTAATCTATTCAGTTAGATCATTTTAAGAGTTTTATTCACGTATGGATAGTGTTGGGAGAAAAGGGTACTTTAATAATTTATATACTCAGTAATTTTGGATAATTGGGGCCCAATAAAGTCAATCATAATTTGATAGTGTTAATTTTACCTTTGGACCATCCCATTGTTTGTGCTTGTTTTTTTAACCAGTCTTCAGCTTTGACCAAATCATTGTTGTATATTTCTAAAGCTTTCTTGCAATTAGCGAAAGTATAACCTGTCTTTTTTCGAAGGGTTGCCAGCAGGGATTTCTCAGCGACGAAATTCGCCTTCGTTAGGTACAAATGTCTTACCGAATGTATGCAAATCTGTGTAATCAAAACCATTATAAATAGTACTGTGGAGGCTTCGCAAAAATAAATACTATACATGTTTATGAATTGAACAGTTACACTGCAAATTTTACCCAAAAAATTATAGTTAATTAAAAATCACTGTATTCTTAGAAAACGATTGATTTCTTTTAATTCATAATTATATCGGTTTCCATGGTAAATTAAATAGTTACTGAAAAGTAAAAGAGTAGGAAGTGTCTTTCACGCGAAAATTGCAATAGTTTTATATCAATTTTTAAAAAAATGGGACACTGACTAGTTTTCCAATTTTAGGTATGTATACTTACCATTTCTATTCCGTTAAGTTTTATTAAATTTAAGTTAAAATTAGTGTTGATAATTTTCCCAATATCGAAAATGATCTGACGGTTGTCAAATAGGTATAATTCCTCTTCTTTTTCGCTGTGGCTTCTACCTATTCAGTTAGTCAATACCAATTAGTTTCATAACTTACTTTAAGAGATTATTATTTTTTAAACATAGCCAGTTTCTTATTATTCATAAAATTATCAAAAATTCTCTCATCTCTCAAGTCTAATATTACCAAATTGTTTTAAAATCAAGCGGAGTGAAGGCAACCACTAATACATCTGATTGTAATTCTGAGTTGCCTATATTGAAACATCTTTATTTTTTTCAGAATTTTAGGACTTTCTTTAAATCTTGATTGATTTCTCGTTATTGTCGTTAGAGGAGATGGTATTTCCATTGCACCATTACCCTGACGATCACTTTTAGATCCTGACTTACATTTGTAATTATTTTGGTTCAGAATAAGCAGGACTCATTTGGTTCTAAAGTGTTTTATCATGCTAGAATTTCGTTTCCTTTCAAAGCCAGTATTAATAATATTAGGAATTTTAACTTTTATAAATTTGTAGAGGTGTTCTTAAAAGTCTACTGTTAGTCAATTCTTAAAGGGAGACCTTTAAATCGCATAATGGTGTAGCTCTATATTCTAAAAAATAATGGAAAAATATCAATATTTGATTCTTAACTATTTTTTAACATACTTTTGCATATACTTACAGCTTTCTCAGCCAGTGCATTCGATTTAGGATACCTAAAACTTGAAAATATTAATTGCATATTTATTTCTTTTGCAAATTTATTTTTTTTAACTGAAAGTTATTAAATGGATTGTTGGCCGATATAAATTGAGATGTGATTTCACAGAAAGAAAATGTCTTTTAGTTTGTTAATTTTTTCATATACTGATTCATTTTTTGTCCTTTTAGCTCAATCTAATTGCTATAATAGTCAAAAACAACAAGAACATGTATGGAGTTATATTCCAATATATCTGAAAACTCTTTCTTAAGGGGTACTGTTGGAATACTGATTAAAGATTTTTTGTATTATTATTACTAAATGATTCACATATTTTACACTATGAGATCAGATTTTGAACTTCAGATAACATTCCAGGGAAACAAAATATTTTCCTACCTCTACTTTTAGTTTTTTCTATCCCGAAATAAAATTTATGTAATTGTTGTAACACATAGTTTCTTAATTTTAATGAAATCATTTTGTTATTGAAAAATAGTATTCAACCTTTTACATTTACATCATCAAATCTACATTTATACATCAATTTTAATTTCCTTTCCTTTAAAATCTCTAAACAAGCCCAACCTGATCCACAATATGTTTTTAGTAATTGAATCATTCATTTGAGAAATCCTATAAATCAATTTAAAAAAATTGTTTAAAAACCACAAAAAAACTGTCTATTGTAACATACTTAATAGAATTCCACTGTTTAATTGATACAATAGTTATGGTTCATTAATATTTTCTTATATTTGGAGGGCTTTTTTTACTAAATATAGCGAATATTAACAAAATGTCGCAACGCTCAAAAACCTGACTTATGGGGTTTCTCAAATGACCAATCCAATTTTAAAGAATGATCCTCTTTTCTTTGCTCTTTAGTTTCATTTAAATGATTATGTTTTTGGTAAGCTCTTTTCTATATACCATTTACATCAGGCGCATCATAAACTTCATTTTTTGTTAAAGAACTTGACTTATAAGTCCAGTATGTATATTTTACTGTCTTATAAGTACTCAATAGTGAATGAACATTGTACATTTTTAAATGTAATTTCTTGAAATTTCCTAGTTATATTGTTTAAGTTTTTTTCTTTAGGTAGTTAACCATACCTAGAAATTTCATTCGTTCAGATTTATTTTCAGGAGTTTCTAAATCCAATATAGTTTATTAACATCGAATTCCATCGAATCTATAGAAATGAAATCCATATTTACCCATGCAGAGAGTTCTAAAATTGGTTCCCCATTTTACATCAACTACAACAAATTTTACATTATGTTCTTTCTTATTAACAATACATTTTATATTACATATCCGAATACTTTAATTTGATTACAGCAATAGTTAACAATTATTTTACTATGATTTATTAAGTTATCCATTTTATTTTTATTACTTGTTAATACTACGATTTCTCAACTTCTGTTATTAAAATTATTACTTTCAATACAAAATTCACTGTTATCACTATTATTTCATGTAAATTTTTATTAAAATTAGGTCTATATTTATTGTTATCCTTATTATTAGGCTCAAAATGATAGAACCTCTTTTAAGACAACTAATAGCAAAATTATTTAATTTGTTGTTTACTGTACTTCAAAGATAATTATTACGTTTATTAATGGATCTTTTATATATATATTCTTAGACTATGCTTTAAACTTTATGGCGTCTACCCTTTCCTTACCTTTGAGACCTTTTTAACATATTTTCTGCTTGTAGCAGAGTTTATATTCATGTCCTTAATAATTATTCTTGTACTCCCCACATCATTAATGCCCAATATTATTGTTTTTTAATAATGATTCGTTGTACTCTTCAAAATTGCCAAATATTTTTAAGACTTTAATGAATTGATCAGATAATTCATCCTCCCTTATTTCTACTGAAAAATCTCGAATGTCATAGATTCTTATCCTGTAATGATTTGGTCCATTGTGCATCCAAATTTTAACTCTTGCAAGTTGTTCAGTTTCCATTTATACCAAAATTATAGCTAAAAAGAGAAAATACAATGAATTTCAAAAGGCTTTCAACTCCTATGTTTTGATGGTCTTTACTTTTAGAAAAATGGCAAGTAAAGATGTGGAAAGGGATCGTTTAATTAAGAAAATCGCCGAAAAACGAGCGAAATTGGAGGCTCGAGGAGATATTAAAATTAAAGTTCCAAGATTAACGTTACCATCGGATTTTAACATACATGATCGGACTATATTTTCACTTCCACCCGAATTGCTTAGACCAATATTGGCGTCTTCGCATCCTAAATATAAGAAGCAATTGGCCGCTGAAAAAAAGAAAGGTAATTAATTAGCGTTTCTCAAGTCATTCTTGAATTTTTTGGGTGTTAATTATACCGGTATTTTTTAAAATGTGAAGCTTACTACTGACATATTAACGTATTTTTGGCAGGTATGCAACCATTTTTACGCAATATTGTTACTCTGAAAGTTATGCAACACACAATGTTCGTTAGTATACGTAAGCATTTGACTTTCTTTTATTGTACGTTTCGTGCTCGATAAGGGCCATCTTCAACCTTTTTTTTATTTATCTATGAAATTTCGAAAAAAATGTTTTTCAGCTGCTGAACAAGAATCCAAATTAAAATCTTACACAGCTTTAAGAAAGCAACGTGAAGAATACAGAAATAGATTAGTAAAATTGATAGTAGCAACAGATGAAGAAAGAGAAATGGACGTAGATGGAGATCAGATGCCATCAGCCGAAGAAAAAGAACTATTACGGTATTATTATTACATAAAAAATGGTGTCGATACTGTTCATGTTGCACCAATAGATGAGAAAGTTCTAATTAGAGTAAGTAATAAAATTAATATTTAAAATCCAGTTCCTCTTAGAAAATTCGATCCAGGTCTTATATTTTTGCATAAATATTTTGCCAAGAGTCTATTTTGTTAATTTATTCATTTCCAAACACAGATCTACAACGCTCCCTTTCTATATTTTTTTGACTAGGTTTTAGCTCTGGTGCCCAGAAAATTAATGAAATACGAAACAACTCTAGCTCAATCCATACAAGACGTAAAAGACGATTTCATGATGGCCGTTAAAAAAGCAATTGTGGATTTCGTATTGCAAGATCCCAATTTCATCAATGCCGTAGGCGAAGATCTTACCACAGAACAACTAGAACTGAAAGAAATGGGAGGAAAGTACAGGGGGTCTTACAATACCGCCAAATTAAAACTTACGAGGAACTTACATTGCATCAATCCATGTCTGGCTGGTATAATAGATATCTGGGAAAAAGATTTCATGTAAACCGTACATAAAAAAAATCATCCTGTATATCTGAATGTTTATTGTATTTTAGTAAGCTCCGGTTGATCAATATTAACGAACTTAAAGCTCATGTTGGGGCGTTTGAGCTGCAAGAGTTTAAGTATCTCACACAGAAACACATAGACGATTGTAAAGATGATTTGATGGGAAAATATTACTATGCAGTTACTGATCTTTTTTTGCAAGGCAACAAAAAAGGACAATTGCCGGATCCAACTAAGAAAAAAAAGATGGAATCTTTTTATAATTCAGTTGCCAGCATTATGACTTACCATATGCAAACGTTGTGTCTAAAGTCATTAGCTGCTTACACCGAATATATTTTAGACGTTAAGGTACGGTTTGCACTTCTTTCTTCTTAAATTATCCACTTATTTAAATCAATCTTGATCTTAGAATTGTTCCCTGTAACCTTAACTATCTTTTACTGCTTTAAGTTTCCGATGGATGAGCGTCGATGTACAGTTAAAATGATAATGGTAATTTTGTTCCGGGTTGGAACTTATTGGTTTTATCTCATATTATTGTTTTGTCATTTATTTAGTTCAACAATTTATGTTAACTGATTTTGTCTTTTATTGTTTTGCTCACTTTTTTTTTAATTTAGTATATTTTTTGTTCCAAAAGGATTTAAAATCTTATTGCTATTTAGATGCACTCTTCTTCAGAATTGTTGGAGACGCTTTTTTTTCTCAATACCTTGCCAAGCAAACAAGAAAATTACGTTGAAAATAACATTAACAATAATTACGACACCGTTTTCTTACAATTTTTCGTTAACAAACATTGAAAATCATATTGAAAATTAGTACTAAACATTGACAATTATTGGGACACGATTTTCTCAATTTTTCGTCAAACAAATTTCATTCTAAATGACAGTTGATATTGACAATTAATAAGGTGGTGTTTTGTTACATTTTTTTGTAAAAAACATTTAAAATTATATTTAACATTGAAAATTATTGCTGAAACTGACAGTTGGCAATGGCAGTTTATACTGACAATTATTCCGACGATGGTTTTGTTACAATTTCTCTTTAAAAAACGTTGAAAATGAGTTTACAAATGACAATTACTGTGACGCCGTTTTTTCAATTTTTTTGTCAAACAAATGAAAATCACGTAAAAAATGAAAATAGACAAACACAGTTGATATTGACAATTATTGCAAAATACATACAAAGGGAAGAATTCAATTTTTTAATGGTTTTAGTACGCAAATAAGGGTTTCCAAATTAAGCTGCAACAAAGAGGAACTGTTTTAGTATTTGAACCATCTTTTAAAAGTTTTCGGGAAAGTTTAGTTTCTTTGCTGGATACGATGATCCAAGCCGTAATGGATATTCCAAGATTGGAAACAAAATTATATCTGGATTGGGGCGAAACAGATAACTTTTTAAAGGTAAAGTAATACTCTGTAAAAGAAAAATGACAAAAAGTTTAATCACCTTTTTTGATCAAATTCCTGCTTGGCTTTTAGTAATAGTATTACAGTCTCATTTTTACACAATTTTAGCCTCTGATATCCGAAGAGATAGTCAATTCTTATAAAGAAAAAATTAAAAACCTGCTCGACGATCAACGAATAGCTCCTGAGTTAAGAGTACAAGATTTTGATGAATTCCTGCCGTTAATAAACGGTAGTCACGAGGCGTTTGTTACCGAATTCCTAGACGTAATAATAATACATTTAAAATGTTTTGTACAAAAAACCAACTTACACATTTTTTAGGAAGAACAAACCCTTGAAAGGCTGAACGAAGAAATCGTTAGATTTGAAATAATCACGGCGAAAGTACCTTTATCCACTGATCACTACATTCGTTTGGAAATGTACGATATGAACAGAAACGATTTGATGAAAACATTGGAAAGCGCCGCTCAACACTTTACGGATTTGCTGATACAAAAATGCATTAAAGATTGTCAACATATGTGCAAAGCGTAAGTACTTACACTTGATTAGATAATAAAATATGCGTGAGTTACATCGGGACGACTAGCAGGTCTACCGTGATTCATTCCTAAGGTCCATTTCGATTCCTTTCGTACTTACATGAACATTAGTTGACGTTACAGGAATTTATTCACCATCCATCAAATTCTGAATCTTCCTAGTAGTTTTATACTCTGGTTTTTACTACTCATTAAGAGAAGTTACATTTCCTCTACTTTTTTTTTATTTTCGAGGTAGAAGACTGCTAGGTTTTCCTCACACTGGTCTTCTTCTTTTCTGCGTGCTCTTCTTGGTGAGTTTTTATTGCTTCTAAGTGTTGCTCGTTGGTCCTCCTTTTTAGCATTTTGGTCCATTATTCATCCATGATTCAATCCAAGGTCTAGTTCATGTTTCTCGATCTAAAGTGACTTTGGTAATTTTCTCTGGATCAATCCGTCAGTTTTCTTGGTTCTTAGTCAAGATGTTTCTGTAGTTCTTCTAATAGCTTCCTGGTTCTGTTGTTCAAGATTTTTAGACTTATCTATCATTCTTACCCTCACTAACTTCATTATGTATGATTTTTCCGCCTCTTTTACCCTCTCTCCCTATTTCTTCCTGCTCTCTTCCTCTTTTTTTTCCTTTATTTCCGTCACTCTTTCTCCCTCTTACACTAACAACTTCCTTACGCTTGCTTCTCTCTCTACTTTTTCCTTTTCCTCACCCTATCTCTCTAGTTCTCTTGTTCTCTCGTTCTCTCCTTCTTTCGTTCTCTCGTTCTCTCCTCTCGTTCTTTGCTTCTCTCTTCCAGTATCTCTCTCCCTCTATCTCTCAGCCTCTATCACTCTCCCTCTCTATCTTCTCCTCTCTCTTGACCTCTCTTTCTGTCTCCCTTTCTCTCCATCTCTCTCAAACAAATCTTTTTCCCTATTCCTATCCCTATCGAAGCTTCTCACTCTGGATTTTATCAATAATTCGAATTTAGTTCTAAAATCCGTAGATGTTGTGCGAGTTCTTCCAGCTTAAACACTATTTGTCCATGGCTTCTTGTACCAATTCCTCTAAGTGTGGGAAACGTGTAGTCTCACAACAGTACAATATTTTGACCTTTTGCCTTATGTAGCCCAATCCAATTTATTACTATGCTTCGATGATTATTGGAGAGTATTCCAACCTTTCCATTTGCATTAGGTTGACGGAAGAATATCAAGCGATTGCCGATAAAGCCTTAAGTCTTCCACCCGATACTCACTCTTTGATGGAATTGATGAAATATGTGAATAACGTGGAAGCAACCAAACTGGGCGAAATGGAAGATAGTCTGAAGGACGTAATGGCTTATATTCTATCATTAACGGATCACGTAATATTTACTCCAGTGGAGATGAAAATTAACAACAGCGCATTCCAATGGTAAGTTAATCCAGTGATTTTGATCTATGAACTGATATAACTAGAGTTTCTTAGGTTCTTGTACATGCCGAAAGTAATAGAGGAACACAGATCTATGATCGAATCTAAAATAGACGAATTTCAAATTTCGCTCAAAGTCAGGATCGAAAAATTCGAAGCCGAGCTTGACATTTACGCTAAATTGGTCAACGAAATTGAAGATTGGGGTGATATTAATGAACTGCCCAAATATTATAAGAAATCTACTAAACTAGATGAACGGTAAATATTATTTTTATCCTTACGGACAATTGTTATGATCATTTATTTTAGATTAACTAGAGCAATGGAAAAGATAGACGAATTTAACGAAGAAGAAAACGCTTTCGGTTTTGAGACGACTCAATACCCATTAAGGAAGCAAGTTCACGACAAACTCATACCGTTCAAAAAACTTTTCGATAATTCAATGGATTTCATGACTAAATTCGAATTATGGATGAAATCCAAAGTGGGGAGCTTCGATCCCGAATCCATCGATTCCGATACGGCCACAATATACAGGAACGTTTACAAACTGGAAAAATCGTTTGGGGAAAAACCCAAAACGCAAGCCTTAGCCACCACTGTAAGTTCCTAAATTGTTTCATAATTTTAGTTTTTATTTTTAAAAAAAATATTAATTGTGTGCAAAAAAAAATGTGCAAAACGGGAAGAGAGATAGGGAGAGAGAAAGGGAGGGAAAGGGAGCGAAAGGGGCGAGAGAGATAGAGAGAGAAAGAGGGGGAAGGATAGGGAGAGAGGAGGATAGAGAGGAGGAGAGAGAGAGGAGAAGAGAGATGGGAAAAAAGAAAGGGTGCGAGAGGAAGAGAGACAGAGAAAGATAAACATAGAGAGAGGAAAAGAGCGAGAGGGAGAGCAAAAAGCGGGCATAAGGAAGTTGGTGAGTGTGAGAGAGATAGAGGAGACTAGAAGATAGATCCACAGTGTGTGTGAAAATCATTTTAACAAATAACAGTTTGAATACTTCCTGATTGTACTAAAAGAATGTTTTGACTAAGTTTGTTATAATCCCAGTTGACATGACAACAATTTTTCTGTCACTTTCTTCTCTAGTTTCCTATCCATGAGGTCTTCCTTTTAGGCTTCTTTTTTACATTTACTATTGTGTTATTTGTATTGTTGGTCCTCTACTCCCAACCATTTAAATTGTCTTTTTATTTTTTCTATTTCTCATGCCTCAAGCTTTTTCTTTTTATATTTTTGTTAAAACTTGATATATTATTTTATGAAGTTCTTCTCTGTCCGTTCTTAAAATGATTCTTCTTCTGGTATTTCCTGTAATTCGCATTGTAATTGTTTATTTGCAGATTAGAGAACGAATTGAAGCTTTCAAAGAGCATATGTCCATTATCCAAACACTTGGTAATCCTGGAATGAAGGAGCGCCACTGGGAAAAAGTTTCTGAAATCGTTGGATTCCCCATCATTATCAGCGAAGAGCTTACTTTGGAAAAGATCATCGATTATGGTTTGGACGATTATTTCGAAAAGTTCGAGGCTATTTCCGAAGCAGCAACCAAGGTACGTTTTTTAAAATCCTCCTTTTCCAAATTCTATATATACTTAAACCCTCTTAGGAAAACAACTTGGAGAAGAACCTCAAGAAAATGTTTGTGGAATGGGAGGATATATATTTCTCCGTTTTGGTTTACAAAGATACTGGCACGTACATTGTGTCTGCAGTTGATGATATCCAAGTGTTATTGGACGATCATATTGTTAAGACGCAGACCATGAAGAATTCACCGTATATTAAACCATTCGAAAAAGAAACCCTGTAAGTTATCCTAAATTTTATTTATATAAAATTAGTCAATTGAAAATGAGCCGTTTTTTTTAGTGCTTGGGAAGCAAAGCTTCAATTACTACAAGAAATTTTAGACGAGTGGCTGAAAGTACAGGCCACGTGGATGTATTTAGAACCAATATTCTCCTCTCCAGACATCCAGAATCAAATGCCAGAAGAAGGGAGACGATTCAGCGCTGTAGATAAGGTATTGGTATTGGTATTGGTATTGGGGCGGGGAGGCTGATGCTAGGCAAATAGGCCTATTTAGGCCCTTTTTATCATCCAAAATCTTCCACCTCCTTTCTTCCTTACGTCTGCCTCTTCTCGAAACGCCTTGACATGAAGGTTAAGATATGGTTTTATGAGAGGGCGCGTAGACCTTTCGCTTCAATCTGTTCAACACCAAAGATTTCTTTCCTCAGATGCCGGTAGACCTCACAGTTGCACAGATAGTGGAGGGCGGTTTCCTCCTTCCCTCCACATTTCTGGCAGTCTGGGTGCTCCTCTGCCATAAACAAGGACAGGTGTCTTTTTTGGAGCTTGAATGCCCAGTGAGCACTCCAACGATCAACCATAGTTGCTGTCTGGTTCTTACCAGCAGCCACCTGGTCCTTGTCTACATCCTCGACTCCTTCCCGGGCCCTTCTTAACTCCTTTTACGCCCACTCTTAAAGTAAGGAAGAGGTTTGCGCTTTACTTATTCCTATTATTGGTTCCGGTCTGTAGATAAGGTACAAATTAGCAATTTGTATTTGTTACATTTAGACCAACAAGGTAATTTGTTTGTAGATTTGGAGGGATTTGATGAAAACCGTCTACAACGAAACCAAAGTTTTGGTGGTGGTAGAAATCGAAAAAATGGCTGAACGGTTAAAGAAGTGTAACAATCTCTTGGAACTAATCCAGAAGGGACTCAACGATTACTTGGAGAGAAAACGATTGTACTTCCCCAGGTTCTTCTTCTTGTCCAATGACGAACTACTGGAAATCCTGTCTGAAACCAAAGATCCTACAAGGTAATACATCGATTTTTATAATAAACTAAATCAATAATAATTTTGTCGTTAAGGGTACAACCGCATCTTAAGAAGTGTTTCGAAGGTATGGCGAAACTATCCTTCACCGAAGAATTAGATGTAACTCACATAAAATCCAGCGAAGGAGAACTCGTACCTTTGGTAGATGTAATTTCAACTGCACTGGCAAGAGGACAAGTCGAAAAATGGCTTGTGGAATTAGAAATTGACATGAAGAAATCTGTGCGTAACATGGTGAAGAATGCCATAGATGATTACCCGAAGAGACTCAGGGATGTGTGGGTACTAAAGTGGCCTGGACAAAGTATTACGGTAACTACGATTTTTACATTTGAATGCAATTTGGTAAAAAATATTTTTAATTAGAGTGTTGGATGCACTTTTTGGACAACAGAGGTTACCGTTGCTATTACTGAAGGAATCCAAGCTTTGAAAGACTATTTGGTTAAATCAAACAACCAAATCGCGAAGATTGTAGATCTGGTACGTGGTTACCTTAATTTGCAAAACAGAATTACACTGGGTAAGTGTTCAATTAGTTAAATAGATCTTATATAAAAAGTAAATTGTTTCAGGTGCTTTGGTAGTACTCGATGTGCATGCAAGAGATGTATTGTCAATTTTAATTACTGACGGTGTTAAGAATATCACCGATTTCAAATGGTTATGCCAGTTACGATATTATTGGGAGGTTAATATCAAATTTGATGAATGAGTAAAAACAGGAGGAACTAATTTCTTTTTTATTGTAGAATGGCAACTTGATAACATCAATGATCAACAGTACTTTAGCATACGGTTACGAATATCTGGGTAATACTGCCAGACTGGTGGTTACCCCTTTAACCGACAGGTGTTACAGAACCTTATTTGGTGCCCTACATTTACATTTAGGTACAATTTTTCCAAAATATTTATAACCCAGATCTTATTTAAACATAAATATTATTCCAGGAGGAGCACCAGAAGGTCCTGCTGGTACTGGTAAGACAGAAACGACCAAAGACTTGGCGAAAGCTGTAGCTAAGCAATGCGTAGTGTTCAACTGCTCTGATGGATTGGATTATCTCGCTTTGGGAAAATTCTTTAAAGTGAGTTTCATTAAAACTGATCTCCATTGGTCCAATATATCGTTCAAATGTGATTTCTTTAGGGCTTAGCATCTTGCGGCGCTTGGTCTTGCTTCGATGAGTTCAATCGCATCGACTTGGAAGTGTTATCCGTGGTAGCGCAGCAAATTCTAACTATACAAAGAGGTATAAATTCCGGGGCAGAAAAAATGATGTTTGAAGGTACTGAAATCAGTTTGGATCCCAGTTGCGCTGTTTTCATTACCATGAATCCAGGTATACAGAAGATTTCAACTGGTGTAGGAATTCTAATAAATCTATCTTTTTTTTAAGGTTATGCTGGAAGATCCGAGTTGCCGGATAATTTGAAAGCTCTATTTAGATCCGTGGCCATGATGGTACCGGATTACGCTTTAATATCAGAAATTGAGTTGTACGCCTCTGGATTTTTAACAGCCAAACCTTTATCCGTTAAAATAGTAGCTACTTACAGATTGTGCTCAGAACAGTTGTCTTCACAACATCATTACGATTACGGTTGGTGAATTTAAATGTTTGTGTTGGTGTTAATAAGAGAATTGGTATTTTTTGCAGGTATGAGAGCAGTAAAATCAGTATTAAGAGCTGCTGGTGCTTTGAAATTGAGGTATCCTAAAGAAAGGGAAGATATTTTGGTACTCAGGTCAATTATCGATATTAACTTGGCCAAATTTTTGGAACAGGATGTGCCTCTATTCGAGGTAAAATCAAAGTATTTATAATAAGTTGCACTTTATTGTTTTATGAAACTTGCTTCATACTTTTAAGAATAATTTTTAAAATTGGTTTAAGGTAAAAGGTAAATAATGTACAAGGAAATACAAAATTTGGGTAGCAAACTTTTTCCACTGGTTGCTTTCATGATATAAATATTTTTATATGTTGTATGGTATTTTTTTCATGCCGAGCAGGAAATATTGTAGTTCTTGCGATAAATTTGTCAATGAATATCAAACATGTTGAGAATTAATAGTACGAATTGGCTCATTTACAAAATATTGGCAAGTGAAACTTACTAGATTAGGAACACTAAATATCTTCAAAAACTGCTCTCATTGGCCAGTTAAAATAGCAACTTTTATTTACGACTTAAACATTAGCTGCTTTTTTAATTCATTATAGTTTACAACAATATCCCTCAGTTTATAGAATTTATTATAGGGTTACAATACTGAACAAGAAGCTTTTTTTAAAAGGGAAAACTTTAAAAATCTTTAACTACTTTTTTAGCTTTTACCAAACTCTTTCGATTTTTCTTATATGGAAATTTCAACCAAAAAACTAATCTTTGGAAATCACGGAAATGAATCCTCAACATCTGTTACTTAAATTTCACAATATGTTTTGTATATTTTTCCTATAGATCCCTTTTATTTAAAAAAATGTATACTTTTTAGAACAATTATTGACTGTTTAATTTGAGATAAATTCAAGTGTTTTTATAAGGTTCTAGATTCTTATAATAAAAATGATTTCTAGATTTCTATTTTTTTATATTACTTTCACTGGTCTTTAAAGTTGTTTTTAGCTACTAATCTAATCCTTAAAAGTTGGGACACGGGTCCCTTTTTGAAAATCTGAAATGCTCCTAGAAAATATTTATTATTTCCTGAAAGCAATGTGTGGTATAAGTTTGGTACAGAAATTTTGCATCACTTTGTAGATCCTACTTTCTGTATATGTTGGTTTGGGTCTCTTTTATTCTTGGGATAAAAATGCAAAATAAAATTCATCGCAATCATTTGGAAGAAACATTTATAAATACTATTTGTAAAAATTCAATAAAAATAGGTAAATAAAAAAATAAATTACAATTTTCTTAACGAAACAAAAAATTAGTACAAATAATTTAACTGCCCTTTAAATTGATAATATTTTTACAAAAACAATACAACTTCAGATGAAAATCCATAATACAAGAACTTTGATTTCCATAGAGATTCAACCTACTAACAGTACCAATAACCGAAAATGTTTTATCACTAGATTTATACCTAACGGTTACTTCGAAGAGAGCATCACCCGGTGTAGTCCTTAAACTAATCATATAATCTTTAATTTTGTTAGTTCCACTCATAGCAACACCTTCATGCGTCATTATCCTAGCGTTAATGATATCAGCTAAAAATAATTTTGAACATTGCGCGTATCCAATTAATTGTTTATTGATGTAACTAACAGCGAATTTAGCAGCTTCAGCAACAATTTTGTCAGTAATATTTACATTTACACTTTGTTGGCAAGTACACCAATGACTTACAATACCAGCGTCTTTACATGTTCTATTTTTGCTAATTTTCGTAAACATGCTAATCCCTCGTGCATTCGTGGGTAATCTTTTGTTTAAACTGTTAGGGTATAATAGGTCTAATAATGTTTCGTGTAGATCAAATGGGGTAGTTAATCTTCTAGTGTTTTTTACTAAATTCGCTAGTTCTTGAGGATATTGTTCTTTGAACCAATCGGGGAACAGGAAGAACACGAAAGGAAGTCTTTCCTCCATTCTTCCTTGGTAAGTTTCCCGTATATCCCCCCAACGGATCCCATGGTCGCTCATAAATATCACAGCTGTATTGTCCAACAGCCCTTGTTCTTTGAAGTTTTCGAACAAATGGTAGTAATCGTCGTCTCCGAGACGGGGCAAATTGAGGTCGTCATGGGACAAACTCACCCCCCAAAAGAAGGCGAAGTAAGGCAAATCGTTATCGTTCATTGTTACCGCGAATTTTTTTATGTAGTTTTGGAAATCTTTGTAAACCAACCTTGAACCTTGGCACAAAACTACGTTCATGTAACCTTCGTTGCCAATTTCCGCTTCTACGTGTCTACTGAAGTAGCTGTAACCGTAATCAGTTGGTTGCTTTTTGAATCCGTTTCTTTGGTAGTTGAACAGACCCATCCAAGAAGCATCTTCACCATAAGCTGTTACGTAACCTTGTTGCTTGTATTGTTTCCAAATAAAAGGACACTCATCGAAATGATCATTTGTGTCTGGAAAACACTCTTTTACCAATTCTGTTTCGCTCAAACCTGTTAGCACCGGAATAAGATTCGGGAATGTGTTATCTCCTACTTTATTGTAACCCAATAGTTCAATTGCTTGGATCGATTTCAGATAGCTTGCAGTTTTATTTAGTTGTCTATGGAGGTTTAATCTTGATACAGCATCCACTCCAATCACTAAAACATTTAACGGTGGTGGATATGTAGTATCTGGTAATTTTTTGATGCTGCTCAACGGTACAAACGAAAACATATCTTTATAGATCGTTTTATTGTTGTACCCACAAGTTACTCTAATAAAGTCGAAATCTATCACAGCTCTATTTACAATCTCGTAGCATTCTTCGCTATAAGCAATTTTGTTATCATCGTGATGCTCCTTCGGATCAATTCTCCAAAACACATTGTAACAGCAACTGAGCTTATTAACGTCTGTAATATTGTAAGCGTGAAAGGAAGAATTCAACAAATAAACCGAAGTGAGATCAGATTCGAATAAAGCGGGTTTTCCTTTGTTACAAACTCGCGGTGAAGGTTTTTGTATGTACTTCTTTACTTGGTGGTCGAAGGGGTTAAAGTCTGGTATCTTGCAGCCTGGTGTGTAGACCACGAAGTCTTTTGCTCCTTTATCTCGTAGGTAGGTCATGTTGAAAGCAGGTTTAACTGTTTGGAAATAGTAGAGGATGCCGTTGTAGGTGAATATGTAGAAAAAGGTGCCCAGTAGTAGTATGAGGAAAAGTAAAATTATTTCAGGTCGGCATTGGGTTCTGCTAAGGTTCTGTCTGAAAAGATAAAATTGTATAAAAACCAGTGCATAAAATTGTTAGTTATTAATTGTTTTTAGTAATTAGTTAGTCAGAAAATGAATACTTTTGAATTATATGAGTAGGTGGTTTAATAATGTTACATGAAAAATGTTATTATTATTATCAAAATTAAAATTAAAAAAATTACAGTATTTAAAATAAAAAAAAATAGAATTCAACATTTTCAAAGTGTTTTTATTAATAAACAGAAAACTGTTTTTTGCCACTGCACATGGTTTAAAAATGAAATATTCATTAGTGTTATTAGAAATATAAATCTGCTTAACTGATAAAATAGTACCAAAAATGTCCTTTTTGTACATATTTTTTTGTGGGATATATTTAAATATGCTTATAATAAAGTTAATTTTTAGCTAATTAAATATTTAGAATAAAGTTCCAGTAAAATTTGTATTTATGTAGTTCCTCCTCTGTCCCCCTTGAAGGGGGCCTATAGAATTTTTAATTGAAATGGAGAGAAATTTTGAAGGGCTTTAAACGATTTTTCAAAATTATATTTTTTTATTTTTAAACATTATTTATAATATTTTTAATTATTTACTTCCTCTTTCGTTCCCTTTGAGGGTATACCGATACTTTTTAATTTTTAAATGAAATAAGGATTCATTTTAAAAAAAATTTAATTCTCTATTTAACAACATATATAATTTTTTAACTTTTAAACAATATTTATAATATTTCTCATTGCTTATTGCTTTGGGGTTATAACTATATATTTAGAATTTCTAATTCGATTTTAAAACAACACTTTGTATAAAAATATTTAAGTTTTAGTTAAATCAAAATTGAGGTGAAATTGATAAAAAAAATAGATAAAAAAACAAGACAAAATGAAATTAATTGACCAATTTTCAATATTGAATGTCCCATACTTAGGTACACTTTACTATGAAACACGCTGTATAATTTTGCTGAGATTAAGTGTTATTATTTATTTTTGGAGATTGGAGTAATAATAATAAACAAAATACTCAAAAATGATTATAGTATCATTAGTTCAAATATTTGAATTTTTTTATTGAAATCATTAATCTATCAATACAATTTATTACTATATAACAAAAACTCGAAAAAAAAAGAATTGGAATTTAAAGAACGATTAGATTTTGGTAGAATTATCATATCGAAATTTTATTGACATTGACTTCCAAATATTTAAAAAAGCTCTGAATTTAATTAAACAGAAAATTTATGACTTACATTTTATTACAGACATATCTGATTTTCATTTTAATGACAACGGTTTACTTTCATGTACTGATATGAAATGCAAATATTTCTTTTTATATACAAAATGTGTTAATCCTGGCAATAACACCTTGAAAATAGTACCAAATAGAAAATATTTATTTTACGTATAAATATTTTGTTTTTATTTTTACTGCATTGTAAAAAATTTTTGTTTTTTATTTTAGGGCATAACATCGGATTTATTCCCAGGGGCGGTTCTTCCAGAACCGGACTACGTAATTTTAAACAAAGCCGTTCGAGACACCTGCAAGACAATGAACATACAGTGTACGCCGTTTTTCCTGCAAAAAATCCAACAACTTTACGAAATGATCAACGTCAGACACGGGCTCATGATCGTCGGATTTCCTTTTGCCGGAAAAACGACTTGTTATAGAGTTTTATCTGATGCTCTAGCTTTAATCGAAGAAAGAGTAAGTGAGAAATGTGGATCATTTGTCTAGGGGGACCTTTAACCGTGCGTTATTATTATTATTATTATTATTATTAATATTATTTAACTTAGCCCATTTTTAACAGACATATATTTACATAGCCAAATTTCTTTTCATAGATGAATACATTCTAAGTGGAAAATATTTTAAAATTAAACCAATTAAAACTTTACAATGCTAAAGTAGTTAGTTCGTTTCGTTTTCACTGCACACAAATGTCATTTTTTACAAATCACAACTTAAAAATAACTTACAGGAGTCACTTTGAAGAGTTGTTAACTTTATCAACTTGAAATTGTGATAAAATTTCACTTTAACGTGGGTCACGAACAACAACTTTATTTGAAAATGGACATCTTAACTGTTGAGCTTATGGCGATCGACGGTAAAATTGTTTAACTTTAAAACTTAATTGTCACTAATTGGTTACTTGAACATGGTGTAATTTTGACTAATTTTTTGGTTGGTTAGAATTAAAAAAAAATTCATGTATGCGAATGAATTTTAAAGTCTCCTTTTTTATAATTTTCTTTTTTAATTTAAATCTTTCTCATTGTTCTATATTCTTATTCTTATTCATTACCTACTTTATAATAAATAACTTAATCTCCTGTTATTAAAATATTAAACAAATTTGTTTTCTCAAACGGTTAAATATTTACATATATTATACAGTGCAAATAATTGTTCTGCACCACAAAATATTTAAAACAAATATTTATGTGCATTAGTTGAGTATATGTATGTACTTTATTGAGAAAGAATGTCCTGCATAAAATAAAATGTCTAAATATTGAAATTAAACTATAAACACATTTTATAAACGTAGAATGTATAATTCGACACATTTTGTGTTAAAATGAAAAAAGCCAACAATGTAGTTCTAAAGAAAATTGAGTTCAGGTTACGAAAAATTTTTAAGAGAACTTTATACAAAATTTCAGAATATACATACAAGTAAAAGGGGACGAATAGTTGGGAACTATTAATTTTTTTTAATGACTAATTGTATATTAAATTCCTTTTCGACTGAAATAACAAAAGCGGGGATATGCGCGAACGAGAGAAACGAAGAAATAAGGGGCAATAAAATTGTTCGTTTTAGGTTATTCGATAAATTAATTGTTAGATAAATCATAATAAACAAAAAGCCTTTAAAAGCAAATTTTATTATTACCAGCATAGTTTCAGGTTATTAAAATATTTCCAGAATATTACAATGTAATTATTAAGCAATTAAGGCATTATACTTTATTCTTTGGTAATGACGTTGGTACATTCATTATATTTGTTGAAGTGACAATTAAATTTGGTGATATTCATTTATTTACATTTTAATAATTTGATAAAAGGTTTATAATTTCAGGAGCTCGGTCACTGAGAACTTTATTTTTAAATGCATTTCTGTGGTCCATTTTTAATATTAAATACGTTCTACAAACATAATGTCAATACTTAAAGTACACAATTTTCAATACAACACTAAAATTATCCAAATGAATCCATCAAAAGAAAAGTGAAAATAATTGTCTCTTCTATTACCTCGTATTGTTTAGTGTTAATTAAGACGCACGGGTAAAGATCCACTGGAAAAGGAATGTTTACTTTTTTCTATTGGAACGGCCTTATAAGCAATCTAAACTCTAAAACTCTTTCTAACTAACTAACTAACTAACTCTTTCTGGCCTCTTTTCGACGAACACTTTAAGCACTATAATATATATTACACTTTAAACGTATTTTCAAAAATCTTGTTTTTTAGGGTGGAATGGACGAACACAGAGCAGTGTATATAATAATGAATCCGAAATCAATTACCATGGGTCAATTGTACGGCCAATTCGACCCAATATCGCATGAATGGTCCGATGGAGTGTTGGCTGTTAGTTTCCGATTTTTTGCTATGTCAACGACGGAAGATCGGTAAGAGAAATGAGAAAATTAGAGAAACATTTAGAGTGACTCTAATCGCGAGAAGCACTTGACGGTTTTATCTATAATTACTACAAAAACCGATGCACTACATACACTATATTTCACTATTTTAACCGAACCTAGCCGAAACCTAGACGAATGCTCTCGAACGTCTATGTACGTGTACAAATTACAATAAAAAAATATTTCAATAATGCTGGTTTGCACAAATATTTTATATATTATGTAGGCAAAATATTGTAAATTTGCTATTGACTAATCCATTAGTTTAAATAATTCTGAAAATGTGTACTACCATGAAATTCGTATTAAAGTGAAGATGAACTGTAGGTCAAACTGATTACGATTATTGTCACATCTAAATTTATATTGCAATTAATTTAGTTAGATTAGAACATCGATCCTATTGTTTTGTTACCATTTTTTTGCATGTTATATTTTAACTCTATTAAAAGAGGCCAAAATGTTTATATAATTTTTCACATTATTAAACTGAAATCATAGTGTAATCATAACGTTTATTAATCTTACAATTTTCTACTATTTTTTCTTCTCTTTTACCGCAAAATTTGAAAATAATACATTGCCAGATCTAATCTGAAACACCAAAACTTCCTGATAAAACTTTTTTAAAGTCACAAAAAACTAAGATATAACTACTTACCGTCGATTATTAAGTATCATCTTCAATAATAATTTAAAATGTAATAAATATAAATAGTACATACAATAGGAAGACTAAAACGATTTTGACAATTAAATGACAGTTTAAATGCAATTTGTATCATGGCAACCATATACGGATACGCTAAAGTATTTTTGAAATTAAGTAGGTTTCCATAGTTTCAAAGCTTTACATTTTGCCAAAATCAACCATTTCTAGGGCCATAAACATAAACAAAAATGAAACAAAGTCATGGGTTAATAACTATAAAAATAAAATACAACTTATTCAGCCTTTCTTTAATAACTATATTCCAATCATCAAGATTTATAATAAAAGGAAACAGTAGATACAAAAATAGCACAGGCTGAAACAGAGTTAATTTCTTTTTTCCACATTTAAACATTTTAGCAATTATTTTTCCATGGATTTATAATAATTTTGTGTTTTCTTCTAATTTTCTATTATCTCACTTAGTATGTGCTCTTGGTAATCTTCATGTTTTCTTTTTAATAGTCCTGGTTGTTCTTCTTGGTTTTGCATTTAGACCACTTGCTTATTTTTTATTAATTCTCTTTATCTTTAACATATTTTATTTATTTAGTTATGTTTTTCATTAATATCATTGAACTTTTTCCTTTTTATTTACATTCTTTGCTACTTCTGCCATAGTTGTATTTATATTTCCTTTATTTTCATCAATGTCAATTTTTCTCATTTCTTTTAGAGCTCTTTTGTTATTTTTTCGTTACCAGTTGCATTTCATGCTTCTTTCTTATCGTTTTCGATTTTTGAAATCTTTATCTTGTAGGTTCTACATTTCTAAAAGCTCTTTCTTCACGTTTTTCCACTAGTATATGGTTTATTAATTCTTTCGTTTAGTGTTCTTCACATGCCCCAGTCTTTTCAGTTTTTTGCTTTATTGCTTTAATTTTCTTTCTATATCTCTCCATCTTATTTTCGATCTTCCTTTTATTTGCGCTGGTTCCCCTTTTCGCTAATAATATTCTTTGTTACTTAACTGCTTTTACAATGTTTTATGCACGAAACAATTTTTTCTATTTTCAGTTTTCACCAGAATTTTATTTTATTTTGTAGAAAATGGTTGATCTTCGACGGTCCAGTGGACGCCGTATGGATAGAAAACATGAACACCGTTTTAGACGATAATAAAAAATTGTGTTTGATGTCCGGCGAAATTATCCAATTAGCAAACACCACGACTTTAATGTTTGAACCAATGGACTTGGACGTAGCTTCTCCTGCTACAGTAAGAAACGCTCTTCTTGACACTATCAATAATTTCTTTAGTTTAAATCGTATCCAACACCATTTACGTTCTTATTGGTACAACAACTTTAAAGTAGTATCTAACATTTTGACTTATTTAGGTTTCTCGTGTTGGTATGATCTACATGGAACCCATGGCTTTAGGATGGGAACCATTGCTCTTATCCTGGTTGAACACATTACCACCATTTATAAATAACGATTTTTACAAAACGATGTTGTTTAATCTGTTTTTGCGATTCTGCAAGCCACTGTTATGGTTAGTGAAGAAAGGAGGACTCAAGGTAACTTCCTTAATTATTTAGAGCGATTTAATTTGTTAATGAGAAAAATCATTTAAGGAAATAACCGGTGCTCAAGAACACAATTTGGTCAAAGCTGTTATGAATTATTTCGACTGCTTTATGGACGATTTTTACGACGAGAAATATAGAGACCTGGTATCGGATTTGGATGTGAGAGCGCAAATAGAAGGATCGTTTTTCTTTTCTTGTATTTGGGGTTTGGGTAGTACCCTTGACTTTAACAGCAGAGGAAAATTTAGTTTCTTGTTTAGGTAAGATATATATTCAAAGTTTGTTTATTGTACAAGTTTTGGTTAACTGGAAATTTTGTTAAATTTTTCTACTTTTTATCATTTAGATTGCTTTTGGAAAAGGAAGTTCCACCTCAACTTCACGAAACTTTTCGAGATCTTCCGTATTTGGTTAATAAACCAGATAAACCATACATTTTTACAATTCCCGTAGGAGAGACTGTGTTTGATTATAGGTTTATCAAAGAAGTAAGTTAAGAAATAGAAATACTCATAAGTTAAAATAATAAGAAAAAGCTTGAGTACTCCAACTAGAAAGAGTGTTTCAGTTTAGTTTATATCCTGTAGGAATCAATACATTCAACCTTATTTTTCTACTTCTACCGTCCAAAGTTTCTTCAGCCTCTTCATTTTTCCATTTCTTCTATTTCAATCAGTCTAGTTCTGAATTTTTAATTTTTCCTCCCTTTTCTTCCATCTCTTCAATTTTTTCTACTAAGTCCAAGTTCTACAATTTTTAGAGCGCTGGCCAACATTTAGATTTTAATGTGTTAATCAAATTTTTTGCTAATGGTAAATATTTTTATAAATTGAAAATTGTGTTTTGTGCCGAAAGTACCTACACCATTATCACCTCAAACACTTTTTACAGATGTACAATATGGTTGCTCCTATAATTCCAACACAATAGTGTCTGGTGATTTTACTTAGTTTAAATAGTCATGAATTATATGGAGGTTTACATAAATTTTATTATTACCACATGTAGTAACAAGAAATTGCATTTAAATTTCACAATTGACATAGAACATTCTAGAAACTATTTCTTTCCTTTTTTCACCAAATCTTGCTTTTATACCATACTTATACTGTAAAGTAATAATCAAGTTTCAAAAATATTTATTGATTACTACATACAAAACATTGTATTGAGATATCGCTGGGACATTATATTTATCCATATCATTATTATAATGTATGTAACATGGTAGTTTCCAAATTTTTTCTTGTGAGCCAGTTCGAGTCCATCTTCATTATATGCCTCAACCAATTATTTTCTTTTTTTAACTTTCAAATGTATTTCTGTTTCTTTATCCCGGACTTGTTTATATATTTTGGGTATCCATTTATTTCATTCCTCTTCCACCCATTTTATCAATTCTGGATTTGTTTTTCACCAATATTTTCTAGTACTAATGATTTCTAGTTCTATGGTCAGCAGCGCTTCTTTGAATTTTTTACCTTTTGATTTCTTTCATTCTATCCATTTTTTCTTCATCAGTTCTCTTTATTTTCTGCTTAATTGTGTCTTGTTTGGGCTTCCATCATTTTGTTTGAATAGTATTTCTTCTATTATGTCTTTTGTTTTCTACATTTTCCATTTCTGTGACTTCTTTTGTTTGTTATCCTCCCATGTTTCCGGTTCTTTCCCAAAATTTCCTCCAATTAATCATGTAGTTATTTTATTTCCCAATTTTCCATTCCCATTTTTTTCACCACCGATTTAGCCACATTTATTTCCGTATCACAGTCCTCTTTACCTTCTTCGCTTTCAGAATTGTTATATTTTTTCTTGGCTTTAATTTGGTTGATATTTCAAGACACCTGTAAAATTATTTTTGAATGTAATTTTTCTCTTGTTTAGGGTAAAGGTAAATGGAAATTATGGACGGACGAATTGATTGTGGCTCCACCAATTCCTAGAGATATTCCAGTTAATCAAATTATCGTCACTACTGTGGAAACAATTAGGAATATAGCGATAATGCAACTTTTGATGCAACACAATAAACATATGTTTATTATAGGACCTACAGGAACAGGAAAATCAGTATACATAACTGTAAGTTTAATTGATTTATTCTCTTGGGATATTTACCACAAACAAGGAATTACTGTCTGTGTCTAAGTAAACGAGTATAACATAATTAGAAACAAATAAAAAATTCTGTGGCAAAAATGAGGAAATTCTTTATGTAAAATTTTTCAAATCGGCATTTTGTGAGTGATTGAAGAAGTGAATTAGTTGACAGTTACTCAATAACTTTTAGACAATAAAGTGACCCCAATTTTTTTTGGATGGTAACAATGAAGTTGGAGCCATGTATGTTTTGCTTCCCTTGAATCCTGGTATCTCTAATAAATTGGTAAATTTGTATACATAGGATTAATTGCTCGTAGTGTAAATTGGTATAAATAAATCATACTTCACATTAACCAAAAAAAAACGACTTTATTCAATTTAAATATTTTCGTAGGATTTCTTGTTGAAGAAAAATAACACCAAGGTATACATACCACTCTTTATAAATTTCTCTGCGCAGACTACAGCTAATCAAACTCAGAGTATCATAATGGCTAAGTTAGATAAAAGGCGTAAAGGTAAAGTGCCATTTGTTATAAATTTATATCTTTATCGTTATCCTTTATCCTTTATCCTTTATCCTTTATCCTTTATCCTTTATCCTTTATCCTTTATCCTTTATCCTTTATCCTTTATCCTTTATCCTTTATCCTTTATCCTTTATCCTTTATCCTTTATCCTTTATCCTTTATCCTTTATCCTTTATCCTTTATCCTTTATCCTTTATCCTTTATCCTTTATCTTTAATCAATTTCTTATTGGTTTGAAAATATTTTTAGGAGTATTTGGTCCACCTGTATTGAAAAAATGCATAATTTTTGTGGACGACGTGAATATGCCCGTAAAAGAAATTTATGGGGCGCAACCCCCTATAGAATTATTGAGACAGTGGTTCGATCATGAAATGTGGTATGATCTGAAAGAAATCATTCCGATGAAACTTATCGATATTCAGGTAAAGAATTGTAATCAATTGTTTATAAAATCCCTTATTAATTAATTATTTAATTATTTTATCGTTTTTAGTTTATGTGTGCAATGTGCCCACCGGGTGGTGGTGGTAACGTTATTACTGCGAGGTTTATGAGGCACTTTAACCACGTGTGTATAGACGAGTTCCAGGATTCAGTGTTGGTCAATATTTTTGGTAAAATTATGCTGTGGCATCTTGACACGAGGTAAATGTTTAAATTTTGTAGAATTACAATGTTTGAGCAGCGTCATATTGAAATTGTTACATACAAAAAAATCTCGTGGCACTTGACTACTTGAACTGGCACACAAAGAAAATATTAACTAATTCTTTTTAAAAGGTTTTTATTTTAATTTTAATTTTGTTAAAATTTGGCATTTAAATCTTCTTTCTACAAAGAAACTTTTTTAAAAAAGTCATCAACAATTTTTGGATACTTCAAACACACTACTTTACTCCCTCCAACTAATTATTATTGAATTTATGTTTGTATCTTCTTTTGACATTTTATTAACAGACAATATAAGTTCTCAAAAATATTTTAAGTTTAATGTAGAAAGAAAAATGGTCTGAGAAAAAGGCCATCGACGACAAAGACTTGTTTTTCTTTTCTTTTCGTCGGTTGTCGAAGGATCATGTATTCGAAGCAAAGAATTTCAATAAAAATTCATGAGTTGCAGCTTCTGTGATGGTAATTCAAACTGAGTGATGTTTAGGTTATTCGATATCATTTTCCTTGGGAATTTTTCTTTCCACTTAGTACAACCCGAGGTCTTATATTATGTCGTAACTTATATACATAATAGATGTTTCGATGTTTGTTTATTTCTAAATAGCGTTTCTCAAAGTACGATCTTTAAATAATAAATAAAAAGGCAGCAAAATATTTCTCGTTGGCAGGAACTCTAAACCACACGGTATTTATTTTCATTGTTTTTTTATATGAAATTTCCCATGGTGATGATAATGATAATAATAATAATGATACTAATAGTAATAATAACAACAATAATAGTAATAGTAATCATAATATAATAATAACAATAATAAAAATAAGGATAATCATTTGAGGCTAGATAAGAAATTGCAGACTAATTTCAAATTTAAATCGCTTTTATGAATTTATTTATAATTTTACATGCAGCTTAAATTGTCTTACCATTCAACCAGACATTTTTTCCAAGAACTTCTGAAATTTTAATAAAGCTTTTAAAATAATCAGGAATATCATTAAAAGCAGGAAGCAGGAATATTTTATAATTTCCAAGACCCGCTTCCTGGTACATATTCTTCTCTGCTTTTTGCAGAACCGTCATCAGGATTTTTATAAAATAAACTAAAATACTTATAGAGATTTAGATTTCCATGATTTTTGAATAGTAAATGAAGAATTAAGATGAAACAGGAATAATGAAAAATATTGAAATAGAAATAAAAATTTCCAGGTATTTATATACTGGATGAGGTAATATTCTCACTGCTAATATCTCTGTAAGTATTTAAGATATCTTAATTCTATAATATGACATTTTTTTACTGTCCTGATGCTGCAAAACATTTCTCGTGGGCATAAACTTTGAAATACACGGTATTTATTTTTATTGTTTTTGTATATGAAACCGATAATCGAAATTTTTCTTCTGTAAATCCGTCGAATTTCAATAACAATGATGAATAATATGATATTAATAATAATAATAATAATAATTGTAATAGTACTAATAATAATAATAATAGTAATATTAAGAATAATAATAAAAGTTTATAAAAAAATTCTCTCTTATAATAGAAAAACGCCCCTTTGGAAAATATTGAACAGACGCTCCTGTTTTTCTCTTAAAAATGGATGAAGGATGGCTTGTTAGTCGGAGTTTTATAATCTCCGTTAAATTACAGTAAACCGAAAAGTGGGTACTACATTTATTAACTTTTGTTTGATCTTAAGGAAATAGTATTTCGTTGAAAAAATCCACGAACGGCGATTATTTTTTTTTCAAAATCCGATCTGTAGCAAAATTAAAACCATAATAGAGTCCACTTGACACAGACCCTTGAGGTATTCATTCGTTTAGCACTCAATTGGTCGCTTATTATTACAGATTTGATGGATGGCTAAGAATATAATATTAATGATACTTTCGTTTTAAATTTCTAAAATGGACTCCATGTAGATGTCGCTTTCGTATGTGATAAATTGAGTTTATTTTTATTATATCGGAAAAAATATACAATTTTTCTCTATTCCACAGGGGTTTCTCCAAAGAATTCGATCCATGCATCGAGGAAATCGTATCGGCGACATTAGATATATACAAACAAGCTCGACTTAATCTGTTACCCACACCAACGAAGTCACATTACTTGTTCAATTTGAGAGATTTCTCTAGAGTAATACAGGTAACGTTTTCCCAAAGAATATTAAGATGAACCAGTAATGACTTTTTGTGGTAATGCAAGTCGCCAGTTTTTAAAAATGCGAGGAAAAGTCAAATGAAAACCGAATGACCTCCATAGAATATATTCCTTGGAAAAGTTGGTATCATTCTTAGTTGTTGATGGTGAAATATCTGGAGTAGAAAAAATGCATAGTCGCAACTTACAGTTACAAAAAGTAATTTTTCAATGTAGGTGAGCGTAGTGAAAATGTGTACGCCCAGCATTAGAAATTAAGGCGAGCAAAGAAGAGTAGGGATGTGCAGTCCGTTTTTGATGCCTAGCACATACTGCAAGATGATTCTAGCAAAGTCTTAATGGTCAAAGGTCAAAGATATTTTCTAAAAATCGAGATGACCTGGAATGCTGTCGAATTGTATAATCTATTTGCATGATAACGCTTCACTTATTTGGGTTGATAACACTTTAACATCCCTCGTACCTACCTGATCTTTTTTCTTGCGATTTTAATATTTTTGGCAACATTCTTGGACGTTGGTTTCATTTGGACGAAGACATACAAGAGAGGAGGAGGGTCTGGATCCATCAGCTACCTCAATCGTCCTACAAAATTGAAGTTGATTAACTCATCTCCAAGTGAGATAAATATATTAACAGTTTTGGCATTTACTTTTGAAGAAAAAAATACTTTTTGGTGTGTGTTAGGTTTTCATTTTAACTGCCTCCGACATTTTTGTTATCAGTAAAGTTATTTTATTGTTATACCAGAGCAGTACATGTCCTAGCTACCACTTCTATAATCTATTATCTTGATACAATATTCAGTTTTTAGCCTGTTAAAAATGGTAATAAGATTGTAGTATCACAATTAATTCTTACACATTATTCTGGAAATATATAGGGTGTGCTACTATCGGTGCCAGAAGCAATGGAAGATCTGGTTGCGATGAAAAGGTTGTGGGTACATGAAGTCCTTAGAGTATATTACGACAGATTAGTCGACGATTCTGATCGCCAATGGATCTGTGAAGCTTTGAGAGATGTTTGTATGACACAATTAGACGAAAACATAGATGAAATGTTTAAGAGATTGAAGAAACCAGGTACTAAGGTAAATCACTAATCAATTTTCGAACAATATATTTGAGCAACTGTAACTAGAGAAGTTAGGCAGGTGAAATAGAAGGAGATTGATATAATTTTGGAATTTTTTGTCCTAAAATTAATTCGAAAATTTTCCTACGATGTTAGTCTTTACTCAATCGAAACCAATTCATCAACTATCTAATTATTTTTTTCCAGATTAGCGAGGCCGAATTGAGAAACTTAATATACTGCGACTTCGCCAACCCCAAAGCAGATACCAGAAACTACGCTGAAGTACAAGACATAGACGAACTAACAACAATAGTGGAAGGATATCTTGCTGAGTTCAACAATATGTCAAAGAAACCAATGAACCTCGTCCTGTTTAGGTACCACAACCGCATCAAAAATCTTAGCTGTATTAATAACTTGAGCTACATTCCAGATTTGCTGTTGAGCACTTATCAAAAATCTGCAGGATATTAAAACAGCCCAGAAGTCATGGACTTTGTGTGGGCGTTGGAGGATCAGGTCGACAGTCTCTTACAAGACTTTCGACTCACATTTCTGAGTACGAATTGTACCAAGTGGAAATTACCCGAACTTACAGCACCGTCGAATGGCGTGAAGATATCAAATCTATTTTGAGGAAAAGTAGCGCCTCCGATATTCACAGTGAGTAAACATACCACATCGTAGACCCAATTATTTTGGTTCATTTTTTTAGGCGTATTCATGTTTTCCGATAGTCAAATAAAGGAAGAAGCTTTCTTAGAAGACTTGAGTAACTTGATGAACTCTGGTGAAGTACCAAATATTTTTTCGACTGAAGAAAAAATGGAGCTATGTGAAAAAATGCGCCAACTGGACAGACAAAGGGATAAATCGTTACAAACCGATGGTAGTCCTCCGGCGCTTTACAATTTTTTCGTGCAAGTCGTTAGGGAACAACTGCATCTGATCTTGCCAATGTCTCCAATTGGGGAAGGTTTCAGAACCAGAGTTAGGAAATTCCCGGCGTTGGTCAATTGTTGTACCATAGATTGGTTCCAAGTAAATATATTAAAAAAAAAAAACCAAAACATAGGATTATACATACCCATATTATTTTAGGCATGGCCAGAAGATGCTCTACTTGCTGTGGCAACAAGATTTTTGGGCGAGGTAGATCTAACAGATCATGAAAAGCAAGTCTGTATAGATATGTGTCAAATGTTCCACATTTCGACTCAAACTTTATCGGAAGAATACTTCCTCAGATTGAACAGACACAACTACGTCACTCCAACTTCGTATCTGGAGATGATTAACACTTTCAAAACGTTCTTAGAAAAGAAAAGAAAGTAAGTAACTCAATTTTTATAAAAAGCAAAAGAAAAACTAATTACCCACGCATTCCTAGATAAATAGAGCTTTTAACTTTGGTTTACATTGAAATTATTCTTCGGCAATTGGCTTTTCATACTGGAATTCTATTGTCGTTTTGTTTTCCATAGGGAGATTCTAGATGGAAAAAAGCGGTACGAAGTGGGACTGGAAAAACTGGAATCAGCTGGTGCTGAAGTAGCGGTTATGCAAATTAGCTTAGAGAAACTACAACCTCAGTTGGTTATTGCAGCTGAAAATGTTCAAAAGACGATGATTATAGTGGAGCTAGAAAAAGCGGAAGCTTCGATCGTCGAGCAAAATATTCAAGCAGATGAAGTTGTAGCCAACGAACAGGCCAGAGGTTAGTCCACTCATTATGTTATTCTAATATAGAGAAAGGTTTTGAGTATTATAAATGTTTTTAATTGTTTAGAGGCACAGGAGATCAAAGATGATTGCGATGCAAATTTGGCTGAAGCAATGCCGATTTTGGAAGCGGCATTGGATGCCTTAAATACTCTTACGCCGGCTGATATTAGCGTTGTTAAAACAATGAAAAGTCCGCCTAAAGGTGTAAAATTGGTTATGGAAGCAATTTGTATCGTAAAAGTAAGTATTTTTTTCATTTTGATGATGACTTTAAAGGGATTTGCTTCACTTGGGTGTTACCGGATTCAGTTGGTTAGGTTAGGTTAGGTTAGGTTAGGTTAGGTTAGGTTAGGTTAGGTTAGGTTAGGTTAGGTTAGGTTAGGTTAGGTTATCTTTGAATTTTGTATATTCTTTGTCACTGTTTCTAGGCTGCAATCCGTAGCCAAGAACCTTGGTTTTATATTCATCAATAATGTGATTATTGAACAATTATAATTTAAAAGCAAAGAAAGAAATAAAAGAAGACAAGAAATATTTTGCAAATGAAGTAATGGAAAACCAAAGTAGTTTTAACATTTTAAATAACATGTCGATAATTACAAATTAATGGTACTAATATTGTTAGAGTTCTTTAATTAATGGATGTTGACGATTTCAATAGTACAAACTGAATAAGAAATTGGAACTAATTTATTTTCTCTGCCAGTGACTTAATTAAGATCTATGGTATATTTTGCAACAATTGAAAACTTCACACCAGATTAAAAATAGTGCATTTCGATCGTCGCAATCAAAGTTTCGTTTGGATAAAATGAAATATTAGATTTGATGATAGTTTTATAAATTCAAAGGATCAACGTATACAACAAGACTATAAACAGTATCAAATATGATTAGTAGGGAATTAAGTATACAATTAACAGTAATTTTAATTTACGTATGAAATAAAAAATGGTATTATTTACAAACTGAAAATATTTTTGTACACAAGGATATTTAGAATGGTTGATTACAGGGGATGTTGAAGAATGAAAAATGTATTCTAAGCAATTATTACACGATCCGAACGATTTCTACCACTAATTTTTTTTAGGTAATACTCTATATTTTCCAACAATTTTTGGGACACTGATACAAAACATCGCGGATTAGATTAATTAGAAGATCTGAATAAAATGCCATTTTTCACTGATTTATTTATCAAAAGATAAACTTAAAACGATTAAACGATCCGAATCTTTTATAAACTAACACAATTTTATGATTCATCAAGTAGATACTTCTTGGTTACATGACAGTATTTTTTATTAAAAGTGAGAGGTGTTGCCACGTATAAATTTTCGAGTAAATGTTTAAAATGAATTTTTGTCCAAACTAACGATGGCACGTTCTACATACCATTATTTTCGTGGGTACCCTGTATATCTTTGTTTTTCCGTTTGCATCAAGTTTCCTTTCCACTGACAGGAGAAACCTTCTAAAGGTTTCTTTACACAAATTTTCAAATGTCGAAAAAATCTGTCAACTCATGTGAACGAGCCTTTAAACGTCATTCGGAGATCAGAGAAAATTATGAGTGACAGTGACTCGTGGTCACATCATGAAGAAGACAACATTTCGTTAAAATTCAACAAATCCATACAGAGTTTAGGAAATCGATCAACATCAGAAAGCTGTACGAGTCTATCGACCCAAAGCCAAACCAGTTGGCTGGCCAGCCTTATAGAACAGAAGCAAAATGAAAAACAAGAACAACAACGAACCCTATGCAGGAAAAACGCCACGAAATTTTCCACGGTTTCCACCGCCGTTAATACGCCAATAGACAGAGCTTGCGGGTCGCACGTTTTGATTGAACATTTTCCGAATAGCGACGAACAATGCGATTTGGAAACTGCACTTTTTATAAAAATATCCAGCACGCATATATTTTACCCCGCGGATTCGTCTTCTTCGTTTTCTTTGGATGGAGTTAGTTTTTACAGCGCGAAAAGTTGTACGGACGTTGAATGGCAACACTTGCGAAGATCAAATTGAATTTGTAAAACTAATTGTAGGATTTAAATAATAAGATTTTTCGAATTTTTATTTTGTTATGTTTTCGAATATCTGTGAGATTGGTTGAACAACTAAACGGATATCTATAAGATATATTCAGGATATTTGGGTGCTAAATAAATATTCTTAAGATATACATTTACAAAAAAAATTTTAAATCTTACACTATAAATTTGGGTGATAATCCCATGTTATATGCAGTGACCTTGGAACTTTATAAAATCACCAAAAAAAAATGATTTTGAAGATTTTATTCTTCTAACCCCAACTTTAATTGTTCCATTACACTATTTTAAACAGTTAAATAGCATATATTTATAATATTCTTGTTTTATTTAGGAAGTGAAGCCTCAAAGGGTTCCTGCTCCGAGTGGCATGGGGTTGATTGATGACTATTGGGGACCTTCGTTGAAAATGTTAAGCGATATCAAATTTTTGGAAAGTTTAATGTTGTTTGATAAAGATAATATACCTACAAAAGTAATGGCTAAGCTGGAACATCAAATTCTGAACGATGAGAATTTCGATCCGGACAAAATTAAGTCTGCTTCAACTGCTGCTGAAGGTACATTATTTTTTTTACCAATTACACATATTTTAGTGATATGAATAAATTGGAATTTACTTAAAAAAATTAGCAAAAACGTATTGGTTTTTCTTCAAGAAATTTAAAATAAATGAAATTTTCTTGGAAAAATTTTACCACAAGAACTTAATTTAGATTTTCTCCTCAAAATATGAAAATTTCGAATTTCACGACAGAAATTTGAAAAAGTGGGATATTCCTAAAAGAAAATAGAATTTTCAATGGAGAAATTAAATAGGTTCGAAAATATTGGAAAATTAGAATTTTGTCCAAAAAAATTAATAAATTTGAAATAACTAGAAAAAGTATTTATTCTCTCCATTAAGAAAACAATTACGATTTTACCACAAGAATTTTAAATCTAGTGGTATCTATTTATAGAATTTTTAATATAAAAAAACGAATTTATTCAAGAAATTTAAAATAAATGACATTTTCTTGGAAAAATTTTACCACAAGAATTTAAACTTAATTTAGATTTTCTCCTCAAAATATGAAAATTTCGAATTTCACGACAGAAATTTGAAAAAGTGGGATATTCTTAAAAGAAAATAGAATTTTCAATGGAGAAATTAAATAGGTTCCAAAATATTTGGAAAATTAGAATTTTGTCCAAAAAAATTAATAAATTTGAAATAACTAGAAAAAGTAATTATTCTCTCCATTAAGAAAACAATTACGATTTTACCACAAGAATTTTAAATCTAGTGGTATCTATTTATAGAATTTTTAATATAAAAAAACGAATTTATTCAAGAAATTTAAAATAAATGACATTTTCTTGGAAAAATTTTACCACAAGAATTTAAACTTAATTTAGATTTTCTCCTCAAAATATGAAAATTTCGAATTTCACGACAGAAATTTGAAAAAGTGGGATATTCCTAAAAGAAAATAGAATTTTCAATGGAGAAATTAAATAGGTTCGAAAATATTGGAAAATTAGAATTTTGTCCAAAAAAATTAATAAATTTGAAATAACTAGAAAAAGTATTTATTCTCTCCATTAAGAAAACAATTACGATTTTACCACAAGAATTTTAAATCTAGTGGTATCTATTTATAGAATTTTTAATATAAAAAAACGAATTTATTCAAGAAATTTAAAATAAATGACATTTTCTTGGAAAAATTTTACCACAAGAATTTAAACTTAATTTAGATTTTCTCCTCAAAATATGAAAATTTCGAATTTCACGACAGAAATTTGAAAAAGTGGGATATTCCTAAAAGAAAATAGAATTTTCAATGGAGAAATTAAATAGGTTCGAAAATATTGGAAAATTAGAATTTTGTCCAAAAAAATTAATAAATTTGAAATAACTAGAAAAAGTATTTATTCTCTCCATTAAGAAAACAATTACGATTTTACCACAAGAATTTTAAATCTAGTGGTATCTATTTATAGAATTTTTAATATAAAAAAACGATTTTTTCAAGAAATTTAAAATAAATGACATTTTCTTGGAAAAATTTTACCACAAGAATTTAAACTTAATTTAGATTTTCTCCTCAAAATATGAAAATTTCGAATTTCACGACAGAAATTTGAAAAAGTGGGATATTCTTAAAAGAAAATAGAATTTTCAATGGAGAAATTAAATAGGTTCCAAAATATTTGGAAAATTAGAATTTTGTCCAAAAAAATTAATAAATTTGAAATAACTAGAAAAAGTAATTATTCTCTCCATTAAGAAAACAATTACGATTTTACCACAAGAATTTTAAATCTAGTGGTATCTATTTATAGAATTTTTAATATAAAAAAACGAATTTATTCAAGAAATTTAAAATAAATGACATTTTCTTGGAAAAATTTTACCACAAGAATTTAAACTTAATTTAGATTTTCTCCTCAAAATATGAAAATTTCGAATTTCACGACAGAAATTTGAAAAAGTGGGATATTCCTAAAAGAAAATAGAATTTTCAATGGAGAAATTAAATAGGTTCGAAAATATTGGAAAATTAGAATTTTGTCCAAAAAAATTAATAAATTTGAAATAACTAGAAAAAGTATTTATTCTCTCCATTAAGAAAACAATTACGATTTTACCACAAGAATTTTAAATCTAGTGGTATCTATTTATAGAATTTTTAATATAAAAAAACGAATTTATTCAAGAAATTTAAAATAAATGACATTTTCTTGGAAAAATTTTACCACAAGAATTTAAACTTAATTTAGATTTTCTCCTCAAAATATGAAAATTTCGAATTTCACGACAGAAATTTGAAAAAGTGGGATATTCCTAAAAGAAAATAGAATTTTCAATGGAGAAATTAAATAGGTTCGAAAATATTGGAAAATTAGAATTTTGTCCAAAAAAATTAATAAATTTGAAATAACTAGAAAAAGTATTTATTCTCTCCATTAAGAAAACAATTACGATTTTACCACAAGAATTTTAAATCTAGTGGTATCTATTTATAGAATTTTTAATATAAAAAAACGAATTTATTCAAGAAATTTAAAATAAATGACATTTTCTTGGAAAAATTTTACCACAAGAATTTAAACTTAATTTAGATTTTCTCCTCAAAATATGAAAATTTCGAATTTCACGACAGAAATTTGAAAAAGTGGGATATTCCTAAAAGAAAATAGAATTTTCAATGGAGAAATTAAATAGGTTCGAAAATATTGGAAAATTAGAATTTTGTCCAAAAAAATTAATAAATTTGAAATAACTAGAAAAAGTAATTATTCTCTCCATTAAGAAAACAATTACGATTTTACCACAAGAATTTTAAATCTAGTGGTATCTATTTATAGAATTTTTAATATAAAAAAATGAATTTATTCAAATAATATTTAATATTGAGAAAAATATAATGAAATTAGATAGTCGCAGGTATGAAATGTAATCACAACAACTTTTTCCTATTTTTATCTACTTCTTCCAATTCTTCTACTAGTTTTTCTTATTTTTCTGCAAAGCTTTTTGTATTCCACGTTCCTATTTTCCAAATTTTTCTATTTATAGTTCCTACCTTTTGATCAAATATTTCTATTTATTTTTCTTTGTTTCATTTACTTCTTCTAAATCTTCGCTATTTTTGTCATCGTTACTTTTTATTTTTCCAATCCTTCTATTAATTTATCTTCTTTTCCTGCCAAGCTTCTTGTATTCCAGGTACCTATTTCTCAACTTTTTCCGTTTATGATTCCTACTCTTCTGTTTCCTTTTTCTTTGTTTGATCTTCTGTTTTATTTATTTCTAGTAAATCATCTCCTTGTTCCTCCCCTTTTTCATCAACTCCTTATTCCTCCCCCTTTTTCTCTTTCGTTTCACATTAAATTATACATTTATTGTTTCAGGTCTGTGTAAATGGGTAATAGCCATATCGAAATACGACAAAGTAGCCAAAGTAGTGGCGCCAAAAAAAGCAGCTTTGGCCGCAGCTGAATCTATGTTAGCTACAGCCATGGCCGAGTTGGAAGTGAAAAGAGGGCAGTTGCGCGCCGCCCAAGCCAAAGTCGCAGCCCTGGAACTGACTTTAGAAAACGAAAAGACGAAACTAAAAAATTTGCAAGACGACGTTAATTTGTGTACGATCAAATTACAAAGAGCCGAAGAACTTATCGGAGGATTAGGAGGAGAAAAAGACCGATGGAAGCAAATGGCTTATGATTTGGGGCAAATTTATTTAATTTTGACAGGTCAGAAACTAACTCGATTTTTAAATTAATTATATTTAACTCAAATTTCGACAGTATTACAAAGCTTTTTAAATTATATTTTCTCGACCAAGATATTTAGCATTGTCAAGAGTGACATAAGATGAGTTGGTTTATAATAAATTGAATGCTGAAGACTAGATTTTAGTCTTTTGATATTTATATATGAAAAATTTATGGAACAGTTCTCTTCTATTTCAATGGTACATTTTATTTTTGTATGTAAATTGTTAATAAAATGCAATCCAATTGTCTATCACTACCTGTAAAACCAGCCAAAACATCATCAACATTTCTATACCAGAACAATACATTCTTGGAGATATTTGAATAAAAATTATCCATAAAATATTTGCCAAAATTGGTGATATTAGACTACCCATTGACAATCCTTCATTTTGAATATAAAATTTATCATCAAAAGCTAAGTATTTTGATAATACGTAAATGAAAGAGGTTTATAAAATCATTGATTGAAATTTGATTAATGTTTTTTCCTTCTAAGAATTTAGTTATTAATGAAATTAATTTTTTATTTTCATTTAATTTATGTGCATTTAGTTTATGTATCAAATGCAGTTTTTCACCGAGTATTTTGATATGTAACACGTAATTAGTTAGAGTTTTAATAAGAACTTCTGCTTATTTATTATTCGGTGTATTGACATAAGAAACTACAGGCCTAATTGGTTTTTTATCTTTATGATATTTAATCGTACCATATAAGTTTGGTGCTTGAGATTTTTTTTTTATCAGTCATTAAAAATTTGATTGATTTAGTAGTTCCCTAACTTTATCTGAACATTTTTTTGCTCGGGATCTCTACTCAGAAATTTTAAGTTACTTGTTTCAATAAATTCATTTACTTTAGATTTGTAATTATTTGTATTTTTTGTAACTATAATGGTTTTTTAGGTGACGTTTTGATTGCTGCTGGTATCGTTGCTTATTTAGGGCCTTTTACTATGCAATTTAGAAGCAAGCAGATTAAAAGATGGATTAGAGCGTTGACGGCAGCCGAAGTGTTTTGCAGTCAAGATTTTCAATTGACCCAAGTTCTGGGAGACCCTGTAATTATTAGAGCTTGGAATATTTTTGGTTTGCCAACTGATAATTTCAGTATTGACAACGGTATTATTATTTCGTAAGTATTGCCGAATTAAACCATAGATTTTTTACAGCGTTGTCCGATCAACACAAAAGTAGCGAAAATCGAGAAAATAGTAATAACAATAGTAGTAAAATGTTTCATTGTCATGTTTGGAAACGTTGTTTATTTGAATTTCGGATTAAGTAATTTCAATATCTGATTGTTTTAGAAATGCGAGGCGATACGCTCTACTTATTGATCCGCAAGGACAGGCTAATAAATGGATAAAAAATATGGAAAAGGCTAATAACTTAGCAATTATTAGATTAAATCAGGCTGATTACGTGAGGATATTGGAAAATGCTATTCAGTTTGGACAACCAGTAAGTTTTGATTATTAACAATTATCGTTATAGATAAAATTGCTTTATGTGGATTATTATTTGTATAAAATAAAATACGGAAGTCTGGATATATTTTGAGTATTTTTATAATTGATAATTATGATTTAAAGTGGCTTTTCTTACTGTTTTTCTATCAGATCAACTACAACTCTTCAACTATTACGATTGTGTGCCGAATTTTCCAATTTCCTTCAATTCCTTTTGGAATTTTTTGTAAAAATTTGTAATAGTGCCGATTTTCTCTAAGAAATATAAAATAATTGAGGTTTTATTCGAAAAATCTGATGCAATTGAGATTTTATGACAAGAATTTAGATTTTCTCATAAAAATATGAAATCTGGGATTTTCGCTGATAAAGTTAAAAAAGTATTGAATTTTTATAAAAAAAATCGATTTTCTTTAGAAAATTTAATTTTATGAGAAACATTTGAAATAAAAATGTCATTTTGATGCAGGAATTGGAAAAAATATTGAATCTTATAGAACTACCTCCGGCAAAACTCTTTTATTTTCCCCCTACATTTATATCAAAAATTTTCCCTAAATACTTTTCTTTCCCAAATAATCAAGCTTCATCCCTTTCTTTTTAAAAAAAATCATGTTTATTCACGGTTTACTGTGCAATATATTCTTACTTTTGTTGCTCTAAACGGATTTTTTTGACTTCTAGTGTGGTACTTAAAGTTCCTACAGCTTAACTTATTTTTGATTATCCTTCTATTTATTTCAACCCCTGTCTCGTTTTTTTAGTAATGTAGAATATCCAGCAGGTTTTCCAAAAAAATATAATCGGTCATTTTTCAGGTGCTTTTGGAAAACATTGGTGAAGAAGTAGATCCGGTGCTCGAGCCTGTATTAGGTCAACAAACTTTTAAACAGGGTGGCGCTTTGTGCTTAAAATTGGGTGATTCGGTTGTTGAATACAGTGCTGCGTTCAAGTAAGTTTAGATTTATAAAAAGGATCATTAATAAATAAGAAAAATAGTAAATACTGAAGTTAGGAAAGCAAAAGTAAAGTCATGGGCAAAATTTGAACGTGAAATTATAAAGAGAACCAAGGATGGAACACCGGAACAAGAAAAAAAGAATATGATGAAAATTAAAGAAATAATGGAAATATGGAGACAATACTTTAAAAAACATGAAGCTAAAATCTCAGAAGTAGGTAAAGGAGAAGAATTTCAGTACAAAAGAGAGAAAGATCGAGAACAAGCAATAAAGATGTTAAAGTTAGGAAAAACTGCAAGAAGAACAACACAACTGTTAAATTTGAGGCAAAATCTTATCAATTTAACATAAAAATTCGCTTAAAATACGTCGCAATTTAAAGTAAAACAGAAAGTTTTTTAAATATTTTTGCATGATTCACAAAAATGTCGACTTTGAAATCAAGATTTTTTTGTTTTTGTTTTTAAATCGAGATTTATTCAGTCTACTCTTAAAAATTGACATAAGTTTTCTGATTGGCTAAAAATTTGTCATGACACCAAGCAACGAGCATCTAAGGCGAAAAATCTAAAAGTTAGTGTTAGAGAAAGAAAATCAATAAAAATTAAAGGTTCTTGTGTTATTGCTTCTCGATTTTTTAAATTTTCTCTTAGTTTTCCACCATAACAGTCGAAATGATCAAATAAGTTGGCGAAACTGGTTAAATTTACTAACAGGATTGTTAAACTAAATAATAAAACATGATAAAATCCGGAAAATTGGAACCTGGGATTCAAATTACTTATATATAAAAGTGCGATAAAATAATTCCAAGAACAACATATTTATAAAATTAACGTGCACACCAGGAAAAATAAAGGAGAGAATAATGGAAAAAAAAACGAACAAAGTTGAAACAACCTTAGAGGATTTGCAATGTGATTTTTAAAGTGAAAGAAGAATAAGTATGACTGATATTTACATCTGAAAAATCAGTGAGAAATTAAAATGGGATAAAAAGGGATAGATAGAAATAGAAACAGAAATCCATTACACGTCCCTGCTCAAACCTTAGGATTGAAAAAACTATTAACGAAATATTATTCCCATTTTTTGCTTATTCCTTTCGATTTCTTCCTATCTAAATTGTTTAATTTTTTTAGGTTGTACATAACAACTAAACTAAGGAATCCCCACTACCTGCCCGAGATTGCTGTGAAAGTAACTTTGGTGAACTTCATGATCACCAGCGTCGGTTTAGCTGATCAAATATTGGGAATAACTGTGGCTAAAGAAAGACCCGATTTAGAGGCCGAAAAAAATGCTTTGATTCTACAGGGCGCCGAAAATAAAAGGTAAGATTTGCTTCTAGTATTATATGCAATGTGCATTTTTTATTTGTTAATTATTTTTTTCTGGGTACATATATGTAAATCTTTTTTGTTCCTTTTTTTTCTATTTTTTAGTCTATTATGGAATTGTTATAATTTTTTATTTTGTTTTATTCATATTTATTATATAAGGGCGTAAGTAGTATGAGTGGCACTTCCGCCATCCCCTTCTACTTTTCATTTCTCTGGATGCGGATTGGTGGAAATTCTAATATGCTTCATGCTGATTGGTTGCACATAAAATCTGTAATCTTGTAAAAGTATGAAATGCAGAAAGTATAATTTTTTTTAGATGTCACCACTGATTATTTTAGCCAAAAAAAAAACGGATGCTCAGAAATTAAATGCATTTTAAAGTACTTAGTGAAATTTAATATATTTTTAATAGACTATAGATTGAAGTTTATTGGATAAATACTAATAGTATTTTTTTCCTAGAGCTCTTAAGGAAATCGAGGACAAAATTCTAATGGTTTTAAGTACGTCCCAAGGAAATATTCTGGAAGACGAAACAGCCGTACAAATTCTAAGTTCCTCTAAAGTACTATCGAACGATATCGCTGCTAAACAAGCCATAGCTGAGGTCACGGAAAAACAAATTGACGCTGCTAGATTAGAATACACTCCAATTTCAGTTCATGCTACTATTTTATTCTTTTCGATAGGTAAACAATTTGAGAAAATCAAATCTAGATTAAGATGAAGGTGATTTTTAGCTGATTTGGCCAACATCGATCCAATGTACCAGTATTCTTTAAATTGGTTTATGAATTTGTTCAAATCTGCGATAGATAATACCGAAAGAGTTGAAGACGTTGTCCAGAGATTAAGAGATTTAGAAACGTACTTTACGTATTCTTTGTACGTTAATATTTGTCGCAGTTTATTCGAAAAGGTAGGAAAATATTACAAATTTTTCTATATCATATAATTCGTATTTTTTTTTAGGATAAACTACTATTTTCCCTTTTACTAACTATAAATCTAATGAAAAGCAGGAATGAATTAAATAACGCCGAATGGATGTTTTTATTAACAGGAGGTGTAGGTTTAGAAAATCCAAATGTTAATCCTACCGAATGGTTGGTCGTCAAATCTTGGGATGAACTTTGTAGGGTCAATGATTTGCCAGCTTTCAAGTAAGTTAAACAGCCAGTTTATTTACCCCACACTTGCTATAATGATTATTCTAATTAGTTTTATTTTTTAGGGGAATAATTGATCATTTTTGCAAAAACTCCGATGCATGGAAAGTTCTATTCGATTCAGGAGAACCTCAAGAATGTCAGTTGCCCGAACCGTGGGACACGAATTTAAACGATCTTCAAAAATTGGTCGTGTTGCGGATCATTCGATACGATAAAATTGTACCTGCAGTCCAAAATTTTGTTACAAGTACCAATAAAAAAATAATAATTTTGTTCTATAATTAAATATATGTTATTGTAGGTCGCTTGGGCAAAAAATACATCGAACCACCGCCATTCGATCTGAATTCATCGTACGCCGATTCTCACTCTTGTATTCCTTTAATTTTCATTTTAACTCCCGGAGCTGATCCGACGGCGGTACTGCTTAAATTTGCAGATGATCAAGGATTTGGTACTAACAGATTATTTGCTCTGTCATTGGGGCAGGGGCAAGGGCCTATCGCCGTCAGACTGATCGACGAGGGAGTTAAAAATGGTACCTGGGTGGTACTACAGAACTGTCATTTGGCCAAGAGTTTCATGCCAATGTTAGAAAAGGTAAATATTTCAATATTAATAATAATAATAATAAGACTTTATATTTTTATAGGAATTAGAGTCGCCGATCGAATGAGCTCTTCCTATTTTGTGTAATTAAATTATCCAAGTTATTAAATATTATTCAACTTTTCCTGCTTCTCTCCACCCTTTCCTGCTTCTCTGAACATTCGTTTTAGTTCTGTTTATCTACTCCTGCTTTTTTAAACCATTACCTGCTTATTTCCACCTGCGTCTGCATCTCTTCACCTTCTCGTGTTTCTCTCCATCTTCTCCTGCTTTTCTCCACCTGCTCCTGATCCTCTTCACCTTTTCCTGCTCCTCTTCTCCTTCTCCCGTTTCAACTCAAGTGTACCGATAAATTATACTCATTATTGATAAAATGATTTGATTTAGTTTCAGTTTTGTCTTTATTTATCTTTTAACTTTAATAATGTTTGACTAATACAGAAATATATTTATATTTTTTTTAGATATGTGAGAACTTAACACCAGATTCTACTCATCCAGATTTCAGATTATGGTTAACTTCGTATCCAGCTGATCATTTTCCTGTACTCGTCCTACAAAACGGCGTAAAAATGACTAACGAACCGCCCAAAGGGTTAAAAAACAACATTATCAGGTCTCCTTTTTACTCAAAAACCTCTAAATTATATTAGACAACTCATACTGTACCTATTTTATATATTCGTAGGTCATATTTGAGCGATCCTGTATGCGATCCCGAGTGGTACGAGTCCTGTAAACAACCGATGCCTTTTAAAAAGCTTTTATACGCGTTGTGCTTTTTCCACGCCTCAATACAGGAACGAAGGAAATTCGGTCCGTTGGGCTGGAATATTCCATACGAATTCAACGAAACTGATTTTAGGATCAGCGTTATGCAATTGCAGATGTTCTTGAACCAGTACGAGGTAAATATTATACAAAAAAACTTCTGGGATCTTCTGGGATTTTTTCTAACCTTCCTTTTTGGAATTTGCCTATTATAAATGTAAAAGATGAAATATATTTATCTTATATTTTCCAAAAACTTTTTAAATATTCTTATGCCAATTGTTTCACCATTCGGCACCGTCAGACAAGATTAAGGAAATTGACAGGGTTACACATACAAACATGTATTTTGTATTGTGGATGCTCTAACCAATAATTTTCTTCATTATCTAAAACATTTCGTTATTATATGTTTATTACAGAAAGCAATCTAATAAAAGTGAACTTAGGTAGGGTGCTCGCCTTGTCTAAAGACTCCCTCTTCATTATTCGGGCTAGGGAACACCAGCAGGATTATCGAGCTACTCAATCCACTAAAGGACCCGAAAACTATAAAAGAATCAACTCATTAAATACCACAATAAAACTGATAACAAGATGGGAAATCAAGAAATTAAAATTCTCTGTTACTCACACGACGCATTTCTTGTAGCAGGAAGTGAAAACGACTTACAAGGATTCATACATAAGTTTAACACGGTAGTAAAAAATCCTAAATATGGTCATTTTATCACAAAAAACCAAAACAATGGTGATTATTAGATGCAAAATAGAAATAGATGGCGCAAGCACAGATTACGGTAATCAATTATTTGGGTATCACACTCTCCAGCTATGAATACGTTGAAAAGGAAATCAAAAACCAAATACAGAAAGCAGCAGGATACCTAAACAGTTTGGAGAAAAAAAAATAGAATGGGTACAAACTTAAGGATTTACAAAGGTACTATAAGACCAATAATGACATACACGTCAGAAACGAGATCAGATACACCTAGAACAGAGATGAGAGGTTTAAGAAGAATCACAGGAACATATTAAAGGACGAGTAAGGAGCGATGAAATCAGAAAGACATATAAAGTGGAAAAGATAAACGAATGGATGCTGAACAGAACAGAGAACGGAACGACCACATAAACAGAAAGTTAGACAACAGGTTAGTTAAGATAGCAGGAGATAAATCACCAGCAGGAAGAAGTGTGGGTCGACCTCGAAAAAGATGTAAAGGCACAATTTAATAAAGTAACTGGCAGAAATGCCCAATAAAAATGAAAAAATAAGAAGAAGAAGAAGAAGAAGAAGAAGAAAAAAATAAGAAAACTGCTTAAGTAAACCTAGTTACTCAATAAAAGTTGTCTAAACCTCGATCTTTCATATTTTGTGAAAAATTACTCAGTGATTCAACAACGTGGAAAAATATGGCAATAATTCAAATAACTAATAGGAACTAATCTATGGAAGGCAAGAGAGAATTAAGAACTGGAAAGGAGGACGGGTAAACCAAGAACAAAGTGAAGAAATATTTATGAACCGGTGAAATAATAATTACCAAGGAAAACGCAAGAGATAGTACGAAATAGATTATATTAATAAAATATAAGTTAAATGAATGGGCTCGTAATTGTTAATCCAGAAATTATATAAACCATTGTCGATGTTCACCGAACTATGTACAGTAGAAACATTTATCAATTTCCATTGCTTTTTGGATAATTCTGGAAGGAGGATCAGCTTGAAGCTTTTTCCAGATTTTTGGTTCGTTTATGCTTTCTGATTTTTTATTTTAGGACATTCAGTACGAAGCTGTGTTATATTTAACAGGAGAATGTAATTATGGAGGAAGAGTAACCGACGATTGGGATCGCCGAACTTTAGCCACGATTCTAAAAAAGTTTTATTGCCCGGAGATTGTTGATAATGTCCAATATCCTCTAGATCCCACAGGTAATTAGAACGATATCAAGTTGATTTGTAATGTTTTTGTAATGATGTTTTTGATACACTTTTATATACAGTGTAACCAGAATTTGCACCTCGAAAACTAGATATAAATATGCATAAATCAAAATGAGTAGAAGGGGTGTCATTTGGGTGGTCTCCCTCCACTACTCCTTTTCACAGTTAATGTTAAGAAGTTATGGGGGTTCTCAAAATAGTTGCGATATTTGTTTCGGAAATCAATAAAGATAGACGAAATTTAGGGAAAACACTTAAATGGTTATAAATTTCCAAAAACCTCTATTTTATAATTATAATAATGAAATTACAGTAGACAGAAAATCTCGTGGCACTCGACGCCCTTTTAAAGCCAAAGAGAAACCACACAGAAAAGGATACAATTATTGTATACTTTTTATAATTTTTTGAAGGACTATCAATCCCATTTTGACGAATTTCTGTTCCGCGCGTACTTTTTTTGGGGGCAATTTTTGAAAATGCGAATTCAGAATTATTCCAAAATTTGCTAAGAAATATATCTTAATGGCTTTTTCATTTATATTAGATAGATATATAGATTTAGATTCTGCCGTCGAAAGCCACCAGATTTTTGGTCTACTGTATTATGCGAATTTTTTTTTTCATAATGATGCGACTGTGATTAGAATTCTTCCTTAAAAATGTATGTTCATTTTTGTTCCAGGAAATTACTACGTACCAGAAAAGAGTGAATACGATGACTTTATCGCTTATACCAAAACTTTACCTTTAATAAGTCATCCTGGAGTATTTGGCATGCATGAAAATGCTGATATCATGAAAGATCAACAAGAAACTGATTTACTTTTCACGAACACTCTCCTTACACAGGTTAGTACAAGACAAAATTATAAAATATACCAAAATAATTAGTATATATTTTCTTTTCCTTTATTGTTTTTTCAATGAATTTGATTTTTGTGTGTGCTGCTAAAAACAGGATCGGACGGTAAGATTGTTCCCTTTTATTAGTTCACTTATATGTAAAACAAAGATAAAAATATATCTTAGTTTAAGTACTTCTTATTTTAGTTCCAATAGGTATATAATTGTCAATTTGGATTATTTACGTTTGTTTTCTTAATTTTTTGTTGGTAGTTATGATCTGGTTAAAAAAGTTTTAGTCCTGTTGTTTTTTCTGATTTTTAACAGAAAAGCTCTTAATTAATATTTTTTAATCTTTCTTACTGCTAATAGGACTTGTATGAACTACATGTAAGTAGAATTTTGTGAAATAATTATTTGATTTTATTTAATGACTACTTTCTTTCTTTTTTAATGATGAGAATGTGTTATGCTTTAAAAAGCTAAACTACTATTTCATCACAAAAATGTAAAAAAAAAGAAAATTAAAGTGATTTGAGTCACCATATATTTATTATTTATATATAATATTCTTACTGCTTACTCAGCTGCTGAAAAAGGAAATGGTAAGTCAACTAAAAATTAATATGGACACAAACTTATCTTATTTAGTTAAGTTTTGTCTAATATCTTTTTTCGATAATAAAATAAAACACTAACATAAGTGTTTAACGTTCAGTCTCAGTTTGCTAATTATTTTGGTAAAGCTTAAATTTTGTTTACTCGCCCTATCATTTCTTTTACATTTTTTATTATTGTTTTCAAGATTTATATATTTCTAATTTTTTTCTGTAGCGTCTTCTATTCGTCCTTTTCCTTCCACAATGTTCTTTGAAATAACTTTTCCATCTGTTCATTATTATTTTTTCCCTTTGTAGAATTTTGTACATAACATAATTAATCGTTACCCAAAATTGGATTGTATTTTTAGTTAACACTAAGAATTATCTATGCATGAATCCTATGTGCGTACCTTTCTAAACCAATCAATTTCATCCAATGAAATAACTGATAAACTCATTTATTTTTTAACAACTTTATTGAATTTCACGAAATTCAAAATGTACAATTTAATAATAATTTGATGCCGGTTCTAGAGTGGTTTACATAATAGTTGATAAATATTTTGACTCATTCGCTAAACAGAACTTAAACATAAACTTGATTTTAAATATTTTGTGATCTGAAGAGTTATTAAACTTATAAATTTAAACTTGGGGTGACAATTTATATTTTAAACTAGGTAAACAACTTGGTAGAATCTATTTTTGGAATTTGAGTGTCTCTGATTACGGGGTGAGGGTGATCACAACTGATTAGTTAATTCTGGGATCAGAGAGGGCAGTTTTCATTGGTCAATTTAAAATTATTTTGGAGAATGTACAGGATGCACTAATGCAGTAAAAATGGATTATTTAGGACGCCATGGCCAGTGGAGGTTCAGCAAAATCCCCTGACGAAGTGGTAATGGACGTAGTTACGGATATTTTAAGCAAAATACCACCTCCTTTTGACAGAGACGACGCTATGTTAAAGTATCCAACTTTGTACCATCAAAGTATGAATACGGTGTTAGTACAAGAAATGACCAGGTTCAATACGTTATTAATAAGAATCAGAGACAGCTTAAGGAATGTACTGAAAGCCATAAAAGGTATGAAACTCTTCGTTTTATATTCGGTTCCGAGGTTTCAGGTTCGAGTCCTGGCATAAGCACGGATATTTGTGAACGTCCCAGATTTATATAATTTCATTTCATATCGACTGGCCAATTGGTCACAAGACCAGAGCCAATAAAAACAAAAAGAACATTTTTTAACAAGTAGAAATTTCCTTTAGGTCTAATAGTAATGTCATTGCCGTTGGAAGAAGTTGTCACAAGCATGTTAACGGGGAAAATTCCCAAAATGTGGGCCGGAGTGTCGTACCCTTCTCTAAAACCGCTTGGAAGTTATGTTTCCGACTTTTTAGCAAGATTGGCGTTTTTACAGGTAATTTATTAACTGACTCAATTAAAAATGTTTATCGGGTAACCGTAATATTTTTTAAGGGTTGGATGGACCACGGAGCCCCCAAAACGTTTTGGTTATCAGGATTCTTTTTCACACAAGCATTCTTGACCGGTGCCCAACAGAATTTCGCCAGAAAATATCAAATCCCTATTGATTTATTGGCTTTCGATTATCAGGTAAGATTTTTTAATTATTCTATGGAATCGTCTCGTTTTTATATTAAATGTTGATTTGTTTTCTTGAATAATAACAATATGCCAGATCAAATTGATTATTTTAGATGATTGATTTGAAATTTTTAATGCAGGTCTTGAAGCAAAATCGCTTCACCGAACCACCGGCAGATGGAGTCTACGTGTATGGTCTATATTTAGATGGAGCAAGATGGAATATGGATATAATGTTTATCGACGAAAGCATCCCGAAAGTTTTATACGACGTTGTACCGTATGTAAGTATAAACGAGGGTCATTTTTAAAGAACCGTTTGCGTAGGTTAATGCGTAACGTCTATTCAAGTTCAACTACTCTCGGCCAGTCCCCTACTGTTTTGAGAGTACGCTTTTTGTGTTTCTATTTGTATTGCTTGTTACTTAATACTGCTTTGCTGAAACTCATCGAAAGCTTGTTGAAATTTAAGGGAGAAGTGTAATGTTTGATGAATATGTGCCTAAGTGGTTCATGCTTTTTAATAAATGAAGGAAAAATATTTATGATGAAGAAGTAGCCGAAGTGCCTACTGCCATAAAAGTCCATTACAAAAAAAATGTCAAGATGGGTGTCAAAAATGTATAACGTTTAACCCCCTACAATTACGAGGGTTGCTATTTATGTATTGAGAATATAAAGAACAAACAAATGAATTTTTTCAAAAATATATTTATTGCTTTTCAAAATATTCGCCTTTAAGTTTTATAAACTTTTGTATGCGATTGAAGCACCCTTCAAAGCACTTTGTCCAGTCAAAAGATGAAGGCTTTAAAACATGGTTTTTGAAGGCATCAACCGCTTCTTCGGTCGATGAAAATCGTTGTCCGCGCAGTTTATCTTTAATTTGTGGCAACAAGAAGAAGTCAATAGGTGCCAAGTCGGGGCTGTAAGGCGGATAATCCATCAATTCGATCTTTTGTGTGTCCAAATACTCGCTTGTTTCACTTGATGTGTGCGAGCTCGTATTGTCCTCATGCAAAATAATTCATCGTTTTGGATTAGTTTCTCTCAATTTACCGAAAACTTCTGGTAAGCAAATGGTCGTATACCACGATGAATTAACGGTCTTTTGGTTTTCGACAGTCACAGTTGGCACATGAATGGTTTTCGTGAAGAAACACGCCACCATTTGCTTCTTAACACTTCCAAAACGAGTAACTTTTGTTGGGTTTTCTTCACATTGAAACACCCAAACTACCGATTGGCCTTTTCTTTTTGGCTCATATGCATAAATCCACGACTCGTCACCTACGAGGATGCTGTATACTGTTTTGGATGTACCACAGCTGTATTTTTTAATCATTTTACGGAACCAATCGACACGAGCCTTTTTTTGAGCATCTGTCAACAAATGTGGAATCCAACGCTTCCAACACCCAAATCTTCGTGCAAATTCTTATGTATGCTGGTCATACTAATGCTTAAACATTCCTCTATTTCATGTATGTCACATGACGATCTTCTTCAATTAGTTTTCTCATAGCATCTATGTTTCCTGGCACAACGACCGATTTTGGCCGACCTTCTTTAACTTCGTCCGTGAGCGAACTACGGCCACGTTTCAATTCAGTGTATCAGTACTCGCACGTGAAAACGTTCTGAGTATGTTTTAACTGTCAAAAATGTCAAACTTTAAGATGGCAATGACAGATTTCACCCGGCAACACTGGTGTTGCCAATTCTCAATACATAAATAGCAACTCTCGTATACTCGATTTTTTCCAATTTATTATAAATCTACACTCTTCTTCTTGAAAGTTGGATATTTTGAACAATTCTTGGGAGTTTTTCTTCGTTTTTTTCTCTTTTCCTTTCCATTTCTAATGATAAAGCAATATTTTATTTTGAGATTTGACAATGAAGTTCTGGGTTAATACGATTTGTTTCAGCTATGGTTGAAACCACTTAAAAGGGATCTACTAAGTATCGGTGAAAGATATGTTTGCCCGGTGTACAAAACGGCTGAAAGAAGAGGAGTTTTGTCAACTACAGGCCATTCCACCAATTTCGTCATTTCAATGTTTTTACCATCGAATCAACCGCAATCGCACTGGATTATGCGCGGTGTTGCCATGCTATGTCAACTGTCACAATAAATAATTTTATATTATATAATGTACACTAATTTATATTTTATTTTAATTTATATATGCATCGATAGGATAACCAGTGTTTTATTACATACTATATAACTTTTTTTTGGTTCTTGAGGAAGTTATTACTCATTAGGCCAACCTCAAAGATTACTACTCACCTGTAAATTTAAGGCTAAAAAATATTTTAAAAAAATTGCAAGCAAAATATAGTATACAATTTCTATTACAATTTTTTTATTATTACCATCTGTATCTGTATAATGTATTGATTTATAAGTAAGGTAAGTGACTTATTACGGGTTGTTTGTGAAACTGGAAATATTGTGTATTTATTTGACGTTGGCTTGAACTATCATCATTTCTTGTCTCCTTCGTAAACAAAGGAGTCCCTCGGGAGTTTTAGATTATCCCGTTTCGTTTTTTGGATCAGGGTCGAGATCGGGATAGTAGGTCGTAAGTGAGCGATTGAACCAGGATGCCAAATTTAACATTTGGACTCGTATATTTAGCAGGGGAATGTTTGCACTACAAAAAATGTTGTGGTTAAGAACTAATAAAGCCAAGTGGAAAATTATAATTCTATTGATGATTAATGAAGATATTTAGTTAACGAGATTAATTTCATGAGTGTTGACAGTGTTAATTCCTCAACTGAATATGTATATATACTATACTTAGTTAGAATTGTATTATACAATATACAATGTTACTAAAAAAAGTTGATCAGAATTAAAAATTACGTTTAAATATGCAAGTACATCCATTTACATTAATAAAATTCTTTTTAAAACGTATGTCTACAATAATGCAAATTTAACTGTAGTGCACTTATTACGCGTTTTAATTGCAAAATTATTAAAGAAAATATCGAAAAATTAAAAGGTTATCATGTGTTTCGTAATCACAAGAGATAAATGTTCATTCAAAATAGAAATATTAGTAAAAAATAAAATAATCTGAAGTTTTAATTTAAATGGATGTACTTGCATATTTAAACGTAATTTTTAATTCTGATCAACTTTTTTTAGTAACATTTTTCGATATTGTCAAATTTAAAGGTACTTTGCTCTTGAGTAAAACTCATATTTTTTTGACAAAACTCGTATACCACTGAAAACATTTGATATTTGATGACTGTATTCTACGTTTTAGATAATGCCGAACTTTTTATGAAGAATAACTTTTTTTCCTAAAATTAATAATAAAAAAGTTTTCCATATGATTCCAACTTAGGGGGACCTATTGTATATATTTTAGAATTTTTCGGCGATTTTCAGTCAGTTCTTTCTAATTTTTTTTTAAATTAAATGTTGACTATATTTTTTAAATTTTAATCGGTATTGTCTTTGATTTAAATTGTAATGTGTTGACTATTTTGTTCATAGTTTGTATTTCTTGTAGAATCCCTGATCATGTTCAGATAAAGGTGCCGAAACCTTGGCCGATGAAGAAGGTTATTTTTCTTAATTGGATCTAAACCCAACAATAATGTTTTCAAAAAATATCTTATCTAACTTTGTTTTCCATTCATATTTATTACATTTTCTCCACATCCTCCCGTATTTTCTAGTCCTTTATCTGTATCATTCCCTATTCTTCTATTCTAATCTCCCATGACTATTATTTTCTTTGGATTTTCATTGTTTTTTATTTTTTCAATCATCAGTACTTTCAGTTAGTAAAGCATTATGCATTTTCATAATAAAGGTTAATTACAATTTAAAAAAAAGTATATATTTTGTAAAATAAAGGAAGGCAAACTTTTATTTTTTTAATATTTTCATTTAATAGTCTCATAAGTTTCGAATATTCAAATTGATTGTTATTTTTATAAATATTTTTACAATTTATTAAACGTGAGTGGAATACCAAATAAAATCATGTTTAGTGTGTTTATTTTACGATACACCACCTTGTATAAAAGATATACCTTTTGTTTTTATTTAAAAGAATGTATTAGGATATTCTTACTTAAAGAGTTGTGGCTAAAAAGTCATGGCTAAGATATATCAAACTAAATCAATTAATCGAAATGTTTTTGTCGGGGCGAGAAGTCGAAATTGAATTCGGTGGTTTATAAGTTTAAAAATTTTTTTCGTTTTCAGTTGATATTGCAAATTATTCATTTTTGATAGGTTTCATTATTAGGAATTTCATTTATTTGTGGTTTTATGGGGTTATATGGCTACAGGCAAACCATCCCCTTAAAAAAATGGTAACGCGCCGCCTCGGTAATACCTCAGTGGTGGTGTGGAAATTTACCGATAAATTTATTATTATAATTTAGTTGAGGTTGAATACTCTGCTCCAATTAGTGCCGAATATCAAAAAACATTTTTTATTTTTTGTAATCATCATATAATAACTTTTAAATGCGTCTTTAAATAATTAACAAACATGTTCACAAAAAATGATCTTTTTGTCATTAAAAAACAATTTATTTTAAGATAGATACTAGAACATCAATACCAAGATATTCAAACAAAATTGGTTGAAATTGGATAGTATTTTATTTATTTATTTAATTACAAGAAGGACATTTTAGAATGTTCAATAACATCAGTAAATATTCGTGGATCTGGCAACAAGACAATTAAGATCATTTTCGGTCGTATTTTCATTGTTTTATTGATCTGTATTTGGCAGGGGATGATGGTAATTTTCTAGAATAAGCCCGGCAGCAGCATCATAAATTTACAGGAAACTAAATAAAGCATTTCCTGAACAAAACCGCTCATTGCTATAATTTTTCTCTTTCTAATTTCTTATGCTTGTAATTTTCATGATGTTTCTTTTCTTTGTTACCATAATAATAACATCAAACTATTACTTTCTTCAGTTTTATTTTTTGCATCTAAATTTACCTTTACAAATATTATTTTCTATCCAAAGCTAGTATATGTCGCTGCTACTCTGAATTCAAACGTGGCCGTAGTTCGCTCACGGACGAAGTTAAAGAAGGTCGTCCAAAATCGGTCGTTGTACCGAAAAATAACGACGCTATGAGGAAACTAATTGAAGAAGATAGTCACGTGACATACCGTGAAATCGAGACATGTTTAAGCATTAGTATGACCAGCATACATAAGAATTAGCACGAAGATTTGGGTGTTGGAAGCGTTGGATTCCACATTTGTTGACAGATGTTCGTGTCGATTGGTGCCGTAAAATGATTAAAAAATACAACTGTGGTGCATCCACAGCCGTATACAGCATCGTTACAGGTGACGAGTCGTGGATTTATACATATGAGCCACAAAGAAAAGGCCAATCGGCAGTTTGGGTGTTTCAATGTGAAGAAAAGCTAACAAAAGTTACTCGTTCTCTAAGTGTTTAGAAGCAAATGGTGGCGTGTTTCTTCACGAAAACCGGTCATGTGCCAACTGTGGCTCTCGAAAATTAAAAGACTGTTAATTCATCGTGGTATACGACCATTTGTTTGCCAGAAGTTTTCGGTGAATTGAGAAAAACCAATGCAAAACGACTAATCATTTTGCATGAGGACAATAAAAGCTCGCACACATCAAGTGAAACAAGCGAGTATTTGGACACACAAAAGTTCGAATTGATGGGTCATCCGCCTTACAGCCCCGACTTGGCACCTATTGACTTCTTCTTGTTGCCACAAATTAAAGATAAACTGCGCGGACAACGATTTTCATCGCCCGAAGAATCGATTGAGGCCTTCAAAAACCATATTTTAGAGTCATTAACTTTTTACTGAACAAAGTGCTTTGAAGGGTGCTTCAATCGCATACAAAAGTTTATAAAGCTTAAAGGCGAATATTTTCAAAAACCAATAAATACATTTTTAATAAAGTTCATTTGTTTGTTCTTTCTATTCTCAATACATAAATAGCAACCCTCGTAATATAGTTTTATAATAATTAGAAATGATAATAGTTTTAACATAATAACAACTGGTCGGCTAACAATAAAGAGAACAAAACAACTGAATATTTTTCAACCCGGTTGTCATTTAACATAAATTTAAGGTGTTCTCTGAGGGGCAATTTAATTAACGCACTACTCATTCCACTTAACCCCTAATGAGCACCAAACGGGCCGTTCCCGGTGCAACAAAGACTCGTGATTATTTTGTTGTGTTCGGAACGAAATCTGAATTTGATTATTCCCGGGAAACCGGAAAAACCGGGAGCAGGCGGAAAGACGGAAAATTTATTTTGTGGAAAGCGTCGAAGTAGGTTAATCGCAAAATCCACTCGCAGTCGAAATGCTCGCGAAACTTTTCCTGACGGTCCATTTTTCAACTTTTGTCGTCTGGTGAATTTTGGTTTTATTGCAAATATTTTCGGCCTTTCGAAATTGTGAGAAATTATTGATAAATTGTTTGGAAATATGTAACGGAAAAAAGGGGAATTAAATTAATTAAATTAAAATGTTTTGCATCAATAGAGTGATTTGGATCTATGAGCAATAAAACAATCAAATGGTTTACTCATTTTTTTGTTAATTTAAAAAAAGTTTAAAAAGAATTCCGGTACCGGGAATCGAACCCGAGCCTCCTGGGTGAAAGCCAGGTATCCTAGCCACTAGACCATACCGGATATATATAGTATTTTTCAACTTTTGTTAACTGTACTACCGTCGTTTTAATTTATTAAAAATTGGTTGCCTAAACTAAAAAACATGTTTACAAAATAAAATTATTATATAAAAGTTATTAGAATTTCCTTTAGTTATTCATAAGTAATCAAATTTAGTTGAAACCGTATTTAATTATATTTCATGAATACATACTACATATTATAATAATATGAAATTTTTACCAATTATTTTACCAAAATTAAATCAATAATTATGTTAAGAATTTTAAATTATTACAAAACCAATTATTATCACTAATAATAATTGACCTTTATAAAAATTATAACAAAATTTAGAATATTTTAAAAGTCGAATGTTTCTGAAGGTTAATTATAAATAGATAGTTTTAAATTTATTAAAATTGAAATTTTTTGAGTAATTGTTGCAAATATGTTTATAATTTAATTTTGGTTATGCTGTCACAAATTGTAATATTAATTATAGCTAAATGGTGCAACACTTTGTAGATATTTGGGTTCAATTCTTTTCTGTTTTTTTTTATTTATTTTCGACAAAAAATTTTGTCCAAATTTCAATATCTTTTATGAAATTTTATATTTTAAAAGTCCTGGATTTATCTACAAAACAATTTTACATAATATATAATTATACCAAATAATTCTATAGCATTTCTTCTTCAAACTGGAAAAACTTGGTTATGAACCGTTTAGAATAATTTCAGAACGATTTAGAACCATCTAGATAAGTCAAAGAAAAATTTAGAACTGTCCAGATTCATTAAGAATACCTTAAAATAAATTAAAAAACAAACGATTCAGAATAATCCAGATTACTTAAGAACACATTTAGAATTGTCCAGATTCATTAAGAATAACGATTTAGAAACAACTGAATTTGTTGAGAACGATTTAGAATAAATTCAGGACGATTTGGAATTTTCCAGATTCATTAAGAATAATTTAAAATAATTCATATTTGTTAAGGAAGATTTAGAATTATTCCCATTCATTAAAAACTATTTAACATAATCCAGAACGATTCACAACTGTCCTGACTCATTATGAATTATTTAAAATCATTTAGAATAGTTACCAAATATTTAGAAAATTATTTAGATTCATTAAAAACTTATTAGAGTAATCCAGAATGATTTATAAAATCGAGATTGATTAAAAATGATTCAGAAAAATCCAGATCACTTAAGAACACACTGAATTTGTTAAGAACGATTTAGAATAAATCTGGAATAATTTAAAGTTGTCCAGATTCTTTAAAAATGATTTAGAATAATTCAGAACAAACTATAATCCGACAGATTCGTTAAGAACGATTTAGAATCAATTCATAATGATCTACAATAAGCCAGATTACTTAAGAATTATTTAAAACGGTTCATATGTTTATACTTTAAATTTGCAAAGAGTTTTTATAATAAATAAACACATGTTCTATAATTTTAAAAAATTTCATTTTAATTTGATTCCGTTATTATATTAAAATAGAAAGAAAACATTACATCTCGATTTCAATTCATTTAAAAAAAACAAAAGAGCCGCGTTAAAATTGAAAACAAATTATGGATCGAATCTAAGTGTAAGAGAGAAAGGAAATCCGGAAAATCGTCGGCCAGAGCGAGAGGGAATACCAAAAATGAATTTCAGTCAACAGAGAGCCAGACATAGAAGTAACAAAATGGATTGTTACATCCCTAGATGGTCTCCATGGTTACGTTCCAGGATTGTGACGTCGGCACGTGGATCCCGCCAGAAGGTGCATCCCAGAGGCGGGAAATAAAAGGGGGAGAAGAGGAAGCAGGAGAATTTTTTATATAAATTAATAAATGAATAAAATATCTTGGGAAAGGTGAGTAATTAGGAGTATTTAGATTCAGTTGAATTATTCCACTCCTGTTTTTTTTTAATTTTAATCTTTGTTTCTAAGAAATAGAAGGTACATCCCAGAGGCGGGAATTGGAGAGGAGAATCGGAAGCTGAAAATTTTTTGAAATAAACAGATTTAAGAAGATAGAAAAAAGAGAAATGCGAAAAGCTTTTACAAAATAAAGAAGTGTGGACAGAATACTTCAGAGAATTTCTACAACGAAAATTTACAGCAGATGTAACCCCTACAATTAAATAAAATAGAGAATTTTGATCAACTGGCTCTAATGAAAGTCAATGTATGTTAAGAATGATGAGATTATAAAAGAAAGAGACAAAAAACTGTGGCCTAGGAAGAATAAGACTAAGGGAAAATCAGACTAACAATGAATTGGCCTAAGAAAGACTGGGACTAAGAAAGACTGGAACTAAGAAAGACTTGGACTAAGAAAGACTGGGACTAAGAAAGACTGGGACTAAGAAAGACTGGGACTAAGAAAGACTGGAAGTAAGAAAGACTGGGGCTAAGAAAGACTGGGACTAAGAAAGACGAAAGACTGGGACTAAGAAAGACGAAAGACTGGGACTAAGAAAGACTGGGATTAAGACAAATGTGACTGAGATAGAATGAGATTAAGAAAAATATTAAGATTAAGGATTAAGAATCAATAAAATAAAGAAAAATTGGGAAAAAGAAGACACATGAACTGGTAATGGAACTACGAAAAAATGTGACTTTCATATCTCAATCTCTAATAACTTTATCTCTAATATCAATCCCTGGGGATAAATCATTTGAGACGACACTGAGCGATAAGTCGTGCATATAGTGGAGATTTGTAAAATGGAAATTAGTTACATCACCTGAATATTTTGAGTATGTCACAACTTGCACCACTATAAAACTTTTATCTAACTATAGACAATGTCTCCCTCCCTTGTTCCGTTGATATTTGTGGTAAACAGAAAAGTAATGGGATAAGTCATTTTACATGCGGAAAATTCTAAACGTAAATTTTCCATTTTACTGTCAATAAAAATGTTTAGTGAATAAATTCATGGAAAAATAGAGACTGTCTACAGTAGTTTTGTGCTTTACGAGGTTAAAACGGTTGTACAGTTATTATACATAACCTGGTTAAATAGTCCTTAAATTTAAGTAACATTTTAATTTAATGATCATAATTTGTTTAGTAAATTTATATATTTTTAATATAGCGAACCTAATTATTTACGTATTTTAAAGTAGATATTAAAAAAATACAATATTGTAAAAGGGTTGACATCACATGAATTTGGAAAATATGTAAATATTACTTGGTATTAAATAAAAAATATTTTAATAATTCCAAATGACAAAAGTCAGTAATGAATGTTTTATTAATTTAAATATTAAGTCTAGCACCGTATGCGGTTATTAATTTCAATGAATAATTTTAATTGTAATATTGTTTTGAAAATCAATTTAATATAAAAAAGGGCAAATTAAATAAATTTTATAAAAATAATGTTAATATTTTTATACTCACATTGTTTCTTAGTTGCATTTTCTGTTCTAATTCATTTATCCCATTATTTTTTAATTCATGTTAGATCTGTAACAATAAAGGTTCAGATAATATTATTGCTGAAGGTCTATCTAGCCAAAAAACAATATTTTCGGATTACTGTTCAAATGTTGATTTCATCTTCATCTAGCTTTTATTATTCAAAAATGCATTCTTTTTATAAACATAAATTGACGTGTCTCAGAAATATAGAAATTAAACAAACAACATAGAAGAAAAATACATACTACGACAAAGAGTAAAATACAAATAAAATAAAACGAATGAAAAGAAAAATCGTATTCAAATAAATAAAATAAAGAAAAGTTTATTGTTTGATTTATTTTAGATCTCTAATAATAAAGGTTGAGACAATATTAATACTGACAATCTATCTAGCCAAAAATCAATATTTTCGGATTTCATATTAATTTTATCTTGTTTGTTATTATTGATTTTGTATCATTATAATATACTACATTTTTTATAGAATTGTATATATTATACATATTGTAATTATTACATTGTACATATTACTTATATTGCACTCATGAAATAAGAAAAGTAATCAAAATAAATGTTGTTCTACTGAAAGTATACATCTAGGACTAAATACGTTAGAGTGGGTGACCTTGCCTGAGAATCCGATCTCTAATTATCATAATAAATCCATTGTAATTTCAAATCCAGAAAAGTTTGAATTCTAAATCGGCTTAATTATAAAAATCAGTTGCTCTTTCACTTTTTGTCTATTCTTTTTATAGAACCGATTATACATTTTATTGATATATTTTCTTACGATGTAAAATAATTATTTGGTGCTTGGCTCACCCGGTATTCTCAGATATCATTTTGTTTATTTGGGCGGTCTGCATGAAAAATGCCATAAAAAAAGGAGGTCGATCAATCTGGCATGTAACAAGGAGACAGCCGGTGAAGCTTTCCTTTTGTCTCCGAGGGCATTAGGGGTTGATTTATATACGAATTTCGAGAATTGAATAGAGCCAGAGAGAGGTGAACAGGAGCCAAATGTGTTTCTACGATTTCAAAACGATAGCGTCAAATATCTCTTATTGTTGTATCTTATATATCGCACGTCTAAAACGCCAATTTTTCTTCTATAAACACCGATAAAAACAGAGATAAACGATGTAAGAAAATCTGTTTAGGATTTTCTTTGTGATTAAGACAAATTACCAATAGATGAAAATGAATTGGCGGAAATTCAGGATTGAATTATAATTGAAATGAATATTGAATAGGATAAGTTTATATAAAATTTCATTATATTTCTAAGTTGTTAAAACTATTGGCAATATCTAATACTAATGACAAAATTAACCATATCGACAACGTTGCAAATTACTGTCATAAAAAGTCTTCTTCTTTTTAGTTTTACGCGGCTTCACCTACTGTTTATTCAGTCATTCATAAAATTTAAAGTCCTGCTTTTGAATGTGCACAATTTAGAACAAGAGCATTGAACATATTATTTATCCATCTCTCTTCTACTCAAGTTAAAAAACAAATCTAAGCAAAATATTCAATTAATCCATTTTTGGAAACTTTTCTTTACTTCCATATTCTCATATCTCTAAGTTTTTATCAATTTTTACATAACACAATTATTTGTTTTAATAAAACAAAGTAACACCAACTTTCAAACTTACACTAACTCATTCATTCATTATCATTGTCAGATAGAAATACTTTTTTTGGGTATAATTATACAATGCGTTAAATTATAATCCCCAATGGCTTAATCAATCATTAATGCACGCGCCCCTTCTCTTCTCGAACCCCCGGGGGTTCATGTGCGTCCCCCCTGCCACCAGTTGTCCAAAAAATCCAATTAAAACACGCATAAACAGCGATTTCAATTTCAACTCTTTGATCAAAACTATTGATGAAAATTCGCAACAACTGCACTGCTTTAAAAACAATTCGTTAATCCAGTCTTCATCCTAAAACGCAATAATTTGGAAGTTACCTTTAAAAGCATCAAAACTACTAAAACTTATGTAACCTATTTTATCTGTTAAAATATTTTGGATGTATGAAACTTTTTTGATTAGGAAATAAACTAATGTTTTTTTAAAATCCTGGATTTTTTGTTAATTCTAATTATTAGTTCTAATTGCTGAAAACTAGTAAAAAGAACCAGCGACCAGTAACGTTTCACCTGTATTAAAGAAAATTTGTGGAAATTCACATTTTTCCTTCAGTTGGGAAAAAATACATGGAACGAGACCAGGATAGACCAGAAAAATTGTCAAAAAAAACTGCAAATTGTATTTATTTCTATACACACTTCACATTTAGTCCAACGCTTTTTAAAACCTTTCAACCCTTAAAAAAATCGAAATTATTGATTTCTTCAAAATATCCATCTACAGCTTCGATGATTTTAGTATTTGATGGTAATTTCTTTCCATCCAACCATTTTTTTATGACTTGGAAACATGAAAATCAAAAGAAACCAAATCTGATGAATACAGTACATGTTCAATTAACTAGAATCGTAATTTATCCAGTTTTTCCATTATAATTGTTGGTTTGTGAGATGGTAGCTAATCTTGACGGTATAAGAGTTTTTCTTTGACAATGAAGCCTTTATTCAATCTATCTAATAACAAAGCATAATATTCTCCTATTGTTACCCTTATTAATCATAATCATTTTTCCAGCAAATTAAATAGTCTTGGTTTTTTTTGAAGTTTACTCCATGTTTGGTCGATTTCTTTGATTGCTCTTTTGGTCTCCAAAGTGTAGTGTATTGTAAGCATCACATACAATCGTAAAAATATTTTTCATTAAGCTTAAAGATATCTAGATATTACTGAAAAATAGTCTTTGGACTTGCTTTTGGTCCGTTTGTCAAGAAAGATGTCACCCATCTAATATTAAGCTTTCTGATATCTAAATGTGGATGTAAAATGTATCCTTGTCATATCTACTCGGTGATCATTCCTCACGATTTCATGAACTTTTCCATTTATTCTCCATTGTTAAATGCTTTTGGTCTACTAGAAGCTGGTGGATCCTCTACCCTTGTTCTACTGCATTAAAATTATGTAACCCAATTTACAACTGTTGCTTACGAAGAAGAAGAAGTTCATGGTGAAACTTTGTCCAACTCCATTTTTATCTGTTTGGCATATCAAAATGAAATTTTCGTATGACTAAACGAAACTGGTTTTTACTTATGATTAAGAAAATGGATCCATTGTTCTTGGTGCCACTTTATGGTTTATTCTAAAAATGTTCCGAACTATTCCTCGTAGTACTTTTTCCTTTCTCTTCGAACAGATTTGTGAACTTTATCTGTAACATCTAATCGTTTTTTCACGAAATCATTCCCAGTTGATTAATTATTTTATCTGTTTTTACCAATCTGTATGTATATGTCATACAAATCTGTGAGTGAATTTTGACTTCACCTAGTACAGTTGTTATTTCCCTAATAATATATGTATGTGGAAGTGGCCGAATAGCTGGATCGATTAAAGCCCGTGTCTAGACTGGATGGACCGAGAAGGGATGATTTTGAGCTGGAAATGTTTCGGTGCAAGCCATAGACATGACATTCGTTCTTTTGTCAAAGGGGGTTATTAAACTACATACTTTCTCAAAAGTACATTTACAGTCCCAGCAACCTTTTATAGTAAATCACATTAAACATGTTCTAATACCTCATGGTTAAGAAAATAGTTACTGACTTAAAATTTTCCTTTCTTTTTCTTTTCTTATTCCTGTTTAATAATTATATTGTTTCCGTATTTTCCATCAACTATTCTCCTTTATGTATTTTGTGTTGTCAGTACTGAACATTGCGAAAAAAATAAGAAAAGAAGAATTTTTAAGGTTAAGTTGAGTTCTTCTTTTTCTTCTTTAATCCTTATACGGATAAGCCCAGTTCAGAAGGACAATTTACTCAAAATTGAGTTGTTGCCGCGTTGATAGAAGAAGAAAAGTGTGTATGATTCCATCGACAGTGTAGAACCTTTCCCTCCATTTCTAAAACAGTAAGACAAAGATAAACGTCAAAATTAGATGGTAGGATTTTTAGCCCAAATAGCTCTGGAAGCTGAGGCCATGTATCCAAGAAGAAGAGGACAATTACATCTTTGTTATACCGTTACTAAAGATATAAGTGTTAAATGACTAGGAAAAATAGATACTGTAAATTAGAACTGATTTTATTTATCCACAGACCCTAATTCTAAACACTTTTCTTGGCATCTCGAACATTCTGAAATTCATTGCATTCATGCAGCCAGGAATTTCACAGCTATGGGCCTTGTTTAGTGGAGCCAAACGGTTACAATATTATTTCAATGGCAATAAAAAAAAGTTAGATAGTTAGATAGATATATACAGTATAGAGAAAGAAAAACATTGATTTGCATCTAATAAAATTTGTAATTTGAAGAATGAATTAACAAACATTAATTTTTTTCAAAGTATATAATTTTCTCCATTCAAATAAATTCCTTAAAAGATTAATACAAAGAGTATTATTTGTCACATGATCAAGTTACTGGAATTAAAATCTAATAATTTATTGATTATTGTACAACCGAAGAACAGTTATTGACATATTAATAAATAAAAAATAAAACATACAATGTACAGTCAAATAAATGAAAATAATATGATTATTATTTGTTTAATGTAAATAAAAAATGATTGAATCGAATAGAAACTAGTCGAGTAATACATTATTAAAACTTGGAATGATTGAAACATTTTATAATTTATTTCCTTTTTAGGAAAAATACCTTTTTAAAATGATAGACTTTACATTGGGCAAACCTTTGTTTTTATTTTATAAATACCGACTTTCCTTTTTTTAAATATTTTTAAGATTTATAATAATTATTACTACTACTTTTTTATATTGATGATGATATCTTAACAATTGTAACTCTCTGTTGAATAACAAAACATATTTTTGGTATAAAAATACTGCATAATATATAAATATACATAAAACAGATCAATTATTCTGAAAAGAACCCTGAAACAATGAATTATCAGACACGCGAATGGTGCAAACTCACCCTTCAACACTCTACTCACTAATTCAAAACAAATGGAATTTTTGAAACGGAGAAATCAAAGGGTTGCAACACTCAAATATTGATGACTCTATATGTGAATCTATAAAATACAAGGGATTTTTTTTAAGTTTGATCGGTCGCAAAATTAAAGTGAAAATCTGACGAAGTTTGACGAAATGTAATGCGTGGTGTCTCTAGTATGATCGTTGATTACGTCAATTCGCATTTGTTAGTTCTGGGCGTACAGTGAGCACGTAAACATGCCTACAACAATAGTTATTCACCATGTGTGAAATATATATATGTTTTTAACAACTTTTAGCATAAATACATCCTCATGTAATGACAAATTACCCATCAAAATAAATTCCGTAAAGAAATAACGAATTAAGAACAAAATTGAAAAAGATAAATACAAATATAAAAAGAAAAAAAGTTTTGGTGATTGTATCTTAACCATCACATTTGAATGAAATCTCTTTCTATTTTTTCAAATGGAGGTTGCCTTTACCGCCTTTTTATCACTATTTTCCAGAACGTACGCAAAAAAATAAAGAGAAAGCCATCGAAGCGTATTTATTGGAATAATAAAGCCCTCCTTGTCCTTTGCTTATTTCGTATTAAAAAAAAACTTGAAACTTCAACCAAACTGAAAATGCTGCAATGTCATTGCATTGATATGATTGAATACGTTACTTTTCATTAGAGCTTAAAGAGGACGAAAGCAAACCAGGAATAGAACGGGAACTGAACCCTGGATTCAAACAGGACCGGTCCAAAAAATAATATCCCCTCTAAAATCGTTTTATTAAAAAAAATGTTCCGAAAAAACTAACTAATTGAACCTAAAATTGTATTGTTGGACAAACTGCTTATGATGCTGTTACTATATTGATTTTTGGCTAGATAAACCGCCATCAATAATATTATCTCAACCTTTATTGTTAGAAATCTAAACTGAATTAAACAATAATTTTTTCCTTATTTTATTTATTTGAATACTATGTTTTTAATTAAAATTGCGTTTGAAAATGCGATTTAGCGAAACCTAGTTAGAGAAAGATATTTAAAAATAGCTTTTAAATACTGTGGAAATTCAAGTTAAGTGTAATTTATCTTTTTTATATTCATTATTATTTATTATTGCTGACATTTTTATTAACGTTTTCGCCTTCTATGAATAAATCTAGTAAATATAGAAGAAAAAGAGAACATAGAAGATGAATGGACAGATAAAACAGTAATAACGAAGTTGTAGATCAAATACTGGGTTATGGGGAGACAGGAAAATATTAAAGATGGTTCGATGAAAGAGATAATTTTAGTTCGTCATAACTGCTCGAGTTTTGAAAAACTTAAAGGCCAAGTCAAAGCTACTCTATCTACGCTCGTTTCGCTAAACATTATCAGGAAATGATTGATTAATAAATCTCTGGTGCAAGACTCTAACAGTGATGATTGTGATGGTCGTAAATTGATTGGAATTGGCTAAAACCCGCTCTGCGAAGAAGGAGGCAGGACAAATTGGAAAATGGAAACTGGAATGGGTTGCCAGGACGACCAAAACGGATTTTATTCCTGCCCGGAGCACCGATCAAGGTTACCGAGACAACGCAACGTTGCCATATTTGTACTCTTCGGTGCTCCCGGCGGTCATAAGTAAACACCCGTGCACCAATAATTGATGAAACTGATTTGTTTGAATATATTGTTAAAATAGGGGTTGAGTATTTTCATGTAGGTGACATAAAATAATTTCGTAATGATTGGGTATGAACAATTTGTAATAACGAAACTGAAGTAGGGAGACATGTATAGGGTTTTCCATTAGGGACGCAATTTTTTGTGAAGTTATAATTCTTATGTCTGTCATTCGAATTTCCATGTGACATTGACATTTAAAATCTACTATAGTTGGCAATTTATAAAATGGAAAGAAATAGCGTAGAACAACGTGTCCAAATAATTCAGCTTTATTATGAAAATGGACGTTAAAATAAAATTGTTTTTCGTAAATTAAGTGATTTTTATACTCGACATAATCGTCCAAATGAATCAACAATATTGAGGATAGTGGAAAAGTTTGAACAAAGTGGTTCAGTTTTGGATGTAAAAATACCAATTCGTCATCGTCCAAGAGAATGTTGATGCAGTTCGTGAGAATGTTGAAGATGATCCAAGAATGTCGATTACACGACGTTCACAACAATTAAACATTCCACAAATCGCATTATGGAGAATTTTTTATTGCCAGAGTTTGAAAATATTGATATCAGAGATAAATGGTTCCAACAAGATGGTGCAACAACTGGTGATACGATCAATTTATTGCTTCAAACTTTTCCTCAGCGTGTAATCTCAAAAAATGGTGATGTTAATTGGCCAGCCAGATCGTGCGATTTAACACCATTGGACTATTTTCTTTGGGGCTACGTTAAAAGTCTTGTCTATCGGAACAATCAACGAACAATTGATGAATTAAAAGCTGAAATAATTCGAGTTATTGGTGAGATTGAACCTCAATTGTGTGAAAATGTTATCAACAATTTTGACAAAAGAATAACCTATTGTAGAGCAGCTAGAAATGGTCATTTGTCAGATATTCTTTTCAAGCTATAATTGCCATACCTTAAACTTTTATTTTATATAAAAATTTGAATCATTACAATTGACATACTGTGTTTTATTAACAAATAAAAAATTGCGCTCTTAATGGAAAACCCTTTATATAGTGTAAACATTAAAGATTACATAGGTTTAAAACCGACATTAAAAAAATAGAAAATTTTCAAAATATATCCGATGTATTGATAAAATTATTAATTTAGAGAAAAACATCAATAAACGAGGAATTTCTACATATTTATATAAATTGTAAAATATTTGTTAACACATCCTTAGTTATATTTAGTTGATTCTTAAGAAGAAAATTATTTATCGACTCTTTTTTTCAAATAAAATTTTCAGGGAAATACTTGAGGAAAATTTCTGTACTTGCGGCAACATCGTCCGGTCTAAATCTATGGCACTCAGTGCCTTGGGTCTTCAATAAAAAGGACAACGAGCGTAAATAAAGCACCGCGTTTGATCTGCAAATAAGGTTCCTTTGATCTCACTTTTATTTTATATACTTTACATACCTTTCATAGAACGCAATCCAATAAAATCCGCATTTAAGTCTATTAATTTTAAAGCCATATTTTTTTGTAAAGGAAAAATCAGTCATACAAAGATAACATACTAAAAGTGAAAGAGTAAATAATTTTTATATTTAGATCGGTTTAAAACAATATGTTAAACAATCGCTTTCCTAATTATCTTTTTGATATTGGATTTACAATTCGAACTTCTCTTGGATCTGTTATAATATTGTAACGGTTTGGTTGCATAGTTCCGTGAGAAGAGTGGCTACATGAATGTATAGGACAAGTCCACAAAAAGAAGAAAAATCTAACTTAACTACTGGCAACTATGAGAGTTTCCCCAATATTTTCAACAACATCAAGAATATATAAACAGAACAAATTCTACATTAATGGAAAAGAAAATATTATCGCAGACACTTTGTCTCGATCAAAACGTGATCTTTTGAATACTTCTAAATAGCTAGAATTTTTTGTAACCTTTGAGAAAAGGACATAAATAGGAGGAAACTGCCAGTGGACAAGTGTAGTGAGAAAGTTTACGTAAGTAAAGTACAGTTACTGTTATTCACGTTCATTTGTATTTTTTTCAGTTTTATAAAGTTTTTTTTGTTAAATAAACTTTCTCTAATTCAAACGAGTGTTATAATATGTAAAATTATTATTACTATTTTTATTTTTAAATGTAGTTATTTGGTGTTTAATTTTGTCCTCATTTAATTATAATGCAACTCACGATTAAAAAAATAATACATGTTGTCTGATAAAGTGAAAATATTTTTCTTGGGACGCCTTGTAAAGTTTTCGTTGTATACACACACGGACGAGTAATTGATGACAAGGAATTTTTCATGGAAAAGCGCGTCGTAGAGAAGAAAATTGCTCAAGAACAGTATGCTTTGTTTTTCTTTTTCCGTTTCCGTGTTTTTCTTTATTTGCAGCTCTTTTTGCATTATGAAACCTTAGATTGATTTTTATTGTGCCCTTGATCGTATATCATACTGACGTTTAGTTAAATATAAATATATTCGTACCAATTTTTCTTCTACGTTGTTTCTTTTGGTTTCGTTGAAAAATGTATCTATCACATTTTATAACTGTTTGGGTGTACAGTACAAGACCACGTTTTGTGAGAAGAGTGGCTACATAAATGTATAGAACAAAACTCACAAAAAGAAGAAAAACCTAACCTAATTTTTGACGACCATAACAGTTTTTCCAATATTTTCGAAAACATCAAGAATCTTCTGGTAAATATCTAGAATTGTCTGTAACTCCCTAGAAAACGATATAAATAGGAGCAAACTAATAGTGAGCAGGAGTAGTTAGTTTAGGTTTGGATAATTAAAATGTTAGGTTAGTGTAGTTTAGATTAAGTTATATTAAGTTAGGTTAGGTTAGGTTAGGTTAGGTTAGGTTAGGTTAGGTTAGGTTAGGTTAGGTTAGGTTAGGTTAGGTTAGGTTAGGTTAGGTTAGGTTAGGTTAGGTTAGGTTAGGTTAGGTTAGGTTAGGTTAGGTTAGGTTAGGTTAGGTTAGGTTAGGTTAGGTTAGGTTAGGTTAGGTTAGGTTAGGTTAGGTTCGAGGTTAGGTTAGGTTAGGTTAGGTTAGGTTAGGTTAGGTTAGGTTAGGTTAGGTTAGGTTAGGTTAGGTTAGGTTAGGTTAGGTTAGGTTAGGTTAGGTTAGGTTAGGTTAGGTCAGGTAAGGTCAGGCCAGGTTAGGTTAGGTTAGGTTAGGTTAGGTTAGATTAGGTTCGGTTAGGTTAGGTTAGGTCAGGCCAGGTTAGGTTAAGTTAGGTGGGCAGGAGTTAACATAAGTAAAGTAAAGTCACTGATATTCATGTTAATTCTTCTTTGTAATTTAGTTGACTTCCATGTTTTTCTTCTGTTTCATTAGATTAATTATTTATTTTACTTCTCCTTTAGTTGGTTTTTCGGTATTGTTATTCTCTCTTACGTTTTCTTTTCATCTTTTTCTTTGTCTTCCTGGCTTTCATTTGGTTTCCCATTCGATATTTCTTAGGAATATTGTTTTCTTCTTTTGTTTTTTTTTTTCGTTTTCATCAGTTAGATTACTTTCTTTCTCTTTGTTTTTGATAATTTTCATTGTTTTTTTTTTGAAACTTGTACAAATTTATTAATTTCTTTCAACCCTATTAGCTCATGACACCTTCGGTTATATCTTCTGCACAAAATATTCTAAATTACCGACCCACTAATTTGAACATTAAAACCCTTTTTGAACGTTATAATTATTATTACAATGCTTCGTTACCAAATTTCCCTCGATTACCAATTAAAATAATCATATGGTTAATTCATTCATACTCTATCTTTCTTTCATGAATTCTATTGATTATAATAGCAAATATATATTTAAATAGAATATTAACAGATTTAGGTTACATTGATCTGTTAAAATATCACAATGTCTACTTCTGAAAAATTAAACACTTTCATACTTAAATTATGTTCTAAAAATTTTAAAATTCAAAGAACAAAACTACGGAACGTTTGAACAGTTTACGTTTTTGAAATTTTAATGTATGACCTCCATAAATTTTAGTGAAATATGTTGGGTGAACAAAAAATTAATAAATGAATTATCGATAGGCGGAATGTGTTGATGGGATTTTAATTTGATTGTTGTATGATGAATTGTTTGGTGCTCATCCTGGTGCGGTTTTACTGTATTTATATTTCGTGTTTCTATTTGTAGAGATATGATGAATGGTAAACATTGCTTTTATTATCTGGTGAATATTAGTCAAAAATTATTCGGGTGGAAAACAGCAAAAAAAAAAGGTAGTAGAAAAGTTTACAAGTCAGTAAATAAAATCCAAATATGGAAATTGGACTAGTTCTGGACAGATTTTAGGTTTGATTAAACACTTTTTATTATTATTTTTCTTTGTTTATTTATGAATTCGATTTTGGTGACTGTAGGAAAGATCGAAACGAAACTGGAATCAATAAATGTAAAACAATCACAAGAAAAAATTTCGAAAATGTGGGAAAAGAAAAAAAAGAGTTGGAGACCAGGAAAGATCTGATGGAAAAAATGGAAGAGATGGGGAAAAAGGAGACCTACAGAAATTGTAAAAATGTACGGTTTATCAAGTTTCTTATCCAAATACAGAAACTGAGGAAAATATGCATGACGTTTTGGTGGAATTTGAAACTGAAGAATAAAAAGAAGGCCATTGGCCAACTAAAAGCAGAGAAGATGAAGTAGATAATAAAATATTGGAAACTAAGAAGAAGTTGGAACCATTAATGATGTTTTACTTTTTTAACGATTCTCATAATTGTTTTTAACGAATTTCAGTTATTTTTGTTGATTTTTAACGGTTTTTCTTCCTTTTTAACCACATTCAATAGTTTTTAATCATTTTCGTTTCAATTTTAACCACTTTTAATCATTTTTTATAATATTAGCTGCTTTTTTTAACGATTTTTGTTCCATTTTAACCATTCTCAATAATATTTAATGATTTTTCAGTCTTTTTTGACCATTTTCGAGCATTTTTGACAATTGTCATTGGATTTTAAAGTTTTTATATTTTTTTATCGATTGTCAATAATGATTTTCATTCTTATGTTACCATTTTTAATCATTTTTGTGAATTTTTGGTGATTTTTTTAACGATTTTTAGTTCCTTTTTAACGAATTTCAATCATTTTTGACAATTTTCAATGCTTTTATAATAACAATTTTGTAACCTTTTAACCAGTTTCACTAATTTTTAATTTAACAGTTTTCAATTTTTGGTACATTTTAACGATTGTTAAACACTTTTATTACTTTTTAAACCATTTTTAATAATTTCTCACGATTTTTTCTGCTTTTTTGAACAATTTTTGTTCGTGTTTAACTATTTTTAGTACCTTTTTAATGATTTCCAATCATTTTTCAAAATTTTCAGTGTTTTTTACGATTTTTGTTTCTTTTTAACGGATCTTAATAATTTTTATTTATTTTCATTCCTTTTTTTAATAATTTTTAACTATATACGACAATTTTCAGTTATTTTTCAACGGTTTCCTTTTTAAAGATTTTCAGTCATTTTTAATGATTTCCAATCTTTTTCTATTTTCAATCGTTTTTGACAAATTTTGTTTTCTTTCTAACGTATTTTTGATTGTTTTTAACGATTTGAATAAAAGTATATGAAAATAATTATGTTGATAATAAAAAAAACTCCCTAATTCTTGAAAATGTGAATAACATTTTTAAAGTCATTACCATTTTTTATATTTAACATCTACAATTTCGAAAATTAGTTACAACAAGGGTTACACTTTTTTCCAAGAAATTTTTCATTAAAAAAACAATTTGACTTGAAATGGTTCTGCAAAAAGTTTTCCCTGTCTTTTCATTAAAATTAATTTCTAAAATATCTTTTTTTCTTCATGCCTTAAAAAACAGACGCATTAGAAAAATCCCACATATTTGGAAATATATATAATGTGTGTGATTTTCTTTTTGCTAACCAATTTTTTTTAAATCTAGCAGAAAAAAAGTAAGGAAATTGGAGAAAGGAAAGAAAAACATTAATAGAAATACTATTCATATATATAAATAATTACCTTGTTTGTTAATACAACAAAATAAATTTTAACTAAAAATAAAAATATCGTTACTAAATGAGTTTATATAAAGAGTGAAAGACTTTAAACACAAATTCTGTCCCCCCCAATAATTTACGTTTAATATTAAATCTTTATCTTCAGTTACAACTAATTAAATTAAATCAATGCTGCATAATTAAATATTCATGAGTTTAACGGAAATCGGACATAAAATGTAAAAGCAATTAATGCTTACTATGAGTTACCACAATTAACAATTTATATGGCCTGAAGAGAATAATGGAACTTCCTGAAATAATATTCCTGATTTATTCAGAGAATATGGATAAACCTCCAGGATCGGATTGTGATGTTTAAAAATTTGCAACACAAAAATATTAATTGATTGATTACAAACTCCCTTCCATAACTTCTTCAACTTAATTAATCACATCTCAATGAATCTGCATCTAAAACTCTCTCTTTAGCCCCTAAATTTTTTATTTTTACCCACCTCCCAATTTCCCAAAATTCCCTTTTAGATAATTAAACATAAATACTTTCGACGTTTTGTCAACGTCGCTCCTCTTCTCCCGGGCCGGTATCTGAAGAGTAAAAAAAGAAGGAAACGTTCGGCAGTTCTCGGCTCGACTCGATCGATACTGATCGGAAGCGCGAATGGAACCAGGAAATTAAAATATTTGGGAATAGATAGACAGAGAGAGAACGAGAGAATTTCCGAAGCGGGATTTGAATATTCGCAAGTGGGATTCCAAGTTTCAAGAGCCGGATTATGATTTCGCGTTGCTATAAAATAAATCCAGATTCTTTTTAGATAAGTAAGGCTTAGTGAAAGTAAGTTATCAATAAAATGAAATTAATGATGGAAAATGTACTAAACACTTATTGGAAGATCGGGTGGGAGTACTTATACAAAAAATTAGCAAAGGAAGGGGAGGAGCACGGACGGAAAATGACAGGGTAAAGAGAAAGGACAAGTCATAAATAAGGGAAAGTAGAATTTAAAACAAAACTCATAAAAACAGGCACTTGGAATGGCAAGGAAAGTGAGGTTATAATAAATAGCAATTAATTTAAGAATAATTAAAATTTAAAGAATAATTTAAAAGAAAAAAGTAAAACATAAAATTGACCCAAAATTTGAAAATTCGGAACAAAAATGAGGTATGTCAGGGCTTTAATTAGCTACAAAGTTAGAAAATGTTGTTTATTATTTACAAAAGGTTTTTATATTTGTCATAACTATTCTTATTATGTATTTATATAAGACAAATTCTATATCCTAACAGTATATTCTAAGGTCCAGCAGAATATTACTCCTTGAAAAACCATCAGGTTTTGTTTATTATGAAAAAAATATATTTTGAAAACATAATGTTGTAATTTGTTCTTTTGATTTAAAAAAAATCCTCCCCGGCGGGGAATCGAACCCCGGTCTCCCGCGTGACAGGCGGGGATACTAACCACTATACTACCGAGGATTATACCTATTGACTTTTTCATGTAAGCTTTAAATAGAACGAATTCTACATTAAAGGTAGAATAAACATTGTCGCAGACACTTCGTCTCTATCAAAAGATTCGTCTTTATTAAACTTTTCTAAATTTATCTTAATGAACAATTATAATAACATAGGCATTTACATTTAAATGGTATGTAGTATGTTTTAATTTTAATTGTGATGCATATTTACGCCTTATTTGTTGATAATGACTATTTAGTACTCAGGATTATATCTATTAACTTTTTGATTAGAGTATTTTAAGAAAACGAATTCTACATTAAAGGGAGAATAAACATCGTCGCAGACACTTCGTCTCTATCAAAAGATTCGTCTTTATTAAACTTTTCTAAATTTATCTTAATGAACAATTATAATAACATAGGCATTTACAGTTAAATGGTATGTAGTATGATTTAATTTTAATTGTGATGCATATTTACGCCTTATTTGTTGATAATGACTATATAGTACTCAGGATTATACCTATCGAGTTTTTGATTAGAGTATTTTAAGAAAACGAATTCTACATTAAGGGAAGAGATAACGTCATTGCAGATACTTTATAACGTCATTGCAGATACTTCGTCCCAATCAAAACTAATCTTTGATTTGAACAAACGAAAAATCATAAAGCAATAATTACAATTGATTTTTGGGCATTCTTAAAGAAAATAAGCAAACTGTTTAAAATTCAAATCTAACAAAATATTCTCAACTTTTAAATTCCAAATTGGTGAAGATTATTTTAAACCACAGATTGCCTTTTTTTAACAAACACACTATTTCTAATTGATCATGAGTTTCTGGTTTCATATTCCTTGATCAATTTTCCTATTGAGAAAACCAGTTTTTGCATCTATATGATCAATGTGCAATTTCAATTCTATAGAAAACCAGGGTTAAACTACAATTATCTTCAAAAATCTTTTTTAGTAATCTCAACTTTCAGCGCTAAATGAATTTTTCAAATTACTAATTTATTGAGGTTACCATTACCGGGTAGGAAAAGGACTTAACAGAGAAAAACCCCCCAAAAAAACTCAGTTTTTTCCATTTTGTTCTATTAATAAATGGTATTCTTTTTTCATCGCTTACTTTCATTTTAATTTGTTGGACCGAAACATTGCTTCACTGTAGCAGTTTTGATCATACGTTTTGCATTCATTTAGACCATCATCACTACACATATTACATTATTTCTTACTTGATCCTCTTGATCTTGTTCAAATGTAGTTTCATTATTTATAGATAAATTCAACTGTTCCTCTTTAATATCTGAGCTTAGTTTATGTACTCTTATCATTTTCTTTTTTATTTTCCACAATATATTTTGACAACTCATTATTTTCATTTTTGGATTTTTCACGATAACATTTTTGGTTCAAGTTTTCTCACTGAAATACAATTGTGTTCTGGACAATATGGCACAGTTGATTGAAATTTTTTACCAAGTTTCTTTAGTGAACTATTTCACTTGTGCTTCGCCCCCATTATCCGATCTTAAGATTTTAGGGTATTTTCCAAAATAACTTTTTGTTTCAGCTACAAACTTTTCTATCGCCATGTAGGAAGTTCTTCCATCCTAATCACCATTCGTGGATATTATCCATGAATTCTTCTAAAACAAAATCTGTTCAAAATTTCAAATTCCCGCCGCCCTGGGGCTCCGCGCCTGGCTTTTCCATAAAATCGATGTAATGTAGCAAAGTTTGAATCTACCCCGCCGCGTATCTATAGTATCAGTTTCCCAGAGTCGCAACAAAGAAATCCCACCTTGTTTTCACTACACATTGTAAGTGCGTGAAAAAAACCGTAACACCGGCTTTATATTACCCTGTTCATTTGAGGTTATGTTGCTATATGCTCAGGTAAGTTCATTATTCGTTTATCGCACTTTTTATAGAGTTCTGGGATTGCTGAAGATTATTTTAAATATTTTTTTGCAGGACTTTTTGTTCGGTGCAATATTTTGCAGATTGTTGTTTAAACTAAACGGTTTAGTAAAAATGGGGAATTTTTCATTTTTCTAAATAACATAGGCTAACAAAAACTTAAATACTTAATACAAATATGTTTGTATACATAGTGAAGAGTTAGTAGAAATTTCTGTAGTACTCTGAAGAAATATGGAAGCAATATACAGGGTGAACGAACTTTAAGCACATAGGCCGGTTCAAAATTCAGTTTTTATGCAGATCATATACCATATGTATGTACTTGATTTTATTTTAGGTACTTAATTGAATTCCTTATATTTTTTTCTGGTACACACTATAAATAGTATCTATTAACTTATTAAATCGATTTAAATAAATGTCGGGCCTCTTTGAGGTTTTGCTTTAATTATTGTTAATTTCTAGATTAAGATAACAATACTTAGATATGGATGAATAAACCTGGTTTGCTATTTAGTATCATCGTAGATTATACAGATTGAGTCAAAAATAAGGATTTTTATTGAAAAACAATCCATAAAAATGTATTCTTTTACTTCTTGTATTGGCTCCGATTTTTCAGATATTATTTAATAATATTTTAAATAGAACAGAGAAATCAAGACTGGTGGGTTCTTTAAAGTAAAAAAAGTAGTGAGTAAAAATAAAAGAAAAAAGTTTAAGTACTTTTCTTAGGAATATACAAAATCCACGGTGGCCGACATGTATACTAAACTTTGTTTCACCCTATATCCAAATTTCTCCAAGAAAATCCAAATTATTTGAAAGTTAAAGATAGGATCAAGTAAATGGTGTTTTTTATTGATTTTTATTAGTGTCTGCTCATTTTAGACCCCAATTTTGCACACCGAGAAATATATTTTTGCGAATTTAATAAAATTTATTTGAGTCAAATAAATTTGTAGTTTGAATAGATTATAGTAATAATTTTATTCGGTTGAAATTTTCTCTCCATTTACCCTAAATTTCAAAATTTAAAAAAAAACAAAATTTATTTGGTTTAAAATAAGAATAATAGTTTTGTTTCTTTTATGTTTAGTTAAATAAATATTTTGTTGTATGTAATTATTATTATGTTAATTTTAAATAATAAGTTAAGTTAATAGAAATAATAATGATGTATGCTTACCAATTAGTATATTTTTTAAAGCATTAACATTCGAAGAATTTTTTGTAATTTTACTGATTTTATGACTAAATTAGAAATTTAATTATTTGGCATATTTCATGAAAAATGTTATTTTCGTTTAAAAAATAATAGAAAGAAGCTCCAATATACTATTTCCTAAAAAAATAGTTAAAATTTAACATTCAGATGATATATTTGAAAAAATAAAATGAAACATTCCTCTACAATTCTCAATTAAACTTAAAAATTAAATCATTTAGAAGCAGTAGTAAAAAAAATTAAAAATTTTCCTTGGATGGAACATATTTATAATTATCTCAACGAAAAATTAAAAAACTACTAAAAAATCATGATTAGCTATTACTTCATTTTGACGTATTTAAAAAAAATATTTATCAAAATTCTTATTGTTTAGACACCAAATTTTCCATAAAAACAAGAAAATACAACACGTTCGATATTGATTCAACTGAATTAAAATTATAAAATAATAATAATGAACTCAATTTTCTACAAGTAAAGAATTCATAATTTATAACCTTAATTTGCTGACACACAGGTGTATAAATTTAAATTTTTAAATGTTTCCGATTCAAAATTTTGTCTTTATTAAATATGATAGTATGAAGTAATAATATCAGGTTTAATAAAAAATTATCGATAAATTGTAAATATTGATATTTGTGAAATTTCCAATAGGTTTAGTTAAAAAAAATTCTTAAAGTAAATCTTATTGTCTTTACATTTCCTAGAATATATTTGATTGATTTTCTATCAAAAAAATTGATTTTCTTTTGGTGAGGTATTTTGGTAAATTAAGTAAAGACATGAATAGACAATACTGATAGAAATAAAATTAGAAATCAGAACTAAGAATATAGTTGATAAAAGAAAAGAAATAGAAAATTTTTTGTTACTTCTTTATTTGTACCACCCAAAAATTTGTTTGTATATTAACTTTAATGTGAATTTAAAGTTGTACACAAGGAATTATTGATATTAAAAAAATCTACTTAGAACTCACTTAAAATCCTTAGGTTAAAGCAAAAATCCAACCAAGTATAATAATTGTAATTATTTGTCGTATTATTTATAAGTTTTCGATATTTTCTAAAACCAATTATCTCATAAAAGGTAACACGACAGAATATTAAAAAAAGATCACGATTTAATCTTGACGAAGTATCTGCTACAATGTTTTCTTTTCCTGTAATGTCCCTTTTTTTTCTTTTTTGATACCTCTAATTCTTTAATTACATTTCATCGATAATTTTCATATTTCATATTGCTTTGAGGTATTAGTTTACTCTAGGAAAATACGAATTAGCTTATAAAGCTTAAATAAGATCCACGAAATCCAAATGATGGTGGTGAATTCTTAGAAACCATGAGGTTAAAGAAGAAAATAAGCATAAGAGTTGTAATTATTTATAAGTTTTTAATGTGTTCTAGAACCAATTAATCCATAAAAGGTAACGCGATAATAGAGGATAATATTAAATGAAATTAAAAATTGAATTAAACACAAAATAAAAAAATTAAAATTTAACGTTGTTTTTCATAAATACTCATGTCTAATTACAAATTAGTTATATAAAAGCTAATAAAACAACTAATTCCTCTTTTTCTTTTTTCTTTTCGGGTTCCTTTTTATTCTCCTTTATCCATTTCTTCCATCCTTTTTTATTCTGTAGTAGTTAATATATTTCTTCCAAACTTTGTCCTTTATTCACCAATTCATTCATTCGCATTTTTCTTGGCCTGCCTCTCATTCTAAATTTAAATTTCCCTCAATTAAATTTCACAAAATCCTTCAATAAACTGTGAGTGACCTTGTCTGAGAATCCATTCTTTAGTGGTATAATATGAATAATTAGATAGTAAAGGGAGATAAATTAGTTTGTGCATTCTGTTTTTCTTCAAATCTGACTTTGACTATTAACGATTAACACGATTTTTGATATTGATGGTCTCAATCAACGTTTTTCTTTTTTTTTGATAATGTTTTGAGAAAATATCGAATTTATGCCAGGAAGTCGGTTTTACATGAAAAATCCGGCCAGCCCTGTGCAAGGCTGACAAAAAAATATGCGAACTCGAAAAAAAATCGCTATAACATATCTGGTAAAACAAAATGCAGTGACGAATGGCGTGGTCCGTCGACCACGTTCGAGGGTGGGGGGGCCGAAAGCGGCGCTCGCGGGGTGTAATCTAGGGTGAACGGGGCTGGAGGGGGATGAAAATCGTGCGCAAGGGGTGGCACCGGGCGTCGTAAACGTACCGTCGCGACGTTCACATAGTGAGCAGACAGTGTGGCGTCTACAAGTCTGGCACTACCAATTTTGGTAAGTTTTAACTGCATATTAGTGTTATATAGTGTGTTTTTGCAACTTGTGCCGGGTTACACCCACCTCTTTTTTTAACATTGTGGTGACTGCGACCAGTGTTGGATTACTTTTGTGAGGAAATCATTTTCCATAAGTATATGTTACGCTCTTTTATATTTTGCACAAACTGGAAACTACTTTTTTTTTTTTTGGAAAAGATAGACCGGTCGTTTAGTGTTCAAAGATTCAAAGATCATTTTTGGGTGCGTACTTATCTGCCAATTTCATTGTATTGTGATAATAAATTAGTTTGGAAGTGAAAATGATGATTTATGAATTCTGAAAATTTATATTTGTTGACAAAAAATTATTTGGATATTCGTCTATTATTTTGGATAAATTTAGAAAAAATGTTAAACATCAAGTAATAATTATTTCATTATACTTAATATTTTAATTAATTTTAGTAGGATATTAAGATTTATATAACTTATTTTATGAATTATTTTTGCTGCATTTTTTAGTAAGAATGTATTAATCTTTTCAGAACAAATAAGTCTAGGTATATATTTAGGCTGTTTTATATTTTTGGAAAATGGAAAGGCATTTTTTTGGAAAAGATAGACCGGTTTGTTAGTTTTCAAAGATTCAAAAATTCCTTTTGGGATGCGTATGAATCAACAATTTAATCGTATTGTAATAATAAATTTATATTTATGTATTGATATAAAAATAATTTTAATATGGATCTAGTATTTGCCATAAATTTAGAACTGAAGTTAAAAAAATATTCAGTATACTATTTTTATTATATAATCTATATAATATTTTAATTAATTATAGTTTGATATTAAAATTTAAATATATATTTTATAGTTCAAAACAAATCTTTGCAAATAATTATGTGACCAATAATCAAAGGATTTTATTTGCTGTTAACGTTCAATAAAACAGTGATAAAATATCTTTTGAACGCCATCAGAAGTTAAATATTTTTCCATTAATTTTCTTATTAGAACGATATATATTAGAGTGAATCGGGTAAAAATAGTATAAAATTCTCTAAGTATAAATTGGAGAACAAAATATTCTAAAAAAAAACTATTTTTATTAATGTCTACTATTTTTCGAACAATTGCGAACTAAGACAAAAAATATTTCCAATTGTATCAATATGAAATAAATGTTGTATGAAGAGCAAAAAATAATAATATTTATTTATTGAAAATACTTACAATTCTTAAGAACTATAAAAAAAGAAGAAATAATATAAAATAAATTTTGAAAGAATAAAAACATCATGGAAATGATTCTTGTAAATTGCTTTAATATTCAAGTTAATAACTCGATCAAATTGAATATTCGATATCGAGAAATTATTCATTTGGTGATTGATAAAAATTAATAAAATGACACCGGACGACACTGATTTCATTTTATCGTAAATAGAAATTTATAGAACTGTTCTCTTCAATTTCAACGGTAAATTTGATTTTTGAATGTAAATTGTTAATAAAATTAAAGAGAACATCGATCGTCTATCACTATCTGTAAAACCAGCAAAAACATCATCAACGTACGGTATATTAATTAGCGGAGGTAAAAAAAATTTAACAAATTATTATATACAACATTAAAATTGTATTAAGAAAAATATGTTTTGTTATGTTTAGGTATTTAATTTATTAATTATTTGATGATGTCAAATGACGTTATTTAAATATTGTCACATGGCTATCATAATCTATAATTTTGTCTCATTTAAATTAATTTGTTCTCCATTCTTGAATTCATTTTATTCATTTTTACATGTCTTTACCATCCTAACCTTCGCTGTTTAATAAATCTTATTATTTCTTCTTCTTTTTTTCAATTTCTTTTCTTTCAGTGGATCCTCTTATCAACTTTGAATGTATCTGCATAGTTTAATTATGTTGTTTGTTTCCGTCTGTGTCATTCTCACCAACTTTATTTGCTCAATATTTAATTCGAGGTTATTGTCTTTTTTTACTATTTATTTATTATTAAGATGCTCCTTTTAGTAAATTCACCGTATTTCCAACTTTTCCATTGAATCTTTCTTTGCTTTCAATGTGTGGTTTCCTTTACCCCTCTTCTTACTTTTTTTGTTTCTTGATAGAAATTTTGGATATTTTTCTTGCCATAATATTCTTCTATTTCGATTCATTTCCCTTCAATTAATATTTTTAACATTACCTTCGTTTTCTTCTTCCTATTCTTCTTCTTCCTATTCTTCTTCCTATTCTTCTTCTTCCTATGCTTCTTCCTATTCTTCTTCTTCCTATTCTTCTTCTTCCTATTCTTCTTCTTCCCATTCTTCTTCTTCCTATTCTTCTTCTTCTTCTTCTTCTTTCTAATCTTCTTCTTCTCCAATTTCAATTTGGAGTCTCATCTACCTAAGCTATTGAGTCTATATTTTCTTCTTTTTTATGATTTAGGTTAATTTCCAATGATTATGTTGACAATATCCAATTTTAAAAAATATATTTTACTGTCTGTAAATGATACTAGTCAAAGGATAATCGTTGTGATTAAGAATTAGCAACTTTTATTATTGAAGGACTTTTCTATAGCAAATCCAATTTAGTGTTTAGCCATATTCGGGATTAACTAAGCACGTACTTTTATGTGAGTAATAAAAACAAGTGCGGAGTATTTTCCAGGGTTTTATTGACAAGAAAAATATAAATAACAAGTAGAAGAGGACAATAAACTTTTATGGAAAACAAATGGAATTTTAATAATAATATCGATTTATCTATATTTAGAGTCTGGTTTTGTTTTTATCAGTGAACAATTATTAATAATTTTGGAAGTTGGATAAATTTTAGTTTGAAAAATTGAGTGTAATATTAATAATTTAAAACAGGAAATGTTGATGACGTTTTAATTACATTTACAAGTACTTACTAATTATTATTATTATATTCTTCTCAAATTTTTGGTCTGTATAAACTTCATAGTTTCATTATGATGAATTTATTTGATTTAATATTATTAATGGATTAACTCAATTATATTTAATTTCCATTAGGGGCCAAAGTAAAGGAGCCAACACGAAACTTTCAATTTCCTATGGGAAATGTTTTGTCTTAACAATGGCTAAAGAACATAAATATTTTTAGAATTTATTGTCGTAATAGTATTAAATCAATTAATTAATTAATTATCGTGATTCAAAAAATTTGTTAAAGGCTGTATGTGTAATGCTTGTCAGTTTCTTTAATCGCATCTAACCAAAAGCTGGAAAAATTATTATAAGAATATTTTAAAATTTTTAGAAAAATCGAGGAATTTTAAGATAAATATATTAATGTTTTATATTTATAATTAATTAATTTATGCCCTTATAAGTGACTACTTTTAGCAATTGAGTTATGGTTACTGCATTTAATTTTTTTTTTAAATGCAACCACTTTGAATTACCCAGTTTTAAACTATAAAATACTCCCAAATAAGAAAAAAATATTTGGAGATAATTTGGGGTGGGGCCCAAACTTCTTCTTTTTCATCTTTTAGGACTTTTTTTTAGTAAGTCAAAATGCGTTCTGTATTTTTCTTTTTATTTTATGCTAATGAAAGCTCAGTTATGAACTTAAAAAATTAAATATCTACTTATCATACTCTGGCAATAAATATATATATCCCAATTAATGTACTTATCTGATTAGTTATCGGTAATTGCATGGTATAAAATTATAGTACAATCGATAAACCTGAAAATGCTTGTGGTATTAATTATCGATTTTTATTAACGATTCAACAGGAAATTGAATGTTATTAATTTTGTATATTTTTTTTATATACAGTGTGAACGTAAAATGTTTTCTTTGTTAATTCTATTTGGTAGGGATAGGGAAGTTTTGTTTGGGGTTTGCTATGTTAATAATTTAAAAATAAAAGGAAATTTTATATATGTATATTGTAAAGTAATGAAAAACGTTAGCTGCAAAATTTCTTTTCTTGTAATAAATTTACTTCTTACTCCTTTTAACTGTGAGTACTGTGTATATTATAATGATTTTTCGAGATGTTTATCGGTTAAAAGTTGAGAGTGAGAGTGAGAGAATGAATTACCAATTTTATTTTCGTTACTTACAGTTTTTCCCTCTTTTTCTTCTCCTTTTTGAGAAGTTTTTTGTCTCGTTTACACTTAGATTAAATTTTTGCATCCTGCATTAGTCGTTTGGTTACTTTTTGCAGTTTTTATTTTCGTGACTATTTTACGTCGTCACCGAAAATTTGGTTTACAACCAAAAATGAGGAGATGCAAAATTTAAGATGAACTCTTTTAGGTCACTGTATTTAGCAAAATTTATTAGTAAAAAAATCAGGATTTGCAAATTACTGATTGGTTTTTGTATAATTTTAAATCTAGAAAAATTCCAGGAGTTAAATTTCAATGATTATCTACGTTAGAAGCTTTAAAACGATAAAATTACACAATATTTTTCATTGTCGCTTAAACACTTCTTACTTTTAATTAACAATGTTATTATTTGGTTTTGTTGCTATTCTAACAAATTTAAGGAATTTTAAGATGTACAAAATATTACGTGATAAAATCACGGAGCATATTATACTGTTTTTTGAGATGTTTATCGGTTAAAAGTTGCAGAGAGAATGGATTATCTTCGTGCTTGATGCATTTGGTGCGTTGAGAGTTAACTTTTATAAATTGGAAGTGTAAGGAATGAAAAAAAAACCTGTTTAGAATTTATTAAAGTTTGAACAACAATATAAAGTATTATTAGAAATTGGTAGATCATAGCTACAAACACTGATTTAATTTATTAAAAAAGCATATTGAGATTTTTTAACTTTCACCATATATCAACCCTCACTTTGGTTATGAAAAAACTAGTCATAAAGTGTATTCCGATACCGGGAATATCGGATACTTACTTAAAATTCGAAAAGATAATGGTCCGAATTCCTGTTTTATTAATAGTTCAGGTCATTCGATATCTTGACCTAGAGATAAAAAAATAAATTACGTATTGCTGGACTAATAATAGTGCAAATTATTTTATCTCAACTTAAAATCCTAAATTATAATCTTTTTAGTTCTTTAGTTCGTATTCACACTTGGTTTATAAATTTTGGAAAAACAATAAATAGTTTTTTTAGGTTAGTGGAGTAGTTATATTGAAACTAAAAACAAAACTAAACTAAGATTTAATTGTACTAGTAAAGAACGAAATAATGAAATTAGGAGAGAAATAAACTTGAAGCAAAATGTAACTAAAAATAAAATAATACGAAATGAGAAACGTTAAAATTAAAAAACAACAAAAGTATTGGAAAACATCAAAATATGAAAGAGAACTAAAATCAACTCTTACAACTAACCGCAAATACATTAAACTAACAAATATTTATAAAGAAAAAGAACCAAATATAAAATTAAAAATATTAAAACATAAATAAAATATTAACGTTTCCATTTATTGATTTCATATTGTTGCACCTCGAGCGTTACAATATTTTCAAGTAAAGAGGAGCCCGGCACGACCAGAGCCATTTCATTAAAAATACCAAAATTTTCAGCTCACCGAGTCAAAAAATAAAGTAAGAATGAATTAAAAATGTTTTATTCAAAGAGTAAAAAGTTGTACCTTTAGTTGTTTCATTGAAAAACAATAAAAATTGTAAGAAGTATTAGATTTTATATTTGCCTCTTGGACACGAATGTCAATCAATTAATTATAATTTGTTCTTGAGAACAATTTCACTGAAAATAAAATTCTAAAAACAAAAAATTAAACTATTTCTAACAAACAACCCAATTTTATATGAACGCCGATATCTTTATCAAATAAAAGTGTTCGTTACCTGAATATTTCACGGCATTGTAAATATCGATCAAGTAGTAGGTAGGTAAAAAAAAATACAAAAGAAAGCATTTAATAGTACTTTCGAATTGTTTGAATCGAGGGTATATCAACGTTACGATCGTTTCGCCATCCTTGATTGCAAGGATTCGTTCGTACGGCGTCCCGACGCTGCTTGGAGACGTCACTAAAGACACGCGACGGTCACGTGACCGTCAACAGCTGATCGTGCTAATCGGAATATACGATTATGTTGAAATTTGCATTCGCGTTTGTTCTTCCTGGCCACGTTTATTGATAAACCAACGTTAGTGACACACACCAGTTTTTCTAGCAGTAACTAAATTTTGTAGATGTCGTGTTTCACAAGGTTTTTGGTCGAATATGCGATTTATTTTGAGCTTCGCAGCCTCTTTGCTTGTGAACCATAATTTTTTATTGCTTTATTCCTTCTCTTCTTCTATCAACTTCATTTTGAGCGTAGCTTATAGTTATATAAAAGGTTCTCCACGTTGCTCATATGTGGTAAAGTGGAGTAATCCAATGAAACTTTTTATTTGTTCTTGAATTTTTTTTCTTTAAAAATGAACTAAATACAAAAAAAAAATTCAATCAAATAATCCTAATCCTAAAAAATAAGCAACATAAGGGAGGAAATTTTAATGAAATGGCTCTGATCGTGCCTGGCTCCCATTCACTTTAAAACATTGTGACGCTCAAAGTGCAACAAAAATAAAATGAATAAATTGAAATGTTAATATTTTATTCACGTTGTAATGTTTGTAATTTTATATATGATTGGTTTCCTTTAAAAATGTTGGTTACTTTCATATTTTTGTGGTTAATTGTTTTCTTTTTAGTTTCATTTTTTCTAATATTTTCTGTGTTTTTTAGTTTCAATTTATTTTAATTTCATTTGATTTTATTTTTACATTTATTTTTTTTCAAAGTTTTTCTCTTTTATTTCATTATTTAGTTCTTTGTTAGTTTCGTTAATTCTTAGTTTCGATTAGTGCTTAGTTTCTAGTTTTATTGGGTAAAGTGAGCGTTTTTTTTCTATAATTTTTATTTTTAAATAGTTTATTTTCAAAATTTGATTGAATTTTTTTGCTTTTAGTTTATTTTTAGGGAAAACATTTTCAAGAACAAGTTAAAATTAATTTATTGATATTCATGTCCAAGAGGCAAATACAAAAAATTATACTCTGTAGATTTTTTTATTAATATTTTGAATGAAACAACTAAATATACAAATTTTCACGCTTTTGATTATTTTTCACACCATTTTGAAAGAAAAAAATATAATAAATTATTTTTACTCTAATTTCACTTTATATTTTAACTCAATGAGCAAAAATTCTTGGTTTTAATTTTTTTCTCTGGCAAAAAAAATAAGAAATGGTGACGTAAATTCAATGAAATGGCTCTGGCCGTGCCGGGCTCCCCATCACTTTCATTGTTTCTTAATTTCTTTTCGTTTTATTTTGTTTCGAGATTTTTCTCTCTTTTAATTTCATTATTTCGTTTTTTATTATTATTTTCATTCTTAGTGTAATTTCGTTTGTTTTCAGTTACAATTTGTTTATAATTTTCTTAGTTTCAAACTCACTCAATTTCGTTTGGTTTTATTTATTAGTTTTTTTTTGTTTAATTTTTTTTTGTTTATTGTAAAACCCTTCAAAAATTGCGATTTTAATGAATCTTGCGAAAATATTTGAAAAATCTTCTGTTTTACTTTAAATTTAGACTTTAAGCTCAATATTTTAATATATCTCGAATTTCAATAAAAAATATTAAAAATATATTTGTTTCTATCAGGGTTTACACATTTATTTGCTTACGTTAATACAGTTTATTTCTCCTATATTTACATTTTTTAATTTTTTGCAGGTGCAAATAATGGCAAATTCTACATTAGTACCACAGAAAATGATCATTTTGGCCTCTACAAGATTTTTGGGAAATTTTCTTCTGTTTCAGTTCTTCAACAAATCCGTAAGTTTCTACTTGATTTTAAATTTTTATTCAACCCTCGCCCTTTTACTTAATGTTAATCCTCTTCTGTTTCTTATTTTTTTATAAAAAGAAAATATTTTCTCTAATTGATAACATTTCATACTTGAACGAGATGCCGAAGTGTGTTTTGGCGTAACGTATTTGTTTTGGTTAAAATTATAGACTCTGTTATTTACAATAAACCGTTTTTCTAATCTACAATTTTCAATTAACTATTAAATATTTCTCATTAATTGATATTAGAAAGATTAGAAAAAAATGTATTAAACTGCAAAGTTAAAGGGAATAAATATCCTGTATGAAATAAAACGCATTGTGTTTGTAGACTCAGACAAAATAAAATCAATGTTCGCTAGACTACAATTTCTACCCCATAACGCGTTTATATTCCATTGCATAATTACCTCATTGGCGTACCACTTATTAATTAATAATTGTGTTAGTAGGAAATATTCATAAACATAATTGCATAAAAAAAAGTTAAAATTTTTCCTGTATATCCCGAAAGTTGTATAATTTATTATTTGGTTCCATACTCAGGGTTTTTTTATAAAGAATAGTCAAAATTTTAATAACAGATTCATGATATCAAAAATTTTAATATTATGCTAAACAGTCTTGGATTTTATATTAGAAATTCTATTGAAAACCCAATTTTCATTAATCTTATAGCTAATTCACGAACATTTTTAAAATTTTAAGATGACAATTGATCAAAACCAAGTTTCAAAAAAAATTCAAATCAAACGTTCGTCTTTTGTGTGAAAAATCATTAAAATATTTTTTTATTTGGCTTGATTTTGATATAAATGTGTTTTCGAGATGAATAAATCCAATTAACAAGTTAAACTTTTTCACACGTTTATAATATACTTCAATTTTTACCAACTACTAAAAGTTTAAAAAAATATATATAAATATTTTGAGAGGGCAAATTTATGACTAAATCTTCAGCAAAACCCAAAAATCTTTTTATAAAACTTAGACCTAAAAAAAGTTAACTAACCCTTAACAAACTTTTAATAGTTCCAAATAAAAAAAATATTTGACAGTATCATGTCTAATTAGAAAGTTTTATTAATAGTTCCACACTTATAAATACATATATTCGTTTTTGATCAAAATAATTTAAGATTTAATTATCGTGATAATATGAAAATTTATTATTATTTTTATTTTCAAAATATTTAGAAATTGTTTTAGTTCGTTCGAATAATTATTTATTAAATGAATGCAATTTTTATTCAAATAATAAACATAATAGTTTATTACCCACTAATAATTTTTGGTAAATATTCTCAAATAAGAACTTAAAATGTTTAAAAAAACCAATTTAATCAACAAAATGTACGGTTTATTGGTATTTGTACCAAATTTTGTGTAGTGAAGTGTTTCACATTAATTTGAAGTGAGACCAATAATTATTTTTCTTTATTTGGGGCTATTACATTGAACTTCTAAGTTTAAAAACTGTTTCAAAAGTTTAAGGTCACTAGAATCGATAATTGTTGTAAATTTATTGTTTAAATCGGCACCAAATGAACTAATTTTTATTTTGACAATTAAATTATAGTCGAAATCTTTTTCTTTTAATTAATAATAAAAATAAAATGATAAGAGAAGAGTTAATTTTCACTTATTTTATGGTATATAATTCTCCAATTAATAATAGTCATTATTATACTATTTATGATCCCGAAATCTGTATTGCACAATTTCCATCTCCAAAAAATGAATCATTAATTAATTTCATTATGAAAACTGAACGTTTTACGTTTCCCTCCGCCTCTGAGCAGAACGCGATGTACCGCAAGGGGCGATTACCGGGCCCCTCATGCACCGCATTTAATTCTCGCTTTCGACGTTCCACCCCTACGTCTCCCCTACTTTTTTCATTCATTCGTATTTGGATGGCACGTGCCGAGAGCAACGACACTGTGCCAATTGCAGTTCCCATTTAAAGTTTTAAACGGGACTTCAATGGGTCCACTGAACTTTGACAGATCGAGTGACGTATCTTTGGGAAAAATTGCCCTGGGAAAGGTTTTTTGGGTCTACGTTTTTAGTTAAGAGGGTGGTTGAAATTTGGAGTTAATTGAGCAGTTTTTGATATTAGTTGCTCAGATATTTGGTAATTAAATTGATTAGATGTTAATTTTGATCAAGTTAAATAGTTGATAAATGTCATAATAAAAATTATTTCCGTTTGTTTCAACTTGCTGTCTATTTAAATGGTAAATTTACAACAATTGTCTATTCTAGTAACTTTCACATTTTGAAATAGAGTTTATCAAATTCTATTTATGGCCAATTAACCTTAACGTTTAAACGATCATTTACGAAAATGTTGTTACTTCTCTGGTTTCAAGAGTTCAGTTAGGTTTATCTTTTCAAACTAGAAAATAGAAAACATTAAAAAAAGGAAAAATTATGATTATTCTTACTTCCAGGTGAGGGAAAACACAAAATTTCTAAATATGAACTGAATTTTATATTCAAAATACTATCGTACATTTTCTTTTTAGCCAGATTTGCTTATAAATGTATACTTTACAGCTACTTTTTATGAAATCAAATCGGGATATGCTCAAATTTTTTTTTGTATTTTTACAATTATTTGGTACAAATATTAATAAAACAAATTAAACTTGCAACAATTCTCTGAATCCATAAATTTTATTAATTAAATTAATCTCTTAAAACATTTTAATAATAATGCTTTGTGAGAAAAATCTCCATAATATAAAAATTTATAAAGATTATCCTAAATTTTATATATGGGAGCCTGGCACGACCAGAGCCATTTCATTAAAATTACGTTCCTTATTTTGCTTATTTTTTAGTTTTCCGGAGAGAAAATTAAAAACCAAAAATTTTTGCTTATTGAATCAAAAAATAAAGTACGAAAGAACTAAAAATGTTTTGTTTAAAGAATAGAAAGTTATATTTTTTGTTATTTCATTCAAAAGACTATGAACATTGCCCTAAATCTACTGAGTATTATTTCTAGTATTTGCCCCTTGGACACGAAACTGATTTAATTAATTTTGGATACTTATGGATAAATTAAAGGCTCAAACCTAAACCTAATCTAACATAACATAATTTAACTAAACATAATCTAACCTAACATAACCTAACCTAACCTAACCTAACCTAACCTAACATTACTTAGCCTAGCCTTCAATTCACAGAAATTCCCACTTAATACCACAAAAAAGTGATTATAACTCAAACACTGTTTGAAAAAACCATTTTTTTAGAATTATACCCTTCCAGTTTATGAAAATGATTGAATTTTTTTATTAATATCCCTAGTAAGACAAAAATTCTATCAATACTAACTCACTTAACAATCGCAGATAGCGTGAATAATTTTAATAAAGTTCCTGTAACAAAAAAAAAGTAATGAAATTCAAACTACCCTATATGCTCGTTTCTTTATACTAATTATTCGAGTACAGCAGGAAGTGGATAAATAACACTCCTGACCTTCTGCAGGATTTGCTTGTGTCGAAGAAATCCGCGAATAGAGCAGGTGCCTTTTAGTTTGTAATTCTAACCGTACCTATCACTCGAAAATCGATTCTAAAGTCTAACGTTTTCGGTCTCAAGCCACCCTTTTCCCTTTTAGTCGACCGCAAGTCGCAATCGATATTACACAGGGCGATTAAATTCCTATGAGACATAATTATGCCACTACGTACGACCAAAAAGTAATCGATTAAATTACTCTAACTGAATTTAATTTACCTTAATTTATTATGAATACAAATTTAAGATTTAAAAGAGGAAAATAAATTAAATGTATTAAGAAAAATTTTTGGGGATGGTGTAAAAGTGGAATAAAATAAATATGAAAGATATTAACAAATTTGGTAATTCTGTTAATTAATTACGATACTTTACCAGATTTTTTACTGGTAGAAATTTTGGAGTTAATGCTGGGAGAAACAACTTTTGTTGAGGGTCAATGAAGGGCAACAACGACTTTGCGAGTTCTAAATAGTCGTTGTTGTTAATTGTTGATTGTTCAATTTATAAAAAATTATTTTTGTAAATTTCTGAATAGTTGATTTCATTAAAATTTGGTGTAAAAAGGAGAGTTTTATTAAAATTTAATGAAACGATTGAAATTTCGAATAAAAATATACCAAAAAAAAAGTAATAATTTTCTAAATCCTAGCCTTTTAATTCATTGATGGAATTTTCATATTTTTTAAATTTACAGACAAAAAATGGTTAAGTTTGATAAAATTTAATGTAAGAAAGGGGATTTTATTTATATTTGGGGTCACAAAGATTTTTTTTAAATTATTAATAAAATTATTGATCTCAAAAACACATTTTTACAAAATTTAAGCCAAAATAAAAAATGCTTTCAATAATTACAATTTTGACTTTATATTCAATTTAATGATTAAAACAATCATTAAACAGCAAACATGTGTTGTACATTATTTGAACGTGTTTAAAGCGAAATAGTTTTAAATATTTTTTTTATTAAATAAACCCTTTTTTGGACCCAGTGCAACTTTTGAATACATTTTTTGATAGATCCAACAGTTTAATTTATTGAATCATTTAAATGAAGTTGCGAAACAAGTATACCATGATACAACAAAAAAACTTATTAATCTAATATTTATTTTATACTCGTTGCTGCTTGTGTTCATAACAAATGATTGCATATTATTGTAACAATCGCTTTTACAACTTCATTATAACTTAAAAAACATTCAAATATCAAATTCCACAGTAAATAAAATACAACAAACTCCTCTTTTTTCCTTCTTATCAATTATTTATTCTTACTGGTGCCACCCCCATCACTCGGTTTCCTCACTTTCAAATGCACGTTGTGACAAACCCCCACATTCACAAACCCGAGTTTTTCGAAAAACCGTTGAGAACCCTCATCGTCGATCCTCACAATAGCTACGGGGTGAGTTCCTTCGCTTGCCAACTCTTTAGCGAGAGTCCTGACGATCATAGTTCCGTAGCCTTTTCTCAGGCATGTCTTGTTGGTTTGCACGAATCCGATTTGTCCCATCATGGTTTTGATGCCCCACGAGAGTAGAACACCGTCGGATCTCCTGAAGATTCCGTAGCCACCGTTCAGGTCGATTAAAGTGCAGGGGATGTCGTCGGCTGTGGGGTAGTAATGGGGCCAGTTGCCCTTTATTACGAAGGCGTGCGTCGCGTCCAAAGGTTTAAGCATTACGTCCTCAGGAATCCTGGAACAATAAAAACAACAATTAATATTAATAATAGGTAATAATAATAATAATAATAACAAGGGAGAGAGGGAGCTATTTGGACAAAATTGGGGATTCCAATTGAACAAAATGAAGTGCTTCTGGTATTTTTGTAAGAATTTTCTATTTGTAGATTTAGTACTGAAGGATTAATTAAAAGGTCTGAATCACTTTTGGTTGAACTACTTAAATTGTTAAAATGTGGAGGCGAGATGTTTATCGGTTAAAAGTTGATGAGATAATGAATATTATGTAGGTGATTTTATGCATATAAGAGTGACTTTAAGTTATTACATCTTAGATGTAGAAATATGATTTGTGGGTATGACTTTTAAGAAAACAATGAATAATGTGTTAAGTGAGATAGCAAAAGTTTGGTTTAGTTATTATCTGAATCTTATTGATCATTTGCGATATTCACAATATATTAAATAAGTCGAAATGTTATCATTGTGATTAGAGATGTTTCCAATATTTACAATAAATACAAAAATTACTATTATCATTTTATTATGGGTTATAGCTTATTTTTCTCGCGTGTAGGCTTTGTTATTATTTTCGAAGGCTTCTTTGGAGCAGCGTTATTAATTATTGTAAAATATTGAATGTTTGGCTTGTTGAATTTTGTTACATTTTATGAAAAAAATATATTTAAAATTGTGTTTTGGAAAATATTCTTATATAACTGTGTTTGGTAACTATTTTTTTTTCTTTGTTACAGGAACATTATTAAAATGGATTAACTAAATATGTGATTATAAAGTAAGTAATTATTGCTATATTTTTTCTCTTACTACAGATATAGATAATGATTTTAATAAATGTGAGATAGATTTATTTTTAATTTTGGAATTTTATCTACTGTTATTTAAACTGTTTTTAATTTATTATCATTTTCTTTTTTTGTGGTGATCAAACGGAGATTTCTAAGTTAATAAAATTGGTTTTATGGTTACAAATATAATTTACTTTCAGATTTTTTTTTAATAAATAATTTCATGTGATAAAAAGTTTTTTATAAACATTGAACTTTTATCATTTTAATTGTTTTATAAGTGAGATATTGTTTTAAATTTTTGTAATTAGTGTAAACATTTTTTCATAGTTTCGTAGTTACTTTTGTTTTGTTTTGTTTTTTTACATAAAAAGTCAACTTTTAGTAACAGCTTATTTGAAATCCATGTTTTTATTAATTTTTTGTTAGCGAATTTTTAAATTGGATTGACATTTTTTTTTATTTTGTAGAATTATGAGACAGATAAAAATTGATTTTTATAAAAAAATATGAATAAAATATAATTGTTTTAATCTCTAAATTCCAAATGAACTCTCAGCCCTATATAGAAAATTTTATAGATAGAACGTAATTTTTATAAGCAAAAAAATTTGAGAATAATTGTTACTTAATTACAAAAAAAGATGTTAATTTTATAGTAATAATTAATTTTTAATAATGTTATTTAATACTTCTAATTTTCTAGAAAATCAATTATTGAGTCACCCTGTAGACAATGATCATAAATTTTTATGCTTTAATTTGAATCTATTTTCTTACTTTAAAAACTGAAAATTTTATCTGTCAAAATAATCAATCAATCAATTTTATATTTATATGTTAATTTAATTACAACAAACATCATTTCTTACTTCCGATTTTCTAGAAAATAAATAATCGATATTTTTATTATATTTTGATCTCTAAAATCCAAGTAATGACTTAATTTTTCTGATTTTTTAGTTTTGTAAAAACGAGTAAATAATTAAAAAAGAAAAATTACTTACACATTTTCAGTTTGAATAGCTTGATTCCTATTTATTTTGTAAACATTAAATAGATCGTCCCTATCAACGTGCAATTTTTTCTTTTTTACAATTTTCTCGATGACTCCATGAAGCCCAGAGTGGATTTCCTTGAAAATAATCGGTCGTTTCCCTTCGAAATTTATCTTTTTCGTGAAAGTCAAAGCCGAAAAAACCGCATCTTTCAAAGTATCTTCTTGGTCCGGAGTTAGCGAGAAAATTCCAACTTCAATACAAGACTCAAACTAAAAAAAAATCACAATTTTTTTACTAAAAATTTGGTGATTTAAATAAAATAAAAAATACCTCCATAATGGCGAGGAAAGTGCCGTTGTCCCGCCACAAGCTCAAAGGCGAAACGAATCTAATGGGATAATTTTTCATGATTTCCTTGATCCTTAAACCGTTGTTGATCAAGCTGCTGGCATAAGGGTTCGCCTCGCTACCCCTGTACATTTCACTCAGCACCCTCAGATTCTCTTCGTCAATATTAAACAGGACTTCTTCGGGGTTTTGGTCACCCATTTTTCAAAAATCTACGAAATTTAAAAGCTATTTTTTAATTTAATGGTAAAATAGCAGCAAAATAGAAAGCGAAAAAAAATGTTTGTTGATTGGTGATTTTTTTAAACAAAGTATATTTACATTCGGCTTATTTACTTAAAACCTCCTTTTAGGAAGGGAAAATTATTCCATAGCAGGAATAAATTTCCTGCTGTATCAGCGAAAAGCTTGTAATAAAATAAATATCCTGCAACACTGTGTATTTAAAAATCGGTTACGTGAAAATTTATTTTTCATTAACTTAAAAAGTTGGGGCAATAGGAAAACGAAACAAAATCTTATGTGCAATTAAAAAAAAATAGAATAAAATGACAAGAAAATCAAACTATTTTCAAATTTCATAAATAATATTTTCGTTCATTTTTCTTTATATGCAAAATTTTTATTTGAATAAAAAAATGTTATATTCGTCTTGAATAGAGCAATTCAGTAAATCCCCTGTATATGTAAGAAATAATGACATTTTAGTAGGAATAATAACAACATTTTTTTATTAGAATATCCTGGAAAACTCTGTATCATAAAATTGCAGTTTCGAATAAATATTAAGTAAGAAAACAAAACAAAAAAATCTTTTTATGGACAATTTAGAAAAAAATAGAACTATTTTCAAAATTTATCGTATCAATTTTTGTTCATTTTTCTTTAAATGAAAATTGTTCTTGGTTTTATTTGAAAAAAAAATGGTCATTTTAGTTTTGAATGAAGCAATTTTATTCCTGCTACATCTACAAATAAATTTTGTTAGGCTTTTATATGTGAGTAAAAATTATTTGAAATTGAAAGTAAAATAAAAAAAAATTAACCATTTTTAAACAAAATAAAGTAAAAATTATATTTAACGTTGTTAGAATTGTTTTTTGGAACTATACAAAAATATCTAATAATTGTAAATTCAAATTTATATCCAAGAAACATTTTTTGCTTTAAATATTATTAGAAAAATTCATAAAAATAATTAATAAACAAAGAACTAGAAATTTTTCAATGAAATATTTGGTAAAAAAAAAGAGAATCATACCACACTAAAAAAAAATCTGGTACTCATTTTTTCAAAAATTTTGACATCTAAATCATCAAAATTTAATTGTTAAAAAACACATTTTTCTCGCGCTTCCCATAACTATAAATTACTATTTATTTTATTTTTTCTATAATTTAATAAAAAAAATTACTTACCTGACTGAAAAAGTTTTCGAAAAGGGATGCAAAAATAAACTGACACGTTCGTATCGAACACCAAAATTCCAATAATTAAACAACTACACAATATAGATTCGTTATGAAGATATATTTTGTATCTGGTGTAATATTCAGATAAACTAAACTCTTCACTTGTTCCAATTATAATAAATGGAAGTCGGTTATTATCATTTCGAGCTTAATGTATCCCAAAAATCTAGATTTTACTAGATAACGTTCATTAGAAACGCAAGTTTTTTAGTAAACATTTGGCCATTTTGGTGTTTAAGTAGATAAGACCTTGATAAATAACGAAATTTGTTCCTTGCAGGAATGTTAAAGTATAACAAAATATTTATTTTCATCTAATACGATTTATTTCTTTTAATTTGAGATAATTCATTTTATTCAATTAAACAAAGAAAACAATTAGTTGAATCTAATAAAAATTATTTGAGTCAAATAATTTGTTATATTTAATTCAAATAAAAACCTTATTAGGTCAAAATTTTCTCTTAACTTTATCCGAGATTAGAAATTATTCGATTCAAATAAACAAAAAAACTTTATTAACTTATAACAGAAGTTTGAACCAAATAAATTTTATAAGTAGCAAAATTATTTATTCAATTTATTAATTACCAACTTATTTTTCGTTGAAATTTTCTCTTGACATGAGCCTAAATTCAAAATTTATATAACTCAAATAAATATTAGAAAGTAACATTTTTCGTTTGGTTTCTATTTATTTCAGATAATAATTTTAGTCTCTGATCTCGACAAAGCATCTGCATACTCATTACAGTACCTTTTACATGTTATTATTAGGTTCTAATAAGTAAAAAGGTTCTTGATGATTTTAATTTGTAATTTTATTCAAATATTTTTGTTTTACTTCACTTGCTACTCTTTCGAAAGGTATTTTTATTAACCAAACTTTTCTTCGCTGTTAAATTGGTTGCGGTACTAAATTCTAATGGCCACCTCGCTGCGCCGATTTAAACCATTAGATTTTTATGCATATGGTTTATTCTTGATGATTTTAATATATAACTTCTCCCTTTTTCCGCCATATTTAACAGTCTGGTTGGTCCTCTTCGAATTTATAGTTTTCTAAAGTGTCAGATAATTGATCGTGCGTTTGTAAATTGACCAAGTATCGGTTTTTGTGTGTTTACAGTAAAACCAGAATGGGGAAGCCCCCTTCCATTTCTGATGACTGTAAACAGTCACGCAATCCGTACAACACACAGTGTAGTTTTGGGAACGTCATTAATGTCGGGCTTTAAATAATTTTCCACTTAATGCGCCCAAAACGAGGTTAAGGAGAATCGTTGAAAACTACAACCGAATCAATAAATAACCAATAACAAACATTTTTATTTTTATCGAGTAGTTTGTTCGAAAAATAATTTTGGGCGACCCTGTATGTTTATTCATTTGTTATTGGTAGGAATTATTTTAATTTATAATCATTTTCGTGTTCTCTAATATCAATTAATGCGACAAGTTTCCTGACGAGATTTATTTGAGACATTGATTTTTTTTACTGGGGAATATTTATGAGTTTGTAGAATTATTGGATAATACACGCAAAGCTTATTTCTATTTTTAGAAAAGTTCTTATTTTTAAAGGATTCTTGAACGATTAAACGAGCGGCGACATCTGTGATTAACAAAGTGCAATAAGGATTGATTGAATTTGTGTAAGAGATGTTGTCTACCTAGTAGATAAAAGGAATTTGGGTAATAAGTGTTGTATACGTAGTAGGTAGAGAAAATTGCAGGAGTACAAAGTTAAAGCAGGATTTTAATTTTGTTTTGTAAATATATATTAAATTAAGTCATTATTATAAACAGCTTTTTTTTCTAATTAAATCTTTCCTTTAATTAATGGCAAATTCTTTTTTAGAAATGGCTCACTTTAAACTTGATATTTTAAGAAATCCCCACTTAAAAATTAAATATTAAAAAACTCGCGTTTTTCTTTTTTTAAAGTCGAGATTTTAAGTCAATATTTTAATAAATTTTGATTTTAAAGTAGTGATTTTAATTACTCTAGCCAAAATATTTGAAAAATATTCTATTTTACTTTGTTGAATCTCTATTTTAAGATCGATATTTTAAGGAATCTCAATTTTCAGAAATATTTAAAAAATAACTTTTTTTTTCTTTAAGTTCGATAAATCTGGATTCTAAAGTCAAAATTTGATTTAATGTTGCAAAAATATTTAAAAAGTCACTAAAATAAAGTCCATAAGTAAACAGAAATCGTTTCACATTTTTATGAAAATTTGAAGTTATGTTACTTCTGAAAATATAAATAAAATTTTGTAATTTTTAATTAATCTAAGAAAAGTGGGATTTTAACAATAAACGATGTGGATTGTACGATGTTTAAAATGGAAGCAAGAGATTCAAAATTGTTCAACTAAATTATCATATAAAAGTAATACTAAAAATACCTTGATTTTTTTTATAAAATATGTGGCATTTTTGGTAACTTTAAAAATTAATATAGTGTGAAGATTGGAAATTTTAAGAAAATTAATAAAATTTGTATTAATGTTCCCTCTCTAGAATCACACAATTTATTAATTTAATTCCAAAAAATGTCGAATAGGAACTTTATTTTCATTATAATTCTGCATTATTGTTGGAACAACCTGTACCACTCAGTAGATATATCAGTAATAAAAAAATTGCTATAATGTTTATTTTTATTTGTGAAAAAAAGTAAGAAGAAACATACAATTAATGTAACAGAAAATAGAATTATTTAACTATGAAAGTTCTTATATGTAAATACAGGGTGTCCCCGAAAATAGTGCGTTCCTTGTACGCGTATAATCAAAAATTGAAGGTGAAAAAATGATGAGAAAATTTTTGGCAACGCAGCGCTTTGCACCTTACATTTATGGTATACAAGTGATTCCCATTGTTGCCGGCTTTAGATGCTTTTCTGTACATAAATAATAAACACAAAATATATACATATAAATACCAATAAAATAATATCTTTGAAAACGTACAACTTCACAAAAAATGCTACAATAACACTTTTTTATTTTGTACACCTTATTAAACACTTATCCATATGCTCAAATTTCGGTACACCCAGTATATTTATTAATGTTTTAGTGAAAAGTGAGATGAAGATTCGTTTCAGCGGCGTCTGTCGTTCTCCTAGTGTTCACTGTGAGCCTTTATGTTCGATATTTTGTCATAAGGCACGCGGTGAATGCCAAGAGCGGACATTATCCAACGTTTCGAGGAATATATGCGACCATCATCAGGAAGAATACAAGATTTATTTAAATAATTTCGCGAATACATAACGTGTATCGTAAAATTATTAATATATATTTTTAGTTGTAAAATATTGAAATAAAAATTCAGATTAAAATTTGTATTAAAATTTATTGTGTAGTAGTATATGTAATTAAATAAACGAAATAATTTGTTTTCAAATTAATAATCAACTAAATTGAAATTTCTGATAATTACAAATTTGTTTACCAAAACCAATTCCATAAATAAATAGGAAAGTTTTAAAATTTTAAACACTTCACTTATTGATGAAAATTTTGAGGTTAGGATTGCCTTTTAAATTATGACAAGCCATTGACAAATTATAATTCTTGATGGGGATTAGTGGGGTTATATTGATTTCATGGGGTAATTATAAAAAAGATACAGAGTGTTTTGTACCTTTTAATCAGTTATTTTTCAGTTATAAGGAACTACAAGAAGTATTTTTTTATATTTGGTAGTACAATATCCTGTATCTCAGAATATTTAAAATTTGTTCATAAATTTGATACATATAAAAAATAAATATACCTAGTTTTTATTTTTCGACACAAACAATTTTTATTGACTTGTATTTGTATTTAGGAGTATTAAAAATAGAATATAATGGATTTTTAAATTATGCGAAGTAAACTTTTTAAATATGTATTATTTTCAGTTGTATCTATTTTTGTACGTAGGTATTTGTAATATTTAAATATAGTTTCAAAGCGTCTGTATGCATAAGAATAAATAATTTATTTCATGCTTAAATTTCCAAAATTTTTATATCAATTTATTTCTTAATGTTTGTAGTCATTAGTGATTGACAATAATTTTTTGAATATTTTTAATAAAATTTAGTTTTAAAGGTACTTGTTTATAACGTAATTTTTATTATTTTTATTTTATTTATAATTTCCTTGTATGTGAACAAAATTGCAGCTTATTTTGATAAATAAATTACAATCTAAATGTGTAAATGCTCCTTAAACCTAATTTTGATGTCTCTCTTAGTTTCTCCTATATATTGTGGTTTTTAATAGGCAAAACTGTACGTCTTAAAAAAAATCTCAAAAAATTGCCACAAGCTTTAAAAAATTGTTTACACTCATAAAAATCGTCCAAATTAATCAGAATAGTTGTTCAAAACTCCCAAAAACTGTAAATTTTTTCAAAATAGTTTGAAAAATTACAAAAGAGGATTTCAAAAATTGCCCCAGTTATAAAAACGTACTTCAAGTTACAAAAAAAATTCAAAATCGAGAACAAACGCTTAAATTTATCAAAAAGATTAGTGAATATTATTCAGAACTGACCACGATTCTTAAAAGAATGTAATTTTTTTTGAACTATGCAAAAAACTCAAAAAATTATTACATACTATAAAAAATTGTTTGCACTTGTAAAAATTTTCCAAATTAATAATAACAGTTGTTTAACTCTCTCAAAAACTTTCTAATTTTTAAAAATAGTTTCAAAATAAAAAAATCTCTAAAAAATTAAACTAACTCCAATAAAATAATGAAAAAATAACATTTATTTTTTGGATGCACTTTTATATTTTTAGAAACATTTTAATATTTCAATTTCTATTATATTTACTTGAAAAATTATGTTACTTTATTTAAATTTAAACCATTTCAAAAGTTGGGCTCTGGCGACTCTCCTACTTTCAGTTAAACAATCAAAAATGGCTGAAAATAAATTTATCTTAATGAAACTGTAATTTTTTGTCAAATGCCACACAAGTCCACGTTTTGTAATACCGGATGTCCTTTTATATATTTTCATTTTTATTTTTAATAGCTCATAATTTAAAAAAAAAGATTTAACTGTGTTGTACCAAAATCAAGTAAAAAAGGACGGTTTTTAAAAATTGCAGTTTTTTAGGATTAAATATAAGAAGACTTCTTCTATTTTCCAAAAATGGTAACAATTTATTAAAAATCTACAATTTTGTAATTTGAATTAAAAAAAGAGTAATTTTTTAAATTACAATTTATTATTTAAAATTTCCCAGACACGGAAAATTTATACTTCTTTTAGATTTTCTCTAACAAAAAATAAAAAAATTGTTTATCCTTTGATGTAAGTCCAATCGATCGCATTTAGATGATTTTCGTGTCATCTCTTGGGACGACAGAAAACATAAAAGGGCATAAAAGTGATAGTAAAGACCGCTGTCGAACAAACAAACAAACAAAATCTCGACACCCTACAAGAAGGATTTTTAGAGTGAAGGGCAATATAAACAGCGAAATCGTCAGCCCCTTCTGGGCAAAACTTAAGAGGGTTGCCAGTGGCACACCCCAACTTTTTTACAGGAGAAGCAGTTTCAATTAAAATCGAAACATGTATATAAGAGAAACTAGCAGATATATCATTACTAGGTTTAAGGAGCATTTATTATGACGTAAATATGAAAATTATTTCGTTAAATAGTTTTATTATTTATAAAACTTTAATTGAAATTGTTACTGAAAGTGAGAAAATAATTACAATTAGGTTTGAATGTATTTATCAAATTAAGCAGATTTTTAAATGGTCACTATTAAAAATTATTTTTTTTAAAGTGAAGGATAATATAAACAGAAAGATCGTCAATTCATATAAAAAAATTAATGAACAAAAGGGTACAACGAAAGGCATAAAACGCATAAATTATAAATTTAACTAGAATTTAAGCAAATATGGATGGATCACTTTAAAGAATTACTCGGTCAAATATATATTGATAATGTAGAAAATATTGATAATAACCAAGAGAAAACTTATTGGAAGAACCTACAAGGCAGGAAATTAAGAAAAAATAAGAAGTACATGAAAAAGGACAATAGAACAATATCAACGTGAATTCATGTAAAAAAAAACATCAGTATCAGTATACAGAAAAAGCAGATCGCGGAAAAAATGTATAAATATCAAATATACATAGAAATGCTATTTATAGATTTTCGGAAAGTCTTTGACTCGATACATAGTGGCAAATTTATGCCAGATTTGAAAAAATAATAATAAAGTTAATGTCAACTGAGAAGATAAATTAAGATGACCTTGAAAAACCCAAGCATTTGTATAATAACTCAAAAGTATACAAGGGGATTTGTTATTTTAAACAATATTTAATTTACCACTAGAGTCTGGACTGAGAAGACAAGAAAAATATATCGAGGGAAGTCATAAAGTAAGTAAAAAAATTTTTTTTCATACAGTTCGAAGTTTAATTAAAAAAGAGGTAGAAAATAGACCAATAATAGAAAGAAAGATAATAAGGATAACGTTAAGAACAGTAAAATTGGGAAATAACGAGTATTGGCAAAAAATTATTTACAAAATAGAGCAAAAACTAGAAGAAGAGAACATAGCAAAAAAAAACAGAGAATAAAATGGTACTAACAAAACAAATAACACATTAGCAAACTGGAAGAAAAAGGCGAAGAAATAGTCCTACGGGTAAAACAGTGAAGAAAGACATAAAAAGAACATAATTTAAAAATTAGATAGAAACATCGAAGACATTGACAAATAAATTGTAGTTATGAAGATTGGGATTGATCGACCCTAATAAACAGATTTAAAGCACAAAACCTTAATTGGCTTCGAATCCTCTTGATGGCAAAAATCTAAAAAATGTATGAACTATTCATTATTTTTACTCTTGATCAATAAAAGGTTACTTTTTCTCCTTTCAGTGGTTTCCAGTTATCTGGATCATAAAAATTACATTTAACCTGCATCGACAAATATAGGGAAAAGTAAATTATCTCTAGATGTAAGACTCAAGGAACATCAACTCTTTAAAGAACGAGGAAAAATAAAAATAAGAATTCGTACCGCTTTCTCTGTTAATTGACAAAAAAATCTTTTCTTGGTAGTTTTTTCAATTTTTGATAAATGATTTAATCAAATTATGGTGCTTTTTTCGAACTTAGGTGTGATGTTATTATTTATGCAAATTTATTTGAAGAGACAGGAGCTATTTCTTGAATGTCTATAAAATGTTTATTAGATCTGCGAATAAATCCGCTTTGTTGTATCTTTTTTACCCAATTACCTTTTATCTTTTAATATGTTTTGTTGTTTTTAGAAAATATTCAAAACGACAAAATAATTTTATAAGCAGCTCCGGTTTTGATCCAGGGGTAAAATTCGCAAGTGCATAGTTGTCTATCTTTAATCAACTATTCCACCAAGTTAGAGGGTGATACTTTCACCCTTGCCGGTCACCCCTCGGGCACAGTGGCCACCCCAACTTCATTGGCGTATACGATAAAGTTGGTCGAGAGCTACTGAGAGAATAAATTTGTTTGTAGTTTTATTAAATCGTAAAGATTTTCATAGTTTGTTGAATTTGATGTTTGTACGTTTGTTTGCTTAATTTATGTAGGGCTATCGATTTTTTATTCAATTTTTTCCATATCTCAGCGAAGCGAAGGTGGAAATACAAGAAAAAAACGAAAGAAAATCGTGTCTATTTTATACAGTATTTTTCTGTTTTGGTTTTCACAAGATTTTTAAGAAATTTTGTTCTGTTTCAGTTCTCCAAAAAATTAATTTAAAAATTTTTAGTAACTCTCGCCCTTTTATTTACTGTTAATCCTCTACTTATCCAATTTATTGGTGATTTGGTTTTTGTGATTTGAGCTCTGTTAATTGAAAAGTTGTTTTGTGAATAGTGAAATTGAATTTGTAGAATTAAAAATAGTGAATTTTTATATTTTCAACAAATTAATAAAGATTTTGTGAAAATATACAGACTGGTCGATCTGAGAAAAAGGTTTGCTTAAATTCAAAAAGAGGCTAATAGTCTAAAAAATGTAAATGTAATTAACCCAGTTTTTTCATATATAACCCAATTTTTTTTTAAAATCGAAATACATCTTTACAATAATTTCGCATATCAATTATAATTAAAAGAAGCAAATATTTATAATTTTAACAAATTATCAACGTTTTTCGAAAGTACAAGATTATTTCTTTTAAATATTTTAAAAATATACAGGGTAGTCGATTTAAAAAACGGTTCATTTAAATTCTAAAAGTGGCAAACTTAAAAAAAAATTGTTATAAATGACACATTTTTCTCCAAATCGATCGCCCATGTATATTTTTACATTTCAAAAAAAATAATTGTTCTTTTATTAATAAAATAATAAAAAATTATATTTTTAATAAATTATAAAGGGCGAATTTTATAAAAAATTTTCAAATTTAACGATATCTACAATAATGTCGTTTTTTAAACTTGTCACTTTAAAAAGTGAAAGAATCTCTTTTTTAATATATTGTAAAAATGTTCAGTGTAATATTAATATATTATTTGGACTATTTCTCTAAGTATAACTTTTTAATAATCCAAAACTAGCAATATGGTAAAAGTAGCAACGAGAAACAATTTTTTTATATCAGAAAAACACAAATTTCTTTCTTCTATTGCATTTCCTATCAATTATTTCCAGTTTCTTAATTTTAAAATTTTGTTAAATTATACAGGAGGACCCGTTTAAAAATAACGATTTGAAAAAATAAGTTTTTTAAATAAAAAGAAAAATTTGAAAATAAAATATGCTCTTTGGAATATCTCGTTACAATTTAAAATTAAATACATTTCTGACTCTCTTGCCAACTGTAACTTTGTAACAATTAAGAACTAGCAATTTGGCAATAATATCAACAAAAAATAAATATTCTCGATCAGAAAAGCGCAAATTTCCCCTTCTTTCTCCTTTTTCTGATCCCTGTATAAAAACCAGACAGTAATCTCATATCTTAACACCTTTTTTGAAAAGCAGAAGAATTTCTTTTTGACATATTGTAAAAATACACAGCGTGTGCTTTGAAAAAAAAAAGTGTTTTTTAATTTCGATATTTTACTAATTCAATTTAACATAAGACCGCTTTTTGTTGTTTTTCTCTGCTCCATGAACAATTTTCATCATCCTTTTCCGTTTGTTAACCAATTATTTCCAGTTTCTTAATGATATTATTCCAAGAAGAGAATTTCTCTAAATCGACAAAGAAATAATAAGAAAAAAAAGTCCAAATCTCCAAATTATACTGTACAACTGAGTCAAGTCAAACATTTCAAACAAAGCGGACTACATCAGAGAGTAGAAACGAGATCTAATCCGAATAAAGCTCAAATTAGAAACTGTAATAACAGTTTTGCGAGAACGCCAGATGGTTAAAACTCTATGGCTCAGCAAACTGAATGCGATGCCCAATATGAAATTCAATCTCAAGATAAAAGGATTTTAAATTTAAATCGAAGGACCGTATACGACTCTTGGGTAAAACTTCAGTTCGTCGAAAATGATCAGAGATATCAGATTACACTCTGGTTTGTATACTAAATTTGCGTTTTTCTGATCGAGAATACGAGAGTTGCTATTTATGTATTGAGAACTGGCAACACCAGTGTTGCCAGCTGAAATCAGTCATTGGCATCTTAAAGTTTGACATTTTTTACAGTTAAAACATACTCAAAACGTTTTGACGTGCGAGTAATGATACACTGAATTCAAACGTGGCCGTAGTTCGCTCACGGACGAAGTTAAAGAAGATCGTCCAAAATCCGGTCGTTGTACCGGAAAACATCGATGCTATGAGAAAAATAATTGAAGAAGATCGTCATGTGACATACCGTGAAATCGAGGCATGTTTAAGCATTAGTACGACCAGCGTACATAAGAATTTGCACGAAGATTTGGGTGTTGGAAGCGTTGGATTCCACATTTGTTGACAGATGTTCGTGTCGATTGGTGCCGTAAAATGATTAAAAAATACAACTGTGGTGCATCCACAGCCGTATACAGCATCGTTACAGGTGACGAGTCGTGGATTTATGCATCTGAGCCACAAAGAAAAGGCCAATCGGCAGTTTGGGTGTTTCAATGTGAAGAAAACCCAACAAAAGTTACTTGTTCTCCAAGTGTTAAGAAGCAAATGGTGGCGTGTTTCTTCACGAAAACCGGTCATGTGCCAACTGTGGCTGTCGAAAATTAAAAGACCGTTAATTCAGCGTGGCATTCAAACATTTGCTTGCCAGAAGTTTTCGGTAAATTGAGAGAAACCAATACAAAACCATGAATCATTTTACATGACGACAATACGAGCTCGCACACATCAAGTGAAACAAGCGAGTATTTGGACACACAAAAGATCGAATTGATGGATTATCCGCCTTACAGCCCCGACTTGGCACCTAGTGACTTCTTCTTGTTGCCACAAATTAAAGATAAACTGCGCGGACAACGATTTTCATCGACCGAAGAATCGATTGAGGCCTTCAAAAACCATATTTTAGAGTCATCAACTTTTGACTGGACAAAGTGCTTTGAAGGGTGCTTCAATCGCATGCAAAAGTTTATAAAGCTTAAAGGCGAATATTTTGGAAAGCAATAAATATATTTTTGAAAAAATTAATTGTTTTTTCTTTCTATTCTCAATACATAAATAACAACCCTCGTATTTATTTTTTGTTGATATTATTGCCAAATTGCTAGGACTGAATTGTTAAAATGCTATAGTTTTAATTTTAAATTATATCGAAAAATATCACATTTTGTTTTCAATTTTTGTTTTTATTTATAAAATCTTATTTTTTCAAATCGTTATTTTTAAACCGGCCATCCTGTATAATTTTACAAAATCTGAATGAAAATTAAGAAGACCAATAAAAAGCGTTCTTATGTTAAACCTTAAATGGTAAAATTTAACATGAAATCCTGTAGATACCAAAATTAGTCAACTTTCAAAAAACTTATTTTTTAAATCGAACACTGTAATTTTATTATTTTAATTCAAACATTCAATTTTTGGTAACCACTCTCTAAAAATGATATGGAAGAAAATTTATTCTAATTTTGTAATTTTTAAATTGCAGCTGATGTATATTTTTTTGTTAATAATATACTTCCGGTTCAACCGGAAATACCTTCAACTTTTTTAATTTAAATAGGACACCCTGTATATTTTTGCAGATTTTCAAAGGTCTTATTATTTCGAATTCGTACATACTGGGTTTAGTGTAAAAAATCTGCAAAAACGAGGAATACAGCACTTCAATAAACCATTTTTAAGTTTTTATACAACCCCGTATATTTTTACAATAAGTGAAAGAACAATTCTTCTATTTGTAAAGGAAACCTTTAAAATGTTCTCCATTTAACAAAAATATACAAGAAGTGTCATTTTTTTCAAAAAAGTAAGAAAATGACCTTTTTTAAATTTAAAATGATGCATATATAACCAAAAAATGTAATTCGTTTTTTATTTAAAAAGTGACTACCCTAACTAAAAAATTTAAATATTTAAATGGTGAAAATAAGTATGAAAAGAGCGAATTTAAAAAAAAATACCGTCTTGAAGTTACTGCTGTTTATGCATTTCTTTCAAAAAATTAATCAAAATCTAATAAAAAAATGCAAATGCAAATGCTAAAAGGGTTACAACTTGTAGATATTATAAACTTTTATTTAGGCATTTTTCTAATAAAAGTAATACACCTGTTCAAAACTTATAGACAGACGTATCAGAAAGAAAACAGAAGAATTCAGACTGAGAATATAGAAAAATGTATTCTTTCATTTAAAAAAAATTCCACTCTATCTTAAGCCTCTTTGACCTTACACAATCATCCAACTTTACGAATCTACTAAATAAAATATCCGGATATCATCCAAAGATTTCAAAATATATAAATAAGGAACTTGATAGATGCTTCTTGGTTCATCACAAAAAGAAACTTGGAAAATAAAACTTTTGACAGGTTATAAAAAAGTTTGCCAAGAATTATCTAATTTTTATAAAAATTATATTTTATTAAAAATAATAATAAATTAAAAGCTACATCGAGGCTGACATCATTTTCTTTATTCTAGAGCTTTTTCTACTGCATCGGTTATTTTATGCATCTGATCTAGCGTTTAATTATTTTTCTAAACCTAAACTGGTGGTTAAGAGTCAGATTTTTTTTCTATTATTGTTTTAAATCTTTTTAAGAGTAATTTTTCATACAATTTTGACATAACAAGTAATAACTTTCCAATATTTAAAATAATCATGATTTCTTCCACTTTCCAATACTTGGAATCAACATTATTTCTGCAGTTTCCAATCTTTATAATTATCATTATTTCTACAATTTCCATGTTTTTGGAATCATGATTTTTGCCACTTTCCAATTTTTGGAATCATCAAGATGTTTGCCACTTTCTATATCTTTGGAATCATTAAGATTTCTGCAACTTTCCAATCTTAAGAATCATGATTTTTGCCACCTTTCATATCTTCAGAATAATTATTCCTACTATTTTCCAACCTTTGGAATATATCATCATTTCTATCATTTTTTATGCTTTAAAATCATCATATTTTTTGCCACTTTCTGTATCTTTAGAATGAGAATTTTCTCTTTTCAAACTTTGGATTTCTGTCATTTTCCAATTTTTGCAATTATTTATGATTTCTGGCAACTTCTATATCTTAGGAATTAATATTTCTTCCACTTTCTAATTATTAGAAAACGATTATAATTTCTGCCATTTTCTGTATTTTTGGAATCAAGGTATTTACCACTTTCCAATTTTTGGAATCATCAAGATGTTTGCCACTTTCTATATCTTTGGAATCATTAAGATTTCTGCAACTTTCCAATCTTAACAATCATCATGATTTTTGCCACCTTTCATATATTTGTAATAATTATTTCTACTATTTTCCAACCTTTCTGTATCTTTGGAATCAGAATTTTTGCCACTTTCAAAACTTTGGAACCATCGTGATTTCTGCCATTTTCCAATCATTGCAATTACTATGATTTCTGGCAATTTCCATATCTTAGAAATTAATATTTCTGCCACATTGCAATTGTTGGAAACATCATGATTTCTGCCAGTTTAGACATCTTTGGAATCATCATGATTTCTGCCATTTTCCAGTTTTTCTGAACATTCTTTAGCCTAAAAAAAGCATTTAAAAGATGTGTTCGTTTCATTATGGCTTTTTCCAAAAGTTGTTTCAACACTTCTCCAGAAATGAAATGAATTCCAAGTGCTTTCTTTGGATTTATATTTCCACAGAAATATATTCTGGAGTTAGAGATCTAATTTCCATTTTATCTTCATCAAGATATTCCCAGATTAGTATTTCGTATTCTTCTTTTGATTGAAACTTATTTCCTAGATGGTCAGCACACTTGTTGGTCTTTTGTATGTTGCTTCTTTCTTAACATTTCTAAGGTAAAGTTGGAATTAAATTGCTCATTACTAATTATCGACCAGATTACAAGGAGCATTTCCCTCTAAAAAAATTAATTAAATATTCTTTTACACCAACATCGTTTCCATAATCGAAACCATTTACAGAGAGGGGATGTTTGTTTGCATGAAACTTCAATGCGAAACCGAATATCAAAATAAAAACAACACGAAACAACGAGCTCCCCCACTTCTAATTCTCGGTGAATACCTATATGCACTCCCGGTCGGAGTCCTGGAATTCCGGGAAATTAACGGAATAGCCAATATTCGAATACCGAAAAGAGGCATGGAACTTTCTCTCGTCATATCGCCGAGGAAGGAGCAGGACCACGCTGGAGAATTTCTGGGAAACGAGTGCAAGTTCCCTGGGAAATTAGTCAGGAACGGTCTTAGATTGGCGCTGACGTGCTCAAAGGGGATTTTCATTTTAATTTCCGTTTCCCGGGATGTTTGTAATTGTCGTTTTCATTTGTTAGTAATTGCGCTTCTTAATAATTATCGTAATTGCTTGGTTTCAATTGATTTACTTATGTTAGTATGATTATTTTTAATATTCATTACCCTTATTATTATTATTACTACTATTACTATTACTATTACCATTATTATTATCATTAGCAATAGCGATTGTATAGTGTAAATTGAAATTAATAAATCACTTTTTAAGATCAAATTTGGGACTCATTTCGAAGTAAATAATTTTTTTTTATTACAAAAAAATAACTTAGATAAAACACTCTGTTAAGAAGCATTCTTTATATTTTTAATAATTTTCAAAATGTGAAACTTTGATAATCTTGTATGTCTTTTGGGGTCTTTTTTTAGCTGTTTATAGTTCGTATTATGTAAAAAAATTTAAATGGATGGTCCCAAAATTTATTTCTATAAAAAAATATGAAAATTAAAGAAATGACATTTTAGATTTTATTTTAATTTGACATTTCGAATAAGAAATATTTTCCAAAAAATATTTTTTTTATGTACTAAATATAAAATCATTGATGAAAATATGGAAAACCAATAAAAAAGAATTAGGGTCACATTTAAGGAAAATATATAGAGGTTAAAATCGTCATATTAAAAAATGAGTTTTATGGACTTTGAAAAAAAAACAAAAGTTTTAAATTTTTCTCAAAAAATTATTTTTTATTCTAATTCTTACCTAAAATTTTTATTATTAGGTTGGTCCAAATTCCAAAATTCATGGTAAATATAAAGAAAATCAATAAACTTCGACGAGAAATATATAAAGAAGTTAAAAAAAGTAATTAAGTTCATTAATTCCAAAAATGTGCTCTTAGAATATTTTCAAAACCAACAAATTCTGCAAAAATATTATCTCAGAAGAAATATCTTACCTACAATTTTTATTTTAGAAAGATTCAAACCGCCAAATATTCTGTTTGAATTATTGTCAAAAAAAAGTCTTTAGGTTTATTTTGAATCCCAGCAAAAAAGTTATGCTTCGGAATTAAAGTTTATTCCCTCCTCTTATGATGAGTATTATTTGCAATTTCAAGACAAATGGTAACTTTTTTCTAATGATGACAAAATTAGACAAAAGCAACAATAATAATAATAATAATAAAAATAATAATAAAATCGATAATGATAATAGTAATAATAATAAAAATAATACTTTATCATCCGTTGAGACCTTTTAATTGTATGGAATTTGTCATTTATAAGTAAGTTGAACCTAACCTAAAACAAAGAGACAAAAGCAAATTGAATCAAATAGATACCAAACCAAAATTAAAAATCAATACCAAACTAAATATTAGGATTTAATACAAACACTTTTAGATATGAATCAACTTTATTTAACCATCAAACAAACGAGAACCATTTCCAATATCCACCGAGATTCTTCTTCGTCCATAACTTTTCCAGGAAGAGTCCCACGGGGCTCGCACCGGCCCTACAATGATGAAACTCAGCAACCAGCATCATTGCCGAATCAGTATCGATCCCGTTGCCATAGCGACGTGACCACAGTTCGTCCTTTTCTCGTCTCTCGTCCTTTTCGGTAGCGTCATCCTTTTCCAGATGTTCGAGAGAAGCGTTAGAGCCTCTTTCCGTCTCTTTCCTTCTCATAGATCTCGTCCTGTCCCGCTTGATGCAACGGATCCGGAGATAGAGGTGGGGCCCGGCTGGGGCTAAAGTTTATTTTTAGATGTTTCCATTATAAAATTATGGAAAATTAATTAGTTCAATGGGCGGTTGGAGGAAATCTGGTACTGGTTTTCTATAAGATTGTGTGCGTGACCTGAATATAAAAAGATTGTTGAACTTGTCAATTATTTTATGGATTGTTCCAAAATTTTGATTTTGTGTCAGCTGGTTTCTAGTGAAAGTTGCTATCCAGATTAGTGCATAGAGATTTAGCTTGTTTCAGTACGGGATCAAATTGTTGTTCAGGGTCTATCACCTGAAGTTGACAAGAGCAGATTCTTGTTCATTGAATCTGATCTTCTATATTTTTGTCCAAATGTAGATAATTTGAAGATTGTTGGTGGCTTCTTCATGGTTGTATCCTACTGCGGTGTCTTCATGAAAATCGGTAAAAGCATTCGATTTGAAGACTACCACAAGTTTATAGTAAGCATAGAACTGGTTCTAGAACTTTTCCTTGTGGTTCTCCTGCTTTAATCTCTTTCAGATCCGAGTAAGATTCTTTTTGGTTAATCTGATGGTATCTGTTTGAAATACATTGTTCAATAATATCTGGGGAAGAAAAGTTTTATCATCAAGAAAAATAGTAGCACAAATTTTTCACATTTCATTGCCTGGTTTAACTAGTTTCTTGATCGTTATTAATATCTGGAAGTTTCCTCGGTTTAAGGACATATTTTAATCACAATCCTGGATTTATTAAAATAGTAAATTTAATCATTAAGAACCAGTTAACAGTAGGAAATATTGATGATAAAATTGACAGATTGTGAAAGAATTCTGAAAACTAAGAGTTGGATAAATAGGAAAAGCCTCTGAACACTTGAAGAATAGATTTTTAAGCTAATCAAGAATAACAAAAGGACGTTACTACAATAGAAAGGGATGACTATTCCACTGACGATGAAAGAAAAAGAGAGCTAAGGAGAAAATCTTCGGCAATAGAAGTTAACAACAAAGTCACCTACAAAACCAAATAAAAAAGATGAAGATAAGCCAGACCATCCGATTGAATTGATTATGCAAATGCAAACAGATTAAACGAAAATCAGTGAAGACCAATCTGAAATCAAGGAAAAGATAAAGAAGATCAGATTAGAACACAAAATTCTTCAACATTAATAAATGAAAATCAATGAGAAATTAAGTGAAACAAGTAAAATAGTCGAATAACTAGAAAAAGAAAAGAAAAGAGAAAGAATAATATAATAGTAACACATCGAAAGGTAAATACCACAGATATAGATACATAAAAAAATATGGAAAATTTATACTAAAAGAAATCAGAGTCGATGCAAAGATTAAATCGCCTAGTTAGGAAAAAACAGATGTTTGAAAAATAGAAAAACAAAGATAAAGGCAAGAAGAACAAACGCAAGTTAAGAAATAACAATTCAGAGAAAATGTTAATAAATGAAGACTAAAAGAAAAGCTAAACATCAAAAAAGAAACAATTAGTCAAGAAAGAAATGGAAATTGGTAAAACGGTGATAATTGATGATAATAAATAGAAAGGAATGGAAATGGAATTATAATAAACAAACTTTGCAACTGCAAGATTCATAAAACTAACAAGAACAAGAGAAAACAAAGATAAACAGCACATGGAAACAAGCAATACATTTGAGGAAGGAAAACTAAAACATAGTAAATTAAATAAAACACTTTAACTTTGTACTGCATTGCAGAAAACAAAACACTTGGGAAATATGATAATAGAATTAGACATATTTATGAATAGCGGAGAAATAGATAAAAGTTTGGAAAAGTATTCATAAAAGTAAAAAGATTAATTAATTTTAAATAGATTGAGATAAAAAATGTTCTTAAAGTAAGCATTATTATTTTTGTATTTGTATGCATCAGTGAAAAATTAGTTGTCTAATTTATGTACAATTTTGTAGAATAAATTTTGATTTCATATAAAAAATTGGTTTTCTTCTGAGTGGACAAACTAGTAGATATAAAATTGAAAATCAGAACTAAAGGACAATAGTTGATAAAAGAAAATAGAATTTTTTTTGTTACTTCTTTATTTGTGCCCCTAAAAATATCTTGGCATATTAACTCTGATGTGAATTTGAAGTTGTAAAGACCAATATAACTTATATAAAAATATCTACTTAGAACTAATCTATAAATCCTTAGATTAAATAAAATTCAATATGCGCATAAGAATTGTAATTAATTTGTCGTATTCTTTCCAAGTTTTCAATGTTTTCTAAAACCAATCCACCCACAAAAAGTAACACTACAAAATACTCATATGTAAAGCGATAAATTTTATTTTGTTTTAATTTTACAAAATTCAAAGATGAAATTAGAAAATCAAACAAAAAACTGTCACTTTTAGAAAGAATTATATGAAAGGTATAAAAAAATTGTTACGGTCTCTTAGAATAAAGAATCTTATTTATAATCAGATATTAAACATTATATTTATTTAATTTTCATGCAGACTAAAATTCCGAGGCTCAAAACATAGAAACTAAAATATATTGCTTATGGAGTTACCCATAAAACAATTGAAAATGAATCGAAATAAAACAAAAATAATGAAAATATCGAAAAAACAGGAAAATATAAATATTAAAACAGATTACACAAAGTTTGAATAATTGTAACAAAAGATGACAGAACAAAAATATAAATAAAAGGAAGATTACAAGTTAATACTTAATTAGATTACTTGGTGATTAAACTTAAGTTTTATCTAAACGCAACTTTAATGAAAAGAAAATAAGTAAACCAAAGAAAAATGTATTATTTGATTCATTTTAGATCTCGTACAATAAAGGTTAAGATATAATTAATGCCGATGGTCTATCTAGCCAAAAGTAAATATTTTTGGATTTCTCTTTAGTATTTAATTTAATTGACGTTAGGCTTAAAAATGTGGAAATTAAACAAGCAACAAAAAAGAATAATACAAGTTAGGAGATGAAAACTTTAAGAATTTCAGAATAGAAAATATTGTTACTTCTTTATTTGTGCCCCCAACAATTCGTTTGTATATTAACTCTAATCTGAATTTGATGTTGTAAAGAACTATTTATATATGAAAAAATCTACTTAGAACTGACTTAGAAACTTAGAGGTTAAAAAAAACAAGGCAAGTATGAGAATTTTAATTTTTTTGTCATATTATTTATAGGTTTTCAATATTTTCTAAAACTAATTAACCCATAACAGATACACTTTATTTAGTTGTAACCTGAAATTTTGTTGTTAGAAGTTTCCGATGTTGCTAATTTTGTTAAACAATAATAATTTTTCTGTTTAAAATTCTTAACATTCCTATTTTCCTGTTTCCCATTCTAAATTTTCGTTAGTGCTTCTGAAATACGATTTTACATAGCTAAGTTTCTATTTAAACGTCACCCTTTTCTTTTATGCGAAATGCAACACATAAAAACAAAGCATTTCAGCATGGGAGCTGCGGTGGTAAAATATACGGGACACTTTTCATCCATCCAACCGACTTGGTATTGTATAACTCAAGAAAATGTGACGACTGCTATAAATTTCCGTGTAATAAAATTTCGGGAAGCCACCAGAGACCCTAAGACCTTCATGGCACATAAAACTATACTATTTTTCTTACTTAAAGCTCCTTTTATAAGAGTAAAGGTAAATAAGGATCGATGAATGGATTTAAATTGTTTAGCATATCGGTGATATAGTTTAAATATCATATTGTTAATTTTTTTAAAACATAAGTGTGTAGTGTAATAAAATCATTTTAATAGCAGCTCAGGGTGTTTTTGGTAAATATTATTTTGAATCTAAAAATTCTTTCATTTTCTCTATGACGTAATTTTTTTTGGAAAATACACAGCTAAATATCTAGTTATTACTTTGGAAACTAAATTGCTTGTGTGGCAATTTTATAAAAATTTGTAAGGTTTTAATGCGAATTTTATACATTTTTTTTACCGTTTTAAATTTTCTTACAAATCTTTAAATTTTTGAAAAATTCCGGTTCAAATTTCTTGTAATTTTTCGCCAACGATTCTTAATTGTTTTTAACTTTAGATCATCGAAAATCTGCGAAAATTTTATAAAAATTTTGTAAAATTTGTCACGTTTCAATAAGAATTTCATACAATTTTGTTCCCAATTTAAAATTTCTTCTAACTTTATAATTTACAAAAATTTTTTTTTATTTTTTTCGTATTATGCAACAACAATTCTCGATTGCTGTAAATTTCAGATTATTGAAATTTTATGGAAATTTATTGAAAATTTCTATTATTTTATTAATATTTTCGTGTAATTTTAATTCTAATTCGATATTTCCTTTTTATTTCGTAAATTTTCGGAAAATGTTTTTAAAATTTTTTAACAACGGACTCGATGGTTTTAAATCCCGTTTATTGTAAAATATGCGAAAACTCTGCAAACATTTTACCATATTAAATTTTTTTGATATTACGAAAATACTGCCTGTTGAATTCATATATAAACATATTTAAAAAAAAACAATAAACACAATTGCCAAAAAAACTGTAGAATGAAGTATCCTACTATTTATCTTTGATTTTAAAAATACTTGGAGTTTCATTATTTATTAGTTTTTTTTTTTACTTTGTTTCACTCGCTATTAATATCTTTTTTTATTAATTCAGTTTCTTGCTATTTTTGTTTTGTTGGATTTTAATTTATCATTATTATCTTTCTTAATTTCTTTTTTTCTTAGTTTCATATTTTCTTAATTTCGCATTTTTCAATTTCGTCTGTTCTTTGTTATGTTCTATCCGAGTTTCATTCTTTTTGATGTTCATTATTTCTGACTTTCCTTTTTTATTAGTTCCTCTGTTTCTTAGTTTCATGTGGTCATTTATTAATTTGGTCTCTTCTTACTTTGGTACTTTACGAGTGTTATTATTTTTTAGTTTTATCTTTCTTGGTTCTTTCTTTCTTAGTTTCATTCGTTTTATTTTAATCTTTTTCAACAAAGTTCCTTATTTTGGTTTTATTTTTTCTTAATGACATCCTCAATTAATTTAATCTCTTCTCATTTTGGATTGCTTTAATTTTCATTATTTTTAAGATTAATTATTTCTGGATTTTTAAAATTTCTTAATTTCTTTTTTCTCTTAGTTTCAATCTTCTTTAATGTCGTCATTTATTAATTTGGTCTCTTCTTATTGGTTCTTTCCGAGTTTCTTCTTTCTTCATTTCTTTCTTTTTTAGTTTCGTCTTTTTCAATGACTTTTCTTTTTTGTTTCGTTCTATTTCCGATTCATCTCTTACAGTTTAATTATTTCCGAGTTTTCGCCATTATTTCTTCTTTTCTTAGTATCATTCTCTCTTAATTTCTTCCTTTATTAATTTTCTCCCTTCCTAATTTATTTCTTTATAACCTTAAATAACAAAACAAATAAACTTGGAAAAGGGTAAAACTTCGACTTTAATCTTCCAATAGACACACCTCAGGTGCAGTTCGTCTGCACACACAAAAAAATCATCATTAACGTACTTTTTATTCCACCTTTCAAGATTCATTTGATTCGTTCCGTTTGAAAGAAGAGCGGCAAAAAAGAAAAAGCGATAAGGGCAGTTATGGTGAAAAAGTCGGTAAAAACATAAAGCGAATTGGGGTGAAACGGGCAAAAGGGATGACACCGGGTCCAAATTGCCTCGTGTAAAGGAGGAAGTTAACGATTTTCTTTTGAGAAAAATGCCTAAATGTGTCGCTCGAAGAGATTTTAAGCCCGACGTTAAAACACCCAGAGATTGTTTTCTATGAGATGAAAATTGAGTTTTCACAAGAGGGAATATTTGAATAGTTAGGGAGCTAAATTACGTTTCGATTGCATTTATTTTACCATCATCAGGGATACTGTAAATGAACTATTAGATATTACAGTTGGATAAAATTAATTTAATAATAACACTAATAAGTAATAATAATAACACTAACAATAATGATAATAATACTAATAAAAATTATAATAATTATTATATTTCTTCAAAAGCGGAAAAGAATCAGTTTCTTTACTAAAAAAGTAGTACGTTCATTGGAAAAGAGATTTTTCATGAATTCCATGCAATTGTGACACTTTGGACCTCAGAAGTTAATCGATGGATATTTTCATCTCAGATAAAATCAGAATCACTCAAACATTTTCAAATTAACGTTTGTGGAATCACCCAACTAAAAATTTAGTGGAGCAAGATCTGGTGTTTTTAATGGCCATTATTCTTCCACTTCTACATTTTGATGGTTGTCTTTCTGTCTAAAATTTGATTGAACTATAGTTGTTAACGTTCCAATGATCACCCATTGCACTTCCTGACCTTACTCCACTTCTTCTATTCTTTTTTGTGCTCAATTTTCCCGATTCCCAATTATTAGATCTCCTGGTATACACAAAAAGGGATGATAAATGTTCAGAGATAAGTGAGATGGATGGAACTAAGTTGTAAGAATAAAGATGGTTTATTATTTTGGCTTAAAACGTTCGGGTTGACACCGGCACTTCCGTTGCCATTGTTCTTAAGATTAATGGTGGCCAACTCTAAGGTCGACTTATCATTCTAACTGTCTTAATATCAGCCATTATCGTTAAATATTCGTTCATATTTTACACCTAAAACAGAGAATGGCTGTACGGAGAATTGGTTGGTTAAAATAAAATGAAGCTACTATAATTCAGTGAGAATAAGAAAAAAACAAAGAAGGTTAAGACGGAAAGCAAATAAAAAGAAAAAATAAAGACGGAATATTTTCTCTGTATTCTTTTATAAAAAATTTATTATCGCTTTTATGAAGTGATTCTTTTTTTTAGTCGTATTATTTATCTGCTTCACTATATCACCCCATCTTATTATTTTAATTTATGGCTTTCATCATTGAATTATTTCCTCAAATTTTAAATCAAAATACATTTTTTTATTATAATTCTAGTTCAACCTCTCAAATTTAGTTTTAAGGAAAATAAGATAGAAAACTTCAATTATTTCTGAGTTTTCATTTTTCTTGGTTTATTTTTTTTAGTTTCACTCTTTCTTGACGTCCTTACTAATTTTCCTTTTCTTCCCTTTATTCTATTGAATTTCAGTGTTTGTGAGTTTTCGTTTTTCTTAATGTCTTTCTTAGTTAGTTTTAAATTTTTCAATTTCGTCTTTTTTTGTTTCGTTCCCTTTGAGATTCATTTTCTTTGAGTTTCATTTTCTGTCATTTTCATTATCGTTAGTTTTCTTCTTTATAAGTTTCATATTTTCCTAGTTTTATTTTCTTTTAAAGTCTCTAATTATTTTGATTTCGTGTGAGTTTCGTTATCTTTGTGTTCCATTATTTCTGTGTTTACATTTTTCGTGGTTTCTTTCTTCCTTAGTTTGTTTCTATTTTAATTATAAAAAATATTGTATTTACCTAGTGGTAAACAAGAAAATAAAATTTATTTTTAACTACGAACAAAACATACAGTTTACAAATAATTTTTACATTCTCTAATCTAATAACACATAAATGTGGGCATTTAAAATGCAAATTTTTCCTCCATAAATTTATGATAATCTAGTTAAAACTGTAACTAGGGTTATGGAGGGCTAAAAAAAAAGTTCCGAACCCGGGGGAGAAGTACAAGAATGTTCCTCGTGTTCGTATCCTGCTACTTTGCAGATGCCATGAATATTGTATACAAGCAGGACCGTTTTACAAAAATTCTTACATGAATTTTTAAATTTTATGTTTATAATATCAAAATTTGACATCTAATATCTTTGTACTGAAAAAATAATATAATTGGGAAGGTTCACAATGTTTTTAGAGGGTGTACGCGAAAATGTAGAACGTGTCATTTGCAACAAATTTTTTTTTAAACATCATTAGTTTACACAAAAATTCACTAAACATTTACTCGAAAATTTATACGTGGCAACACCTCACACTTTTAATAAAAATATGTGTTATGTAACCAAGGAATATCTTCATGATGAACCATAAAGTTTATAGTTTGTGGATGATTTGTTTTATCTAAATGCAGCTTTGATGAAAAATATGGTATTGAAATAAATAAGACAAAGAAAAATTTATTGGTCGAGTCATTTTAGACTTCTAACAATAAAGGTTGAGACAATATTAATGATGATGGTCTATCTAGCCAAAACTAAAATATTTTCGGATTTCTCTTTATATGTTAATTTAATTTTCAACTAGTCTCATTATTCAAAATTGACGTATTTTTAACATAAAAAAATTGATTTATATCTTAAAGAAGCAACAAAGAAGTAGAAAAGAAGTTAGTGAGAATAAAACTAAGAAAAAGTAAAGAACTGAGAAATTTTTTTATTTATTTATTTGTAAGTCCAAGAATTTGTTTGTATATTAACTCCAGTGTGAATTGGAAATTGTATAGAAAGAAGTACTTTTATAATTAAAATCTACTTAGAACTCAGCTAAAAAGCCTGAGGTTAAAAAAATCAACGGTACTAATAACAAAACAGTTCAAATTCAAATTAAGAATTATAAATTATAATAATAAAAAACAAATATATAGAAACCAGTATAATGAACCGATGAAATAAAAGAAATTAAATAAAGAAAAGATAATCTAAAAAAATTTTACAAAACAATATACAAAAAATATACAAAATATACAAGAAAAAAATAGAGAACTAGTGGCAGCAAATAAAGAAAAGACAAACAGTACAGGAAAAGAAAACATTGTAGCAGACACCTCGTCCGGGTTAAAATTGAATAATTTACCTTTTTTAAAAATTAAAATTGTATACTTTCTAATGGAATGTAGAACGTGGCATTTGCAACAAAATATTGTAATAAAATTTTTGCCTAACATCAATAATTTACACAAAAATTCATTTCGAACATTTCCTCGAAAATTTATACGTAGCAACAACTCACACTTTTAATAAAAATATATGTCGTGTAACCAAGGAATATCTACCTGATGAATCATAAAATGGTGTTAGTTTGCAGATGATTCGGATCGTTTAATCGTTTTAAGTTTATTGTTTGGTAAAGTAGTTTCAATAATTCAGTAAAAAATGTCATTTTATTCGAATCAGGAATATCACATGTTATTTAATCTAAACCGCGATGTTTTGTAGTAGTCTCCCAAAGATTATTGGAAACGTGTAGAGTATTACTAAGAAAAATTAAATCGAAACAAACCAACATTACATGGTTTTATAGTTTTATTCTTTTTAATACTCGAGGAAATATTCGAAAAAATCTATTTTCTTTTAGAAAATAGGCGTTTTTATGTAGATATTTAAGTAATCCTATAATTTTACCCAATTTGTTTTTATCATCTTTAACACTCGAGGAGATATTCGAAAAAAAACTGAAATCTGTAATTTATACTTATTTTCCCAAATTTTCTTTTACATTTATCTCTCCTTTTTCCTTTTCTTATTAAAACTACATATCTATGGGTTTCTTTCATTGCCTTTAAATACTATAAATATTTCTTTTCTAATGTCCTTTTATTTTCTTAAATAAACCATATTTTTATTGGTTTCCTTCATTGCCTTTCTATCTTGTAAACGTTTCTTTTCTAATCATCAATCTTTTTCCAAAATTTTGATTTCATTTGGTTTTTTTTTAATTAAATCACTTTTCTCTTGGTTTCCATGGTTGCCTTTAAACCCTATAAATATTTCTTTTCTAATCATCAAACCATTGCCAAAACTTTTATTTCTTTTGGTCTCTCCTTTTTTTCTTCTCTTATATAAATGACATTTCTATTTATTTTCTTCGTGGCTTTTTTATTTCCAAAAATAGGCGCTTAAGTTGCACTTTACATAACAGTTTTAGCTTTTAGTTATTGTAACTATTTTGTTCAAAACATGACATTTACTAAATTCAGATTCTCTTTGATCTCACTTTCATTCTTATAAGTTAATCGCCTTATATTTCCTTTGCTGTAGATCTTTTTTTTAACATATTTTATCCTAAGAGACAAATCAGAGCTTGGAGCAACTGGTTTAATTGAAAATCACCTACTAAGAATATTTTTTCCCATTGTAGTTTTTGTGTCTGGAAATTTTAACAACTAAGTTACATTTGAAGCCCTTGAGGTTAACGATTAACTAGAAATAATGTTATTTTTTCTAAGAAATCGGTAAAATTCCATTAGTTCATTGATAGCAAAACTGAAGAAGATTAAATTAGAACTCTTCATCCATTCATTAAAAAACTTAACCGGTTTATTAAGTACCTTTCTACCAATACTGCAGACCCCAATAAAAATTTAAAATATTCACCCTTTACGCTCCTCGACCAAATTGCTCCTCGAGTGTACATTACGCCTTACTCGACCTTGATCTCTATAGAATTAAGAAAAACGACGTACGCCACTGTCTGTCACCTTCACCGAAGCTTCTTCGTCATTTTCCGAAACTCCTCGCAACCAACTTTAGCAAAATCAGCGACGGTCCATCTAATATCTTTAAGAGGAAGTTTGAAACAAAAAGTTTTCTAACAGGCTGTAACAACAAATTTCCCCCAATTTAGTAATTGTTCAGAAACATTTCTTAAAAAACTATAAATAGTATTATGTTGGTCCTTCGAATCTTACACCACTAGCGGCTCTATCCCGTCTAATTCCTTAACGATTAAGTAAGTATCCAATTCAAATATCTTTTAAACATCTTCCGTATAACAAAAATATTGTTTCCCGACCATTTCCCCGCCGCTGCCTACTCCCGAAAACTGGAAAAGAGATTCTCTCCGAGCTCAGGATCTAGAGATCAATATCTAGCCGGGCAGTGGTATGACCGTTTCCAGGGCAACCAGCTGCTGCGAGCCCGCGAGCCGCCCACGTTCGGGCGGGTCCCGCCTCCCGCCCTTCCTGCCGCCCCCCGCGACCCCCCTCCCATGCCTAAAGTCTATAGAGCCGCGTTCCAGGCCGGCGTTTAATCGCTTTCCGAGAGATGTTGTTCAGAAATTAATTATAACCGCTAACGAAATTTGTGTCTACCTGGTCAAAGAAAGGGTATGCGTTGCTTAAAAGAATGCCAGACAAAGAAAAATGGGGTATTAAGGATGAGAGGTCCTGAGGGGAGTTTGGGGATAAGTTGGGAAGTTTTTGGAACGGTGGGTTTTGGTGCAACAAGTGTGCAGGGTGCTGCGGTTTTTTGGAAATTTCAATCCGATATCTTTTCATATCTAAACAAATTTTTTTGCTAACATTATCACTATCACTATCACTTTCTAAAATAGGATTTATATGCTATTTCATATCTTGGGAATAAGTATTGGGATTTTAAATGGCCGAAGTTATTATTTTGAGACAAATTTGGCCTAAATAAATATTTTACTTGATATTAGACCACCTGACAGTATTTTCTGCAGTAATTAAACAATTAAATTCGCTTAAGCGCTTTAAATATAAATGAAATGGTCAAAAGTAGATAACAGAATATACACAAAACTTTTTAATAGAAAGAGGATATTGAAACAAAATTTAGAAAATCAAATAGAAATCAAATTTAGGGAAGTAAAGAGAAAAGAGATTAGAAAAGCAATGAGAGATAAAACTAAGAAAATAAGGATAAAAAATATTAAGAAAAGTAGAGAAAAATCGGATTTAGCAAAGAAAGAAAATGATAGAATTAGAAAAGCGAAGAGAAATAAAACAAATGATTGTAATTATTATTGAATGTTGATCGTTTTGAGAGTATTTTCCATATTACAAGCATTTCATCAGATTTAGAAAAGTACGGGAAAAACACATTTAGAAAAAGTAAAAAACAACAGATTGACGCTAGTAAAGAAAAAAAATATTTAGGAAACTAATGAAAAATCAGATTTCATAGAGTAATAAGAGTAATAGACTAATAAGTTAAAAAAAATAGGAAGAAAACACTTACAGGAAAAGAAAAAAAAACATATGAAGAAAATAAGGAGAAAACATATTTTAGGGAAAGTAAAGAGGAAATAAATTCCGTAAATATATTCAGAAAAGTATGGAGAAAATAAATTTAGAAAGCTAAATAAAACACAGATTTAGAAAAAGTAAAGAAAATACAGTCATTTATTTGGAAGGAATTTTGTTAAATTTGATTGGAACGTAATTAATTACACTAATTGTAAAACAATTACAATTATTTGATTAAAAAGCCATTTTTAATTAATTATTGTTTCAATGAATGAAAAATAGTAGTCACCTAATATTTAAATTATTTGAATTAATAAGTTTAAAACTTTAATCTAATTATTCAACAATATCTGAAAGGAAATGCTAAAAGTTAATAAAATATTTGTTTCACTCAAGTATATATGGGTTTCAATTAACCAAACAATTGTTTTACTTAAGAAAATATTTGTTTTATAATATAATGTCGTGTTATCTGTTATGGGTAAATTGGTTTTAGAAAATATTGAAAATTTATAAATAATACCACAAAATAATTACAATTCTTATGTTTTTTTATATAAATAATTATTTCTTTACCACACTTCATATTCACATAAGAGTTAATATGCAAATAAATTCTTGGGGGGTTCAAATAAAATAGTAACAATAAACATTTCTCATTTCTAAAATTGTTCAAGTTTTCATCTCACCAGCTTATTTTCTTCTTTGTTGCTTGTTTAATTTTTACTTTTCTTGGGTTGTATGTCAATTTCTGAAGTTTAAAATAGCAGTTTTAATGGTGAAGATTTAATTAATATACAGTGTTTCTACTTAAGTTGGAACCATATGGAAAACTTTTTTATTATTAATTTTAGGAAAAAAAGTTATTCTTCATAAAAAGTTATGCTTATCTAAAACCTAGAATACAGTCATCAAATATCAAATTTTTTCAGTGGTATACGAGGTTTGTCAAAAAATATGTGTTTTATTCAAGAGTAAAGTACCTTTAAATTTGACAATATCGAAAAATGTTACTAAAAAGAGTTGATCAGAATTAAAAATTACGTTTAAATATGCAAATTTTATTATTTGCAAAATAAATGAATATGCACTTATTACGCGTTTTAATTGCAAAATGATTAGAAAACATCGAAAAACTAAAAGGTTATCATGTGTTTCGTAATCACAAGAGATAAATGTTCATTCAAAATAGAAATATTAGTAAAAAATAAAATAATATGAAGTTTTAATTTAAATGGATGTACTTGAATATTTAAACGTAATTTTTAATTCTGATCAACTTTTTTTAGTAACATTTTTCGATATTGTCAAAAATAAAGGTACTTTACTCTTGCGCAAAATTTATATTTTTAGACTAACCTTGTACACGGCTCAACAAATTTTAAATCCGATGGTTGTATTTCAGGTTTTAGACCATGCAGAACTTTTTATAAAGAATAACTTTTTTTCATAAAACTAACAATAAAAAAGTTTTCCATATGGTTCCAACTTAAGTAGACACACTGTATAAAAGAAATCCTAAAATATTGATTTTTGGCTCGATAGACTATCAGCATTAATATTATCTCAACCTTTATTTTAAAACGAATCCAATAATAAATTTTTCTTTGTTTTATTAATTTGAATACCATATTTTTTACAAAAGTTGCGTTTAGATAAAACTTAAGCTTAATCATCTTCTTCTTATTTCTATTCTTGCTTTTTCTTAAACTTAGAAAATAATTTAGAATCCAGTATGTTATTATCTATCGAAATTGCCGAAAAAATAATCAATAATAATAATAATAATAACTAAAATCTCAGAACTTTTTGAAGTAGTTATTAGCTCGTTTCGCTAACTACGTAAGCATTATTAGGATATAATTAAAACTCTTGTAATGGCTTTCTAATTTCTCATTTAAAGTATCTGCAAAATTAAAAAATTCAGTGACAAAATTTTCTTGATTAGGTTTCGTCTCCTGAAACGAATTTTATTTTTGTAAGCGAGTTTCCAAGAAAACCGTACTCGTATATCTAATCATTTATTATTTTATTAGATATTAGTAAGTATACAGTATGGTTCATAAATAATTTCATTATTAATTGCATCTTTAAAAAAAAGTATAAATTGCAAAATATCTGCAGGGTGCAAACAATTAATTGGATTTTTGTGACAAAAACAGAAACGAGAATAGAAAATTATGAATGGGTTTTGAATCCATAAATGTGACACCAAATTTCAAATGGTTTTTATGAAAGAAATGTACAGAGTATACATTATGATCTTCCACATTAAAATTTTACATAGTTTTGTATTGATAAAAATACAATGATAAATACGAAAAGATAAATTATACTTTTCTGAATTTCCACAGTACTCTAAAGCTTTTTAAGTTATTTTCAATCGACTTAGGTTTTTCTAATTTGTCACATCATTATTTAGATTTGATAGAAGATTAACAGATTCTTTATAAGCGTAAATAATTTCATCTCATATTTTATCTTTTCATATTTATTATGGATAAATTCCACAAAATAATTAATTTAAAAATACAATGAACTGAGGATTGAATAAAATATAAAATAATTTGAAATTTGAAATAAAAGATAAGATTTTTTCTGAGAAAGTTCTAAAAAGTAGATATTTGAGTGAAAATTTTGAAACAAAAATGAGTTTTAATATCAAAATTATACGTAAAATTGGGAATTTACAAGAGAATTATGAACCAACAAGATTTTTCTGAAAAACATAAAAAGATTTTTGGAAAATGAAGAATTTTTAAGGATTTCTTGATTAAAAAAAAGCTTTGAACGAAAAAATGTGTAAAAACATTGTCAAAAAAATTAGAAAACGGGATTTTCGTCGGAGAAATTTGAAAAAATTACATTTTTAAAAAAAAAAAAATGTTTGATTAATAATATAATAATAATTGGGACTGTAACTCAACATTTGGAAAAAATGCGAATTTTTGAATAAGATTAAATTAATTGTTTCAACTCTTACTTTATGAAAATTATTCATAATAAATAAGAAAAGAATAATAACACTTATCTTGAATTTCCACAGTCTTCCAAAGCGTTTTAATAATATTCAAGTCTATCTAGGTTTCGGTATTTTGACATACCATTTTCCAATACAGAAAGAAGTTTGACAAATCTTTTTAAAAAATAAATAATTTCATTTCATACACCTGACAACCAATCATTATTAAGCAATATTCTTCTTTTTCTAAAAATCTATTTGGTTAGTATTATTTAGTTCAAAAAGTGATCTAAGATAATTGAACTTCCCAGGTTTAGTTGTTCATTCAATACTGTATATTGAGGATATTTTAGGTGTTCTGTATTTCGCATTCATCCCAAAGTTCTTTTTTCTTGTCATTTATATGAAGTTGTTTCCATTGTGTTATTAAATGCAGATTTTGATATGTAACCGTAATTAGTTAAAGTTTTAATAAGAACTTCTGCTAATTTTGTATTTGGGGTATTGACATAAAAAATTAGAGACCTAATTGGTTTTGTATCTTTGTGTAATTTAATCGTACCATATAATTTTGGTGGTTGAGGATTTTTTTTAATTAGATGTTTTTATCATAGTTATTAAAAAGGGAATTTGATTGATTAACTAGTTCCCTAACCTTATTTGAAAACTTTTTGTTTGGGATTCTACTGAGAATTTTTAAGTTAGTTGAATCAATAAATTAATTTACTATAAATTTGTAATTATTTCTATTTATCTGATCTGTTAAATTATTACTTATAATTTTATTTTTTATAGTTTTTAAAGTTAAAATATCACTATTAATTTTTTTTTTTGATTTAGGTTTTAAATTTTTAAGCAAGTGTTTACTTTTTTATAATTGAAATTATTAGACTGGGATTTTAAAGCTATTTCTGAGTCAGTTGCTAAAATTTCTTTAATATTATTTGTGAATTTAGGGGGTTCCTTTATTTAAGTCCTTTATTAAGAAATTTTATCTCACTATCAGTGAAGTGAGTTTCAGACAAGTTTTGGAAACGTTGGGAAAATGTGTGTGTGTTTGTTTCGGTGTATTACGTTTTTTCGTTCTTGCATTGAGTTGTTTCTAAATTCTTTAATTTCTTGGATTGTTTTAGAAATTTTTTATGTTTGATTCTACTAATAGTTTCACGTATTTTATCATCCAGTATATCGACCTTAACTGGATCTAACCTGTACGTTAATTCAGAGTGAATAATTTTAATGTAGATATCTAAAGTGTCTTATCTTAAACCACTTTTTAGTTTCATCTTCTAACCAAATAATTTTAGATATTTTTATTGCTTTTTCGGCTTTTTGTATTTTTATACGACATTTTATATTTATGTTTTTGGGAATAATATTCCGCTTCTGGCACTATATATTGAACCATATATTTTGTGAAGTTAAATTACGTTTTAAATGTATCTTCTTAAAAAGATTAATTATCTCCTCCAAAGGAGCGGCTAAAATTAAACTAATTGTTTCAACTCTTACTTTATGGAAATTATTCATAATAAATATAGAAAGATAAATAATATTTAATCTTGAGTTTCCACAGTCTTCTAAAGCGTTTTAATAATATTCAAGTCTACCAACGTTTCGGTATTTTGATATACTATTTTCCAAGACAAAGAGAAGTTCTACAGATTTTTTTTAAAAAACATATCTTTTTTTTAGTATATCCTGTTTGACGGGACGCCGCTGCTCTTCATCCCCATCGTACGCCGCCCCTCGCATCCTGCGGGACTGCAGGGCAGGGGCCGGCATCGATCTTGATGGCGTCGTCATGGCAACGGCATGGAAGCTGAAGTTAGCTTAAGATGTTAGTTACATAATGTCGGGTTCCTGCGTGTACCGCAAACATTAGAGGGAGAGGGAAGTTTTTTTCTAAGTCGAAACGGTTGATTAATAACCGTTAAAAGATTTTTTTTGTTCTGAAAACAAGGATTTTTTTGGGATTTATCGAAGTATTAAACTCTTTCCTATAGTAAACGTGAGGTTAGATTCATCTTCTTTTGTTTTGAAAACAAATAAGTTTTAAACACTTTCATTAGTTGAGAAATGTGAGGTTAGATTCACTATTTAATCAAATGATGGAAAAAAATTTCCTAATGGATATTTCACTTTTTTGTTCTGGAAATCAAAGAAGTTTTTAGTTGGAAATGTGAGGTTAGATTAATCTTTTTTTGTTTTGAAAACAAATAAGTTTTAAACACTTTCATTAGTTGAGAAATGTGAGGTTAGATTCACTATTTAATCAAATAGTGTAGCAAAATTTCCTAGCGGATTTTTCGCCTCTTTTGTTTTGGAAATCATAGAAGTTTTGAACACTTTCAGTACTTGAAAAATGTGAGGTTAGATTTATTTTTGAATTAAATAGTTCAAGGAAAGCAAATATTTAAACGATGTGGACTTTATGACGTTTTGAAATGGAAGAGAGAGTGTGTAATTGAATTTATTGAGGTGGTTATTTAAAGAAAATATATTTTGAAAATACAGAAACTTAAAACACTTTCATTAATTGTGAAATGTGAGGTTAGATTCACTTTTGAATTAAACAGTTTAAAGTACAGTAGGCCAGGAAATCAAATATTTAAACAATGTGGACTTTATGACGTTTTGAAATGGAAGAGAGAGTGTCTAATTAAATTTATTGTAGTTTTTATTTAGAGAAAATACGTTTTGAAAACAAAGAACTTTCAAACACTTTCACTAATTGAGAAATTTGATATTAGAGTTACTCCAAAAAGCACATTTTTGGGATTTAAAAATCGACGATTATGGGAAGAATTATTAAAAAAAAATGTATATTCTACCGAACCCAATAAAGTATTCTAATATCTTAGTATTCTAATAGATTCTTTTGAATTTTCATGTCTTTTTCAGAAAAAAAATATTTTATTTGTACATAAAAAAATCTAAGTAAAGAATTATTTTATAAAACTTTTCTTTTTTTAATCCTCTGAAAAATAACATATTTTTTTGTATAATTTCCCTAAATTTTATTTTATTGAATACCCATATATTTATTAATGATGTTTTAATTACATACTTAAAAACAAAATCCACTGATTTAAAAAAACACGAATTTGAGAAAGATTTAAAAAAATTTATGTTTGATTTTATTTTCACTAATTGACAAGTTTGAAATTAGGATCACTTTTTATATAATAATTCAAATTATTGTAAGTCAGAAAATCAAATATTTAAACTATGTGGACTTTGCAACATCTTAAAATGGAAGAGAGAATGTCAAAATTCTAAAGTTTTTGAAATCATACTATTGTAACAAATTTGACGTTTGTTAATATTAAATATTATTTATTTACAAAAAAATTCAAGTGCAATTTTTAATTTATCAAAATCATATAATCTCCTACTTAATCTTTAAATTAAAATAAGTTTAATTAAACACCAATTATTTTAGTTAGTTAATATATTAGGAGGGGTATGAATTCCTAATTTTTCTTCTTCTTTTGTTATAATTTAAATAAAACTTGATTGTAGTCATAATAATAAGGAACTGTTAATAAATAACTGTGAGAAAAATAAGTTCCCACCTTCATAATTGATTTAATTTTTTGCACATTTCAGTTTTTAATGTGATCCTGCCGTTTTAAGTATTTCCTGCTATTTTGTGACCTTTATTTATAATGTGTGTATACCTGACACTTGTAGAGCAAAAATGATATACGAAAAAACTTAATATGCCCTACATTCTATAATTACTTTGACGCCTAAAAAAAATAAACCTAAAAATTATGCAATAACGAAAAATTCTAAAGAAAGTAATATTAATAAAATAATAATAATAAAATAATATTAATAAAAAATGATGATGTAATTGAATTGATTTAAGTATTAAATTTGGAGTGAAAATAATTGAAAATATAAAACACAAGTTTAGATTTTGTTTGTAATTAATTTATTGTTTTTTTTTTTCATAAAATATACCAGAAGAAATAACAAGCAAATGAAAATTTTCTAATATATAAATTTGAATGAATTTTTAGGACCAAATTTAAAATAATTTTGATTCTTGGTCTAAATTTAAAATAATTGTGATTTTAAGGTCCATATTTAAAAAAATTGAACATTTTTACCATTTTCAAATAATTCCGACTATTTTAGACCACGTTTAAGAATATTCAAATATTTTTTAATTAAAATTTCAAGTAATTTTGACTTTTTGGGACGAAATTTAAAATAATTTTAACTTTTTTGGTCTGAATTTGAAATTATCTCGGTTTCTAGGTCCAAATTTACTAATTTTTTTGATGTTTTATTTGATATTTAAAATATTTCCGACTTTTTGGAACCAAATTTAAAATAATTTTTATTTTTGGTTTAAATTTAAAATAGTTACAATTTAAGAAAATTCAAATATTTTGGTTTCAAGTAAGTTTGGCTTTTTAGGAGCAAATTTAACATAATTTAGACTTTCTATACTACATTTAACATAATTTCGTTTTTTAGGTCCAAATTTAAAATAATTCTGTTTTTGGGCGAAATTTAAAAAAATTCAAACTTTCTTGGTATCAAATTTCAAGTAATTTTGATTTTTTAGGACCATCAAAATAATTTCCACTTTTTTGGTCTAAATTTAAAATAATTTCGATGTTTAGATCTAATTTTTAAAAAATGCATTTTTTTGTCTCATAATTTAGAATAACGCCAACTTTTTGGGGCCAAATTTTAGAAAATTCACCTTTTTTAGTTTGAAATTTCAACTAATTTGAACTTTTTTGAATTAAATTTGAAATAATTTCGGTTTTAGGTTGAAATATAAAGAAATTCAAGGTTTTGCCCTCCATTATGCTTTTCTTTTGGTTTTCTTCCTTCTTTTTAATTTTTTCCTTCCAAATCTATTTCAGTTGTTTCTCATACTTTTAATTTATTTTGTGGCGTTTTATCTCCTTCTCATTTTCTTTCTTCTTCTTCACTGTTTTTTCTACCTTTTTCGAAACTTTCTATCCTATAAACTGTAACTGTAAAGAAGTTTCATCTGCATTTTTGTTTTGTTTTCCACTTATGTCGTTCCTTTTAACATTCATTTTCCTTTTTCTTTCCCTTACTCCTCTTCCTTGAAAACAATTTTATTCAAATAACTCTCTTAAAAAAAACCGAACAACACCAATTAATAACGGCAATAATTAATTCACAGTCGACTTAATTGCCAGTCTAATTAACTGGGTGTTCAATTGAATCCGTGATTTATGACCGGGTGTCATTTTAACGTAAGATAACGCTATGATGACGTTGAAAGCTTAACGGCCGCTTAGTCAGTATCTTCGAGCGCATTTATGGCCGCTGATAACACCAGGGATATTATCCCTTGTCTAGGGATTCGCCGAGAACGAACCTAAAGGACGTTTTATTATCACCGAATTAACCCACCGAATGGACAATCGACACTCTACAGAATTATATTTGCAAATATGCAGGTATAATAATAAAAAAAAAATAAACAAAAGGTTATCCATAACACTCAAATGTGGTATAAAGATTCAAATACAATGAAATACAAAATCAAACCGCATAAATTTTATTAAAAGACAACTAGTTTCGACCCGTTAAGGTCATCTTCAGGTCTGCAAAGAATATAAAAAACCATCACAAATTTTTTTATATAAAATACAACAATAAACGTACCACATAAAACAACAGTAAAAACAACAATATTAAAAATTAAAAGGTGACTCTCCTTTTACTGTTGTTTTATTTAGTAAGTTTATTAATGCATTTTATATAAAAAATTTGTGACGGTTTTTTATATTCTTTGCAGACCTGAAGTTGACCTTAATGGGTCGAAACTAGTTGTCTATAAATAAAATTTATGTGGTTTGATTTTGTATTTCATTGGATTTGAAAAAAAAATAAAGAAATCAAGCGTGTGCGTGGAATGCGTGTCAATTTCTTGTGTCGTATCTGATGATGCCGAAAGCAGAAGATTTTTTTAAATATTTTTTGAAAGAGTCATTAAAGCTTTGACTTTATCAAAATCTCGACTTCGTAATGGAGATTTAAAGAAGAAAAAAGTGATTTTCTTAAGATCCCTTTTACCTTTATTTTTTGGAAAATTTTGAAATTTTGATGAATCTTTTTGTGAAAATCATTATTTTATTTAATTATTTCAAATATTCCTTAATAATTAAATAGATTTCCGAGCTATTTTTGAGGTATTTCAAAATTTCTGGGCGGTTTTAGATATTTCTGAGCTATTTTAAGATATTTCTGAGTCATTTTAAATATTTTTGTGCCATTTTAAACATTTTTGATAAAGTTACCAATTTCTAGAACAATTTTAGTGATTTCTCAGATTTGTTAGTCAATTCTGAGGTATTTAAAGATTTAAAGTAAAACAAAAAATTTCCAAATGTTTTTGATTCATTAAAATTTCGACATAAAAGTAAATTAATTCAAATCAAGATCCTTAAAAATTTCGGCTTTGAAATTCCGATTTTAAGGAAAAATCCCCAGATTTTTTTAATACATCTGATTTAATATCGAGAAATATTAAAATTTAGTATTTAAATTCGAGATCCATTCAATATTAACTTCAAAAAGTCGAAGTTTATGAAACGAAACAGGATTTTTTAAGATTTCTGATATAAAATTGAGATTTTGAAACAAAACACGAGAGTTTAATGTAGAGATTTAGAAGTAAACTTCGATATTAAATTTCTGCTTTAAAATCGAGATTGAACAAAACCTGGACTTTAAAATTTTGAAAAAATATGAAATTTTAATAATTCTGCTTCAAACTAAAATTTATTGAAGGAAATAAAAATTATTGAAATTACTAGAGATAAAGAAGAAGGCAAAAAATCTCGAAAATAATTTCAAAACAGCAAAAAAATTGAAAAAAAAATTGTTAGAATATCTATTACCAAAAATTAAAAAAATGACGAAAAAACTTTAAGCTCTTAATACTATAAAATATTTTTCAATTACAAAATCTAAGATCTAAATTCAAAAACCAACATTTGTAATTTTCAAATCAAAAAGTAAATAAAAATAAAATTAGTTATTAATATTAATATTAAAGTTTGGTTTTCTATAAATTTAATACTTTTTCAAATAAAAACCGTTACCGAATGTTAAATTTTAAGATGATGGTAAAATGAATAAAATACCCAGATCATTGCCTAAATAAAATTTAGTGCAATTATACCGGGTGTTCTATTTATTATTATTTAAACAGCTTAAAGATTTAAGTTAGAAAGGTGCGATTTTTTGTGGAATATTTTATGTTCCCACCCGTTTTTTTCCAAATATCAAAATAATGTATCATTAGTACAGGGTGGTTTTCAAAAATTGTCCTTATTCAATTTAATTTAAAGCAATTATTTCATAGTCAAAATAATCGCATAACTAATAAAATTTTATTTTCAAATATAAAAACCTTATTGAAAATTGAATTTTAATGGGACACCGGGTATAAATAACTAATTAATATCTTTAGTTTGGTAAAATAATTACAATTATTGATATATTTAAGTATAAATCGTTTATTGAAAGCCTTAGAGACCCCAATATTAAATCCTGACGAATTTAGTTTCTCCTGAATATTTTTATAAACTGGAGATGAATCCTTTTCGATTCAATTAACGTATTTATTAGTTTAAATATATTTTTTTATTGTGAATTGTGTGTAAGAAATCATGTTGAACTATCACAGATTATTTCATTATCTAAAAAATAATAATTCACTTGCCTCTAGAGAATAATTTCTAGTACTGCTGAGGAAACCGGTAACAATATTTAGGTCAATAAATAAACTTTTTCGTCCTTTTTTGTAGTACCAAATAATTTTATCCGCGAAAAGAAAATTTAAAACGCGTGCAACTATTTTTCAAAGACAAACCACGTTTAATTTCCAAATCACCTCAATCGAAAACAATTTTATTATTACACTACTTACACTTTTCGTTTTTTTAATTGCCTAGAAAAATTTTCGACAAAAAATTGATCTCAAATTCGAAATATAAATAAGAGGGGATTTTCTGTATAACTAGCGACCTCTGATATAATTGTGGCGTACTAAAAAACTTAAAAACGCTCAATAGATGGCGGAAGTAGTATTTTATTTAAAATTATTTTTAATCATTTTTAAATAATTGGGTATTGAATTATTATTTCATTGATAATAAGAAAATAATAGGAATATTTGGCTTGTAATTTTAAACTTAAGTTAAATATTGTTATATTTGTTTTTTTATACATTAATATGCTTTCCTTTGAATTATAAGAATTGCAGTTCTATATTTATTAATATATTAGTATAAAATGTTTAGTAGATATTATATTGTATGTAATAGTAGGAAATAATTATTGGTCGATACGTTAATAATTAGTTTATGAAGTTTTTAGTATATGTCAGGATGGCCGAGCGGTCTAAGGCGCCAGACTCAAGGATTTCCTTGCCCGTTCGTTTCGGGTTTTCGAGCGTTCTGGTCCACTCTGTGGGCGTGGGTTCGAATCCCACTTCTGACAATACTTTTATATATTTTTTAATCATCATATTCTTCCCATTTTCTTAATTGTAACTCTTTCCTCTACAATTTTTTTTTAATATATGTAGTTTGACATTATGTAAGAAAGCAAAAAATATTAGTGTTTTTTAAAGCTTTTGTATTTTTTTACAATTATTTCAAGCGGTTTAAAAAAAATAAAGTTAATTATAAATAGGAAAATAAAAATTTCAAGTTTTGATCGGGACTAAGTGTCCGCAACAATGTTTTCTCTTCCCGTAATGTAGAATATTATAAATTTTAAAACATACGTTTTTAGAGACAAATAAATTGTTTAAAAGAACTGTTTATATACATTATGTCCCCCTAAGTTGGAATCATATGGAAAACTTTTTTATTATTAATTTTAGGAAAAAAAGTTATTCTTTATAAAAAGTTGTGCATTATCTAAAACCTAGAATATAGTCATCAAATATCAAATTTTTTCAGTGGTATACGAGGTTTGTCAAAAAATATGAGTTTTACTCAAGAGTAAAGTACCTTTAAATTTGACAATATCGAAAAATATTACTAAAAAAGTTGATCAGAATCAAAAATTACGTTTAAATATGCAAGTACATCGATTTACATTAATAACATTATTTTTAAAACGTACAATAATGAAAATTTAACTGTAGTGCACTTATTACGCGTTTTAATTGCAAAATGCAAAATTATTAGAAAACATGGAAAAACTAAAAGGTTATCATGTGTTTCGTAATCACAAGAGATAAATGTTCATTCAAAATAAAAATATTAGTAAAAAATAAAATAATCTAAAGTTTTAATGGAGTAATAACGATTTTATTTTTCTCAAAAAAAGATTTATCTATGTGCAATTGTAAATAATTATATGCGTTTCCCACAGATGGCACAACTAGTATTGACCCAGTGTGAACCCCACTTCTAATATTTTTTTTGGGTTTTGTAATAAAAATATGCTATTGGCAATATAAAAAATAATTATTTTATTTTCCTCAGAAAACATTTTTTGCGTTAATTACAATCTATTCCGATAGATGACAGCAGTAGGAACAACCCCGGCGTCTTTATCGCTCGTTGCTATGGCAACCGCATCCTCTTTTGTTCTCTTTAGTACCCTTATTTTAGTCAGAGGGTGTTTCGCACAATAAAATTTAGGAATAACTAACAGTGGCGGAACAATGGTATATATACCAATAATAATCTATACTAACTATACTAACTATACTAACTAAATTGGTACTGTAAGAATCTATAAGGATAGAATAAGAAGAAAAATAGGAACAGAAGATGCAAAAGAAAACGAAGAGGAAATTAAAAAAACATTGGGTAAATTTATTTAAAAAATGGGACTAAAAATTCATTAGATGAGATGGAAGTAATGGAAAGAAGAAGGAAAATATCGACTTTATAATCGAGATCTTAAAGAATAAAAGTGACTTTTTTCAAATTTTTTATTTAAATTGAGTTTAAGGTTTTTGCTATAAAATCGAGATTTAGTTTTAATTTAATCGTATTTTGTTTATTTAATACCAACATAATTTATTTAATTTAACATTTCACTTGGTATAAATTAGTATTATAACTGCCTCCCCAAACAGGGGTTTCAAAATACAAAAACAAAAATTTTTATAAATTAATATATTTATAATAAATATGTTTTCCATAAATTAATTTTTATAACTGATTTAAACTAAATTGCCCATTATTATTAATAATCATAAATGAAAAATTCAATAGGCTCAAATCAATCATTAAAACCTCTTTTACAAAATATTTCAAAGAGATAATTTTATATTTTAATCTTGTTAGAACCACATTTTGTGCCCATTCAAAATTCTCAAAATAAAATTCTGTTTTTTTCAAATACAAGCGTATTACTTTAAATCTTAAACTAAATTTAGTGCACAGATCCTAAATTGAATAAAAAAAATATTGTGCTTTTTAAAGTGTATATTTTTTTACAATTAGTCGAACGGTTTATAACTTCAGATCATTTCTAAAATTAGTTAACATAGTTAAAAATTATTAATATTATGAGTTCTCAAAATAATATACTCTGTAGAAGTTTTTTTTTATTAGTAAAAAATTATTATTGACTTTCTAAGGGTAAATTAAAAAAAAATGAATTCTACATTAAAGGAAGAGAAAACATCATTGCAGACATTGTTTCCTTTAAGCTCATCTCCAATTATTAATTTTTTTTTGTATTATTAAAATTCTCCTTTTCTAAACATCCCCAATTCTCCGCCCAAGTATTGCAACCCTCTATAGGATCACTATGGGGTCGCATCTGTCAATTTTTCAAGTCTAGTTCCTTCTTTAGTGCCGCTCTTTCATTAGTTTTAGTTTACGTTTAAGATTAACTTATAATTTAAATAAACATTTCAATCTGTAAAACATAAATAAATATATAAAGTTAAGCGTGTATTATTAATTAAAATAGTGAGTGAAATATAAAAAAAGTGTCAACAAAATTCTTGTGTAGTACGAAAATTATGTTTATTTTATCAAATGTGTAAAATTTATAGTAATAAAACAGATTCTTAGTGATAAAAATATTGTGATAAACACTAAAAAATGTGCTATTTCATAACCTATAAACCCCAGTGACCAATTTTAAAAAAATTATTGGTACGAAAAGGATTTAAGTTCGTCATTACAAATTCATTTACATATTTAAGTATTCAATAAAATTATATTTATAATTTGTTTATAATAATGAAATCTTTTGAGTGCGAATCTTCATCTGAAGGCGATGAACCGACTATGCACGCCATCTCACGAGGGGCGGTAGAACCGCCCCAGTGGCTCAGGAGCGGCGGTCCAAATTGGGGGTGGCAAGCTCCAGTGAGTAGATTTTTTGGATTATTTTGTAGGTTTCTTTGTATTGATTTAATTGGGTGTAAATAATAAAGAAAATTATGTAAAGGAAAAGATCTGATGGTGGGCTTAGATATACAAAACGTTTAGTTACAAATACAGCAAGAAAACTGTTCAAAATACTGTGGATTTTTAAAAAGAAAAAAACTTTATTAACGTATATTTTTGTAATATTTTTTTTGTAATGTATTTTCTTTAAACACAAAATATTCGAACATAATTTATTTCAAATCTACTCTGATTTATTAACTTATTTATTTATTTCTTTTATGGTTTCTGAATATCTTTTGAAAAGTAAATCCAATCTTAGTACATTTTACTTTTTTTTTTCTTATATTTTAATGGAAGTATTTCTTACCTCACCACAGTGTAGATTTCACTTAAAAAGTTTTAAAAATCTGAGTTTTTCTAAATAAATTTATTGATCTGACATTCATTTCTCTTAATCTAATAACCAATACTTTATATTTCTTATATATATTTTAACTTCCTTAACTTTAACAATATTTATATTTATCTCATCTTGAATTGTCAGACCCATATATTATTTTCTTTTAGGGCAGTTCAGCTCCAGGATCGAGTACTTCCCATCCAACTTCTTCCATAGATCCAGTAGGTTTCGCACAATTTCCACCGAGCGAGGAAAACCAAATTCCAGGAAGACGGACTCCTTTAAGCGCAGTGGGACTGGGGGGGTTTTATTTCCAAGGGAGCCAACCCAATCCTAATATCGTCAGCCATGGGCCCCCTTCGGATGAAAACAATCCGGATCCAGGATGTTCTAGTCAAAGTTCCAGGTAAAAAAAAAACTGTAGATTATGTATTTTTGTGTTACTTATTATGGGTAAATTGGTTTTAAGAAATATTGAAAACATAAATAATACGACAAAATAATTGCAATTCTTAAGCTTATCTTACTTTTATCTCTTTTATCTCAGGATTTCTAGGTGAGTTCTAAGTCGATTTTTTTATATATATGTAATTTTTCTTTACAATTTCAAATTCACATTAGAGTTAATATTCAAACAAATTCTTAGAAGCAAAAATAAAGAAATAACAACAATAAAAATTTCCAATTCTGAAATTCATAGTTTTCATCTCACTCACTTGTATTCTTCTTTCTTTATTTCTTTTCCACATTTCTAAGTTATACGTCAATTCCTCTTGTTAAAAAAACAGCAGTTTTGAATACTGAAAATTAAATGAGTATATAAAGAGAAGTCCTATAATATTGATTTTTGGTTAGATAGACCATCAGCATTAATATTGTCACGACCTTTATTGTTAGGGATCTAAAATAAATCAAACAATAATTTTATTTTTGTTTTATTGTTTCACAGGAATACTAATAAATATTTATATGATTTTTTGTTTTAGAGCTCAAGATTCCAGGCTCCAGAACGCTCAAAATCCTTCATCTTCTAAAGGTAAAAATAGACAAGGAAAAACCGTCCGTTTAAATATTAACGCCAGAGAAAGAAGAAGAATGCATGATCTGAACGACGCTTTAGATGAACTAAGGTAAACTATTTTGCTACTATAATTGCTTAAGATTAGGTTAGTTTAGGTTAGGATATGTTACATTAACGTTTCATCAATCCATTTCATCTTCAGTGAACAACCCAAAAAAGTTATTATTTAAATATAAACCATCTCCAAAATCCTCTAAATCAATCACCCTCCATTTTTATTATTATTATTATTATCTAATGAACTATTTTTTTTATTTAGATCTGTCATTCCATACGCTCACTCACCTTCAGTGAGAAAACTGTCGAAAATAGCAACTTTGCTGTTGGCCAAAAACTACATCCTGATGCAGGCGAATGCTTTAGAAGAAATGAAGAGAATTATCGGGTATTTGCAGGGAACTACAGGAGCAGTTGGAGCTGCGATAGTGGCTCCACCTGGTTTTGATCTGCAAGGTTTTCCTGCTGCGGCTAAATTCCTGCAACAGCAAAGTGAGAATCCTAGAAGAGGAGATGGAGCTGGAGGAGCGGGATCGTCGATTTAAATAGAGGAAGAAAATATGTTTGGAAAGAATTGTTAAAGTATACAAAGTGTTCGAAAATTTTGTATCAATATTGAATCTCAGATTGATCAATTTTTTTAAGTTAATAAGAAATATTTCGTATTTGTAAGAAATGAAGATTTTTTTGGAGAATTGTGATCAATATGTCTTACATTTTTTTCCTATTTAATACACATAAAGAGAATGCAGGATAATGTTATAATAATGGGCAATTGGCTTGCCAGAATAGGAAAAGAAAAGACTATAGACACAGGAAGTAAAGGAGAATTTGGATAAAATGTCATTAAAAGGAATGTATGATTATCAAATTAATGAACTGATGATAAGAAATACATTTTGGGATCAGCAGAAGAAAGAAAAATAAAAAGATTTATAGAGCATTATAGACTATACAGTGTTTACAAAAAATCGGCCTACCACAATGAGACAAATAGTAATGGTAACAATAATAATAGTAATAATAATAATATAAACAAAAAAAAACAGAAACCTCAACACAACATATAAAAAGTTTTGGAGCATAATAATGACAAATAAAGAAAAGAAATAAAGATGAATATGAAAATACAAAAATAAAGATAATAAAGAAATGGACAAATTTCTATTAAAAGAAATATAAAACACGTAACAAATTAGACTAAATAAAAAATTAAAATGAACGAAATCGAAAAGCCACACATATAACTAAAATAGATGAATTAGAAAAAGAACTATCGCAGCTAAAAATTGAAAAGTAACAGACCGGACGAAATAGAACTAGAAATGATAAAATTTTTAAAAAGAATAAGAAAACGATGGAAAGAATGGAAAGAAGAAACAATACCAGGTTAGATTATATAACGCTTTTGTACCAAAAATTTTTGAAAAAGATTAAGAAAATTGATAGAACACAAAAACTGGAGGGAATAAGATGCTGAAAGAAAACAAGATAATCTGGATAGAATTATAAGGAAGAAGAACCTAATTATAAGGGTAGAAGTAGATGAGAAAGAAGAAGGCGAGAATGCAATAAAAGATAAAATAACAACTATTATGGTTATTATCGATATAAATCTGGAAGAAGAACGGGGAAAAACCAAAGAAACAAGAAGACCAATACTCATAAAATTGATAAAAGAATGTATGAGACCAATGATTCTAAGAAATACAAACCAATTGAAGAATGGATTGATGAAGATTTCCCTAAGAAGAACCTTGAAGAAAGACGAACATAGAATTCTAGAAATGAAGGTAGCAAAAGCCAAAGGATATAAGACGCCAATAAATCACAACAAATTAGTAGTGAATAATGTAGTAAATATTAATACAGATACATTGTATGGAGATAAAAAGGAAAGCAAAGAGGAGAAGGAAAGTAGAAGAAAGGAAAATCCAGATCTTCGTAAGATAGTTTTAAGGAACAACTAAGAAAAATCAGAAAAACTAATAACTGAAAAATAAATCGATCAGAAACAACGATGAAAAAGGTTAAGGAAAGAGATGGAGAAAAGGAAAAGAAACAGATATTAAAACAAGAACAACATTAAAAAGTTAATAAAAAAATTAAATTAAAAAAGGACTTGGAACATAACTTCAAGCAAAAAACTATAATAAATAATTAATGAAGAAAATAATCCGAAATCAAATGAAACCAACGAAAAGGCAAGCAGAAAAGGAAAAGGAACAGATATTAAAACAAGAACACAAAAACAAAAATAAAAAACAGAACAATAATATACAAATAGGGACTAATTATACAAAATGGAAATGGAAGTTAAGATAAATAAGAGACTTAGCTAATGATAAGAATAAAAAAGAAAATAATGATAACATGAAAACCTACATAATGGGACACAAAATTACAAAGAATAACAGAATATGAATATTTAAAAAACAAGAAAACAAAAGATTGATAGAAAAATACTCAGAAATAACGAATTAATTAAAAAGATAATATATTATTAACAGTAATAAATACTAAAAGCTTAATTGGTATGGAAGCATGATTAGAATCAGACAAAATAACAATGTTGAAAAAGTAACAAAATCAGGCGGAATAGATAAAAAAGGGAGAGGCAGATTGAGGAAAAACTGGAAGATAAAATTGCAAAAATTAATAAAAGAAAAGATGATGATACGATAGAATTGAAGGAAAAGGCAATTTGCAGAAAGGAATAGAAACGATGCATGAAAGAATAAACATTTTTTTGGGGTATTAAGAATGTGAGAATCAAAAGAAGACTTTTATATATAATAATAAAGAAGATTTGATATTAAAACATGTTTTCCTAACGAATAGTTATATAATATAAAAATTTAAACTTTCTTCTTTAATCCTGGTACTATATAAAAGCTTGTTTTCAAATAACCATTTATTAATTTATGGATTTTCTATTATGTGTTCGTTCTATTTAAATATTGTATAACATTTTTAATTTAATTATATTTAAAAAAAAATAATTTATAACTAAATCGACTTAATTAAAAAAAATAAGATACTGCACTTTGTATAGTTTAAGCATTCATTAATAATTTGATGTGCCAATTGTACCATCTAGTAACTATATATTTTATACGGTAAGTGAAAGGGATATTTTTCAAAAATCTATCTTAATCATTACTTAGTTAAATTTAATGGTTTAAGAAATGTCCTTATGTAAAATTATGGAAAGTAATTAATTACATTAAGCAATATCCACGCAATATTAAATTATTTGTCGTACTTGATACTACTAGTCAATTAGATTTTAAATATATTGATATTCGTATAGAATATTTAGATAGAAAGTAATATTTGTAAAAAAAATGTATTTAGAAATAAAAGTGTTACATATATTGATTTTTTTTTATTAACCAAAATCAATCAGTAGTAACTTTAATAGTGACACAATATACATCGATAAAAAATGTTCTTTATGGATTTTCGGTTATTTTATTAAAAAGTAACTTCTTTGAAGAAATAATCGGTTGTTTAGACACAATAAATTTAGTCATTACACAATAAAATATATGTATTTATTTATTTATATTTATGTAATGTTTTTAAATTTCAATACCCCATTTTCATGCTGAAACAAAAAGTTATCTATTTTATCTATTTAAAATTAATAATTTTTAAGATATTTTAAGATTAAACACAATTAGAAAGTTATATGAAATTAAATATAAACTGAAGAAAAAATAAAATAAAAAAAAATATACAAAATTATTAAAAATTATTAAAAAAAACAACAATAATATATAATAGCAATAATAAATAATAAATTATGATTACTCAAAAGATCAGCAAATAAGAGACAAAGCAAGTACAATTATTGATGCGTGAATTTCAACTTAATTTGCACAAATTTAACTTTTTTTCGAGTTAAACTAAAGTGCAGAGCTACATTATAAATTCTAAATTGGAATGCTGTTTTCACTTTCACATGGGTGGGAGACTTTTTGGATGTTGTGTTTTTCAATTAAAACGATTTAAGAGCGATCTCGTCTTATTGGTCAATTATGTGGTCAGTTGTAGCTGTTTTTATTGGTCAAATTTTGTGACGTATATTAGCGAGTTGTTGATTGTTTTATAAGCATTTTTTGTTTCAAAATGACAATACAATATAAATTTTAATAATCTCTTGTAATTCTAGATTCTAGATTTATATTCACATTATTCAATAAATTTTTATAGTATGTAGTATGACATCCGAGCTTTATATCAATTAATGAAGAATTGTTCAAGTTATAAATTTGAAATTGGTGAAACAATTTTCATTTTAGCGTGTGTGACAGACTTTTGCGAAGATCAGTTTTTCGATTAAGACGATTTAAGGGTCGAAAATTAAAATGTTGCAAAGGTGGACGAAAATTGGATTTTCTTAAGTAATCGGAGATAATTAAGTTGACAAATGAAAACACCGGATAAATATGATATCGCAATAATTCTCCGTTAACCGGGAAATAGAGGGAGAAGTTTGGAAACATCCAAACCCTTAAAATCCAAAAATATGACATTTTTAATTTCGCATTTATCGAAATTCTATTCTTAGTAGGAACGAAAAATTACGTTACAAAATACGAATCGGACCCCCTTAGTGCTGAAATACCAGTGGCGCACCTCTCAACTCACTTATTCTATAGAGATTCTTCTTCTTCTTTAACAAATTATCCTTTGACCCGCCTCTGTACTGGATCTCGTCGCACTATTTCGCGCATTAATCAGGTCCGGAGGTGGATTCAAAAATGGGGATGTGGGGGATGAGCTCCGCAGGCGCTATTGACCCCCCGCGTCCCTCGATGGGCCGCCTATGGGGCACCACGACGGCCTCCAAATGCGATCTACAATCTTAGCTTGAGAAAATGAAGTGACGGCAAACTGCACTAGTTTTCGATTGAATAACCGTTGAATTTTGAAAGTTCATTGTCAAAAACGAGATTTCGTACTGGCGGTGTTACATTTTGTATGATAATTTGTATGTAACTATATTTTGGCAAAACTGTTCTAATATGTTCTAGTTTCTACTTTACAAAATTGGTTTTTTCTACGAAAATGTTAACTTTAATGACAAAAAATGGTCAATAATTAAAAAACATTTGAACATTACTAAATGACGATTATAAAGAATAAACAATGTTTTGAGATTGGGTGTTGTCTTTCTATCTGTAGATATACGACGATGTATCAGATAATAACGAGACTGGTGCTATAGTATAACAATGAAAGATTTATCTAAAAAACTTCAATAACTTTCCTTCAAAGTATTCTCCATTCTATTCAATACACTTACCCCTTCACTTCATCCACTTGTCATTAACTTCTGAGAAACCATTTTTTGATAGTCTGTTTCGTGTACCCATCACAGCGTTGTTGAGCTCTAAATCCGACTCAAATCTTCCACCTCTCAATTCTTTTTTGAGTTCAGGAAACAAATGGAAGTCACATGAAGCAAGGTCGGGAGAGTAGGGGGGTGAACCATAATTTCTACCCCTAATTCTTCAATTGTTCGTTGACAAATCGCCGATCTGTGATCCAAAATCTTGATAAAGTTGTCGTTTTTTCTTTAATTTTGCCTTTAAGGGTATTCGAAGTACATTAGAATAGTACTTCCCAGTTCATGTATTTCCTCTAGGTACAATTTGATCGTAAATAATGCCACACTTATAAAAAAAGATCAAGTGCATCACTTTACCAGCGCTTTTAACATTTTGGGCCTTCTGCGGTCTTGGACTGTCTTTATGCTTCCATTGCACACTTTGTGACCTCAATTTCAGGATTCAGATATTGATAAAACCAACTTTCGTTACATGTAATCACATTATTTAAAAACTGTGGATTACGTTGCAGTTGCCTTTTCCGTTGCTGACAAATTGTCACTCGATTCGCTTTTTGTTCATCGGTCATCACTTTTGGAATCGATCTTGCTGCAACTTTCCGGTACCTAAATCTTCATTAATAATTTTTTGAGTGGAACCGTAGGACAAATTAACAATGTCCGAAATTCGTTTTATGCCAATCCGGCGATCATTTTGTATCAAGTCGTTAATTTCTGTAATTTTTGTGTCAGTTCGCGCAGTTTGTGATCGACCAGGACGAGGTTCATCTTCAACTGATTCACAACCGTCTTTAAACTGTGGATATGTTAAAAAATTTGTTGAAAATTAAATAATGTTAATGAAAAACATTTGGTAAAGGTAATCTTTAACGATAGCAGGAATAATATCCATAGCAGCTGCAGTAGATATTTACACCTGCATAGAATCGATTGCCATAGCAGCAGTTTCTTCGATATTTTTCTTCCTTTTCTCCATATTAATCCATAGCACTTCTTTGGAAGATGTAATGTAATATGATACCTTCATATATGATTGGTTCAATAATGGGAACCATGGCTCGTCCATTAATAACGCAGAAGGAAAATTTCGCGGGGAACAATAGAACAATTCATATATTATGGCAACTTGGCGTTGTTAGGGGATGCTCCATAATTTTTTCGTGGTTTATATTTCTATGATTCGCATGTTGCAAGTTGTTAAGGAGTAAAGAAGAAACGGTTAATCACAGAAGAACTATTTATGATCGACAGTAAAACTGATCACGTAACACCCGGTGAAATAGATTGCAAAAAATATTTGCAAGAACAGTAAGTTCTGAACAGAAAGTTCCTACATATAAATATTTGAGGAATAGAAAGGAAATTAAATGAAGTTAACAGGAACAGGTTCAAGTCTTGACTAATATATATATATATATATATATACATATATGGAAACTGTATATTTATAATTATCAGAATTATCCAATAAAGTATTACAAATATCTAATTTTATTTTTTTTTGCCAATTCTTTAATTCTTTTGTAGTTTACAATCATGCATTTATAGTAAATCGTAATTCACATTTCTTCCCGATCGTCTTAGGATCCCACAAGAGTCCACTCTTGGGCCGCTACTATTTCTACATTCCCTAAATGATATTTATGAAGTCATATCTACTAATAAATTCTATATTAACTTTGTAAAAAATCTCTATATCGTACGTTAGACCAACATATTTTATTTGAATCGAAGTGCATAATGACATTTTAGTCTAAACAAAAAGCATCTAAAAATGATCTGTTAAAAGCACCATTTATTTAAAATGACAGAACATAAAATAAAATAAATAAGTCCGTTCTTTTCGTATTGCTTTCAATTAATATTTTATTTTAATCATCTAGCGAAGTGTATGTTAGGGTTAATTATTTTAAATATTTTAACACCAAATTACTTATTTTTGACATTGGGGTAAGCTTTGTAGCAACTATAGAAAAGAAAATTATGTTTTCATGATCTGATATAATTACATTTCAGTTTGTTTGTCTTGTGTGTTCTTTTTTCCATGATATTTAAATTTGTTATATTTTATTCAATTTACCAAATAATTCTTTGGCATCAGTATTTTACTTCTAGTAGTAGCATATTTATATGTTTGTATATTCTACATTTTTTCGGCACCAATCAGAACTATATATGTATTATTATAATGATTGTTTCTACCCTTACTTTGTGGAATCCATCCATTATAAATCTAAAAGATAAATTATAGTTTTCTTTTACATCTACAGTGTGTCAACGAACAGGGTCCACAAGAGGAAAAACATTTTTATTTTGAATTTTATCGATAAATGTCATTCGTGATAAAAACATTTGCTTATTCAAAAAAATACCATGAAGTGAAGAAAAAATCATGTTTTATTATTTTATACCCAACTCTCTATGAAATTGCCAAAAAGTAGGAATATTGTTGTATGTTGCTTCAAAAAGTATTTAAAATGTTTATATCTTGGTTGCAATAATGTTTTTCTAAAATGAAAATATATTTTACTTTTCTCTTAAAAAACATTTTTATAATATTTCCGATGAGAGTTAATTTTCAAATAAATAGTTATTATTATTATTACAATTTATTATTAACAATTTCTTCAGAAAATTAAATAAAACCATGTTTACTATAATCAATTATTTTATGATACGCCTATGTGTTTAAAAGATACACCGATCATGATATACAAAAAAGTTTTACTCATACTTATGTAAGGTGCGATTAGTTTTTGAATGTATCGAAATAAATCCTTTATTCGTAAATTATTTGTCGAGGCGGAAGGTCCAAACTAAAATTATTGTGTTTAATTCATTTTTAATTCAAAAGTTGGTGTTTTATTAGTTTAAAAAATAAAACCGCTTTCATTTTTCATTTTCTATTTTTCGATTCGATGGATCTAGTGCGGGTTTTGATCCTTTTATTTTCGCGTGTGCCAAATGCCCTTTTGGATTGGATTGGTTCCATTTCTAGAAAGAGAAGGCAAGGTAAATATCTTTTTTTTATTTTCGATATTTTAAATTTATAAATGAAATTGAACTGAAAAATTAGAAAAAAAAATAATTGGTTCATTTTTCAAAATTTTAAGCACTCTTAGCAATTTTATTTAATATTCTTTAGTTTATTATGGTAGTTTAAATAAAATAATAGATTGTTTGCAGTAACAAATAGAACTTTTAATTTTTTGTCAAATAGGTATTTTTTCCGTTTAATTATTAAATACTTTATTTATAATTTATATTTATAATTACCTTATTTATACCGATATATTTACAGTAGTACTAATCGATTTTCCTTAATTTTACATATTTTTAGTTTTTGTTAGACGATTTTCTATTATTTTTCAACTTGGTGAATTTCTTTTAAAATTCTGTTTTTTTTTTCTTTAAAAACGAACACGTAAACACCAATACAAAAAACGCCGTGAAAAAAACTAGAATAACAAGACCAGATTCTTTGTTCTACACTTGTTTATACAATTATCATTTAAATTTAAAAAGGAATTAATTATCGAATGATTGAAATTGTTTTTTTTGTTTCCAGAATTTCTTCAATTTCAATTTCGCCAGGAAAGGTAGGAAAATTGGGTTTTACATGGTCTTTTGATTTCTTTTTTAATTAAATTTATTTTATCTAAAAATAGTTCGATCTTCACTAAATATTAATACAACAGATCTAATATAGAGGGTGATAAATAATTATTATATTCTTAATCTCTTGTTCTGTTTTTACATTTTTTATTCTGTCGCATATTCGTACACGGTTTCTAAAAAGTGAGTGATACATAGTTTTGTGAAAAGTTAGTGATACACAGTTTGTGAAAAGTGAGTGATATACAGTGTGTTCGACGTCAGAAAGTCTTCAAAAGATAAGCGAACTTTTTACATTCTGTGCATATATTTTATACACAGTTTGTGAAAGGTGAATTATCTACAGTGTGTTCAATTATAGAGGATCTTCGAAACGTAAGTTGAATATTTTAAATATTTTTACATTTTGTGCGTATACTTTACACACAGATTGTAAAAATACAATAATATTCACTGTGTTCAGTGGCAGAGAGTCTTCGAAAAAAAAAATGAACATATTTAAATTTTTTACATTTTGTGAGTATATTTTGCACACAGATTGTAAAAAGTTAGTGATATTCACTGTGTTCAATGGCAGAGAGTCTTCAAAAGGTAATTAACAATTTTTAAAACTTTTACATTCTGTGCATATATTTTATACACGGTTTGGAAAAGTGAATTATATACAGTGTGTTCAATTATCAACAATCTTTGAAGGGTAAGTTAAATATTTTACATTTTTTACATTTTGTGCGTATACTTTATAAACAGATTGTAAAAATACAATGACATTCACTGTGTTCAGTGGCGGAGAATCTTCGAAACAAAAATGAACATTTCTAAATTTTTTACATTTTGTGAGTATATTTTACACACAGATTGTAAAAAGTTAGTGATATTCACTGTGTTCAATGGCAGAGATTCTTCGAAAAAAAATGAACATATTTAAATTTTTTACATTTTGTGAGTATATTTTACTCACAGATTGTAAAAAGTTAGTGATATTCACTGTGTTCAATGGAAAGATAAGTGAACGTTTTAAAATTCATACTAAAATTTAACTAATGGGGACTTATTTATTTTGAAATTTATCGCGATCACTCTCTATGAGTAAAAGAAATCAAAAGACAGAAAATTATTACTAACAACTCTGTAAATTTTGTCATTTTGTCATAAAAATAATTTTATTTCAATGTGTGTCAAAGTTATCAAAATTTTACAAAATTTCATGATATTAATTTTTTTATTAAATTCTAAATATAGACAAAATGTACAGGGCGATATAATTAACGAGGTACTTCATTTTCAACTCGAGTTAACGAAGAAAGATCTACAGGATGTTGCAGAACGAAGGAAGCGTCGAAAAATAAATTCCAATATTTATTGCGTTTAATGATTATTTTAAAGAAAATTTCATTCTTTTATTTTTAAACGAAGTAGTTTCAATTAAAAGATACAAGAAAATAATATTTTCATTCCATATAGAGAATCTTTAAAAAAATATTACATTTCCAAATTTTTATTTAATATTAGGAATTAAAAAAGTCGGGTATTTAATTTTTCAATATTTATATGAAAATAAACGAGACATAACGTATTTTACACTCCTAGAACAAACAAAATATACAAAATATTTTTCTCGATGTAAATTTTGTACAAAGTAGTTTGATTTTTACTAAATATAAACAAATATTGCGTAATAACATAATGTGAATTGGATTTTTAATTTTCTAAACTAAAAATCAGAAAAGAGCATGTAGAGTTTAAAAAAAAGTAATTCTTTAAAATATTATATCATAGATATTAAAAATAAATAAGTAAGATATACAGGGAGTCTCATACCCTTAAAATTATAAATAAAATCAGTAAAACATTTAAGATTTTATATTTTTTTAATTATTATTTCATGCGCCCGTCAGAAGAATTTTAATTATACAATAAAAATATAAAGGTTTTCATTTTATAATAAAAAAAAATTGAAAGCGCGTGAAAAGTTTTTTCTCACATCAATAAATTTATAAACAAAAATATAGAAAAGCATTTAAAATGTCTGATTTTTTAATTATTTTTTCATGTGCTATTGAAATATATAAAGAAATTTTGTAATGAAAAAATGTAGTTTCAGGGAACTTATCCGTCCAGGTAATAACTGAGTATTTAGCTGAATTTGAAAAAGATATCAAATTTTTAATTAGTGTGACAAGTTCAGGGTCTACTATTTTATACGTAAAGTTGACATAGACAGAGTTTGTCTGTTTTTCGTTATTTGTTTTCGGAGGGACTTTTCTTCTATTTCCTCGAGTTTAATTGAAATTGTTTTGTCCGTTTACGAAAGGACTTTTTTTCCCTGTTTTTGATTGAAGTTATTTTTCCTTTTATGGAGAGGTACTTTTTTGTATTTCCTTATTTTCACTAAATTTGTTTTGTTTGTTAATGGAGGGACTTTTCAATTTCAAAGGATAAATAATAAGATAGAGCGGACATATGATGAGAGTGATAAATGCAAGAATACCGAAGAAGTTAATGTAAAACAGTATAAGAGGACCAATGCGAAAAGAGAGCCAATTCTAGATGGAAGGATGAGGTTGTTAAGGTTTTGGAGAAGGTGGGAGTCATAGAATGGGAGGAAAAAACAAGACAGAACATCCTGCAGGAAGATAGGCAACTAGGTTTGGAGTGCTAATATATATACGGAGATACTTTTCCATTTTCCTATTTTTCGTTTAGGCGTCTTTTTCGGTTTCCAGAGAGACTTTATATTTCCCTTTTTTTTTATTGAAATTATTTTCTTTGCTTATGGAGCAACATTTACATTTCCCTACGTTGGTTGAAGGAATTTTCTTTGATTATGGAAGGACTTTTCCATGTCCCTGGTTTTGGTTGAAATCATTTTCTTTGTTCATGGAGGGACTTTTCCATGTCCCTAGTTTTGGTTGTAGGTATTTTCTTTGTTTGTGGAGCAACATTTACATTTCCCTACGTTGGTTGAAGGAATTTTCTTTGATTATGGCGGGACTTTTCCATGTCCCTGTGCTTGGTTGTAGGTATTTTCTTTGATTGTGGAGGAACGTTTCCATTTCATTGTTTTTGGTTGAAATCATTTTTCCTTTAAGTTAATGTAAAACAGTATAAAAGGAACAATGCGAAAAGAGAGAGCCAATTCTAGATGGAAGGATGAGGTTGTTAAGGTTTTGGAGAAGGTTGGAATTAGAATGGGAGGAAAAAACAAGACAGAACATCCTGCAGGAAGATGGCCACCAACACCATGGACAGACTAGATTTGGAGTGCTAATATATATATATGGAGGGACTATCCCATTTTTCGTTTAAGCTCTTCTTTTGGTTTCCAGAGGGACTTTATATTTCCCTTTTTTTTTATTGAAATTATTTTGTCTGTTTTTGGAGGGACTTTTATGTTTCGCTGTTTTTGGTTAAAGTTAGTTACTCTGTTTCTGAAGGAATCTTTCTTTTATTTCCCTGGTTTTGATTGAGATTATTTCGTCTGTTTATGGAGAACCTTTCCGTTTCGTTCTTCTTCGTTGAAGTTATTTTCACAGTTTATGAAGGTAGTACTTTTCTAATTTAGCTTCTTTTAAAGTTTGAAGTTATTTTCTATGTAGCGATTAATCTGCCACTACCACCAGGTGCAAAAGTTTGTCGTGTTAGGCCAAGAATGAAAATAACAGTTCACTTTCAAAAATAAACGAGAGGGGTGAGAGACCACAACCAAAGAGATTTAATAGATGAATTACTGAAAAAAATTTCTTCACTTTTTGAAGACTACACCGACTTGTAGCCAGGATACACATAGATGATGACGTCATTCCTAAAGCATTTCCTATACTCTTTGAAGGGAAAACTTGTTCTTGATTGAAATTATTTTGTCTGTTTATAGATGGATTTTTTCGTTGAAGCTGTTTTTTCGATTTCTGGAAGGATTTTTTTATATTTTTCTTTGTCTATTTATGAAGGGAATTTTTAGTTGGAAGTTATTTTCTCTGTTCTGGGTCTTTTATTTACCTCTTGTTCCTCGGAGTTGTGTTCTATGTTCTTGGAAAGGATATTCTTCTATACGATTTGTGTTCATTGAGGGGCGGTCCTTCTTTTTCCTTGATTTTCGTTGAACAGTGGTGCACCTCTAGCTGGGGTCTCTGCCGAACCTGCATTGATCAGACTTGTGTCCAAAGCAAGCAAATGCGCTAAAGGGGGAGGTAGTCGAATTTGTTCCGAAAACTCGGAAATTGAAGTTTGATAGTTTGGTCGTCATCAATAATAATATGTCTTGGTTCGTTTATTATTTATGGCTTATATTTTCCGATTTTGAGCATTGCTCTTTTTTATTGAGATCTCTTTTTTGGTCTGTTTATTTCTCAGTGTATTAAGTGGTTTATTTGGTTTTTATTTCTTTGGAAAGGTTGTTCTTCTATTTTCCTCATTTTCGTTGTAGATTTTTTCTCATTTCCTTGACTGGCTACTTTTTTTATATTTCCCTGTTTCTGGTTGGAATTATTTTCTCTATTTATGAAGGGTCTTTTCCATGTCCCTGTTTTTGGTTGAATGTATTTTCTTTGTTTATGAAGGGATTTTTACATTTCCTTGTTTCTGATTGAAGGTATTTTCTTTGTTTGTGAAGACAATTTTCTATGTCCCTGTTTTTGTTTAAAGGTATTTTCTTTGTTTAAGAAGAGACTTTTCCATGTCCCTGTTTTTGGTTGAAGGTATTTTCTTTGTTTCTGGAGGAATTTTTACATTTCCTTGTTTTGGATTGAAGGTATTTTCTTTGTTTGTGAAGACAATTTTCCATGACCCTGTTTTTGATTGATGGTATTTTCTTTGTTTAAGAAGAGACTTTTCCATGTCCCTGTTTTTGGTTGAAGGTATTTTCTTTGTTTCTGGAGGAACTTTTACATTTCCTTGTTTTGGATTGAAGGTATTTTCTTTGTTTGTGAAGACAATTTTCCATGACCCTGTTTTTGATTGATGGTATTTTCTTTGTTTAAGAAGAGACTTTTCCATGTCCCTGTTTTTGGTTGAAGGTATTTTCTTTGTTTCTGGAGGAACTTTTACATTTCCTTGTTTTGGATTGAAGGTATTTTCTTTGTTTGTGAAGACAATTTTCCATGACCCTGTTTTTGATTGATGGTATTTTCTTTGTTTAAGAAGAGACTTTTCCATGTCCCTGTTTTTGGTTGAAGGTATTTTCTTTGTTTCTGGAGGAATTTTTACATTTCCTTGTTTTGGATTGAAGGTATTTTCTTTGTTTGTGAAGACAATTTTCCATGACCCTGTTTTTGATTGATGGTATTTTCTTTGTTTAAGAAGAGACTTTATCATGTCCCTGTTTTTGGTTGAAGGTATTTTCTTTGTTTCTGGAGGAACTTTTACATTTCTGTGTTTCGATTGAAGGTATTTTCTCTGTGTATAGAGAGACTTTTCCATTTCCATGTTTTTCGTTCAAGTTACGATCTATGTTCCTGAGAAGACTAATCTTCTATTTTCGTTGTTCATTTAGGGACACTCCTTCTTTTTCCCTGATTTCCATTGAACAGTAGGTGCACCTCTAGCTGGGGTCTCTGCCGAACCTGCATTGATCAGACTTGTGTCCAAAGCAAGCAGATGCGTTAAAGGGGGAGGCAGTCGGATTTGTTCTGGAAACTCGGAAACTGAAGTTTGGTATTTGTGATATTTATTGAGATTTCTTCGAGGAATTTTCTCCTGTTTCTGCGTTTTCGATTGAAGTTATTTATTTGGAAGGATTTTTCTATTTCCCTGATTTTCGTTGAAGTTTTTTTCTATTTGCCTGAAGGGGCACTTCTTCTTTGCCTGTTTGTTATTTTTCTCTTTTCTTATTGTTATATTTCCGTTTTTGATTGAAGATCTTTTCTAAGTTTCTGAGATGACTTTTTTAGTAAAAAAATTTGATATTTTTTCATTTTGTAAATTATTCACTTTTAATATGTTTCATTACTTGTAAATTTCGTGTATGGGGTTATATGGCTACAGGCGAACCATCCCCTTTAAAAAAATGGTAACGCGCCAAGGTAATACCTCTGTGGTGGTGTGGAAATTTACCGAAAATATTATTTTTTATTTGAAGTTGCCCTGCAGTAATGGATGACATTTGTTTCGAAATATTGTTACTTTCGAATGCCAAAATTGGGATTTCGTCTTGACTCTAGATTGGAAGAGTTAATCCTTCTTCAAATGGAAATGTACTAGGTGAGTACTACTGTGTATTTTTTTATATTTTTATATTCGTATCGTTAAAAAAATAAAGTTCTCTCTGCTCTGCTTAATTACAATTAAGTTGCAGACCGGAAACTTTGGTTTGTTGTAAGAACATGATTCTTGAACTTCTAAAACACCAACTTAAAATATTCCACTCGACGCGCGTTTCGGTAATTATTTAGCATCATCTTAAACTGATTTTAGTTTTGTCTTGGTGATGCTAATATAGTTAGCAAAACGCGCGTGGAGTTCAGTATTTTGTTTAGTGTTTAATTAGTTCAAGACTCAAATATATGACAATAATTTTATTATATATTTTTCTCTACTAATTTATTAATTCTCATGTAATTTTCTTTTCCATTTACATATTTTCCGTGTTTTAGAATCTGCTGAGAAAATAGAGATGGAAAGTATAAATAAAGATGTGGAAATGTAGACATCGAAAAATTATACAGGGTGTTGCTGGAGTTCGTACCCAAAATTTGGGAGATGATAGAGGGGCTAAAAGTAGTGATAGTATTTTATAAAAAATTTGGCCATTACGCTCTTCGTTAATGGACTATAAGGATATAAAATTAGAAATTAAGTGTTTTTTTTATAATTATTAAACTACTTATTTGAAATAAATAAAAAATTAATCATTTATAGATATCATAAAAACGCACTTGCTGGCGTTATAAACAAATCTGCAGTACACCCTTATGAACACAGGTCCGGACTAAGTTTAATGGTTACTGTGGCAAATGTTTTTCATCTAAGATTGTTTTCACTCGTAAATATGATCTTGAAGACACTTAGAGATTATGTATATTTACGAGGTTTATTTGGATAGTTTGTATCAGTAGTATAGTATTATTGCATAATAAATCATTCGTGGGTATTTTTTATAACAATAAGAAAAAATAAAACAACATCTCGATTTTCATTTTATTCAATTACAACAACTAATTAACATTTACATAGCGAAAAATAATTTTTTTTTATATAGTTTTGTTTGTGCGTTGCAATAAGGTAAAGTATGAAAATGAACCATTTACGATATGAAACAGTAAAACTCAATTTCAACTAAGTTAGGCAATTTAGATAAAAGCAGTAGAAGAAAACGGTTTTTTACTCACGGTGGCCAATAATTTGTCCGAAAAATTTTCAGCGGGTAAAGCATTTATTTTAATTGGTTTCTCACTTCTAGCGAGCGTAAACATAAATAATTTCCTTAATTTAGTACTTCCTTTATACCATTCAGTCTCATAGATTGTTGTTCGTATTGACGTGGTCTAGAAATTATAAAACATCTCAACGAGAAAAAAAAATATTTATTATATAACAAAAATCAAAACAATTATACTTATACTATATTTTCTTTTAACCAAACCTGTATTTTCATGGAAATTATTAAAAAAAACTTACAGCGTATCAATTGACCAGAATAACACAACATGATAAGAAATATCAAATTTCCGACGAGGTATTCAATCCCCGCAAAGACTTTATTATACTACAAATAAATATATAAATAAATAAATAAATAAAATTCTATTTGAAATATTGTCTACATTTATAAGCCAAAGAGTTTATTAGTACTGCTGCTCTAAGTAAGTACCTAATATGAGGAAGCGTACTGATTGATCTAAACAGGCTACTTTATGTTTTTTCCGTTTGGCGATGAGGAAGAAAATGAATAATAGTTGTAATGCAATAGGAACAGAAAAAGAAATGAGAGAGTTAAAGGATGTATACAGACACAACGAACATCAAGAATATCTCGAGAAAAGAACGAACCAACACCAAAAGTAAACAGAAAGATATGGCGAAGATGGTTAGATGAAGTCCAAAAATGTTAGAAAACTACTGATGGACGTTCAAGAGGATCCAACCTTAAAAAAACTTCGTGTAGTACGACACAGCTCAAATTTTATTAACCAATGTTTGCTAATAATTACTCCAATAACCCTTGAAAACCCAATATTTTTTTTTCGACTGTTTTCGTATAAATATTCTAATAACACCATCTCGCAACGTCAAGTTATCATCGCGCTGTCACCGCAATCATCAAAACAAGTTGTGAAGGCATTCGAGATTATTATTAATGGCCGGAACGTTGCCTTCATTCATCTCGCCCTGAAAATCACTTAACGCGCCCGTCTAAGAATTTCGCGGTCCTTTTAGAGTTTGCCTAAAACATCCTTTCTCGAACAATCAGTTTGCGCAATGCAAGACACCGATCCGGCGGCCGGTGGGAAAAAGTCGAAGGACCAACGAAGATCAAGAGGATCGGGAACGTCAAAAATTGTGCCTAAAAAGACCGTCGAGGGGGTTTAAATGGGTTACTTAAAATATAATTGTTGGTACAATGTTGCAGTCTAAAGAAATTTTCAAAAGGTTTTGCAAGTGGTGAATGAATCACATTTTTGTGTCCAGGAATTAGGTTTTTCTGATCATATTGTTTTTTCTGTTTTTGTTGTCTAATTTGCAAATAGCTTCAAAATTTAGTGTAATTCATTTAAAAACGTGACATTAGTCACAAATACAAAACGGCAGTTTTTAACTTTAACCAATCAACAACTCGCTAATGTACGCCCTAAAACTGGACCACTCAAACAACTGGAACTGACCACATAATTGACCAATAAAGTTCTTCCTTATTTTTAAATTTCTCTTCCAATTTTTTTTAACTCAGTTGACGGAATTTCCTCTTTTTGTTTCTCACTACAATTTTCTTTCCTTGCTGTATCTCTGCTTATTTTCTTCGGTATTATTATTAAGTATATTTAATCTGACCTTATTTCTTTTGTTCACTACTTCTTTGCATTTCTCATTGAACCAGTTTCGCCTATTTTCAGCTTTTTCTTTTGGACATTCTTCTGCACATCGTTTGGTTGCAATATTTATTTCTTTCCTTAGTTCATTTACATTTGCTTTTTTAAGGAGTTTTTTATGATTTTTATATTTGGTTTCACTTTGGTCCCTCTTGACGTTTTTCCATTTTTATTGTTTCTTGATGAACATGATCATCCTTTACAGATCCAAATTCTTAGAGAGTGATTTTTTTTCATTGAAATTTCGAATCTTTTATTAATTTTCTGATTTAAAACAGCTCCATTTTATCTTCAACCAATCAACCCCTCGTTAATATACGCCACATAACTGGACCACTAAAACAACTCGAACTGACCACATAATTGGCCAATAAGAAGTAGAGCCTCTTTTTAGTAATTGAAGTAGAAGCTCTGTAGTTTAGTCGTGAAAAAGTAAAATAGTAAAAATTTGTGAAAGTTTAGTCGAAATTTATACATATAAAATTACTAATAATTGTATAAAGAAATAAAAATTATGTTTTTTGAAATGTTTTTTTAAAATTGCTTTCCATAGATTTTCTTATAACAATAATTTTTCTTTTTATGGACGGCAAAAAATTCAGAAATTTTTTATTAGGTTCGATGGAAAAAATTTAAATTTATAAACATTTTTTTTTAAATATATGGAAATTGAATAAAATACAGTATTTAAGGAAATATATAAAGAAAAAGTCATGGATACATGTATACATAGCATATCAAACTCAAATAAAGTTTTTAAATTTCTTTTTAATGAAGCACTCTATTTTATTATCTCTCCTGTACAGATTCTATACAATTTCTGGAGTATCTGGAACAACATTTAACCCATGCGACAATTTATTCAATTAATTATTTCAACCCTTACTCTGTGGAAACTATTCATAAATATGAAAAAGATAAATAATACTTATCTTGAATTTCCACAGTCTTTCAAAGCGTTTTAAAATATATTCAAGTCGACCCCGGTTTCGATCTGGAAAATTGTGTCATACACCGACCTGGGACCAAAAGTCTGGAAATTATCTCGTAAATTGCTAAATTCTACAAAATTTGGGATAATCCTATTTTGGGATACCGAAATTCCAGATTTGACATTTGCGTGTTGCTAGATTTGCCTTTTTTTATTATTATTATTAGTCCTTTGGATTTTTAAATACATCACCCTGTATATTCACTCATTTTTGGGATCTTCTCTTCAATGTGAGTTGACAGTACCATAATCGATGGTACCACATTTCTTCATGATTATCTAGAAATTAATCGAGATTCATCTATAATTCGTTGATTTAGCTCTGCAAAACTTGCTGGTTTAGTTTTGTAATCTGAATTTTCCAAGTATCCCGAATAAAAATAATCTTTAGGATTGAAATCAGGTGAACGTGGAGGCCATTAAATACTACGTCTAGACCTTCTAGTTTACATAAAATCATAAGTGTTACATATGGTTGAACTCGTATTGAAGAGAAGATTTCAAAAATGGCTGAATATACAGGATGATGTATTTAAAAAACCACAGTGACTAATAATATCAGAGAAACTGCAAATCTAGCAACATTGCAAATGTCAAATCTGGAATGTCCGTATCCCAAAATAGGCTTATCCCAAATTTTGTAGAATTTAGCAATTTACGAAATAATTGGCCCATTCCAGATTTTTCATCCAACCAGTATATTCAAATCGACCCAGATTTCGGTGTATAACACAATTTTCCAAATCGAAACCTGGATCGATTTGAATATATTTCAAATCGCTTTGAAAGACTGTGGAAATTCAGATAAGCCTAATTTATCATTTTACATTTATTTTATCAATTTATTCTTGAATCGTAACATGTACTCGACCAAACGATTCTACAAATAGATAAAGAAGTTCGAAAAACAATCTACGTTAACAGCCCACCAACATCGCCCCCCCTCACCACACATTCCTCCTGAATAAAAAGAAAGCATTCAATACCAGTATCGGAACATTAACCAGAACCACCTTCAGCCCGTTCTCTTTAGCCGAACCCCGAAATCTGTGAAATCCCGCACGGTCCTCGAGCAGCAGGTCCTGCCGTCCTGCTGTAGCAGCCGAAGAAAAGCGGTGCAGGTGTCGGTAATGCTTGTGCGCGGTGCGGCGAAGGATCGGCAAGATCGGTAAAATGCCGCCTCTGCCGATATCCGCGGCCGCCTCCACTCAGTTCTCGTCTTTTCGCCTTCGCCTTGCCGTCTCTCCTGCTGCAAAACCGCACCAATATTCCTGCGACTTCTTTGACAGATTGACGGCTGCCGAAATTTACGATTTCGTTCTCGTTGGTTTGGTCCCGAAAGGTCGATTTGCTGGCTCGCACTGCGATTTTTAAAAGGTTAGTTGTGGTTTTTCGTTTATTAGTTAATTAGTGGTTTAAATTACTTGTAGGTTGCAAAATAATTGAGAATTCTAATGTAATTTTTGGTTTTCCCTCGTATAAAATATTGCACGTTTGTCGAAAGAATGTTTCATTTAATAATTCATCCAATTGATATGAACACTTTATTTGATTAGTTTTATTTGGTTGTATGCGAACATCTTTTGAAAATTTGTTTTAAAAAATATTGTGACGTACCAATTGAATATTTTTAATTCCAATGTTATTCTTGTTTAAAATACTTTTTTTTTGGAAAATATAGGCGAATTAATATTTTAATTAAAAAAAAAACACTATGTATATCTCTATTTCAGTACTGAAGATTTAGTAATAAATTCGAAACCTCGATATAGTTTATATCCTCATATATTATTATAGGATTAACAAAAAAATATTGAATATTTTTTGTAACAGCACTAATAAAAAAATATATTAAATGAAATAAAAACCACAAATGTAAATTAATGCATATCTGCTTTTTATTAATTAATTATTTGGGAAATTAAAGGTTTTTCTAATAATAAATATATTAAAAGAGAAAACATTTAACACAATCAATATTAGGGAAGGGGTTTATATAATTTTCGTTAAATTAAAAAATTGTTTTTTACTTAATGTGACAAAATAAAATTTTCTAGCTATATTAAAAATTATTAATAATTATTTATTTAAATTAATGCTATTTTGTTGTTTATTAATTAATTATTTGACACTAACAAAAGTTTTTATTTTTTCAAAAATATATTAAAACAAAAATATTTAAGAAGATCAAAATTAAGGGAAGAAATCTATATATAATTTTCTTTAAAATATAAAAAGTCACTAAAAAATTGTAATTTAATTAATTTGAAAAAATAATTGATTTTTTGTCTAAAATTATACACGTTAATTATGAAAAATAATTATTACGAAATAGAGTTTAATAAATAATAAAATATTTTAATAAGTTTCGCGCGATATTAAAAATTATTTTTTAAACCTAAATTAATACACTAACGCTGTTTATTAATTAGTATTTTGAGAGTGTTAAAGGTATTTTTTTTGTTAAAAAATATATCAAAAGATAAAATATTTAACCAAAAAAAAAAATCTTAAAAATTATCATTTATTTAATTACTCATTTAAAAAAATCAATAAACAACTGTTTGCACTGCCAAGCGCCTTCATGAAATCAATAAACAAACACTATTTTTAAAACTGCACTCACCCAATAACGACATTACCATTCTTTTAATTGAAACAATAAATGAGTTCGATCGGTAATTTCTGTAAATTACGTCCCATTTCTACTCAAATGAAATGACTTGAGAGATTTAATCAATTCATTAGATTCTCTTTAACTTCCTGTTAGTTTACAGGAGAGGGAAATAGACACCAAAACACCCAATATCGAAATCAGATAGCGGAAGAAAGCAAAAATCCCTTATTCCATCCCCTTTCTATTTAGCACTCAAGGGCGTATCAAGATAAAAATCTTTCATTAAAAGGGGCTTTGAGACAGTAAGATAAATTATTATTATTATTAATTATTATTTCTATTACTATTACTATAATTTTACTATTATTATCATTACTAGTATTATTATTACTATTATTATTATTAGTATTATTATTATTATTATTATTATTATTATTATTATTATTATTATTATTATTATTATTATTACTTTCTAACATATTTTCTTCTTCATCTCAAAAGAAAATTCTTCTAGATTAGAAGCATTTGGCTGTCGTCTCCGCTTATTGAAAAAAATCATATATACAGATATAGAAAAAAAACTGTTGCCTGAAAAATTCAGGAAAATTTGGTTTTGTATAACCGTGAAAAAATAATGGTATAAATTGCATTTAAGAGATTGAAATACATATTTTTTTGACAAATAAATTGTTATCAATTTTACAGCCAAAACTCGATATATTGCTCATCACTATCTAATTTAAAAATTGGCCAACAAAAGAACTAAATATTAAACTATAAAAGAAAGATAACGATTACAAAAAATATATCGTCCATCCAAACGTGAATTTACAAAAAATATTGAGGATCAAAGTTGATAAAAATGTTTTTGGTGACATTCAATTACCAATGATAAAGAAAATTTAAAACTGCTTAATTTCAAAACCAGAAATGTCCATTTTATTACAATAAAAAGCAGATTGATTTTAACTAAAAATCGCGATAAATTAAAATGAAATTTCCTAGATATGAAATAATAATGTTTTTGATTGGCTGACATTTTGTATAAAGGAATCTTTCGCGTCAATAATTAAAATAAACAAATCAAAATTCCTCAAAAAATTATTTGTTAACCTGAAAAAACACGGAAAAATTCCTGAAATTTTGGAAAATATATACTTTCTAAAAAACTACATCACATTCTTAAAATATAAAGGTACAATTTTGAAACAGGCTTACACAGATTTTTTTAAGTTTGTTTTCTATGATGGAATCTAACAAAAGACCCCAAAAATCTTAGCAATTCAAATGATACAAATTATTTTATGTAAAATATTGTACAACAATAAAAGTCGAAACAATATTAACGCTGACGGTCTATCTAGCCAAAAATCAACAGTTTCGAATTTCTCTTTAAATATTGATGTCATCTTCATCTTTTGTTTGAATAATAAGGAGTTTGCTGAAACTAAGCTAACAAAATTCAAATATCATTAATATTAATGTCATTACATAGGCTCTCATTATTTTTTATTGTAATTTTCGCAAATGAAATAATTTTTTAAACTCATTGCTATAGTAACTCCTTCATTGAGGTACTACAAATATTTATTTCGAAAATCATCTACACTTCTCCACTAATTAATCCCCTTTAAACCGGCTTTCCCTCATTGTTAATTTTAATAAAGATCCCAACGTTCTAATCAAAATTTATTAGAGACACTAACTCGCAGATTCCACGTTTGCATAAACCATCAACCCTAAAATGACACTGCCAGAGTTCCATCCCCACATCCAAAGTGAATGGATGCAATTCCAAAATTCGCATGCGGACTCGTAGCGCAACAATGGATCCACTCCAATAAGTGGGACACTTTAACCGTATTACCTCGAATGGTTTAAGAAACGAGCAACGGGAACAATTCCTAAAAAGCTCTATGTATAGAGAGAAATATAATTAGGTTTTGCATTGTTGTATGAAAACATGGTATTCAGCACAAAAATTAAAAATTTTCTATATATATAAATTGTTAAGTGCTTGGTTGATTTGTTTAATAAATTTATGAAAAAAAATCTATATATTACCTTCAGGGGGTTGAATTCACTACGTAACTTGGTTATTGGAAATTAAAGAGGATGAGGGGAAACAATAACAATGTATTTATATCTAAAAACAACTAATATAAAATATATGGGCAACTTGCACCTTTAAATAACTAACACGTTTAATCGCAGGGGTAGGCACCATCACGTCTCGAATGTGTTGCATGATATACCAATGAAATAAAAGAATTTAAAAACAAGAAAAGAAAAAGGTGAGTACTTAACAAAAATACTCCAAAAGAATAAGAAATATACAAAAATAAAAACAGAGAATTAGTAACAGCAACAAAAAATGATATAAATATTAAAGGAAGAGAAAACATTGTAGACAATTCGTCCGGATTAAAATGTGAAATATCACGTTTTTTAAATATTTGTAAACAAATATCGTTTGTATCGTTCAAAAGTACTATTTGCTAAATAATATACTGTAAATATTCGTTTCTTTATGTTTACAAAATATTCAATTCAATTGCATGAAAACCTAAAAAAAATGAATATCCCTCATTTATTTGTTTCTTTTTCACCCACGCTATAAGATTTTTAGTTTCAAATTGAAATATATAATTTGTCTTTTTAAAGTCAGGATTAATAAAAATCCTGTGAAGAAATTGGAGATTTGGGATTTTTAGTCATTTTTCTTTTTAAAAGTAATTCAAACATTTTGATCCTAATGTGGAGATTTTAATGAATCTCGACATCAAAAAGTGGAGGTTTTGAAGTAAGAAAACTGAAAATTTTTAGTTTAAAATCGAGATTCATTAAATTTGGTCTGTGTAATGTCGAGATTAATGAAAATCTCGATATTAAAATAAAGATAAACAAAGTTGCTTTAAAATCTGGAATTGTTGGAATATTGTTTTTAGTCGAGATCTTAAAGAAGATCGATTGATTTTTAATATTTTTTGTTAAAAATTGAGATTAATTATATTATTGAGCTAAAAGTCGATATTTAATGAAAAGCAGAAAAAGGTTTATAGTATTTTTGCAAAAATCATTAAAATGTTGACTTTAAAATCGAGGGTATGAAAATCTCTATTTCAATGTTTTAATATCTAGATTTTTTTAAATCTCGATTTTTAAAATCGAAATGTTAAAGAAAAACACGAGATTTTGTTAATATTTCTGATTTAAAGTCGAGATATATTAAAATATGGATTTTAAAAAGTCGAAATTTAGAAATAAAATTAGATCATTTTTAATTTCTGCTTTAAAATTGAGATTTCATTAAATTTCCACTTTAAAATTTAACAAATATTTTTTGCTGACTGAATTATTAATTTATCATTACTAATCAATACACAGTAAAATACTTATTTGAATAGAGGAAATTATTTATTTCAATAACAATAACATTTATTTAAAATATACAATTATTATTTAATACAGGTAAATTCTTAAAAAAATATTTATTTAAATCAAGTCAATGGAAAACTGCAACCAAATAACCTCCTTATTTAAACCCCTTACAACGACTACATTTATTTAATCCAAACAAACATTTACAATCCAAAATACCCAATTAGACCACTGATTAATTTAAAAACCATACACCTTCATTCCTCATTTCTTCTTCATTCCACCTTTCTTCTAACAGGTTGCCGTTGCCCTTTTGAAAGAAATTTTCTGACCGCTCCAACATTGTCCCCCAATTTGGAGTCCAAAACGCGACTGCGCCAGTTACATTTTCCCAAAGACCAACCGCATGCACTTCAATGCACACTGTTAACTCGATTTGTCTCAAACTGAGGATTCTAAAAGCTTTTCTAGTTTCCCAGTTAAAAATTATATACAGTTTTAATTGGTTTTTGTACTATTTTAATATGAGTAGATGTAGCAACTTGTTATTTCTGTAATTAGGAGTAGAAGAAGAAGAAGTTGGTTATTTGTAGTTGTGTTGGATTTGGGGGTTCTAAGAGTATTTTTTGGGGAAAAAGTTGTAATGTATTAAAACGGGAAAGCCCCCGGTATTAGGGATTTTTCCCGACATTCCGCAACTCCGCTAATAAGTTATGGCGTCTGTGCAACGCCGCCGTTGCCATAGCGACGCCGGTCGTCCCTAGCAACGGCTCTACACATTGATTTCACGTATAGACGGAATATATTGCATTGCAGTCATGGAGGGGGGCCGAAGGGTGGGAACTAGCCCCCACCCTTAACACAGCTTCTTTGTGTGCTACTTTTACGAACTGTGTGTTGTTTTTTTTTGTTTTTTGGTTTTGGTTTAACACTTTGAAAACCGCGCCGCGCTGTAACGGTGCTTGAATTGTTTCTGAAATTCAATGGAACTGTTTTATTTCGTTAAGTACTTGCTAAATATAGCGCTGTAAGGAGGATAATTTTGTTCGAAATAGATTTGGAGGGATGAATAATCGTTCCAGTTAGTTAACCTAGCTTATAAGATTGTATGGATTGTTTTTTTTTTGTATTAATGATTTAATTGGATTCTCCGATCCTTAATACACCTTAATTTAAATCAAATTATATCAATTAATTCATTGATTAATACAGCTTCTTTGGATGGTACTTTTTCGAACTGTGTGTTTTTTTTCTAAACCGAATCTAACTTTTAGTAGAAATTCAAAGAGAACCGTTTTCGAATAGTTTTATGATTCTAGAACTGAGCAAACGGTTTTTAAATCGTTTTAAAATAATTTTAATCCATTATGAAGAGTTGGGATTATTAAAAACCACAACAGAATCGTTCTTGAATCATTTTTTGAGTCTAAAATCATTTTAGAACCGTTATAACAATTCTAGATTGGTTGTAACTCAAAGATAATTATTCTTGAATACTTTTACAAATTTTTACAAACTGGTCTAAAATCATTTCAAAACCTCAAGAAAGTCGTTCTTAATCATTTCTAGAGTCTAAATAGTTGGACTCGTTCTAAAATAGTTTTAGAACCGTTATAACGATTCTATATTGGTTGGAATTTAAAAAAAAATCATTCTTGAATAGTTTTATAGTTCTAAAACAGTACAAACTGAAATAAAATCATTCTAAAACTGCAAGAGAGTCGTTCTTGAAACATTTTATGATTCTAAACTGTTGGAATCGTTCTATATTACTTTTGGAAACGATTCTAGCATAGTAATAATTCAAAGAGAACCATTTTTGAATATTTTACAATCTTAAACTAGTACGAACCGTTCTGAAATAGTTTTATATCAACTATAAAGTGTTTGAATTATTTAGAAGCCACATTTATAGGAAACCATCATAGTATTCATGGTCCCAATTCGAGCCGGATATAACAGGTAAAACATCAATCAGGCAGCCAACAGAAAAACAAAAAATCGTTTGTGAAAAATATTAATTATATAATAAATGAACACTTCGGTAAAAATCCTGGATTTTATTTCTTATTCCTAAATGCCTCTAAATTAGTACAAACCATGACAGAAAAAATCGCCTACATTTTAAATTCCTCGTTCAGTGTATTTACCATTGTTATTTAATCATCTTGTATTTGTATCTTTTTTCTAAAATTAGTAGAGCCAAATTATAACTTAAATATAATTAATTCCTGATATCATTATTAGATCAGCATCAGTTTAATAATACCAATAATGATTTTCAATAACCCTTTTTTACTCGCTACTACAACGAAACACTAACCGTTCGAATGATTACTAACATTTAAAAAATATAATACATATCGAACAAACCCCAAAATCAATGAAATAGAAAAACGCAATTTCCCGTGCTTTCCACCGTATCGCCCCGAACGTCGGAAATCCGATTCGGGAAATAAAAATAAGCAATTAGAGCCAAGCCGATCCTGTCACCGTCAATCATATTTTCGCAAACGAGTCGACGGCAGACAAAGAAAGACAAAACGGCTTAATAGCCACGGCCAAATGAAATTACTGCCAAATAATCAGGTCGGGCAAAAAATTCGCGCTTCCATCGTAATTCGACGAGTTTTCGCGAACTTCCTTCCAAGGGATTTTCCTTTGTTGCCGAGTTTTTAGATATCGGATCTTCTTCTAATAGTCGTGTGTATTTAAAAACTTTATTAACAGAAAAAACTTCATAAAAGGGCCTAATAATATAAAATAATATGAAAAACGGTGACTCTTCACTACTCACCTTCTGTCAATTTCTTTCTATCAACATCCTTTTTTTTGTTTTCTCAAAATTTCTAGAAAATTCAAAACTGAAAATTATGGAAATTCAAGATTAGTATATTTTATGTTTTACGTTTATAATCAATAAAGATATTAATGGTATTTTGTTTTAGTTGGTGAATTCACTGATTACCCTAATAATGTAACTTTTTTCAAAAAAATGGTAGTTTGTGGAAACCAATCTGTATCACAGATACACCATATTTATCTGCTAAGAATCTAAAATATAAAAAATACATAATAGGACAACTATTGACCCAAATATCAAAATATAAAGCAATGCGATTTAATTCTTCAACAGTATAATAGACCTAAGACATTTTTTGCTACCACTATTCCTCTATTTTTTATATTCTTGGCTTTGAAGTTAAAAACAAGAAAATAGAATCAAAAAAGTACTTAAAAAAATATCCCAAAGCAATATGAAACATACAAAAAAATAGAGAACTAGTGGCAGCAAAAAAGAAAAAACAAGAACATTACAGGAAAAGAAAACATTATAGTAGACACTTCGTTCAGATTAAAATTAAATAATTTACCATTGCCCCAAATATCAAACTATAGAGCACTGCGATTTAATTCTTAAACAGTATAATAAACCTATAACCTTTTTTGCTACCACTATTCCTCTATTTTTTATATTCTTAGTTTTGAAGTTAAAAACAAGAAACTAGAATCTAAAAAGTACTTAAAAAAATATCCCAAAGCAATATGAAACATACAAAAAAAAATAGAGAACTAGTGGCAGCAAAAAAGAAAAAACAAGAACATTACAGGAAAAGAAAACATTATAGTAGACACTTCGTTCAGATTAAAATTAAATAATTTACCATTGCCCCAAATATCAAAATATAAAGCATTGCGATTTATTTCTAAAGCCACGACAATAACTAACACAACTCACAAACATGAAAAATCTTTGTATAAACTTGCGGTGTCCATCAGGGATCGACCCACACATTCGCACTTCAATCAGAAAACTTCCCGAATCAGAATAGAAACTTCTAACTCTCCGGTAACAACTTCCAAAGTGCGAAGTGCTCATCTTGAAGTTCGGAAGTAGATGACAAGGTCAAAATTTAAGACCGGACAGACTTCCACGCTGTGAAAGTTGGAAGTTCGGGGCATTTTTACCGTAATGTTGGCAATACGTTTGCGAAAGCGCGCCATTAACATAAAATCCACTTTTTCTAAATATAAAGTAACGGAATTTATATCACAAATTGGAAAAAAGTGTGAGCAGGAATTTGTATAGTGACAATAATAATATAATATTACTAAAACTAATAATGCTTATTATAATAATAATACCAAGAATAAATTTACTAACAATTTTAATAGTAATGACAATAGTAATAGTTATAATATTAATAATAACAGCGACTAAGGATCTTTGTAGTTACAATAATAACAAGGATACCAAAAACTTTATTACTGAACAGAATAATAGTGATGAAAATAAAGTATGATTAATATTATAAGGTTTACTTAGAATATAACAGATTTTAGGAAAAAATTAAAATCTTTTACAAAAAGCCGAATATTCTAATTAATTAATTCATATTACTTAATTTTTGGCTAATGAGTTTAGTATCATATGAGGCTATTAATCTTATTGAAAATAATGTTTTTGAAAAGAATAAATAATTCATGCACATTACTAGAATGTTAGTATAATTATAATTTATAGCGAAATTTATAAAATTGTGAAAATAAAATAAAATAAAATTTTAGCAACATGTTTTCATAAACTTCAAGAATACTTAAGAAGTTTAAAATATGAATGAAAATTGTGAATTACAGATTAAAGAAGAAAGTAAAAAGTTTATTTATGTATATTTATAATTTATGTATCACTAAATGTGTAAACACGTTTAATTTCAATTTTCCAGGGTATTTAAAAATAAAATTTATACAAAAATTGAGTTCAAGAAATGTCAGATCATAAATTATATCTTTGACTTGGGAAATTTATGAAAAATATTGAACGATCTCTCCTCCTTTTTCGATTGCGTAAAGTTCACATCACTAAATTGTTAAAAAGTCGTGGCTGGCTTTAATCTAAAGGCAAAGTTTTAGCATTGTTATTACATATGTGAAACAACCTCAAATTCTAGTGAATTTAAAACTTCTCGATTATAAATCCAGATTTGAATACATTTTTATTTTAAGGTAAAAAACATTATTATATCATTTTTTCTCTTTACAATCTGGATTATGAAGTTGACATTTCTATAAGTCGAAATTTTAAAGTTCAGTTTTAAATAAATCTCAACTTTAAAGCAAAAACATTTGAATAAATGAATGAATTTGTAAAATACTGTCTCGGTATCTTAAATTGATCAATACCGTCAATACTCAATTTGTTTAAAAAATATTTCCTTCATCCCAAATCTATTTTATCTAGCCAACATTCGAATAGAGTGTCAACACTTGTGGGATTTTCGGTTGCAACAAGTAACAAACGGAAGGTATGGCTGAAATGCAACACGACGTGATAAGTGTCTATAAATTGGTAATGACTTGCGAATGGGTTATTATCCTGCTACTTGATGCTTGCTCAATATCAAAATGAACTGTTGTTCTATCTATTGTGGTTATTATTAATTTACACAACGGATGACCTATTTAGATTGCAATTTGCAACTGTAATTAATAATACTATTACACTGGCTTTAGAATTAATGAATTGGGGAAATAAAACAACGGTCACTGGGAAATCGATAAGGATAATGATTGTTTCTAGTCGAATGTATGCAATATAAATGTAAAAGATAAAATATATTTATTTTATAATTGTAGGATTCTCCAAAAACTTTTGAAATATTTTTATGGCAATTGTTTCACCTTTTCGTGTTATCAAATAAGGCAGGTAGATAGATAAGAAAAAATTAAATTTACTCGTTTAGTACTCTACACTGAGGATGAGTTTAATATGAAGAGACACCTATTATATCCTCAATATAAAGTACTAAACAAACAAATAAACTCAGGAAAATCACCTTTTTAAAGTACCTTGTGTATTAAATGTTGTCATGTTACCTTTTATGGGTTAATTGATTTTAGAAAATATTTAGAACTGTTATGCTTGGTTTCTTATTAAACTCCGGGTTCCTAAGTGACCTTATTTTCAGTTTTATATGCCAATTCATATTATCCTAGAGTAAACTAATATGAAATATATAATTATCGAAGGAAGTTAATGAAAAAGAATTAGTGGTAGCAAAAAAAGAAAAAGAGGGACATTACAGGAAGAGAAAACATTGTAGCAGATACTTCGTCTAGATTAAAACGAGATATTTTTAAAATATTGTCATTACGGGTTAACTGGTTTGAGAAATTTTAAAAAACTTCAAATTCACATTCGAGTTATTATGCGAATAAAATTTTTGGGAACAAATATAAAGAAGTAACAATAAAAAAATTTGTAAGTACTGAATTTTTTTTTGAAGTTTTCATGTCACTAACTTCTATTTTTCTTCTTATTTGCTTGTATAATTTCCATATTTCTAAGCTATATGTGAATTTCTTATGTTAAAAATTTTGAAGGTCAAGATTTAATTAATATATAAAGAGAAATCCGAAAATCTTGATTTTTGGCTAGATAGACCATCGGCATTAATATTGTCTCAACTTTTATTGTTAGATTGAATGAAAGAGTAAATTTTTCTTTATTTTATGTGGTTGAATACCATATTTTTCATAAAAGTTGCGTTTAGATTAAACTTAAGTATAATCATCAAGTAGTCTAATTAAATGTTGGCTTTTAATCTTAGTTTTATTTCTATTTTTGTCCTTTCATATTTTGCTACACTTGTTCAAGCTTCGTGTGTGTCTGTTTTAATATTCATGTTTTCCTGTTTTTTCGATATATATATATTGGTCTGTATGAAAATTAAATATAAATTGCAATATTTGATTATAACTAAGAATCTTATTATATAATAACAAGTTTGCATTTTTTCTAAGAGACTTTAACAATTTTTCCATCCCTTCTATATTTTAATTCATTTCTAAAATGACAGTTTTTATTTGATTTTCTGATTTTGTCAAATTAAAGCAAAATAAAATGTATGGCTTTATATTTGAGTATTTTGTAGTGTTAATTTTTATGGATTGATTGTTTTTAGAAAATATTGAAAACTTTTAAATAGGAGGACATAATAATTACAATTTTTATGTTAATCTTGCTATTTTCTTTAATCTTAGGGATCCTAGGTGAGTTCTAAACTGATTTTTTCTTTACACCAAATTCCCATTAATTATACAAACAAGCCGATTTTTTTGCTAAATTATAATACGGTTTTCATTATTTAAAAAACTGCTATTGGTCCCATGGTTTGTAAAATTCAAAATAAAAAAAAATGTTTTCTCTTCCTGTAATGTTGATGTTTTTTCTTTTGGTGCTGCCATTAATTCTCTATTTTTTATTTTGGTATATTTCATATTGCTTTGAGGTACTTTTTGGGAATTTACTCATACAAAAACTTGGTCTCACTCACCCTGACGACTATAAAATAATTTCCAAAAAACATTTTTTGAGACATTCCAAAGAAACTTCCAAGATCGAACACCTACATCTACATTTCTGTTTTTGACATCCACTGTTGTTGGTATAATTATAAAAAAAACTTTTCGATAGCCCCAATCGATTTATCCCTTTGAAAATATTATTCCAAGTAGTTTGCGGCGCTTCTAACCTCTCACTTGTTGCACCAGAGGTTCCACAAGTGTTCCATTAAAATAGTTCTTCGGATCCGGAGCAAAATGTTCTCTCGCGCCGTGTGCTTTTGTTTCGGCCCTAACGATAACCTTTTAAATCGACCAATTAGGCGTAAGGGTAGTATTTTCGACGTCTTATCGTCGAATTTGACGACGAGATCGCTCATAACGATGATCGCAGATTCTCACGGCCACTACAAACGATTTGCGAGTTGATTTTATCGTTACGAGCCCGAATCCAGATAACGCAATCGGTAAATAAACCGTGTAAGAAAAAAATTAGAGGGTTTGAGTAGATCTAGAAAATATATTATTTTCTAAAAATAAAAAGAAGAAAGTACGGTTTTTAATGTATATGTAAGTAATCCAGAAATTTTTTTGCATCTGGTGTGTTTCCATATTTTTCTTTCCTTCAGTTTGCTGTCCTCAGTTCCATTATTTCCAAGCTTCACCATTACAACTTTTTTCTATTATTTTTACTATTTCTTCTCACGTTAGTTTGTCATTATTTTCATTTCTTCTTCCCTTCCTATTTCTGGGCCTATTAATAATTCCCTGAAGTATTTTTGTTTATACTATCTATCTTTCATTATTATTTTTCTTATTTGTTCTTTACGTCACTTGTTTTCTATTTGTATAATTTATTTGGCCGTTTATTTTTTTTTAAAAGCTTTTCGTATTTCTGTTTCTTCTATCTTCAATATCTTCAATTTTGTTATATAAATCCATCCAGGTTTTTCTTCACTTATTATTTATTAGTACTTTTTCTTATGTACCTGATGAGTTTCAATAAAAAACGAAACATCGACTAATTCGCATATTGAAGAAAAGTTTATAAAGACTATTAAATCAGTAGTGGTGAAATAAATAACATTTTTTTCGTGTTTTAGACGAGTGATTTAAATATAAGTATCAGGAACATTTTATTATATTAAAGAAATTATCATAATTAGTATGAATAATTGAAAGAAATAAAAAACGTGAATATGTTTATAAAAAATTTCAAAAGGGCAGTTGGCATTTTCTTAAAATTCTTGTAATTTTTTGGATTCTTATTGTTTTTTCTTTAGCAATATTTTTAATTATGCATAAATTTTAATTAAATCTGCATGAATAGTTGTAAAAGTTTCCATCATCGAAAATTTTAGTTATTTAGTACTATAACAATTTTTTTTGTAAATTTGAAATAAGCTTCGTTTTTACCCCACTTCTAATAATTTTCGTAATTCATTTCTGTTTTTATTTCTCCATTTGTTTCTGTCTTTTTATCTCTTTTGTAAATCTCCAATTTATTTCTTTTTCTTAATGGGTCAGTTTCTATTGTTGATATTTCTATTATATTTCTTTTTCTCTCTTCTTCTCCATTACTCTTATCACTTTTATTGAAAACATGAAAAAAAATTGTCAAAAAAACTGAAAAAAATAGTGAAAAATTGTCAAATTACTCTGAAAAAGATAGAAAACTGTAAAAATTAGTTAAAAATTATCAAAACCCAGTAAAATAGTGAAAAGTTGTCAAATAAAATTAAGAAAATATGGAAAACTGTCAAAAAAATCAAAACAATATAAAATATTCTGAAAAACAGTAAAAAGTAGTTGAACATTATTACACTAATTCTAAATAACATGGAAAATGATCAAAAATTGTGAAAATAATGAAAGATTGTCAATAAAAATAAAATATTCTTAAAAATCATAAAAAATTGTCAAAAATTGTCAAAATCCATTAAAATAATGAAAAAATGTCAAACTAACTTTAAATGACATGGAAAATTATATCAAAAATTGTAAAGAAAAGCTCTAAAAAAGATGAAAAATGCCGAAAAACTTTAAAAAATACTTAAAATTTGTCAAAATCCATTCAATTAGTGAAAAATTGTCAAATAAACTCTTAAAACGAAAGAAAACTGGTCAAGAAGTGTCAAAAATAATTCAAAAAAAAAATCAAAAAGTTCTTTCTTTCTTGAGTTGAGGTTTCTTTCCTTCATTTTTCCTCTCTCGAGATTATTTCTTTTTCCATTATTCCATTTTCTTGATTCTTCCTCTTTCCAGTTATATTCTCCCACCTTCATTGCTCCTTTCTCCAGATTTCTATTTCCTTCACTTCGCCTCTTTCCAGTTCATTTTTCTTTCCTTCATTCCACCTTTCTCTAATTCTGTTTTCGTTTCTTTAAATATCTACTCATCTCCTGGTTCCATTTCATTGGTAGTGTTTTTAATTCTTCACATTTTTCATACTATTTTAGTTACTGCATTCTTCATATATGTCCAAAACAACTGAACTCATTTTCACGAGACCTTTTTCCTCCTCCTACTTTTTTCCTTATTTCTTGCTGTACATCTTCTTTTTCTTGCTAGTAGCATATACTCTTCATGTATCTCATGTTAACATAAATATTTTTCGCAAAACTGGTCTACCCTGTAGACAAACCGAAAGTGTAACTCCAGCATAAATTATGCGAAAACTAACGTAACCTCCCGCCCCCTTTTCACCCCATCACCCCCATCCACAAACCGAAACCAATTCCATTTTCGGCGATAATCGACTCGGCTCGGCGAGACTCGTTCGCCGCTATTCTCGTATTATTGATTATCCCTAAACCCCTTTGAAATGGAGATTTAAGGGTGAAATCTTCCCCGCCACGTTTTGGGGGCGACGGGGGTATCCGACGTGCAATCAAAGAATGAGCGCTTGTTTTATTTTCAAGTTTGTTTGTGTGTCAGAAAGGGTGATGCAAAATATGGATCGGAATTAGCAGAATGCGGTAAAAATTAACATGTTTATGAGGTTGGAATGGAGAACTTTATTATATTAACATTATAATGTTTTATCTATAAAAAGTGGGAGTATTATTAGATACCTAATTTCTGGAATAATTTACTGCTCTATTTTTCCAATCGTCTAAATTCAGACAAAACACACACACCACGCTTTTTCTATTAAAAAATAAAGAGGTGTTAAATCTGTAGAATGTGCGGGCCACCTGTTAATACTTCTGTTTCAAAATGTCCATGGAAGTCTTCTTTTACAAGATTTTGTTAAGGATTTATTCTTGTTTTCACTACAAAACAACCATATTTTAGTTATCCATTTTTTAGTTTCATGAAATAACATACAATAAAATTTACTTTCCATAAAATTTTCAAAACCAGAATAAAAAATAAATGATTAATTAGAAATACAAATGAAGTGAGCAGTAAAACATCTAAATCATTTGAAATTTTTAATGTTAAATAAAATTTGAGACGTGCAATAGTAAATGCAATTGTGTTTTGTTTACCTTGTATGAATATTCATATAATTACATTTCAATAAATATGTAAATATATATATATGTTAACTTCTGGCATACTGATTAATTTCAGTAATTGGTGTTTAATTAAAATTAATTAAATATTAAATCCTTGATAAATCGATATTTTTAAATCTAGATTTGAATAAATCTCGATTTTATAACCAAAAGATTTTTCTTGATTATAAAATTGAAATTATGATAAATTTTGATTTTAAAATCGAAACTTTGATAAATGTTAATTTTAAAATCGAGATATTGATAAATCTTCAATCTAAAATCGAGTTTTTAAGTCCAGATTAGTCCTAATTTTAAAACAAACCCATAAATAAAACTTTTTTTTAATCTCGATTATACACTCGACATTTTAATAAATATTGCTTTTAAAGTAGTCATTTTAATGAATATTGCAAAAATATTTAAAAAACTTTTAAATCTCGACTTTTTATAAAGAATAATAAAAATTACAAAAACACTCATGGAGCATGTCTTCATAAATTTTAAAAATTCTCAGCAAATTTAAATTCTATTTCAAAATTATCGGGTATACTTTGAATACTAATGTATAGAGATACTTCTCTTATAATTATTTAATACAGAAATAATTTTTTACAGAAAAATGCAGCTGATTTAAAAAATGGTTTTTTATTAAAATTAAGTCTAAGGAATGTCAAATCATAAACATTTTTTAAAAATTGACCCTCTCTCTCTTTCTTCCATTTTAAGACTTCTTAAAATTACCCAATAATGAATGATAAGAAAAACTAAAACAAATACAGTTTATTCTATAAAAAACACATGAGTAAAAACTATTTTACAAATATTTCATTTAATTCTCTTCTCTCCGAAGTTACACATTAAATAAAAATAAACCCCCAATTTTAAATTTTCTTTGTACATGAGAAAAGTTGGGAAAGCTTTGATCGTCCACTAGCGCTCTTTGTGCCATTTGTATTTATTTTCTCATTTTGTTTTATTTTTATGTACAATCTTCAATTTAAACTTGGCAGTGCCAATTCCTAAAAGAACCGACGACTGAAACAAATCAAGATAATTTATAAAATTAGTAAATTTATAATTTAAAGTATATAAACATGCCTTTTTTCGTTTTCAAAAGAAATTGGTAATAGAATGTATTTTTTTGAATTTAATGTTGGAAAAACGAAAACTAACAACAAACGATTTATTTAAATATGTGATAAAGTACCTTTATAAAAAAAGATATAGATTGGTGTCTTTTATTTTTTGTTGCCATAAATTTTCAATAATATTTCTTTGTGTATTATAAATTTCATATCGCTTTGGAGTATTTTTAATTCTAGGATAATATAATCTAGTATATGAAGCTCAAAATCGAATCCATGGAAACCAAATAATGATAGTGAATTCTAAATTTGATTTTAAAAGTATTTAATTATCACCATATTCTGTCAATAAAAGTAAATTTTAATGAAAATATTTGTGTGTGATGAAGTGTCTACAACTATGTTTTCTTTTCCTTTAATATAGAATTTATTTAGGTTGAAACTAATACCTAGTAATTATTTTTTAACAAATTATTAACATACTGATAATTACATAATTTAAAATCAAATTGAGAACTATAAACTATTATTAAATGTTTTTTCGTGAGTAATTCGTTTATATAATTAGGCAACCACCATTTCTGTGTCATCATATAAAACGAAAAAAATAAATAATTTATAATTACAAATATATTTAGTTTATCTAGACTATTGCAGACTATTTTTGTAAATATACAGTGTGAATTAGACAAATAGTTATTACAAATTCTTTATAATATAATTGAATTACCTCTTTTGTTTAAAAAATCAGCATATTTGTACTAATTGTAAGAAAACGCATATACTTGTTGCTAAATTCATGTGGAAAAATTTAGATTCTTGAAATTGATGAGGAGTCATTACATATATTATTCGGAATCCCTGTTTTGTTTCTTATTTTATGGTTGTTACTTTCTTTTCATTAAAGAATAAAAATTAATAGGTTAGTCGTGGATGTTTATTTAATAAATAAATTATTCGTTTAGGAAATAACTTTTTAACTAAACAATTTAGCATTAGAAAAACGTTTTATTATCCTAGTACAATTCATTCATTACCAGTGACTCCATTGCCATAGTGAGTAATAGTATATTATAACAATTATCGATATTTGGCAAATAAACATCAATAAGATCGCATTTTTCAATTAAGTCAATGGGAAAATTACACGATGTAATCAATATATTTAATTTTAGTGAGTACATTTGATATTGGATGAGTTAATACTGACAAGCCAACGCGACTACCTGATTTTAAATCAATTCGATCGGAATAACTTATTTGAAAATTCTTATTCTATTTATTTTATATATGAAAATTAAAAAAATATTTATAATTATCATCAATATCTCAATACTCAAAAATATTGTACTAAATAAGTCTGTATAGTTTACTTAGGAATCCTATGACGAACTGTTTTATTATGACAGGACCTGTGGATAATACGTGATATTACCTAACATCTGTTACGGTGCACCAATCACAAATTAAAAATTAATTTGATTCACATCAAACTATTCATTTACAATATTAGGAGAGTTTTTTCATAATCCAACCAACACAACGACAGAGGGCGCCAAAATTAAATCAGACCTCCGTCTTCGTTATACTCAACGAGTGATGTAAAGTAGAGAGAGAAACGCAACGTAGAGCATACTTACCTGGCGTAGGGGTCAACCATGATCAACAAGGTGGTTCCCCCGGGATGAGGCCCTTCCATTGCACTTGGGTCGGGCTGACCACTGCGATTATCCCTAATGCGGATAACTCGGGCGCAAAATTTTTGTTTTTCGGGACTGCGTACGCGCCGTCCCGGTTTAAATTAATCAAAACATAAAATTCGTTACTAACTATTACTAAATATGACTAATAATTTATAAGATACAAAAAAATTATTTGTCTTTATTCTTGTAGAGCTACAAACATGCTTGAAAGGTTTAAAATCGGGAGTTTAGAAGATTTTAACTTTAATGTTAAAAATGTCAATATTTTTAGTACTCCCGTTTTGCTAAATACAACTGTTTTTTTATTACTTTGTTTTCTTCTCTTTGTGTATCAATTAGTTCGTTCGCGGTACTAATGTTTATACAGTTTTCAGCATCAAATGCTCAGTAGATAAAATCTTCGTTAATATAGTAAATTAGAGCAACAAAGAGGGCATAAACATTCGTCACAATTAAAATTAAAACATATTCTATACCACTCTGACGTAAATATTTATATTAATATAATTGCTGATTAAAATAAATTAAAAAAAGTTTAATAAAGATGAACCTATTAAAAAAATTCACGTTTTGGACGGGGCAAAGTATCTGCGACGATGTTTTGTTTTCCTTTAATGTAGAATTTTTTTGTTTAAATCTTTCATCTATGTCTAATGTATTAAAAAAACTGAAACGTTTATAAAATATTTGACAACCTATTTCATGCCCAAATTAGTTTTATTACGCAACAAAAAGTATAATGGTTATAATATCTTAAAATACTAAGTATTCTGCTAATGCAGATTATATGAAAACTAAACAACTTAATTTGATAAAAATAACTAATACAAAACTTTTTAACATTCCTACAAAGATCGATATTAATAAATCTTGGCCTACTAGTCAGTCAGACTTCATCTTTCTTAATACTCTGAACTTTAGAGAATCCCCAGAGATGGCGCTAGAGTTAACTAGCTCCTCTTTACTCAAATAGCAGAATAAAGTAGTAGAAGCAGCGGTTTAGAAAGCATACTTACCTGGCGTAGGGGTCAACCATGATCAACAAGGTGGTTCCCTCGGGATGAGGCCCTTCCATTGCACTTGGGTCGGGCTGACCACTGCGATTATCCCTAATGCGGATAACTCGGGCGCAAAATTTTTGTTTTTCGGGACTGCGTACGCGCCGTCCCGCTTTAAATAAATCAAAACATAAAATTCTTTATTAATAATTACTAAATATGAGTAATAATTTATTAGATACAATAAATTATTTGTCTTTATACTTGTAGAGCTACGAACATGCTTGAAAGATTTTTACGAATTTATTTTTTTAAAGAGTGATTCTTTCCCTTAAAACTAAAATGTTATTGTATTAAATATTATTTTAATATTATATATATATATAATGGTTAACTTACATCACTTAATATATAAAAAGGTTAAATCTTTGACTTAAATAGTAACATTGTTTTGTTTGTTAATTAGTTTTAAATTCTTTAGAAACAAAAATTATTAATATTCTGTTGATTAAACAAATGTTATACGATTAATGTTTCTATACTAATTAAAGCTTCTAAAGCTTCATGTTTATTAATAATTAGGTCCTAATAAGTTAACATTTCAAAACTCATTACATTTATCATTAGTATAATAATTTATAATTCATAATTAGATTTTAAGTCATTTATTTATTAGAACCGTTTAGCGTAATAAAGTCATATTTACGATTTAGTCGGGACGAAGTGATTGCAACGATGTTTTCTTTTCCTGTAATGTAGAATTCATTTTGTTTAAATCTACCATCATACATTTATATTTTAATTCTTTAGAAACAAAATAGTATAAGCAGGACCATTCTTGTTTAATGAGCAAGTGGCGCAAAAAACAACCCCAGGTTTCATCTTTCTTAACACTTTCAACTTTAGAGAATCCCCAGAGATGGCGATAGAGTTAACTAGCTACTCTTTACTCAAATAGCAGAATAAAGTAGTAGAAGCAACGGGTTAGAAAGCATACTTACCTGGCGTAGGGGTCAACCATGATCAACAAGGTGGTTCCCCCGGGATGAGGCCCTTCCATTGCACTTGGGTCGGGCTGACCACTGCGATTATCCCTAATGCGGATAACTCGGGCGCAAAATTTTTGTTTTTCGGGACTGCGTACGCGCCGTCCCGTTTTAAATTAATCAAAACATAAAATTCTTTATTAATAATTATTTAAATTTGCATAATAATTTATAAGATACAATAAATTATTTGTGTTTATTCTTGTAGAGCTACAAACATGCTTGAAAGATTTTTACGAATTAATTTTTTTAAAAAGCGTATTTCTTTCTCTTAAAACTAAAATGTTTTCTATATTAAATATTTTTTTAATATTATAAACGGTAAACTTATATAACTTAATCTACAAAAAGGTTTAATTTTTGAATTAATAAATACTAAAATTATATTCAACATCTATTTCATTCAAAAAATATCCCCCTTTTCATTAACTAAATTAACGAAGAATAATTACTTATTACTTTGCTTGTCAATCATTTTTAAACCCTTTAGAAACAAATTATTATTATGGTGTTGACTAAACAAATCCGATTGGTATCATAATGTTATGCGATTGATGTTTCTATACCAATTAAAGCTACTAAAGCTTCCTGTTTATTAATAATTAGATCCTAACAAATACAGATTAAAGTTTTTTATTACATTTTCCTCTGTTATAATAATTTATTTAAACTATTTAATTATTAGCACCGTTCAGTTTAAAATTCATTTAGGATTTTATCGGGTCGAAGTGTCTGCGACGATGTTTTGTTTTCCTGTAATGTAAAATTTGTTTTGCTTAAATGTACCATCTGACAATTATTTTTTAACTATTTAGAAATAAAATAGTATACGCACGATCGAACCTGTCTAATGGGCAAAAAATAAGGAAGGTGAGGGAAAAGTGCATTATGAAAACAAATATTGGAAAGAAAATTTTAGGAATGAACCCTCCAGTATTTTTCGTTTCCTATGCAGCTTAGTTAACGAGATCTATTGAGTTTATCACCTTCTTGCCTGTAATGTAAATATTTTATAAAAATATCTCATTTTTTAGTTAATATTTTACATAATTTAAAGTAGACATTTTATCAAAATGTAATTTTTGAAGTCGAGATTTTCAAATTTTTGAAATATTTCAAATAATTTCAGACAAATTTTGATAAATTTATAAAAATCTAGTGTGCAAAGTAGGAATTTTTAGGAAATTTTGGTCTTGAAATGTAATAAATTTTCTTTTTAATGTCGACTTTTTAGATAAAATCTCATTTTTAAAGTCGATTTTTTGGAAAATCTTGGTTTTAATGTTGAAAATGTAATATCTTTTTAGTACTCATATTTTGCTAAGTCAGGCGTTTTTTTATTATTTGTTTTCTTCTCTTTGTATTTCAATTAGTTCGTTTGCGGTACTAATATTTATAAAATTTGCAGGATTTTTCAGTAAAGTTTGTTTTTTCAATAAGTTACAAATTCAATCTTCAGAGAGTAGTTTATAACTTTTCCAAAGGGATAAAAAAATATTTTGTCTGCGGTTATGGTTTTCTTCGTAATGGCTATTTTATTAATACTAACAACTTTTACGAAGTGTATAAAAATAACTAATGTAATTAATTGTTTCTAATTCCCATTCGTAATTAAGAATTATACAAAATTTTATGTTTTGATTAATTTAAAACGGGACGGCGCGTACGCAGTCCCGAAAAACAAAAATTTTGCGCCCGAGTTATCCGCATTAGGGATAATCGCAGTGGTCAGCCCGACCCAAGTGCAATGGAAGGGCCTCATCCCGAGGGAACCACCTTGTTGATCATGGTTGACCCCTACGCCAGGTAAGTATGCTTTCTAACCCGTTGCTTCTACTACTTTATTCTGCTATTTGAGTAAAGAGGAGCTAGTTAACTCTAGCGCCATCTCTGGGGATTCTCTAAAGTTGAGAGTATTAAGAAAGATGAAGTCTGGCTGACTAGTAGGCCAAGAATTATTAATATCGATCTTTGTAGGAATGTTAAAAAGTTTTGTATTAGTTATTTTTATCAAATTAAATTGTTTAGTTTTTATATAATCTGCATTAGAAGAATAATTAGTATTTTAAGATATTATAACCATTATACTTTTTGTTGCGTAATAAAACTAATTTGGGCATGAAATAGGTTGTCAAATATTTTATAAACGTTTCAGTTTTTTTAATACATTAGACATAGATGAAAGATTTAAATAAAAAAATTCTACATTAAAGGAAAACAAAACATCGTCGCAGATACTTTGCCCCGTCCAAAACGTGAATTTTTTTAATAGGTTCATCTTTATTAAACTTTTTTTAATTTATTTTAATCAGCAATTATATTAATAATAATATTTACGTCAGAGTGGTATACAATATGTTTTAATTTTAATTGTGACGAATGTTTATGCCCTCTTTGTTGCTCTAATTACTATGTTAACAAAGATTTTATCTCCTGAGCTTTTGATGCTGAAAACTGTATAAACATTAGTACCGCGAACGAACTAATTGATACACAAAGAAAAGAAAACAAAGTAATAAAAAAACAGTTGTATTTAGCAAAACGGGAGTACTAAAAACATTGACATTTTTAACATTAAAGTTAAAATCTTCTAAACTCCCGATTTTAAACCTTTCAAGCATGTTTGTAGCTCTACAAGAATAAAGACAAATAATTTTTTTGTATCTTATAAATTATTAGTCATATTTAGTAATAGTTAGTAACGAATTTTATGTTTTGATTAATTTAAACCGGGACGGCGCGTACGCAGTCCCGAAAAACAAAAATTTTGCGCCCGAGTTATCCGCATTAGGGATAATCGCAGTGGTCAGCCCGACCCAAGTGCAATGGAAGGGCCTCATCCCGGGGGAACCACCTTGTTGATCATGGTTGACCCCTACGCCAGGTAAGTATGCTCTACGTTGCGTTTCTCTCTCTACTTTACATCACTCGTTGAGTATAACGAAGACGGAGGTCTGATTTAATTTTGGCGCCCTCTGTGTTCATTTAAAAAAGTCCAATAAGGCTAAATATGGTCGTTGTGTAGTTAGATTATAAAAAAACTCTCTTAAGATTGTAAATGAATAGTTTGGTGTATATCAAATTAATTTTTGAATTGTAATTAGTGCACAGTAATAGATGTTAAATAATATCACGTATTATCCACAGGTCCTGTCATAATAAAACAGTTCGTCATAAGATTCCTACGTAAACTATGTATTTTATTTAATATCGAAAACTTGCTTGTTTTTGCACGTTTCATAAATTGTAACTCTTACAAAATATTTACTTATTTTTTATGTTATTTACACAAACCTATTTAGAACAATATTTGCCATTCAGGAAAATTTTCTAATAAGTTAATTTGATCCAATTGATCTAAAATCAGCTAGTAGCGTGGGCTGCTTAGAATTAGTATCAAATGTATTCTCTAAAAATTAAATGTAATGATTACATCGTGTAATTTTCTCATTGACTAATTGTAAAATGAGGTCTTATTGATATTTAATAGTCAAATATCGATATTTGTTAATATAATATTAATCGCTTTTTCAATGGGGTTACTGGGGAATGAACTATACTCAGATAATTAAATAGTTTCCCAAAACTAAATTGTTTAGTTAAAAAGTAATTACTAAATTTAATGGTTTATTGATTAAATAACTGTCCACGACTAACTTAATAACTGTTGTTTTTTAATGAAGAAAAAGTAACAGACAAAAAATTAAGAAACAAAACAGGAATTCCGAATAATATAATTAATAACCCCTCATCAATTTCATGAATTTAGAAACAAGTACATGCGTTTTCTTAATATTTTCTTAATCACTACTAACTATAAAGTATCCAATAAACAGTAACCAACTTTAAAATCAGTACAGACACTAATTTTTTTTAAACAAAATAAGTAATTTGGCCACAAGATACGAAATTTAAGTTAACTCTATTATACAGAAGTATTAATCAGTATTTCTCTAATTAACACTGTATATTTACAAAAATAATCTCTTTCGAAATGTTCTAGTTAAGACACTAAATGTATTTGTAAAATATTTATTCTTTTCGTTTGACATGATGACACAGAAATGTTGGTTGTCTAAATTTACAAACGAATTACTCGTGAGAAAAAGCATTTGATAATAATTTATATTTCTCAATTTGATTTTAAATTATTTAATTATCAGCATATTCTATCGGGCGAGGTAGGTTCAGTTTATTAAAAAAAAATTATTTAAATTATGATCGGGACGAAGTGTCTGCGATGATGTTTTCTTTTCCTGTAATTTAGAATTCATTTTGTTTAAATTTAAGTAACGTTATATGAATATAATTTTATAGTTTCCGATAAATTGGGAAGATTTTAGAAACATTTTTCAGTAAACATTGTTTTTTTTAATAAGTTACAAATTCATTCTTCAGAGACCAATTTATAATTTTCCCAAGGGATAAAAGTTGTTAATTTCAATTGATTCTACACGAACTGTTTAGTTTAATAAAGATGTATTTCAAAAAATTGTATTTCAAGTATCAGCCACGAAGTTTTTTCTTCCCGCAATGTAGAATTTGTTTTATGTCCACCATCAAAAAGTCAATAGGTAAAATCTTCGTTAATATAGTCATTAGGGCATAAATATTTAAACATACAGTACACTAATCTGACGAAAATACTTTTGCTAATATGATGATTGCAGATTAAAATAAACTTAGAAAATTTTAATTAAGATGAATATATTAAAAAAATAGTTTTGTTTGGGAAAAGGGTCTGCAATGATGTTTTCTCTTCCCTTAACGTAAAATTCGTTAAGTTTAAAGCTTCCATCAAAAAGTCAATAGGTATAATCCTCGGTAATATAGTGGTTAGTGCAACAAAAAGGACGTAAATATTCATCACAATTAAAATTAAAACACACAGTATACCATTCTGACATAAATACTAAATACTTGTGCTAAAATGATTGTTGATCAAAATAAATTTAGAAAAGCTTAATAAGGATGAATCTAATAAAAAAAACATATTTTGATCTGGATAAAGTGTTTGCAATCATGTTATCTCTTCCTTTAATGTAAAATTCGTTCTATTTAAAGATTCCATGAAAAAGTCAATAGGTATAATCCTCGGTAATATAGTGGTTAGTGCAACAAAAAGGACGTAAATATTCATCACAATTAAAATTAAAACACACAGTATACCACTCTGACATAAATACTAAATACTTGTGCTAAAATGATTGTTGATCAAAATAAATTTAGAAAAGTTTAATAAGGATGAATCTAATAAAAAAAACATATTTTGATCGGGATAAAGTGTTTGCAATCATGTTATCTCTTCCTTTAATGTAAAATTCGTTCTGTTTAAACATTCCATGAAAAAGTCAATAGGTATAATCCTCGGTAGTATAGTGGTTAGTATCCCCGCCTGTCACGCGGGAGACCGGGGTTCGATTCCCCGCCGGGGAGGGTTATTTTTTTCCTAAAACAGGGGTATTTTGTTACTTATTATTTAGTTTTTTTTTGCTTTTGAAAGATAATCATTGTGTATCTTGAAATTTTTTTAAATAAGTATATATTGTATACACACAATATAATGCAATACAGACAAACAAACGAATATTTTCCAATTATATTTCTATCTAGCACGAGATGTCGCTAGTACTCGCCATCACCTTTCAACGTAACTGAGATTCTTAAGTATCGGCAGAAACGGTAGCAAGATCAAGATCATACTTCACAGGATCATTTCTGTAGTATATCTTCGCATACTCTCTACTCAAACGTAGAGTTGTCGCAACCATGATGACGAGATATAGTTTCGTGTCCTGAGCGTGAGGCAGACATTTTGCGAGTTTTTATTATTTGCGAAATTGTCAACGATGATCGTTCACTCGCTTCGGCGTGTAATGGACGCGAAACAGTCCGAGTGGTTGCATTTTTAATTTATACAAACATAATTGATTAGTATTTAATAGGTTCAAATGCCATAATGTATTATATATTTTTTAGGGCGAGGACGCAGTTTCATTTTGTTTAAAGCTTCACTAGGTTCAATTACGTGATAATTTTAGTGAACAAATGAACATTATGATTTACTAGTTTAAAGTAGTATGTTTTAAGAACTTACTTTTTATTTGTCCTATTATTTAAATGTGGTTGAAGTAACTCAGAAAAACTGGTTCAAACTCAAAGATAAATAGTACACGTCTTTGTGAATAATTGAAATATTTTCATTTATTATTCAGAATTTTTTTTATTCTAGTAAGCAATAGATTTAAGAAATATTGGTTGTATTTCTATTTAACTATAATTTAAAATCATTTACCATCTTTCTAATTCACCCTGTATATTTACAATATTTATTTTCTGTAATGTGATAGAGTAATGTTGGTTGTCTAAATTTATAAACAATCACTCATGAGATGAGATAAAAACATTTCAAACACATAATAATAATTTGTAAGTTGAAGGACAATTCAAACACTTAATTATTTATGCAAATTGAAGTACTTACTATTGGTTTTCTATTTTTTTTTCTAATTTCTTCTCTAAATGATTTTCCTAAGTCAGTCAATGAGTTTTCTTGTGGTAATGCCAATAAGTTTGCTAATATTCTTTCATTTTTGTTTATTTCATATTGTTTTTAAGGTACTTTTTTAAGCAATTTCCACTCTTTTTTCTTCTTTTTAATTTCTTCTATTTCATTGCTCTTTGTGTTTTTGTTTTCTACTATTATAATATTTAATTAACAGCATATTTTAGTAGAAGCAAAGATTTATTTAATCCGCTACAATGTTTTCTTTTCTTTAATGTTTATTTTTATTTTTTGCTGCTGCTAATTAATTATTTAACTACATTTTCTGAAATACGTATTGTTTTGTGTTTGTAATTAATAAATTAAATCTATAAAATATTTATTTTTGTTTGATATAATGATTCAGTAATGGTGGTTGCCTAAATTTATAAACGATTGAAAAATTTTTTAATTTCACTGGAAGAGGATTTACAAACTTTGAAAGTCAATAACTGGAATTAGAAGATAATTTCATTTGATATTCGAAGTATATAATTACAATAAAACAGTAATTGCACCCCGCCTCTGATTTCTGGCATTGGGCTCACATTTTAGTCATTTATTCGCTTATTTTTGCAAATAAAAAATAATAAAGTCGAATCGATGGATGTGCCCAAACTACAATGAACTTTCCTTGGTAGTTTTTCGCGAGAAGCGGGGAGAAGCTATTGTGGAGTCGAGAAACGAGGAAAATTAAAGAAATGAGTTTTCCGAATGTCTGAATGCATTTTATTTCGTTTTCGGTTTTCAGCGTTTGAAGTCTCTTTTTGAAGAGAACGTTGCTTTTAGCAATGTTATAATCGTAAATGGAACGGCGAATTCAAAGGGTATTAGATGACGTTGTTGTGTTTAGATATTATTTACCTAAAGAAAATGAGTTAGAGGCTGTAGCGTAATGAGGTTTTGAAATATTTTTGCTAATAGTAGAAATGTTTAATTAAAAAAATGGAAATATTATAACTAATCACGTTTTATTATGACGATTTTGAAATGATAATGGTAATGAATTTCATACAATTTTATATTTATAAATTGTTGTGTGTTACTTTTTATGGGTTAATTGGTTTTTAGAAAATATTGAAAACTTATAAGTAATACAGACAAAATAATTACAATTCTTTTGCTTACTTTGTTTTTTTTTATAATATGTAATTATATATATCTGAAATTCTTAAATTTTCATGTCACTAACTTGTTTTTTTCTCCTTTGTTATTTGTTTAATTTCCACATATCTAAGCTATATATTAATTTCTGAAGTTAAAAAAATTAGCAGTTTTAAAGATGATGATTAAATCAATATATAAAGAGAAATCCTAAAATATTGATTTTTGGCTAGATAGACCATCATCATTAATATTGTCTCAACCTTTATTGTTAGAGAACTAAAGTGAATAAAACAATATTTTTTTTGTTTTATTTATTTGAATACAATCTTTTTTAATAAAGATTCGACTTAGATAAAACTTAACTTTAATCATCAAGTAATCTTATTAAATGTTTGCTTTTAATTTTGCTTTTTCTTTAACCCCAGGGTGAGTTATAAGTAGATTTTTTCATATAACTAATTTTTTCTTTACAATTTCAAATAAGAAGTAACAAAAAAACATATTTTGTATTCTGTTCTTTTAATAACTATTATTTTTAGTTCTTCTGTTTATGGTGTTCCAACTACTTTAAAGTGTTTAAATAGTACTTCGTACACTTTAGAGGATTTTATTAATGTTTAAAGGACTTAAAACTCTTTAATTGCATTTAATGCTCTTTTAAAGGAGTTCAAATCCTTTTAATAAACGAATTTAAAGAAATTTCACTGTTTAAATTTTAAATTACAAATAATATTTGTTCCCTTTTATAGTAAATTTAAAAAAATACTAATTTAAAGTAATTTCGACTTTCTTAGCTCAAATTTAAAATATTTTTGTCTTTTTCGGACTAAATTCAAATCTAAAAAAATCTTTTACATTCAATTCCAAATGGTTTTTTGTAATTGTTATTATTGTGTTTTTAATAATAATTTAATGAAATATTCAAATCTGTTTCTTTCAATTTTAAATCAATTTCGACTTTTTTTTAGCCTAATTTCACTGGGTTAGTCCAATTTTAAGAAATTTTTATTTTTTAGTCCAAATTCAAAGATATTTTGATTTTATTTTAAATTTAAAGAAATTTCAACTTAGTTCCTCCCAAATTTAAAATAATTTGAACTTTTTAGTTCAAATTTAAAGCAGTTTCATTTTTTTAGTCCAAATGTATGGTATTTTCGATTGTTTTAATCCAATTTAAAGAAATTTCGACTTTTTTAGTTCAAATTTAAATTTTTTTCACTTTTTATCCAATTTAATTTTTTAATCCAAATGTAAAATAACTACGACATTTGATTTTGAAATTTAGTGAAATACTAACTTGGTACCTCTCACATTTAAAATAATTTGGACTTTTTTAGTTCAAATTTTAAGCAATTTGACCTTTCTTTAGTCCAAATTTGAAGTATTTCCACATTTATGTGTTCAAATTTAAAGCAGTTTCGTTTATTTAGTCCACTTTTAAAATATCTTCGAATTTTCAAGTCCAATTTACTCTTTTAGTCCAAACTTAAAGTAATTTCTATTTCTAAATTTAAAAAAATTCTAACTATGTCCTCATCAGATTTAAAATAATTCCAACTTTTTTTAGCCCAAGTGTAAAGTTATGCAACGAGTAGAGCCGTTTCTGAAACTAAAAACTATTTTTAATAAATCAAAAATTTGATGGTAGTAAATAGTAATTTCAAGATTTTTTTTTAATTTTAAAAGAAGGCCTCGCCTTATCCAACGTCTGAGAGATATCTAGAAATAGCTACTGCGTTTTAATAATATTTATTATTATGAATCTCTTGAATAAATTATTTAATAAAATTTAAATACTAGCGTTCCATATATAATATATTTACATGTGTGATAAAATAAACTATTTTTAAAGTCTTGAAACTAATAGAGACCAATATTACCAACAATATTTAAAAAAAAATATTGAAATTATTGTTTGAAAAAAAAACTAACTAAAATTTTCAATCCAATTATTGCTCATTATATTTTTAAAATGTGATCTATTTATTTTCCAATAAAATCAGTTAGTTAAACAACATTTTTTTATGACTAACCGATAACCTTTTCTTTAAATCTCGAACCTATTATTGACCCAGTTAATACACCCTGTAAATACAAAATTCAAATTTATTTTAACGAAAATCCAAAATAATAATTTTCATTGCACCGTAAAACGATCATTTATCGATCGTCCTCGGTATAAACCACATTAACGGTTGTTATCAAACCGAAAGCAGTGAATATTTTATCACTTACTCTAAACAAAAAAAAACGATATGCACAATTTCACTCATCATGCGCTCTTCTCGTTATTTCTGCTCTCCTGATACTAATTATTACTATTTAATATTAACAAATAGTTAAATATTTAGTTTTTTTGTTGTAGTTTATTTTAGTTTGAATTATTTACTGTATGCAATTCTTGGAATTATTATTAAGTCATTTTTAAGTCTTATCTTGGATTGACAATAATAGTCAATGTCAATGTAGTTATTGTGTTATTTTGTAAGAGGCCAAATGAAAAAATAAAAAGAGATGTCAGTTGTCGACTGGCAAATGTCAACTACCATTTTTCAGAAATGTCAAACATGGCAATATTGAAAAACATGTTTTCATCTATTTATTTTTTCCTTAAATTTATTTTTCACTTTAAATGGTTTTCACTCAACAATGCTAAACGTTTGCACTGTGACGTCACACAGCATTAAAGCAGTTTCTTTTTTTTTGTCCAAATTTAAAATATTTTCGATTTATTTAGTCGAATTTAAAGAAATTTTGTTTTAGTCTGAATTCAAAGTAATTTCGATATTTTATTTTAATATTTAAAGAAATTACAATGTGACTCCTCTCGAATTTAAAGCAATTTCGACTTTTTTAGTCCAAATTTAATGTATTTTCGAAATTTTTGTCCAATTTAAATAAATTTAGTGTTTTTTAGCTCGAATTTAAAGATATTTCGACATTTTATTTCAAATTAAGACACCAACTTATTTTTTCTCAAATTTAAAATATTTTGGACTTATTTGCTAAAATTTAAATCAATTTCCTATTTTTTAATCCAAAGTTAAAGCAATTTTCCCTTTTTAGTCCAAATTTTAATCAGTTTTGTGTTTTTACCCCAAATTAAAATATTTTCCAATTTTTTAAGTCCAAATTTAAAGCAATTTCGCCCTTTTCACACCAAATTTTAAGTAGTTTGGATTTTTTAGTCCAAATTAAGGGTATTTTAGAAATTTTTGTTCAATTTAAAGAAATTGTGACGTTTTAGTTCAACTTTACAGGTATTTCAACATTTCTTTTTCAAATTTAAATACCAACTTTATTTTTATCAAATTTAAAATATGTTGGACTTCGCCTTTTTTAGTTCAAATTTATATTTTATTTTTTTAGTCAAAATTTTAAACATTTTCGATTTTTTAGTGCAATTTAACGAAATTTTGTTTTTGTCCAAATTCAAAGAATTCCGATATTTTATTTTAAAATCTAAAGAAATTACAATTTGGTTCATCTGAAATTTAGAACAATTTCGACTTTTTTAGTACAAATTTAAATATATTTCTACATTTTTCTTTCAAATATAAATACCAACTTGGTTCCGCTCAAATTTAAAATATTTTGAACTCAATTAATTTGAAATTTTTCTGTTTTTCTGTTCGTCAAAAAGAATTAAAGAACATACGTTCCAATTAATATTTTGGATGGTAGAAAAAACTCGGCGGGATTAGAACGGGAAAAATGTAAACTATTTCCATTTCCAAATAGCATTTTTTTTGTTTCGATACATTTTCCATTACATGTTCAGCGGGAAAATCCATCGGCAAATGAAAAAAGTGCGAAAATGGCAACGAGTGGAGCTTCATCTCCGCTCATTTTATCGATTTGAATTTGTTTTTTATATTTTTAAAAACGAACGCTAAAAATGGTAACAAGGACGTAGCAGATAATTTTTAATTCAAGGTGTGCATCATTTAAAGAAATAGAAATAGATTTTGAATCATTTTGCGGTTTTGGCAGTTAAATTGTCATTTGGATTTTATATATTTTCTTGATTAATCTTACAATATAAGAGTGTTATGTAAACTAGTTGTCATAATTTTGGATATAAAATCTCCAGTTAATTTTTTGTCTTGTATAGTTTCGAATTATTTAATTTTGATTTTAAATAAATTGCGTCTTTTTTAATTTAAATAAATGTTGACTTTTGCGATCAAATTTAAATTTTGATTTTTTACATTCAAATTCAATTAAATTGTATTTTTTGTAATTTTAATAATTGTTTTAGAAAACTCTTCTTTTTAAATTCAAATAATTTTCGTATATTTAAATCCAAATTTAACAAAATTCCATTTTTTAAATTTTGAAAGGTAAAAGTTTCTCTTTTTAAGTTCAAATTTCAATAAGTTCCGTATTTTAAATCGAAATTTAAGAAAATTTGAATTTTTATGTTTTAAGTTTAAATAGATTCCAATTTTTTATTAACAAAATATGTAAAATTTTAAAAGGAATGGTATTCAAATAATAAAAGCTTTTATTAATAAAATATTAAATATATTAAAATGTTTTAAACCTTCTTAATGTTTTTTTAAAATATTTAATCAGAAAGGAAATTAAAAAATGAAACGCGCGTTTAGATAACGTTAAAACGACGGATTATTTGGAAATATTTAGTACATGTTTTTGAACATATTTCACACAAAAGACATTAAAACTAAAAAACAAGAAGAGTAGTAAAAATATTAATGAAAGATATTAATATATTTTATAAAAAGCATGTTTTTATCCAGACAAAGTGTCTACTACAATGTTTTCTTTACCTGTAATGTTCATATCTTATATTTGTTATATTTGTTGCTGCCACTAATTCCCTACTTTTTTAATTTATTTTTGAATGTTTCTTATTGTTTTGGGGTATTTTTGTCAAATACTTTTACATTTTCTTTTCTTGTTTTTAACTTCAAGAGTAAGAAAAGAAAATTAAACATTAAAGGAAGAGTAAACATTGTAGCAGACACTTCGTCCGGATTAAAATGAAATAATTTACCGTTACATTGGTCCTTCATTCTATTTTTTGTTTTCCGTTATTATAATAATTTATATACCTCAATGTAATTATAAATTGTTAAATCGGTGTCCAAAGTGAATGAGTATAAAATACATGGATGGAGGATATGTTCAGTGTTTTTTAATGACAAAATTTAGCAAATTGCATCGTGCTTTTGTAAGCAATGAATAATGGACAAGTGAAATATAAATTATGTTTCTTTTACTTTAAGGTAGGAAGGGATTTGCGATATAACCAACCCCTTAATAAATTAGAAATTAGTTAATACTAACGACCATTGTGTTTCCAATATAATTCAGAGATTTTGAACAATTGTAACAAAGCAAATTTTTGTCCACCCAATCCTTTCGTACTTCCAAGTACCAATTGAACTTGTCAACGGTGATGGCTTCACCCGATTCAAAATTCGAGACGCGTTGACTTATTCTCTTTATTTCTTTCTCCTTTCTTTTCGTATCTCGAAGAATAGCGCATTTTTCCTTCGGCAATTCGGGCTCCGAAGTCGCTATAATCCGCCTTAGCTTCCTCATTTTGGTCCCAATGCCGCTATAAATGGGATAAAGCGGATTATTATTTGTTTGTTTTTTCTATATTCTTTGATAGGTGTTGAACGATCGGGATTTTAAATGCTAATAACTTTTCTTTTCGTCATTAAAACTTTTAGGAATTGATTGGAGTGTGTTTACTTATCATTTTTCAAGTGAGAAACTCATTTAGGAAGATAAATATTTGTTTCGCTTAAGCGGTCTTACTTTTATAAAATGTTAGAATTGTGTCTAATTATCGAATTAAATTTAATTGGATATTCTTGAATAGTTACTATTTTTTGAATCGACCTTTCGGTTTGATTTTCACAGGCGAAACGAAATTAAAAAACTACAAATTAAGAAAATCTACATACAAGGTAACATTTGTAAAAATTTTGAAATTATAGAGTTTTTCATAATTCTGATGCTTTTGGGATATATTTTAAAATATATTGATACTTTATATTCTAATAAGAGATATTAAGAGTTTGGATTTATCAATTTTGTTTCTTATTTATCTCTTTGCATTGATGGTAATTTATATTTATATCCAATTACCATGTTTTGCTAGATAACTACATTGTTGTCAATATTATTTGTTTCATAACAATTTTAATTTATAATAATGCTTGTAAATGTAAAGTTATTTAAATAAGTCTTAATAATAATATTTGGCTAAATATTTACAAAGAAAAACGTTATTTAAAGCTTTACAATACGTTACTGTTATATTCGTTTATTTCCATCTCTTCATGAAAATATGTATTCGCCCATCTTTATAAATCTATGGACAAAATTCCACCTCGAGTTCTACCTCAACTTCAAACAAGCCATACAATGTGGCAGTGTTGCCAAACTTACCTTAATATAGACACTAAAATATTTTATTGAAAACAGATGTTTATTTTTGGGTGAATTTTAGTTTTTATTAAAGGTAAAATATTTAATTGTAATCTGGACCAAGTGTCTTTCTGAAATATTCCTATCTTTTCTTTTTTGGTACCACTATTTCTCTATTTTTTTGACAATGAAGACTTGTATCGGTTGGAATATTTATAATAAAAAAATCAAGTCTGTGTATGAAATGTTGTCAATTTCTTATATCGTATCTGACGATACCTAACCTATAAAAGATAATATTAAAAAAAATGTTTTAATCTTGACGAAGCATCTGCTACAATGTTTTCTCTTCCTGTAGTATCCCCGTCTTTTCTTTTTTGCCGGCCCTAATTCATTAAATAAATTTATTTGATTTTTATGTATTTCATACTGCTTCGAGGTATTTTTTCATTCTATGATAATACCAATTAGCATATAAAACTTAAAATTTGTTCCATAGAAACTAAATGATGGTTGTAAATTCTCAATTTTAAACTATTTAATTATCAACATATTCTATTGAGAATGATCTCAGCAGTTTAATAAAAAAAAGTTCACGTTTTAATCTGGACAAAGTGTCTACTACAATATTTTTTCTGCCTGTAATATTCCTATTTTTTGACTTTTATAAATTTCATATTGTTTTTCGGATATTTTTTACTCTGTGGTAACTTGAATTAGCATATAAAGCTCAAAATTGTGTCCATGGAAACTAAATGATGGTAGTGAATTCTCAATTTTAAATATTTTAAAAGATCACATTTTAAGCCGGACAAAGTGTCTGCTACAATATTTTTTCTTCCTGTAATATTACTGTTTTTTCTCTTTTGCTACCACTAATATTCCTTAACGAGGTATGTTTTTTTACTTTTATAAATTTCATATTGTTTTGGGGATATTTTTTACTCTATAGTAACTTGAATTAGCATATAAAGCTCAAAATTGGGTCCAGGAAAACTAAATGATGGTAGTGAATTCTCAATTTTAAATATTTTAAAAGATCACATTTTAAGCCGGACAAAGTGTCTGCTACAATATTTTTTCTGCCTGTAATATTCCTGTTTTTTCTCCTTTGCTACCGCTAATACTTTAACGAGTTATGTTTTTTGACTTTTATAAATTTCATATTGTTTTTGGGATATGTTTTACTCTTTGATATCTTCAATTAGCATATAAAGCTCAAATTAACTTCCACGAAAACCGAACGATGGCAGCAGATTCTCGTTTTTTCCTAAATTACTTCCACATCGGCAATACCGAAACGGGCTGAACTTCTAAGGCCCCCGTTACGCCTGCGCCGCCCATGGTTTCTCAACGCACACCGACTAGTCCACAAGTTGGAAACTGCCGCTTCGAATGCTCGGATATTTCGTACAATGAACTTATTACTTTTAAACAATATCATAAAGTGTGCCCAACGTAATATCGATACGTCACTGATTTTCGGGGGTGTGAAATAACCTTAAAGACGTTCGTTTTCGTTGCGTGCAAAAAAAATTTGAAAACTCGATTGTTTGTATAAATTCTAGGAAGAAAAGTGTTTTTGTGCTGTGAGAACGTTACAAACCGACCTTTTTTTTTTTGAAGGTTGTTAACGTAAAAATGACTAATTGTGGGTGTTTGAATGCCACCGAGCTACGTGCTGGTAAATATATTTAATTGTTCAAATTTCGTTCGGTGCAATTAGTTATGACGTAGTTGCGTACTTTTTTAAACGATTCAAAAATAATTTAACGGATATATTTTTGTCTTACGGAGCTGTAAGCCAAGAAAGATTCAGTCGAAAGTAGGTAAAGCACTGTATTATCGAAAAATGATCTTTATATCGTTTGCGCATAAAAGTCTCGCACTGCATTCTCGTTTTATTTTAAACGAACTTGCTCTAGTGCAAGTTTGTTGTAAATATAGTATTGTATACAGGGAGTTTCGATCCGTCGGTCCATCTATTAATACGGGCACTTGGGCGTGATCAATACATTTTTTTATTAAAAAAAGAGAAAGTTCCATTTCTTCAATTATTTGCAATATTAATTGAATTAAATGAAAGTAGAGCGTCAATTCGAAAAATAAATGTTTTCATCAAAAACATTCTTAGGACAGACTGGGGAGCAAATATAACCAATCTAAATAGAGAGAAGTTTTTTTTGTATGACTGCTGAAAAGTAAAATTTGTAAATAAAGTCCAGTAACTATTTACTTCACAATAAACTGATTTATCTCTTCTCAATTTTCCATTGTTTGATTTTATTAAAAACACTGAAATTACCGAAACTTTTCTTATTCTTATTACTCCAAAAGTTTATTGGAAGCTTAATCTAAACATATTCTTCGCTCTAATCTAAATATAACGAACTATGCTCATTGAATGGTAATTTTAGAATTTCGTAGATACTTTCGTAAACACACAGAAAAGTGTACGTCATTTTAAAATCGGAGAAACATCGAGTGTTTTCATTTCGTAAGTATTAAATATCTGAGAAACTCGGAAAATCTTCTCAAAGTTAAGAAAATAAATTGATTGAGTTGTGGTTTAGATTAAATTTTCGATAATTATTAAAAATGGAAATTTAGAGAGAAAAGTTTGAATCGATTTAACATAGATTCTATATAAAATTTTGCAAAATAAACGTTTACTATTACAACCCCTTAAAAAACAATTTTTTATTTTTTTACTTCTTTGAAGTTGGACTAAGACGAAATTTCATTAAATTGGACTAAAAAAGAAATTACTTTAAACTGGGACTAAAAAAAGTGAAATTGTCTCAAATTTAAACTAAAAAATCTAAATTATTTCAAATTTGAAAGAAATTAAGTCGGAATTTCTTTGAATGTGGACTAAAACGAATTTTCTTTAAATTGGACTAAATAAGTTGAAAATATTTGAAATTTGGACTAAAAAAGTCGGAAATACTTTAAATTTTGACTAAAAACGCGAAATTGCGTTAAATTTTAACTAAAAAAGTCCAAAATATTTGAAATTTGAGAAAAACCATGTTGGATATTTTTTAAATTTGAAAATAAGTTATTGATTTATTATTAACTAAAAATGTCGAAATTATTTTAAATTTGAAAGGAGCAATGTTGAAATTTCTTTAAATCGATTTTAAAAAGACAATAAAAACAATAAATATACAAGGATTACAGAAAAAATGCTCGAATTTAATTTAGAGTTTGTTTTTTCAATTTTAAAAATCAAAATGTCTTTGAATTAAGACTAAAAAAGTCGAAAATGCTTTTAATTTGGACTAAAAAAAGTCGAAGTTGCTTTAAATTTGAAATTTATTCAAATTTATTCAAATTTTATCAATGTTTTAAAGTTTAAAAAGCAAAATTTCTTTAAATCTCCATGTAGAGTCATAAATTAAATATAAATTTGATCTCAAAAGTCTAAATTTATTTAAATTTGTTTTAAACAGAATTTATTTAAATTTGTTTTAAACACAATTTATTTAAAATTTCATTTAAATAGACGGCGTTTTTTAAAAACCGGTGGGGATGATTTGTGAAGGTAAATTTTATATTCTTATTTTTTTCGTAAAAAGAAAAATTTAAATCTAGAAACACATTTAATTAAATGGAAGCCATAATTTACCTCCTTGAAAAAAATCTTAAAGCGAATAATCTTTATTATAAATTGCTACTTCTATATTTGAATAAAATGAGAAGGAAAATTTTCAGGTAATAAAAATATTATTTTTAATATAATATAATCTTCTAATTAGCTTCTTGACTAAAAGATTGCATTTTTCTAGAAAAGAATATTTAGATAATTCCCCTAATGCTTTTATAATATAAATCCCTACTAATTATTTTGTGAAAAGATAAAACTTTCTATAAAATAATATTTTTATAATAAAATTTTGCGTCACGGTAATTTAACATGTTATAAATTAAAGAAATTCATCGCAAAATTAATATTGATTATGGAGATTATTACTAAATTATCAATATTTTCTAAAAAAAATTTCAGTTCAGGTAAAATTCTTAAAATTGGATAATAATGATAAGCGCGTGTTAAGCTCATGTTAGTATTGTGATTTCAAATTCTCTCAACGCCATTGGGTGAGCAAATGAGAAATAATCAGGGTGGTATTAGCTCAATTGGCAACTTCAAAAATGTTGGCAGTATTTTTTTGTGCAATTCTAAATTTTGTTTTTTTTGCATAACGTTCTTGTTGTTGTTGTCAGTGATTTCCTTTTGTTAGAATATTTTATATGGGCATAAGTTTTACAACCAAAAATTACCCTAAGTTGGATTCTTACTAGATAAATCTGCAATAGTGTATAAACCCTGGGACAACCTGTATGTATATGATTTCTAAAGGGTGATACAATTTTAGTGTATTTCCTATATGGAGTGCTATAAATTGAAATGATCTTATCCAATGTTTGTTATTGTCTCGATGGAAATTAAAAAGGTGAATTGTATTCAAACTATTCGAGTGACTTCATCGCGGAATATGCGGTCTGAATAAATAATCATTAACAATTTATAATTATTATCGCAGAAGTTTGGTTTCGGATAAATAAAGTATCGTATCTAGGTTAAGAGTTTCCTATTTTTTTTTTAATATCTTGTAATGTCAGTATTTCTTTCGAAAAATTAATTGTAACGAATTCTAAAAATATCTAATCTAATCGCAGGTACACGCAAACGTTAATTTATGCTTTTGTTAGTGTTCCTTATGTAGTCAAATAATTATTTGTATATTTAATGGAAAACAAGAGACAGTGCAGGACACAAATTTATTCTTAATAGCGCATATCGGACAAAATATCAAATTGCAATTAGTTGTTTATTTACATTTTAGCGTACTTGGACTTACTTCCATTTGCAGTGTAAATATACCGTTCGCTGGAATAAACGAAACTCTATTATTAACTAATCAATATTAGAAACAACAAATTTTTAAAATTATAGCGTGCTGTGGCATAAAGTTTCGGCCCTTGAATGGCCCCTCTTCATCATAGTTTTTTAAATGTAAAAGAAAATCTAACTTTTATCATAACTTAAGAATTTAATTCACAATTAAAAAACGAAAAAATGGGATAAATTCTTATAAAAGAAAATATTAAAGTTTCAATCTTAATGATTCTAAAAAAAATCAAAACCAGGAAATCAACAATTCAGTGGATTTGGTACAATTTTTAATAAAAGTAAAGAAATTGAATCCCAAAAATGAAACTAAATCAAATAGGAAAAAAATTGTTGGCTTATATTTCATAATTGTAGGTACAGGAAGAAAACAAAAATAGCCACCAATTTTGACTTTTGAGACAATTATATTTTAAAGTTTCAAACGATTTTATAAAATAAAATTTTCTTTATATTTGATATTTTTAACTTAATATTTCACTGCACTATTCCTTTTGAGCCATTTTATATTATTAACATTCGATAGTACTCGCTGAGATCAAAATGCACTAAAAACAAAAAAACGTACATTTTTTCTCTTTACTTGTATCATTTTTATTGCCTTGTGTTTATATTTTTTTATATTTTTTCCATTTATATTAAGATTGGTTTTTGGACGTCTATCATTTAAAAATAACATATTTGTTCCCACAATGAATCAAAGCAAATGATAATTGTAGGTTTTCTTAATTCTCATGTAACGTTTTATTTTAGTAACAATGACACCACAATTATTCAAGTTAATGTCCCAAGAATAAACATTATTACATCTACAAGACCGAAATTCTCTATAAAGTGTAATGTTTTTTTCTTCTTTTAATATATTAAAAGTTCTCCTAAAGAATTTTAATTAATTTATTATCATATTACCACCAATGAAAACAGTTATTTTTCATAACAACGATATTTTTATAAATAAAAATGTCATAATATATATTAAATAGTATAACAAAAATATTTAACTAAATAGGACTTTAATTTCTCAAACCTATTTATTTTTAGAGCTCATTAGCTAACATTTTGTGCGCTTCATCGATTACATAAACTAAAACGTATTTTAAATTAACACTTCAACTGCCACCGTTATTTTTATGACCGAAATATAAACATTAAGCCTGAAAATATTTCCAAATCTGATTTTATTTCCTCGAAAAACATTACAAGTAATTTAATCCGAGTCCTTCCTGGTTCTAATATTTCTAAACAGCCATAAGAACATCCCCAAAAACGAAAATAGCTTCCTACCGACTTCTGGTAATAAAAAAGGGTCGACATACGCAGACAATCCCTACAAAACAATATATAACACCCAAAGTCTTCCAGGGGTTCGCAGTTCTATCCCGTCAATAGAATCCCTGAAAATGTCCACAAGGATTTGCACGAATTTCAAATCGAAATCAAACAGGTTGTCGAGCAAATATTTTTTTAATAAATAGTTATTTCGAAATATAAATTTTTCTAAAATTGAAAATAAGTCGAAAACTTAACATTTGGGTAATAAGAGACTTTTAAAATAGTCCATTTTTTAATTTTTGTTTTGTTTTTTAGTGTATTAATAAATGGCTAAAAAAGAATAGTCAGACGAAAACTGAAATTAAAAGTATTATATACAAAGAAAAAACAAGAATAATCCACGCGTCTGCGAATTCTACAAAACACAAGGATTGTAATAAAATTTTATTTCATAAAATCTTTGGCAACGCAACGTTTCAAACTTAAAAATTTAGTTTCCTCGAAAAGTCAAAATCGGTGCTATTCTTCAATTAAAATTTTTTTAATGGAGCACCCTAAATTTCTTTACAATTTTTAAATCTCATGGTAACAATTTTTAATTTATCTCTTCAGATTGATAAAAAACAAAAATACTATGAAATTGTAAACGATAGCAATTTTTCCAAAAATCTCCTATTTATGAAATAACAAATACATTCCATACATTTGCTTTATACTATATTTTTTATTTGTTTGAACACCCTAAACGTTAGTTCATAGTTTGGTATTTATAATTAGTTCAAATGATGCCATCGATCGTCATTACAACAATTTTCAAATTATATTTATTACGTTTTTTCGATTATAAAATGTACATTCATATTTGGCATTTAAATAATTGGATGTAATAATTTTGTTTCGTCAATTCATATAAAATTTTGAATAAAAATGCATAAGAAAATAAAATTCAGAAATATGATTGATTTTTAAATGTTTTAGTATCGATATTAAAAAAATTAAAAACTTTGCAGTTCTAACATTTTTTAAGAAATTAGCCACCTTGTTCGATAAAATAAAAAACGCTTAAATTTGTCATGTTCAAAATTATTAAAATATCTTAGGAAGTGAGTGTAGATTAAATTTTATCTACTTTGACACGATTTTTCATACTGAGATAACACACTGCAAAATACTTGTTAATATCGAACCATGCAATAAATTTACATTTTTATAAGAAGGTCATTTTATTTATTATAATTTTAATTTCTAAATTATCGGTTCATTTTCATATTTCTGAATTCAACACTTACTTACTAAAGAATTTAAACCTTCGACCAATTTAACTTTCCTGAAGTTTAAATTTTAGAAATGCCACATACATATGTATCCAAGATTAAATATGTAAAATCCAAATGTAATTGCAAAAAATTGCTCTGGTCGTGCCGGGCTCCCAATCATTTGGAAATATTTGAAGCTCGAAGTGAAGCTAAAATGAAATTAATAAATAAATATTTGGTTGCTTAATGTTTCTGTTGATGAATTTAATAGCATAATAAAATCGTAATCACTAATCATGCATATAAATATATCATTTTCCTATCGAAATCGTTACAGTATTTTTCCTAATTTATCTCCAGTCATTCAAATATTAAACAATTTGTTCTCTAAAGTAGTTAAATAGTTTAACATACAATTATTGTATTCCACAATCTATTTATTTAAAATGTTTTAATGTAGCATTCTCCTTTATAAATTTAAAAATATTTTCTAGTTTGATAAATGAATATTTGATTCACTGAAATTCGTTCAACCAAATATTTAACCTTTTTCAAAATATTTTTTGGTAAAGGTGATATTGAGCTCTTTACAAAATAGAAAATTTTTTGGATTTCATGCTTTGTCACAATTGTTTCTAATTCAACTAAAAAAAATCGTAATTATCTCGTTGTGACATATTTCTCAATGGCATTTCTTATTTTTGAATAAATATAAAAAGATTAATTATACTTGACTTGAATTTCTACACTATTTTCTCGACCAAGATTTCGTCTATTTAGCATATAATTTAAATTTTTTTGTAATACTGTGGAAATAAGAAAAAAGTACCTGACGAAAAATACCACAAAGCAATTGAAATATCCAAAAAAATTTAGATTTTGTGGCAGCAACAAAAGAAAAAATATCAACAATACAGGAAGAGAAAACATTGTAGTAGATACTTTGTCTGGATTAAAAAATTTATTTTAATATATATATATATATATATATATATATTAAGGATATCTTTGTACTTGTCTTGAACTTTCAGAGAATTACAAAGTTTTTTAAATTATATTTTAAATACAAAATTTATCATCAAAAACAAAGTAATATCGATTGATAAATAAATTAAGTATATTTATAATTTCATTAATTAAAATTTAATTAACAATTTTTTTTCTAAGAATTTACCTATTAATGTTATACCCTCATAAGGAGGAATTTTTGAAAACATATTATTACTAACGTCAAATGAAACTAAAAAAAATCCGATGACAGTCAATGTGTCAAAAATAAAAAAATTGACGTATATAGGAACGAAAAGTTTTATCTAAAGTTATTGTATGTCGTATTACGATTTCCATATTAAAAGTATGTTTTTGTTTCAAAATTTTTAATTCCTTAATGTGAATATTTGAATGTTTTGAACGCCCATTATAATTATAACAAGGTACTACTCCAGCGATAAAGTATTTTTATCGCACAAGGTCATGCGGTTGATTCGACGTATACATTATTTTATTTACACCTGTATAAATATGAGAAAAAACTATCCGACATGCGACTAGTCTTTGCCTATAATTTGATGGAAATTAATAATAATTTATTGAATGCGTGGTCGGGTCCCTCTCTCTCTTTTAATCAATAGCTCTGGATATTTTTTATATTGATCTGTAGCAATGTAGTAATACAAAATTTAAAGATCGTTGATAAAAAGGAATAAATATTTATTGCATTTTTGTCAAACTTGGGGATAATTTTGAATGTAACTCCCTGTATTCAGAACTGTAGGTGTACCTGATGGAATTGATACTTGTTATATTCAACTGTTGGTAAAAAAATAGTTATTCCAAAGGCTAGAAAGTGTATCAACGTCAACAATTAAAAGCATTAAGAAGATAACCTTGTCTGATAATACAGTGGAATATTACAAGCCGCAAAAGTATAGTAAAGCGTTAGATGCTGTGCTAAAATTGGATATTTTGCAATTTTAATGATACCAGATGGATGGAAACATTATCTCACTAACGCCATAAGCAACTCTCAATTAATAATAATAATACGCCTTTTTATACTTGACTTACATTCGAATTTTGTCAAGGCTGTGATCTTATTAAAAAAACTAATAAACATTGATTTGGTTGCATACAGGAGACCTGAGAAAAAGTACACAAAACTTTTTAATTAAATATCTAAACCGTAAATACAAATCTTAAGGCATTTTTTTTATTTTTCACATCAAAAGTTTAGTTGGAGGGTTTGAGTTGGAACAGTTTAATAACAATCGTTAGTTTATTAATTATAATTCATAATGGAGAAGAAATATTTTTGGTTACTGTTTTTCAACTCTATATACACTTTCCAATACAAACAATAAAAACACATTTTTTTTACAGTATTTCAAAGAAATTCAAAACCAACCTTCGAATTAAAAACCACATTTTTATAAAGATTTAAAATAAAAGGTTCATTTGGTTCAAATGTGGTATAGAGGATTGACCAAAAAAGAATGTGGTAATAATTTTGGTTAATTTAAAACACAATTGTGTAGAATCACATTATTCTAAAATACTAAAAATAACATCCATATTTTCTAAAATATTAATAGCAATATTTTCTAAAACTTCGAATTAATAAACGAAATTTTTATAAAATGACAACAGTTAAAACGAAATTTTGTAGAATCTTGATGCAAAAAATCAAATTTTTCTAAAATCTTTAACTTTGAAAACAAATATTTAAAAGAAAATTTTGTAAAATCTTGGCTCCAAAATTAATTTTTTTATTGCTATGTTAGTAGCAATATTTTCTAAAATTTCTATTTAATAAACCAAATAATAAACGCCAACATTCAAAATAAAATTTTGTAGAATCTTGATGCATAAATCAAATTTTTCTAAAATACTAACAGTAATACCAATATTTTCTAAAACCATAACTTTGAAAACAAAACGTTTGTAATAAATCAACATTTAAAAGAAAATTTTGTAAAATCTTCACTCTAAACCTAGATTTTTAACTTGCCTACAAATTTCACATTTTCGTCGGGACAAAGTGTCCGCGACAATGTTTTCCCTTCCCGTAATGTAGAATATTAAAAACTTACGTTTCAAAAAACAAGTACATTCTAAACGAATTATTTAAAAAAATACACATAAATTAAACCGCTTTCATTTTTCAGATCAAAATGGTCCTTATAGAGGGCCTCGGTAGCCATTTAATCGTCCAAAGCGCTTATGGGTTCTAACGCATCTACTTCAGTCGCATCATCTTCATCATCAAAAACCATCATGTCTATCCAAAATGGTTCGCAGGAAACATCAGAATTCATCAACGACCAACAGCAACAATCCAACGACCAAAATAAGAATTATGAAGATGCGGAACGTAAGACCAAATCGAATTTAGTAAAATCCGAGTCCAAACCCCAAGAATCGAACAAGCTTCCTGCCTCTGAAGATCAGGTGAGTTGGAACAAAATTATTTAAAAACTTATAATTTTGCTTCCTGCAAAGTAATTTTAAAATATTAAAACAGGATTTTTGGTACTTATAAACACGTTCACTAGTGAAACTATTAATCAAAAACCTCTTAACATTTTCTAATACTTATTTATTATATTTATTATATTTTTTTCAGAGTTTAGATAGAGATCTCGGATCTTCAGAAAACGGTGACACCATCCTGAGCTCCTTTAGTACAAACGCCAAAGAAAATTTAACGTGTACAGATCAAAAATCAAAGCGCAAAGCAATACAAACCAGTGATGAAGCAACTCCAATTTCAGTTCTTTCCAAAAACGAAGACGGAGAGGACTCAGCCACGGAAAGTTTACCCCCCATCGAGGAACTCTCAGAAGAACCCCACGACAGATCGGACGGTTCAGACTCGGGTCTCGGATCCGAGTTGAGCGAAGAAAGGCCACAGGAAATACCGACGAACATAGAAAGTGATAGCGAATCTTGTTTTTTGTACAATACCATTACCAATACTCAATTCGAAGAGTTCGCGCGACAGGTGGAGTTCACCCAAAATACGGGAACCACCGATCTGGGAACCATTCTGAGCGAAGCACAATCAAAAGTGAAAATATCTAAAAGCAATCTGAAACGTAAATCGGATACCGATGAAAATGAACAGCCGAAATGCAAGAAACGGAAAGGAATCACTTTCGATAATGTCACGGTGTTTTACTTTCCCCGTGCTCAGGGGTTTACTTGCGTTCCTTCTCAAGGAGGGTCTACTCTAGGTATGTCACCGTTACAATTCTTAACGTTAATTTATAAAAACTGAGACTTCAGGACGGTGTGCCAAATTCCAATTCCCTTTAATTATTCCAACAACTTCCAGAAGAATCTGTAGCTATGTTTTCCTCTTTTACTTTGCCCCTCCATTCCTCCCAAATTCCCTTTAATTATTACAACAACTTCCAGAAGAGCCTACGGCTATGCTTTCCTCTTTTACTTCGCCCCTCCATTCCTCCCAAAAATGCTCTCTTCGAATATTTGTCTTCTGATATTTGCTTTTTATGTATGCTTAAGCAGTATCATTCTTTGTGATCAACGTTAATTTACAAAAAGTGAGATTTCAGGTCGGTTAATAATGTAGGCCAAATTCCAATTCCCTTTAATTATTCCAACATATTCTGATAAATTTAGTTGTTCCACCAATAAAAATAAGAAAATTAAAAACAAGAAAATAGAATACAAATAGAATTTAAAAATACCTCAAAGCAATATGAAATTAGAGAATTAGTGGCAGCAACAAAAGAAAAAACAAACATTACAGGAAAGGAAAAGATTGTAGTAAACACTTCGTCCGGATTAAAACGTGATCTTTTTTTAATATAAATATTAATAAATTAAATATTAATTGTACTTATCTTGAATTTTTTAAAGTATTACGAAGTTTTTTGAATTATATTTTCTCGACCAAGGTTTCGCCTATATAGCAATTCATGATAAGTATAATTTTTCCTTTTATAGGTATTTATTATGGATAAATTCTACAAAGAAATGGTGGAAACAATTTATTTACTTAATCAAAATATCAATATTTTGCCTCATGAAAATATTAAAAATGTAATAGTGTGTTAATATAATAACGTTGAGAAAATCCTTTTTAATTTGGAAAGCGATTTTCTTATAAAGAGTCAAAGTATTTTATTATGTAGTTTATTAATTTTTTAAGTATATAAATATGAAATAAAATTATTTTTTCAAAACAAGGGCGAAATTAATAACAATCACAAACTTTATTTATCGCGCAAAACTAATAATATTTTCTTCTTAGGAATGGGTGCTCAACACTCCCTAGTAAAAAAATTTTCAATAGCAGAACACGCTATAGAGCAACGCAGAATCCACAGGCAACTACTGCAGCAATTAAGGTCCGAGCGAAATGTAACTGGTGGTATGTATTTTTTTTATTACTTTTTGAACTACTAAACTAACATTTACTCATAAAGAAATAGCCCCGATATTTATTGATTAAGTTCCTTTTAATAAATGAAGAATCATCAAATCAACTGATTGCTAAAGCGAAGATTGTGGATGTAAAAGTAAAAAAACCGTTGATTTTTTTAAATTTGGAGCACTCTCATCAGATTGGAGTTACAAAAAACATATGGATTTTAAATTTAGTTGATAAAAGGTACGAAAAAGAATTAAATCATAGAAGAACTTGGCTCAAAGAAAAATCCAAACAAAGCAATCGATACTACTAGATTATAAAAATAAAATTGGTTCCTTCGAATCTAAAGAAATCCAGCAGAAAAATTCAGATGTGAATATATCTGTGTTAATAAAAAAAAATTATTTCATTACATTCATTAAATTTTTTTTAAAAGTAACTGGTGAAGTAAATACCTGCAGTATTTGGTAATAGTATGATACTTCTCGTCTAAAAGCACTTCATTGCCACTATTCTGCAGTAACAGAATATTTTTCTTTTTTTGAAAATTCCATTTGAACATGTTCCAAGCCACAACCAGGTGATTTCCAGTGAGAGATAAATAATATTGGGTTACAATGAAAACTCGATACTAAATATGTTTACCTTCGTACGTACTTTTATTTATGTCAAAAGTAGTAAAATAGAGCACTGTGAACATGTGTGTTTCTAATTAAATATTCGGTCGTGAATTGTTTCATGCTTATTTTTATAAACAAGTTTTTTTGTCAGATATGGAAAGAAGCTATAAAAATAACGTTTCGCCTTTTTAATTAATTTATCTATATTTCGAAAAAGTTATTAGTAAATGATAATAGAGTGGACAATTACTCATGCTATTTATTAACCTATTTTATATTAAGGGCCTAAGAGTAAGATACGATAAGTTCAGCAACAATTATAATTTAATAAAGATAAACAAAAAATGCTCAAGAAGCATTAACGAATATATAAATAATGGTATAAAAAGAATTCTTACCAAGGATGATCTTGAGGGGACCCATGTCGCTTTGGCCCCAGACGGGGACCACTGAACTCTTTCCCTATATAATCGTCTCGTATTTATATTAAATAACGTTTATGTTCTTGAAAATTAACCTTACGTAGTACACGTGTAGTTAAAACGCTCTTTTAAGAATGTAGAACAATGTTTATTATACGATTAATAAATATAAATCAGTTCGTGAACAATAGTAATATTGTAAAAGTAAAATTTGTGCGGTTGGTTCTAAGTTATTTGTTGATAGATAACGCTAAAAAGAGAACAAAGGAAATTGTTTACTTAAATTTTATAATTTAAATGAAGTGAATAGACCATTTTTTTGCATTTCTGGATATATTATACAAACAAATATTTTGTTGTTTTGCTAGGATTCGAATTTAAATTCCTCATTTTTCTATTGTGAGATTTTGATTTTCTTTATTTTGGATTCTTCTTCTTTTTTGTCTAATTTTTTTATCTTATTTACGGATCTTTGGTCACATATAGTATGAAACACATTTATGGAATAAATGAAAAGGTAATCAAAGGTAATCAATCTTCTAAACAATCTGATTCATTGATATTTTCCTAAATATTATTTGTATAAAATAAATTATATAAAATAATTGTAATAGGGATAAAAACATAATAAAAAAAGAAAGTTGTACAATTAGCAGCAACATATAAAAAGCATTTTTGAATGATTTCCCACATTTTTTCTATTCTTTTCTTTTCTTATTTTATTTTTTTGTCTCCACAACTTGGATATTTAGTCAGCGCCAGGCAATTAATAGTAAAAACTTAAGGAAAACTTCAGGAATTTTATTTTTCTTCTTATTTTTTGTTTTGTTTTTTAACAAACTGTACTACTGATCCATCAAGATTTATTACCACAAAACATTAACACGTTTCTTCAACTCTTTTTGTCAAAATTAATAAACTTTGGTCTGCTTCAAGTATCCCCATTTAAAAAATGAAATCAAACTGGGTTTTTTTGGGTTAATTATTTGAATAGATAGATTTTATTATGCAATTGTTTAACATTGGAGGAACATATTTAGAAAATGTACCTTCTTTTGGCAGTGCACTAAAAACTTTCCAATTATATTTGTTGGTTCTTTAAAGAAGATTATTGAAAGAAAACTTTTCAGTTGTTTTTGCCCTCCTGTTGTCGGAAAGAAAATTCTGGCTTTGTATATATTGGTTCGTCATAATTGTTTAGAGAGATGAAAAGTTTCTAAGTAGGGAGATTTTAGGATATCTTGCTCCCTGGATATATAAAGAATTTGACAAAGGACCACCATAAATAAAAGTCTAACAGACTCAAATCTGGAGACCTAGATAGCCATACACGACATTTTGATCTACTTAAGAGTTCTTGTTGTAGGTGCGGCGACTTCCAGCGAAGAAAGCGACAGCGAAGATGAAGCGAGCGAAGGCAGCGACCAGGAAATGGACCCGGACAACTACTACTTCCTGCAACCGGTCCCCACACGGCAACGACGCGCTCTTCTTCGTGCCGCAGGAGTGCGGAAGATCGACGCCATAGAAAAGGACGAGTGTCGAAATATCCGCACGTCCCGCGAATTTTGCGGGTGCGGTTGCAAGGGCTACTGCGATCCGGACACGTGTTCCTGCAGCCAAGCAGGAATAAAATGCCAAGTCGACAGGTTGAACTTCCCTTGCGGTTGTTCGAGAGACAATTGCGGCAATTCGAGCGGCAGGATCGAGTTCAATCCGGTGCGAGTTCGAACGCACTTTATACACACCCTCATGAGGTAAAAATAAACGCGATTAAAAGTAGTGTATGGAATTTGTACGTACATGATTTCTTCTTCTTACCAGGCTGGAGTTGGAGAAGGAAAAGGAGGAGAAATCCGAAAATAAAGAACCAGCACTAAATTGGATGGACAACGAGAGATTAACGGCGCCTTTAGACCAGCAACAGTCGACTTCTAAATCCACTATAAATAAATACAACAGTAATTTACTGCGCGATGTCACATTATCTGCCAATGTTGAAGCTGAGAACTGCGTTCATACAGGAAGCTTTACGAATCTACATTACGGAGCGCCTGGTGAAGGTCCTGGAGGTCAATTGCCAGACAGGTAAAAAAAAATCTGTATAGATGTCAGCTTTTCCGTGTTTTTCTATCTTTTGTTTATGTTGTCACTTTTATCCTTCTCTTTCTGAACCATGGAGCTGATCGGGAGACGAGCGAGAAAGGGAAGCGGGGTTCTGATTGGCTAAATGTGAGGTCAGAAAGAAAAAATCCTGAGAGTTGTGTATGTGGAGATATAGAACCTTCTCGATAGTATACGGGGGGAACAAAAGAATTGAATATTACTTTTACTTAAATAAATAAATTGTTCTAATTCTATTTTTTTACATTGTAGGCTTCTAACATTCCATATACCTCAACTGGAGTCTATCAATTTTGAAATTGTCTCTGTTAAATTGATTGAAGCAAGTTTTATTTTTTTAGAGCCGACTCTTTAGATCTTTACACCTTTAGAGAAAATTGTTACGGAGAAGAAACCGGCCAGGAAGATAGAAAGCAGCCAGGTTTTCATTTTTCGAACGTTGGTTTCACGAGTTACGCCACCGGGCCCCAAAATCAGTACAGCCAACCATATTTGGAGAAAAGCCAAGGTGAATTTCACAATAAATAAAAGTACACATCTAATAATAGCCATTACATACTTGTTATTTTCATTAAATATTAATTGGTTTCCAGTTTATCCAACGAGCTTCTCGGAATTCCCCCCGATCTTCAACCCTTACGGGGGAATGTACGTGCCGGAATTCTCCCAGAAACCCATGGAGGGGAGTTTCCACCAGCAGCCCCCTTACGAAAACTTCACTAACGAGAATTTCCCCGAAACGAAGGAAAACCACTACACGAGTTTGAATCCGGTGACTTCGAATAATAAAATCGAATCGTTTTCTGAGTTGTTGAATGGCAGATACGGGGGTTATCCGAGCTACGAGGGGGAGTTCGGTAGTATGAATGAATGTTCGCAAAATGGCGCGGAGAAAACTAACGAAAATTCGACCAATTCGGAGGAGGCCGATGAAAATTTCGGGGAGATTATTAAAAAGTCAATGGTAGAAACAGTTTCGGCGTAAAGTAAATGTTTTGAAACATGAAATTTGTGCTTGGGTATTCTTTAGAGATTCGCTTAGACGATTTCCTAAATAGGAAAATTTGTACCAACTATTTTAACTGAATCGGTGTCAAAATAGTGAACACCAAAATGCAACATCAAAAAAACCAATTGTAACGTTTACTTTTAGATGACCATGTAATCCTCGAAATCGTCGAAAGAAGAAAAGAGAAAAAATTAACTTGGAATAAAATGATTTACATTGTCAATAATTGGTATATTGAAATTAAAAAAAAATACTCAGGGCCATCAAAATAATGATTTTGGGTATAGTTAAATATATAATAAACATTTGCCTAACAGCGAATAACAATTTATATTAATCGCAAACAAATAATTTTTTCGCCAAATAATCAATTAAAAAAACACATTTTGTAGTTAACTTATTACCCAGATTTGGGACAAAAGTTTTGAAAATTACAACAATATTGTTTAGCACCATATAAATAGTAATTATTAATAACAATTACTAAAAGGGGACACTCGGTGTAACACACTTTAAGTGTATCTATTGCTATTTTTTTGCCGTTTTGTATTAAAAATACCTTTTCTACAGGGTGACCTGGAAAAGTAAAACCTCATTTAAAAGTAAACAATTTTTGGCATGTGTGCCAGATTTTTTTTTAAATCGGGAAATGTTTAGGTAGAACTTGTGAAGAATAACCAAGCATTTAAAAGGTGTATATAAATATACAAAAATATTATATTAATATTATTATTATTACTATCATTATATTACGTTCCATATTGATTATTATTATTATTAAATTGTAAATGATTTATATAAAATGTAGAAAAAAATATTAGAGAAAAAAAGTGTTTTAATAAATGTTGTGAAAAACAATAATCGTTTTAATTATTTTACTAAAATAGGTTTGTTAAAATGAAAGTAACTCTTATTCCAACGCACTGTATATTACAAGTGAACACAACTAGAGCAAACGTTTACAAAAAAACCGAAGGATGAATTAAGAATAAAAATAAAGATTAATTGAAAATCTAGAATCTAATAAAAATGTTACGCTTAAAACTACAGCCGAATCAACAAACATTTATTATTTTCGAACACTTTTAAAGGTCTATCTATTCATTTTCGATTTTTTTTTATTTTTGGGCTAGTTTTTTCGGAAATGCGATGTATTCGAAATTATTTGATTCATATTTAGTAGATTCGCTAACCCTCGAGAAACTAAATGTTTCAAAATCGAAGATAAACAGTAGGAGACTTCGTTCTATATATTTTAGCAAACGTATATGTGAAATATTTTCAAATTTTATCCAATATTTTTTTGATCAAGTAAGAAATAAGATTCTAGAAGATTTGAAAATTTAGGTCTGATTATAGATCAGTCATTAAGATGTTGTAAGAGCGCACTTATTAAATAAATACATATTATTATTATTATTATTATTATTATTATTATTATTACTGTAGTGCTAAGAAGGCATTACCAAATTAACTATTTTATTATTTCCTAGATGGCGCTATGGTCGCAGCGTTTATGTGTGTGTATATTGTGTTGCCTATAAGAACTTTTTACATCAAGTATTTTACGAGGTCATTATTTGCCAATCAATTATTTTCGGTAAAACAGATAAATAGTGAATATATAGAAGTATTTTTCGACTAAAATAGCCGGTGTAATTAACAGAAGTGTGCGAAAAAATTGTGCTTACATAAAAAAAGAAGATGTTAGAACCATTATTAAGTCAATTAAACGAAATGCGAATAATTTTGGCGAGCAGTTCCAAGCAACGTGCTTCGTTGTTAAGCAGTGTGGTAAGAGATGGCGCTACTTTCTATATTCAATAGGCAAAAATACGAGGGGGCATTTATATGTTTCTATTGATACGAGGGAGCATTGATAAGTTGCTATAAAAAGTCTTCATTTCTTTTTTATGCATGTTTTTATGTTCTCTCCTACTTTTTTGTCTACATTATTTGCCATAGGTCTGTGTGCTTGCTGGAAATTTAATATTTTTTCTCTTCCTTCATTATATTCTTTTTCCTTTATAATTACTTCTATTCACTCTATTATTAATAATATTTTGATATTGGTTTCTATTATTGTCATTGTTATATTGTTGAACACTGTTGTTAAATATATTGTAATTTGTAATATTGTTAATTTCTTAACATCTATTGAATATTTGCGATTTCTAATGTTATTATTTCTTTTATAGTTCTATTTCTAGATTATTAAATCCTTCTTTATTTTATCTTTTAGTGTTTTCCTCTTGTTATACCCTTGACACTTCTGAGCTATTTCATTTCTACAGCTTTTATTTTCTTTCTTTCTGTATTCGTTGGATTATTGTTTTATAAATCGTTAATTTTATTTTCTTACTAATTTCTATTTCCCTAAAAATGTATGAACCCTTCCAAGAACTTTTTATTTTACTTATTTTTTTTTAGAAATTGAAATTTGAAATAGTACCATCTGATTATGAAGAAAACTTGGACCCTACGGACCACACATTTTCTGATTTTGTAGAAAAAACCGCATTAGGAAAATTATTAGATGTTTGGGAAAAATTAAAAAACGACCAAAGAAAACCGGATATAATCATTGGCGTAGATACTATGGTGGCTTATAATGGAAGAATGTACGGAAAACCCAAATCTAGAAAAGACGCCATTAAAACAATTACAGAGTGTGTAATTAAAATGTTTGTACTGGGTGATTCGTTAATAGTTGTCAGTCTTCTAAGTGACGACGCTGGACTTAAAATATGAAAATTTAATTAAAAACAGTTGGTTTCATACTAAGTTAGAGGGTGCTTTATTTAAAAATAATTTTAACCCATCGCTAATATATTTGGTTAAAAATTTAGTTAGATACTTTAATAACATAATAAAATGCATTTCTGATTACTACCAGAGACGTCTCACAGAAGTTGGTGAAGAGTTTTTTCTTTCTTAAATTCTTCTCCATTGGAAAAATTTTCCAGATAAAATATTTACAATTCTTAATGAATCATTTTATATACTAGTCCGTATTTTAGCTAAATTATGTTATTTATTCGATGTGATTTTTAGTTTGACCCAGTCGAGTCTACCTAATTCTGTTTACACTGGGGTCGCTATTCGTTATAATAACAAAATCCATAAATTCACAGAAGTTACAACTGTTCATATGCACAAACTTAATAAAGAAGAAATTTTATCTTATGTCGATACTGGAGAACCCATGTATGTTATTTAATTTTTTTTTTTTCAAATTATAACTTTTTTTAACCAGATATGCGAGCCCCCAATTAAGGAATTATATTAACGTAAGGTATTTCAATTTGCAAAAAGTAAACTTCCAAAATTCAAATTTGTCTTCTTCGTGGGAGTTATTTTATTTAATATTATCGTTTTTTTTATAAACATATTGATCCAAATATATTAAATATTATTAAATTTTTACTTCTTTTAGGGGCAAAGCCGGTGGTTATGGTATACAAGGAATTGCAAGTACATTCGTAAAGCGTATCGAAGGAGATTGTAATAATGTTATCGGATTACCACTTTGTAGATTGGCAATAGAATTAAAAAATATAATAAACAATAAATAACTAAACAATTTTTTTATTCTCATTGTATTGTTATCTAAAAAAAAACATAAAAAAATTTATTCATAATTATTATAATCTTATTTAAGATATTCAGAATTTTTATCAATCTGGAACACTTGGTATAATTCCATTTTCTTTTATAGTACTTTTAAACTCCTTGATTTTTTATTTATCCTATAAGTTTGCACTAGATTATCATTTGTCAATTTTTTTTTCTCCAACACTTTTATAAAAATTCATAATTGTTTGTTATTTCTACAAAAATTTAGTCACCTTTTAACATGTAACACGTTTTGGCGAATTTTAACAATCGCGGCACCCATCGTGTTAAAAATATATTCCATAAAAAATCAATATTAAAACTCTTTCGTAACAAACTATTCTCTTGTTGGATTAAATACGATTTCCATTAAGCATCTACCCAACCTAATTTCCTGTCTATGCATATTAATAAGAGAAATTTTTAATAACGATAATATTTACTATAACAATCTCATCGGGAACTTTAATTTAATCGCAGAAAAACAAAACATATTCCCATTGCCAATTTTTCACTTCACTTGATCCTATATTTACAATTTACAATAGGATTTGAAAGCAGTGAGAAAATAATTACGTATTGATGAAAAAAATATATATGAAAATTGCCTTTTGTCGCTAATATGAGAAAATAAAGTGAAATCGATGTTAAAATGAGAATAGGAAATCAAATTCAATAGCCCATGCATAGAAAAAAATACATATATACAAGGTAATAATAATAGTAATAGTAATAGTAATAGTAATAGTAATAATAGTAATAGTAGTAATACTAAATAAATAATAGAGTGCTTGTTGTACTTTATGGACAAAGATAGAGCTGAAGAATATTTTTTGGTTACAAAAACACTCGGTATATTATTATATTTTAACTCTTGGAATGTAAGAAAAAAAGCGGCACTTGTGACACAATATTGATTTGAAAACTATTTCATAATATTCATTTCAAAAACGTTCGTCTGTTGAACACGTGATGCGTGTTGTTGACACACGTGTTTTCAATATGTCATCAAATTCTTGGTGAAATTACAACTTTTGCTACATGACATATCGTATATCTTGCGGTTGTAATACAACACTATTAGCAGAACTACAACTATTGATGACTATGAAGAAATTTCAGATCTGGGCTTTTGTTTAACTTCGTATTTTTGTACTCGTACGATAGAAAATAAGTTCGAGCCAAAATAAAAAAAAATGTAAGTTTTGAATTAAAAAAAAAAACACCAGCAATCCAGACTTAAATAAGAGAAACAACACAAATTGAAGCAAAAAAAAAAAAGAATTCTACCCAAGACATACAGTAAGTATCATTCGAAAAAGGTACATGTAATTATAATTTTTTTGTTTTGGTTAAATTATCTATACAATTGTTATCTCTAACAACCTTGTTATTATCGCTAAATTCAGGAAGCGGATCACGGATCCATACATTCAAAATACCAATACATAATAACAGGGAATATATTATGGTCTAAAACATAAAAAATTCCATTCAAGGTAACCAACAATGCTACCGTTACCTTATAGATAGTCAAATTAGTTCTTATTATAAAAAAAAATATCTACTGTAAAGAAATGTGTATTTTAGTTTCAAAAAAATCCTAAAGACTTCTTTATAACCAGCGTTAAAAGATCAGCTAATCTATGGAAAAATATTTCTTTATTATAAAATAAATGCTTTCTAAATCATACATCCTTCGCCCCTCTTCACTCTATGATGCTTTACCATATTATTTAGAAAGTCGCCAAATAAAAGTAATAATAATAACGATAATAGTAATAATAATGAACACTAAAAAAAGGACATGAAGAAAATTTAAAGATACTCCTAATAATAATAATAATAATAATAATAATAATAATAATAATAATTATAATAATAATAAAGGCGTTTTCGTTTTGAAATTCATATCTGGGTACCGAAATAAGAAATTTTCTAATCTTTTTCATTATTCTGACTTATATTAATATTTCTTTAATATTAGTAAAGTTACGGCACTTATTTCCAACTCACCCAGTATAATTACAGTAGCGTTACTAGAACCAGCATTATTATTTTCTTTTACTAACAAAACGACGATCAGAATATCTTTCGAAATTGAATCAAATATACAAAAACTGTTTTAACGCTACTTATATATTTAAAGAATCATTAACTTTAACGAACATTCTAGCAAACATCTTTTAATTTTTAATAAAAATCTCAAACATGAATATTCAATATTGGAAATCATTTATTATAAATTAATGTATAATGAATGTGATTTTCATTTTACACCTACGAATTATGCCTCGAACAAAAATTTGACTGGAAAAATAAAAAGCAACGCCTTATACGAGTATGTTAGAAATAGTGATAAAATTAGCACTTACATTTACCGCAAGATGAATCATCATTTATAATGATGATGAAATCAGAGAACTCCTCGTGCGATTGCAAATTTGCAACTAAAATTGCTAATTATATTGATGAAATAATCCAAAGAAGCACGTACATATTCTTATTTAAAAAAATTAACACCTAAAAATGTTCGATAGTAAGAAAAAAGTCTTTTTAGTTCTTTGTCATTTCAAAATGAATTTCCAATCGTAAATCAAAGTTTAAAGCATACCAAACCTTCCAAAAAAGCCGTTGTATTCAAATATAAAGGCAAAAATGAATAAAGAAAAAAAAATCAATTTCTTCTACTTAATTAAAAATTTTGAACTGTAGCAGATAAATCAAAAACTTGAAGACTTAGATATAGAAATTGTATTTCCAATGTTGTAACACTGGCGAGAGTTTAACAAACTTTATTTACAAAAAAACTCTTCTTGGCTTCTCGAACATTCTTGAAGTTTGCCATAAAATTCTGAAAACTGTCAGTGTTTGGTTAAGTTAATATGCTTTTTGTGGTAACACTTTGTATATGTTTTTGTAATAATGAAATTTAATCTTCAAATAGGAATTGAAATTCTTTAAACGCCTTACACTAAAATAATTTTAATATTTTTTGTTAGATATCTCTTGCTGTTAGTTTTTTTATGTTAATTTTTTTCTAACGGACTCTAGGTAAATAAAACAAAATATTTTGTCTTATTCAATCTAGGCTGTATTTCCGTTTTACACCCGACATTTAGTCAACTTTTTTTATTTGATTTCCGTTAATTACAATCCAAGTTATTTCATTTCTATATTTAATTTATCATTCAATAATTCATAATTCTAAAATTATTTTACAATTATAATTCTGATGTATTTAATTGCTTAGAAAGAATTTGGCGGCGACACTAAAAAATTAATAAGTAAATTTAAATCGTAAAATTATATATAGGGTGTTTCAAACATTTTGCAAAATTGCTGATGATAAAATATGGAAATGTAAATATATTTCCGAAATACTGGGTTGCAAATTAAATATTTTAATATGTGTATTCACACTCTTTATTTATTGATTTCAGATTGGCAAATAATTCAGTCAACAATACAAAAATGTATATTAAAGTTACTGTATTTATTTACCTAATGTGCTTTAAGAAAATCCATGTTTTTTTGACACTCTGTAGTAAATTTAAACCGGATATTTTGTAATTACGACATTTCATCTCGATTAGTTTGTTAAAGTGACCGGTTGTCACCGAATGAATAAAAGTATTATGCTCTAACAACCTTGCCATAAGTATTTAATTAGAAATACCAACGTTTCGTTTTTATTGATGTGATCTTGATAAAATTTAGGTTAATCTGTTTACAAAAGAAAAGTAAAGAAAGTGAGTTATACTATGTTGCAAATGTATTAATTGAATTCATTATTTCAAAAATAGTTGACAAGTTGACTTATGGTTAATTTCATAAATTAATGTTAAATTAAACTGTACATGAATTAGATGGTAAATAATTTTTATAAAATAATTTAATATGCAGGTTGGTAAAATTAATTGATTTATATAATCATTACACTAGTCTGATGGTAATTAAAAGCGAATTTTATTGAAAATAAAGAACATTATAAAATTGCTATGAAAATGTGAAAAGTATTTAAAAATATCGCTGAAATAAGAACCAGAAATTCTATTGAAACTCATTGTGAGAATTTCAAAAAATTATTGCAAAATTCTTTAATTTAGTCAAAAATATAATGAAAACTAACCACTAACTTAGTTTAAAATTAACTGGTAGAAAAATTTCTGTTTTTTTGTGAACTTTTATTCTGTTTAATCTTATGAAAATGTACGATCAATATAAATAATATACATAAATGATTCGTTTTAAATAAAAGATCGAAAGATTGGGTATAGCATCACATGAGTTTATTTAATCTAAAAGTGTTTATTGATCTTAGTGATAACAATATTTTAGCAACCAATTTGCAATCTTAATGTTATTTTTATTATGGTTTATAGTTAAATTTATTGAAATTGGAGAAAATTATAAAAAATATTGCGAGTTTTTAATTCGAACCACGTTGGACGCTAATTTCTTAAAATATACGAAATAATAATAATTTTTTTTATAAAACTGACATGCGAGAAAAATTGTCAAATCAATCTAAAAAACGAGAACTGTAAAAAATTTAAATGCTAGTGAAAATTGTCAAAAAAGTGTAAAAGATGTCAAAAAACTGTAAAACTTGTCAAAAAAGGCTAATAATTATTTAAAATTTTGAAATAAATATAAAAAAACTATTAAAAAGTGTCACAGGTTTGTAAAAATCTTTAAAAACTACAATTTTTTTAAATTAATGAAAAATTGCCAAAAAAGTGTAAAAGACGTCAAAAAATTGTAAAATTTGTCAAAAAAGGCTAATAATTATTTAAAATTTTAAAATAAATATAAAAAAAACTATTAAAAAGTGTCACAGGTTTGTAAAAATCTTGAAAAACTACAATTTTTTTAAATTAATGAAAAATTGCCAAAAAAGTGTAAAAGACGTCAAAAAATTGTAAAATTTGTCAAAAAAGGCTAATAATTATTTAAAATTTTAAAATAAATATAAAAAAAACTATTAAAAAGTGTCACAGGTTTGTAAAAATCTTGAAAAACTACAATTTTTTTAAATTAATGAAAAATTGCCAAAAAAGTGTAAAAGACGTCAAAAAATTGTAAAATTTGTCAAAAAAGGCTAATAATTATTTAAAATTTTAAAATAAATATAAAAAAAACTATTAAAAAGTGTCACAGGTTTATAAAGATCTTGAAAAACTACAATTTTTTTTAAATTAATTAAAAATTGCCAAAAAAGTGTAAAAGACGTCAAAAAATTGTAAAATTTGTCAAAAAAGGCTAATAATTATTTAAAATTTTAAAATAAATATAAAAAAAACTATTAAAAAGTGTCACAGGTTTATAAAGATCTTGAAAAACTACAATTTTTTTTAAATTAATTAAAAATTGCCAAAAAAGTGTAAAAGACGTCAAAAAATTGTAAAATTTGTCAAAAAAGGCTAATAATTATTTAAAATTTTAAAATAAATATAAAAAAAACTATTAAAAAGTGTCACAGGTTTGTAAAAATCTTGAAAAACTACAATTTTTTTTAAATTAATTAAAAATTGCCAAAAAAGTGTAAAAGACGTCAAAAAATTGTAAAATTTGTCAAAAAAGGCTAATAATTATTTAAAATTTTAAAATAAATATAAAAAAAACTATTAAAAAGTGTCACAGGTTTGTAAAAATCTTGAAAAACTACAATTTTTTTTAAATTAATTAAAAATTGCCAAAAAAGTGCAAAAGACGTCAAAAAATTGTAAAATTTGTCAAAAAAGGCTAATAATTATTTAAAATTTTCAAATAAATATAAAAAATCTATTAAAAACTGTCACAGGCTTATAAAGATCTTGAAAAACTACAATTTTTTTTAAATTAATTAAAAATTGCCAAAAAAGTGTAAAAGACGTCAAAAAATTGTAAAATTTGTCAAAAAAGGCTAATAATTATTTAAAATTTTCAAATAAATATAAAAAATCTATTAAAAACTGTCACAGGCTTATAAAGATCTTGAAAAACTACAATTTTTTTTAAATTAATTAAAAATTGCCAAAAAAGTGTAAAAGACGTCAAAAAATTGTAAAATTTGTCAAAAAAGGCTAATAATTATTTAAAATTTTAAAATAAATATAAAAAAAACTATTAAAAAGTGTCACAGGTTTGTAAAAATCTTGAAAAACTACAATTTTTTTTAAATTAATTAAAAATTGCCAAAAAAGTGCAAAAGACGTCAAAAAATTGTAAAATTTGTCAAAAAAGGCTAATAATTATTTAAAATTTTAAAATAAATATAAAAAAAACTATTAAAAAGTGTCACAGGTTTGTAAAAATCTTGAAAAACTACAATTTTTTTAAATTAATGAAAAATTGCCAAAAAAGTGTAAAAGACGTCAAAAAATTGTAAAATTTGTCAAAAAAGGCTAATAATTATTTAAAATTTTAAAATAAATATAAAAAAAACTATTAAAAAGTGTCACAGGTTTGTAAAAATCTTGAAAAACTACAATTTTTTTAAATTAATGAAAAATTGCCAAAAAAGTGTAAAAGACGTCAAAAAATTGTAAAATTTGTCAAAAAAGGCTAATAATTATTTAAAATTTTAAAATAAATATAAAAAAAACTATTAAAAAGTGTCACAGGTTTATAAAGATCTTGAAAAACTACAATTTTTTTTAAATTAATTAAAAATTGCCAAAAAAGTGTAAAAGACGTCAAAAAATTGTAAAATTTGTCAAAAAAGGCTAATAATTATTTAAAATTTTAAAATAAATATAAAAAAAACTATTAAAAAGTGTCACAGGTTTGTAAAAATCTTGAAAAACTACAATTTTTTTTAAATTAATTAAAAATTGCCAAAAAAGTGTAAAAGACGTCAAAAAATTGTAAAATTTGTCAAAAAAGGCTAATAATTATTTAAAATTTTAAAATAAATATAAAAAAAACTATTAAAAAGTGTCACAGGTTTGTAAAAATCTTGAAAAACTACAATTTTTTTTAAATTAATTAAAAATTGCCAAAAAAGTGCAAAAGACGTCAAAAAATTGTAAAATTTGTCAAAAAAGGCTAATAATTATTTAAAATTTTCAAATAAATATAAAAAATCTATTAAAAACTGTCACAGGCTTATAAAGATCTTGAAAAACTACAATTTTTTTTAAATTAATTAAAAATTGCCAAAAAAGTGTAAAAGACGTCAAAAAATTGTAAAATTTGTCAAAAAAGGCTAATAATTATTTAAAATTTTCAAATAAATATAAAAAATCTATTAAAAACTGTCACAGGCTTATAAAGATCTTGAAAAACTACAATTTTTTTTAAATTAATTAAAAATTGCCAAAAAAGTGTAAAAGACGTCAAAAAATTGTAAAATTTGTCAAAAAAGGCTAATAATTATTTAAAATTTTAAAATAAATATAAAAAAAACTATTAAAAAGTGTCACAGGTTTGTAAAAATCTTGAAAAACTACAATTTTTTTTAAATTAATTAAAAATTGCCAAAAAAGTGCAAAAGACGTCAAAAAATTGTAAAATTTGTCAAAAAAGGCTAATAATTATTTAAAATTTTCAAATAAATATAAAAAATCTATTAAAAACTGTCACAGGCTTATAAAGATCTTGAAAAACTACAATTTTTTTTAAATTAATTAAAAATTGCCAAAAAAGTGTAAAAGACGTCAAAAAATTGTAAAATTTGTCAAAAAAGGCTAATAATTATTTAAAATTTTCAAATAAATATAAAAAATCTATTAAAAACTGTCACAGGCTTATAAAGATCTTGAAAAACTACAATTTTTTTTAAATTAATTAAAAATTGCCAAAAAAGTGTAAAAGACGTCAAAAAATTGTAAAATTTGTCAAAAAAGGCTAATAATTATTTAAAATTTTAAAATAAATATAAAAAAAACTATTAAAAAGTGTCACAGGTTTGTAAAAATCTTGAAAAACTACAATTTTTTTTAAATTAATTAAAAATTGCCAAAAAAGTGCAAAAGACGTCAAAAAATTGTAAAATTTGTCAAAAAAGGCTAATAATTATTTAAAATTTTCAAATAAATATAAAAAATCTATTAAAAACTGTCACAGGCTTATAAAGATCTTGAAAAACTACAATTTTTTTTAAATTAATTAAAAATTGCCAAAAAAGTGTAAAAGACGTCAAAAAATTGTAAAATTTGTCAAAAAAGGCTAATAATTATTTAAAATTTTAAAATAAATATAAAAAAAACTATTAAAAAGTGTCACAGGTTTGTAAAAATCTTGAAAAACTACAATTTTTTTTAAATTAATTAAAAATTGCCAAAAAAGTGCAAAAGACGTCAAAAAATTGTAAAATTTGTCAAAAAAGGCTAATAATTATTTAAAATTTTCAAATAAATATAAAAAAACTATTAAAAAGTGTCACAGGTTTGTTAAAATCTTTAAAAACTACATTTTTTTTTTAAATTAATGAAAAGTTGTCACAAAAACTGCAAACAAGTAAAAAAATAATAAAAATCTTTTATTTTGCTTTTTCCAATCCGAAAATATCTAACTTTCTGACATTTATTAACATTAAAAAAAACAAATAAAAGGGTTATTTAGTGCCAGCCCTGAGGGCATTTCTTAAAAAACTATAAAAAAGGAAACCATCAATTTACCGTCAATAATAACAAAACTAAACTGTTCTTCCACTTTCTTTTTATATATTTTCAAGTAGTTTCCTCTAAAAAAGAATCGTATCGAGTAGAGAATTTTATTTTTGATGGTATCCCGGATGTTTTTACACACTTCATTTAACATTAAGGCACATCGTTTTATGTTCACGTTTCGTATGTAGGTACCAACATGTGTACGCTTCCGTCCACCAATTGAATAATTAAGTTTTTTTTGAGGAAAGTGGGTCTTTGAAGTGATGACTAGCTAAAAAAATAAACAGAAAATAAAACTGATTCGTTAGTTACGAGATTTATCATTAATGAAAAATATTTTGGTTTGTTGTTTTGATTTATTTTGGAATTATAATCTTTTTACAGATTTCTTTTTGTTGTGCAATTTATTTATTGTTTTATGCCGAGCGGGGTATGTAGTTCTTGAGGTAAATTTGTTAAAGAATATCGAGTTTAACATTAGAAAAATTCATAACTTACTTTCTTTTCAAGAAAGAAAATATTTTAATATTGCATTCTTCTGTCTTTATAATTTTTATCCTACTTTCCACCTTAATCATAAAAAAAATTACATTTGTCTCCCGTACTAAATTTCTTGAAGAAGGGTAGGTGGGAATTTATTCTGATATGTATCAGGTTTGATTATTTTTTTTAAATTTCACGATATATAATATATTGATAATATTATATAGCAACTAGCTTTAATGCTTTAATTAGAAAATTTTAAAGTCAAGATTTTATTGAATCTGAATTTTAAAACAGAAATTTAAAAATATCGATTTTTACTTTTGAATGTGGACTCTAAAACTACAATTATAAAAAAAATCGTATAAAATCGTGATTTACTTCATATATTTCTACTTTTTAAATTCATTATTTCGATGGATTTCGACTTTAAATCTACGTTATTAAGAAATCTTAACTTTAAATCTGAAATCATGACTTTAAATATTAAATCTTAAGAAATCTTAACTTTAAATCTTAAATCATAACTTTAAATCTAGAATCTTAAGAAATATTGACGCTAAATCTGAAATCTTGAATTTAAATCCTAAGAAATCTTTACTTTAAATATAAAATCTTAAGAAATCTTGGCTATAAATCTAAAATCTTAAAAAAACTTGAATTCAAAATTAAAATCTTAAAAAATCTTGACTTTAAATCTGAAAGATTGACGTTAAATCTAAAATCTTAAGAAATCTTAACTTTAAATCTTAAAAATTTTAAGAAATATTTACTTTAAATCAGAAATCTTAAGAATTCTTAACTTTGCATCATAAAATTTTTAAGAAACCTTGAATTTAAATCTAAAATCTTAGGAAAACTTGACTTCAAATTTAAAATATTAGAAAATATTGATTTTAAATATGAAATCTTAAGAAATGATGCCTTTAAATCTTGAATACTAAAATAAAATCACGTGTTTTTTTTAAGATTTCGATCTTTAAAGCCCAGATTTGAATAAGTTTCGATTTTAATTGACTTGTAAATTTTAATTAAAACCAAGTATTTTTAGATTTTAAAAATCTTCTTAAAAGATATAAATATTACTTTCATTCGGCTCTGTTACATACGTTTAGAATTTCCCCCATAGCTTTTCTGTTTACCTTGCCAAACGCCTCTAACAAATCCATAAACTAATTTTGCCGATTCACATGGCAAAAACAGTAGCAGAAACATTCTTTAATACCACAGAGATCCATAATAATAAAATTATTTCTCATGTAAAATTGCACGCAAAAAGGTTAAAAAGGATCCTGTTCTCGTTTTATCGGGAATTAAACAGATTGAAATGTGTTATTAACATGATTATTTTCAGTTAAATTGCTCCGTATTGGCCTCTTCATATGTAAGTACTCAATTACGGTCTACCGGGAGTTTTCCGCTTCGGTGGCTAGACAACCGACGCCGGCTCCGTAACTCCTCGAGAACGTGTTATCTCTTATTTTTTGTCTGTTCGTCTCTGGGAATTTTCTAAATTATCGATGTCTGTTTTTAATGTCGTTAAAACTAATTGCGGGAAATAAATATTAAAAACATTCATTTCGCTTCTGTTAATGTGTATATTCGTGTATTGTGTAAATCAGCGTAATAATTTACACAATGATTCTTGGAGTTATTAGTGGATATTCTATATTTATTAATTATTGTCTCCAAATTTTATTGGTTTTTATTTAGAACCTGTTTTGAGAGTAACTTTTAGATTTCTGGCCTTAGATGCTTGTTGATTGGTGACATGACAAGTTTTTAACCAATCAGAAAGCTTATTTGTCCATTTTTAAGTACAGACTTGAGTAATTCTCGATTTAACAATAAAAACATTAAAAAACCACTTGTTCTTTAAGATCTCCTTTTTAAAGTCGACATTTTAATTTTAAAGTCTAGATTTGATTAAACCTCGATTTTAAAGCAAAAACATTTAAGAAATCACTGTTTTATTTAAGATCCCGATTATGGAGTAGATATTTTCATAAATTTAGATTTTAAAGTCGAAATTTTAAAAACCAGACTTCAATAAATTTCGATTTAAAATGAAAAACGTTTAAAAATAATTTATTAAATAGCGATTATAAAGTTGAAATTTTTATAAATCTTGAATTTTAAAGGCAAGATTTTAAAGAATCTTGGAAAAATATATTTGAAAAATCTTCTGTTTTACTTTAAATCTCGACTTTAAAAGTGATGTTTCAAAAAATTTGAATCTTAAATCAGAAATCTTGACTTATGTCAAAAATGTGTTTTTCTCTAAGAATATTATCCAACGCTTAATTAAAAAACGTAATACTTTATTTATTCACCATAGAAATATGAAACACTCTGTACATATGAAACATCTTTTGCAAGTGAAATAAATTTTATTTTTATTCTTTGATATAAGTCATGTCTAGATGAATAACGAAAACAATAACAAAGGCAAAAATATATGAAAAAAGTGAGGATTTTAAAGTCTTCGCTGACTTTTTTCCTTTTGTTTTTAGCTTAAATATTTTAGTTTGTATAATTCTGTTTTATACTATTTTTGTCGTTTTTTGCCTATTATCATTATTAAAAACATAAATTACATTTTTCTTGAATTTCCACATTATTAAAAAGCTATTTTTCAATATCTTTCTCTAACCAGGTTTCGCCAAATCGAATTTCCTTTGAAAATTCTTGGTGACACAAAAAAATTATCAGTTGTCAATTTTTAAAGTTTTCATTTCACAAACTTGCATTTTTTTTTTTTTACTCGTTTAACATTTCTTGTTTTATGTATTTGATTAGAGAAAAATAATTAAAAATAGCTTTGGAATACTGTGGAAATTCAACATAAGTATAAATTATTTTTTATATTTACATTGTAGCAGTTTCTGATATTATTAAAATATCTCAAATATGGTTTTTAGCTCAAAAAATATTGTAAGAATTTTGAAAATTTATTCGGTTTAAATGAAATCATTTAGGTATTATTCCCATATGGTATAATATTATAACGATATGAAACAGATGAGGATAATTTCATATAATATGATATTAAAATAAATTCTTATAATAGTTTCTTTTGATAATTTTTATTGTAGAGAAACGATAATTAAGAATGATTGACGATCACTCAATATTCAGAAATATTATTTTCCTAAATAAATTAGAACTTTATTAAAATTAAAATTCTTATATAATTGGTTGATACAAATTAACAGTAAATAAAATTCAATAATAGGAATTAATTTTAACCAAAATATAACAAATAACATGACATTAACATCATTAGAAAATTTCAAGATTAATCGAACGAATAATCGAAATGAAATTAATTATTTCATCCCTTATTTTGTGGAACTTATCCGTAATAAATATAAAAATATAAATTATACTTATCTTAAATTTCCACAGTGTTTCAAAGCTATTTATTATTCAATTAATTTTAGATATCTAATAATAAAGGTTGAGACAATATTAACGCTGATGGTCTATCTAGCCCAAAATCAATATTTTCCGAATTATTTTTATGTTTAATTTTTAGATAGGTCTCATTATTCAAAATTGCTTATATATAGCTTAGAAATGTGGAAATTAAACAGGCAACAAAGAAAGGAAAAACAAGTTAGTTAGATGAAAACTTAAAGCATTTTAGAATTGAGGAAACGCGATTTAGTGAAAGCTGCTTAGAGAAACATATTGAAAAAATAGATTTGAAATACAGTGGAAATTCAAAATATTATTTATCTTTGATATTTATTTACTTTTATTCTCCTAAAACGCGTATATTGTAATTTATCGACCTAGAATTTTACAAATTCACGCAAACCAAAAAATTTCTAAAAATATAATTCCACTTAAATTTTTTTATAAAACCATCGGTCATATTATTAAATCCAGTTTATCAAAAGTGACCAAAGGTTTAATTAAGAAGGAAGTTGGACGTAATTTCTTACGGCCCTCGAACCCGAAAGTTCATCACCGATCACCGTTTTTCATTAACTACTGTGGAATGTTATTTCGTCCGGTTGTTACCGGTTGCCGGTTGCACGTCGGTAGCGGTTTCTGTTGATTCTGTTGACGTTGTCAGAATCCGCTCCTTCGTTCTTCATTGCCGTACTTTACCTTGCCAAAGGCTAAAAGGAAGTCAACTGCTTCAGCTACCGCTTCATCGTCGTACAAAATTTTCACAGGGGCGCTACAAGGTACTACAAGGTACTGCTCTTTATCTGAAATTTACTAGGTGAGTTAATTTTTTGTAAATTTGCATCTACAAGATCGTTTATCCATGTCTTCTTCTAATTGTTCACATGGTTTTGCATATCTAAGAGATAAAAATAATACTCCAATTAAAGAAATTAGAGGTCTAATAAAAAAAATGATAAAATCTAACCTAACCTAACCTAATCTAACCTAACCTAACCTAACCTAACCTAACCTAACCTAACCTAACCTAACCTAACCTAACCTAACCTAACCTAACCTAACCTAACCTAACCTAACCTAACCTAACCTAACCTAACCTAACCTAACCTAACCTAACCTAACCTAACCTAACCTAACCTAACCTAACCTAACCTAACCTAACCTAACCTAACCTAACCTAACCTAACATAACCTAACATAACCTAACCTAACCTAACCTAACCTAACCTAACCTAACCTAACCTAACCTAACCTAACCTAACCTAACCTAACCTAACCTAACCTAACCTAACCTAACCTAACCTAACCTAACCTAACCTCGAACCTAACCTAACCTAACCTAACCTAAACTAAACTAAACTAACCTAACCTAACCTAACCAAAAAAAATCTCTTCCTACTTCTTCCTTATTTCTTGGTTGGAATGGTTCCTTAGATCTTCTAGCAGCGTTCTTGGCACTGTTTTTCATTATTTCTATTATTAGAATAGTTTCTAGTTCTGTAAATAACTGATTGTTCCTGTTTGAACATTTACTTTTCCAATTATTAACTTTCTTTCTTTGTTTCTTCCCTCGTTTGTATCCTTTCGGATATTAAATTAGGGTCAGTCATTCGTTTTCTTCTATCCATATTTTCCATGCTCTCTCTATCATCATTTTTTGATTTAGTGGTTTAATTATTTTTAAGCAAAAGAATTATTGTCATTCAATAAAAATGTTTATTGAAGTATTTACAACAGCACAAAATCCCAGTAACAAAAATTTCCACTCAACAATTCAAGATAGGAAAATATTGCAATTTCACTTCTCCACTTTCTTATCCTTTACTTAAAACAATTACAATTTAAGTCGTAATAATCCTTTATCATGATTTTTTGAAACTTTGATTGGTTAAAAATCATAATCCTCCATTAACAGAGCTCAAAAATAATAAAATAGCAGCAAAAGTAAGCAAAAAAATCCTCAATTATAAATGAAAACTGTATTAAAGTGGAAAATTAGTGAAAAATTAACTAATAACGATATTTATCGGTTTTCCATCACCAATTTTCATAGAATGTGTGAAAAACTGTAAATGTAAATTTCTGGGATTTTTTTTTTACTTTAAGAATTGTAACCAAAAGTTATGTCATGTTTCCTATAAAAAAAATTTTCCTTTGAAATTTGTAATTTTGTTAAATTTTTACTTATGAGCAAGCGATTTAAGAAAATTTCAACTTAAAGAGCAGTTTTTTTAAAATATCGACTTTAAACCAGAAATTTTGGTAAATTTTGACATAAAAAGCTCAAATTTTTTGCTTCTAACTTCAAATATTAAAAAATCTCAAATGCAAACATAAAATTTCTCTTTCGAAGCCCTAATTTTGTAAAATTTTAGCTTATAAATAAGTGATTTAAAAACATCAACTTTAAACACGATTTTTTTCTATAAATTAGAAATTTTGAAAAATTTTAACCTCAAACTCGAAAAAAATTATGACATGTTTCAGATTTTTCTGGTAATACAAACTGGTCATGTTGCTGGTTTTTAAAAAACATCTTTAGCTCTAAGGGTCAAAAAATCGAATTCATTCTGGATTTATTAAAGATATTTTCAGGTTAAGAATTAATAATTAATTCTGTTAGATGTTTTAAAGTTCATAGCAGAAGATCGAATTAATATCTGTGTAAAAAAGATACGTGATTTTTTGAATTCTTCTTTTAAAAATCACTTTCAACTTTTTGCGTTTTAAGATAATGACTGCATGTGTGTCATTTAAAAAAGAGTAAAATTACATTAAAAGTGAGATGAAGATTTGTGAGTTTTATTGTTTGTTGTACACTGGAATTTACCATTTAAAGTTGTGATGTTGTCAATGCATTAAAAATATGTGCTAAGAATTTCTTTAATTGATTAAATATGTGAAGAGACTTTATTTAGTTTTTCCTTTTGGTAAACAAAATAGTTACGCCCCTGTTGCTGAATCTCAAGAAACTCATATTTCAAAGTGTTGACAAGCCACGAACTCTTTACAAGTAGCTCTAATTAAAATTGGAATAAATTGAGATACAAAGAAAAGGCCGATTGTTCAATTTTATAGGTTATCCCGCTATGAAGTATAAAAATCAATAAATTATTAACTCTTAATCGGTTTTGTGTAATAATAACTTGATTTATTGTTATATTATGTAAAATTAGTTAAAACATTGCGTTTATTAGTTCGGGTTCTTAATTAGTTTTGAAAAATATTTTAGTTATGTATTAATTTTGGTTATTGGAAGAGGATATTTCACACGGTTTTTTTTTACTACGAGGTAATTCGTATTTATAATACGAATTATGCAGTAGGTTCAATAAATTACGTATTATACAGAGTGTATCAGTTGGTTATTTTTTCGTCAACAGAACAACAACAAAAAACTAAGTGTAAATGAAATTTATACTTAGAGGGGAAGATAAATTTTAAAAGTTAGCAAAATTTGGAAAATCAGTCTTGCCAACATACTTGACGATTGTTTCGTTAAATCTTTCTTTCTAGTTTGATTCAGTTTTCTTTAAAATTTATAAAAAACAGTAATTACGAAATAATTTAAAACAAAACACGAAACTTCTCTGTGAAGAAAAAACTACGACGTGTTATAATGTCGTCATAAAAATTCTACACTATAGAAATTCTATTAAAAAATTGAAATGGCCACTCTGTATATTTAAAAACTTTTTCAAATGACCTTAACCAGGCTAGACTATAAATTCTGTAAGATTTGATCTTGTGACCTTATACAAGAATGCTACTACATCTTAGTCTAGAATCTATTTTCTGCTTTTTTTCTATAACCATTTACATAAAAAATATTCAAATTAGGTTCACAAATTTTGAATTAGAAAATTTTTAAAGGTATCGATTGGTTCTTTTCATTTTTCGAGAATTTAAGATTTGAAAAAACAAAAATCGTCATTTTAATTCGATTTTGAAGTAAAGATATACTAAGTGATATTGAATCACGAACACCCAGTAAAAACGATGGATGGATCCTTGAGGTACTCCATATTTATTAAGTTAATTTATTACCACTTGCAAACAAAATTTCTTTAAAATTCCATTTATTAGCTATCATACATGTTGGAAAAAATCAGGAGAAAAGAAAAAATGCGAAAAATCATGTGTTGTTTTTAAGATGATAAACTTGTATCCAAAAAGTTAATGAAAACATTTTTTTTTACTGGGTGTTCGGGTTTTAATATCACTTAGTATATTAGAAACGAATTGTTTTTCTTTAAGATCTCGAGATTTTAATTAATCTTACAAAAATCTTCCATTTTTTTACTCTAAATCTCCACTTTAAGTTGAATATTTTAATGAATTTTAGCAAAAATATTAAATATAATTTTTTTTTTAAATTCTCGATTATGAAGTCGAGATTTTAATAAAAACATTTTATAGAAGGTGGAAAAAAAGTCCAAAAATAGTTATTCTTTTACACATTTTTACTATTTTAAATATAAAATAAGAGTTTTAAAGCGAATATTCACTTACAATACACATAATTACATTATATTGAACATGTACTTATTTAATTTGTAAACACATATAATTTCTCTGTGAAAAATTAGATTCCAACCAAAAAAACAACAGATGTTAAAGTCTGAAAAGCAAATATAAATAAACTAACACGTAGCACGTGTATAAAAAGGAATAAGTAACTAACTGTATTCTCATCGATAATGAAAACGAACAACTTTTACTGTGTATGAATATCATTAAAACATTCTTAGTTATAGTTTGGTACGAAAAATCTATTTCAGTTTGTCTAGACTTTTATTTAAACCGTGTATTTATTATTGTCAATGCCGAAGTAAAAATAGCAAATAAGAATAAAGTTGCTGTAAAAGTAAAAGCCTTAAGAAGAAAAAAAGTTGTAAAAGGGGAAAATAGAGGAAGAGAGAATAAACGAAATTGTACGAAAGAGAGGGAAAACAGTGCAATAATTGAAACAAAAAGTAAAAAACATGAAGAAATTGTTTGAGAATTTGTCGATGCTGTAAGAGCAAAAGGCCCTTAAGATAAAATAAAGAATAAAAAAGAACAAGAATTTTTTATATTATCAAAAAAGCATTTTTTTTAAGTAAATTTCATATTAACTGTTGTTAATTAAATTCTGTGGTGTAACATTAGTAGCAAACAATTAGAAACGTAAATACCCTTTGAAATAACCATTTCGGGTTCAGCTCTATCGGTTGTGTTCATTTAAAAATCGGACCATTACAATTTGTTAAACAAAAAACAATCGAAAAACTAGTACTGCAATAGAATTTAAACATCAATATCGTTGTAATTCGTTGATTTGCATGCTAACTAGAAATATTTCGCACCGTTTTTCGCAGTAACTATTAATCGAGCGTTTAAAATTGGTCAAGTGATTCACCGAATTATCTAAACAAACCGTTCAATTCTGGCGAGTTAATTAACATAGGTGTTAAGTGGACGAAATTTTAACTAAAAATAATCAGCAAAAGAATTTTGATGACAAAATATACTTATTTTGTAGTCATATTTCCGCAAAAAGCAATTATAGAAGACCAGTCGTGTTATCTCAAATGTGGTCAATTTATTTATCTGAATTATGTTTACAAGTGGTTATTAAATTCTGCATAAAATCTCTATGTGCGTATTATGTAATAAAATGTTTCTAGCAAGTGGATTTGAACTATTTGAATATTTTCTATTACGAGAATTATTGGAAATACCATCGGGTTTTTTAGATTTAATTTAATTAGATATGTGTTATAATGTAACTGTTTGGCTGCATATACCAAGGCCATAGAAAAAGTCCCAGAAACTTAACCTTTTCGAAAACATCAAGAATATTCTAGTAAACGTCTAGAATTCTATAAAATCTTTGGAAAGGTAAGAAAAGGATATAAATAGAAGGAAATTAATAGAGAATAGTAGTGAAGTGTCAAGTTAAGTTGTATTTTCCTGAGAAATAAATTTGTTAAACACACGCAATTCTTAAAATATTATCTGTAAAATAACCTGCGGTAAAGTTTGATCCCATTAATTAAATAATTATGGATCTCCAATTTTTTATAAATAAATAAAATTTGTACGTACTAATTTGGATTGTGTGAAAGAGAAAAAACAATATTGTTTTAACTGCTAATTATTGAAAATATAAAATAAACTTGTAAAATAATGTTTTAGAAAGTTTGTCGTATGATTATAGAGAAACTACAATTAGAATTTTTCGAATAGATACTGAGAATTTTGAAAACAGCTAATTTAAAAATTCATCAACATGAAAAAATTATCTGTATTTATAAAACTACGGTGGAGAAATGATTATTCTAATTAGAAAAATGTCCTAACCTAACATTTAAACATTTTAAAAATCGCAAAAACCAAAAGTTTGCAACTGCATCTATGAAACAAACCATTTTTTAGAATGAAATATATGAAATGTCTGAAATATCAACATAAAGAATAAAATGGGTGAATAGTAAGTTAAAAACTATTTGGATTTCTTAGAAAGTTAAAAACTTAATGCGTTTACAACGATTTCCCCTGGTACAATTAAAATACAGCTGGATACTGAACATTTCTAAAAGAAGCTCTAATTTAAAATTTCATCAACATAAAACGAAAAGTTTTTAAAGAAATGCTAGAGAAACGATTATTTTAATTAGAAAAAATAACCTACTGAAGCAAAATTTTGTAAAAATGACAAAAATTCGAAACTTAATAAAAAACTATTATGCATTTAAACATTTAGTAAATCACAAAAACCTAACGATTGAAACTGCAAGCATGAAACCATGTTTTTAAAGAAACATTTACAAGTTAAGAACTTATTGCGTTTACAACGAGTTCCCCTGTTGTTTGTTAGCACAAAATAATACACGAAAGGTCAATAATCTGCATTTCTTATTAATCGTTAGTGAATAACAAACAAAATTACTTTTCAATGTTATATTCAATATTCATTAAATATAAATATTGTTAATGAAACATTTAATAAATATTTAGTCTGGGTAGGAAATATTTAAAAAACACATAATATTCTTTTATATAAAGAAAATATTTAACAAAAAAATTGTTATTACTAGGCAATTTATTACTTGATTAATTTTTGGACCCGAGGAAAATTTATACATGGGGATGTCATCTGTCAAGTTAATCTGTCAATTGTAAGAAAAAAGAAGAAGTTAGGTTAGATAACCTTGAAAAGTTAAGTTTTACCGCGATTTGTGGTAAATAAAACTATATTTAAAACAGCTGGATTTTATTTATCGAGAAAAAATACTTTAATATCAACAACTACAAATCGTTCAACACCAGCTATCTTTTTAAAGAAGATTAAACAATTCCATTGCCAGCAAAAACTATTACCTCACATCCTGAGTACTTACACACTATAAATACGAGCAATAACTTTCTACGATTTGGATTTACTCGTATCGTTTCCACGATTCTAAAAATCCGTCACAGCGGCTAAACATCCGCCGCGCCGGGCACTGTAACCAGATTTAAAAGCCGCGGTTTGGCTGAACGGCTTTCGATAAAAGACCTTAAAAGGCCACCCCGTGGGATAGTCCGCTCTGTCGGCAATAGTAGTTTCCTGCATTTCCGGGTTTACCTTCCGCAGGATGTACGTGCTCCGTGTACGGCTTACCTTACGCTAGTTGAATTGTTAAAATTAAATTAATAGGTACGTATATACACGGCCATTATTAATTTATTAATAGATCATTAAAAGGTGCATCGTTGTTTATGTTTATTGTTCGGAGTTCCGATTAAGGTTGCCATATGTATTTAGATTTGATAGTGTGGTGTAACTGGCGAAAATTTAAACGAAGTTTTGTCATACGTCCAATCAGTCTGTCATCTGTCAAATCAGTCTGTGATCTGTTAAATCAGTCTATCATGTGTCAAATCAGTCTTTCATCTGTCAAATCAGTCTGTCATCGGTTAAATCAGTCTGTTATCTGTGAAATCAGTCTGTCATTTGTCAAATAAGTCTGTTATCTGTTAAATCAGTCTGTCATCTGTTAAATCAGTCTGTTATCTGTCAAATCAGTCTATCATGTGTCAAATCAGTCTTTCATCTGTCAAATCAGTCTATCATGTGTCAAATCAGTCTATCATGTGTCAAATCAGTCTTTCATCTGTCAAATAAGTCTGTCATCTGTCAAATCAGTCTGTCATCTGTAAAATTAGAGCGACATATGTCAAATTAAAGCGGCATATGTCAAATTAAAGCGGCATATGTCAAATTAGTATGTCAATTGTAAAAAAGAAGAAGTTAGGTCAAAAAAGTAATGAATAAAGATGCATGTTAGAACGGCCTATATTTATTTATGAAAAAATTACTTTAAAACCACAATATTAATCATTTCATATTAATCAATTAACTTGGTATACATATTTGTTTTTTTTTGATTAATTGAATGCCTAAAAAAGTATGAGAACTGAATAACTTATTTGGAAAGGTCGAGTAATAAAATAGAAGAAGTTAGGTTAAGAAAATGTTTGACTGTCAACTTTTACTGCGCGTCGAGCGTTGTTTATGGAGAATAAAACTGTATTATCATATTCAATGAAATTATCCCCATCTATTTCATATCGTTAAAATGTTTTGTTTTAACATTCTCTAATTTTTTCATGTAGGTACTACTTAAACTTCCTTCCAACCACTTGTATGAATTTCTTTTTAAAAACTACTCAAACCACTCGAGATTAAAGAAGAAACTAATTACATCTTATACGATCCTACGATATAAAACCTTCTTTTAATTAGTGAAAACTTTATTACCACCTTGCGAATAAATAAACTGTCAAAACGGACCAATTCGATCCTTTTCCTTCGTTTTGGTTTTCGCATGTGTAATTACTTTAGCGGTAGTTGCCCGGTAATTGCACATAACAAGCCGACTAAATCTTCTCTAGATTAAATCTCCGGATTAAAGTGCGTGAAGAACCGAAAAGGCACGTTCGTACTAATCTGATGGACGAAAATAAAAGAAGAAATTCCTTAAAGCCGAGCATGAAAATAAAAAATGCTCCATTAATTTAAAATAAAGCGTTTCTTACATTATGCAGTTATTAAAGAGAATAAATATGGTTCGAAGTTACCTTGGGTTTCTCGGTTTCGTTTGATTTGAAGTGTTTATTATAATTTCAAAAATAAATCGTTTTGTCTTGAATTTTTTTGTATTCATAACTTCGCGATCCGTCTTGTATCTCCGATCGTCTACCAGGCCCAAGAAATAATAATAATAAGGAATTATGATCCCAGCTCTAAGTGATAAATAAACTTTTATGGTCCATTTCTATTCTATTCTTATTCTACGCTACTGACTTCATAGTTTTAGAGAGTGATGAATTGTTTCTGTTTATAAAAAAAAATGTTTGTTTGATATTATTTTAATAAGTTTGCGGTTCCTTGGTTTGGTTTTATATTAAGCCACCGAGTGACTAATAATGACTGGCGTACGTTCTTTTAAGTATACTGAACTCTCTAGTAACGATTATCTTGATTCTTACTGTGTTTGGGTCATTAAGGTGGAAGAAATTGCAGAAAAATGAAATATTCCAAGAAATAGAACAATTTAAAAAAACACTAGAATAAATTTGAGCATCAAAAGAAAAATCACAACAAATTAAATCAATACAAGAGCAAATTGTGACTCGGATGTCCGAAAATTAATTATCTATCAATATTCGTTTTCCAAAATATTGTCGTTTTTTTTATTTCTTTTAGTTCTTTTATGTATAACAAAAATAAAATAATCATCCCTGTCTAAGGGGCAAGTGGCGCAAGAAAGAAGAGGCAGCAAAGCGCGTCATAAAATATCAAAAAAACAAATATTGGAAAAATTTTTACCAAGAAACCAAAAGAAATCGAATAGAAATTATCAAACGGTACTTTACATTAAATTTAACTTCCTTCTTAATTGGTTCAGTTTCTTTTGTTGTTGTTTCTATTATATTTATACTTCTCTGCTCTTCTTCTACTCTATTACTCTCATTACTTTTCTTTTCTAATTTAGTTTCTTCCAAATTGAGTTTTCTTATTTCTGATATGTCTCATTAATCTACTTTTTCACCATCTCCTTGTCTAATCTATTTTTCTCTTCGCTACTCTATTTTGTCTTTATCCATAATTTTGGATTTTCGGTACTGTTACAGCCCAACGTTGGGCGCCAAAAGTGTAATAATTTAATAATATTATTATGTTTTACAATTTTTTTATTAGACTTTTTAAATTTTGATCACTTGACGATTCTCCTGCACTATTTCTTTCATACGTTTTTGTAATATTTTTATATTTTTACTGGTGTCTATCACATTTTTTACTATACTCTCTTTTTTCTTTATTTGTTTGTTCTATTTTGGTGTTTTCTCTACTAAATTCTGTTCTATAATTATTTGTCTTTTATCCATTTCTTCAAGTTTCTATTCCAAATATTTTTTCGTTCTTGTATTTTATTACCTAAATCATCTTTTATTTTACTTCTCATTTTATTCATTTCATTACGCATTTTGTTCATTTCAATCTTATTTTCCAAAAAAAATTCCACTATATCTTCCAATTTAATTTCCTTCTTAATTAGTTCGGTTTCTTTTCTTGTTGTTTCTATTATATTTATTTTTTATTTTTTTTATTTCTTGGCATAAATTTCTTATTCAACTTAGATATTTTGCAGTGTACGAAATAACTGAAAAGAAAAAAATACCTCGAATGTTTTTTAGACTAAAAAACGACAAAGTTTTAGAAATTTAAGAATGTCACGAAGGATTAAGCGAATATTGATAGATTATATTTCAATTCAAATCAAAAATCAGAATCCAAGAAGCATGGAAAGAGAAAAAAGGATAAATTGAGAAAGAATATAGAAGACAGAATAAACAAAAGTGTTCAAAACAGTGCAACAATTGAAAAAAAGCACAGAACAGACACAAATGCAAGAAATGGGTCGAGAATCCAAAAAAAATAAGATAAAGAAGAAGAAGAACAATAGAATAATTTTATTTATTTTTTTGGATTTTTACAACTTATTTTTACAACGTAATTTTAGTATTAAAAAATATAGATTATTAATAGCAGTTATCAAATCTTATATTCTCTAAACGTGGTATAAATTTGTCATGGCATAACCTTACAAAATCTTCTTTTTTGTTAAAGCTACGTCTTTTACATGCGTTTCTTGAGTTGAAACTACTACAAAAACAGTTGTTTTAAAAGTAATTGTACGTTACTCTATTATTTTAACACCCACTATATATTTATATGGACTTTTAATCATCACAAATTGTTAACCTATTTCCCAAAGTTGATAAATAGAACTTGTCTACAATTTTACCTTAATGAAATTTAAATATAAGTAAAAAAATAACATTAATTTTAATGAAAAAGGTGACTGTACTAGTAAACATAATTTTTTATGGATTTAAATTCAGTTTTATATTAACTACCCATACATCTGCTGGAATAGTAGCCACATTTTAATTTATTTTGTAATCATATGAAGTTATAAAAAGCCATGTGTAGTATTAAAAAAAAGTAAAATGTAATGAAAAAAACTGTTCGTTTCTGATTTATTATTTCATATAATCCCATTTTAGTGAAGTTGGATTTTAAATGAACTGTGTTTAAAAATATTTTTCATCAACCAGATGTCCCTTGTCCTGACTTAACCAAAATGAAGATTTTTGTAGAAAAACACTTCCGTACCCCAAAAACCAAAAGGAAAACAATAAAATCCATTTCAACTTTCGCAACCACGAGGGGATGGTATCAACTGTCCCCACGCGCTGCGATTTAATCCAAATCCAAATTTCAGATACACTACGTTTTTGATCAATTTTTTTGGTAGCAACATTTGACAAAAGTTACTTAATCATTAAGTAATAATTGATATTACATTAAAGCTGTCTTGTCATTATAAAATAAACTAATAAGTATATCTCTTTGTTGTGTAATACTAGAAGCAATTACATTTAATTGTGCATGTTAATGATAACAATACAAGAAGGACAACAACAATTAAAATAATTGGTGTTTGGTAGTTGTTTTGTTTATTTAGGAACTACAATGAATTATACATTTGAACAACGATTAGTAAGATTAAAAATAAAATCATCACAAAATTATTGTTTTAGTGTTATATTTAAAAAAATAACTTACATTGACGTTTTCAGTACCAAAATACCAGTTAACACTATTTTTGGGTCGTTTCAAGAAAAAATGTACTCCCAAAAACAAGATAATAATTTCCTTTAATGAAAATACCCTTTCAGAGTATTTTGGATATTTATAATCTAATTAAAAGTTGAATTAAGCTCAACAGAGAAATTTGAATAAATCAATTTTAAATAAATCTCGTTTCTGAAAAATGTCCCATAAAACAAAAGTCAAAATTTCAAAAATTTATCGAAAATAATGAATCTTTCAATTGCTAGAATTATATATATATATATATATAAATAATTATTATAATAATTATTTTTGAATAAATCTCGATTCCGAAAAATAAATGCGAAACAAAAAATTGTAGAATAAAACTATGTAAGAATGGTTTTCTTTGTAAAATTATTCAAAATCAGTTCTCTTTGAACTCCTCCTTATTTAGAATTGTTATAACAGTTCTAAAACTATTTTAAAACGAGTTCAATAGTTTGGACTCAAATAATACTTCGAGAACGATTCTCTTGACGTTTTAGACTGATTTTAGACCAGTTCGTATAGTTCGAGAATTCTAAAACTATTCAAAATCAGTTCTCTTTAAACTTCTAACTATGCAGAATTGTTATAACACTTCTAAAGCTATTTTAGAACGAGTTCAATAGTTTGGACTCAAATAATAATTGAAGAACGATTCTCTTGACGTTTTAGACTGATTTTAGACCAGTTCGGACCGTTCGAGAATTCTAAAACTATTCAAAATCAGTTCTCTGTTAACTTCTAACTATCTAAAATTGTTATAACAGTTCTAAAACTATTTTAAAACGAGTGCAATAATTTGGACTCAAATACTAATTCAAGAACGATTCTCTTGACGTTTTAGACTAATTTTAGACCAGTTCGTACCGTTTTAGAATTGTAAAAATGTTCAAACTCAGTTCTGTTTTAACTCTTACTACTCTAGATCGTTATAACCGTTCTAAAACTAATTTATAACGATTTCAATAAATTAGATTGAGAAAGTCATGCATCAATTTTTTTAGGTTCTAGATCATTTAAACTCTTTAAAATTGATATAAAACTAATTCCGGACAATTTAAGAACAGTTCGTACTAGTTTAGAATTGTAAAACTATTCGAGAACGACTTTCTTGGAATTTTGACTAATCTGGAATCATTATAAGAGCTCTAAAATTATTTTAGAACCACTCTGTTTGAATTCCTAATAATTTAAAATCATTCAACACGATTCTCTTTAGGTTCTAGACAATTCAAACACTTTAGAGTTTCAGAACGATATAAAAACAATTCGTACTAATTTGGAATTGTAAAATTGTTCAAGAACGATTCTATTCGAATTCTTCTTAAATGTGGATTCATTATATCAGTTCTAAAACTATTTTATAACGTTTCCAACACTTCAAATGAACAAAACGTAAACTAACTTATTTTTTATTGCAAATCTATTTGGACCAAAAGATCCGCACCGCCAAAAGTAGGTAAATTTACGAAAAATCTCTCACATTTAAGTGCATTAGAAATGGAATATCTTAACAGGCTGGAATGGATATTTCACCGATTTTTTCGTGTCATCTTCTTCAAAGACTCAAAGAGCGTGTCATTGTAAGAAACAAACCAAATGTTAAGAGCCAGAAAACAATACTTAACAAAGAAAGAAATTATTCCGAGTGTCACTCCGAAAGAACATGACGATGATAAATAGATTTCGGGATTGTTGTATACAAATGCGAACAGAAATAATTGTAGGATGGTTTGGAATGAAAATTATCAAATTATTGTTAATTCTAATTTTAGAAAAGATGAACACTAAATAAACCTGCTAAACGAAAACTAAGAATTGTATTAGGACATAATGGGAACTATTTTAAATTCGATTTAAGGAGATAAAAGATTTGGTATTAAAAAAAATCATCCATAAATATTAAAATCGATAATCGAAAAGTAATTTTTATTATCACTATTTGGGTGATTTTTTTTGTTTGCAAACAATCATCGATATTTTCTATTTTCCTGCTTTTGTGAAAATAATTAATAATATAACATCTTTTTTTTAGTTATGACAAACTTGATTCTCTATTTTGACAAAAAAATATTGTTTTGTCTATTTTTAAATAAAAACAATTTTGTTTTGATTTATGGATGTCATTCGATTTAATCTTGATGAAATTTTAGACTTAAATATAACATTTGCCCGTAATTTTAGTTTCAATTTCAATGAAATCGCTCTGCTCGTGCCTGGCTCCCATTCGCTTGTTTATAACTTACAATTTTCTAAAATCAGGATTTTTTAAGATACATTTTATGTTTAGAATCAAGAGTTATTAATTAAAAGCAAAAGTTACGAGTTTGAAGAAAACATTTTTCAAAATTTCTGGTTTAAAGTTTAAGATTTAAAAAAAAGTACTTCTTAAAGTTGACATTTTCTTAAATCACTTGTTTATAAGTTAAAATTTTATAAAATCAGCTGCATTTTATTCCATTGCACTTACCTATAAAATTTTATAAATATCGTCCATTTCTTTTATAAAGATATTTACTTGGCTCCATACTTTAATAAATAATTGTAAATACTGGCTAAATTAAAAATATTAATTAATATAAAAAATAGATTATTAAAATACAATTTGGATTACTTTACTGGCTCATTCGATTTAATTTCGAAGAAATAATTTTTTTCCCAATTATTTTATTTCCATAATATTGTAATATTTGTAATTTGATATTTTATTCCTTTTCTTTATTGTGCAATTTTAACGATTCTGTAGCTTTAACATTAAATATTGCATATCGCAAATAATTATAAACACTGGCAAAACTAAAAATTTTTATTACTACAAAAAATAGCTTGTCACAATACAATTTTGATTTCTTTACTAGCTAGTATTAATAACTACAAAGCGATTACATTAATTTAACTACCTACTTAAGCATAAGGACCTCCCACGACTTCATTGGTACAACTAATTTTTTCTTCGAGATTCGTCTTTCATTAATCCACTGTTAGATAAAAGCTGTGATTTTTCTTACAGCAAAATAAGTTGTACTGATTTTGGTGCATGTCACAATAAGGGCATAGAGCACATGAACATCTCTTCATAACTTTAAAATGCATTTTAAATTGGGAAGCCGGACAAAACATGTTTTCCATGTTGCGTTTTCGAATATAGATGACCAGCATCAAAGCTAGAAAGTGTACCAAAATGGAGTCCATTAATAACTCGAACATAAAACTTTCGTCAATCATTTCAAATTTTGATGTTTACGTATGCAATTAATTGAGATATGATATATGACAGTCTAGATTATTTGGCCAACTATTTTCCAAATATTTAGTACTTTCTTCTTTAGTTGTATTCATCTCGATTGTTTATTTTTCCTCTGTTTTATACTAGATGTTTTATGTTTGTTGAAAGCAGACATAGAATATTGAAATCAATTTATTTTAATGACACAACTGTATGTACGCCCTTTTCGTCAGCTTCTTCTTTTTTCATTTCGATTTAGAGGCTTATTTTGAGGTTAAGCAGCGTCCAGCGCGGTTAGTAGTTGGATGGGTGACCCGTAATATGCCAATGAGCACGAGGTATAGTGGAGATATGCCGTCTTTCGGAGGAGACAACAATATTCCTTCGTAACTTTATAATGTAAATTAACGTGCTAAGCAGAACAAAACACCTTTTCTATAGTTTATTTTCGAACGCACATTACTAGCATCAAAATAAGAAAATGTACAATATTGGACAAATAGTCGTGACGTCGCAAAACAGTTGGCTAACCTGAAATTTGTTTCCAAACAATAACAATTGCCATGCGCAGATTTTCAAATCGTATACAACTTGTTTGTTTTTATGCTGTGTTTTGAAGAGTGTATTTTTGTGTTTTGAGCTTTGAAAAAAATGTATAAAATGTTTTTTAATAAAAAAAACTTAATCAAATACAAAATAAAGTCTTTATATATCAATACACAAGTTTGTTTGGGAACAGATCAGGTTAGCCAACAGCTATTTGGTGACGTAATTCGAAAATGAATATTTCATCAATGATTTAAAAAATTTAACATTGCAATATGAAACATGACAGTTCTTCTTCTTAATTCGTTTGTTGACTTGAACTTTGTGGGTGATTCGCCTCAAAACAATTTGTCATTTTCATTATCTGCGCATCCAGCATTTCGATCGCTACTGTTCTTTATCTTTCCATTCATTCTCGTTGATTGCTCTTTTATTGCATCCTTTATTCCTTTCATCGCTGCTACGATCGATCTTCCTCTCTTCCTTCTGTTCGTGGGTATATAACTGAGCGCTCTTCTTTACCTTCTAGTGTTTTCCATCCTCATTACGTGTCCGTACCATAAATGTTTTCTGGTTTTTATTCTTTCTGTCGTTGTGTAAATTCCTTCTATTTTTCTTCTAATCTCTTCATCCGGTATATGCTGTACTTTACTGGCTCTTCTGAGAAAATCCTCACCTCTCAGTAAATAAAAATTCAAAATGTCTACTAGTAATTCTAGCAAAATATCTGGTCCGTTTTTTAGGAGTTCAGTAGGAATGTTTCCTGATCGTGGAGCTTTACCAATTTTCATGTCTTGCAATATTCTTTTTATCTCTTCTATCTCGACTTCATTCATTGGTCCAATTTACTGTCCTCTATTTTCTGTTAAAAGATCTTAATAATATTGCTGCCATTATTATATCGTCATTAAATTCGTACTTTGTTTGGTTTCTTTCGTTGCCTTCCATGCTGGTGACAATCTGGTTCCTCCTTTGTATCTTTCAATTTCTTCACGCTTACTGTCGTTCTTCTTCTTGGTGACGTCTTTATTGTACTGTTTGTATATAGTTCTATCTTCCGGGTTATTTGTAAGGTTGAACTAGGGTCTTTGTCTCTTCTGACCACCACTGTAGACTTTTGTTTTGCCTAGTTGTACCTTCTTTATATCCTAAAGCTTTGCTCGCTGCTTAACGTATTTATTAATTGGTGTTTAGCGTCGACATCTACATTTTAGCTTATTTCTTGAAGCTTAGTTGCTAGTCTCAGAAATTGTGTTGATTCATCTCTAAAACACTTGAGATTATATTTTCTATCTTACAGACTCTGGCAGTTTTCTGTCTTTTTGGTACTCTCTATTCTGTAATTAACAATTAGTTTTCAGTCTTGAATTTTTTGAAGAATCATATAGTCCAGTCTTAACCCTCTCGTGGGTTCAACCCACGTATATTTCTGTATGTCCTTATGTGGGAAGAATCCATTTATTACTTTAAGCCTCTGAGCGTTATTATTTTCTTTTACTTCTCCATATTTTCCAGTTATATCATCGTCGTTTGTATAATCTTTTATGTTTTCTAATATAGTTCAGAGTTTCACGTAACATTCTTCGTTTATATTTGTCTGGCATCGTCGTTTGCGTCATAGATTCCTCCTGTTTCTATGTTTTCTCCTATTCTTCTATATCTTCCCAACTTCTAATATCGTTTCTGTATTTCTTATGTATAGCAATAGAAATTCCTCTCTTGGTTCTTGTACTTTATCTACACCACTATAAAAATAAAACTATTCTCAGACCTTCTCATTACTTTTCCTTTTTTTTTCTAATAAAAATTGACACTGACAACGATTGATCTAACAGAACACTTAACAAATAACCTATAAAAGTTTCTTCTTCTTTTTTTTAAACTTTTAAATGAGACTCGGCTGCCAGGGTATGTACTCCATTTTTGACAAATTCTTCTTCTTTTTCGATTTGGTTGCTTAACTCTCAATTAACTAACTCTTGGTTTTTAAACAAACGGTTTGTTTCAGTCGTTTCTTACGTAACCCACGCAAAGGGTAGGTAAATGTTAATGTTGCGATTGAATAAAGCCGAATTTTTGTTTTGTTTATTTAATTCTGATGCGTAGGTTGCATAATTATTATGCTTTAAATAATTTTTGCAGTGGGTGTCGCATTAGAAAGTCGTAGTAGGCAATGAATTGGGTTGTACGTTCCTTCATTCAAGGAAATTTCATTCATAAACTTGTTTTACTATGTTAAATGTTAATAAATAGAACCACCTGTTCTTAATTAAAAATGTATTTGTGGCAACAAATTAATCAATTTTTTCAAACCAAGGAGTATATTTCTTAATTAATATAAGTTAAAAAATTTCAGAGAATATTTTTCAGAAATAATTTTAAAACGAATTTCGCAAGTAACAAATTAATTTGATTAAATTGAAGCCCCCTGCTTCACCCATAATTATTATTATTATTATTTCTATTACAAAATTCATTGACAAAACCCATCATCCCATCGGGTATATTAAAAGTCCGGCGATCAAACGAACACGTGAGAAATTTGATTAGAAAGTAAAATATCAATAAAAGAAATAATCAGCGGATTGAATTACAAAAGAAATTAGTGACTGTAATTACAGGAATGATTTAACGATAATTGTACGAAGTTTAATTTTTTATTTGGACGATAATAATATTGTTTTGTTTGAAAAAAATGCAGGTGTATGATTTGAAAAGAGCCCGAGGCTCGGGCCTAAAGGATTAAAAAATAAGTAATAGAATTATTCAAAAATTAATTAATAATTAATTAATATTTTTTGAAGTGTTTTTGTTGTTATTAATATTAAAGTACGTTATAAAATAAAATACATTGATTTGACATGTTTTTTTTAATATACGCTCTTTTATTTATTTTTGGCAAAATATTTAAAAAATTATGGAAACACTGAAAATATTTCAATTAATCTAAAAAAAAATTAAATACACTCTCTTTTTTGCAATTTTTGGCTTAATACAAATTGAAAGATATTAAAAACAATTCCAGTAATTTAAAAATTTTTTCACCCTATTTTTTCGAATCTTAGCAAAATGTTCTCGAAAAAATTTTGAAAATATTGAAATGAAATGAATAAAATAATTTAAAAAATGTCAATGGAGTCCGTAGTTTTTTATTTATTTTATTAACCGAAAATTTTTTTTTAGAGATATTGAAATAATTTCCAGTAATTTAATTTTTTTTAACATACTAAAAAAAGATGGAAATTTTTGAAAACACTTCAAATGACTTAATTTTTTTTAATGCCGGCTCTTTTTTTATTTGAATACCTTTTTTGGCAAAATATTTTCGAAATTAATATAGAAAGCAGCTGATATAGCAAACATAAATAAAAAAAGAAGAAAACGCAATCTAATTAAAAAAGAATAAACATAAAACCGTGGTAAGTAAAAGTATAATTATGATAAAAAACATATTTTACTGTTATTAACAGACAGAACGATTCATTAATAATTGTAATTTTAAATTACCCTAACGGGGATAAATCAGGCGACCGTGCGGCCCTTCGTACAACAATTTCCCTCCTTATAACACACAATAACGTTCTAAATAAAACCGTTACCTAAATTGGACTTTGGTAAGGTAAAAGTATGGCAAAAAAGTGAAATTCTATTCAGAGAACTCACTAAATTCCGTTCTTGTATTTCACGAGGTTAAACTAAGATATCGTAAGAAAGTATGCGACTCTATTAGGATATTTTCCGATTGCTACTGTTTCACAGAAATCGTAATGCGAAAAAATTAACACATTCAACCTTGCCTGGGGCTTTTAGCGATTGTAAGTTGCGTTTTACGTTGAGTCATCGTATGAGGAATTTTTTTATTTTATAAGAGGTTTCTGGTTTGTGACAAACAAGTGAGTGAAGGACTTTGAACCGTTTCTTTGCAGAGTTTTTTCTAATGAGAGTTGAGAATGAGATTTTGGAGTGAGGAGGAGATAGGTTAGATAATTGTTTTTTTTTTATTATAATTCTATTGAAGTATTTTATTAAAAAATATATATGTGGTGAAAATGTGTACTAAGAACTAACGATTTTGTAAAATTTTGACTTATTAGCGAGATATTTAAGAAAATGGCAACATTAAATAGTAGCTTTTTTAAATTTCGACTTTGTATTAAAAGTTTTGGAAAATTTTCATATAGAATTCAAAGTTTGTACTTTCGGTAAACACCAGAAATTTTGGAAAATTTTGACGTCAAACTCGAAATTTTTGCTTTTAACCTGAATATAAAAAAATGTTGACTTTAAACATAACATTTTTAGTGTGAATTCTTAATTTTGAAAAATATTGATTTTATAAGCGTGATTTAAAAAAATGGCAAATTTTAATTGAAATTTTTTAAAATCTCGACCAAAAACCCAAAAAAATAATTTTGATATCGAATAAAAAATTTTTGCTTTTAACCCACAATATTAAAACAATTGGGTTTCAAACACATAATGAAGCAATTTAATTAAATCTCAAATTTAAACACGAGTTTTTTTTGTAAAATTTTGACTGGAAACTCAAAATGTTTGCTTTTAATCTTAAATGTCATAAAATATCGATTTAAACATACTTTTTTTACTGTGAAACCATGATTTTGTAAAATGTTTACTTAAAAACAAGCGATTTAAGAAAATCTCAACTCTTAACGTGATTTTTTTTTTGAAATTTCGACTTTAAACTAGAAGGCAGCTCGAGTTCAATTATACATTTTTTCCATGATCTCGAGCAATTTTTAATTAACTCCCTACATAATAACCATTATTTTTCTTATTATTTATCTACAAAACACAAACCCAATACATCTCTCCTCTATCCAGAAATGGCATTCCAAAACTGGTTCGAAACGGTTCTTTCAGAATTTGATTTATATTTTTGGTCACCGTCGCTAATCAATTTTACGCTAATCCATCGATTTATTAAACAAAGTGTTTATTTCGTATTCAACTGTAGCTCTAAATAATTCATGTTCATAAAAGCGACTCAATAATATCAGAGGTTGTTGCGTTCTCACATAATTGTAATTATTTAAAAACGATTCGATTAATTAATACCGGTTTATTGAATTGTATAAACCGTCCGAGTCCTTATATTCTTCTTGTAATAATAATATATTTAGCGACAAATGTCATTCAAGATTAATGACGTAAGATAATTGTATTAATGTAATTATTAATTAGGCATATGGATAACTGTGATTAAATTTGTTTATTTATTATATCTTGAAAACTGGGTTTTAATACCGTTTTAATTAATATATATAATTATCTGAATTTCCTCAGAATTGTTTTTTTAAATTGTATTTTCTCGACCAAGGTTTCAACTATTTAGCATCGTCAAGAGAAAATACAATTTAAAAAGCTTTGTAGTACTGTGGATATTCAGATAAGTATAATTTATTTTTATTTATATTTATTATGGACTAATTCCGCAAAGTAAGGGTTGAAACAATTAACTCAATAAGCTTGTTTAATAAAAAATTAAAAAATATTTGTGGCAGCAACAAAAGAAAAAAATCAACAATAAAGGAAGAAAAAACATTGTAGTAGACACTTCGTCCGGATTTAAACTTGATCTTTTATTAATATAAATATTGAAGATAAATTGTACTTATTTTGAATTTCCACAGTATTATAGAGATTTTTAAAAATTATATTTTCTCGACTAATGTTTCGCTTAACTAGCATTGTCAAGAGAGACTTAATAATGACAGATTTCTTTTAACCGTAAGTAACTTCATACCATAAATATTTTAATCAATAATTATATCAAACCATATGCAAAGTAATATTCTTCTTTTCCTAAAAAAAATTGCTTAATATTATATAGGTGTTTAGTCCAAATAATAATCTAAAATAATTGAACTTCCCAGATTTAATTGTTCGTTCTTTATCTTTATTTCAAATTACTTCAAAAAATCAAGTCCTACTTTTTTGCCACTCACATGAAGTTGTTTCAATTGTACTGTTAAGTATAAGTTTGTTTTTAGTGCCAATGAGGTGTTCAGTGTACCTTATTTCAAAATTTCTAAGAGTCTGGCCAAGATAGATGCCGTTACAATCCGGACAATTTAGTTTGTAAATATCCGATTTTGAAAATTTATTAATTTTAGATTTTACTTTTAATAAAAACGAACCTACATTATTTCTTAAGTTAAAAGATATTGTTGAAGATGTTACTAACCTCAAATGAAACTATTTTTTTTGTATTTTCACGATCCGAAAGAAAAAACGAAATATCCCCAACAAATTCTCAAGCCTTCAACGTCTACATGAAACATACAATTAAAAATTAATTAACCCCCAACTAAAACGAAAGTGTGAGAATCACCTTCCAACGCAAATCACAATAAAAAACACTCGTCAAAATATTAAACAAAAACAATAGAACAACCAACACCAAATAGACACACACAAATCTAGAGTGCATTGTACACTTTTGTCGTCATTGGCGTGCACAACACCCACGGCCCCCCGGCCTGCTAGATCTCCAGATACAACTTTCAATCAAGATCCCGCAGCCTGCTTGATGTTTCGGTGTTTTACTCAGTTGCAACGTGACCGTCGAGTTGAGTAGTTCGATGTGCACTCGTTTTGGTTTTATAGTGGTTGTGTTGCGGTTGCGTCGTTTAAAAGCGCGCTAAACCATTATTTTTGAAACTTTTACTTTTTCAGTTTTTTAATTTTGTGTTTATTGTTTTTTTTTGGATTATTTTACACGGTTCGGATATTAAAGTAAGTTGGTTTTATAATGGTTTTTTAATGGAGTTCGTGTCGTTGCAGCAAATATATTATATGATTTCAATGACTAAATTATTGAATGTTTCTCGATTAGAAAAAATATTAATTGGCACATACTTTATTAAAGTTTGGCCATTTTATTAATATTATTATTAATATTATTATTATTGAATGCAGCCAATAAAATAATGAATGTGTTTCGATTGGAAGAAATAATAATGAGCACATTTTTATTATATTTTTGGAGATATATTTTGATTAAAATATTGATGATTTGATTTAAAAATTGAAAACTTATAGTTTTTAATTAACAAAAATGTTGGGTTTATATCGTTGCTATGACAACGAAAATTTACAATTTTATTACTTCAAATCAAAATATGTTTGATTTTAACAACTCGATATTGTATCAATATTGTAATTATAACAAGTTTATGTGAATTTCGTTATCAATAGAGGGTTTTGGGAAATTATTTTGATAATTTATTGTAGAAATTAGTATCTATAGATAATTTTATTCACTGTATTGAGACGAAAAAGTAAAAATTTTTAGAAATAATTCATACGTTAAGAAGGAAATTGTTAATATTTTTTCTAAAAAAACAAAAAATTGTATACTTAAAAAAAACCATATCGCCTCAGAATTGATATTTTTTAATAACACCCCCGCTATTAATAAATTTATTAATATTATTATAAATTAATGTCGTTGTTGAAAAATATATTAAAGCGGTAGGATTCGTATGTGATGTGTAATAAGTGTGCAGGAAAAAATTAGGAAATTAAACAAATCATAAAAGTTAAATGGTTGGTTAGAGTAACAGCTTGAGTTGAATTTAATCAAGATGAGAGCAAAGATCGTTTCAGACCTTCTGGAAAGGTTAATTGAACAATTTACTCTTATTCTACTTAATTTTCAATATTAATCGCCACTGGAGTTGCCTTCGTTTTTATCTATAAAAAAAATAACAAATCTACCTCTATTATTTCTATCTATTCTTATACATGATCAGGAGTTACTTTTGTATAAATCATTTTCTGGCAATTTGTGGTGAATCAAATTTTTTTTTATTAATAAATAAGTTAAATGTAAGAATTGCTTAAGCTAAACTTTGTTAATTGTTAATAATTTCAAATGAAATGTTAATATTATTCTTATTATTATTATTTTTCTTCCGATTGTTATTATTATTATTATTATTATTACTCGTATTATTATTATTAACAAAAAATTGTACAAAAACATTAAATCCATTTAAATTTTTTAAATATTTTTAATCTTTTTTTCAAAAATATTTTGGCAAGGAAGACATTAATACTAAAAAATTAAAAAAACTTTTTCGAAAATATTTTGCCAAGGAAGAAGGTATTCAAATAAAAAAAGAAGTCGAAAATTCTGTTTAGTATTTTTAAAAATTCATTTGTTTAAATAATATTAACTTAATTAACTAGATATTGACCTCTATTGATAAAAGAACGGTTCTACCCTCATAATATATATTCTCATTACATTTGTAACTAAGAATAAGGGTATTAAAGTCTTTAAACAGGATGTTCAATATAGAAATAGTTCAAATTTTTGTTTAATACGATCTCATTTAGTAGCGTGAAAAAAACTTTAGTACTTCCTGTCAACGGCGTGAAAAGTTACAATAAAGTCCTTTGTGAATGCCATTTACGACTTTAAAGTCGGTTTTACAACCAATATCAAAGCTTAAACAGGGCCGTAGTATTAATTTCCAAAGTATTTTTCATAAAAAAGTTCAGTTTTATAAATAAAGTCAAGTTTTTAACAAATTTTAAAAAGTGAACCGAATCGTCGTAAATTAATTAATACCGGTTTAATTTGGGAACGCTCTTCTTAATTGCCGATAAACAATGATTGAAAAGGGCGGCCGACGTGTTAAAGCTGCACCTAACATCAATTTATGTAATTAACTTTCACTAATATCAATAAAATATTTATTTAAGTTCAAAATGCATCGAGAGTTAGTTTTTGTAAAGTTGGAATTTCGTAGGTCAATTAACTGGGAACTTAAATCAAAAAATAATTGCATTTAATTAAGATCAAATCAAAAAAGTTGATTTCGAAAACAAGTGGAAAAGAAATAAAATAGAAACTGAATAAACATGAAATTAAGTTAGAATAAAAGTGATAATATTTTCGTTAAAAATTGTAAATATATTAATATATATTAATATATTAATATAACATTTGAACAAAATATTGCTCAAGCTACAGAGTGTTTTATTTAAAAATATATTTGCCCATTACTTGAAAACCAACAATTGTTCGATAAATTTCCATAAGAATTGGTATTTTTTAATGTAAATTGTAACTGTTTTATAAAACTTTAATAAAAATGGATGTTTTTTACTTAAATATTGGTAGAAATTATACTTTTTTTTGTATAAACAGTATTTTTCTGTCAAATTTTAATTAAAACCAACAATTTTTCGTTAAATTTCCATAAGAATTGGTATTTTTTAATGTAAATTGTAATTCTTTTATCAAACTTTAATAAAAATGGATGTTTTTTTTTACGTAAATATTGGTCGAAATTAAACTTTTTTTTAATGAAAACAGTATTTTTCAGTCAAATTTCAATTAAAACGAACAATTTTTCGTTAAATTTCCATAAGAATTGGTATTTTTTAATGTAAATTGTAATTCTTTTATCAAACTTTAATAAAAATGGATGTTTTTTTTTTACGTAAATATTGGTCGAAATTAAACTTTTTTTAATGAAAACAGTATTTTTCAGTCAAATTTCAATTAAAACGAACAATTTTTCGTTAAATTTCCAGAAGAATTGGTATTTTTTAATGTAAATTGTAATTCTTTTATCAAACTTTAATAAAAATGGATGTTTTTTTTTTACGTGAATATTGGTCGAAATTAAACTTTTTTTTTAATGAAAACAGTATTTTTCAGTCAAATTTCAATTAAAACGAACAATTTTTCGTTAAATTTCCATAAGAATTGGTATTTTTTAATGTAAATTGTAATTCTTTTATCAAACTTTAATAAAAATGGATGTTTTTTTTTTACGTAAATATTGGTCGAAATTAAACTTTTTTTTTAATGAAAACAGTATTTTTCAGTCAAATTTCAATTAAAACGAACAATTTTTCGTTAAATTTCCAGAAGAATTGGTATTTTTTAATGTAAATTGTAATTCTTTTATCAAACTTTAATAAAAATGGATGTTTTTTTTTTACGTAAATATTGGTCGAAATTAAACTTTTTTTTTAATGAAAACAGTATTTTTCAGTCAAATTTCAATTAAAACGAACAATTTTTCGTTAAATTTCCAGAAGAATTGGTATTTTTTAATGTAAATTGTAATTCTTTTATCAAACTTTAATAAAAATGGATGTTTTTTTTTTACGTAAATATTGGTCGAAATTAAACTTTTTTTTAATGAAAACAGTATTTTTCAGTCAAATTTCAATTAAAACGAACAATTTTTCGTTAAATTTCCAGAAGAATTGGTATTTTTTAATGTAAATTGTAATTCTTTTATCAAACTTTAATAAAAATGGACGTTTTTTTTTTACGTAAATATTGGTCGAAATTAAACTTTTTTTTAATGAAAACAGTATTTTTCAGTCAAATTTCAATTAAAACGAACAATTTTTCGTTAAATTTCCATAAGAATTGGTATTTTTTAATGTAAATTGTAATTCTTTTATCAAACTTTAATAAAAATGGATGTTTTTTTTTTACGTAAATATTGGTCGAAATTAAACTTTTTTTTAATGAAAACAGTATTTTTCAGTCAAATTTCAATTAAAACGAACAATTTTTCGTTAAATTTCCATAAGAATTGGTATTTTTTAATGTAAATTGTAATTCTTTTATCAAACTTTAATAAAAATGGATGTTTTTTTTTTACGTAAATATTGGTCGAAATTAAACTTTTTTTTAATGAAAACAGTATTTTTCAGTCAAATTTCAATTAAAACGAACAATTTTTCGTTAAATTTCCATAAGAATTGGTATTTTTTAATGTAAATTGTAATTCTTTTATCAAACTATAATAAAAATGGATGTTTTTTTTTTACGTAAATATTGGTCGAAATTAAACTTTTTTTTAATGAAAACAGTATTTTTCAGTCAAATTTCAATTAAAACGAACAATTTTTCGTTAAATTTCCATAAGAATTGGTATTTTTTAATGTAAATTGTAATTCTTTTATCAAACTTTAATAAAAATGGATGTTTTTTTTTTACGTAAATATTGGTCGAAATTAAACTTTTTTTTAATGAAAACAGTATTTTTCAGTCAAATTTCAATTAAAACGAACAATTTTTCGTTAAATTTCCATAAGAATTGGTATTTTTTAATGTAAATTGTAATTCTTTTATCAAACTTTAATAAAAATGGATGTTTTTTTTTTACGTAAATATTGGTCGAAATTAAACTTTTTTTTAATGAAAACAGTATTTTTCAGTCAAATTTCAATTAAAACGAACAATTTTTCGTTAAATTTCCATAAGAATTGGTATTTTTTAATGTAAATTGTAATTCTTTTATCAAACTATAATAAAAATGGATGTTTTTTTTTTACGTAAATATTGGTCGAAATTAAACTTTTTTTTAATGAAAACAGTATTTTTCAGTCAAATTTCAATTAAAACGAACAATTTTTCGTTAAATTTCCATAAGAATTGGTATTTTTTAATGTAAATTGTAATTCTTTTATCAAACTTTAATAAAAATCTCCCAGTGGTTTCCATGATATCAATTTTTTTAATACTCGCTTTTTTCTACTTTTCCGTATCCATTGATTTGAAATGTTTTAATAGACGCTAAATATTTGATATATCTATAAATTTTGATATTAAATATGTTATGTTTTTAAATTTGAACATAAAAGAAAATTTATTTTCATTAAATTAAAAATCAATTTCATTTATAACGGTCACCCATCGAAACAGTAACCGCCCTACTATTCAGAACCCATTTCTCCGTCTCTGCATATTTCAAATGAACAATCTAGAGCATAAATTCCGCCCATCGTGCAAACATTTTTAAATTTCGCGCTGAAACAAACGAACACAGGTGGTGCGCCGCGATTTTTAGAGAAAAGGTTAGATTTTGCGTAGGCTTTGATACCTTTACTTGCTCATTTGCATTTCTAACATCTGGAGAACTCACCCACTCGAACGAGTCAATTCGATTTTTTCTGAAATGTTGTATTTTATAGTTTTTTTATCGTTTCATGTGTTAAAATCCAAATAAGTCGATAGGGTTTTATTTATTTCTTAATAGAAAGGTTAATGTTTCGTCGGAGGTGTTTATTATTTAATAAATTATTTATAATAATACATCAATAAGAAAAATTATTAATTCAAATAGTTGTATCGATTTGTTTGGGTTTTTTTTTATAGAAACACGTATTTTGTGAAAATTATTTTTTTCTTGTAGAAAATAATTTTCTTTTTGGTATATTTTTATTTAACTATATAGGGGAGATAGTGACTGTGGAAAAAATGTGTACTGTATCATAATAAACACTCGGTATACTTTTTTTTGTCACAATTCTGGAACCGAAATTAATTTTCTTGTTTTGAAACTAAATCACTATTTTTTATCACTCTTTTTGTTTACGTCACAATTTCCCAAACGTCGAGGAAATTATAAATAAAAGAGGGTCTTTTATTTTTTTTAAATTTCTTGTTTACCAAAATTGTAATTTAAGATTAGATTTTATCGGATAATAATTAAGTTTAGATCTAATTTATTAATATATACTTATATGTTAATTTTTTCATTAATGGTTTTAGTATTTTTTAATGCGCGTTCTGTTTTTTAGAAATAATGTCATTTTTTTTTAATTTGAGTGTTCTTTTTGGCAAAATATTTTCAAGAAAAAATGTTAAAAATAATAATTTTAAAGCACATTTTTCAATTTTATTGCCTGTTTTGTTAATTTTTTTTTTCTAAAAAAATATAGAAATAATTTTAAAAAATCCCTTGTAATATTTTCTTAATAAGCGTTTTTTTTATGGAAATGGAAAAAAAATTATAAATATATAAAATATGTGCTTAATAATTTATTAATTTCTTTTTTTAATACAATTTTTGGCGAAATTATTCATAATTTTAACAATTTTTTTTTTTATTTTGAGAGCCTTTTTTGGCAAAATATTTAAAAAAAAGGATAAAAATATTTGAAACCTTTTAATGGTTTTAACATTTTCAAAGCGCTTTTTTTAATTCAAATGCTCTCCTTGAAAATTTTTTTTCTAAAAATTGTGGAAATATTTTTTTAAAAAGCCGTTGCTTTAATAGTTTTATAACGAGTGATTCTTTTCTTATTTTTAATATTGATGTCCTTTTTGTTAAAAAAAATGGAAAACGTTAAAAATACTTATTTCTGCCAAAATATTTTCAAAAAAATAGTAAAAATAGTAAATACTTTTTAATGGTTTTAATAATTTTAAAGAACTTTTTTTAATTTAAATGCTCGTCTTGGCAAATTCTCTTTGTAGCAAATATTTTCAAAAAAATCCACTGTTTTAAAATTTTCCCATTGCGGGCCTCTTTTTTTTAATATTAACGCTCTTTTTTATAAAAAAAAATACAATTTTCATTACAATTTTTGGCAAAACTATTCTGATTTTAACAATTTCAACGCATTTTTATAATTTGAGTGCTAAATATCAAAATATATACAATTCTCGATAAAATTTATTTTTATTGTATATTTCAAAACTCATATTAAATAACCGATTTAATTTATTAATAATGAAAATTACACAATCAATATTGTTGTCCAAAAAAAGGAATTCCTCGATTTTCGATTTAAGAAATAACAAAAGTAAATGCCCAGTTGTAGGTGTTGAAAAAATAAACAAATCTTGATACGTAGGTTGATGTGTCCAAAATTTAAGTCATACAGCTTTCATAAAAACACCCACGTGGTACCACAAAGGGTACCATTTTCCTACGAGGTCAAAATGTCATGGGTATGAAGACATTGGCGTAGGCGGACCATCTTAAAGAGGAGCCGAACAATATAAATCCCAAAAAAGGAGAAGAGATACGGGAAATTGTTAAAATATATCAGTGATGATATTTTTTTTAGTACCCGTTCAATTCCTTGTTAGTAAAATATTTTGAAAAAAAATGGAAAAAGTTTAAAATGTTTTAATATTTTTTTAATGCCCTTCTTTCCAAATATAGTAAAAAAATGAAAATTATCCTTCATATCAATATTTTCTTTTTATCTCAATAATATTAATGCCTTTCTTTTGTTAAAGGAAAAAAAATAAAAATATTTTAAGTGTTTCAGTGCTTTCAATATTTTTTATTACATATTATTAATTTTTTTGGCAAAATATTTTCGAAAAATTGTTAACAATATTTAAAACATTTTCATATTTAATTTTTGTTAACACTTGTTCTTTATGAATTTTATTTTATTATCCTTCTGGTCAAAATATTTTCGGAAAAAAATGTAAATATTTAAAACGTTTCCATTCATTTAATATTTTTTTATTTTGATTTTATTTCGTTCTTTGCAAAAAAAATTTTCAAAAATATTTCATTTTTTTTAATGAATGTTCTTTATGAATTTTATTTATTGCCATTTTTGGCAAAATATTTTCAAAAAAATGTTGAAAATATTGATTTAATATTTTAACGCTCAATTACTTTTTTTTTTAAATACGAAAAAATGTTAAAATATTTACATAATAATAATAGTAATATTAATAATAAAAGAATAATATTAATAATAATAATAATAATAATAATAATAAAAATAGTTATAATAATAATAATCCAATATTTTTTAAAACCAATTAATTTAATTAATTAATCTGATTCTTCTGTTAAAATAATCTAGATATTTATTACCTTCATAATTAATAATTCTTCTTCTTTTTCTAAAAACTTGTGTGGGTGGTTATTTCGCTACAATGCTGCCATCTACTAACAATAGTGTAAATCATTAATAAATTTAAGATTAACGGTTACAATTTTCCCACCAAACCTGATCGCAATTCCAATTAATTTCAGAGGGTCATTTCCTGAATTTTCGTATTCCTGCAATTCACAAAATTGCTGGTAAATATTAATTCACTTAATGTATTGCAGAGGAAATTTGTTGATCTTGCAACTACTTTGTTTACCCTCAAAATTGGGTGCGTCGTATAATGAAAGTGCATATAATTCAGGGATTAAATAAACTTGGGTAGGGCTGCTAATGGGGTATTCACCCTCGTAATATTAGGGCGCCATTATCTAAACAAGATCACAAATAAATAACTAAAATTTAATTAAATTAAGTGGTTTGTTTGCATATGAATTTATTGCAAGTTTAATAAGCAAATTAGGTAAAAGTGAGTTGAGTTGCATTTCGTGGTTTTACCAGAAGTGTATTTATTTAATTGTGACGACTATTGAGGATGTAAAACAGGATGTATTTACTCGTTAATTAAAGGTTGAAGCAGTCACGGATTAGAGAATATCATCGATTTTATTGAACGTTGAAAAATAAATAAAAAATATGTAATAAATTTCGCGATTGTTATAAAACTTTTATATCATTCTTTTTTTTTTTGTAAATTTCTGACAAATTATGTCGTACATTTTTTGTTACGTAATTTATTCGGTAAATAATCGTGATTTGCTATTACATACTTTCCTTAAAATATAGATTTACAAAAAATACTTGCACACGAAAAGGAGAGTTATTGAAAGTGAGACTAATAAAAATTACTTTTATTTTATAAATTTCATATAGATTAATTAATTAATTCATTCATTCATTCATTAATAAAGAACACGGGTTTCTTTTTTTTAATATTAATTACATTTATATCATATTATTATATTATTTTTATTATTATCATTATTGTTAGTATAAGTATTATTATTAATGTTATTATTATTAGTATTATTATTATCACTAATAATGTACCTTCAATTAATAGAAATTCTTTAAAAAAATGTATTATTTGTTAGTGGTTTAATATGTTATTAAAAATTCAAATCTACTGGGTATTAAAATAATCGCAACTCCTCAAAGTATCCTAGAATATTTGAATCAAATTAATTTTGTTCAAGATGAAATGTTATTATTTCGCATTTTTTTAAAAAAACCATATTTTTAAATTTTTTAAAACTGTGATTCTATGAATGAAAATTTTTTATTGAAAATTTTCGTTTGTTTGTTTAAAAAGTGAACCGACATTTGTTCTTTTTATTTTGAAATGAAATAAACGTACATTTTTTGAAATACAAAGAATTTCGATTGAATATATTTTTAGATCCGTTCAATCAACGAGATGAATTGAATGAAAAGATAAATAGATTGGAAAATAGAAATACAATTCGTTCTTTGTTAAAAACCAATTTTTATGCGTTGATGCAACTACAGGCCAAAAAGAAAATAAATTTAATTGCCCAAGTATTGTTGCAGTGGCGTCTCCTAATATTTTCCTATACATTTATTGATTTACTATTAATAAATTCGTGCACAGAAAAAAAACCGGAATCAAAACCTTTTTTGTGCCAAAACAGCGCTCATAAAAATATTACATAAAATACCCTCAAAGTCCAACCGTCAAGACGTTTTGTTTATTTTTTGGGTTATCATCAGAGGTTATCTCAGAACAAATCACCTCGTTAACGCAACTTCGCAGCCATTTCGTCTCTTCCACAAAAGCACTTTTATCTGCAAGATTTATTGGCCTCTTCTTTTCATCTTTGTAAAATAAAAACGGTCATAATATAACAACATAGAACATTTTATTTATTTATAAAGCTGAATGTCAGGTTGTCTCAGAATTGTCAAAATTCAATGCTGCCACTCTAAAATTGACAAGTAAGAATCAAGTGCCAACTTATAGAATAAATAAAAAAATCAAGTACTATAAAAGAAAATAGAAGTACCACAAGTGTTCCCGAATGATAAAAATTCTTGATGAGATCCAGATTTTATGGTTGATAAATTTAACAAAATAATTATTTACCTTTGTATTTAAATTTATTATAATTAGTGCAGATTCATAATTATTAATATAATTTAATTTTTATAAAAAATATTAATGTTCTTAAATTAATTTGTTCTTTATTAAAAAAATTATGGATCAATAACGATAAAATGAATTTGATAATTTTAAAGAAATATAAAATACTTTGAAGTACGTTTATAATTTTTGAAAATATTTCAACCGAATAGAGTTCACTTGTTTTTGTTTATGAGTACTAATTTTTATTAGTTTTCTTTAATAAAATTCTTATTATTATTTATATATAGGATGAAAAGATAATTTGGGTTACAACAAATAATTTTTTAGTCGATCTCTCGAGTTTTATTCGTAGTTTAGTAAACCAATATTTTCTCTAATAAATCGTGTTTTTTTCTTTCACCGAATAACCTCAACGTCCGGTCCTCTCAACACTATTCTTTTATTTCTCAGTCTCCGTTTTCATCTCTTCTTCATACTACACGGTGGCCCAACTAAACCCTACATCCCGTAAAAATTCTAAGTTTAACGATCCGAAAAAAACAATCGATATTTCTAAAAAAGACATCTTGAAGTCGCTTCCATGCAGCCCCATCCACCAAATAATCTAAAAGTTAGTAGAAAACTGTAAATATTGTTGTTTATAGACTCGTGTGTTGTTTTTGGTGTCGCCTTGTTGGTCTTGTCTGGACTGTATCGGCCTAGTTTTTATTTTGTTACATTTTTCAACCACAAATATGTCGTGAAACCGCAGAGATCTTATTACGGCGAGATATTGTAGTAACGCAGTGATTGTATACTTGAAAAGCTGCATAACTCTTGCCTTTTGGGCTGTATCGCCAGCAACCTTAGAATAAAACAATAAAAATAAAACAATAAAACCTGTTTCGGTAGTTAATAAAAGAGGTGTTTGAGTAAATCAACATTTTTTTAGTAATTAAGGTCGTTGTTTTGGATTTTTGCCTACGTGGAATGGCCACCGAGATCCCAGATTTTCCACCCTCAGACTTATTTTTTATTTTACCGTATCATTGTTTGAAATTTATAGAAAAGTGGATAACGGGGAAAATAAAATGTTTTAAAAACGTTTAAATGAAAGTTCCAGTCTAGTGCTAATAATTAAATAATACTTCTAGAGTTTTAAAATGAATTGTAGAAAAGGAAAAAGTATTTAGAAACCGCAGACGAACGTTTATATCATTTGTGAAATGAGTGTTGCTCTTAATTTATATGAAAAACTAATTTAATTTTTAATTGTTCTATTTACTAAATGTAATAGAAATAAATGGTACAGTGAGTAGCAATCGAATTTACGAAATAATTATGTTTTTAGTACCAGACAAAATGATGAAGAAATAGAACTTTTCATCAAAATCTATTAATTACGTTTTTTAATTCTACGTTGTTTTGTTGATCTTAAGCATCTCGTTCTACAAGTTTTCAATATTTATTCTTATATAGGGTGTTAAGAAATTTTCTGAGCCTTTAGGGTAGTTTTCAGATTGCCATGCTTTTCTTAAAATTCCCATTGACCATTTACTTTTTTCCACTTAAACACTCTATCTTTTTAGGTTTTATATTATCCTAAGTATGACTAATTATCTTTTAATAGATTACTATTTAGGAAAATCAATCATTTTGGTAAATAGACCATATCCAAACGATATTTAGTATACACTTAAAAAAGATAAATAGAAAGTTGTAGTTCATCTCGACTTTCAAATCATCCCAAAACCACGTTCTTGTAACATATTAATTTGCTTCACTTATTACCTTTATTTTGCAACAAATCCATTATACATTTTCAAAACTATTAACTAAATATTTTACCAGGAACATTTAAAAAAAAATAATCAACCGAAACACGGCTATTTAAAAGTCAATTAGTGAACGTACAGATAAATATAATTCAAGGATTCCTATTTAAATTACCATCAATTTCTAAAAATACAGTAATTCCTACGTATTTTTAAAATTCAGAAACAATTCATTCAACATTAAAAATAATTTTAGCAGAAAATTTATAAATAAAAATCTTCAAAATTGGTGTCACTTTACCTTAATTTTAATTTCGAGGTTATGTTATGCTTTCTGCATTAATTAAAAAATACACTTTGAAAATTAGGATTATATATTCTACGCCGCTGGTTGTAAAAAAGAGGGTAGTTGTAATGTACCGAGCGAAAGCGGAGATTAAATAAAATCATCGACTTTCCTAGTTTCCTGTCTCCATTATTTGAGGTTATGTACCTAATTAAAATGCAGCGACACTCTTAATGGCCATTAATAAACATTTCCCGTTACCTAAAAAAATATTGTTCTACACGGTGTTAAGAAAGAACGCAACATTCATTTATTAAGAAGTAATTTCAAAAAAAATATATAAAATCAGCTCTTATTTGTGTGATGTAATGGTTTGGTTGTAACGTAAAATGCAAATAGGAGTGAGAATATTCACAACTGTGACAGTTTCTTCTTTAATTCTTTCATGAGCTATGTAGTTACTACAGTTATTTAGTAAAAGTTAAGGAAAAAAAATATATTTTCTACGCAATGTGGTCTTCATTTATTATTAAAAATTGCGAAAAAAAACAGCTGACAACTATGACTGTTTCTTTTTCTTCTTTTTAATGATTTTATAGTTTATTGAGCTGTAGCTACATGAATAAACAGGATAAGGCAGGATAACCTAATTTGACAGCTGACAACTATGACAGATTTTTCTTCTTTTTTTTTATCTTTTAGTAAAAGTCAAGAATTATTTATTACATTTCTCATATATAATCACCAAACAGTATGAATTTAAAGCCAAAACATAATTAAGAAACTCAAATATGACGTGATGGATTAAGGTGACTTTATTTGCAATTTTTATTAAAACACTAACAACCGTGCACTACAACGTCCTTTAAAGTTAATGATTCAACAAAGGACTCGAATGTCATTGTATTAAATGTTTTTTCAATTAGTAATCGAATTATTAGCACTAACGATAGTTCTTGCTCAGGGTTATTTGTTTATAAATCATGATGTTAGGATTTCTGTTTTTCTAAATGTTCGTTTCCTGTGTTTGGATATATAAAAAATCAAATTTTTATTTGATTTAATGTATCGCCCTTTTTTATATCGTGTGATCCCTTTGTTTACCCACCCTTGTACCCGCTACAAATTGTTGATTGTCTTAAAAACATTTCCGGTGCTCCGCTATGGATGAATCTCAACATCCTTTTTGGATCCAATAAACGGAAATATAAATGTTGTTGATGTATTTTATTATTAAAGTTTAATGTGTGTTTAATACAGGGTGTCTGATTTATAATTCTTAATATTGTTTAAGATTATATGGCTTTTTAAACCTAAATCTAACCGAACCTGACCTAAATTATTGCGATATTTTGATATAATTTCGAAATATTAAATGAAAACTTTGGGAATGTGGGAACCTTTTAAAAAAATATAAAATTTATCTAAATATTTTGTTCTTTACGAATTTTTCGAAAAAGATGTAATTTTATAAACTAAAATGTTGATAAGAGTCGATTTATTTAAAAAATCCGAATTTTGAAAAAATTTCACAAATTTAACTATAAAATATTTTCTAATTTTGTTCTAAAGAAAAATTCTCTCATTTGAAAATATTTAACGTTGACAAACTTATGAAATTTAAATAAAAAGTATTATTTACAGAAAAGATAATCGATTGTTAATGAAAAAATCTATTTTATAAATCAAATATGGGCAGCTCTTAAAAACGATATTTTTCCAAAAAATTTACCTTTACGAATTTTTAAAAAAACAACAAATTTGTTACCAAGAAATTCTGAACACATGTTATTAATGATTATAATAAATTTTCGAGACTTTAAATGAAAACTTTCGAATACTGTGAAATTTCAAAAGAATCAGGAATATCGCAATTATCTAAATTAAAAAAAAAAAGAACGTATGTTAGATTCATACCGGAAATACGAAACATCCTGTATATGTCAAAATAATTTTAGATTAAATTAATTGTTTCAACTCTTACTTTGTGGATAATTTTAAATTGTCTATTTTACCATCCTATAATACCTTTTAAATAATTTTAATAATAATAATAATAATAATAATAATAATAATAACAATAATAACAATAGTGCTAATAATAATAATAATAATAATAGTTCTAATAATAATAATAATAACAATGGAGTTATTACACTACGTAAAATGAGTAAACTTTGTATAATCAGTTGATTTGTAAAAAGTTCTTTGGTTTGTATTCTATTTTTATACATATAAAAAAATGTTTGTCACCGATTGTTTCGTACTTTCCTGGGAAATGATTTAGATTTGCGGTTTGATTAAAAAAATTACCAAGAAAAATGTCATTTCATTACCAGTTTTAATTAGTTTTGTTCAAAGCAAGGGCGTTTTCGAGACAATGAAGCTCTTATTGTTAATTTTAATAACCTGTGCGTCTGTGATAAGTGATTTGTTACTAGAAACCAATGAACACTTTTCTATTTTATACACCGATAGATCCGTGGATATTTTTGAAAAATGTAAATCAGAATGTGACGAGAATGTCGTTGGATATTACAATTTGTCGTGCCGAAAAGGAAATTGTAGTAAAGTTTTAGTGTATGTAAACGATACCGTAAATCCGTTTTTCAATCAAACAATCGTCACAAACGAAAACGTAACCATGATTGATGAAGGAACTATAATTATTACAAAAAAAACAATTGATTTCGATGGGTACATCGTTTTCGGTACTAAAAAAATTTTATATACCAATGGATATTTTGTAACAAACGATTCTTTGGCTGTGTGGAAAGTCGAAATTCCAAAAATTGAATATTTATACCAAGGACCTGTGCTTTTGCAAAACAACAGTATATTTTTTAATTACAATGGAAGAATAATATATTTCCTCAGACTGTTAAATAAATCGAAAGACAAATGGACAACAACAATCGACAATATTTACGCTCATAAATCAATAAATATATCAAGAAACAACCCCAATATTAGTCACGTCATGTCACCTATAATTATTAACAAACAAGAAAAACTTCTACCACAAAATACAACAAAAGCGTGCACCAAATACACAAATCCAACGGAAATTGTGAACACAAACTTTATACTCATTCTGATCGGTATTAACGTTTTTGTAATTGTTCTGGGTTTGGGAATTTGTTGGAGAGTTCGATCGAGAAAAAAGCTTGAGCCGTTGAAAGAAGAAAAATCCTCGAATAATTCGTATGTGGAATGGGTGAGAAAACAATGCTTGATGAGGTACAGAAATAATGAGGAAATGATCGTCGAATGCGAATATCTAGAACCTGTAAATTGACTTTCGAGCAGTTATTTCGACTTTTTAAATAAATGTACGATTGCAAATAAAAAAATTGTTGTTCTTCTTGCGTTTCTCGTTTGTCATTTAATTAGTGAACAGCTGAAAATTATTTTATTAGTAGTTATTGATACAGCAAATGTGTAAGTCAAAATGTGGTTGTCTTTAAATCCCGTGATTTTCCGAAATTTAAAATAAATATTTCATTGCCATACAGACCTAAACAAAACCTAACCTAATAGAAGGTTATCGATCTTTTTTATAATTATATTTGTAATTATATGGTTGTACTAATTACTAGATATTAATGTATTCAGAAATATATCAATTTTTAAAAATATTGCATTTTTTTGAAAAACTCGCAAAACCCAGTTTTTCGATAACATTTTATTTTTTTTAATATATATACAGTGTGTCTACTTAAGTTGGAACCATATGGGAAACTCTTTTATTATTAGTTTTATGAAAAAAAGTTATTCTTTATAAAAAGTCCTGCATGGTCTAAAACCTGAAATACAACCATCGGATTTAAAACTTGTTGAGCCGTATACAAGGTTTGTCGAAAAATATAAATTTTGCTCAAGAGTAAAGTATCTTTAAATTTGACAATATCGAAAAATGTTACTAAAAAAAGTTGATCAGAATTAAAAATTACGTTTAAATGTTTCCTTTTTAGAATTCTACTTGTCTAATTATTCCACGTTTGTTTTGGTCTACCTCTTCTTTTCTTGTGACACATCTTTGATTCCCTTCTTTCTTTAACTTGCACTGAGTTGTTCATTCTTTGGAGGTGTCCCCACCACCCAAGCTGTCGTTTTCCAATAAATTGTTCGACTGATTCCACCTCTAGATTTTCTCGTAAATCTTGATTTCTATTTTTATCCAATAATAATAATAATAATAATAACATGCCTTTATTTAACAAGTGTGCTCTTACAACAATTGCACCAGAAAGGCGAGGATTAGCTTAGAGCTACTCTTTAACTCTTAACCTTCCTGGCTAACATGAAAAGTTACTCTTTAACTCTTAACCTTCCTGGCTAACATGAAAAGTTACTCTTTAACTCTTAACCTTCCTGGCTAACATGAAAAGTTACTCTTTAACTCTTAACCTTCATGGCTAACATGAAAAGTTACTCTAACTCTTAACCTTCCTGGCTAACATGAAAAGTTACTCTTTAACTCTTAACCTTCCTGGCTAACATGAAAAGTTACTCTAACTCTTAACCTTCCTGGCTAACATGAAAAGTTACTCTTTAACTCTTAACCTTCCTGGCTAACATGAAAAGTTACTCTAACTCTTAACCTTTCTGGCTAACATGAAAAGTTACTCTTTAACTCTTAACCTTCCTGGCTAACATGAAAAGTTACTCTTTAACTCTTAACCTTCCTGGCTAACATGAAAAGTTACTCTTTAACTCTTAATCTTCCTGGCTAACATGAAAAGTTACTCTTTAACTCTTAACCTTCCTGGCTAACATGAAAAGTTACTCTAACTCTTAACCTTCCTGGCTAACATGAAAAGTTACTCTTTAACTCTTAACCTTCCTGGCTAACATGAAAAGTTACTCTTTAACTCTTAACCTTCCTGGCTAACATGAAAAGTTACTCTTTAACTCTTAACCTTCCTGGCTAACATGAAAAGTTACTCTTTAACTCTTAACCTTCCTGGCTAACATGAAAAGTTACTCTAACTCTTAACCTTCCTGGCTAACATGAAAAGTTACTCTTTAACTCTTAACCTTCCTGGCTAACATGAAAAGTTACTCTAACTCTTAACCTTCCTGGCTAACATGAAAAGTTACTCTTTAACTCTTAACCTTCCTGGCTAACATGAAAAGTTACTCTAACTCTTAACCTTTCTGGCTAACATGAAAAGTTACTCTTTAACTCTTAACCTTCCTGGCTAACATGAAAAGTTACTCTTTAACTCTTAACCTTCCTGGCTAACATGAAAAGTTACTCTTTAACTCTTAACCTTCCTGGCTAACATGAAAAGTTACTCTTTAACTCTTAACCTTCCTGGCTAACATGAAAAGTTACTCTTTAACTCTTAACCTTCCTGGCTAACATGAAAACTTACTCTTTAACTCTTAACCTTCCTGGCTAACATGAAAAGTTACTCTTTAACTCTTAACCTTCCTGGCTAACATGAAAAGTTACTCTTTAACTCTTAACCTTCCTGGCTAACATGAAAAGTTACTCTTTAACTCTTAACCTTCCTGGCTAACATGAAAAGTTACTCTTTAACTCTTAACCTTCCTGGCTAACATGAAAACTTACTCTTTAACTCTTAACCTTCCTGGCTAACATGAAAAGTTACTCTTTAACTCTTAACCTTCCTGGCTAACATGAAAAGTTACTCTTTAACTCTTAACCTTCCTGGCTAACATGAAAAGTTACTCTTTAACTCTTAACCTTCCTGGCTAACATGAAAACTTACTCTTTAACTCTTAACCTTCCTGGCTAACATGAAAAGTTACTCTAACTCTTAACCTTCCTGGCTAACATGAAAAGTTACTCTTTAACTCTTAACCTTCCTGGCTAACATGAAAAGTTACTCTAACTCTTAACCTTTCTGGCTAACATGAAAAGTTACTCTTTAACTCTTAACCTTCCTGGCTAACATGAAAAGTTACTCTTTAACTCTTAACATTCCTGGCTAACATGAAAAGTTACTCTTTAACTCTTAACCTTCCTGGCTAACATGAAAAGTTACTCTTTAACTCTTAACCTTCCTGGCTAACATGAAAAGTTACTCTTTAACTCTTAACCTTCCTGGCTAACATGAAAACTTACTCTTTAACTCTTAACCTTCCTGGCTAACATGAAAAGTTACTCTTTAACTCTTAACCTTCCTGGCTAACATGAAAAGTTACTCTTTAACTCTTAACCTTCCTGGCTAACATGAAAAGTTACTCTTTAACTCTTAACCTTCCTGGCTAACATGAAAAGTTACTCTTTAACTCTTAACCTTCCTGGCTAACATGAAAAGTTACTCTTTAACTCTTAACCTTCCTGGTTAACATGAAAAGTTACTCTTTAACTCTTAACCTTCCTGGCTAACATGAAAAGTTACTCTAACTCTTAACCTTCCTGGCTAACATGAAAAGTTACTCTTTAACTCTTAACCTTCCTGGCTAACATGAAAAGTTACTCTTTAACTCTTAACCTTCCTGGCTAACATGAAAAGTTACTCTAACTCTTAACCTTCCTGGCTAACATGAAAAGTTACTCTTTAACTCTTAACCTTCCTGGCTAACATGAAAAGTTACTCTAACTCTTAACCTTTCTGGCTAACATGAAAAGTTACTCTTTAACTCTTAACCTTCCTGGCTAACATGAAAAGTTACTCTTTAACTCTTAACATTCCTGGCTAACATGAAAAGTTACTCTTTAACTCTTAACCTTCCTGGCTAACATGAAAAGTTACTCTTTAACTCTTAACCTTCCTGGCTAACATGAAAAGTTACTCTTTAACTCTTAACCTTCCTGGCTAACATGAAAACTTACTCTTTAACTCTTAACCTTCCTGGCTAACATGAAAAGTTACTCTTTAACTCTTAACCTTCCTGGCTAACATGAAAAGTTACTCTTTAACTCTTAACCTTCCTGGCTAACATGAAAAGTTACTCTTTAACTCTTAACCTTCCTGGCTAACATGAAAAGTTACTCTTTAACTCTTAACCTTCCTGGCTAACATGAAAAGTTACTCTTTAACTCTTAACCTTCCTGGTTAACATGAAAAGTTACTCTTTAACTCTTAACCTTCCTGGCTAACATGAAAAGTTACTCTAACTCTTAACCTTCCTGGCTAACATGAAAAGTTACTCTTTAACTCTTAACCTTCCTGGCTAACATGAAAACTTACTCTTTAACTCTTAACCTTCCTGGCTAACATGAAAAGTTACTCTTTAACTCTTAACCTTCCTGGCTAACATGAAAAGTTACTCTTTAACTCTTAACCTTCCTGGCTAACATGAAAAGTTACTCTTTAACTCTTAACCTTCCTGGCTAACATGAAAACTTACTCTTTAACTCTTAACCTTCATCTGAGTACTTCTTCTCTGTTGCACCGGTTTTGCTGTTCTCTTTCTTTGTCAATATTTATATACATTAATCTTGACATCTCTTTCTTATTTAGTATCCCCTTATTTAAAGCGTAGTAAACTTTATATGCTTTCTGAATTCTTAGGCCCAAGTATTCAAAATTGCTGACCTGCTCTATTTGCTCCCCATCTATTATTATTTCTATATTCTTCCTTTCTCTAGCTATCACCATTACTTTAGTTTTGCTTTATTTATTCTCGTCCCCTTTTTTGTTCCATACTTTTAGATTTTCACTCAAGTCCTTTTCATTCCCCGTAATTATTACTATATAATGGTTTGGTTTTCTCTTGTACTTAATTTATTATTTCATTCTAGAATGAAATTAATAATAGTGGGCTTAAACTGCCTCCTTGTATTACCCCATCTCTTGTGTTAAAATCTTCTGATATCGCGTTCTTGCTTATTACTCTATTTCTAGTTTCTTTGTACATATTCTTGATAATTAATTTCTCGTTTAGATTTTTCTTTTCCAGGCATTCCCTAATTTTCTACCTCGGTACTTTGTCGAATGCTTTTTCCATGTCCATAAAGGCTATAGAGGCTTCTTTTCCTGTCGCTGTCGTGATCTCTTTAATTGTGAATACATGATCTCATTTTTCTGAAACCACTTTGTGTTTCCGACGTCACTGGTTTTTGTCGTTTCAACCGTTTTCCAATTACTTTCTCCAGTGGCTTAGTCATGGTACTCGGTCTCCTTTTTTAAAATATGGGTAATATAAGGCTAATTTCCCATTCTTTAGGTATTTCTTCATTAGTTCATATTCTTTTAAATATTTCGAAAAGTGTTTTCGTGCCCATTTCTCCCATAGATTTTATTATTTCAGTCGTGATTTTATCTATCCCTGATGTCTTTCCAGTCTTTTGTGCCTTATTAGCTTCCTTTACTTCTTCTAATATTACGTTTTCCTCAATATCTTCGTGTGTTACGTCTCTTCTTAGAATTTCTCATTTTTTTTAAACTGACTGCTCAAATTGTAGCTTTTCAGTTTGAAATTTTCATTAACAATCCATTTTATTTTCCTGAAAATTGCATTTTTTGACAAATTCGTACTTTGTTAACGTTATGACATTTTAAATGAAAAATGTATCACTAATTTTTTTTATTTTTGGAAGAAATTGAGCTTTTTAATTATCATTTAAATATATTCTTCAGAAATTTGCAAATATTTCATTCATTCATGTTTTTAAAGTCAGTGAAATTTTCCCGAAATTTGGATATTTGAAAGTAATTGAAAGTTTCGATCAAATTTCTAATTTTTATAAATTTCTTGCAAAAAATATCTTTTGCTAATTTTCTGATTAAGGATTTTTTTCGTTTTTTTTAATACCCTGAGAAAATTTTTACGAAAATTTCTCCCTTTATTCGTTAGAAATTTAAATGTTGATTAGAACAATTATCGCAATCCACTTTAAAAACGATTTTTAAAAAATTACTTCTTTTGAAAAATTTATCTTGAATTAAAATTCACTCAAATTTCTGATTTTTGGAAGCTTGAAATTAAATTATATATTTTCTTCAAATTTTTTTTTAATCTTAAGTTTCCGTACAAAATTTTAATTTCAATTTAGAATTTTTTTTAAAATCTCAACCAAAGATTTTATAAAGTCTTCAGTTCAAATTTGAAACTTTTTAACACTTAACTGTTTCTCTGATATTTTATTTCAAACTGAAAATTTTATAAAATATTGGTTACAATATCTAAATTAGAAGAACTTAATACGTCTCTCAAACGATTTGATTTATCAAAAAATAATTTGAATCCGTTCTAATAAAGGACCAACTTCCACATATTACCCGAGCTAAAGCCCTAATGGTATTTTGCGGTTTTACGGTATCTGAATGCGAGTCAATTTGTTTTCTCATACGAAATTTAAACATTAACCAACCAGCAGGTAAGCATTTCTAAGTATTAAATCCATCATAATAATGGGACTGTTCAATGAATGATACCGTTATCGAATATCTTCAATTGAAAGTGTAATTTATTGATTTACTTCAAATAAATTGAATGTTATACTGCTAGAGTTTTTACACATCAAATACGAAAAGATTATTTAAACTTACATGAATTTCCAAAGCTTTTTAAATTATATTTATTCGACCAAGTTTTCGCCTATTTAGCATCGTCAAGATAAAATACAATTTAAAAAGCTTTGTAATACTGTGGAAATCCAGATAAGTATAATTAAGGAAGTTACAAACAAGAAAATAGAATGCACACTTTAACAAAAAAACACTCCAAAGCAATATGAAATATACAAAAAATTAAAAAATAGAGAATTAGTGACAGCAAAAAAATCAACATTAAAGGAAAAGAAAACATTATAGTAGACACTTCGTCCCTATTAAAGTTGTGATCATTTTTTAACATAAATGAAGATAAATTGTACTTACCTTGAATTTCCACTGTATTCCAAAACTTTAAAAAAATATATATTATCTCGACCAAGGTAGTGAAACCTTCCAATTTTTAACATATGGGATTTATAAATTTGTTGGTCACTTACAATCTGAACCTTTTTAAAAATTGCACCTAAGATGTTGAACTCCTTTTGTTTTGTTTTTTTTAAGATGATGAAACACGTGCAGCTTTCTCCTTACAGGAGCAGAGCTGACACCGTGTCCATCAGCTCGACTGCATCTTATGGAAGTTTGAGTCCAGAACCTCTGGGAAGCAGATCATCCAGTTATTCTTCCCTAAACGAATCCGTCCAGGTAAGTTTCCGAAACTATATTCATTAACAACTTTAAATTATAGAACTAATAAAATTCAAAATCCTTACCGCAACTATTTAATTCGAAACTTAAATAACGACGACGACCAGTTTCGGCTAAAAATCCATCTTCAGGTCTAAAAGATTAACAAATTGCTATACAAAAAGCACTAGGCAATAAAATGAAAATTACTACTAAACCTGTTTTTATTGTAAAACAGTTGTTTAATTTGTGGTAAATAACTCACCAGAGTTTTATAATTCCACATTTGAGAATATGGATAATCTCCTTCAACTAACTTTAAATTAGCTGTCAAAAGTTGGGTTAGGTTACTTTTCCTGGGTCTCGTCTTATCCATCTATGCAGCCAGTCTTCTCACAATTAGTGGCCTTCACCTTTGCAATGAAACCTTTACAGTATTAACTTGTTTATTCTCTATTAAAACATTCAGTATATTAAAACATTTAAACGTCCATGCACCTGTTTTTAATTTGTAGGTATACAAATATGCAAACAGCTTTCCTATTGTTGCCTTTTTGTACATTGAGCAACTTTCTCGTTTTGATAAAATGTTGTAGGCCTCACATGAATAAAACTATTTTCGTTTTTAACGTTTTAATAACAACCTTTCGCCGATTGGTGAAGGCGATGATATAATTGCTAACTATTTCCTCTTGTAACCGATTATTAAGTAAATATTTCAATCGAGAAAAAGTGGTCATTAATTCCGAAATGGTTCCAATAAAAAAAGCGTCTCCGGATTATCAGTAATTAATAAACTGATACTATACATGGTGTGTCGTAAAATATTTAAAATTTGGTTAACATTAATGTGTCAGAAATTAAAATTCACCCTGTCTAGTGTTACGAGATATTTAGAAGTGACTTTTGAATAAATTCAAGAGAGGCGTCAAATAAAAATTTATTTATCTAAAGAAAATGCATAATTCAATCATTTCTGTGCGCGTCACTTTATATTCCGATCTCATTTTGGTTATTTTGAATAAAACAATAGGAATATGCAAATTTTATTTCTATTTTTATTTTTACACCAAGTACAGATACACTAAACTGAATATAAAATACGTAGATGGGATTTATTATAATTGAAATAAATATTTTCATTCAATATTATACATACATAATATGAGAGCCGTTTTCGTAAAAAACTCACTTTCAGACAAAGATAAATGGTAAACTGAGTAGTTTTTTTTAAGACAATTATACACATAATTACAAAATTAAAAATGTATCTTTACGGTTTAAGATTAGTTTTTCATTTAATGATTTTTATTTGCATTTTATATACTACACAATATTGAGAGGAATATTTAACAGACCGACTTTGCAAATTTGTGAGGTGCATTATATACTTTAAAACAAATTTCAAAGCATTTTTTTGTAATTGTTATTTAACAAGTTTGCATTTTTTAAATTACTGTAATGGTTTGGTTGCGTAGTCCGAGGCCACAAGAAAATAATCAAAAACCTAACCTAACTTTTGGCAGCTACGACAGTGCTTCTTCTTTTTTAAAACTTTTTAGTACATTCGAGAAAACAGAAAAGGATATAAGTAGGAAGAAACGGTCGAGAGTAGTTATTTTGTATTTTTGGTTTTGTTTTTCATGTTAATTAAGTTGTTTAAACTAAGAAAGTGTTGCAATACGTTTTCATGGTTCTTTTTTTTTGTAAACATTATTTTGAAACCCTATAATTATTATAGCAAATTCCCTGTAGTTAGCCTTAAGGTAGCCTTATAGGTATTTATTATGGATAAATTCCACATAGTAAGGGTTGATACAACTAACTCAATAAGGATGTTTAATGATAAATTTAACTGTACCACCATTAAAATTAAGGAAGTTAAGAACAAGAAAATAGAATGCACACTTAACAAAAAATACCCCAAAACAATATCAAATATACAAAAATAAAAAAATAGAGAATTAGTGAGAGCAAATAAAAATCAACATTAAAGGAAAAGAAAACATTGTAGTAGACACTTCGTCTGGATTAAAATTGTGATTATATTTTAACATAAATAAAATAAATGGTACTTATCTTTTATTTCCACTGTATTCCAAAACTTTAAAAAAAATTATATTATCTCGATCAAGGTAGTGAAACCTTTAATTTTTTTGCATCTAGATTTATAAATTTGTTAATCACTTTCTATCTAACCTTTTTAAAAAATTTTATAAAGACTGACACAGACATTACTGAATCAATATTTCCAAACAAAACCTTAATAAGATATTAATAAATTATGAAAATTATGATTTTTGAGATACTAATAAAAAATTAATATATTAATTAATTAAGGTATTTTAACCTGCATCTCAAAAACGAAGGTTTATAGAATATTTTTTTTCATATTTTGTCCAAAAGAATCGACCATAAAAATATTTGATATCCACATGGCTTCTACTTTATCTTGTACCATACAGGGTGTCCCATTATGTATTCCCTTCATTAAAAATAAATTTGAATTTGAAGCACGTTACGCCCTTTTTTTGGTAAACATCAGTTCGAAATAATTCTGATCATTTTTACCGTCCCAAATCTACATTTTTAATTAAAAAAAAATCTAGGGTATTATTTTTTGAACACTAAAGTCGTTTCTAACAATCTTTATAACGGATCTGTAGAATTTAAAGCTCGGAAGTAGTTCAAACTAAAACATCTGGCGCCGACAAATTTGCGTGGGTAACCGCCGTTTTTCTATTACGTTTAATAAACAATTTTTCAAGAAATTACTTTAATGATATCAGTGAACTCTGGTTTGCTTTTCAAAAAAAAAAATAGGTTAAATTAAAATTAGACGCGAATAAAGTTTATAATATAATAAAAACAGTCAATCAGTGTTAAAATTAATCATTTATTACTCTTTGACTGTAAATGGAGTTTTTTTTCTTGTTTTCGAATTAATACTGGCTGAAATTTGTGCCAGTTTCGCATGAAAAGGTAATTGGGTGTAATAGTGTACCGGAAGACAACAAATTGCTACAATTGCTAAAATACCAAATTATAATGTAAACTCTTGTCCTAGTATATCGGTTCGAGTTTTTAATCATTTATTAGATCGGCAGTCACAACAAATTAAATGAAAATAACGTAAATTAGATGCAATTTTGTTATTCTGTCTGAGGCCCATTATCCAATGATCGTATTATTTGTGTCGTATTAGCGTGATCTAAAAATAAATGGAATAAAAAGAAACATTTGGTAGTGGGTAAAAAAAATTATAAAAAAAGAAATTTAATGCGGGGGGCAAATTATTTTTATATTTTTAAGAAGACATTTTTTTTAACGGTGAAAAATATTATTGTAATTTTTGTATATAGGAAAGGTATATATATTCTTGTTATTGTAATCAAAAATCAAAAATCCATTGTATTTCTAAAAAATAAGGATTTTGTTGATAAATGTGCAAAAAATGGACTTGAATAAAAAAAATTTGAGACCCATAAAAGAATACATCCATAACAATTTTGAAAAAAATTTTTCTAATTTATTTAGAAACCATGTATCTCAATTTTTAGATATGTTTAAGAAAATATTGTATATGTCCATAATATGAAGAATTTTTTTTAATAAAATTGGAGAAATGTGCTTTAAATAAAAAAAATGTAATACCTATCGTACATAAAAGAATAAATCGATAACAATTTTCAAAAATGTTTTTCTAATTTATTTAGAATCAATGTAACTCAATTTTTAGATATGTTTATAAAACTATAATGTATTTCTATAATATGAGGAATTTTTTTAAATAAAAGTGCAAAAATGGCTTAAAATAAAAAAAATGTAATACCTTGTCGTACATAAAAGAATACATCGATAATAATTTTCAAACATTTTTTTCTAATTTCTTAAAAAGCAGTATGTCTTAATTTTTAGATTTGTTTAAGAAAATATTGTGTATTTCTAGAAAATTAAGATTTTCAAATCAAAATGGAAGAGAAATTGAACGAAGAAGACAAAAATCTAACTAAAATAAATAAAAATATCCAAATATTACATTATATTACAATTATTATTTTCCTGCATAATTTAATTTCTAACCAGAATAATGTCCATTATTTACCCAGTTACAACAATAAAATGATTAATTAACTATTTAATAAATAAAACAGCTTCGGCAATCAATTACAATTTGTTATCACATAAAAGGACAAATTGTTTTGTAAGCTTTGTCTTGTCTAGTTCTTAGGAAATTTACACAATTGATTTAGAAGAAACACACAACCGAGAAAAGAGATAATAAATTATCTGATTTAGAGTTCTAGATAAATTTAATAAACTGTTTAAAGTACACCTACGACCTTAAATTGTAAATTCAACAACATTAAACTTTGTACGGTATCAGTTAAATATGGAATAAAGTCATTAATTATAAATATTACTTGGACTGATTTATCAAAAGAATATTTATTGAGATTTTTATTAAACATATTTAAAATATTTAGATATATTGTTTCGATTCTTTTAAATACTCTAAAATGTCATTGTTTTTTTATTTAACGCCAATTTTCGCAGTTTTATTTAAAAAAATCTTAATTTTTTAGAAACATGCAATATATTCTTTAATATATCTAAAATTTGAGATATATTGTTTCTTAAGAAATTAGGAAAAAATGTTGAAATTTGTTATCGAAAAATTCTTTAATATATCATAAAATCTTTAAAAAAATTTATTTAAAGCCAGTTTTTGTGCGATTTTTAACAAAGAAATTTCTCAATTTTTAATAACACACAATATTTTCTTAAACGTATCTAAAAATTGAGACAAATTGCTTCTTATGAAAAAAATTATAAAAATCGTTCTCCATATTCTCCATATTCTTTAACATTCTCTAAGGTCTCAAAAATTTTTATTTAAGATTTGTTTTTGCACTTTTGTCAAAAATATCTTTTGATTTTCTGGAAATATACAGTATTTATTTAAATATATCCAAAAATTAGAATTCACTGTGAATATAACTTTGATCGACGTTTGCTTAACCAAACTATTCGTTTTTCCTAAGAAAATAATTTTCTTCGTCTTCTCTTTTTTCTGAAACTTAGTTTACTCATTATCTATTTCTAATTTATTCACTAACCTTTCTAAATAAATTAGCATTAGAAAAAACTATAGTATTTTATTAATAATATTATTGGTTATCAAACTGCCTTCGTACACGTCTCTTCCTTTATTATTGGATATCAGATGTGGAGGGATATTGGTTGGTTGACGTTTTATCCCTTTTTGTTAAGTTTCTTTTGACCCTTGTTACGTCCCCTTTTTTATAAGGATAATTTTCACACAGGTCTCTACCTTTAATATTGGTTGTACGACTTGTGTTGAAATGTTGCTGTTTTTAAACAATTTGTGACTTGATGATGACTATTAATGTCGAAACTAGTTGTCTATGTTATTGAAGTTGATGTGGTGACGATTTAGAGTTTTCTTTGGTTTTATTAATATCATTATAAATACTGATGTACCAAAATTTTTGGATACAATCCAGCAATATTTAAATCAATTTTACCATAAAACCTCTAGACCATAATGCATTATAACCTTAAATTTTTGTGGATTTATTCATCTGTAAAAGGTTTTTCAATTGTTATAGATAAACAACCAAAAATAATTAATTATCTCCTTCTGTGTTAACCTCTATTAACATTTTTATCATTTATTATTAATCCGTTGAAAGCTAAATTTACCAGCACAACAATTATTTCGAGTACCAATTCGGCCCCTAAAAATAAAATTCTAGCTAATTTTCTTACTAGAAACACAAATAGTTATTTAATCTGACAACGTGTTTAACAAGCAGAACATATGGACTGTGAAACGGTGCATTTATTTTTCAGTGATTTAAATGCAAGCCAAATGGCACAAGCCATAATCCGAAAAGGTAGCAGACAACATACGTTAGTCGTCTAGGTCTGGAACGCACTTAAGTGACCCCTTTTTAAAAGGGGCCCCCGCTCTTGATATACGGCGTACGCCACATGTGCTTTTTGAGATTTTCGTGAAACCGTTCGAAACGTACCTTATGCTTTAAATCATAATTTTAAATGGATCTCATTCCTTTTTGATGCTCCGAGGGTTGCTATATATACAATATGTCCCCCTAAGTTGGAATCATATGGAAAGCTTTTTTATTATTAATTTTAGGAAAAAACGTTATTCTTCATAAAAAGTTGTGCATTATCTAAAACCTAGAATACAGTCATCAAATATCACATTTTTTCAGTGGTATACGAGTTTTGTCAAAAAATATGAGTTTTACTCGAGAGTAAAGTACCTTTAAATTTGACGATATCGAAAAAAGTTACTAAAAAAAGTTGATCAGAATGAAAAATTACGTTTAAATATGCGAGTACATCCATTTAAATTAAAACTTCAGATTATTTTATTTTTTACTAATATTTCTATTTTGAATGAACATTTATCTCTTGTGATTACGAAACACATGATAACCTTTTAATTTTTCGATATTTTCTTTAATAATTTTGCAATTAAAACGCGTAATAAGTGCACTACAGTTAAATTTGCATTATTGTAGACATACGTTTTAAAAATAATTTTATTTATGTAAATGGATGTACTTCTACTAGAATCATAAAGAACTTGAAACTGTTCAAGAACGGTCCTCTATCTCTTCAAGAATATTTCTTATCGGGTTTCTAATAATTTAGACCCGTTCCAACTGTTCTAAAACTATTTTAGAATCGATTTTACGACAATTTGCAATCATGAAATATGAAACTATTCAAGAACGAATTTCTTCAGTTTTATAACAACCCAGATACGTCCTAATGGCTCTAAAACTGTTTTAGAATTATTTTCTTTCAATTTTTACCAATCTAGGACTATGAAACGATTCAGAAACAGTTCTTAACGGTTTTCTAACAATCCAGACTCGTTCCTAAAGTTCTAAAACTGTTTTAGAACGGTTTTGTCATAATTCGTTCCAATCTAGAATCATAAAACTATCCAAGAACAGTTTTCTTCAGTTTTTTAATAATCCAGGCATGTTTTAGTGGTTCTAAAATTCTTTCAGAATAGTCTATGTCGATCTAGAATTATACAACCGTCCAAGAATAGTTCTTTTTGGTTTATTAACAACCTAAACAACTGTTTCAGAACGATTCTCTTTCAATCCTACTTAGATATAAAATTGTTATAATGATTCTAAAACTATATTAGAACGATTCAATTTAAATTCCTGCCAAAATAGAAGCATAAATATTGTAAAACTGTTCAAGACAGGTTCTTTTTGGTTTTCTTACAATCCAGACTAGTTCGAAAGATTCTAAAACGATTGTTTTTCAATTTCTATCAATGTATAATCACAAAAAATTTAAAACTATTCGAGAATAGTTTTTTATATGTTCAAGAATTATTCTTTTCCGATTTTTAATAGTTTAGACTCGTCCCAATGGTTCTAGGACTATTTTAGAACGATGCTCTCTCCTATCTAGAATCAAAGAACCTTAAACTATTCAAGGAACTGATTTCGAACAATTTCAGAACAGTTTATACCGATCTAGAATCGTAAAACCATTCAAGAACAGTTCTTTTTAGTTCTTTAATAATACAGACTCGTACCAAAAATTCAAAAACTGTTACATTTTTCTTTCAATTTTTTTCCAATTTAAAACCATGTCACAATTCCAAAACAGTTCGTATTAGTTTTACGATATTCTAGAGACCTTCCAACGATTTTAAAACCGTTTTGGAAAGATTCTCTTTTTATCCTATTAATATGAAATTGTTTTCATGATTCTAGAACTATTTTTGAAATGATAAGGAATGTAAAGCTATTCAAGAAAGGTTTTTTTCAAATCTCCAACAATCCAGACTCATCTCAAACTATTCAAAAATGGTTCTTTACGCGTTGAAGAACTGTTTTCAAATGAATTATTAAACTATCCAAGAACATTTTTTTTTAGTTTTATAATAAACCAGACACGTTCTAATGATTCTGAAACTATTTCAGAACGATTCTTTTTCTAATCTAGAACCAGAAAGAACCTGAAACTATTCAAAAACGGTTCTCTTTGCTTTTGATTATCCAGGCTCCTTCCAACGGTTCTAAAACTGTTTTATAAAAATCCCTTTAGGTTTCTAAATAGTTTAGAATGAAAGAGCCATCCTTTTTGGGTTCTAAACAATTCAAATTCTTTATAGTGGATATAAAATAATTTTAGAACGATTTCGAAACAGTTGATATCGATCTAGAACCCTAAAACAGTTTTTTTTTTGGTCTTCTGATAATCCAGAATCGCTCTAAAGATTCCAATGTCTAGACTATCTCTTATAAAAATAAAACCAAATCTTCTATAATGTGTATTAATCCGAAAATACCAAGAACTATACAAATATTTATAATCCCTAAGAGTGAAATTAATGACATTATAATGGCAGGGATAAGGTTTAATTACTCTAAATATACCAAAGGAATATTAGCTAAACTGGTATTTTTATTTTGGTAGTAAATTACAGAAACAAAGATATTCCTCTACTCCTGATAAATTTTCTTCGTCTTTAGTATTCATTTTGTCTATTTCTAAGTCACTATCACTATCATTTTTGTTTACGTTAATGGCAATTTAATCAGAACCAAATTCTCCATCAAAATTATTCCCATTTGGAAAAAGCATTAGAAAAATCAAAGCAATTGTTTAATATTCTCCACTTTGAACGTAGTATTTTTTATATTTTTCAATGAAATCCACATAAATTCAATAGTATTCAAATCTGGATGACTGGGGGGCCATCGTAGAACACTAAAACTTTTTTATTTTACAATTTCATCTACAACAAATATTTTTTACTGTCATATGGTCGTCGAATGGCACGAGATTTTTTAACTCTATTGATGAGTTTATTAATTTAATGACAGATGGTAGTTTATCTTTATCATTCATGCAACTGTATTTTTGAAAAATGCAGTGAAGATCTTGAGAAATATGGGCTAATAGTATCGTTAGCAAACATTTAATGAGTGCATTCAATAGAAGAAACAAACAATTTTTATTTTATGGCGAGCGTAAAAACGGATAAATGTTGTTTTAATTCTTCTCGTCTACAGTTAGTGGTGTAAACAATGACTCTGTGAATTATAGAAAAAAATTACGAAAAATCGTCACAATCGTGAGAATTTTTGTTCGTTTCCCGTGAAATTGGGTTGCCTTGCAAAGGTCGAATTTATATAAAAACAACGCGTTTAATTAATTCGTAGAAGCTTAATTAATAGATACTAAACTATTTTTTGTGGGAGGAAAACATTTTTAGTTCGAAAATGTATTATTAACAAATTTTTTTGAGTCTACAAAGTAGGGTTTTTATTTATTAATTTCTATTGTAACCTAATTAATTTTTCTTGTTGTTTTATTCAATTTTAATTTGTTTGTAGCTTCTTTTACTTCCTCGTTTTTTATTGAAACTTCTTGGATCTCGTTTATCTTTTACTAGTCTTCTATTTTTGCATTTTTTTTCATCAGTAGTTTCCATTATATTTTCTTCATTCATATTTATTTTTTACGTTTGTCATTATTTCTTTTGTCTTTCGATCTCCTGTAATAATAACTGTAATTTTTTCTTCAAAATTGTTTGCAATTTTGGGGTCTATAATTTTCATCCTGTATTTTGTGCTTAAACGTTTCTTGGAATTATTTTCCTTTTTTGATTTTGTTTTAATATCGCAATCTACCATACCTTTTTTTTTTCATTATTTTACTTTTTTCACGTTTTTTTGCAGTAATTAATGTAATTTCGTTTATTTCTTTTTATCTTCTTGTTCGTCTTTACTTGCGTTTTCTTCTTTCAACATTATAATAATATAAAATAATAATTGCTCCAATGTTTCAAAAAATAGTTTTTGATTTACTCTAAAATTATCCTAACCTAACCTAACCTAACCTAACCTATCCTAACCTAACCTAACCTAACCTAACCTAACCTAACCTAACCTAACCTAACCTAACCTAACCTAACCTATCCTATCCTAACCTAACCTAACCTAACCTAACCTAACCTAACCTATCCTAACCTAACCTAACCTAACCTAACCTATCCTATCCTAACCTAACCTAACCTAACCTAACCTAACCTAACCTAACCTAACCTAACCTAACCTATCCTATCCTAACCTAACCTAACCTAACCTAACCTAACCTAACCTAACCTAACCTATCCTAACCTAACCTAACCTAACCTAACCTAACCTAACCTATCCTATCCTAACCTAACCTAACCTAACCTAACCTAACCTAACCTAATTTAACCTAACCTTAATATTTCTATTCATTTTTACTTCATATATTTATTTTAATTAATTTAAATTTCGTAGTTCAAATTATTTAGTTTTATAATTTTGCCTTTATTATTATTTTTTTTGCCTTTTTACACAAAGAACTAAATTGCGATGCTAGTTTAAGTGGTTCCTTAATTTTTTGTTATGCAAGAATGTATTATAGAGAAATAAAGTGATGAAAATATAAAAATATTATGAGAAGTTATTGTTTATTGTTGTATAAAAGTACCCACGCTTTCTTACATTTTGAAACGAAATCCTATGTGCAATTTTGCCAATTGATAAAAAAAAAGAAAGTTGCACCGAATTAATTAATAAGTACCTCCGTATTATTCTCATACAGAGTGTTCCATTCAGTCGTTTGTGAAAATGTGAAACATAATGAGCCATTCAAAATGGAAAATATTCACACCTTATGTAGAAATCTCTAATAAAATAGTTAATTCTTAAAAAATAGGAAATCGAATAATTGGTGAAATAGTTACATAAATAGTATTTAGTATACTAGATTCTTTATAAAAAAGAGAGTCTGTAAAGTGATACTTTACGCTTGCAAAATTATAAATTACTTCTACTTCCAGCTGAGCTTGAACTTTTAGGTGCAAAAGATAAAATGATTTTTCAAAGCTCTTGAATATTAAAACAATCATTAAGATTTTCTATTATTTACTGATATTTATTAGTAACATTTTTTTTCCCTTCGAATAAACTCTAGGAATTTTTTTGCATTCTTGGTGAACTTTTCCCATACAAACTCATTGGCCGAGCATTTAAGAACTTAACCTTCCGCGCTAATCTATAGAAACGAGAGGCAAAAATGGCGTTTTTCTCACGTGACTAATTTGAGACAACGTACAAGAAAAGAACGTCCTGCAATCAAACCTTCAAGCGAGCAGTAAAGCAGTAATTGTTCAAGTTCAACCTTGGTGAGATTACCATCAGCGCCCATTGTTTGTTTATGTTGGTACTCCCCGGTACAACCGGGAATGCAAAATTATTTTCTAAAATATTTACAGTGTAACTCATTTAAATATAGTTAATTAATTAATACTGCTACTATAAACAGAAATAAAATCACAATTTGAGGAAGAATTGAAATCACATTTGAAAAACAAAATTACGCATTGCAGATTAAAGAAGAAAGTATAAATTTGATACAGATAAGACAAATAAAACTGGCTAAATAACTAAAAAGCTAGAAATAAACCATAGTAGATAAAAAAGTAAAGAAAATGGAAGAATTATTATATAAATAGTAAATGTAAATAATAAGACGGTGAAAACTTACCTAAATTAGAAATTTTAAGGTACACCCTTGCATTTGATCGACAGAAAGAAGTTTTATTTTCTAAAAATTCAATAAAAAATGGGTTATTTTGTTAAAGTTTATTTAAAAAAAGATCACTTTTATTAAACTTTAGTAAATTACCTAAAATTTCGAATGAAAATATATCCCAAAAATAAAATTCTTAAAATTCATACTTGCAATTTAAAAGTTTATTTTCTTACAGATTAATTAGAAAAAAGGTAGTTTATTTTGATAAAATTTAATATTAATATTTTGCTTATTATAAAATTGATGAAACAACTTCAATTTCAATAAAAAAACTACCCTAATTATAACCATTAAGGTACAGAATTGCAATTTAATGTCAAAAAGTTTATTTTCTAATAATTTAATAACAAAATGCTTATTTTGTAAAAATATATTGTAAAAAACCAGCTTTGATTAAAATTTTATAAAACGGCATAAATTTCGAATGAAAATATATCCCAAAAATAAAATTCTTAAAATATATACTTGCAATTTAAAAGTTTATTTTCTTACAGGTTAATTAGGAAAAAAGTAGTTTATTTTGATAAAATTTAATATTAATATTTTGCTTATTATAAAATTGATGAAACAACTTCAATTTCAATAAAAAAACTACCCTAATTAGAACCATTAAGGTACAGAATTGCAATTTAATGACAAAAAGTTTATTTTCTAATAATTTAATAATTTATTTTTTTTAAATATATTGTAAAAGACCCGCTTTGATTAAAATTTTATAAATTTCGAATAAAAATATATTTCAAAAATAGAATTTTTAAGCCATAGACTTCCAATTTATTGGTAAAAGGTATAATTTACTTAAAATTTAAAGATGTACAGATTTTAGCTCATATATTAACTCCTAGAAACCTATTTGGATCGAAAAAGAAAAAAAATGAATATTAATTTTGTAGTAAAAACGAAAATCACATCTATAGGTCGTAATAATGAAATTTTACACCCGCGACTAAACCCCATCGAATCTGCCAACTCAACCGAATAAAAGGGCACGTGATCACCTTTAATGTACTCATAATACTTTTCTAAAGTTTTTCTAAAGTCTCAATTACTCGCCCACACACGTACTTCCTCCTTCGGTTCTAACAACAGGAGCAAAATAAGAACAAAACCCTTTCGCCCTGCGGCCCTAAACGGTGCAGTTCCGTCGTTTTCGGTCTCTGAAAACTAAAAACACAAAACGAAACTTAAGAGAAAAGCGATAAAGTACGCGTCTGGTAGTCAGGTGTGCACCAAGGGTCTTTTCTGGGCTGCCTGCACGTGCTACGGCCCAAATGGCTGTTTCCGGTCGTGGTATCGGGTTACCCAGAGACTTTTACTCCCCATAATATTTGTGTTTAAACGAGAAACTTATGATATAAGGTGATGTGAATATTAAGACGAAAAATAACAGATAAATCATTTATGGAGTTATTACCGACTTTTTTCGTTTGTGTAAATTATTTTACGGATATGTTGTTTTATTAGAAGCTATACTAATTGTTTATTTTTATTCAAATTATATATAATACTAGAAAATAATTCATGGCGTGAATTAAATTCTGTTATCACCTTGTATAAAGTGTTTACTATTGTAAACCAGATAAAAAATTTAACTTTTGTTTTAGGATATCGGATTTCCACACGTGATGTGTTTCTTCCATTTTTACGTAATGTGTATTTTATTAGAGCTTTTTGAAAACTATTTAGTTTTTTTTTATTGATGTAACCCCTCCTTAATCGAATGATATACAATGTGTTTCGCTTTACACAAATACACCTCTGTATCTGTCAAGTGTATAGGAATATTTGTTCGTTCTGTATATTCTTGTGTCCATGTACAAGTAATATCATTAATATTAATTATTATTCTTTTACAGCTTTTAATTTTTTCTTGAAAACGAAACAATATATGTTTTTTGCAAATTTTCCAGATAAAGAATCCGATTTGTTCAAATTTGTTTGAGAAAATTCAAATTTTTTGGATGAAAGTCAAAAAATGATCCTGTTTGTTAATTTTATTTTTGAGAAAATCGTAATTTGTTTTGATCAGAATTTCTCCTTTTTTCAGTTTTTTTGTATTTCTTAATGAGGAACTCAGCTTTGCAAATTTCTGTGAAAAAATTCCATTTTGTTCTATTTTTCTGGAAAAACTTAAATTCGTTTTCGGTCCACATCTTAATTATTTCACAATTTTATTGTTCCAAATTGTAATATTAATAAACCAATTTTAACAAGTTTCATTTGGTATTTTGGCATCATATTGGTGATCACTCTGTATATAATTTAATTTTAATACGACATGGAAACTATTATTAGTTTTAGACAAACATATCATTTACTTGTAAATATATCTAATTATATAATGTTCAAACATTTTTTTTTCTTTGTATATACTTGAAAATTTTGATAATAATTCAAAGGAAACTGTTAATTATATGAAATACGTTTGACTCATCTAAACATTTCCTTCTCAAAACTCTAGTGTTTACAATTTAAATAGATAATTCAAGCGTTTGTAAGATCCATTTCTGAATAAGTTTTCGGCTCCAGAGATACGATGGATGTGAGAAATATGATAACGAGAATGTTATCAGGATTTTTTATTCTACGGTGGCGTCTAAAAACGATATAAATATTGTTTAATGTACGTTTGTTTGTCTTTTGTGTCAACGGATATCACTCTGTAGGGTTATTTGATCCCAGAAGATATTTTTTTACTACTGCAAATTTTACGCATACTTAAAATGCTTCAGTTATTCCCAATGCACCTGATCTAAGCAAAAAATATTAAATTCGTAGAAGGCAGACCAATCTTAACAAATAAATAATTTATTAAACTGTCTTATCTTATTATACTTATCTTGAATTTCCACAGTATTTCAAAGCTGTTTTTAAATATTTATCTCTAACCAGGTATCGCTAAATTGCATTTTAAAATGCAATTTTGATGAAAAACATGATATTCAAATAATTAAAACAAAGATTGAATTGATTGTTTGAATTTAGTCCAATAAAGGTTAAGACAATATTAATGCTGATGGTCTATCTAGCCAAAAATCAGTATGCTCGGATTTCACTTTAAATATTTCCACAGTATTTCAAAGCTGTTTTTAAATATTTATCTCTAACCAGGTATCGCTAAATTGCATTTTAAAATGCAATTTTGATGAAAAACATGATATTCAAATAAATAAAACAAAGAAAAAGTTATTGTTTGTTTGAATTTAGGACAATAAAGGTTGAGACAATATTAATGCTGATGGTCTATCTAGCCAAAAATCAATATGCTCGGATTTTTCTTTATATGTATACTAATTTAATTTTCTCATTATTCAAAATTTTTGTTTTTTTAACTTGAGAAATTGACATATAATTTAAAAATGTGGATATTAAACAAACAACAAAGCAAAAATTACAATTTAGCGAGATGAAAAATTTAAAAGTGTTACAATACAGTTTTTAATTTTACGTTATTAGTAAAATCATCCCTTCAGTTTAAACTAGAAGCGAAATTTTTGAAATTGATGGAAAAAATAATATTTCTATAGAAAGCGAAAATACTTCTTAACAGTGGCATATTTCTGATGCACTTATAAAATAAAGCGGTAAGATTTCAAAGTGTTGTAGACTTACATCCTAAAAAGGAAGTGTTCATTCAGTGTAATCGAGTATAACGTAACATCCTTTCCTAAACCGCATTTCTCCTACCTAAAAACAAATAACTACAGACGACCATTTAAGAATCTTTGTGCCCAGCACGAGACAGGAAATTCATTATTATCAATGATCTTATTGAACCGAACCGTGGTCTTTCTTCTAACAATCTTAAATTGTTATTTAAAAGCGGTAATCCCGAAAAATTTTACATAATTACATACAAAAACATCTCCTTTGCATAAAATCTTAAGGGTAATAAAAATAATATTTAGCTAGGGTTGAAGCCAAAAGAAATATTTATGGAAATTAGGGGATGCATATTTTAATGGATTATAAATTTTGTGTACACAATTAGGTACGAAAGGTATACAAAAATTTTATTATTTGCCAAACAAAATGTCTAATAACTACGTTAAAGTATAAAAAATAGTCAACTTTTCATATGGAAAATATGGTACAAATAAATAAAATAAAGAAAAATTTCTTGTTTGGTTTATTTTGGATCTAACAATAAAGGTTGAAACAATATTAATGCTGCTGATGATCTATCTAGCCAATAATCAATATTTTGGACTTTTTTCATCTTCGTTTAGCTTTTTTTATTCTAAACTGCTGTTTTTTTAACATGAGAAATTTGTATATATAACTTAGAAATGATGAGTTTAATAAACAACAAAGAGGAAAAATACACACTACAACAAAGAATAAACCACGAATAAAAGGAAAGAATGAAAAAAAATGGTATTCAAATAAATAAAAAAGAAAAAGTTATTGTTTGGTTCATTTTGGACTTTAATAATAAAGGTTGAAACAATATTAATACCGATGGTCTATCAAGACAAAATTCTGTATTATTCGATATCTTTTTGAATACTGATTTCATGTTCGTTTATGCTTGGGAAAATGTTTTTGAATAAAGGGCTATTTAGGAAAAAATTCATTGTACTCTATAATCGATTGCCTAAGTAACTATGGGATAAAGACTCAAAGTGTCATCCATATATCCCGTCTATTTGACAACCAGGATATATAAAAATCAGCGTAAAAGTCAAATTTACCTGCACTTGCCAAAAAGGCCACTTGTCTTGCACATTTTGAATGGAACGGAAGTTGTAACAATAAAAAGAATGGCCTGAGAATGGGCCACATATTGTGGCGCGTACATTGTTGTGCTCTAATTTTAACTAATTTCTTTTCCATTTTATTTATTTACCTACTCTTGGTGAGAAAACCTCGCAAATTTGGGTTAATTAATTTATTGTTTGTTAATTTGAAGTTGCTACCACTTGCCTAATTTCATTAAAATTAACTATGGCATTTAATACAATGAAATCAGTGTCGTAGTTTTCTAATAATAACTGCGCCCAGTTTCCAATTACTTAAAACAATTAAGAAAACTTTGCAATTTTTTAATTTATTTAAAGTTTTGGATATAATTTGTGGTTAACTAATAAGTAATAACAGTTACTGACTTTTCCGAAAATAAATTTAAAATAAAAATTCAAACAATTAGTTATTATTTACCCACAGCTAATATTTAATAACCCAACATAATTTTTTAACAAATTCTAATCCTCCCCTTAACTTATTAATAAATATAAAGACGAATCCACTAAAAATAGTTCAGGACCAACTTTTATATCTAATCTCACACCTATTTTTGACGGTTGACCCCAAATCCGATCTCAAACACCACAATATTTACTTATTCACAATTTTTATGAAGTAAACCATTGTCAGCAGGAATGCTTATTTGCAGGAAGTTGTAAATTGTTTAGATTCGGTTATGATAGAACACTTGTACCAAAATAAATAGAACTCGATAAAAATAATATTTGGTTTAGAGGAAGTTTCGCAAAAAATTTCTAACCAAAGAACAGGATATTTAACCTTATTTTTGTGGTTTAATTTAGAAAATTAAGAAATTATTTATTTTCCTATGAATTTTAGAGAATTGCAAACAACTTGAGTGTCGTTTTGATTAGGCTGTAACCCATTTTTCCTATATTTACCGGTTTTCTAGAAAAAAGAAAGAATTATCGGGAATGTTCGAGTAGCTAAGAAAAGTATATAAAGTAATAAAGTATGAAATTTGTGATTTTAAACTCTTGTATTCACCTCGATTTGTAATTTCACTTATTAAAAAACAGTTAAACCCACACGAGTGTTACGGTATTTTAAAACTAGTACGAAATATTTCTTCTATATAATTCTAATTATATCATCTTAACGAGGAGCGAATGATTTTTTATTTGCTTAAAAATACTTGCTCTATCTCGTGAAACAATTAAGTCCTAACTAAGAAGAGAACGTGGCCTATAATTTCTTGTTTTTCGACACTAATGACATCGAGTGTAGACTTGTTAGAACGAATTTTAGATCGTAAATTTACAATGTCATTAGAAAATACCAACATGCTAGTAACCCGCATTATTTAAATTACTTTCAGTTTATTTTGCATTCATTTTTACTGATTATTTTAACTACTACCGGTATTTGTTGTTAAAAGCTATTGAAAAATTGATTTTTACAACAATTCCTAGAAATCATTAAACATTTTGTAGGTGCAATTCACACCCAGAAACTTTTTTAAATAACTTGGTATGATCATTGAAATCCATTCAAAATTATTTATTTATTCCAATATTATACAAGATAAGAAAAAAATAAAATATTAAATCAAAGCAAATGTAATAGAGCTAATTTGGTTGGAATTTATTAGATACAACCAAATATTTCTTTGCAGGAAATAACATTTTTGTTTGTTTCAAATAAATTAAAAATTATATTGCCAAACAACTCTTGAATTGTTCTATAACAAAACTATTCAAATAAACCGTTTATTTAGTTCAAATTAAAATTAGTTTTATTAACATATTTATTTTATCAATTTCAATTCAGAAAAGCAATTAAAGATTTCGTAGCTAAAAATTTTAAGGAAAATATTTTTTAATAAACAGGTAAGTTAATTTAAAACCAAACAATTCAATCATTTTATACTAATTAAATTTGTTTGGAATGAACAAATATTTACTTAATACAACTAATTATTTCTTAGTAGGAAATTAATCTATATTTTTGTAGCATAAACATTTTTGTTTGTCTTCAATAACTTAAAAATTATTTTACCAAATAAGCAAATTAATGTTTTAATGAACCGTTGATTTGGCTTAAATTAAAATTAGTTTAAACTTACTTTTATTTAGTTGGATTTACCAAGCGTTTAGTTAATACCACAAGATATTTCTTTATAGGAAATAAGTATTTATTTTTGTGAAATAAACGTTTTCGTTACCACAAATAAATTAAAAATTATTTCACAAAATAAGTAAATTTCTCTTGAACAAAATTATTCTAATAAACTGTTTATTTGATTTAAATGAAAATTAGTTTTAGCACATCCATTTTAATTTATCAAAATTTGGTTGGAATTACCAAGTATTTATTTGACGCAACTAAATATTTCTTTGTAAGAAATAAGTCTTTATTTTTGTGAAACATATTTGTTTATTACTCTTAAATAAGTTAAAATCAAATAAACAAACTGCTTTTGAATGAAAATATTCTAATAAATTGGTTATTTGACTCAATGAAAAGTACAATTGTATCACATTTATTTGAACTAATAAACATTTGATTGGAATTACTAAATACTTATTTGATACAACCAAATAATTCTTTGTTGGAAATAAATCTTTCTATTTGTATTAATCTCAAATAAATTAATAGTAGAGTATTCAAATAAACAGTTTGTTTGGTTTAAATTAAAATTAGTTTCAACCCCATGTTTCTTTTTTTTTCCTGTGTGAATTTTAAATCGCTCTTTATATTTCTAAAACTATAAATAATATGAACGATTAATTAATAATAAAAGTAGAAATTTCAAATATTTCGATTTTAAATAATGATTAATAACTGAACACTCTGGCTCTGATTAAGTCAAATATGTTGTTATTAAAATATAAATTATTAAGAATTTGTTATTTCCTGTTCTAATTAAAAAAACCGCTTTACAAAGACAGGATTAATGATGGCATTTAGATAATTGAATTAGATTTTTATTAAAAATCTACAATAATTAATCATGTAACAATTGCAGTGATTTTTTTAATAATAATTATTATTTAGAGCATCTGTTTATTTTTATGGTAACGAAAAACTTGTACCAATTTTTTCGATTTTAATTGTTTTCATTTCCGAAATCTGGTACCAGCATATTCAATAACCTTCAATTTGTAAATATTGATTATTTTTGAAAACTACAATTGTACAAACACACCTGCTACAAATGCACCTTTTGTTTATTGAAGAGAGGAAATTACGACTTTTTTCTATGACTAATGGATAAATCAATCAAATAATTGAAGAATATTTATTACTTTTACGTGCCTGGAATAGATTTCTATTATTTTAAATATTTTAAATCAAAAAATCCTACTTTACGAACTTGTGCGATTTTATATCTAATTCAAGAAATTATAACAATTTCAAAGTTGCATTTTTTAATTATATCGAATGAAAATTGGGTTTTTGGATGACATTCAAAATTTACAATTAATCTAAACCTTGATTGTTTTTTTTGTTATTTCTTGACAATTAAACACGAAACAAAACAAGGTGCACCTTATTTCAGATCCATGTAAGACGATACTTGAACATAAAAAAAGTAAATAATTGTTTCTTAACAAAAGATCTTCAGCCAGCGTATCATCTAGAAACATTTAGAATCGAGTGGAATACAGGGTGGGTTCTCTTAAAAACCTTTAAACTTGTTCATTTTAGTAAAAAAAATATTTGTAAGAGACTCTAGAATCGTAGAACTATTCAAAAACGGTTCTCTTTGAAGTCGTAATAATCTAGAACCGTTATAGCAGTTGTAGAACCATTTTAGAACGATTCTGTTGGATTCCCAATAGTTTAGAATTATTAAACCATTTATGAACGATTTTCTTTAGGTTCCAAATATTTCAAACCCTTTAGAATTGATTCTAGAATCGTAAACCTCTTTAAAAACGGTTCTATATTAATTTCTAGTAAGCTAGAATGTTTATAACAGTTCTAAAACAATTTTAGAACGATTCTGTGTAGATTCTCAATCATAAAATTAATCAAGAACTATTCTCTTAGGGTTCTAAATAATTCAAACTGTTTATAACTGTTCAACAACTATTCTCTTTAAATTCCAACCAATCTAGAATCTTTATAATAGTTATAAAACTATTTTTGATCGAGTTCAACGGTTTAGATTCAAAAAGTGATTCAAGAACGATTCTCTTTAGTTTTAAGAACGATTCTAGAACAATTTTAGAATCGTAAAACTATTCAAGAACTATTTTCTTTGAATTCGAACCAATCTAGAATCGTTATAACGGTTCTAAAACTATTTCAGAACGATTCCAACAGTTTCGACTCGAAAAATTTGTCAACAACGATTCTCTTGAGGTTTTAGAACGATTTTAGACCAATTTTTACCATTCTAGAATCGTAAAACTATTCAAGAACTATTTTCTATGAATTCGAACCAATCTAGAATCGTTATAACGGTTCTAAAACTATTTCAGAACGATTCCAACAGTTTCGACTCGAAAAATTTGTCAACAACGATTCTCTTGAGGTTTTAGAACGATTTTAGACCAATTTTTACCATTCTAGAATCGTAAAACTATTCAAGAACTATTTTCTATGAATTCGAACCAATCTAGAATCGTTATAACGGTTCTAAAACTATTTCAGAACGATTCCAACAGTTTCGACTCGAAAAATTTGTCAACAACGATTCTCTTGAGGTTTTAGAACGATTTTAGACCAATTTTTACCGTTCTAGAATCGTAAAACTATTCAAGAACTATTTTCTATGAATTCGAACCAATCTAGAATCGTTATAACGGTTCTAAAACTATTTCAGAACGATTCCAACAGTTTCGACTCGAAAAATTTGTCAACAACGATTCTCTTGAGGTTTTAGAACGATTTTAGACCAATTTTTACCGTTCTAGAATCGTAAAACTATTCAAGAACTATTTTCTATGAATTCGAACCAATCTAGAATCGTTATAACGGTTCTAAAACTATTTCAGAACGATTCCAACAGTTTCGACTCGAAAAATTTGTCAACAACGATTCTCTTGAGGTTTTAGAACGATTTTAGACCAATTTTTACCGTTCTAGAATCGTAAAACTATTCAAGAACTATTTTCTATGAATTCGAACCAATCTAGAATCGTTATAACGGTTCTAAAACTATTTCAGAACGATTCCAACAGTTTCGACTCGAAAAATTTGTCAACAACGATTCTCTTGAGGTTTTAGAACGATTTTAGACCAATTTTTACCGTTCTAGAATCGTAAAACTATTCAAGAACTATTTTCTATGAATTCGAACCAATCTAGAATCGTTATAACGGTTCTAAAACTATTTCAGAACGATTCCAACAGTTTCGACTCGAAAAATTTGTCAACAACGATTCTCTTGAGGTTTTAGAACGATTTTAGACCAATTTTTACCGTTCTAGAATCGTAAAACTATTCAAGAACTATTTTCTATGAATTCGAACCAATCTAGAATCGTTATAACGGTTCTAAAACTATTTCAGAACGATTCCAACAGTTTCGACTCGAAAAATTTGTCAACAACGATTCTCTTGAGGTTTTAGAACGATTTTAGACCAATTTTTACCGTTCTAGAATCGTAAAACTATTCAAGAACTATTTTCTATGAATTCGAACCAATCTAGAATCGTTATAACGGTTCTAAAACTATTTCAGAACGATTCCAACAGTTTCGACTCGAAAAATTTGTCAACAACGATTCTCTTGAGGTTTTAGAACGATTTTAGACCAATTTTTACCGTTCTAGAATCGTAAAACTATTCAAGAACTATTTTCTATGAATTCGAACCAATCTAGAATCGTTATAACGGTTCTAAAACTATTTCAGAACGATTCCAACAGTTTCGACTCGAAAAATTTGTCAACAACGATTCTCTTGAGGTTTTAGAACGATTTTAGACCAATTTTTACCGTTCTAGAATCGTAAAACTATTCAAGATCGATTTTCTTTGAATTCTACTAATTTAAAATCATTAAAAATGTTCTAGAACTATTTTAGAACGATTTCAACAAATTAAACTCATAAAATAATTCAATAACGATTCTTTTTACGTTCTACACATTTCAAACTTTTTGTAGTTGATATAAAACTATTTCAGAAGGAATTGCGAACAGTTCAGATTAGTTTAGGATTCTAAAATTGTTTAACAACGATCCTATTTGAATTCCTAATAATCTAGAAGGGGTCTAAATTTATTTCAGAACGATTCCAACAGTTTCGACTCGAAAAATGTTTCAAGAACGATTCTCTTGACGTTTTAGAACGATTTTTACCGTTCTAGAATCGTAAAACTAATCAAGGACGATTATTTTTGAATTCCAATTAATCTAGTATCGTCATAATGCTTCTAAAACTATTTCAGAACGATTCCAATAGATTCGACTCGAAAAATGTTTCAAGAATGATTCTCTTGAGGGTTTAGAACGATTTTAAACCAATTTTTACCGTTCTAGAATCGTAAAACTATTCAAGATCGATTTTCTTTAAATTCTTACTGATTTAAAATCATTAAAACTGTTCTAAAACTATTTTAGAACGATTTCAACAATTTAAACTCATAAAATAATTCAAGAACGATTCTTTTTAGGTTCTACACAGTTCAAACTCTTTATAATCGATATAAAAATGATTTCAGGATGATCTGGAAATATTTCGTATTGTTTTAGAATCGAAAAAACTATTCAAAAACGGTTTTTTTTATATCCTACCAGTTTAGAATCGTTATAAGGATTCTATAACTATTTTGAAATGATTCTATTTGGGTTCCCAATAGTTCACAATCGTTCAATAAATCGCTAGATTTCTTTTATAAAAATTAAAAACTGGACACCCTGTAATAGTGGGTGAAAAACGAGAGAGAAACAAAGAAGACATCGATGGTAAAAACTAAATTCCCATGGCCCATAAAGTAGGATGTTCTCATGGTGTCGAGTGGCATCTGGTAACCGCACGGCCCTTTTAATACACCATGTGGAATTTTTTAGGGATATTTTCGCAACGTGAAAACCATTTCGTACCGCAGCTCCTACACTTTTTCAATTTCCTTCATTTTTAGAACTACAGAAGACCCTGTAAGTAGTTTTATTAAAATAACAAGACGGAAAACAATATCAGTGCAGAAATAAATTTAGGAAGCTGTGTAAGTAAATATAAAATTTATTATTATATAAAAAGATAATCAAAGAAGATATTTTATGCAAACCAGAAGTGGCAAAAAAACAAGAACAAAAATGGAAATAACAGAAGAAATAGAAATTGAAAACACAGAGCAGACAGTTCAAGAAAATGATGAAACTGAAAGAATTATAAGAGAAAACAATAAATTCAACAAATGGAACAAATGCTACAATTGGAGATGTTAACAAAAATATAAATGTAAAATTTGATAAAATTAAATTTCAAAATGTAAAATTAAGAAACGACATAAATGAAGTAAGAAAAGGTACAAAAAAATCGAATAACTGAATTGAACAAAACTTAAATATTAGAACTGAAGCGTCAAAGTGTCTTAGTTTCGATCGAAATTAATTTTTTACTAGTTTTAGATTGATTGATGTAACTTGAAATCAGCAAAACCGCATCAGTTAATTTTAACTCACAAGAACATTTCGTAAAATTCTGTATTAGTTTAATTTGACGCACAAAGCTTCCTAGAAAATAAGCTAAACAAGAATTAGCAGCCAACGTGTTAAAAGTATTTGTTAGAAAAGGAAAACCTTGGAATTTTTGGTGTTTCCATTTACTTATTCTCAAATTAAACATATATAATCTATTAACATTCATAAATACCCAGAAGCTCTTTATTAATCATAAATCTTAATCTCATTATATATACAATAACAATACACACTATGCAAATAATCTAGTTGTAAAAATACATTCTGCAAATTTAGATTTTCTTTGAACGCAGACCAACCTTATGACATGACACACATATTTTAAATGTTATTTGTTTAGTTTTAAACACCCACAGATACAGATTTTCCTGGATGCGATATATCATTGTTCTAATATTCTAACAAAACCGAAGGTTGTGTCAACCGAAACTAAAATATTAGTTAATTATATTTCCTGTTAGTTAACTAGAGTCACGATCAAGGTAACTAATAGAATTCGTAATTTAGGATTTGTATTATTCGCTTTTTTTTATTTTTGCAATCATTTGTATTGTAATTGCTAAATTGCTAAAAAGCAAAAAAGAAGATCTGGAAGAATATAAAATTCTAGAAGAAGATGAATTTCATTTAAGATTTTGAAGAAGATGAATTTTTTTACGTCTCTTTGGAGTAGTTGTGTGCAAGAAAAAAAAGAGTTGTTTGTTCTAAAAACTGGAACACAAATAGTTTCTTCGCAAAAAATTCGAAATCTTCTAAGACCAATTTGGTACTTCAATTACTTAGACATAAACATGTTGCTCAAAAATTTAAGAAAAGTACAGAAAATTTGAAACTTATTTTTTACTGACGAAATCGAACTTGAAATGGAAGATGATGAAAACGAAAAAGACAATGAAGATTATTAAAGTGACAAAAGCGAAAAAGAAGATCTGGAAGAATCGGTAATTGTGGAAGAAAATGAATTTGATGCAAGATTCAGAAAAAAATTAATTTCTTTGCATTTTTTTAGTGTTGTTGTGCACCAGAGCTTAAAGAAGTAGATTATTCACAAAAGAAATATAAATAGTTTTATTTTCGAAAATTTAAGGTCTTCTAAAATGATTTTAGTACTTCAATTGCTTGGACTTTAATATGCTGCTTCAAAATTTTTTATTAACCAAATCGTCCATGAAATGATAACGATTACAAAGAAGATAATGGTGATTATGAATGTGACAAAAGTGAAAAAGAAGATACAAAAGAATCTGATGTTTGTTTAAAACAAGTGCGATGAATAAAGAATTTTTGTTCGTTATTTAGGATTCTTGAATCTTTGTTTGTTATTTTTACATTGAATAATTATAATTTCTTTCGTTTATTTTTTATTTTCCTTTATTTCTTCTGCTATCTTATTTTGTTTTTTTTTCTAGTTCTCTTTTCTGATTTACCAATTTCTTATACTTCCTCTCAAATGACTCATTAATTTTCTTCTTCAATTCAGCTTTTTACATCGTTTGTATTCTTTCTTAATTTTACGTTTTAAATTTTAACTTTATCAAGTTTCACATTTATATCTTTGTTAACATCTTCAATTGTTACATTTGTTGAATTTGTTCATCACTGTTTTCTCTTATAATTTGCTCGGTTTCATAATTTTCTTGAATTTGCTCTTCTATTTTTCCGTTTTTATTCCTTCTACTTTCTCCATTTACTGTCTTATTCTATTCATTTTTGTTTTTCCATTTTTATTCCATCTACTTTCTCCATTTATTCTATTCATTTTTGATCCTGTCTTCTGAGTCCCATAAACTACCATTTTTAATTATATATTTTATTCACAAAGTACCAACTAAGATACATAATACTTTTTCAGAAAAAAAACGTATAAATAATTAATGAGACACATTAAATGTTGTGTTATATATAACCTGCAATATTTTTCACCTTTCCTTAATGTTTTTTTTTTTCTATTTTTTTTTTGCCTCTGGTGGTGGCCCCATGTTGGTACCTCGCGTACGGCACTGCACGGTACTTGTCGAGGTACTTACGAGTTATGCGGATGTGAATAAATTATTTCCAGTTGTGCAGCAGCTTTTTATATCGGTCATTCCTTCTGTGAAATCCAAGAATCAATAATTACACGACAGGAAGGCTTATTATGTCTTAAAAGACCTTTTATTATTAGTAACTAATGTTGAGGTGAAAAGGTACTCAGTTACAATAAGGAATAATTATATTAAAATAGTTGCATCGGTTTTGTAATGCAGAAGATAAAATCGTGTGCAAAGAAAGAGCAAATTACAAAATGTAATATCAGAGAGAAATTTTTATTTTTTATTTAATGGACGATATATACAATATGTCCCCCTAAGTTGGAATCAAATGGAAAGCTTTTTTATTATTAATTTTAGGAAAAAAAGTTATTCTTCATAAAAAGTTGTGCATTATCTAAAACCTAGAATACAGTCATCAAATATCAAATTTTTTCAGTGGTATACGAGGTTTGTCAAAAAATATGAGTTTTACTCAAGACTAAAGTACCTTTAAATTTGACAATATCGAAAAATATCACGTTCAAAGTGGAGAATATTAAACAATTGCTTTGATTTTTCTAATGCTTTTTCCAAATGGGAAAAATTTTGATGGAGAATTTGGTTCTGATTAAATTGCCATTAACGTAAACAAAAATGATAGTGATAGTGACTTAGAAATAGACAAAATGAATACTAAAGACGAAGAAAATTTATCAGGAGTAGAGGAATATCTTTGTTTCTATAATTTACTACCAAAATAAAAATACCAGTTTAGCTAATATTCCTTTGGTATATTTAGAGTAATTAAACCTTATCCCTGCCATTATAATGTCGTTATTTTCACTTTTTACGGATTATAAATATTTGTATAGTTCTTGGTATTTTCGGATTAATACACATTATAGAAGATTTGGTTTTATTTTTATAAGAGATAGTCTAGACATTGGAATCTTTAGAGCGATTCTGGATTATCAGAAGACCAAAAAAAAAACTGTTTTAGGGTTCTAGATCGATATCAACTGTTTCGAAATCGTTCTAAAATTGTTTTATATCCACTATAAAGAATTTGAATTGTTTAGAACCCAAAAAAGAATGGCTCTTTCATTCTAAATTATTTAGAAACCTAAAGGGATTTTTATAAAAATTATTAAATTACGTTTAAATATGCAAGTACATCGATTTACATTAATAAAATTCTTTTTAAAACGTATGTCTACAATAATGCAAATTTAACTGTAGTGCACTTATTACGCGTTTTAATTGCAAAATTATTAGAAAACATCGAAAAACTAAAATGTTATCATGTGTTTCGTAATCACAAGAGATAAATGTTCATTCAAAATAGAAATATTAGTAAAAAATAAAATAATCTGAAGTTTTAATTTAAATGGATGTACTCGCATATTTAAACGTAATTTTTCATTCTGATCAACTTTTTTTAGTAACATTTTTCGATATTGTCAAATTTAAAGGTACTTTACTCTTGAGTAAAACTCATATTTTTTGACAAACCTCGTATACCTCTGAAAAAATTTGATATTTGATGACTGTATTTTAGGTTTTAGATAATGGAGAACTTTTTATGAAGAATAACTTTTTTTCGTAAAATTAATATGATTCCAACTTAGGGGGACATATTGTATATTAACTGTTTTGCTCAACAGATGTAGGAATATGTGAAGTCTACGATTTTTTTACATGTAAACAAAATTTTAATGAAGTGGCTCTGGTCGTGCCAGGCTCCCAATCATTTCGAAACATTATGACTCTCGAGGTACAGTCAATTATTATTTTACACGCAATCTTTAAAAAAAATGAATAATAGCTCATTAAAAATAATACCCCAAATTTTTATTTATTAACGTTGGTCAGTAAAAATGTATTATACTATTTTTATGATTTATATTCTGAGCTACATTAAAACTGAGATAACCTTTATTTAATATATCATAAAAAGTTAGTTCAGTTAAACCTTTTACATGAAATTTAATAAAAAAAAGTCGACATAAATAATGTTTACACGCGATAAATTTTCTAACTCAAATAGTTTGTCATGTTTCGATAAATGTTATCGATAAGGGGAGGGTACACTCAATTTCGTTATTTTTGTTTCAATTTTCTATTTGTATTTGGATAAAATCGACATTCCCCGATAATATTATCATTGTTGGCGGTGATCCCGTGCGGAAGGGCAAGGACCTTGAGGTTCTCACGTTTCTACGTATGAATAGTGCAGCGGCGGACCTAAAGACAATGCTGGGGCTTCGCTATTGTTCGCTTTTTTTTTTTGTATACGTGTAATAATAAGACAATACAAATGGATAAAACTATCATTATCGCAATGTTTTCAAGTTCTTGGGAGCCCGACACGACCAGAGCCATTTCATTGAAATTTCATCTCGTATTTTGAGTGCTCAAAGTGGCTGACTATTTTTTTTAGACAGGTTTGCAGTATTTTTTTCAGTTCTTTGAGAGTTTTTGATTAATTTTTGCAATATTTTACTATTTTTTTAAAGTTGTTTGACAATTGTTCTTTATTTTTACAGTTTTTTCGACTCGAAAAATGTTTCAAGAGGTTGAGGTTTTAGACCAGTTTGTACCGTTCTAGAATCTTAAAACTATTCAAGAACGATTTTCTTTGGATTCTACTAATTTAAAATCATTAAAACTGTTCAAAAACTATTTTAGAACGATTTCAACAGTTTAAACTCACAAAATCGTTCAAGAACGATTCTTTTTAGGTTCTACACAGTTCAAACTCTTTATAATGGATATAAAAATTATTTCAGGATGATTTGGAAATATTTCGTATTGTTCTAGAATCGAAAAAACTATTCAAAAACGGTTCTCTTTGATATCCTACCAGTTTAGAATCGTTATAAGGGTCCTATAACTATTTTGGAATGATTCTAACAGTTTAACACTCACAAAATCATTCAAAAACGATTATTTTTAGGTTCTAAACAATTCAAAACTCTTTGTAGTTGATATAAAACTATTTCAGAACGAATTGAGAACAGTTCACATTAGTTTAGGTTTCTAAAATTGTTTAACAACGATTCTATTTGAATTCCTAATAATCTAGAAGGGTTCTAAAATTATTTCGGAACGATTCCAACAGTTTCGACTCGGAAAATGTATGCAGTATTTTTTTTCAGTTCTTTGAAAGTTTTTGCAATATTTTACTATTTTTTAAAGTTGTTTGACAGTTGTTCTCTATTTTTACAGTTTTTTGACAATTCTGTAATATTTTTTTCAATTTCTTTATAGTGTTTTATTATTTTTTTACAGGTTTTTGGCAACTATTCACTATTTTTACAGTTTTGCATTACTTATTACAGTTTTTTGAGAATTTTAATAGTTTTTTACAGTGTTTTACTATTTCTGACGATGATTCGCTATTTTTACAGTTTTTTTACAATTATTCACTATTTTTGACAAGTTTTTGAGAATCATTCACTATTTTTACAATTTTTTGACAATTATTTCTTATTTTTGACGATAATTCGCTATTTTTACAGTTTTTTGACAATTATTCACTATTTTTGATAAGTTTTTGAGAATTATTCACTATTTTTACAATTTTTTAACAATTATTTCTTATTTTTGACGATAATTCACTATTTTTACAGTTTTTTGACAATTATTCACTATTTTTGACAAGTTTTTGAGAATTATTCACTATTTTTACAATTTTTTAACAATTATTTCTTATTTTTGACGATAATTCGCTATTTTTACAGTTTTTTTGACAATTATTCACTATTTTTACAGCTTTTTAAGAATCACTCATTATTTTTACAATTTTTTGATAATTATTTCTTATTTTTGACGATAATTCGCTATTTTTACAGTTTTTTGACAATTATTCACTATTTTTACAGCTTTTTAAGAATCACTCATTATTTTTACAATTTTTTGATAATTATTTCTTATTTTTGACGATAATTCGCTATTTTTACAGTTTTTTGACAATTATTCACTATTTTTACAGCTTTTTAAGAATCACTCATTATTTTTACAATTTTTTGATAATTATTTCTTATTTTTGACGATAATTCGCTATTTTTACAGTTTTTTGACAATTATTCACTATTTTTACAGCTTTTTAAGAATCACTCATTATTTTTACAATTTTTTGATAATTATTTCTTATTTTTGACGATAATTCGATATTTTTACAGTTTTTTGACAATTATTCACTATTTTTACAGCTTTTTAAGAATCACTCATTATTTTTACAATTTTTTGATAATTATTTCTTATTTTTGACGATAATTCGCTATTTTTACAGTTTTTTGACAATTATTCACTATTTTTAATAGCTTTTTAAAAATCATTCATTATTTTTATAGTTTTTGACAGGTTTGCAATATTTTTTTGCAGTTTTTTGGCAACTTTTAACTATTTTTACATTTTGTTACCGTTTTGCATTACTTAGTACAATTTTTTAAGAATTTTAATAGTTTTTTACAGTGTTTTAATATTTTTTACAGTTTTTTGACAAGTTTTTGAGAATTATTCACTATTTTTACAATTTTTTGACAATTATTTCTTATTTTTGACGATAATTTGCTATTTTTACAGTTTTTTGACAATTATTCAATATTTTTGTCAGCTTTTTAAGAATCATTCACTATTTTTACAGTTTTTTGAAAATTATTCACTATTTTTATAGTTTGTTGCAGTTTCGCATTACTTATTACAATTTTTTGAAAATGTGTTTTACTATTTTTTTTACAGTTATTTGAGAATTTTTAATTTTCAATATTTTTTTTACCAGTTAAGATTTATGACATTTTTGCACAATTTTTTAGAGTTTCAATCCCTTTTTAAACCTACAGACACTGATGATTTCGCATATATTCAGTTTTATTATTATTATAATTATCATTATTATACATTAAAACAATTTTAGTACATATTTCATCATTAAACAATAATTTATACATAAATTCAAAGGTGTGAATCACCTAATAACAATATTATTAATAAAATATGATATATTTTTTAATATTATATAGTATGAATCAAAAATGCGTCACCTCTGCTTTGATTTTTAAATTTTTCTGCTTTTTTTTTCTGTTATCTTTTATCCAATTATCTATCAAAAAATATCCATTTTCCAAAATTCTTCTTTTCTCCTGTTACACAATTAACAAATTAACAAAACAACAATAATCGATTATAATTCTACTAAAAAGTTATACAAATATTTTTAATAACTTTCGAAACCAAAAGGGAATTTTCTTTTAATCTGAGATAATCAGTGCAGAGCCAGTTTTTTAAAAATATCCACACTCACTTACCATTTATCATAGTTCACAAGAGCCGTTCGTTATGCTTTCGAATAAAATTCTTACACATTTTTTTTCTTGGGCACACAGGAAGACGCTTAGCGTCGAATGCCGACAAAAATCTATTCTAGAATTTCTTTTCTCAAACTAGTTGTTAGTTTTGAAAGAAAGTTCAGCAAGGAACAGCGAAATTTCTATTAAATTTTTGTAAAATAATTAGTTTGTGTTGATTAGTTTTATTTTTCGTTATGTTCGCTATGAATTATGGAAATTATACGCAAATATTAGTACCAGCTGAAAATATTCATGTAAGTTGAGTAAACTTATATTTTTAATGCTTATTATAGAATAATAAACGTAATCAACAATTACTTGCAAAATATAAATAAATGTATGAAACCGCATAAAACATTATTTTTTGTTAAAAATGTAGTTCGTGGAAAACAAACCTACTTATTATTGGAATTATGGCAGAAATTGGAGTATTGGAAATTATTTTTCTATTTAATTATTACACCAAAAGTAAGACATTAGCAAAAATACGTTTTTTAAAGATTTAATTCCAAATATTTTTTTATTGTCAGTTACTAAATCAAAGAGAAAGCATTTTTTCTCACGTATAGTCTCTATATTAAAAATAAGAAAATTAAAAATATACTACACTATTTAAAAATTCCAAAATAATTGTATTTTCGAAACAGAAAGTCACTTATACTAAATTTTATCGATTCCCTTAATTCATTGTGTAAAAAATAGTTTTCCAAATTTTTTATGCCCTCTTTATGTTTCTTTTTACTTACTGTTTCCCGTACTTTTTAAGTTTCTTTTTGTCTTGTTTTTTCTTTTTTACTTTCTACTTTTTAATTATTTTTCCGAAGATTTTTTTCTTATTTTTTACCCTTTATTTTCCTCTTTAACTGTCATGTTATTCATTGTTTTTGCCTATTTTTACCAACTTCGTTATATGTATTTTACTTTCCACATTTTTATCATGTTTTTTTCACTAATTTTATTATTTTTTTACATGTTTCTTATTATGCTTTTCCCACAATTTTTACCCTTCCCTATTTCTTCTTACTTCTAATTAACAAACTATTTGTTGTTATTGCTATTTTAAAAAAATTGAGAACACAATAAATTATTAAAAAGAAAATACAATATTTTAGTAGATGTTTTTCAATCAAGAGTTATTGATTGAATTAGTGTTTTATAAACTGATAAAATGTTCCTGTTCAAAATTTATTGGAATTTTAAACACATTGTATACTTTAAAATGTCACCAAATCATAGTTTTAAATATTAATTTTATACCAAATAATTATTTTTATAAATATACATATTTTTTTTATAATTATTAAAATGACAAAATGTAAGCAAACAAAATTAATTGAATGTGAATTTACATTTAAAATTGATCAGTCTTATTTGGGGCACCCTGTATTAATATGGTTAATATTTCCTCTTATTTTCCATATTTGTCATTAGTTTACACAATTGCTGGAAAATAATTTCTCAATTAAATTTATTTATATTTTCGAAGATATTAGAATGATGAGTAACTTTTGGCGAACCCTGTATGTATTATAATAATTACAATGGATATGATTATTTGAAGCCGTTAATAGTTAGGCAACCAGTATTATAATAAATCCAGCGGAAACTGTTATTAAGTTTAAATTAAAGAAATCGTCAAATAGGGATATATCCGGTATGGTCTAGTGGCTAGGATACCTGGCTCTCACCCAGGAGGCTCGGGTTCGATTCCCGGTACCGGAATTCCTTTTTTTTTTTTTTACTTTATTAACATTATTCCTCTTACTTGAATGAATTACCATTTTCCCCTAGTTTTTTTTTTTAAATCCATGTAAATTAACTCACTACAATTACCTAGAAACCAAACTATTAATGATAGGAAAACTGGATTTTGAAAACTATCTCTTTCTTGTTAATATTTAAAGAAAAATAATTTTAATTTTATTTTTTTTCAGACTACAATAAAAGTGTACTCCCGATGTCTCCGTCCCGATATCGAATACAAAACCCTGAGCATCACCTTCCAAACCACGTGTAAAGAAGTGGTAGCAACTTTGCTCAGCAAATACAAGATGAAGCACAGAGATCCGAAACTTTTTTATCTCTCGATGGAAGTGACGGTCCGAAAAGCCGGTGTCAAGACTCATTTGGCTTTGGACGAAGAAGCCAGACCTGCTGTTTTGCAAAGTTGTCATCCCAAAGGCGATTCGAAGTGAGTGTACAATCAAAAAAAAAAGTACCTCGAATATTTCTTCCTGTCTGAAACTTTTTTCTTACAGGTTTTTAAACCCTACCCTCGGTCCAATGAAGTTCGCCATTTCTTTCTTGTTGTTCCCCTTCTTCTTTTCTTCCTTGTTATTGCTTCTCTTAATACTTTCTTCTCAACTCTGCTCTTTAGTAGTCTTTCTAACCCTCTTATTTTGTATTCTCTTATCTTTTTGGTTTGCTATCCTTTAGCTGGTATTTATCGGTGTCGCCTATTCGGCATCAGCGACCCCACCAGTGCCCCAACGACCGTTTTGAGCTGTTTCTTAGCTTCACTCTTTCCCTCCCGTCCTTTCGGCGCGAGAGGGGAAGAAGTTACTGAGCCACTTTACCAACGACAAGGTCCTACAGCTCCTAAGAGTGGAACCTAACCTAACCTAACCTAACCTAACCTAAACTGGCCTAACCTGTCCTAATCTAACCTAACCTAACCTAACCTAACCTAACCTAACCTAACCTAACCTAACCTAACCTAACCTGACCTAACCTAACCTAACCTAACCTAACCTAACCTAACCTAACCTAACCTAACCTAACCTAACCTAACCTAACCTAACCTAACCTAACCTAACCTAACCTAACCTAACCTAACCTAACCTAACCTAACCTAACCTAACCTAACCTAACCTAACCTAACCTAACCTAACCTAACCTAACCTAACCTAACCTAACCTAACCTAACCTAACCTAACCTAACCTAACCTAACCTAAACTGGCCTAACCTGTCCTAACCTAACCTAACCTAACCTAACCTAACCTAACCTAACCTAACCTAACCTAACCTAACCTAACCTAACCTAACCTAACCTAACCTAACCTAACCTAACCTAACCTAACCTAACCTAACCTAACCTAACCTAACCTAACCTAACCTAACCTAACCTAACCTAACCTAACCTAACCTAACCTAACCTAACCTAACCTAACCTAACCTAACCTAACCTAACCTAACCTAACCTAACCTAACCTAACCTAACCTAACCTAACCTAACCTAACCTAACCTAACCATTTTTGACTATTATTAAATAGTTAAGACAAAAAACAAAATAAAATTTCAATACAGATATTTAAAAAAAATGACGGTTCTATTTTTTTGTGATTGGTACACTATGTATACTTTTAAACTGTTTAATTTTTACAGCAAAATAGCGGAATCATAAATTTGAATTTGCAATAATATTTACATTAAAATTGTTACATATCTGTAGCTTTATCCGTTACTTTAATTAAATTTAAAAAAGTACCAGTTTTGCATTATCTACAGTAATCCATTGTAGTAGAATATTCCCTGGATTTTAAATTATTTCCTGCAAGAAAATCTAGATCTACAAGAGAAAAATAATATTTGAAAATTAAAAAATGTACTTTCTTGTACAAATATCTTCAACATCAAAGAAGTTCAAGTTTCTGTAATTCCTGTGGCCTTTGTCTGTTTAGGTCTAAAAATACAGGCAAAACATGCATACAACAATAAAAACCAATCGAACTATTTATTTTCGTTTCAGATTTTCCCTTCAGACCCGACGTGGTGGTCTTGTGAAAGTTCATGACTCAGCTTTAAACTCAAACTCGCAGTACAAATCTCTTCTGATAAGCGCAAGAACTACCGCAGACGAAGTGATTTGTCTGTTGTTGACCTGCAGCAACAGCAAAGAAAGAGTTGAACAATTTTCATTGTACGAAGTTAATAACGATAGAGAACAACAAAGGAAGCTGCACCCAGACGATAGACCTCTTCAGGTCCAACAAACCTGGTTGCCCAGTCACCAGTGCCATTTTTTGGTCAGGAGGAATCCAGATTATTTACCGCTATCCAGAAGAAAGGTGAGTAATTCTCGGTTCATCGTTGGACAACAACCGAAATTCTTGCGTTACAAAGCACCAAGGAAAATCGTACAAAGTCCCTTTAGCTCGTTTTTCTAATTGTTCCAGATTTTTTGGGTATCCGATTTTCCTCCTCTTCCAGTTTCGAGGACCTTCAGGACATCTCAACCTGTTTCACTTCCACATACAACAAACATCAATAATAATAATAATAATAATAGTAATAGTAATAATAATTCTTGCACCAGTCTAGTTCCGACTTCGAGATTTCATCATTTGTCTTCTGCAGTTTCGGAAAATTTAGAAGAAAAACCACCGAGGAATGAAAAATTTGTACAGAAAGATATCGCTGTAATAAGAAATAAGTTTTCTAATCTTAAAATTTGGAATAGCAATTCACAACTTTCGAAAAACGATAGCGAACAATCGTACGCGGATTATGAGAATTATTTTTATATATAATTGATGTTTTTTGTAGTTATTTTGTGTAATTTTTTGTATATAATCGTTGTGTGTTTTCTAGTTGTATTGTTTTTTGTTTTTTTTTTATGTGATATGCAGCTTAATTCCTGTTTGTTTTTCATGCCAAAGAATTTTTAGCAGCGTCTGTATTTTCTAAGGGTATTTTAAGAATTGATAGTGTGCAACAAAAATTAATGACCCGACGTTGTTTTGCCGATGATTTGCCAATAACCAGCCACCAGTGTTCCAATTTAAATAAATATTATTGGCAAGTTATTGGCCCAACATAAAATTTCTGCAATTGCCCATTGTTGACCCAATATTTTATAAAAAAAATTTTTAAATCAGTATAAAAAATAATAGAAAAACAAATTTATTCAAAAATTTTTGATTTTGTTCAAATGTTACATTTTTTGTTACATTTTTTTTTTTTTTGTAATTTAATATATTTTTCACCAACATAACTTAAATTATCCTTTACATGATATTGAAAATAAATAAAGAGCCATTGATGGGCCATTAAGACAAAAAATTTAATAATAATACGACATTGTGCCTTTAATAATGTTATATTTACTATATTTACAAATAAAAAAAAGCATTTAAATACTCTTGAAAATATAGAAATTAGATTAATATATTGTACATATATTTTATTAAAAAATTGTAGTACTATATTTAGGGATTTATAATAATCCATATACAGGGTGTGTATGAATTAAATATACAGACTCTGCATTGTTACCATAAATATATTTATATAATAGTTTCTTCTAAAATAAAAATAATCTTTTATTTATTTTGGCTAATAAAATGTATCAACTTTTATTTACTATAAATAATAATAATAATAATAATAATAATAGAAAGTGATTTTTTCATTTTTTATTATTTTTATTCTTATTATTTTATCCAAAGATTAAAATGCGATTTGTATGTAATAATTGTCCAATTTTTGATGCAAAATTTAATGCAATGGTATTTCTTAATTTATACAAGGTGTCCCAATATAATTTAACAGTTTATTATAACTTTCAAAAATGTTTAGCTAGAAAAAATATATATTTTTTAGCCCAATTGTATTATATCACATATACATGGTGGTTATCAACAATTATAAATAAACCAATTTCAAATCTAACATCCTGTATATCTTTATAACATTTGATAATTTCTTAAAAAGATAAATAATTTTATTTGAATTGAAAATGAGCTATTTTAGAAAACACCCTGTATAAGTGATACATTATTTTCTAATTATATTTAATTAATTAATTAAGTTGTGTATCGATTTGATTTTATATTGAACCAAAGAATTTTGTAATTTATGTAAATAGAAATCGAAAAAAAATCGTATTTGTTCGTAATAAACATATGTAAGTATAAAAATAAATGTGTTTTCTATTTATCTCCCTTTTAGATATTATATATACAGAGTGTTCAAAAATAATTGCCCCGGGTGAGGATCAAACTCACGACCTTAAGATTATGAGACTTACGCGCTACCTACTGCGCTACCGAGGCCGTTGATTTAGTTTTTAGTAAAAATATTCTGGAGATTAACACTAAAGTTAAAAAAATACAAGAAAAAAAAGGAAAATAAAAAAAGTTGCCCCGGGTGAGGATCGAACTCACGACCTTAAGATTATGAGACTTACGCGCTGCCTACTGCGCTACCGAGGCCTGATGACTAATGTTTCACAATTCATAATTAAATTAAACGTTATATAGTTAAATTATTCTCTAAATATAGCCCATAAAAAGAAGAGTATATCAATTTTATATTAAAATACAGAAAACAAGTATACATAACTCTCTAAAAATATTAATTATACTTCATACAAATACAAAATTTTCATTTAGACGGTTGTCTGAATACTTTCTTAATCGAGACAGTAATCATTGTCATGAATTCTTATTGTTTTACTTTTTGTCCTCCACCTTTTTAGCCGCATCTTGCATCTAAAATTATATTTTGGTTTCAATATCTAAACACTCAGGTTTTTCATTAACCTTTGATTCTCCTACCATTAACAATATTTTTAAGATAATAAGTTCCTCTTTATCGAGTAAATATCTATTTCTCACAAATATTAAAAAAGAAGAATTCATATATGAACGTACCACCAAACCGATTGACATTTGTGACAAATAACATTTAACTCTTAAATAATTTTATAACCAGAGGTGAAACACTCTTTTTAGTTTTTAGGACTCAATAGTATATTTAGGCTTCTCACCTATAATTTAAATATGGCAAATCCTAGTTCTGCAGGACTTCCAGGTTCGGGCAATACAGAAGATGATGAATTAACTCTACCACGAGCAAGTATAAATAAAATGATTAAAGAACTTGTACCCTCCGTTAGGATAGCGAACGAAGCTAGAGAATTGATTTTAAACTGTTGTACAGAATTTATACATTTACTTAGTTCAGAAGCGAACGAAATATGTAACCAATTACATAAAAAAACTATTAATGCTGAACATATTTTAATGGGTAAGTTTGTTTCATGTGGAAGAGTTGTTCTATATTGTTTATATATGAATTATTTGGTTTAGATGTTTGTTTTGTTTTAGTAATTAGTTTGTTTATAACAGGCACTTGGCTTATTTGTGTTAATGCATGTTTTTGAGAAATTATGTTGAGATTTATAGTTAAACCAAAACTTAAGTTTTCAAAGTTTATTACAAGAATTATGTATTATATGTAGTTGTACATGATTAAGACTTTATTGCCAATATTTTGTATTTCTTCCTGTCCTCTCCTTGTTATTGACTTTCAAAGTTTTTAAATGTTAACAATGCTTTTGTCTATTTTACTGATATAGTTTCTTCTTTCCACAGTTTTTATATTTTTCCATATATCTTTTGTTCTACTGATGGTTCACCTTCTTTTATAAATCTCATTACAAGTCCATTGTTTGAACTTTACCTATAGTTCTCCAGAATTTCAGTGTTACCTCCTTCTTCATTTTTTAAGAAAATTGTCAAGCCTTTGGCTGTCTTCTCTGCTTCTTAATAAAAATTCTAGAGATCATTATTAGATTTTTTTCTCTATTTTCCTGTTTTCTTCTATAGGAATTATCCTTTTTTATTTAAACAGGTAAACTTAGTTCATCTTCTTCTTCTTCAGTCTTGAAAGATTTCTTTATTATTACTCTTGATTATTCATTTGACCATCATTTCTTGATATTGTTTATTGAACCGTTGTTTCTTATATATGCCTTATTTATTTCTTTTATTTTTCAGCTTTGAATAGGTTGGGTTTTTGCGATTATACAGCAGAAGCTGAAGCTGTTCTGAAGGATTGCAAAGCTGTAGCAGCGAAACGCAGACGACAAAGTACTAGATTAGAAAATCTTGGTATTCCCGAGGAAGAACTTTTAAGGCAACAACAAGAACTTTTTGCTAAAGCCCGACAAGAACAAGCTCAAGCTGATCAGCAACAATGGGAACAGTTGCAAGCTGCAGCTGCGAGACAAGCTCAGGAACAACAGCAACAACAAGGATCTGAAGATATGGATGATTATTCATAAAAGTTTTTAACGTATATTTTATTTACGTTGTTATTTTAGTTTTTAAGAGGTCTGAGAATTGTTGTGGGAAAAAAGTGAAGGCCTAAATGTACATGTAAATAGGGCGTTGTTATTATTATAGTTTAAACATTCTACAAGCATCAATTCTTTACATTTTATGTATGCAATTATATATTTTTTATATTTGATTATAAAATCATTTTTGTAAATTGGCTTTTATTAGTGTCAATAATTATTATTGAGTACGTCACAAATTAAATTATACCAATAATTTATTCAAATTAATTATTTAATGAAAAAATAAATTACAAACTACATAAGGTTTATAAATAAATTAATCTTCAATTTCTACTGGCTCAGTTTTCATTTCCTCCACATTATTTTCAGCAACCATCAATTTCTCTTCTAATTCCATAATTCGTTGTTTAAAATTATTTACTTCATCATTATGGTTTTGATTTAATTCTGCTATTTTCGTTTCGAAATTCTGATTGGCTTCAGTTAATTGTTGATTTCTTTGAATTAGTTGAACGTTGGCCATTTTTTCGTTATTGTAACAGTCGCTCAGCTTATTTAACAGCTCGTTATTTCCTTGTAACTGTATCTCGTAATGACTTCTATTTAATTTCCACTAAAAATAGATAATTGTTTTATTGAAAATATATTGTATTTTAAGAAACTATTAACAAACTTAGAATTTTATGTGGCAATTTGTTTATTTCTTAAATATGTAATTTTTTTACATTTAAACGACTTTGTACTTCTCGTTCATGTAATACTTACATCTTCCATAAATCTCATTAACTTACTTGATTGAAAATAAACTTGTTAACTAAATTTGGGTCCTGTAAATCTTCATTTGAATTTAAAAGTTCTTTAAGCATCTCGTATTTGGCTGAAATAAAATGTATTGTAATAAGTTATGAATTTGGTATTTGAAACTTTTTAAAGATATATTTAAAAGTTTTATACTTGCCATTTATTTTAATGTACATCTCTTCAAAATAATCCTTTTCCTTTTTTAGTTTTTTGTATTTAAGGGAGAGTTGTTCAAGTTTTTCAATCGAATTTTCAGCTATTTTTGTTTGTTTCGATAAGTCCATCAATGTGTACTGTTCAATTTTTAATATTTTGACCATTCTACAAACAGAAAATTTTGTAAGTAAAAATTATGTTCCACTGAAAATATACAGGGTATTTAAACGTTTTTCAAGCATCAAATTTTTAAATGAAACATCAGGAAAAATAAATGTTTCATTTTTATTATTTATTTCTTGCTTTTTAATATTTTAAAAATTTTGTTTCAATTTAGCAAACAAAATATTTCTCTTTTTGGAATGAAAATATTTTCAATTATTTTTGTTGAAAAGTTGATGTTTTAGATAATTTTTTGGTATAACAACAAAAAGATGTATGCTCTTTAATTTTTTTATAAATGTGGTTTCATCAGTATCAAATTTCGATACAGCACACTAATTATAAAAAAAAGTTTATTTTAATATTTAATAAAACTACAAAAAAATTAAAAACTAATGTGCAAAATATACAATCATTTAAAACTATAAAAGTTAAACTCGAGTCATTACAAGAAAAATCCCAGAATCAATTTTTCAATGTATACATGTATATATATTAAAATAGTGATTTTTTTCATTTAAATCCAAAAAGTTTATTATTAAGATTGTAAAAAATGGAAAAGGGAACATTTCTTTGATTTGGTACAAAATTACAATATTTGCTATTTATTAATTTATTTTTTTTGACAATGTCCTGTTTTATCCAGAAAGTATTCATCAATAATTTTTCTGAATTATATATTTTTTATATCCGTTTTCACTTTGTATAAAGATAAAAAAAATATTTTTTTTTATATACTTACTCCTGAACTTCTTCTATTGTCTTTTTTAAAGTAGTTTCCCTTTTTAATATATGATTATGGTAAATATAATTTTGCCTCTGTTTAGTTTCAAAAATCTCCAATTTTCTAGTAATCTCCAATTTCTCAGCTTCAGTTTTTTGCAAGTTTTCCTTTATTTTTTCTAATTCAGAGATCTATAAAAATCGGTGGATAAATTCATAAAAAATTCAAGAGATAATAATTTTTTAGATTTTAGATTTATTTGCATATTTTTTTAAATACATAGAGGGTGAATCAAACGAAATAAATGTTGATGATTTTTGGAAATCTGAAATTAGGATTATTATTTAAAACTTTCTGATGTTTCTGATGTGTTTGTAAAAGTTTGGCAATAAAAATGAAATTTTTGTTTAATATTTTTTGGGTACTCGATTTTCTGTGGTTTTATGCAAAAATAAAAAATGCTGTATTTAAGAGTTAATCTGCTTATTTGTGTCTATTAATTTTGAAACATTATTGAACGTTTATTTACGAATTTGATATTACATTAATTAAAATATAATGGTCTGTACCGTTGATTGATGTTGCATTTGAATAGTATTTAAACTATTAATTTTCTCAATAAGTTCGTCCTCAGTAGTGCGAAATTTTTTTGTTAATACATTGAAATTAAAGGTTTTCTCTTCTAAAATTTTAGTAGATGCATCTAAAGCTTTTCTAAAATCGTTTATTTCATTCGTGGCGATTTCCAAATCGTTACGAAGTTGCTTAACTTGGTCCTGAAATTATTAAATCCAATAAAACCACCAAATTTTTGAATTCAGTAAATTGAAATATTGAAAATTGGGCTACAATAAAATAAAATAACATAGGGAAAAGTATTGAAACCAATCGAATTTTTGAATTAAATAAATTGAAATATAAAAGATTGGACTATTGCAAATAAAATAATGCGAGGAAAATATGTAAGGAATTGATTATAATAACTATTTAGTTAATAATATTGTAGAATTTTACTCTTTTGATGTAGAGCTCGGTTTTAAATTCTCTGAGATATTTTTCCATGTCGACGGAATCGAAAGTTGTTTCTTCTTTGTTGAATTTTTCTTTGAAGCATCTTAGGGAGTCATCGAAAGAGTTTTCCATATTTTCGGGGAATTTTTCCATGGTTTTTCCAATAATAAAAATAGTGTTATTGTTTTTTTCAGTTAAACTGATTAATGAGAAATGTCAAATACATAGCCAACTCTTTTGGATTTGGAAAATATTCAAAATTTGTATGTAAATTTTGGCAAGTATACAAAAAATTAATGTAAAAGGTAAAATATCTTAAAATTACATTGAAAAACTATAAAAATAGTGAAAGAATTATAAGAAACTAGTCAATTTGAAAAAATCTTTAAAAAATACAAATTTTATTAGAAATATACAAAAAGTATTGAATATTTTTCAAATAACTGAAAGACTCATGAAAAATTGTCAAAACACTTTAAAAAAGTCGTCAAAAAGTTCTAAGAATGACTAAAAATTGTCATAAAACTATAAAAATAGTGGACAAATTATCAGAAATTATAATTTCAGCTTATTTTGATTTTATTACTTTTAAATAATCGAGAAGATATTCGAAAATATCTGTTTTTTTAATTTTTTGTTAGAAAATAGTCGTTTTTTTATCGTGGCTCTTTAATCCTAAGATTTACGCCCATTTTGGTTTTATTCTCAATTTTTTTAAGAAAATTGGCGTTTTTGGTCGTGGATCATTTAATTCTAAGATTTGCGCGTATTTTGGTTATATTCTTTAATTTTTTTAAGAAAATAGGCGTTTTTAGGTCGTTAATCATTTAATTCTAAGATTTACGCCTAAATGGGACAGATACCCAAAGCCAAAAAATAAAAAAAAAAAATAGTAATAATATCTCCGATGACATAAAAGTAATTTGTTTCACCCGAAGGTGTTATAAAATGTTTCGACGCTTTATTTTACACCGCACAATAAAGAAAACATTCTAAAATTTTCCCTGTTATTTCATCCCGAACAAACTTAATAAATTAGCCTTAAACCTCACAGAAGAACAACATAACGAATTCTGACACATCCAGTCTGGGGAATTATTTGCTTATTCGACAGCATTTAACATCTTATTATTATTGGCAACATAATAATAAGATAACACGTTTCGATCGGCGAAATCGCGTTGTGAATATCTAAATATCTTTTTTTTTATGGTTTTTATTCGTTTTTTCAAGGAGCGGAGCTTTGTGGTGGTTTCTATAAAAGAGGCGGATGGAATCTTGGGGGTGTTCAGTTTCGAAGTAAGAGTCAATGCGGTTAAGGGCATAATAAGTTAAATAAGTAAGTAATTGTTGTAAGTATTGTATTTTAAGTAATATATTATAATTTTTCGTCCAATCAATTTCAATTTGGCCTGATGATGATTTTTTTAAACAAAACTAGTATATTTAATATCAAATAAAAAATTTTAATGTGGTAAGACTTTAAATCATTTCAATTCTATGTTGTATTTTAAATAGAAGCTGTTTGATTTGTGGGATAAAGTTCAGTAACTCTCATGTTTTTATTTTATTTTGTTTTTTTTTAGATTAGAAGCTGTTTTTAAGTATTTTAAAATTAGGTACAACAGTATTGTGCAAAGACAAAATTGTTTTCTAATATATTTTTTTATATCCTATAAAATCAGTACTATATTGTAATGGGTTTGCTAGAGAAAATATTTTACAAGTTTTGTCCAATGTTTAATGATTTCAACGCCCTGTAGAGTTAAAATCAATTACTACTAGAATTGATTTTTCGATAATGGAAATGTTTTAGAATGTTTCATTTATTTATTATATTTATGTTATATTACCAATAAAATTTTGTATTAGTCAAAATGATACAATATCTCAATTAATTTCCTTTTGGCCTTTTTACAACAATAATTTTATTCTAAGCCGTGTTTCGTTTCGCCTCGTTCCAATTAAGCCCCTTTTCCGCCAGTGCTTTATTGATGTGGGTGTTAAATTTATTCCTTGGTACATCTTTCGTTTTTTTATCTTTTTGTTCTCATTTTCAAGCACTTTCGCTTATATTTAAGAATGATTTTGTCCTTTCCTCTTTCATACAAGTACCTCATCTACTCCTGGTATCTTTCCTGTTTTTAAGTTATTTATTTTTAATTCGAAAATAGTTACTTTGTCCTCTTCTAGAGCTCTTTTTTTGGTCTTTTGGATATTTGGTATTAGTTGTTTTCGCTATATTTTTGTTTCCGATTCATCATTTTGCAAAATCTTTATGTTGCTTTTAATATTTTCTATCGGGTTCTTTTTATCGTTTCTAATCTTCTTTACAGTTCGGTGTAATACGTGTTTGTGTATTTCCGATAACGTCTTTCTGCGTTTTATTTCAAAAATTTTTTTCAAGTTTTGCTCTTAGTTTCTTTTATTATTTTTTCATTTTTTTTCATTTGGTTGCGTACGTTTGTTATTTGTTTTAATTTTACCAAAGTTAAATAGAGCTACCAGATTGTTTTCAGTTGAGCTTTAATTTCTTCATTCCATCATTTTCTTTTATTTGTGTTTCTTGTTGTGCAACACATTTCTGTTGTTGCTTTTGTTATTATTTCTTTAAATTTTATCCACAGTTCATCCAGACTAATCTCTTACATGACTTCTCTTATTTTTTCTTGGTATTTATTACTATAATTTTACAACTGGTTCATTCATCTACTTTTTGATTTTCTCTTTTATTATTAATGCTACTATTTCTACTATATTTTTCATTAATAACAAAGTAGTATTTCAATTTTACACTATTATGTATTTTCATAAATAGGTATGGTGGTGAGAACGTTCTGCACAGGAGTATTTCTGATCACATGCTTGTATCTTCTTCTGTCCTACCAACTCGGCATTTCTTCAGCAGCGCCAAACAAAGGGGCACACGAACACGAAAGACACGTGCATAGACCTGTCAGTATCGAAAGGTACCCCCAGTACCCCCGATTTAAATCGGAACCACTGCTAACCGATTTGATTAGTAAGTAAAATTTGGATATAAGTATTATACCTGATTACCTTTTTTTTGTAGTTGATGATGACGATTTTGTGGAATTTTCGAAACGTCAGCAGAGCTCTGATGATTACGGTCACATGAGATTTGGGAGACGAAACGGTGAAGAGATTTCGGACGATTACGGGCACATGAGATTCGGCCGAGGGGGCTCGGATAAAAAATGACTGAAACCGACTCTGTATTTATCACGTACATATCTGGCGACCGGTATTAGAACAAATTAAGCTAAAAATAATAAGTTGTATGTAAATGTTCGAGTTGTACCTACATTCTTGTTGAATATTTTTTTCGCATGAGGCTGGAAAAATAAAATTAATAAAAAAATTAAATGTTAATTTTTTTTCGAAAAAATTATATGGACTTAGTCTTTAATTTCCAAAAATCATGAAAAACGCTCTCTGTAATGTGTAGAATCAGTTTAAAGTGTGTTTTAAAGAAAGTGAGACTCTTAAATCAGCATTATTTTAATATACAATTATTCAGTCGCAGCAATAAAACGAAACCAACTTATAAAAAACGTAATTTAAATAATTACAAATTATATTTTTCTCACCATGTTTAATTATTAAAAAAGTTTTATTATGCAAGTAATCACTTAAAAAATACGTCATCTATGTGACCCATTCTCAATCAAAACAGGTATTCTTAAAAATGTATTATGTACCATTTTTACTCATTTGTAAAACCAAAAATTTTCTGATTTCTACACTGCATCCAAGAAACAAATTTGGTTCTGTTTTACAGTTACAATAATTCTTTATCTTGACAGATTACATATATTTTAATATAATGAGATTATTTTGAATAAATTAATGTAGTAATAGTAATAAAAGAAATCGGATTTGAAGGATCATCCACTTATTAATCTCATTATTATTCAAATACATCTCAATAGAATTTTCCTTGTGGTAACTAAATGCTTATAAAAAATAATATAAGAAGCTAACACAAAATAATATTCTAAATATATTCTAGTAAAATGAACAGTATAAAAAGATACAATATATTAAAGATACAAACGATTCAAAAAATAAACCAGGAATGGCCATATATTTGCCTCGAATTAGACATCAAGAAACGTAAAACTATTATTATAATACTAAATTTTTCGGGTTAATTCCTAACTCAGTTTTAAAAATGACTAACACAAATTGAATATCCGATTTCTTCTATGAAACTATCTTAAGAATCTCTTTTATAAATTTTTTTCATAATTTTAAAGAACAAATCATGGGGTAATCCCTTGGAGATTTGATGAATATGCGTTTTAATAATGTTACAGCTTTCTTCTTCGTAGACGGCGAAAGTGGCCGGCAGACCTAATTCTTCGAATAAATTTTTGACTAGACGTTCCGATTCATCATCTTTTCTACCGTAATGATCCTCCATTATCTTCCTTTGAGCTGGTGTTGCTCTTTGTAATGCGACCACAGCTAACCAAGAACATTTTCCTTCCCTTATGTCCACGCTTTTTTTTCCTGTAATCTCGGGGTTCCCAAAGACGCCCAGGAAATCATCCTGAAACAGAAAATTTATTTACTCGAAATAATAATAAAGCTCGCTATATTTTATCTACCTTGTCGATACCTAAATTCCAAAAGTAGCCAACTGACAATTTACAAATTTTATAATACTATATTGAGCAGCAATTTGGTGTCTCAAGATAAGCGACTCACTTAAATTCCTACAGAATGAGCAAAATATCTCACAGTAAGAATGGATGACAAAAGTTGTGATAAATAAATTGAGAATTCTATTTTAAGTTTTTTTATCTAAATCTAAAATGATAATGTATTATTTTTTTCTTCTTCTATTGTGAATTTAATCACTGTATGAACATCATTCAATATATCTAAGGCATCATTTTTATTCCCTTTAATAAATGCTAATGTCATCAATATATCTAAACCGATATAAGATTTTTCGGTAATTTTAATAAAGTAGTAATTTTCTAGGCTGTCTAAAAATAAATCTACTAAGAAACAAGGTAATGGATTGTCCGTTGCTAGACCTTTCGGTTGTCTGTATATTTTATTACTAAATTGAAAAAATCTTGAGATAAGCAAAATTTACGAAGTTCTAAAATAAAGTGTTGCTAATTTAATATTGTTATTAATTAAAATATTAGAAATAACGGGAAGAGTTTTATCTTAAGGTACTATTTGTGTAAAGGTTATTAATATCAAAAGCTACTAATAAGTCTCAAACTATAATAAACTCCGATTCAAAACAAATTCTACATTACTGGAAAAGAAAACATCGTCGCAGATACTTAGTCCTTTTAAAGAAACGTTAAATTTGTTTACAATGTCTTTTGCTTCTTGAACGTATTAAGAGAATTTTTGGGAATTAAATCAAAATCATTTTTCCATAGAAAATCCTCTACTTTTTTTAGATATCCTACTATAATTATCGTAACTAGACAGTTACCTTTAGCAGCTTTTGTAATAATTAAGTTGTTGGTTTTGATCTTTTTTGAAATACTTTTAATTGTAGAAAACATTTTTGTATTTTTATTGTATTTATTGGATAAGTTCATTGCTTTATTCAGAGTTGAGAAACAGTGGTTTTTTAATATAATTTTGATATCGTGTTCAAGTTAGAATCACTTAGGTTGAGAACGCCTCAAATAAATTTGGGTTCTCTATATTACGGTTCATTAATTCTCCCAAAGTAAACAAAGTGCAAACTTATTTTTGTTTATATTAATAAAAACAAAATATTTCACTTATTTGTAGCAGAGCATCAAAAAATTGTATATAAATCATCAATGAACTGATCACAATAGATATTGTATGTAGTTTTTTGCCTCAAAACGGATTTGGTTCACTTTGTTCCTGAACCCCTCAAATATAGCTTAAATCTTACCTGAATTTGGAAAAACTCCCCCATTTCCAACAAAATAGTTTTTGCCTGTCGATGCTGTTCTTCATCGTACATATTAGCAAGGTACATACCTGCCGCTACAGGTAATTGAAAACTATAATAAGAAGTTTTGTATTTAACAATGGAATTGTATCGTTTCATCGTGAATTGATCCAATAACGGTTTACCGTCTTTCAAAGACAAACAGTCCAGCGCTTGACCCATAGCGGTTTTGAAAGTAACATCATGGAAAAGCTCTAATATTGGCACGTAGCATGGCAGTGAAGAAAAATATTTCCTTAAAACTGAGTAAATGCTATTTTCGATCAGAAGTCCGTCGTTTATGGCCAGTAAACCCACGCCTTCGTTTTTGTACCAACATGGACGTCCTCTGCGAGTTTCAGATCCGTCCATTAAATCGTCGAATAACAGAAAGTGGGCTTGAAGCTGCAAAAACAAACAAAATTGTATAAATAAAAAGAATTGATATTCAAAAGTTATGCGATAATAACATATTTCATTATATACAAGATGGTTATTTTTTAATAGCGAGAATATTCCTTTCTGTTAAATAAGAGACATTAAAAAGTCGGTTAAATGAGGAAACATTTAGAATATTTCCTACAAATATCACTTTTTATCTATAGTAACCAACTTTCTGATTTCTACCCAGTACGAAATGGAAACATTTTCCTCATTAAAAAGTAACACTCCCTGTATATATGAGATAGGGACATTTTTTGTTTCGTTACAATTTTAATCATTCAGGGAGAATTTTGTAGCTCAGTGGTAGAGAAAATAGGAAATCGCCGTAAGAGATCGGTAATTCATTCTATTTGGTATTTTTCAAAGTTTTATAAGTCGACTCGTAAGATATTATACAAATTAGCGAGTTGTTAATGATGCTTTTATCGTATTTAGTTAACAGACTGCAATAAGTTTATTAATATGGTTTTCAATTAAATAAATGCGTTGCAACCTCATGCGTCCCACAAGACTAAAATCTCGGGCTGTTTGTATTTTTCTCTTTTTATAGATTTAACTGAACGCCTCACTTGTAATAAAATGTATGCAGATGATTTGAAAATATTTTTAAGAGATAAAAAGTGTAGAAAATTCTGAGTTACTTCAAAATAATTTAAATATAATCAACAACTGATGTTTAGTCAACGAACTTCATTTAAATATTTTTAAATGTAAAGTAGTTCCTTTTACTATTAAGAATATTTTTTTTTGTATTCATTTATTTATTTATAATTATTTAAATTACATTGTTCTGTAGACAGTTTTGGGCAATAAAGATTTATTTTGATTAATTTTCTTCCTTTTCGAGTTTAATAATTTTAATACAATCAATTTTGGAACTTATATGGTTTAGAGAAGTATGTAATTTTATTGCAGATCTCATGAAATTTTTGGTACAAATTTTGTATCTAATATTTGATTCAAATGGTATTGTTACAGTGATCAATAAAACTAGTAACTAGAAGGTAGAACAAAATAAAATCAGGCAAATAATTATAATTATTATTTTTTTAACAATTATATTTTATTATAACGGTAATAAAATTTACCTTCATATATGTGTATACATTTTTTTCCCTATATGTAAATCAACTATTAAAATATCCCCGGAAATAGTATAACTATTCTTAAATATCACATTTATATCATAAATGCATTACTTTATAATTATAAAATATTTTTGATCTCAAACTCAGTGATGTAAAAATATTTTTTCTTGTCTTTTTAACAATTCGTGGTGCAAAACCACTAGAATATCAAAAATTAAAATACAACATTCTAATAGTTTTTTGTTTAATTTTAAACAACAATAAACTCTTTCTAAAAATAAAAATTAACAATTTCTTTGGGTTTTCGAGCCAATTTTTTAACAGTCTACTATCTCTAAAAGAAAGCAAAATAAACGTATTCTTAATTAATTTTGAGCCATAATATCACGGAAATTTAAATTTTAGACAGATAAGGCCTATCCAAAATATATTTCTCAAATATAAGACAATGTTCAATAAACTGGTAAAATAACAAATATGTAGAAAGGGCAAAAATAAAGATAGATTACAAGAATTAAGAAACTCTCCATTACACATCTTTAATCTCTCCTCTTATATTATGTAGAAGAAGGGAGTTCTTAGTTTCAAAACGCGCCCAATTTCATTCTCGTCCATTCCATTCTCTTCTCCTCCATTCCTTCCTTTCTCTCTATCTACAATCATGGCAGGGCTCCCCCATACTTTTTTGTTTTCTTGGTTAAACGGAGCCCTAAGAGGGAAACATTGGGACACGATTGAAAACACCAAGGACTCACGTTACATCAGATCTGAAAGGAATCTCGAAGAAAACCTTCCAGGTCTGAAAACATTATCTCTAGAAATGTTTAGTGACATTATCTATGAAGCGCACCTTGTTTATTCATTATTCTAATAGTTCTAATATGAATATTCAATAATTTTGAATTAGTCACATCTACAAATGCAAAGCCAATTTGTGAGATAAATTGTCGATAAAACTAATAAATTTAAAAGGTAAAAATTGAATTAACATTTTTCGATAAATTAAAGGACGTAACTATCAGTTAATTTACATTACCAGTTAACTGAAAAATGCCTTATATGTACATATCTACATCAAAATATTTTTATGTGTACCAAATACTGTAGGTATCTGAAAATTCAAATGCGATGAAATTACACCCAAAATGCCTTTGATTGCTCAGTCATCAAACAAGGGTTTTTTTTGGGGTTAATTCTAAGCAAAAAATTACCAACGTTTGAACAATATAGAGACATTTAAGTATAATTCAACTATTTTTCTATAATTTAATCAAACGAGTACAATTCCTCCAAAATCGCGAAGAACAACTTATGTGGAAGACCTCTTGTAATCTGTTGAATGTGTGTAACGATAATCTTATGGGTTTGTTCATCGTATTTTTCATATGTAGCCGGTAAACCTAATTGGACGTAAAGATTTTTGATGACTTCAACAGCTTCATCACCAGCTTTGCCATAGTATTTCTCCATTATTTCCCTTTGAGCAGCATTGGCTCTTTGCAGCGCAACTACAGCCAACCAAGAACATTTACCTTCGTTAATATCGGAGCCAATTTTGTCCGTCATTTCGGGTTTCCCAAAGCAGTTCAAGAAATCTTTCTGCAAAATCAAAACAATTAATCTATAGAAGCTGAAATAACTAAATCATTACCGAACTAATTAAATTAATTATAACTACGAGGATAGTTCAATAGAAACACGTTTGATTAGTTGTTTATATTTTTTGGGTATGTAGTATTGACGCTTTCGTTAAATATGAAGTTTGCTTTTTTGTATGTATTTTAAATATAATTACTTTCATATTGCAGTGATTGAATGATACAATAAATATCTAAAAAGTAGATAATGAACTAAAGATTCGGCTCCTCTCGGACCAGCAGGAAATTGTTATAGGACGTTATAAAAAATTTCCAAATGTTGGATATTAGTGTGAAAATTGTTCATTTTCATTCATAGTATTAGTTATTGCAAAGTTGCTGTTTAGTAGATCCAGGATTGCTTCCTGGCGATCAAAAGAATTTTCATTCCTCTTCACAACTTTCTAATGATCCAAAGTTGTTGAAAACAGTGCAAAAACTCAAAGATTGTTCCAAAAAGCCAATTTCTAATCTAGTCTTGCAAAAAATTACTGCTTTAGTAGAGAAAGTAGATCAAAATTCTTCTAAATGACTCCAAATATCCAGAATTGCCCAAAAGAGTGCCGAAATTCAAAGATTGTTCAACCAACCAAGAATTTACAAAAAGGTATCAGCAAAGTGACAAAAAATTACTCCTGTACTACAGAAAGTTGATAAAAATTGTTCAAAACATTCTAAATGACTATAATTATCCAAAATTGTCTAAAAATAGTAGAAAAAATCGAGGATTGTTCAAAAAGTCACATTATTTACAAAAAATAATAAGAAAAATTCAGGGACTCTTCAAAACTGCACAAATTTTTATAAAAATATTAATAGTCCATATCCTCAAAGTACTATAAAAAGGAGATAAAAATTGTTTAGACAAATCTAAAAACTACAAACTGTCCAAAAATAGAACATAAAGGTTTGTCCAAAAATACACAAAATTTTCATAAAAATATTAGTAAATATCTGAAATCTAAACGAAAAATGAAAAAAAAATGGCCTGCAGAAAGTGAATCGAAATTGGTCAGAACTGACAAACATTTTCCAAAAAAAAACAAAGAATTTATAAAAATTATAGGAAATGGCAGTAACTTAAACGAGAGGAACATTAATTATAATATTGCAAAAAGTATTTTAAATTTCCAAAAAACTGACTTCTAAAAGTAACCAAAAATGATCTCAAATGATATATCAAAATTGAAAACACTATAAAATTGTTATAATACTAAAGTGTCCAAAAATGCTCAAAAAGTAGATAAGACTCAAAATTAAGCAAAACAAAGCAAACATTGCAAGAAATTTATAAGGTATTTTTTTATTAATAACGTATTAATCGCTGATGAACAAAGTGCTTTAGAAAGTAGACCAAAATTGTTTAAAACTCTCTGAAAATACCTAAAACTGCCCAACAATTTCCAAAATTATTCTATAGTGTCCAACGTCCAAAATAAATACTATTAAAAATCTTTCAAATCATTTAAAAGTTAGTCAATACTTTCTACATCGAACCCAATATTCCTAAATCTAATAAACCAATATCAATGATTTAAAATGTTTGTTTAGGTTTATGCAAAACTCAAAAACACTATAAAACAATTAATCTTCCTTGATAATTGTAAACTCTTTTGGCTTTTATTTCGATCCAACCCGCTGTTTGATTTTAAAATGGTACCATTCTTTCCCATTACAATACTCGACCCTACGTAGCTCAATTAAGAAATGGGAAATTTTGGAACATCCAGCTGATAATCCCGATTTGTCCCCATGTGATTTTAATGCGTTTGGTCCATCAACACAATCAATAAAAGGTGAGCGGTTCAATTTTAGGCGTTTAACAGCAGAAAATCTATTAGTACAACAATAGGAGTCATGTGTTACTATTGAACTATCTCAATAAATCCAGAAAAAATGGGATAACTAGAACATATGTAGTACATTTTAAAGGTAAATAAAAAAATTGTTTTTTGTTTAAAAAAAACTAATTACTTACCTGGACATGAAAGTATTGGCCCATCTCCAGCAATATAGTCAAAGCTTGTCTGTGCTGTTCGGGATCGACCATATTAGCTAAAAACATAGCAGAAGTGACTGGCAACTGCAAACTACAATATCCATTCCTATATTTCGAAATCAAGGTATAATTCGTCATAGTCATTTTGGATAGATCCGGCGAACCACCGTTGGTGATCACGCCGTCCAAAGTTTTTCCCATTGCGCTCTTCATTATAGTATCGTGGAAGAGTTCCACCAACTGAATATAATTAGGATGATCGGAAAAGTATTTCCTTAATATAGAATAAACGGAATTTTCTAAAAGCGTACCGTCGGCGATGGCGTTGAAACCAACTCGGTCGCATTTGTACCAACACGGCTTGTTATGTCTCACCTCAGAATTATCAATCAGATCGTCTACCACCACACCAAATGCTTTAAGCTGCAAAGAAAATTATAGTCAAACACCGTTGGAAAGAGCCCTTTAGGTGAAACCACTTGTGTTCAGAAAGCCTGTATAGTTGCCTCGCAGTAAATACAGTTATTTGGTCTTAATTATCGTTTCTAACCTTCCTCTTTGTGAAATCTATCCAATACAAGTATAAAGTATAAATAATACTTATCTTAAAGTTCCACGGTCTTATAAGAATATTTAAAAGGTTTGAAAAACCGCGGAAATTTAGGTAAGTATAATTTGTCTTTTATATTTGTACATTCACTTGAATTATTCCTCGATAATTTTGTGTCGAAGATGTCTGCAAACTTATTTGCTTGCAAAACAATGACAATTTTTATTAGTAAGCTCGTTTAAATTTGGAACAACTCTGTATTTACACTTGAATACTGAACGAACATATCAAAGAAGGTGTTTTGTTAGTAAGCAAGCTTAAAATTAGTAATTAGTAACTTATATAATTCATGCATCTAATTAATGTTGAAATGTATCAGCCTCGTTTAAAAATAAATATACATTAAGTGTAGTCTAAACATAAATAGTGTTTTAGTAAAATGTATTATTATTATATTTAAACGGAGGCTAAAATTGGAGATAAGAAAATGAACCTTTTCTTTACCTCCGAATACCCTGTATAAAGTCTAGACAATTTATTTCGAAAATGTATACAATGAACAGTATTTCTAGTTTCTTTATCAGGTCATATACTCCCAGTATATCATAATGCACATACATAAAAATTGGTAAAAACAATTTTTATTCCATAATTTATAAGACACATTACATATTTCCGGGATTCTTTTTATAGAAATACATGCTTTTATTTATAAACTTTTTAGGAATCTTGTATAATTCACTAGTTGATTTATTATTGATTCATGTCAATACGATGATACACTTAGCGTTTTGTAAAACTAATCGAATTTACCTTAATCAGATTATTCGTTTTGGTGCCTTTTTCTCAAATACGTACGCAACAAAATCATGTATAAAAATATAATTTATTTTAAAAGCAACACGAAGGATTCAATATGTTATAATCCGTATTCGATCTTTTACGTAACACAAAAACCCACGTCCGAATTATCACATCACCAATTAGTCAATTCCAAGAAAACCTACAGTCCCTCTATCCAATTTACCGTCTAATCCAGTTAACAAAAGAAACCCTACGCGAACATTTAAATATGAGAAGGGTATACTCCGGCATCCACTTCTGGTGGAAGTACCAACTGTCTTGAAGCTTTTAAATCCGCTAAGCGACCAAACTTCGTTCTAACCTCTTTTCCACTTCAATCAACAAATGGTGGTTGCCGTTAAAGTTTTCAAGAAAACAACACCTAATGGTAAAGTCACAGTTTATCTGAGCAAGAGGGATTTCATCGACCATTTAGACCGCACCGACCCCATCGATGGAGTCATTGTCGTCGAAGATGGATACTTGCAGGGCAGGAGGCTCTTCGGACAGGTAAGCAAAGATAACTTCTTATAATTTCCTTCCTTTATATATCCCCTAGATTTGTTACTACTTTTTTGCTGGGGTTTGACTAGCTTATAACAATGCTTGAACTTGGTTTATCTAGTTCTTTTTGGTTCTGGTGAAAGATGGGTACTCGGCAAGAGGGTCATCGGGGTGGTAAGCAAAGATATCCTCTTAAGATTTCCTTAGTATTTTGCTGGGGTTTGATTAGCTTATAACAATGCTTAAACTTAGTTTATCTAGTTCTTTTTGGTTCTGGTCAAAGATGGATAAAGGGCAAGAGGGTCTTCTGGAAGGTAAGAAAATTTTCTTCCATGTATTTTTTGCTACTTTTTGTGGGAGTTTCATTAGAGTGTAACAATGCTCGAGTTTGTTTTATCTAGCTCTTTATGCTTCTCAAGATGGATAGAAGATTTCCTTATGTTCCTTACATATTTCCTCTAGAAATCTTATTACTTTTTGCTGGGATCTGGTTAGATTCTAACCATTCTTGAACTTTTTTTATCTGGCAATTTATGGTGGGAAAATATATCCTCTTACAATTTCCTTCCTACAAATTTCCTCTAGATTTCTTACAACTCTTCTGGATTTGGTTCCAAGAAAAGATATTGCAGTCCATATTAAATGGTGTTAAGGTTGGTTTCCAGTCTTCTCGTAAAATATTTAAACGAACATTCCTCGTTGGTCAATGTTGGGACGATACACTTGTGTTTACATTTCACTTTTGGAGGTTCATGAGGATAATTTGAACCTATTTTAAAGCCGAATACAAAACGTCTCGTTCTATAGAATCCCCCATTAGGACAGATCACCAATTTAAAAGTTAATACATTTGGATCTGGAAATTCTGTTGTGCAGGTCTTGGGAAGGTTTAATTTGTTAATTTCTTTTGGAATCCTTCACTGTGCTACTATTTTTTACTAGGATCTGAGTAGATTGTAACCATTCTTGAGTTTGTTTTATCTGGCTCTTTATTCTCTTTTTATTCCTACCTTAACAACATTTTCTGCTGTTGACTACTATTTATTTCCATTTTTTTATATTTTTGTTTTCTCTACTGTTCCATGTTTCATCCATACATATCATCATCTACTTTATCATCCATCTGATGATTGGTTTCCTTGTGAATTCTTGGATTTACGTCTGTACAACTTCTAGATCTGAAATAAACCGAAATGGATATTTATTTACACCATCTATAAACAAACCGATATATTCTACTTTCTCTGTAATTTATTTTGTAGGTCCTCACCGTCTACCGTTATGGTAGAGAGGAGGATGAAGTCATGGGCGTTAAATTCAGTAAGGAAATGGTCGTAGCCACTGAGCAGCTAGTACCAGCGAAAAAAGAAAAACCACCACTAACTCCCGTTCAGGAAAAATTGATAAACAAGTTGGGTCCAAATGCTCACCCCTTCACTTTCTATTTCCCCGAAATGTCCCCATGTTCCGTCACCCTCCAACCAGGTAACTAAATCGTTCATTTTTTTTTAAAGATATCATAACAAGTTTTAAGTAAATAATAATTCCGCAATTATTCTACGAGTATCGAGCTACGAAAAGATTATTGTCAACACTTTCAAGGTTTCAAATCGTGGTAGTTGATTGATATAAATTACATTTGAGGATCTAATTATTTGTGAAGCCTTAGTAAATATATCAATTTAGATTACACAAAAAGAAATTAATTATAAGTAAATGATTTTTTTTTGTTCGAATAATGTTCAATCAAAAAATCTGTTAAGATTTTTGCTTTTGAAGATTCTATAATCTTTGTGGAATCTGCACAGTTTTTCAAAGCTTTGAAATTCAATACAAGTATAATTTATCATTTACATTTTTAATGGATAGATTCCTCAAAGTAAAGGTTAGAAACAGTAATTAAGTTTATTTTGGTCAATTTGCTTGTGCTTGTTTTAGGTGAGGACGACCAAGGCAAACCTCTTGGTGTGGAATACTACGTGAAATGCTACGTAGGAGCAAACGAGGATGACAAGAGTCATAAGCGCAGCACCGTCCAGCTGGCAATCAAAAAACTCCAATACGCCCCGACCAACAAAGGCGCCAGTCGCCTTCCCAGCTCTTTGGTCTCCAAAGGCTTCACATTCTCCAGCGGCAAAATTAACCTGGAAGTCACCCTCGACAAGGATATCTACTACCACGGAGAAAAAATCGGGGCTAACATCATGATCAGCAACAATTCCAGAAAGCAAGTGAGGAACATCAAAGTTTACGTTGTCCAACACTGCGAGGTTAGTTAGTTAGTTAATTTCCATTTGGTGAAAAACCATAATTGATATATTTTTGTTTTGTTTAGGTGACGATGGTAAATGCTCAATTTTCTAAATACGTCGCAAGCTTGGAAACTCGTGAGGGTTGCCCAATAACACCTGGTGCCAGCTTCACCAAAGTGGTTTACTTGGTACCTTTGGCTTCCAGCAATAAAGATCGTAGAGGAGTAGCCTTAGATGGTCGTCTTCGTGATGACGATGCCAATTTGGCCAGCTCCACTTTGGTGCCAGATGGAAAATGCCCCATCGACGCAATTGGTAAGCGTTTAATTGTTATTACATGAACATCTTTTACCCCATTTTCCTCGAAAATGTGTTTGTCTGTAGCCCAGGGTCTATTTTTTGTACCATTTTTGTAACTTCGATCTCTGATAACACTCAGTTTGTTACGTACCTATTCCTTCAATTGCAATTAAGACTTGAATTTTCCTTCTTTCTCTCTACTTATCTTCTTGAAATCCAAACACTAAATTATTGTCAATTCCAACAGGTATCGTAATTTCTTACTCTCTGAGAGTAAAATTGAACTGCGGAACACTTGGAGGTGAATTGGTGACTGATGTTCCCTTCAAACTTCTCCATCCGGCTCCGGGGGCGATCGATAAAGAAAGGGCTCAAAGTATGAAGAAGATGAAGTCGATGGATAAAGGAAGATACGAGCAAAGTTTCGCTAACGACGATGACGATAACATCGTTTTTGAAGATTTCGCTCGGTTCAGGTTGAGCCGAGACGAATTGGAATAAGAAAAAAAAATATATCAGAAACGTTTATATTGCGCAATATGGATGCTTACAGCTTAAATAAAAATGAAAAAAAAGTAACAAAAAAATTGCAAAATAAAAGAAAATGTAAAATATCGATTATTTGGTTGTTCCGCCAGAAGTATGTGGGGGGTATTAATCAAAATGAAAAGGAATATTATTTTAGATATGGTGTTTTTAGGGAACAATTGATTATTATATTTTGCTTAAAACTGCAGTGCGTTATTTATATAATTTAGTGAGTAGTTGTTATTTGTGCATGTACGAAAAATAAAATAAAATTCCTAGAAGAAATTTTGAGTTTTATTTAATAAGTGGGTTCTTAGCCGAATATATAAAAAAAATGGAATGCATTTGAAATTCGAAATTGAATTTTTTAAGTGAATCACAATGTATTAAATATTTGGATTTACTCTAAAATTTTAAAAGTGATAATTACTTTGTACTGAAATTTACAAACTTTATAAAATAAATCAACGTTGAGATGTAAATTTTAGTTTCATTCATAAGTGCTTACAAATAAAAAATTTAAAATAGAATTCAAATGTCTGCATTTTTTTAATTTCGAATTTAATAACGAAATTCTGAAGAATTCCAGTATTTTAACTCCAAATTTATGAAAATTCCTAACTTAGTAACAAAATTTAGAACAATTCTAAAAATGAAAGTCCAACTGAATTTAAATTTATAAAAATTAAGACTTTTCTCAAAAAAATTTAGAAAAATAAATAAATGCCGAATTTACAGTCAAACTTTCTTAAATACCAAATTTGTAAATCCAAATTTATCCAAAATTAGAACAACGTACCAGAAATTGTAAAATTGGAACGTATATAAAAAAAAATAGAAAAAAAAAAGATCAAAATATGATAAAAAACGAACCAACACATGAAAAAATTAAATAAAATGTTTTTAAAACTTTTTCACATCTGGTTAATGATCCGTCATAGTAACTTGTTCTATATTTAAATAAATTCAATTTATATATACGGAAAATATATTTATTTTAAGGGAAAATGTATCATGTACGATAAAATTCAAATATTTTTTACGAAAGCAGGAAATTAAATGTGGTAAATTATAATACAAATTACCACTAAAAATAAAGTGTTCTAAAAAAATAATAACTTTTGCTATAATTAAATTTTTTTTTAATACATGTTAATTTCTAGCATATTGACTAATTTCACTAATTAATAAATTAAATTCTTAATTTAAATATTATATATATGACTTAAATAAATCATAAATTTTACATACCTTAATATTGTAATTAATGTATAAAAATAATTTAATATAAAGAAAGGGCCAATTAAGTTATTTTTATAATAATAATAATGCTAATTTGATGGTAATTAATAGGAAATTTAGAAAATAACTGAAAATTATATATTTTAGTTTGAATATTAAAGTCTAAAGAATTGTTTGATATAATTATTTAATATAGAAACATTTTTGGAAATAAATTCATGGCATTTCAAACGATTTTATATTAAAATTAAGTCGAAAAATGTCGAACGAGAATTTTTTTAAGAAAGTTGTGAATTCAAGAACAAAAAAAATTGTGTCGCTATTTCCTCCTTTTAAAAATTCCTACATGTTTGATTTAATTTAGTAAAATTTAGTGTTTAACTGGTTCAAGGTTCATGCACATATTCTTTTCTATACGAAAATATTATTTATTCCATTTATTCCATTATTTTCCATAATAATTAAAGATAAGTTCATTATTCGGGCATGAATAAAATTGATAAACAAATAAAAAATTATACCGCAAAATTCGCAAACCAAAGTTATTGTGCATGGCTGTGGCGTGATTTGTTGATTTGTAATCGAAGATAAACATTATGCAATTCTGCGGTTACATCAAGTTAAATAATTGAGAAAACGTTAATTTGAAAGTTACGTGTATGTTAAAAAAGGAAGGAAAATCATGTAGCAAGTTTCTTTATCTAAATATTGCGTAAATACACAAAACTAAATATTAATCGAACCTAAATCATCATTACAGAATTTAATAAAAAATTCCGTCAATAACTGTTTAAAAAAATTCTAAAAAAACGTTAGAAAACTGTAAAAAAAATTGGTTAACAGGAAAAGAAGATTCTAAAAACATAAATATATAAAAAAATTCTATTACAGGCACCCTGACTCACAAAGATTTAATAAATCAGTTAATTATGGAATCCAAAAAAAGGAAAGCTGAAAAGCAAAAATCAAAAGAAGCTACTTTAGAATTAACCGAAAAATTGGATTCTGAATGGAAAGATCTCATATCACTCGTTACTAAAGAAATAAAAAACAAAGAAGAAACAAAAACGCAAAAAATCAATGACTGCGACAAAATAATGAGAGAAAATTAAAAACCGAGGAAAAAATAGCTAAAGAAGCAAAAGAAAGTCTAGAAAAATTAGAACAAGAGAGAATTAGAAGAATGAATAAAGATGAATCTGATGATAAACCAAAACCTAAACACAGAAGCGCTGATGAATTAGATGACGATTTTGTTTATGATAATGATGAAGATGAAGTAAATACACTAAGTTACAATCAAGAAGGAGAATCAAATCTTCAAATTGAAGCTAATATTAATGGGACAATTATTAAAGCAAATGGGGAGGTTTCACAAGAAGAAGAAGACAATGAAGAGGTAAGGACTTGATAAAATTACTATATTTTTCATATTAATTTAAAAATTATGTATATAGGATAAAGAGGAAAAGGAACAGCAAGAAGAAGAAGAAGAAGAAAGCTCAGATGAGGAATTAGAATCAGATTCTGAAGATAATCTTTCAGATCTTAAAGAATCAGACAGTGAGAGTGAAAAAGAAGAGCAAGTAAATAACGAAAATGTAACTAAACAAACTTTAAACAATAATGAAAATGTTATATTAAAAAAAGTTACAAACAAAAATGAAGAATCAACAAAAATTGAAGAATCAACAGAAAAATTGGACATACCTTTTACATTTACATTACCAGAGTCTTATGAAAGTCTCCTCAAAACTTTAGAAGAATATGACAAACATCAACACATTGTAATTGAAAGAATAATTAAATGTAACCATCCCAGTTTAGCAGAAAAGAACAAAAGCCAACTTGGGCTACTTTTTGCATATTTATTACAATACTTAAATGATTTGTTTTCAGACGACATTGAAGAAGATGTCATCAAAAGGCATTTTAACATATTTCAGCTACTTGTGCCACAAATTTATTCATTAGTTGAATTAAATAATGAAAATGCACACAATTCAGTAGTAGAAGTTATCAAAGAAAAATGTGAGGAGTTCAAAAAGAGGACCAAGAAATATCCAGGGTTGGAAGTACTCATTTTTTTGAAGTTGGTGAGTGTATTGTTCCCAACTTCTGATTTAAGACATCAAATTGTTACTCCATGTTATGTTTTTATGGAATTACTTTTGACAAAATGTAAGGTACAATGCAGAAGAGATATTTCTTATGGGCTTTTTATTTCTACATTAATATTAGAAGTAAGTTTTTAAAATAATTATTTTCAATATTTACTTTATAACTATTATTTTTTAGTATTCTGCATTATCTAAAAGATTTCTTCCAGCCGTTATCAATTTTTTAAGTGGTTTATTACACATGGCAATACCAAAAACAAGCGTAAAACTTTTAAAAATACCTCCACCATTCAAATCAACATCAACTCTCCTAGTATTAATAAACAATTACAGTTTAGAATCTTTAAATTCCTTAAAATTAGAAAGCACAGATTTTTGCGAAGATGAAATAACGCCAGAATATCAAATTAGAGTATTACATAAAGTTGTAAAAATTTTGAAAGAATTTTTACATTACAAAGTTCTGTTTAGTCATGTAGAAATTTTCGTAGTATTAAAAAAATCCAACATCGTCAAAAAAAACTGTAAAGAAAAATAATCACTTTTATCACAATTTTGAATAAACCTCGATTTTAAAACAAAAACGTTAAAAAAAATAACTTTTTTTAAATCTCAGATTTTGATAAATCTTGATTTTAACGAATCATGCAAAAATATTTAAAAAACTGTGTGTTATTTTAAATTTGGACGTTTTGAAAGTTATTGAAGCAAATTCTTATTAGAGACTGTTTTGTTTTTTGTTTGGATGCAGCTTTGAGACAAACTTTTAGATTTTTCGCTTCAGGTGCTTGTTAATTGGTGACATCACAAATTCTTAGCCAATCAGAAAGCTTAGATCTTCCACCCTTTTCTATTTGTAAGACCAGACTCGAATAAATCCCGATTTAAAAACAAAAAGCTTAAAAAAAATCACTTCTTTCTTTAAGAACTCATTTTTAAAGTCGATATTTTGATAAACCTCGATTTTAGTGTCAAAATCTTAATGAGTCTTGAAATCTTAAATTTTTTTTACTTTAAATCAATATTTTAACGAATCTCAATTTTCAATCAAAATATATTAGTTATTAACTGTTTTTCTTTAAGATATCAACTTTTTAAGCAAAAAATTTAATTTTCTTCAAGATCTCGACTTTGATATAGAATAAACTATCGGCAAAAAACAGTTTTGAAACGATTTATTATAATTGCCGCTATTAAAAAAATAAAAATAAATTGTGGAAGTTTGCGTCATTCAAAACAGATAACAAATATTTAATACATTTCAATATCCGAAATAATGTCAATAAATAATTAATTGTGTTGTAATCGTTTAATATAAACTAGTACCGATCGAATATTTCATTATTTATTATTCATTGTTCAATATCTATTTTTGGAACACGTAGAGATAAAGTTGAATAAACACATTACAAACGAATGACAAAAACTCGAAAATGAAAAGAGATCGCCTGATTTTTGCGTGCGAGGTCACATTTATTTTTGCAAAATTAACCTTCCATTTACGTAAATGTTCGGTTACCAATATTTAATATCTTTAAGTTATAGTTTTTCCCATTTTGGATTAAATAACAACAATTTTCATCGTAAATACCGAACTTCATACAAAACAAATCTGCACATTTGTGTTAAAATTATCGTTGTGCTCCCGAATATTATTTGTATAATTAAATATGAAAAAATTGTATTATTAGTTCGACGAGAATTACCCCATTTAGTATTTAAAAAAAATACGAGACGAAATTTTAATGAAATGGCTCTGGTCGTGTCGGGCTCCCAATCACTTTTTTATTACAGCAAATTATAATTGAATATTTTTTTAATCAAAATTTATTTAAAAAATCGATTACGTATCTCTTTCAAATAGTCTTAATTATTTAATTGCTGTGCATACTTGCAAAAGATTATATGTAATCAATTTTTTCAATATTTATAACCTTTATATGAAACCGATTTGAAAGTATTTGAAATAAAACGACAAAAATGTTTTAACAAGTTTGATGTAAAGAAAACAGTGAAAATTCCTCCATAATATCAAGAATAATAAATAAATAAATAAATAAAAATAATTATCAAATAACACTTTTAAATATTTTTTAGATTTATTTAAAATTATAATTTTTAAATTCGGTCCCAGCAACATCACTTTTAACATAATTTTAGTGTAGGACAATTAAATCCCCACGTTTCTATGGCATGATATTTAAATAAGACTTAACACTGATAACCTTTCACAAATTTTAACTATTCTTACCCAGATTTTGCATAATTTACTTCATAAATCGCCACAATGACACAAAATCCCATTACAATAATTCGAATAAAAGATTTGTATCAAAGAATAACTGTAATCTTTTTACAGCACAAAAATTAACTAACATATTGGAAAATAATATATTTTAAGAGATAGTAGTAACAGTAAAACGCTATAAATATGTAAAAAAATTGCTAAATTTCATAAATCTTCACAATTACTAAACATTTTATTGGATACTTAATTGTATAATTTGAATAAAGCATTTGCATTAGTAGATTAAATAACTAACTTTTTTAAGCCACACTAATTATTAATAAAATTATTCGGAAATATTTTTGTTAAGGGATAAGTATTAACAGTAAAATGCATTAATTCGGTAAAAAAATTGCTCGCAAATATAAAAGTATTTTTTGTTATCCAACATTTAACCTTCAAAGTGTTATTTTATTATTCTATGAACAACAAAAATTTTAATACGGAATAGTGAGTAAATAGTAGATATATATTACGTTATACATTTCGTTGTAAAAAATAAAGATAACCGTACTCCGATTATAATATATAAAAATCAAACCATTGTTATAACATTATATTTTTATTACTTATTGCTCATAAAAAATAAATTTTAATCTATATTTAATATAATTTCCATTATTCCAACTTTGGTTACTAAAATAAACTATTTTTACCATTTAGCAACTAATGCATACTTAATTATTTAAAAGGCATCTAACAACATTCCGCTTAAGAAAAAAATATTTAATTGGTGTTCGTGCAACTCAGCGATATAAAATTTTGTTTAAAATATTCCAATACAAATATTTGCTTCAATATAGTATACTTTAAATGTGTGTTAACTCGACATTTTATCAAATAATATGTTTAATTAAACAAAAATTAAAATACTCGTTTAATTTCCTTTGTTATCTTTTATATTCTGTAATTCGAGGGCAAACAAAAGTTTATTTATATCGTTCTTTTGTACGATACGATTTCTATTTCAAGAGTGAACAGTATCGTTCACATAAAAATAAATGTTGAAATTTTACACAAAAAATGTAATAAATTTGTTAAATTCGTAAAAGAAATTAAATACAACTGTTTCTCAATTCTAAATCAAGAAATGAACTTATCCAATAAAAACAAAAAGAATACAAAATTTTTTCTACAATTGTATAAATCTTACTAAACAAATAGCAGAACTTAATTTGTCTGCAAATTTCACTTTTTGATCGGGACGAAGTGTTTGCGAATATGTTTTCTCTTCCCGTAATGTAGAATTTCCAACAAATTTAATTATTACAAAAGTTGATAAAGGTAACGGTTTAGTTAAAAAAAGTAGAGAATTTTCTATCGAAAAATGATTTTAATTTTATTCGCAAAATTTCTCTTAATATGTTAAAGAGGCAAAAGACATTGTGAACAAATTTAACGTTTCTCTAAAAGGTTACAACTTCAACAAATTTAAAATAATTTTGAATTTGTGAATGTATTATTTAGCAACTTATTAAAGTATAAAACTAAACATACGATTAAAAATTTTATAAGATTTTACTAAACAAATAGCAGAACTTAATTTGCCTACAAATTTCACATTTTGATCGGGACGAAGTGTCTGCGACGATGTTTTCTATTCCCGTAATGTAGAATTTTTTTCATATCAAAAAGTCTATTATTGTTTGAGACTTATTATTTTTATTAGTTTTTGATGTCAATAACCTTTAAATAAATGTACCTCCACATAAAACTTTACCAAAACCAATTAATTCTAATATTTTAATTAATAACGATATTAAATTAACAACATATTATTCTAGAACTTCGTAAATTTTGCTTATCCCAAGATTTTTTTTTCAATTTAATAATAAAATACACAGAAAACCGAAAGTTCTAGCAACGAGCAATCCATTATCTTCTTTATTGACAGACTTATTTTTAGTCAACCCAGAAAATAATTATTTTATTAACAATAACAAAAATATGTTGTATTCGTTTAGATATATTGATGATATATTAATGGGAATAATAATGATGCATTAGATATATTGAATAACATCAATGGTGTTCATACAATGATTAAATTCACAATAGAAGAAAAAGAAACAAGAATTTAAATTTCACTTTACATATAGAATAAAATTGGATGTTTTTTTCTTAAATAAGGGTCGAAATTATACTTTTTTTTAGTAAAAACAGTATTTTTCAGTCAAATTTCCAACAATTTTTCGTAAAATTTCCATAAGAATTGGTCTTTTTTAATGTAAATTATAATTGTTTTAGGAAGTTTAGAAAATCAACACAAATCTACCACGTTCCAACTAAAAATATCAATTTATTGCTATTTAATATTAACTTCAAACAAGAAGTAAAAAAAAACAATAAATAAAGCCAATCGACAATAAATGAATCTAGTTTATTCATCTACGAATACTTTAAAAACCTATAACGCTTTTATTTATAGATTTCTTCCAATATATCAAACCAAATATCACAATTAATAAAATTCAATCCTAATCTAAAAATATCTTTTAAAAGTCAACAAACGCTTAAAAATTTATTTCGTCATAATAAATATAAAAGAAGAAAACTCAAATGTGTAAGATTAGATTTGCTGATTGCCCCGTTATCTAAATAGGATAGAATAGAAATAGTTAACGCTAACCAGAAAAATGTTCATTTAGAAATCATATTACATTCAACAATCATAATTTTTCGCTTAAAAAAAAAACAAAAATACTTCATTTAATACCTAATATAACTTTTTTTGCATATATACCATCCTCACCTTGAACACGATACGCTACTGAACACTACAAGTGATCAAAATAATTATTTTTTGTTAAGCTTTTGTTTGTTCGTCGATCTATGGAAGTAGGAAATTGTTAAGCGTAAAATTCTGGTTTGCATGTCAATTATTTACGTTATAAAATACCAGCCGAAGGTGCGGATTTATTTGATTTCGATTAAAAAACAAACACGAGATTTTAGGCTAACAAATTTTTAATCAGACTGAATAAACAAATAAAAGTGTAACTGTTACACTTTTTTTTTCTATGAAATAATTACAGAGTTAATAATTATATGGTACATAAAATTTTCAATATTAAATTAGAAATTTGATTGGGTTGTGTTTAAAATGCAAATCTCCTTTTATCACTTAAAAACGTTAACTAAATGGTATGTACAGGTAGATGGTGAAATTAGTGTAAAATTTAAACGTTACAAAGTATAATTTTCGCAAATGTGAACTGGTAACATTGTAATGTAAAATTTGTTACAATATTCTATTACATTTTACATAAATTATTTCTTTTATACATGACAAGCATTTCTTCTTATATTTAAATTCCTATCGATATTTGAATCACGCGAATTGGTGTGGAATGATTCAAATTCAAATACGGTTTAATGGAAATTTATTAAAAAAAGTAACATCAATATCATCAATGACATTCATAGAATCAAATCTAATAAACAAGGCAAGGCCATTCATAAATACCGTAAAAACATTTAATAACAATAAATCAGGCACGTTGCTTAATTTACATCATTAATTGCGCTCAAAATAAAGAAATTGGCGCATAATTGTTTTGTTTTACTTCAAAATCGGTTTAAAAGTATCTAAATTTATTTTAAAATACTTGAATTAAAGTTCGTCTTAAAAATCATTAAACGATACATTAATATCTCTTAAAAAATCTCAATAGCTGCTTTAGAACCCTTAAAAACATTAAAACAAACTTAAATCTCGTTTAGATAAAGCTCTAAACTTGGTTTGAATTACTTGATTTACTATTTGACCTAAAAAATACATTTGCCTTTTAGTGCAATTTCCTAACCAAGGAAATTTCAAATGGTTTTTGTTGAAATACAGGATAAATAAAACGAAAAACATGGAAAAAATACTTGCATCTCGCTTAAAGAAAACCTGGAAATATGCTTTAAAATATTTAATTTGCTATTTGTTTTAAAATATATTCTAATAAACTTAAGTCTCGCTTAAATAAATCTCTAAACTTAATACAAAATACTAAAATTAAAATTTGCCTTAAAAATATTAAAAAAAGCCTTAAGTCTCGCTTAACAAAAACTTAAAAGTTGCTTTAAAATACTAAATATACAGTGTGTATATTTGTAGAAGTAGAAAACGAAAGCAAGTGTCTCTGATTGCAACTTTCCATATTTGACAGTCACTTATAAAAAAATTATCATCACATCAATTAAGAAATCACAACACACCGATTAAAAAAATCACAACACACCGATTAAAAAAATCACAACGTTTCGATTATAAAATCACATCATGAAGACTAAAATCACATGAAATTAATTGATTTCCTACAAATAATTTCTAATACTGTTGTTAGACATAGAGTTAAAATAATAACAATAGTAATAATAATAAAAATAGTAATAGTAATAATGATAATAATAACAAAAATAATAGTAATAATAATAATAATAGTAAAGGGATTGTTCAGTATTAATAAATAATCTTCCCAGAAGAAGAATGTACGAAATATAAATTGTATATAATCCACTTAAAAACGGGAATTTTTTTTGAAATTCCATAGTAATTTGGGACTTTTCATATATATAGTGTTGAATAAATTTTGAAAAATAAATATTTTAATTAAATATAGTAGTTTGCTCTTAGCTGCAATTCTTTAATTAATTTAAAAAAAGTTACTGTGTCTTCTAGCCTTTAACTGCTTACTCACGCTTTTTAACTACAGAAATCAATTTTTTTTTTAAATTTGTTACCATTATTTCCGAGGTACTATACAGGGTTGGGAAAAAGTATGGAACCAAGTAAATATCTTTCAAACCAAACGGACGATATTTATGAAAGTGCAATGGACCAAAATGCCAATATGTACAAATTAGAGAAATAACAAACTCTTTCAAAATCTGTAAAAATATATAGGGTGTCCCATTTAAATTAAAAAAGTTGAGGATATTTCCGGTTAAACCGGAAGTATATTATTAACAAAAAATGTACATCAACTTCATTTTCCCCCATTGCACTTACTTGCAAAATTGCATAAATACCGTCCCGTTTCGTTTTAAAGATATTTACTTGGTACCATACTTTATCCCAACCCTGTATTAAGTGTTGTAGATATCTTGGAACAGGATTTTGTTTTCATTTTTCTCTTTAACTTCTTCCATACATGTTCTATTCGACTAAAAACTGGCCTTTTTTGTACAAAAATGCATCAAAATGAACCTATCACAAGGAAAAACATGTTCTTGAAAGATCTCTTCCAAAAACCAAAAATGTATCATTCTACGAGCGACTTTCAGAAATTCTATGTCTTATGTCCAATACACCATTTAGTCCCCCAAAAGTTACATTTTTCACAAAAGTACATGTTGTGACTGAAAATATTTGTTCAAATTTAATGAATTTCTTTCGGTAGCACACATAATCTTATTCGCTCTTTAACTTTAACAGAGAAACATCTCTTTAATACTAGTATCTAAAATGCATTATTGAACTGTATATCAAAACTAATTATTGCCAATAGTATTGAAACAGCAACAAAACCAAGCAATAACATTAAGAATATTAAGAATAAAAGGTGTTTTAGTGAAAAATTCGACGTTCTGGATTTCATTTCTTGTTTTCTTTAAAGAGCTAAAAAATTTTCAACACACAGCGGGCTTCACTATAGCAAACTCATTAAAATTGGGAAACCACCTTTTGTGTTCCATATTTATAAATGAACGGAAGTTTTCGTATAGTAGTAAATCTTAAAAATATGCAATAATTTTGGTCATGAGTGTAGATAAAAATGTGAAAATAACAAACACCACGATTATGAAAAATCTATTTGGCAAAAATACTCTTCAGTATTAATGGATAAAAATTGGTAAAGTTTAACAATTTATTAGTTACTTTTCCAATTTGTTGTCGCAGTACTTGTTTTCTTCTTTAAGAAATAAATAACCTTACGCTTCTGTACACAAAAACCACAATTATGACAAATCTTAGCAATTTGGAATTTAAATTTCCAATTTGTTGTCACAATACTTGTTCTATTTTTTAAGTATTAAATAGGTTTATGTTTCTATTTACTTTTTTGTTGTAATAATAAAACACGAAAACAATTACCGTTACTTAAACTCTTCGTACGTATAGAAAATTGAAAAATACCATCTTAAACAACCCCCTAGAAAAAAATCAAAACCAACTCACCAATTCCACGCACCATCCCAATATATTAACAAGTCTGATGTTCTCCGGTGTCAAATTCTCAGGTTTTTCCAAGGTTTTATACGCGGCCACGGTGGACAAACCTCTGGTTTTCTTTCCCGTTGGCACGTTGTACTGTAACACTTTTGCAAAACGTTTCGTGACTTCCGGAATATCCGTATGACGCCCGGCGTCAGTCAAATCTCGGACAATATCCGGGAAAACAGCCATAAAATCACGACTTTCTTCTTTAGAGAAAACTGGGACGCTCGTCACTGACGGTTTCGCTTTCGTTTGGATCGTAGACAGAGCTCTGGAAAAATATAATCGTTAAATTAATCATGGTATAAGTTAGTGGGTCGGCAAATAAATTAGTCTCCTTCTTCTTGTCTAAAACTACAAGAATTTTCTTAATTTAGAAAGAAGATAGTCAGGCAAAATGTTGTCCCAATACATCCCAATAAATTACTCAAATCCCATTTAATTTATTAAGAACGATTTTCCAAAAACGCATTAATCTTTTTAATTGTCGGTTTGAAAATATTTTCGCACGATGCGGCGATAGATTCGATTGTAGACACGCGGAAGTTCAACGTTCTGCGAAATATGAAATCACCAAAACATGAAATTGTGTATTGTTGTATCGTCTTAATTGGTTTTCATTATGTTTACTGTAAAAAAATGACATTTATTGGATGGATCGTGGTACCGTTATCGCACTAATTCAATAATTAGCTTAATCAAAACCGTGCTAGATTTAGCACGACGAAACAATGATTGACAATCATTATTTTTATCCATAGAGACAAGAGTATTATGTTCTAGTGTACAATATTACCGTTTTGATATGAGAATCGAGTTTTTCATTGTACTAATTTTTATTTAAACTCTCATAGAGGAAAATGATACTAAGTAGATCCATAAACTAATTTAAAACCCACTCAGGATCTAGAGATTACTATATACATATTTTCAGATAAGGAAACTGGGACGATAAAACTGTATTTATCACACAAATAATGTATGCTTTTAATAACTGTAAGTGTGGGACACAATTCAGAATTGCTATTATTTATAGTGATTCAAAATTCAAAAGGGTTGAAACCTGGTGACCTTGTGGCCCGTCCAAACCTAGTTAAAAGTTAGAAAAATCATCTTGATAAAGTACCTATTTTCTTTAACAATTCTGGATAGATGGGCATCATTTATGATAATTACATTTTTGTTATATTAAAAAAAATATTGACATCGCAAATATGTCAAAAAAGTAAATAAAATTGAGAGAATAAATCTATGGGATTGTTAAAAGGCAACAAAATTTTTTAGATATTCAAGAAAATAATGGTCATTTTGTTTATTTAGTTAGATTAAGCTATTCCAATATTTTTTTTCTTGCTTCTAAATTAATTTTTGAGTACTATTTAATATATATACATATATCTGATTTTAAAAAACTTTGAAATACTATGGAAATTCAGGTAAGTATTATTTATCTTTTTATATTTATTATGGATAAATTCACAAAGTAAAAATTTAAACAATTAAATCAATAAGGATGTCTAATGATAAATTTAGCAGTTCTACCAATAAAATTAAGAAATTTAAAAACAAGAAAACATAATACAAAAAGTACTTAACAACAAAACAATATGAAATATACAAGAATAAAAAAAATAGAGAATTAGTGGCAGCAACAAAATAAAAAACATCAACATTACAGGCAGGGAAAACATTGCAGCAGACATTTCATCTGGATTAAAACATTATATTTTTTTTTAAATAAATATTAAAGATAAATTGTACTTATCTTGAATTTCCACAGTATTACAAAGCTTTTTAAATTAGATTTACTCGAAATACAATTCAAAAAGCTTTGTAAGCCTGTGGAAATTAAGGTAAGTAATACTTATATTTTTATATTTATTATGGATAAATTCCACAAATTAAGGTTTGAAACAATTAATTTACTGTTTAATAAATATATAAAAATACTGGGTGTTAAGAAAAATGATAATTGTCATTTTGATAAACTAAAACACTCTGTATCTCCAAAAATAATAGCGATTCATTTCACACTTACAATTAATTTATGTATATTTTACTGCAAATATATGGTATGCTCTAATAATAAATGCAAGCAATCCAATTGCAATTCTAGCATAATTTAATCGTAAATTACTAAAATATTCTTTTTATCTTATAATACGAGAAATTGTTCCAAACCCAGTAAAATTTTAATACAAACTTCAGGGTGAATAAAAAATAAAATAAATATTAATAATGAATTAAGTCTCCTCCTCCGATGCGGTTTAAGAAAGATATATTTCAATAATAATAAACAACAAATTATCTAAACTTTATCCTAATTCCTACAAATTTATATTAGAACGATAACAAATCAATTTGTACAATCTCGAAATAAAGCTTAATCTAAAGAGCCCGCAATGGCTTCAAATTTCAAATCAAAACAACATTTACAACTCCAGATTATCTAATGATTTTTGTTTTTAGTTTTATGAATAACAATAAATATTGATACATTGATTCTGCATTGACACAGTTCAATAAATGAGAAATTGTTACGGTGTACGTTCATCTGATCACGTATACACGATGGGATATTTTATTTTTAGAGGTCACTGACTCAAACCGACAGCAGAGTTTACATGAACAGAGCAGTAGGTAATAAAAGTGTTTCACCCGGTACCCCACAGAAGAAATTTATTCCGTGATTACTAATTATCTGCATCAATCTGCTTTTAAATGAATTAATTCTCCAGATCGGTTAATATTATCGGTGAGAAATTAACTTCTAACTCCAAAAATAATCTGTAGATGTGGCAACGCAATGCATACAATCTGCTATTTCTCCTTGAACTACCATGCGCAATTTATAATAAAAATGTTCACTGAGTAATAATAATTCTGTAGAGGAAAAAATGGATAAACTTTGAAGGATCACAAAAACAACTAATGGTACAGATAGTAATAAAACTGGAAGTTAAAATTTTGGATACTAGTTGGAATAATTTATTTTCTGTTGCCTTTTAGTAGTTTGCCCTGTAGATCCAATTTTAGTATAAATTTTGCTGAATTTGATCCTGTTTTAATTGCTTGGTTTGTTAACTTAATTTGGGAATTTTTAGCTAGATTTGGTCTTATTTTAGCTTCGACCTTTCTGAATCTCATTTTTTCTTAGTTTCGTCTTTTTTTTATTTAGTTTTTAACAAATTTGATCCTTTTTTAATCTCTTTATTTCTAAATTTAATTATTTTGAGAATTTTTTCCTATTTGAGTTTAATTGTTACTGAATTTATTCCTTTTTTGGTTCATATTTTCTATTTTTTAGTTGGATTTTTAATGGGTTTGATCTTATTTCAGTTTCGTCCGTTCTGAACTTCATTTCCTCTCATTCTTTTTTAATTTTGTACTTTTTTAGATGAATTTTTACTTAATTTGATTCTCTTTTAGTTTCACTCTTTTTTTTCCAATAATTTTTATTTAATTTGGTCTTTTTTAACTGAATTTGATTCCCTTTAATTCCATACTTTTTAAGTTTCATTCTTTCTAATTTTCGACCTTTCTAGCTTTAATTTTTTCTATCTTTAGTACAACTTTTTACTGAATTTGATTTGAATAATCAATGAGTTGGTTGTATATTATGTTTTCAAAATTTTCTATTTTATTATTTAATGTATAATTCCAGTTAATTTGGTTTAGTTTTTCATTTATTCTTCCCTGTATCAAATATAAAGATCTCACTGTTGCTACAGTCATTTGGTGCTAAAACCTGGCTTCTCACATGTTCTAATATTTAGATTTTCAGCTTCGATTATAAATAATAAATAATTAAATCTGTTTTAGTATGGTTTGATTCTAGTTTCGGTCCTGTTCAAATAGTTTGGAAATTATGACATTAACATTGAACCTGAAATCAATTGAAGAACCGAATTTTTAGCAGCGGTTTAAAAAGTTAGTACATAATTGTGTACCGAAAAGAACTTACTAATATTTTGGTTTCTAGTTCAGATATACAATATATATACAATACAATGTATATCATAAAATAAATACTTATACTTGAAAGAATGCATTTTTCTTAACAATAGCATAAACCTAAAATCACAGAAACATAACATAAATAAGAAAGAGCATTTAACTATTTAAAAGCTTTGAAAAAACTGCGGAAATTTAAGATAAGTGTGATTTGTTTTTTCACATTTTTAATGTTTAGATTTGACAAAGTAAAGATAGGAACAATCATTATAAATAAGAAGAATCAAAATCGTGCCAAATAGTCCTTATAAATAAGGCCCAAAATCGAAACTGAAGAAACGAGAAGAATGATTTATCTTTCAAAATAAACACAAAGGATTAATGTAGAGATAATGTTTGTATGTATTAACACAAATTTTGGGCCGATCCACTTTTTCAAATTAAACACTCACTATTAATACAACAATGAACCCACCCCAACACAATACAAATTGGGGCCCAAAACCCAAAACCTTACCTTATATTGTTGTGTCTGCTGTGGATGGACCATTTTTCACTGGCGGCCCCGGCGTTCGAACCATTTAGCTCTAAATTATTAACTAATTTGCGATCTTGTCTCGAAACGGCGTCGCTGTTGGGAACGCTGGACGTTTTGCTGATCTGACGTTTAATTTCTTTGAATAACTCTCGGCTTGTTCTATTCATGGCTAAATTCTTCGAGTAAAACATCGTTTAAAACACACCGTTTACGTATAACTTCTCTTCGAACACTAGTCAAGAATAAGAATCCAAAATCGAATATAAACTGGAATTACACGAAGAAAGAGACGGAACGAAAACAAGTCGGCGAACGGCGTTGCCGGATTTAAGTCACGTAGGCACCGAATTGTCCAAGGAATATCAACTTTCTTAAAAACAGTTTTTTCATTTATTTATATACGTATTTTTTAGGATATCTCCTTATTATAAATGTTTATCGCCCTTTTGTAATTAATACATATGGAAATGAGTATATGCATATTCATTGTGAAATAATTAACACAATATACAGGAGGAATGAAAGAAAAGGAAATTGAGTTATAGCATGTACAAAAGAATAAAAATAAAAAAACCCAACTAAGAATGAAGCAACTGAATGAAAAGATTAAAACAATAAAAAGAGAGTTGAGGAAAAAACTTGGTTCTGATGTACCGGGACCGTAACGAAACCGAGCAAGAGAAAAAAGAAAAAACTATGGAAATACTTAAAAAATCGGGAGTGGAGATAGAAATAAAAAAGCGAAATATTCTTAACTAAAAAATATTATTATTTTTGCCTTCTAAACGTACAGTTACAATTTGACCCGTTACTAATACCCACCCTATAAATTTAGAAATATCAACACACAATAGTAATGAAATAAGCAAATTGAATAAACGAAAAAATGACGAAAACCTACACTAGAATAATTATATAGAGAGAAACAGATATTTTATTTCCTTAATATATACAGGTGTGTCAAACCATGTTACAGTATCTTATAAATCTATGGAATAAATTCATATGACACTTCATTTAAACGGTATAAAATATATTTCTACGGGCTCACGCGAGAAATCTCAAATATTAGAGGATATTAAGACAGTCAAAGTAAAAGGAATATATAGAACTGATCCAGATTCCAGAGGTCTATTCTATCATCAATAACTTTGAAAAATAATAAAAAATAAGCTAGAACTTCACACAGAAATCAATTTATACAAAACAAACAATCGGCATTTAGAGAATAAGGAAAACAACCAACTCCATACAAGTATTTCAATCAAATCAAAATATGAAAGGAAATCATTCTAGAATTCATAGATTTGAATTCCTACTGATTATTTCGGTATCTTTTAACATAAGAATGCATTTTATTATGTAAATTAAGTTGTATAGTTGATTTTCAGGTTTATTATATTATTAAGTACCAATTTAAAAAATCAACTACATGGTAATACCAGAAATCTCAACGCAAAATAAAAGTACGTGGCTAGAAAACTGTTTTCCTGTCACCTATTTTTTAACATATTTTAATGATATTATATTTTTAGATAAAAAGTAGTCATATTCTCCAAGGTTTTGGGTTAAATTTCCATGTTTTAAGCAAATTATTTTCCAGTGGAATATTTACAATTATCAATCAACCAGGTTAACACTCTGCAGAATCTATACAATACGGTGGGATAAATTACAGCAAAGGATTTGTGGAATAATACATAAGATATGGAAAGAATAAATGCCAGAGAGAAGGATTAATGCAGTGATATGCCCAATCTACAAAAAAGAGACAAAAACGTTTGTGAAAATGAAAGAGGGATCTCATTTTTGGAATTTACTTACAAAGTATTGTCAAGAATAATTAAAGAAAAGCTAAATGAGTACCAAAATCAAATAGTAGGAGGAGGGACGAGAGAACAAATTTTCATTCTGAAAATGTCAATGGATAAGAACTAAGAACAGAATGCAGAGCTTCACCATTATGTTCATTAATTTAGTAAAGAAGAAAAATTCATTTAGCTGTGCTGCTATTGATTGAATCCTCTTAGAGAAATTGAATGTTAAAGGACCAAAGAAGAAGACCTATCCATTATATTGTTTAATTTGATTGTGGAAAAAATTTTACAAGACAGCAGAATACGGAACAAAAGGGCTTATATTTATATATGACCATAGCCAAAGGGTTCTGCATATGAGGATGATCTGGTTTTATTGACTAGAGCAAATAAAGAAAGTTGAAAGAAGTTTGGGCGAAAAATCAACTAACAGGAGACAAAGTATATGGTATTAAACCAGAAGGTAAATGAAAAAGAATCCGAAGAATTTAAATCAAGAGAAGACAGGAATGATATAGAAAAAAACTTAAAAAATTAGATTTCTTGGGCGCAGTGCCGACAAACAAAAATTAAGAAGAAGTAGAAATAAGTAAAAGATTAACGAAGAGGAGAAGACAGATGACAACTTTAAATAAAGTTCTAAAGCAGCCAAAATTATAGTTTACAAAACTATAATTCGGCCAAGTGTCACATATGGAAGCAAAACATTTGCTTTGATAAAAAAAAGAAGAAAGGAAATTAAAAATATAGGAGAGAAAATATTAAAAAAAGACAGACAAAGGAATATGGAGAAGAAAAAGGAATTACGAATTAAAGACCTTGCATAACTACCTTAAAATAACTTCATTTACACGCAAAAAAAAGTTCTTATGGAAGAAATAGGAGTGAAAAGAAGGGCGTACTAAAATAAATGGATAGATTCAGTTATAGAGGATATTAAACAACTGGAAACAGATAACAAAAAATCGTAAACTATGGAGAAAGCTAGTAAGAACAATGAGAACATCTACAAATTATAAATCTTAAATGTCTGCAATATAATCAAATATATAGAGAATCAATCTAAATAACTGTAAAAACCCTTTATCTTTGTTTTTTTAAATAATAAAGCCAAAGAAAAGACTTTTTTTTAATCTTACTCACTGTCAAAAATAATTTTATATACCGTAAGACTTTTTAAATGCAAACGTGTATATTCAAGTAACATTAACTAATACATTAACATTAGATAACATTCACAATAACATAAAAGCAAAGGTAAATTAATTTTATTTCATCATCATTTTTTAATTAGCTTAACAATTCAATTTTTCAGTAGGTATAGACAGTTTTGATTATAATCAAAAGATGGAAGGTTGGTTTTTATGGAAATGTCAGTCATGATTCATTATTTTATTACAAACTATAGTGAATAATGATTATAACTATAGCGATTGAAAGTTGCAGCACATTTTAGTGATAAATTTTCAATCCGACAACATCGTCTGTTATACCAGCAGCTCTGCTCACATGGTTCATGAATGATAACATCACCGGGACAAAGAATGAAAAATGTTATCAAACCGGACGTCTCACAATTTTCTACCTAAACCATTATACAAAATAAAAAAATATAATGATTGGATTGTTATTGGTTAGAATATTTATAATACAAAATCAACCTGTATGTGTATTTAAAGGTTTTAAACAAGTATATTTTATCTTTTACATTTATAATTTCTCTGTTTCTGTAAAAAATATAGACAAATCGAAATTATTAACCAGATACCTCCAATATGGGGAAAGCAGCACATAGTAAAACTATCTTGTTATATAATTTATGAGAAATAGATAAACCTACCGTACAAATAGTATAATCAGTAATAATCGTTTTATACCGTATAATTATAATGGGAACTCTTATCATTCTCATAAATAAATAAACACGCTAAATATTTTGATACTATAAATCCGGAACTGACTCTAAACAATAAGTAAACGCAATAAATTTTTATATCTAATAATAGACAATTTTAGTTACAAGACTGAGTAAAACTTCACTTTTATATTTATTAGTTAACTTTTCTTTAAACTTAGTAAATTGTAATAACAGTACATATTTGAAATGATTAAGTTCCGGTTTAACAATAAATAACTAACAATTATTGGTTGTATATTTTTAGATATTTAATTTCCCAAATTATATGCTCTATGTGTTTCCATCCATCAACTCATAGTCTTCTAAATCACACTGTTAAAATAAGAGTCCTCCCCAAATTTGGGGATGCACTCTACGACCCAATTCACAGGCGTGCAATAATGGTAAGTCAGAGGATAACCTTTTTTTTTTTATTAATATAAAACTTCTACAGTGTAGAATAAAATATTTGGCTGTATTCACATTTATCCTTTCAAATATTTTTTCATATTGTTATATATATTTATAATGTTAAAAAGTTCACCGCCATTTTTGCTTTCTTGGTACTAAAATAATTGTTCTCATACCTTTTAGTTTTGTTCTCAAAATGTACTGTGAGATTTGACAATTATCTAACAAAAAAAAATATTAAAAAACACCATAAACAATTTTGTTTTTTATTTTTTAAAAAGTGATTGTTGATCAAAACATAAGTTTTGTTAGAATCATCAAAATTAATAAACAATGAGGTCTTTTTGGTTAGTAAAATAAAAGAAGATCGGGAGTTAAGTTTGGGTTCTCGGATAAACGAGAAGTTGCTAGTGCCTACCCCTGCGATTTATTTAAAGGTGTAAGTTGCCCTAATGTATTATAAGACTTTTTATTCGTAGATAAATAAATTGTTATTGTTTCACTCAGCCCCTTTCATTTCCATTTTCTTACGTAGTTACGTAGTGGAAATAGTATTTAAATTCCTTCAAATATTTATTGAAATAAAACAACCCAATATGTAAAAATACAATTACATCATGATGGAACTAAATAGATTGCCAAGAAGAAACAGCACAAAAAGAAGAAAGGCAGACCACGAAAAAAATGGAAAAAGCAAATAGTAGAAGTGGGAATTAAAATAGAAAAAACATTGGAAGAGATGATGATGATGATGATGATGGTGACAGAAGTAGAGAAGCATGGAAAAGATGAATAGAAGAAAACGAATAATTAACCCAAAAGGGTACAAGAAAGAGGAGAAAGGAAATAAAAGTGTGCTACATTTTTGGTCGACTGACGTGTTTATTTTTCTTAGAATCACTAGTTGCTCCATTGTGTCAATTGTGTCAACAATTGAAAACCTTCTGGTAAAAATGGAAACAAAATTTTATGAAATCCACTTTTAACTTTATTTTCCACTTTTTATCTAACAAACAAAATAATGCGGGTAACATTGACCTTCATTGTTAAACAAAAATTACTCGTAAAGGTAAAACTGACACAGTCTGATGGTAATTCGAGAACCTTCTTGTGACATTTCGCGCGAAACACCTAAAAATTTGCATTTTTTCAATAAAATAGAATAAAGGTTATTCAAATTGATGTCATCGTTTCGAATTAGTTCGAATACGTTGAGATGAAACAATACTCTGGTGCCGCCACAACAAGGACGGAAACTTTCAGAGCGTGAAGATACTTATTTTTTTAATGTGGATAATAACACTCATAAAGCCACCAGGATCGTTGCGGTATAATGTGTTAGTTAAAAATGATGTTCTTATATTTGTTAAATTATGTTGGTGTATGTTAAGCCTGCATTACACTGGTTTGTCAGTAAAAAGAAAGTTGGACCACGAGATGAATCCAAAAGCTCTTCAGAGTTTCTTCCAAACTCTTCTATTTTTGTCTTAGACCACTTTCTCCGTTTCTGCCATTTCTAACTTCTTATATGAAATGGTCTTTTCCCTTCTCTTTTTTTTTCGACGTAGAAATTTTACAAAAACCTTTGGTTTCAAGTAGAAACTAAAAAAACTTTCTTAAATTCCAAATTTCCTAAATTTTGACTCCGTCAGTCCAAATATGAAAAAAATATCCGTGTTTATTTAAAAAATTACATTGAATTGTGATTTTGAAAGTTCAAATTTATGTTAGTTCCATCTGTTAACGGGGAATTTAAAGAAATTTCTGCATATTAAGTCCAAATTTATAGAAACTACATTTTTAATGGGGAAATTTAGAAAAATTTAGGTATTTTAAGATCATAATTAGGTAAATTCTACATTTAACGAAATTAAAAAGAATTCCGCTCTGTGAAGTCCAAATTAAAAAAAGTCCCTGCATTTTAAGTCCAAATTTAAAAAATCTCCGTTTTTAACAAAAGGGTTCATAAAAATTCCATTATTTTAAGCTCTAGATTATGTATATTCTGCAATTAAAAACAAAATTGAAAATAATTAGTGAAGTCCAAATTTGTGTAAATTCCGTCTTTGAACACAAAATTTAAAAAAAAACCCTACATTTTTATCCAAATTTAAAGAATCTCTGTTTTTAATCGGGAAATTCGGAAAATTCATGTATTTTAAGCACAACTTTCTAAAAATTCCTACCTAACTAACAAAATGTATGTAAATTTTGTTTTTGAACACTAAATTTAACGAAATTCCTGCAATTTAAGTCCAAATTTATAGAATCTTAGTTTTTAATCAGGAAATTTAGAAAAATTCCTGTATTTTAAGCACAACTTTCTAAAAATTCCTACCTAACTAACAAAATGTATGTAAATTTTGTTTTTGAACACAAAATTTAAAGAAATTCCTGCAATTTAAGTCGAAATTTAAAGAATCTTAGTTTTTAATCAGGAAATTTAGAAAAATTCCTGTATTTTAAGTACAACTTTCTAAAAATTCCTACCTAACTAACAAAATGTATGTAAATTTTGTTTTTGAACACTAAATTTAACGAAATTCCTGCAATTTAAGTCCAAATTTATAGAATCTTAGTTTTTAATCAGGAAATTTAGAAAAATTCCTGTATTTTAAGCACAACTTTCTAAAAATTCCTACCTAACTAACAAAATGTATGTAAATTTTGTTTTTGAACACAAAATTTAAAGAAATTCCTGCAATTTAAGTCGAAATTTAAAGAATATTAGTTTTTAATCAGGAAATCTAGAAAAATTCCGGTATTTTAAACACAAATTTATGAAAATTCTGACCTTAGTAACAAAATTTATGTGAATTTCGTTTTTGAACACGAAATTGTTGCATTTTAAGTCCAAATTTATAGAAACTCCGTATTTAATACGGAAATTTAGAAAAATTCTGATATTTTACTCCAAAATTTATAAAAATTCCTAGTTTAGTAACAAAATTTAGAAAAATTCTCACAGTAAAAATCCTACTGCAGATATAAACAGCCTTAGATTAGGCTTAGCCAAAAAATCTTTTTGTTCATTTAAAAATAAAATCTTTGGCCATACTTTTGATAAAACCAACAAATGATTCTAGTCCAGTTACCTCAGATTCTGCAAGAGCGCCAAATTTTTTATTCCACCCCATTATACCCCAATATTTACATTTTAGTACTATACATTTAGTTGTAGTAGTAAGTAGGACCCAATCAATATTTTATGCTACTATCTTTATCTCAAAGAAAACTTCATTTATTTAGATGCAACCATTTGGGACTTCTTGGAAATTCTGGAAGTTTTAGCGAGACCAGCGCCTTATCCTGCTGGATCTTATCAATAAACAGATCTCGCTGCTTATCTTCATCATCTATTTGGTGATATCATCGAAGGGTTCAAGTGTATTGATCTAATACAACCCACCCAGTTCCAAATTCATCTTCTTCATCTACACATCCTTCTTCTTCTGGTAAATCTTAGTACACTTCCTCGTTTCCTCAGTATGGAGTTTCTTCTTTGATGATCCCAAACCATTCTTTTTTCTTCTTCTTCTTCTAGCGTCGCTGGGTAAATCGGTGGTGACGTGTTGGCCCGCCCTCTGGGCACATTTCAACACCCATCATCTAATACAAACCACCCAGTTCCAAATTCATCTTCTTCTTCATCTAAACATCCTCCTTCTTCTTCTGGTAAATCTTAGTACACTTCCTCGTTTCCTCAGTATGGACTTTCTTCTTTGATGATCCCCAACCATTCTTTTTTCTTCTTCTTCTTCTTCTAGCGTCGCTGGGTAAATGGGTGGGTGACGCGTTGGCCCGCCCTCTGGGCACATTTCAACACCCATTAATAACCGAAGTTGTTGCAAAATTGCGCCGTGTACACGGTGAGCAATGACCATCCAGTGACCCGAAGAATTCGATGCTTTCCCGGAAACTGGACAAAAGAACGTCCGGTCAGCGCGGTCATCAAGGCCTCCGCTCCATGAAAAATCCGTGCGGATGGTCCCCCCTCGGACTTTAAACAACAGTCCGTGAGTGTAAGTGACAGTGATTGCACCCTAAAGAGATTTATTTATCGGACAATACTGTAAGTAATTTTTTTTTAGGGGGTTAACGGTGGGGTTTTTAAGTTTAGTGGATATTCAATTGAATTATCAGTAGTTGTTACGAGATTTTTAGTTAAATCTTGGTTGAGTGTAATTATTTTGGACTGTTTTTTCATTTTTTTGGTCTAATTGTTATTTATTGGGTGCATACATATTTTTTCATCTTCATGTATATCTTAATCATAGTTTATGTTGCCTTGTTTTGTTGTTTCTTCTATTATCTTTTCTTATAATTGTAATACCATTTTTTTTTGTTTAACTTCGGTTAACTATTGAGGCTATAGAGTACTTTTTGGAAATACAACCAAAAATCTTCAACATCTTTGGACCAAGAATGGAATTTATCAGTTACATATTTATCTATTTAATCTTTAAATGAACTCACCTTACCTTTTTCTAATTGTTTGTGTAAAGTATATGATTCGATAGAGAATTTGTAATAATCAAAGTTGTTAAATTTAAAAGAAAACGTCCTGTATAAAATAAAGAGTTTTAAGATTGAAATTAAATCGCACGCACGTATTATAAAGAGAAAATGTGTACACGCACTTTGTGCTGAAACATAAAAAAATTAAATTGAGACGATGTTTCAAAAATTGTTTAGAGAACGTGGGTACAAAATAAAATAAACCAAGCTATTAAAATTACATAAAAAATACAGGGTGTTCAATTTAAATAAAATGAAAACATGTTGGTTCCGAGTTTTCACTCACCGCGTATATAATTTATGGTTTTTTAAAGAATTTTAAAAAAGCAGAATTTTTTTTAAATTTCGTGTTCAAAGTTGGACTTCATCGGAATTTTTGTCAATTTTATTATTAAACGCGGAATTTACATAATCTTGAACCTAAAATACCGGGATTTTTCTAAATTTACAGATTAAAAATGGAATTTCTATGAATTTCGAAAGTGTAGAAATTTACTAAATTTGGACACAAAATGCAGGATTTTTTTAAATCTTATGTTCAAAAACGGAATTTACATAAGTTTGGACTTGAAGGACAGGAATTTCTTTAAACTTCGTGTTCAAAAATGCAATTTACATCAATTTTGATTTAAATGGCAGGAATTTCTTTAATTTTCGTGTCCAAAGATGGAAGATGGAGATAAATTTGAACTTACAGATCAGGTTTATTTTCAATTTAAATAATAAATGTGGAATTTACATAATCTGTAACCTAAAAAAAACTGGAATTCTTTACTGATTAAAAACGGAATTTCTATAAATTTGGGATTAAAATGCAGAAATTTCTTTAAATTTGGTGTTCAATAAATTTGTACGTTTAGGGTCAGAATTAGATGGAAAACTACTCAAATGCACTTGGATTTTTTTATATTTGGATTCACAAATTTGAAATAATTTAGGAAATTTGCATTTATAAATTTGGAATTTAAGAAAGTTGAGCCTTATAAATTCGTAATTTGAGAAATTTTGAAAATCGAAATTTTTGGTCCACCACGAGCTACTTTTTGCCAAAATATAAAATCTGAAATAATTATACAGGGTTGTTCTTATTCGAAAATTGGAGAGCTGATTTTATGGTGAAATTTTAGACAAAAAATTCAAATAAAAGGATATCTTAATGTTTCTCAGAAAGGGTAAAAATTTTCTTAAAATAGCACCCAAGAAATGAATGTTTATTAATATTTTTTTATCATATTTTGAAAAGAAAAAAGAACATTCGAACCAAAAAAATCTTGTATTAATATTCCACCGAGACTTAGAAAATAATACAAATTGTATCTAATTTAATAAAAAATATCAGATATCAGTTTTAATGGTTTAGAGCAGCTCATTTTAATTTTGAATTATTTTAAATTTCTAAAAACTTTTTAAGGTAACATTGGAAAATTGTGAGCAATTTTTGGGTAGTTTTTGCAAGATTTGTCAGTTTTTGATTTGGTTTTAGCAGTTTTTTTTTATTATTTTTGTTCCATTTGATCAATAAATTTTGAATTATTTTGAACAATTTCTGGTTTATATTTCATTAAAATTAAATATTACCATTATTCACTAGTTTTTAGAAAATTAAAAAAAAAATTGACTTCATTAAATGTGTCATATAAAATAAATTTAGTTTTTGACTTATTCACAAATTCGGCATAAGAATCGTTATCTTTGGTTTTTATTGCATTTGTTAAAGAAAACTTTAGTCCAGGAAAAATATCAAAATTTAATAACTCTTTTACACTGATTATATTTTATTCAATATTAATTTTACTGAGAAAGAATGGAACGCAATCGATTAGTTGGTTAGCTACAAAATAAAACGAAATATTAAAATGTTATCTTTTTCTTTACCGACTGTTTAGTGGTGGTGGTTTAAAACTTACAAATTTTTTTTAGTAAATTTTACTGTATATAATTCACTGCATTTTGAATAAGTTTTGTAATTGTTTTCTGTTTACTCAGAAACTCGGTTTTGTTCAGAAATGTTGTGCTTGTAAAATGATGCTGCTTATGAATTCTTCCTGGTGTTAATTTTTGCTACTTTTCCGATATTTAGTAAATAGTACTTATATCAAAGCAAAAAATTACCCTAGATTTGTGTCGCACTTATATTAGATCCAACCATTCAATAAACCAACAAACACGAAACTTTATTTCGAACAATTACATCATAAAAGACCAATTATCTACCAAAAAACTACTAAGAAATCTTTACATATCGAACACAGACACCAAAAACAACTCCGGCTTATCATATCCCAAAGCTTCAGGAAAATCGCACCCCAATTCAGCAACAGTCGGCCCGACCTCTTGAACAATGTAAGGCCAGATCGTGTCCACGTTGTTTCCGCATTTACACTTGACCATCTCCAGGAATCGGACCGCCATGGCGTAGTCGTTAAGCCTTCGGCAAGCCTTAAGGCCCGCGATCACGATCCGGGGCTCCGGGACAGAATCGTATCCGGTTAAATCGTTCATGGCCTGTCGAACGTCCCAACCATCCGCTTCTTCTCTACCGAAAATGCACTCGTATCTAAAAGAGCAAGAAAAGTGGTTGAAATCCAGAAAATGGGTCAGGTAATTCGTAGAAATGGAAATGGGATAAAGGGCGTTCAGATGTGGACCGGAAGTCTGGAAACGGTCAATTATCTCGTAAATTGCTGGTCCCAATTCTACAAAATTTGGGATACAGAGATTCCTGATTTAACATTTGCAATGTTGCTAGATTTGCCGTTTCTCTAATATTATTAGTCACTTTGGATTTTTAAATACATCACCCTGTATATTCAGCCATTTTTGGAATCTTCTCTTCAATACGAGTTCAACCATATGTAAGTAACACTTATGATTTTATGCAGTCTAGAGGTAGTATTTAATGGCCTCCACGTTTACCTGATTTCAATCTCAAAGATTATTTTTATTGGGGATACTTGAAAAATTCAGTTTACTAAAGTAAACCAGCAAGACTTGCAGAGCTAATGCAACGAATTATAGATGAATCTCGATTAATTTCTAGATAATCATGAAGAAATATGGTACTGTTAACTCACAAATAGAGCACATTTTGAACACTTAATTAAGTAATCATTACTTAATTTTCAAGAGACTATATAATTTAAAAAGCTTTATAATACTGTGGAAATTTAAGTAACTATAACTTATCTTTTTATATTTATTATAGATAAATTCCACAAAGTAAGAGTCGAGACAATGAACTCATTAAGGATGTTTAATGATAAATTTAGCTGTTTGATAAAATTAAAAAGTTAAAAACAAGAAAGTGGAACCCAAAAAGTACCTAAAACATCACAAAGCAATAGGAAATATACAAAAATAAAAAATATAGAATTAGTGGCAGCAAAAAAATCAACATTACAGGAAGGGAAAACATTATAGCAGACACTTCGTCTGGATTAAAACGTGATCTTTTTTTTAAATAAATATTAAAGGTAAATTGTACTTATCTTGAACTTTCACAGTATTACAAAGCTTTTTATATTATATGATTTTATGTAGTATAGAAGATCTAGAGGTAGTACTGAATGGCCTCCACGTTCACCTGCTTTCAATCCTAAAGATTATTTTTATTGGGGATACTTGAAAAATTCAGTTTACAAAACTAAACCAGCAAGTCTTGCAGAGCTAAGGCAACGAATTATAGATGAATCTCGATTAATTTCTAGAATCTAGAAGATCTTAAATAAACAAAACAGACGTCTGGCAATGCTTAATTGTCTCAATAAATTTTTTAATACAAACTATTTTCAACTACATTAAAACGTAACAATTAAAATATTACAACATTTAAAAAATAATGATTACTTAATCAAGTGTTTAAAATGTGCTCCATTTGTGAGTTAACAGTACCATAATCGATGGTACTACATTTCTTCAGGAATATCTAGAAATTAATCGAGATTCATCTATAATTCGTTGCCTTAGCTCTGCAAGACTTGCTGGTTTAGTTTTGTAAACTGAATTTTTCAAGTATCCCCAATAAAAATAGTCTTTAAGATTGAAATCAGGTGAACGTGGAGGCCATTCGTCTACCAATCCATCCTTCTATACTACATAAAATCATAAGTGTTACATAAGGTTGAACTGGTACTCAAGAGAAGATTCCAAAAATGACTGAATATAGAGGATGATGTATTTAAAAAACCAAAGTGACTAATAATATCAGAGAAACGGTAAATCTAGCAACATTGCAAATGTCAAATCTGGAATTTCCGAATTTTGTAGAATTCAATCTAGCAATTTAGAAGATAATTGACTGTTTCCAGACATTTGGTCCACTCTGTATAAAGGATTGAATTATTAATACAGAGTATGCTCAATATTCGGTGAAATTTAAACAAAAATTAATTAATAATTTGATAATCAACTATATATTTGATTTTGATAATTTAGCATTGTCAAGAGTGGCATATGATAGATTGGCGAAACCATGATCGAGAAAATATAATATAAAAAGCTTTGTAATACTGTGAAAGTTCAAGATAAGTACAATTTATCTTTAATATTTATTAAAAAAAAAAACACTTTTGAATCCAGACGAAGTGTCTGCTACAATGTTTTCTCTTCCTGTAATGTTGATTTTTTTGCTGCCACTAATTCTATATTTTTTATTTTTGTATATTTCCTTTTGCTTTGTGGTGTTTTAGGTACTTTTTGGATTCCACTTTCTTGTTTTTAACTTTTTTAATTTTATCAAACAGCTAAATTTATCATTAAACATCCTTAATGAGTTCATTGTCTCGACTCTTACTTTGTGGAATTTATCTATAATAAATATAAAAAGATAAGTTATAGTTACGTAAATTTCCACAGTATTATAAAGCTTTTTAAATTATATAGTCTCTTGAAAATTAAGTAATGATTACTTAATTAAGTGTTCAAAATGTGCTCTATTTGTGAGTTAACAGTACCATATTTCTTCATGATTATCTAGAAATTAATCGAGATTCATCTATAATTCGTTGCATTAGCTCTGCAAGACTTGCTGGTTTAATTTTGCAAAATGAATTTTTCAAGTATCCCGAAAAAAAATAATCTGTAGGATTGATATCAGGTGAACGTGGAGGCCATTCAATACTACCTCTGGACTACATAAAATCATAAGTGTTACTTACACATGGTTGAAGTCATATTGAAGAGAAGATTCCAAAAATGTCTGAATATACAGGGTGATGTATTTAAAAGACCAGTGCAGACTTTTGGTCCACTCTGTATATGGAAGAATTGGAAGAAGAGAATAAAGCGTTTTATAAATATTATTGATTCAAAAGATGTTTCAACCGTAGATTTAGTTTGATTCTAATTAATAGTTTTGCTGACGTTATACTCGTATATATAAAAATTTTCGATTCACTCTGATGAGCGAGTGGTATTCGATTAGATCATAATTGTTTATTAACGCGATATTTAAAATCAACGTCGCAAAAGTTAAATTTGAGATAAACATTAAGTCATACTGGTAAATAGTGTTCAAGGAAACAAAATATTTTGGTAAGAACATAAATACATTATCAGTGCGTATTGTACAAGTGCAGCAAAAATTAAAACAATATGGAAACCTATTAATATCATTTGAATTAATAATAGTTTTAAAAAAAGTTGAGTTTTAGTTTTTCCTTTTTTATAGATTGATATAATTATTGCAGTTTCCCATGCTTTTTGAATTTTCCAGTTTTGTTAATTCGTCTGCACTTTATCAATTCTGACTCTTATTTCGTTTTCTTCGAAGGACTTGCCATTTTTTTATTCTAATATTATCTTTGAGTATTTCTTATGTCGTTGGTGGAAATATTTCTGCGTCGTTTTGTATACCTCAAATTGTAATTTTCTGCGCTTTCCTTTTCTAATTTTTTATGTTTAGTATTTCTTTAAAGTACTTTACACATTTTACAGTTTCATCTTCTTTAGTTGTTATATTTCCTTCTTTATTTTTATTAAATACAGTTCTCTGTAGTATTCGTACTTTTCCTTTATTCCTTTTGAATTCCTCATGGAAGTTTTAAGTTTCCTTATTTAGAAAACTTTTCAATGCGTTTTATTCTGTCATCTATAACTTTTATAACTTTTTGTCTTATATGTTATTGTATTTTGGTCGTCGTACTATCTTTTGTCTTCTTCTGTACCTATTCATATCATTTTCTGTTTAGCTTGTTTCCTTTTTCTCCTTCTTTTTTACTTTCTGCATCGAACCAGTCTTTCTTTCTATTTTCCATTAAATTATTTCTTCTGCCATCGTCTTTATAGTTTTCTCTATTTGTTTCTATTCCTAGTTTATATTCTGGTTCGGTTCTCGTACTAAAATTCATCTCAATTCTTCTACATATTTTCTTTTAATTGATTTATTTTCTACGAGTTTTCACACTTGTATTTTATCTTTTGCCAATTTTTTTGTTTCTAACTTCTCCTTGAAAGTATCTTTTTTTTACTTCACATTTAGTTGTATTTTTCGGTTATGTTAGAAAGATTAAGCAGGATTAGGGCATGTTAGGTTAGATTAGGCAGGATTAGGTTATGTTAGGTTAGGTTAGATTGACCAGTGACAAATTAGAATTGTCGCGATATTATTTTTGGCCTCACGGCTTATTTTAAATGTTTGAAAAACTTAATAGAGTAAAACAATTTTTTTATAACTCGACCTAAATTTACTTAAACAATTTTTCTTTTTTAGTTTTCAGGTTTCAGCCCAAAGAGTCTACAATTTATACAATTTTTGATTGTACAGTATCTTTACGATTTAATTTCGATTTCAAAACTTTTTCTTTTATTTTCTTTGTAATTCAAGAAATATCTATCCAAAGTTTCATATTTTTTTAACTAATTCCTCATTGAAAACTGTTAGATGACACTAGTATTTAAGGTTGAAAGAACATTGGCAAATCAGTTTCAAAATGATCACAATCACAATTATAACAAGAAAAATGAATTTTTTTATTGAAGTTTTATGTATTTATAAAATTCTTCATACCTGGCAATCATGTCTTCAATACTCTCATCTTGAATTGCTAAATGACTGATGCTTCTGTAATTATTCTTACAATATACAAATTTAGGAATTGTTTTAGCAACTCTTCCTATTATTTTACTTAGTAAAGACATTTTGATACCACAGTTCTATTTTGCTTTAACGTCTGATTGATTAATAACGTCAAAATTAACATACTTTAATTATACAATTGACTCTACCAGGTGGCTCAAAATTATTTATATTTTTTTTTTGGTAAATAATAGCTGTGCTAAAAAGGACAACTAAATTTAGTGTTTAGTCAAAAAAATTCAAAATAACATTCATTATTATAAATGTAGCCCAAAATTGAAATTGATATTGTAACGGTTTGGTTATATTGATCAAGGCCAAAAAAATTGGCTACATGAATCTAAAGGAGAAGACCCAGAAACCTAACCTATACAGCTATAACTTCTTCTTTTTTAATCCTTTTGTGGGCTATGTCCAAAAGGGCAATTTACCCAAACTAAGACAGTTTCCCAATCAATCTCTCTAACGTCAAGAATATTCTGGTAAAGTCTAGAATGTTCTGGAATCTTCGATAAAACAAGAAAAGTATATAAATAAGGACAAACTGACAGTGGGAGTAATAATTAAGTATAAAAGCGAAGTAAAGTCACTGTTATTCAAGTTAATTTATATTTTTGGAGAGATTTGGGAAAGTTCTTTTCAAATAAAGTTGTTGAACCCACAAGAGTGTTACAGTATGTTATTTGATTGGTCATAGTAATTAAAAATTTTGGTTCTTGTAACAAAAATTTTTTGCACTTATATTCCTTTACATAATTTTACCTCAACTCCTTTTCCTTTAAGATACTATTTGAAGTTAAATGAAAATGATTGAAATTATGTGGAAAAGGTTTAATTTTCATTAACAACTAGACTAAGATTAAGAGTGTTCATCATAAGAACTGCTCATTTTTCTTATCTTGGTCTTATTCATTGAGTGGTTTTTGGTATTGAAATTCAATTGGTTTTTGATGCCCCAATTTAGAACTTCCTCATACATGAGTCCATAATAGAAATCATGGTACAAAAGAGGTACAAAGACTCTAACTAGTTTTTGTATTTGGACAATTTAATCTTAAGATCCTCTTAAAAAAATTTTAGAGAATCAACGTGTTTTTTAGTTAGAGAGTATTTTTGATCCTTCATTAGTAAGCTTTTCGTTGCTAACGCTTAAACTACACAAAAAAATTGCTCCTTTATTAACAAACAAATTTAGAATCGTAAATTAACCTTTTCTTCCTTTTTCCTGATATTTCACTGCATATTAATTTTGTCTTTCTTTCTTCTTCTAAAATTCATTCTTTATTCAAAATTTGTCATTTTTTATTCATTACAAATTTTTACCAAACCATTTCATTACATTAATTTAAATAGATTTAATCAATTTGATGATTTTTTCAAGACCATTTATACCGGATGAGTATATTCCCATTTAGGATACGTTACGCTAACAATAATTTACATACCTACGTGTATCTGCCCATCGGTTACGGGTGGAACCATGCGGAACCTCCAGTCGCACATTCCGTGAGTCTCATCTGCTTTATACAGGGTGATCAAAACAAATGACAGTAGTGAATAAATTCGTTCCATTTGTGATGATTACAATGATTTTTTATTTCTTGAATTCTTGAATTAACGCTTTTTATTTCAAATTAAGAATGTTATTAATCGGTTGTTGCTATTTTTAAAAAGTTCTGAATGAATATTTAACCGAGAATGTGTTTTTATGTTAAAATGTCATCTGGGTGCCAAAAATTGCGTTTTAGGATGATGACTACACGCGTTTGTTTGTTTTATTGTTGGCTGCACACTGGAATTTTTCATTTGAAATGTTTGAGTTTGAGATGTTAGTAATATTTTTGATAGGTATTTGTTCTGTCTAAAATTCAGTTGAATTTTGAACAAATATCCCCATAGAATCATTATGAATTGTAGGCAAACGGATGTTTCAATGCAAACCAATCGAAAATAAATTAGCAATCACACCGTATAAAATAACCAATCACCATTTAGCTCAAACCATGTATTCTACAACTTGCAAAGTCGTAGTTGCCCGCCACCAACTGTAAAATAAAGTTATCTTTCCCGACAAAGTAAAAGAAGGTGTTAATTTGTAATTAATTAATAAAATTGCTTAATTTGTCATTATTTCTCATTCTCTCATCTCGCTAAGTTTCACAACTTACCTGTGAGTATATGAGACAATATTTGTACAATCTACTTTTAAGTAGTTACATATGATGAAAAGTGAAAATCTGTTTTTTCTACTCATTTTCAATAAAATTAGTAAAAAACTCAGTTTACCATTTGCTTCTTGGATAGCTGGAACTAAGTATTTCTTATTTTCTATTTTCTTTATGGATAATTTTGAAGTATTCTATCCTACACAGTCTTTTTTTTATACATTTTGAGGGTGATTTATACTATTTCTATATATTGAAAAATTCTTTTTAGAAATCGAGAAGGCATAAATGGGGTCATTTTTATCTACTTTTACTGCATTTTACTCAGAATTAACTTATTAATGATTTTATTACGTTTATACAGAACAATTAAAAAGAGTAGCAAAAATATTGTAACTCCCTGACAATTGTATTCATTTCAATATGTTAGATAAATTGTATTAGTTCGTTACAAATTTTGAGAGACATCTTTATATATATTTTTTTAAATTGTCTGTATTTTAATTGTAACGAACAAAACCGCATAGAGCATAATAAATCTAACATGACCTAGTTAGTTTACAACGTGGGAAGCCGGAACAAAATTCGGGGTTTATTGTTTCGTCGAATTTTACAGTTCGACGACGCGTTATTGTATCGACATTCTATCGATTTATTTCCTCCTTTATTGAATCATATGCATTCTGAAACCGCCATTTGTTGTTCTTCCACAGAAGTGAAAGTATGTCCAGATAGTAGCGAAAGAAATTCGACCAGATCAAAATGAAAAGTTACCCATACGTCCCCAGCATGGTACAAGCTATCACGGTCCTAACGGTTCTGAAGATGATGACCAAAGGTGAGAACACCATCATCATTGATCTTATGATTTTCTTAATAATTATGATTGATCCTCTTCAGCACAAACATCTTGTGGTTCTGGTTCAATGAACGGGAAAATAATGTACGAAAGGCTGCCGAATATCCAGCTCCAAGGATTCGACGACGATATTGTAAGAGATTCTGCGCCCCCTTTCATGGTTCTGGAAAAGTGTCAAGATTTGTGTCTACGTGACCGTACGCCCAACAATATAGTTCGAACGTGCCAATCTTTCGATTTTCAACCGGGCAGCCGAGTAACCACTTATAATGGTGGTAGTGACTACGAGGAAAGTACGTGTTACCTGACTTCTGAGTCTGCGCGACCTGAAGGAATTGGGGCTCTTATGATTGTACCCAATAGTGTGCATTTCACGGAAGTTTGTATAACTTGTAAGTAGAGTTTTGTATAGATTACTAGGATGAAGAAGCAACCACAGTAGATGATAATTGTATTGTATATTTTCTGTAGCAAGTCGACCGGAACGAGAATGTCCAAACCGAAGGTACATCTTCGAAAGACACCCAAGAAAAAAATTAAAGCTACCCACACCGGACATGAAAGAAATGCCAGCTTCGAACAGAACAGAATGCGAAGACAAATGCCTCAACGAATTCAGCTTCGTATGTCGATCAGCAACCTACGATTCCAACATGAGAACCTGCACCCTCAGCAGGTACACCAGAAGAACCCATCCTGAGCTGCTGGTAGATGATCCAGACTCTGATTATCTGGAAAACACTTGCTTAAACGGTAGGTATCAGAAATTTATTTTCTTTAGATCTAAGATGTATGTGATATATTTTTAGCTGAACGAAGATGTGATGGTTTAGCAGTATTCATCAAAGAAGAAAACAAACGTCTTGGTGGACCATTTGAGGTAGAAATGTTCACGAACATGACCTTAGATGACTGCCAAGCTATGTGTGTACGAGCTGAAAAATACTTATGTAGATCTATTGAGTATGACGAAATGACCAAACAATGTACAATATCAGAAGAGGATTCCATCTCCCAAAAAGACGATATTGGTGTTGCCAGCAGCCCATCTCATCATTTCTACGATTTTGCTTGTTTGGACAGTCGTAAGTACCATAAAATATTTAAATTATTCCAAATACGCCCAAGATGCTGGTGTAACCATTCTTTGTTGTTCTGGATCCTTTAAAGATGTACTACAAACATTTTCGAACCATTTTTTGGGATTCTGGACAAGTAATACCACCATCTTGGAAACATTCTTTGGTTTTCTGGACCCTTAATTAATGTAAAACCACCATTTTAATCCCATTTTTTGGTTCTCTCATTCTTTGGTGTTTTTGACCATTGAACTTATAAAATCATCATTTTGGAACCATTTCGGGTTCTCAAACCTTTAAATATATAATACTACAATTTTGGAATTATTATTTAATGTTCTGGACCCTTGAACATATAAAATCACCATTTTGGAACCATTCTTTAGTGTTTTGGAAACCACTCACCATAATTAACAAGATATTAATGATATTTCAGCTCGTGGTTCTGAATATCCTGACAACTCCGTAACTTCGCACTTGTTTAGCGGTAAGAAACCAGATACAGCTTTCCAAAGATACAGGAATAGCAGACTTGGAGGGGAACATCACTCAGAAATCTCAGGAAGGTCTTTAAGCGAGTGTTTGGATGAATGTTTGAGGCAACCAAGTTTTCAGTGCCGCTCTGCTGAGTATAGCGAAAGATACAGAACGTGTCGATTGACCAGATACAACCAAAGAGATGGAATGAGGATAATCTACGATGCAGATTACGATTACTACGAGAATTTAATGCGTACGTATTAAAGAAATCACACTTCTTTGATTAAATCTAAAACATGTTTCAGTTGGAGGAGAAAATGATGGTACTGGTCAACGTCCTGGAGGTGATGGAAGCAACAGCGTTTACCGACCTGGAGAAGACAGATATCCCGGAGGAGATCGCTATAGACCTGGACGTCCAGGTACTGGAGGTTCCAGTGGGGAAAAATATCCTCCAAGGTATCCCCCAAGGTTCCCTCCTAGTAGCTCAGGCCAGGATGGAGATCGGTATCCCGATAAAAGACCACCACCACCAAATAGATATCCTGATTATGATGACAGGTACTACCCCGATGATAGATATCCTGATAGAGGAGGCTCCAGGTATCCAGACCGAGGCGGCTCCAGGTATCCAGACCGAGGCGGTTCCAGATATCCTATAGGACCATCCTCGGATAGACATCCTTATTATCCTCCTTCATCTAGTGGGAAATACCCAGGAGATAGGTATGGAGATAGATATGGTGATAGACATGGGGATAGACATGGTGATCGGTATGGAGATCGGTATGGGGATCGATATGGCGATCGAAACGGAGATCGATACGGGGATCGAAATGCAGATCGATATGGGGATAGAGACAGATACGGTGATCGATATGGCGGAGGAAATCTATACGGAAACAAAGACACCTACAACGGTTACAGATACGGAAACAGATACGGTGGTACAGGAACTAGATACAGTAACGATGATTTTGGAAGTCGCTATGGTGGAGGTAACAGATACGGTAACAAATACAACAACAGATACGACGACAGATACGGAGACAAATACGGAGACAGATACGACGACAGATACGGAGACAAATACGGAGACAAATACGGAGACAGATACGGAGACAGATACGGAGACAGATACGGAGACAGATACGATTATTACGGCGATGATCGAAACGGAGGCAGCAAATGGTTCTTTAGACCTGATAGAAGACCTGGTGGCCGACCAGTTGATCCAGCAAGACCACACGAACCAGGTTACGGATCAGGGCGGCCGCATTATAACGATAGAAGGAGACCAATATCACCAGGTCCAGACGGTCCAATATACGATAACTACGGTGGTGGGAATAAACCGTACAATTTTAGATGCGACGAAGGTGAAAATAATTTCAAACAAATGGGTTTCCGGCAAAGAATCAGAAAAGAATTCGTTAAAAGGACCCTTTACGCACCTTCCCTCAGGGAATGTGAGAGGGAATGTACTGAGTCCAGGGATTTCGTTTGTCGGTCTTTCAATTTCAAGTAAGTCTTCCAAATTTATGCAATCCAGTAAGATGATGTTTGTGTTTTTTATAGAGATATTCAACCAAGTGGATATGAATCTGGAGAGAGGGACAACTGCGAAATGAGTGATAGAGACACCAGGGAGATGGAAATGGAGAACCCACAATATTTTGACAACAAAGGAAACTACGACTTCTACGAAAGAGGTTTAGGGGGTGATGGAGATTGCTTGGATGGTAAATGTTGTTGTTAAATTGTTACATACTATAAAATAAAATATATTGAGCCTACCAAATCTTGTTCTTTTACTCCTTGTTTGATTTTTTTCTTCTAATATTTCTATTTTTTACTGTATACATCCAGCATTTATCTTTTATTTTCATTCATTATCCTCTTGGTTTTCTCAGTTAGTCAAGTTTGTAACGAAGATGGTATGGAATTCACGCTGCGTACTCCAGAAGCTTTTTATGGTAGGATCTATACGTATGGGTTTTATGACAGATGTTTCTTCCGTGGTAACGGTGGTACCTTGAATGTGCTGCGTATAAGTGGGGCACAAGGGTACCCTGAATGTGGGACACAAAGATACGGGGATACGATGACCAATATTGTTGTTGTACAATTCAGCGATTTTGTACAAACTGGTAAAGACAAGAGGTTCAATCTGACTTGTCTGTTTAGAGGCCCTGGGGAAGCTGTGGTGTCTTCTGGATTCATCGGAGCAGGGTTTGTATTATTCTTTCATTCACAGTTCTTCTTTGCTAATAAATTGTTTATTAGTTCTGGTAGTCCAATTCCGATTGAATATCTGCCAGCAGAAAATACACTTAGTTCAAAAGTACGATTGATGATTTTATACCAAGGAAGACCTACTACTACAATCGCGGTTGGGGATCCTCTAACTTTCAGATTGGAAGCGCAAGATGGGTACAATTACGTTACAGATATTTTTGCTACAAACGTGGTAGCCAGAGATCCTTATTCTGGAAGATCTGTACAACTCATTGACAGATTTGGGTAAGATGTTCGATTTCTACAATTCGTTTTGAAGTGACATTATCTTTTCTCTATCTATAGATGCCCTGTGGATAGTTTCGTGTTTCCGGAATTGGATAAAGGAAGAAGTGGAGATAGTCTTGAAGCTAGATTTAACGCTTTTAAGATTCCAGAATCAAATTTTCTGGTGTTTGAAGCTACGGTACGTACTTGTAGAGAAGGTTGTCAACCAGCTTATTGCCAAGTTGGTGCTGGTCGTTCTGAGCCGTCGTTTGGTCGAAGAAAGAGAGAGATTAATGCAACCTTGGAAGCTGGATCCAAAATTGAAGTTAATGGTACCGATAATATTTCAGTTAATGTTACTTCCCTGGAAGAAGTAGAAGAAGAACAGGAAGAAGTCAATGATAGTCGTAATGTTTCATTCTTAAAGTCTTCTGAAAACAAAGGAAGGAAAACTAGGAAGAAAGAAAATAATGATGATGAAAAAGAATTTGATGAGAAAGAATTTGTTCGAGAAATGATTGAAGTAAGCAACTATATTATATGTATTCATTATGCTGATAGTATCAAAGAGAACCATGTGTTATAATTATTATTATTATTACTAATATCGTTATCTGGATATAATCTCGTTCCGATTCATTTTTAGGTGTTTGATTCAAGAGAAGAATTACAGCAAGAAGCAAGACGTACGGAATACCTACCAGAAACGGTTTGCATAACTCCAGGTGCTTACCACGGCCTCATCAGTGCAGTTATGATCCTTGTGGCAGTCCTACTAACCGGCGCTTTACTCGCCGGAATGGCTTACCGCAGATACTGGTTGGTTATGAGAAAAAACATTTTAGTAGACAGATCGAATTCTAATGTTTCCACTTCCTATCCGAACACTGGCAGTAGCGGAACATCAAATATTTCGATATTCGGTTCCGGGCTTCAGAAACAATTTGCCAGTTTCGGAAGAGCCGCAAATCTGGCGAGTTTTCCAAAAGCAGACCTCGATTTTCCAGAAACAGCTCCTGGAATCTTTGAAGATCCGAGCGAGCCGATTTATACGGATCCATCGCTGTTTGAGCGATCCAGAAGTTTGAGGAGTATAGCGATTTCTTCCAAGAGGAGAAAATCCCCTACGGAGCCGTAGTTAGTGTCTTTATAGACAAACATAGTGAAATTTATGAATTAATTCATGAAATTCATGATATTGCCAGGGTTTCCAGGGCCACTTAAATATTGTAACCAGTCGCACGTTTCAGTTCTCAGTTTCGTTTTTCATGAATGTAGGTCTAATTGCTGCTTAACGTTTAAGTGGAGCTGGGACAGCGGATGTACTTTCTAAATTTGTAATTTCAAAAAAGTATATGCTTATTTAAGTTGAATAAGATTAGGTCTTAGATGTAGATTTTTTTAGGAATTAGGTACTATATTCTGTTACTTGTTTTGTCTTATCTTAAATAACAAATTGCAATATTTTTCCACTGCCTTTAACACTACTGCTCATCTCAGTATTGTGATTCTAGTTTTCGCATATTTTTATAAGATTTTTAAAAATATGTTATTTGTTGTAAGTAACACTTAATTTTTTTTATATATACATATACATGGATTTTATAATTGCAAGTTTTCCAATACTAAAATAATATATTGCCACTTCTAGGGCATTCCCAACTAGTATAAATATATTTTTTAAATAGTAAAATCAATTCTATTCTCTTCAAAATGAGTCAAATGATTTAACAAATAATTACAACTAATTCATTCGGCACTATATACAAAAAATAGGTTACATGAAATAAATTATATTTTATAACTTCAAATCAATGGACTCGTAACATTTGTAAATAGCATCTGAATAAATATTTAATTAAAAACGATGTTTTTTATTAAAAATATTATTTTTTATGAAAAAGAAAAAAAAAGATTATTTTTAATTTAATAATAATAATAATAAATATCACATTCTTTTTAAAATTAGGGATGGCCAAAAGCTTCTCTCGAATTAATGCGTTTAGTGTTCACTCAAATGAAAATATTTACTTATTCTACAACTAAAAGTGAGTTTTTTCTCGTTTTTACAAATTATTTCCACTAAACCCAGTATGTATAAATTCGAGAAATAACTAGCTCTTTCAAAATCTACAAAAATATAGAGGGTGTCCCGTTTAAATTAAAAAATTTGAGGGTATTTCCGGTTAAACCGGAAATATATTAACAACAAAAAAATGTACATCAACTTCATTTTGCCCCATTGCACTTACTTGCAAAATTTCATAAATATCGTCCGTTTCGTTTTAAAGGTATTTACTTGGTTCCATACTTTATCCCAACCCTGTATGAACACTACAAGCAAATAAATAATTTTGTTAATGTTCGATTTTCTATAAAGTCTAAAATCCAGTTAACAAATATTCAAAATCGATATTGACATCTGCTGGATCTTCTCAAACAAATCAATTCTATATTTGGTGGACAATTATTCATAAGATTTTTGGAACCTGTATTATATTTTTTATGCCATGCTAGTATAATAACATATAATATGACCAAATCCTCTAAACCAGAACTTCTTCTAATTGTTTATGGACTATGTTATGACTATTTATAAAATGGTCCCAAGCAACACATTTAGTCTCGGGAACAGGTAGTATAGAAACCGGAACTTTATAAAAGTAAATGGTTCCAACCTGTTACCTATTTTTTAACTTAAAAAGATTAATAACTTTCTAGTACTGAAAAGCTGTAGCAGCTACCTATTTGCTACTTAAATTGGCTACAACAAAGGCCCGCCACATGAAGACATTTTTAAATTCAGTGCAACTACCCGGCTACTCTTCAAACAGCTTTTAAAACCGCTGCTACTTTGAAACGGCAAATTTCCGAGGCAGTTACTAGTTTGTGGAACTAAATTGTGACTTACAAGATGTGGTACTTCATAGTCCCAGATAGCGGTTCTAGGAACGTACCTGGTACAAACAAGGGGACCTAAGAGAAAAGAAACTTTAAGTAACATATATAGAACCCGGGTACGTCCCGGGGGTAGACTGTGTTTTCTTGAAAGTAGCCGCTTCTTACACATGCCACCATATAGTGAATTATACTTAAAATCGCTACTCTATGGTATCATTATCCTATTAAGTAACATCAAATTTTACAAAATGGCTTCCAAATCAATTCGAAAGAAAACGTCTTATAGATATTCATCTACTTTTTAGAGAAAACTTAAAAAAATAACAAACGGTCAAGCGAAATTCGAAACAAAGACTGAATTGCAGAGTTCAAGTGAACATGAACAATATATTGACACATATGCAAACAACTAGCCATTGGTTCAAATTTACACTTTTGTAAATGTACTTATAAAGTGGCAAATGGGACCTTGGTGGGGAAAACAATTCGTACTTAATTTTATTAGTATCTTTGTAGTAGCAAGGTAGAAACTGCTACCATATAGTTACATTAGGGTGGTTCCGATTGTTACTTTATCGTAGCGAATACTTTAAAAGACAAAACGGTTGGAATTTGCCACCTTATAGATGGCTAATATACCATAGAAGTAGCAGAAGGTACTTTGAGGTACAGAGGTACCATTTCCGCCATTTAAAAAATTAAAATATGGAAACACACCATTATTTTTAAGTTCAAAAAGTGTTAATATAAATGCTATTTTCGATAAAATAACAAAAGAATCTTATTATACTTTCTCCAATTATACATTTATACTAATATAAAAAATATATATAAAAAAGAAGAAAATTTGTTATGATATTTAAGTATATTTTATTTAATAAGTGTATATATTGAAGGCGCTTTTATTTTTTCAACCTAATTTTCAAAAATTTACGATAAAGTTTCATTCGTTTGTAAAATTTGTATGCGATATGAACAACACATGAATTATATAGATATTATTAATTACCGCCATATTAAGTATAAGTTTAAAAGTATGATGTTATGGAAACCTTAGTGAATGGAAGAACAAGTTAAGTTGAGATAAAAGTATTATTCAGAAATATGAGAAACAAAGACAACAAACATGGAAAATATCGGAAGTGAACGCTACTACACGGGAACTACCTATAACGTAGCCGTGAGGTTCCATGAAGTTGTAGGGACTGTAGCCGGAACGTAGCAAATACGACTTGGCTACGTGACATTTGTTCCCCACTTTGGTACCAGGAACGGATTCAATCCGTTCCTATGACTTAGTGGCAACTAAGGCAAACCACTATGGTGTGACATATTTAGTCCCTACCACGTAGCAGGTACTAAATGTGTTGCTTGGGGTAAGAAATATTTTTAAAGAAACTACTAAAATTTCCTGTATTTCCCCATATCATTAAAATCGTAATATTTGTTAGATACTGTAAAACAATTTCTAGATGTATACCACACTTTTATCTTTTTTTTTCTTTCAAAATCATCAGTTTTTTCAATTACAAACAATATTCTGAATACCTACAATTTTTTATGTAACAAATTGACTGTTATATTGTTATAACAATTTATTATTTCTGGAATTTAATTATTCTCATACCGGTGGATTTGAACCATTACCCAATAAAAAATAAGCATATAATTTTAAAATAAATGCATAAAAGTAAAGTTCGCCAACCAAAGGAATAAGAGAATTGAAAGGGGATATTGTCCACAAAAACTACCATTTAAAAACTACTAATAAGTATGTCATGGGTGTAATAAAAACAAAGAATAAATAAACGCAAATAAATTTAAAATTTTATTGATTCTTATAAACATAAAGAATATGCAAAATTATAAAATTAGCAGAATGTTTTTGTTATCAATACTTGAAAGGATATGTTTTACTTTAGGCTGTAATGTAAGTATTCTTTTAAAATATTTAAACCATTTATGCTTTTTTACTAAAAAATCGGGTAGCCTATGTACTCCTACTAAAAATATATTGAATTTATTTAACTTGAATATAGGGGGCGTTTTTATTTTTAATATTTTGATGGAAATATCTTTTCTATATAATATTGGATTGATTTGAACAGTATATACAGAGCGATTTTCATATAACTGTCGGCAATATTTAGTTTATTTAACAATATTTTAATTATACACACAGGCTGTTTTTATTTTCTATATTTTAATGAAAATGATAGGTAATATTTTTTGTATTTTATTGGGTTTATTTAACAATCTTTTATCTACTTTAATTATACTTACAGGACATTTTTATTTTTTATGTTTTAATGAACATAATACCTTTTTTTCTATTATTATTATTATTATTATTATTATTATTATTTATTTGAACTGCATATAATAAGCGTTTTTTATTTTGAATATATTAATAAAAATGATTATAATTGTCAGCAGTATTGGCTAAGATAGTCGCTGAGCTAAAGTTCATTCTTGTTCTAGTTCACAAACGATAATAGGAAATGATTAAAAAAACAAAGAAGGAACATTTTATTAGTTAAAAATGTCAAAATTGGACATTTTACCAAACTGATTCCATTTTTCAAGAAATATTTAGGATATCATCCCAAGAAATCAGGATTTTTAGGAATAGAAATTTGACAAATTTTTAATTGAAATTGCAAATGATGTTTATAATTTTATACTGATTTGTGTTTTGTTATATACAGTTGCAATATTTAAGATTGGAGGAGCAAGCCCCAGGAACCCGTAACAGAAATTGACATTAAATGATACTGATATAGATTTTATTCTATCATAACTGAAAATTAATAAACCTCGATCATTTGTAATAAGCCGTAAAATTAGATGTTTTAATTTTATTCAAATGTAGCGCAAATATGCGTCCCTCCATCCCTAGTCTAAAAGACCAATAGATTATAAGATATAATAAAAAAAATCTTCAGTCGTGCATGTTGGTGTAAATACTTTTAGTAAAGTTCCAAGTTATATTGCGAAATTATTAAATAATGAAACTGTAGCCGAGGATTACACTGAGGAGTAAGATTCTAAAAAAATGCAACTCAAATACTCGAAGGTAAACAAGTAACAGTATCGGAAGCTTTCGCAATCTGAAAGAGAGTTTTAAGTAAAGAACCTGAGATCTTTGCAAGTAAAAACCAAAATAAATGACTGAAAATGATGTACGTCCATCATTAACTCAGTAAATTAACTCAAAAAAGTAAATAATTGGTTTTATAAAAATGTTTGAACTATACACGTTACTAAAAATTAGTAATATTTCTTGTATTCAAAATACTCTTCAATAAATATTTACAAGCACATTTTTGTTAATAGATAATTTTTCCTCTTTACATAAGGTTACAACATTTAATGTACCTAAAAGTTTTTGTTGTTTGACAAACATAAGGGAATCATCAAATTTATAAGAATAAAATTGTGAAAGACTCCATTTTTGGCATAAAATTTATTAGTTTAACTCCTTTATCATTAGCGTTTAAAAATCTAACATTATATTATCTTTAAATACACCCTCAGAAATTTCTTCAGGAATAATTACCCATTCATCATTACCTAACAAAAATGAAAATATACATTTTTCTTTATTTAAAGTAGCTTCATATTTAATGAAAAAAACGAGAACCTAAAATTTCATGTATTCCAGTATCAAAATTGTTCATTAGCAAAAATGTTAATGTCAAATTTACTACACCCAGTGAAACTGTACAACCAGTTATTCCTTTTATATTAACAATTGGATAGGAATATCGGGGTGAGGACAATAAATAAAACACCAAATATTATTTTAAGACCTTTTGAAGCCTATTTGCTTCTTTCTTAAGGCTGTAAAACTCATAAAACATACAGAAGTTATTATTACAATATGTTCTATAATACAATAACAAAAATATAAAATAAATTGGATTTAACTTTGATTGAATATAAATAATTTCTAACATATTTCATTTAAACGCGTTGCCAATATTGAAGCATTATCGAAGTCAAACTCATGTTTCACGGCAAAGTGGTGGTTAGTTAATGATGTCCGATTATTTTTGTTTGAATTTTTTTCTTTGGAGTCATTTGCGTGTTGTAAGCGATTTTTCAGTAATTGTGTTGTTTTACCAATATATGATTCATTTTATCTTTTAATTTCGAAAATAGGACGTTAACTTACAAGACATTTATATTGACTTTCTTTGAATAGTCATTTCGCCTATTTGCAAATATTCCTTTAAAATGATTTTAACGAAGCACCAGCGTCTAATAGCATTTTTAAAATCATATTATTGAAAGCAACATAAATACAATTGAGAGAATTTATTGACAATATAATTTTAAGAGTTTTAATGTCTTCTGTCCCGAAAAAAACCAATCACCGGAATTTGAGGGGTTGCTATGTTCGGCGCTTATGTTGGTATTATTATTATTATTAACATAATTTATTCATTGACTACTATTTCCATACCTATTATTACGAAAATGACCTCTTTTTGAATAATTCTTACTTTGATAATTATTTTTATTTTGATCATAGTTTCTGTAATTGAAATTATTATTATACTGACTTACATGAAGAACTAGACTCGAGTCTGGTAAAATTTCATCATCTTTAGCACCTTGGATGGCCTCAGACAAAGTTGAATAATCTCATGCTTTTATAATAGTTTTAAGTTTTGTTTGAAATTGTTTAATTTTTTTAATAAGGCAGTAATAGACTTTTCAGTAATAAAGTGATTTCTTAAATCTGTAATTAAGACAGAGTTTGATTCCTACTGTTTATTTACTCTAACTTTTTCACTTTCTGAAAGGCGAGTTTTTAAAACAAAGGTCGTTAATAACTTTTTACTCTTGTTATCTAATAATGAATAGTAAAGCCATTTGATAACGCTATTATTTATTTTTAGGATTTATTATAAACATCCAACATGTTACTTTTTTTAATTTTATTTTACAATTAACTAATTATAATATTTAAGTTTAGAGAAATTAAATATGTATTTTTAATAACACAATAAGCAAAAATATTTAAGTTTACTACACAGTGAGCAAACTTAATTTTAACTTATTAAAATGTCTTTATTATTAACTACTAATTAGCTACTTCATTATATTAGTAATGACGCTATGTATATTTAACTTGGTTCTTTGAAAGTTATAACTGTCTAAATATTTCATAAATCATAAGATATTTTCTTAATTTATTCGTTTGAAAGTTATAGGCGCTCTAAATATTTCATAAATCATAAGGTATTTTCTTAATTTATGTTTATCATTTTATTTATGTGAGACACCAAGAATATCTCTCCAATTTTCATTTAAAATATTAGTAAGACCTCTAAATATTTTTCTTGTTATAAGCTATATCCCAAAGATTAAAAAAGTATGTATATAGATTCAAAAGTTGTGGCAGATGAAAAATATTCATAATTGATAAATTACCCTGTATCCCATTCGCTGGTTGCCTTGGTGGTTCAATTTCTGCTTGACCATGGGTTCCAAAATAGCACAAATCACAAATGCAATCATTTTCTCAATTCAGTGTAATTGGCCTTTTAGGCTAAAATACCTAAAAATTATGTAAATAGTGAATAACACGTAAAATGATCAACTAAGTTATTTATCGTCACTGAAAAATAAAAGTTTTTATACATAAATTATATTTATATAAAAAACTGCAAAAAATGCCTGGTTCCAATATTTATTATATAAGTTCCAAGGTAAATTTTTAAACCATTTTTCCGGATCAGACTAACTCTGTATCACCTAAAGAGAAACAAGATAGAAGTTACGTTACAATTGGCTAACTAGATTGCAAATTTTTTAATTGCACAATTTAAATTTTAGACTCCCCAGATATTGCCGGTTTGACGCCATTTTGTCATCCGCCATCGCTTCTCATGTTCATAAAACTTCCAGTATTTTGGCGAGTCCCAGGTTAATGCTGCAAAAAAGGAAAATATTATGAGTAGAAAATTCGGCTTGTAAAATCAAAAAACTAAAATTTATACATAAATAACATTTATAAACGCAACGGCAAAAATTGTAATTGTAATTCCTATGAATCACCCCCCTATTTCATTATTACTCAAAACAGTTCCTACCACAAATCTTCATTTATGACCAATTTCCATCATAAATTATTCAAAGTTTACGATTGAACTTAATAAACCATCACCTTAATTCCACATTAACCTTCATAAATTGTCTTTTTAAATCATTTTTTTAAGACATACATGAACCACGTACCTCCATCTTTTTCAGCTACCACTTCGCTCAGGTTCCGAAGAAAGATCGGAAGCAATCGGAAGTTACAGCACAACTCAAAACTTGCTCTGATTGGGCAGGTAAATACTGATCTCTTTCTTTTACATTAATCTAGGTATAAGTTTGTCTCTCTTCCGCAAAGATAATGGCAGACGTAGAGGGCGCTAACGGCATTGTTAAGATCTGATACAATGTTGTCCTATCATTTGAATTTGATGAAATCTATCCTTTCTAATTTGGAAAATGTTATTGAGATATTAAAAATAGCATATTACATTACATTAAAGAATGTTATAAAGATTTATTTACAGAAAATTATATTCTCAAAACTCAATAGATAGGCTCTGTGATACAGTCCACTTAAACAGTTAAAAAGAAGAATTGTGACAAACGTTTATCATAACCAGAATGTAAAAAACAAACATTGTAGTAATATTAAATATCATAATAATAAAAATATATGGAATGTAAAACCAAAAATTAATTGAAAAAATAATGAGTCAAAAACAAAAAATGTAAGCACTCAAGTCTTCAACATTTAAAATTTTACCAATTAACTAATCTTAAATTTATTTATTGAAAAATAAAATACTGATATTTTAGATTAGTTTGTGGAGACGTCGAAGGAAAGTTCGAGCAACTTTTCAAGAGAGTAGACAGTATCCTCAAAAAATCTGGACCTTTTGATTGCCTTTTATGTGTTGGAAACTTTTTTGGAATCAACAATAGAGAATTTAGTCCCTATAGACTTGGAGCCAGAACAGGTTGAATTTATAATAGATTCAAAAAGATTTGTGGTTTGTTGGCTGTATCTATACTTGAGTAATTAATTTCTATTTGTAGTTCCAATACCAACATACATATTGGGACCAAATAAAGAAGAAAATGTTAAAGAATATCCAACAGATGAGTCAAATTTTGAAATTTGTCCAAATGTATACTATTTAGGTAAGATTTAAATTACAGTTTACAGTTTAAATAAACAATTAAAATTTTAGGTAAAAGAGGTATATATACTGACAGTAAGGGGCTTAAAATTGCTTATATAAGCGGTATATCGGGAACAAAATCCACAGGTTCATGGTCTTACTCAGATAAAGATATTACAGAATTATGTGATGTATGTGTTAAAGGAAATTCGTCTTTCAGAGGTGTTGATATTTTATTAACATCACAATGGCCTTCAGATATTATCGCTGAAGGCGCAAATGTAAGAAGTACCTAATAATATAATTATAAACAATAAAATAAATTACATACAAACAACAATTATCACGGTTTAAAAGGCCGCTTTTGCCACTTATTAAATATATATATTGTCTTGCATTAATTTGTATTGTATTTTTTTTATTTTAGATTTCTTTAAATGTGAATATGACGAGTTATCTACCTAGTTATTTATGTATGAAACTAAAGCCCCGCTATGTAATAAGCGGTCTTGAAGGGATTTACTACGAAAGGCCCCCTTTTAGATGCCCCAGTCTAGGCGATTATGATTCTACCATGGAATTAGCAACAAGATTTATAGGGCTTTCGAGAGTTGGAAGCCAAAATAAAGGCAAGTGGATATACGCCCTAAGTTTAACTCCCCTGGAAAAAATGACGTTAATAGAACTGATTCAGAGAACTACAGATGAAACTCCTTGTCCATTTAAAATCCACGATTTAGAAAAGAAAAGTAAGTTAACATAAAAATAAAGAATCTTTTACCCCCTCTAATCAATTATTAATTTATATTATTAGTTTTTAGCACTACAAAAAAAACTTCTAGACCCAACCAATATTTCTATGATATGAATGCTTCAATTGAAGATGTTAAGCAAAAGAAAAAAGGGAAGAAACTTAGAATTGAATTTGATCAGAGCAAATGTTGGTTTTGCCTTGCAAGTCCATCTGTCGAGAAACATCTCATTATTGCGGTTGGAGAACAAGTTTACATGGCATTAGCAAAAGGTACAGCATAAATAAATTGATTTCTAATTCTCACATTTATGAAATCTTTCAGGTTGCTTAGTTGAAGAACATTTACTCATTTGTCCTATAGAGCATCACCAAAGTTTGCTCGAATTGGATCCAGACGTTTTGAGTGAAGTAGAAGATTTTAAAGAGTGTATTAGAAAGTTTTATGACAGGGATGGAAGAGTACCAGTTTTTTTCGAAAGAAATTATAAAACTTCCCATGTGCAGTTACAAGTCATACCAATTCCCAAAAAAGCTAATAAAGAATTAAAGGAAATCTTCATTGTAAGCAAAATTATTTAAAACAATTTATTAAGGTATTATAATTATACCACTAATTAAATTTTGTTTTAGAGCGAATCAGAAGCTCAAGGATTCAAACTAGAAGTAATGGAGCCTCACAATCGATTGGATCAGTTGGTACCTCAAGGAGTGCCGTATTTTATGGTGGAACTACCAGGCCGCATTTTGCTATATACCAAACTGCAGGGGTCTGTAGATTTTCCTTTAAATTTCGCTAGAGAAGTGCTAGCTTCTGGGCCCATATTGAATTTGGAAGAAAGAGAAGATTGGAAAAACTGTATTTTAACTAAAAAGGAAGAGGAATATTTAGTAACAAAAATCAGAGGCGCTTTTAAACCATTTGATTTCACGGGTCCAGATTAAATGGTATTAATTTTATAGATGTGTATGTTTGATTAAAACCTGAATTATTTAAATTTCATTAATTTGAAAAATATCTTTCAAATAATTGAAATATTCTGTTTTATATTTATGGGCATAAATGTCTATTTATGATTTGAAAATATTCAAATATTTCAAATTTGGTTTATTTTGTAATGCAATATTTGTTCTATTTAAATAAATTTATAATCATTTAAGAAATTCATTTCTACAAAAGCTGGACAGTATTTTTTGGGCCACATAACCTTTATTAATTTTATGTAAGTGTGAAAAGATTTGGTAGTATTTAGCTATAAAATCTTGTATAAGTTTTGTTTTAAGATTGATGAAGAAAATGTTGATTGCAATATAAAATATTGTCAAGATTGAAATTATGGATAAAAAGAAAGTCGAAATTTGAAGAAATTAGAAAATGGAGAAAGAAAGAGAATAAATAAAAAAACAATAGAAAATGAACCAATAAAAAGGAAAATTAAATTGAAAGATATAATGAAAATGCGTGTACAAAATGTAAATTGAAATGGAAAATGAAATAGAAGATAATAATATTGGCAATAAAATACAAAAAATGAAAAAGAAAGTTGAAGAAATTGATAAAAGATATATAATAATAGATCAGAAATTGATATCAAAAGATAAAAAGAATAGAAAAAATGGGATGAATAATAAAATTATAATTATATTAGAAAAATTAATAGAAATGTATACGAAAATAAGAATATAGCCGAAGAGAAAAATTTAAAACTAAAAAAATTAATCAAGACGTTAAGCCATTACAAGAAGATATGACTGATACAAAAAATGATATAAATTTGAAAATTATGGGAAAACAAATTAAAGAAGGTCTTTGCAAGGAGAAATATTAAATATAGAAACAATTTGAAAATATAGAAGGAAGAAAATAAAAATGAACATTGTAGACAAATATTTAAACAAAAATTTGATAATATACATCTGGAACAACAATAACAACCTATAATTTTGAATCAAGGATTAAATTGGAAGATGATAGATATAAAAAATACATCTAGAAATATTTTTATGGATATTAAATAATAGAGTAGAAATAAAAAATTTTTACGTTATTTGTACAACTAACATCTAGTTCCTTAAACTGGTTGCATACTAAACAAAACTGTTAGCTCATATTCTTCTTTATTTTCAATTTAGGGGTCTCAGCTACTAGGGCTAAAGGATAGTTTTAACTGACAGCCGACATATATTCAGAAATATTACTTGTCTGTCATCCAGCTAAATTTCCTGTGAGTGTTTTGCCTCTCTTGCTATACTCTGTCAAATATTTTTATTTATTTTAAAAACAATTACATTGTAATATTTGAATGGTTCTTCTGACAAGAATGTTTATAGTGGATTTCTATTAGTGAAAAGTGTGTTATAAAATCTTCACCTTTTTTTCCATAAAAATACAGAGCCACGGAATTATCCATGATGAGTAGTCAAATTCAAAAAGTTTTAAAACAAGCTTTGATAACATTTACAAGTGCTCCCGAGGTATTCGCAACTAATTTACAATTACTTTCAACCATATTAGATAAATTGAATGCGGAAGATGTGAAATTGGATATAAAGAAATTTGAAAATAAAGACGGTGCAGGAGAGCCCGCTCCTGCTCCTGTTACCTATATCGATATATACGAAGATTCGACGGTTACATTAGGTATTTTTGTACTAAAACAGAATAAAAAATTGCCTTTACACAATCACCCGGAAATGCACGGACTACTAAAAGTTTTAGCAGGAAAAGTTAAAATAATAAGTTACTCTTTAAATACCCCAAATACATTAGAAGTAGACGCTCAAAGTTGGAAGGACGCATTGCCTCGTACTTCTTTTAAATTTGCTACAAGACGAATAATAACAGCAGAATTAACTGGCGACGATATCATCGATTCTACTAGTAAACCATGTTTATTGGAGCCTAACAAGAAAAACGTTCACGAAATCCACAGTATTGATGGACCTGCTGCTTTTTTAGATATTTTAGCTCCTCCATATATGACTGAGATCCCAAATGCTGGGTTAAGATATTGTACTTATTACAGTATTTTGAGTAATGTATTACCTAATATTTTTCGTTTGCAAGAAACGAGGAATCCCTCTTGGTATTGGACCGATACTTCTCCTTACATGGGTCCCGATCCAACTTTGGAGCTTGAAGTAGATTCACAGAAAAATTGATTAGATAAATTAAGGTTCGTATGAGCCTATTAATTGTGATACTTTTTAATATTAAGCAGCTATCTCGATATTGAATCTATTCTTTCTAAATTCGAATTGTATTGTTATTTTTATTATTTTTTTAATTTTAATCTTACTGCCAATACTAGATATTATGTTACTACTATTTTTTGTGAAAATATTACTGTTCAATAAATCCTAGATAACAACTATTTTCATTATTCTTGTGTTTATATATCGAATTCAAAAATCATTTTGATGAATGAGTATAGAAAAAAGAGTTAGGCCTTTTACCAAAAAGAAAAAGGCAACAAAAGTGCAAAGCGCTTTTTGAATACATTATATTTTATCAAAAAGCATTATTTATATGTACTAATTGGCTATGTAAGCACAAAATGTATCTTTCATTATCTTATTTTTAGTTTAATTATACTTCATAAAGTTACTGAACTTTGAAATATTTCTAATAATTGTGAATTATGTCACTAACATTGTAAGATTTTTGTGTTAGAAGAAAAAGAAGAATTCTGGAGAGGTTATAATTTTAGAAACAAATTAGCATAGTCTTGTTATTACTTTAATTGGTATATTGGTTTTTAAAAGCCATGGCAGACGAGGAATTTGATGAAAATGATGTAGCAGATGATTATGAGGACGATGTAGATGATGACAATATCGAAGAACTAGAGCAGCCGGAAGAAGATGGAGACAACATCGATATCTTGGCGCCAGGACAAGCTGGAGGTGGTGTACCTAAAAGCAAGCGTATAACAACCAAATATATGACAAAATATGAACGAGCTAGAGTACTAGGTAAGTAATAATGATGTAATGTAATTAAAAAGATTTCTTATGTTTTGTTAATTAGGTACTAGAGCTTTACAAATAGCCATGTGCGCCCCCGTTATGGTTGAATTAGATGGAGAAACGGATCCTTTGCAGATTGCTATGAAAGAACTAAAACAGAGGAAAATTCCAATTATCATTAGAAGATATTTACCTGATCATTCCTACGAGGACTGGGGAATAGATGAATTAATTATCATAGATCATTAGTTTTTTAGCAATTTTTTTTATATTTAATTTGTTTTTAGTCTTAAGAAGTGGATAAGAGAATTGTTACTTCTTATGTGATTTTAGATATTTTGGTAATAAATATTAAGAACAATGATTTAAACAGTTTTGCAAAATAAAATATTTATTAAAGAGAACAACAATTTGAAAACGTGTTAAATAAATCAGACTTTTCTTTTTTTCTTTCTGTCAATAGCATTAAGTTCGCTTTGCTGTACTGCTGCTTCCGAATATATTCTCTTAACTTTATCTCTTCTTTCCTGGTCACTAAAAAATTAAAAATAACATTAATTTACCTCGAAGTACAGATACAGTTAAAAAATCATGGGATTAAATCTAATTAAGTACCTCAGTATTTGTTTATTAATTTTAACTCTTCCCAAAAATGCATTATCTCTTCTTATTTCTCTAAGGGCCCCCTTCTTCTCCTTCTTTACTTTGTGTAATAGTTTACTTATTTCGGCCTTTTCTTTTGATTGTACCTTATGTTGCTTAACATCATAGCTAAAAAAGAAAAAAATAGTATATCGAATCTTGATTTTGACTTAGAAATTGCATCAAATAGGAATGTAATTAACTGATACTTACACAACTTGAATCTTTGGTTCATATAATCTCAGAGCTTTAGGTTTAGAAACTTCCGTGACAAGATATTCAAGTTTTCTATTTGTTTTACAATATTTGAGTTCCTCTACTAAACTCTTTAGAGCATTTTGAACTTCATTTGGATAGTTATTTAGAGGAATCATTTCTAAATACTTTAAAACTGTTTCGAAAATTTCTACTTGACTAGACAGAACTTTGTAATGTTCTAAAAATTCTTGCAATATTTTTACAACATTATATAATACTCTAATTTGAAATTCTGGCGTTATTTCATCTTCGCAAAAATCTGTGCTTTCTAATTTTAAGGAATTTAAAGATTCTAAACTGTAATTGTTTATTAATACTAGGAGAGTTGATGTTGATTTGAATGGTGGAGGTATTTTTAAAAGTTTTACGCTTGTTTTTGGTATTGCCATGTGTAATAAACCACTTAAAAAATTGATAACGGCTGGAAGAAATCTTTTAGATAATGCAGAATACTAAAAAATAATAGTTATAAAGTAAATATTGAAAATAATTATTTTAAAAACTTACTTCTAATATTAATGTAGAAATAAAAAGCCCATAAGAAATATCTCTTCTGCATTGTACCTTACATTTTGTCAAAAGTAATTCCATAAAAACATAACATGGAGTAACAATTTGATGTCTTAAATCAGAAGTTGGGAACAATACACTCACCAACTTCAAAAAAATGAGTACTTCCAACCCTGGATATTTCTTGGTCCTCTTTTTGAACTCCTCACATTTTTCTTTGATAACTTCTACTACTGAATTGTGTGCATTTTCATTATTTAATTCAACTAATGAATAAATTTGTGGCACAAGTAGCTGAAATATGTTAAAATGCCTTTTGATGACATCTTCTTCAATGTCGTCTGAAAACAAATCATTTAAGTATTGTAATAAATATGCAAAAAGTAGCCCAAGTTGGCTTTTGTTCTTTTCTGCTAAACTGGGATGGTTACATTTAATTATTCTTTCAATTACAATGTGTTGATGTTTGTCATATTCTTCTAAAGTTTTGAGGAGACTTTCATAAGACTCTGGTAATGTAAATGTAAAAGGTATGTCCAATTTTTCTGTTGATTCTTCAATTTTTGTTGATTCTTCATTTTTGTTTGTAACTTTTTTTAATATAACATTTTCATTATTGTTTAAAGTTTGTTTAGTTACATTTTCGTTATTTACTTGCTCTTCTTTTTCACTCTCACTGTCTGATTCTTTAAGATCTGAAAGATTATCTTCAGAATCTGATTCTAATTCCTCATCTGAGCTTTCTTCTTCTTCTTGCTGTTCCTTTTCCTCTTTATCCTATATACATAATTTTTAAATTAATATGAAAAATATAGTAATTTTATCAAGTCCTTACCTCTTCATTGTCTTCTTCTTCTTGTGAAACCTCCCCATTTGCTTTAATAATTGTCCCATTAATATTAGCTTCAATTTGAAGATTTGATTCTCCTTCTTGATTGTAACTTAGTGTATTTACTTCATCTTCATCATTATCATAAACAAAATCGTCATCTAATTCATCAGCGCTTCTGTGTTTAGGTTTTGGTTTATCATCAGATTCATCTTTATTCATTCTTCTAATTCTCTCTTGTTCTAATTTTTCTAGACTTTCTTTTGCTTCTTTAGCTATTTCTTCCTCGGTTTTTAATCTGTCAGATACTGTTCCTCTTTTTTCAAATTTTAGTTCTCTCATCATTTTGTCATAGTCATCAATTTTTTGAGTTTTCGCTTCTTCTTTGTTTTTTACATCTTTAGTTACGAGTGGTATGAGGTCTTTCCATTCAGAATCCAATTTTTCGGTTAATTCTAAAGTAGCTTCTTTTGCCTGTTGCTTTTCAGCTTTCCTTTTTTTGGATTCCACAATTAATTGATTTATTAAATCTTTATGAGTCATAGCACCTGTAATAGAAGGAAATATGAATTAAAAAATGTTCAAATATTTAAGGAGTATTTTTACAACCTTCTTTTCCTGTATTCCTTAAAATTCCGCCTCCAAAATGAGCTTCTTTGACAAAATTTGTGTCCAAATAGCCCGATTTGTTTTCAGTATCAGAAAAATCCTCATCCTCTGATCTCGGATCATCAAAATTCTCAATTTCGCTCAAAGTTTGTCCTCTGTGAGTTAAAATTTCATCATCTGCAAGATTAAAAATGCTTTTCTTGCTGTGTGATTTTATTTTTAAAGCCGTGAATCGAGCCGTAGCTTTTTCTTCATTGTCCATGTTATTTTTTTCACCTATTCGCCTATCTACAAATTTATTATTTTTGTTTTGTTCTTTATATTCCTTTAGGAGTGTGAATTTTCGTTTTTGGATTGCTTTCGCCCTAGAAATTCCTGGTAGTCCTTTTTCGCTCTTTTGCTTTTTTCCTATAACTTTTAACTTTTCTTTATTCACATGTATTTCGAAGGCGTTCATCTTTTTCGGTTCTTTTTTGAGATGAACGCGGTCGGAGGATCCCCGTTTCTTGTTTTTAGTTTTTGCCATTATTAGTTTTAGTATAATTAGGTATGTAATTCTCACTTTATTCTAATATAAACATAACAGGTCTATAACATAACCTAAAAATATACATGTGAGAAATGTGAGTTTTTAATTTGCAGGCAACACATATTACTAGTTGTTGTTATTAGGGTTGCATGGATACAGTAGCGCTTAAAAACCATAAATTTAAATAATTCTCAAGATTTTTTTATTCTCGAACTGTAAGATCTATCAACTTCACATGACACTTATTAATAAAAAGTTGATGTGTTTTTTTAAATCTTTTAACATTATATTGTTTTCGAGTTTCTGGAGAATCAAATTTTTATTGGTACACTCTGTATATAATATTTAATAGAATAGTTTAAGAACACGGTAACATAATTTTTTGTGTTCATAAATCTACATTCGAATACTGTTTACAGATGTGGGCTCATTAACGGCCAAAGGAAATACAAATTGCTGTAATAAAATTTTTAACAGTTAAAAGTTTTGTCATAGAGATTTCATCACATTTTCCAGCGTTTGGACTTTTTTATAAAAACTTAATGTATATTGCCTACAATTTTTATGGAATTTAAGCAAAGATTATGGGTTTTAAAAATAGATACTCCTTATAAAAATAAGTGAAAATAAACAGATTTTTAATAATAATTTTTAGTGTAAATAAATATATCCAAAGGATTTTAATTAAAAAAATATATTTCTGAAAAAATTTATATGATGTAATAATTTATAGATTTTGGTATATACATTTATAAGCATGATGTAACTAAATAAAAATTTTACCTAATAAAGTTGATATTGATTGATATAAAACCCTTTTCTTTATATTATGGACATAGTTTTGTTTTATTTTCTTGCATAGACTTGCAATATGTTTAATTGTTATAAAATGGCAGATTTAGGTCTTTCTTACTCCATTTTTGTATTATCTTTTGTATTTCCACACACATTGTTAAATACAAACTCACGTTTTTACAAAGCACGTGTGCTTTCTAGATTTGTACAGAGTCTAATTGAAATATGCTCAAATATTAAAACTGTGTAAGCTTTTCATTTGTTAATTGAAACATGAATATAAAAAAATGTATTTAAAAGGAACTATATTAATAATAATAATAACAACATTATTAACATTATTAACATTATTATTATTTATAAGATGAAAGTAAATTATAAAATATTGAAAACATTAAGAATTATTGGCCAAAATGACGTTGTTAATTACTTTAATTGTTAAGAGATTTGGCAATAAAAAGAAAACGCACAAAATTTAGTTTATAAAAACGTAAAATATTAACTTTAATATAGAGAAGGTTCTCCATTAATTTCAAATATGTTATGCAGGATTAAATCAATGAAAACTCTTAAGTTTTTACCAGACACTCTTTAATAAAATTGCCAGCTAGTTTCGACTGTTATCAGTCATCATCAGGTCTACAAAGAGAAGTCATATAAAATAAAAAATATAAGCAAAACATCATAAAACTTGTATATTCCAAATTACATGTTGAAATAGATTACAATAATAAAAACAATTAAATAGCAAACTTAACAGAACAATCGTCATTTAAAATTTTAAAGTAAAACATATCTTGCTAAAATAAAACCAAAGTGAGTCCCCCTATTGCAAATTGCAAAATTAAGTTAGATGATCAACTCAGAATCATCATGAAAGGAAAAGGAAAACAAAAGCCAATAAATGAAAGTTAAACAGAAGTTGGGGAACTGGAACCAGAGGAAACACCAAGATGGGCTACACAACTCATACAACCAATAATAAAGGTAGAGACCTATATGAAAATTACCCTATGCCCAAACAATTGCCTTCCAATAATAAAGGAAGAGACGTGCATGAAGGTAGGGATAATGCTATTCAATGGGATCATTGGGATCAAGGCCCAAAACCATGAGAGACTAAGGAAAACCACCCTCCACCTCAATCTCTTTCAACTTCAAAATCGAGATCTTAAACAAAAAACCGAGTTTATTTTTAAAATTTAGAGTCAAAGTCGATATTTTTAAGTTTTCTGATATAAAATCGAAAGATATTAAAACATCAACTTTAAAATCGAGATTTTGAAGCAACAAACGAAAATTCTATGTCGAGATCGGTTTAAGTAATGAAAACGATACAAAATCAAAGGTTGTTCCAAGTGAAAACTAACAACATTTACGGTTAACTGAAAAACTGTATATAAACATTGTACAATATTGTACAGAACTATTTTTTCGCCATATTTAATAAAATCATTAAAAACTCAGTTTACCATTTACTATTCCCCTTTAACCAATTTAGTTAATAATAACATTTTTGTTGGTATAAAATGTTATTGATAATCTACCACCTCAATAATATTAACTCACCAACTTCAAAAAAATGACTACTTCCAACCCTGGATATTTCTTGGGCCTCTTTTTGAACTCTTCACACTTTTCTTTGATAACTTCTAGTACTGAATTGTGTGCATTTTCATTATTTAATTCAGCCAATGAATAAATTTGTGGCACAAGTAGCTGAAATATTTTAAAATGCCTTTTGATGACACCTTCTTCAATGTCGTCTGAAAACAAATCATTTAAGTATTGTAATAAATATGCAAAAAGTAGCTCAAGTTGGCTTTTGTTCTTTTCTGCTAAACTGGGATGTTACATTTAATTATTCTTTCAATTACAATGTGTTGATGTTTGTCATATTCTTCTAAAGTTTTGAGGAGACTTTCATAAGACTCTGGTAATGTAAATGTAAAAGGTATGTCCAATTTTTCTGTTGATTCTTCAATTTTTGTTGATTCTTCATTTTTGTTTGTAACTTTTTTTAATATAACATTTTCATTATTGTTTAAAGGTTGTTTAGTTACATTTTCGTTATCTACTTGCTCTTCTTTTTCACTCTCACTGTCTAATTCTTTAAGATCTGAAAGATTATCTTCAGAATCTGTTTCTAATTCGTCATCTGAGCTTTCTTCTTCTTCTTCTTCTTCTTCTTGCTGTTCCTTTTCCTCTTTATCCTATATACATAATTTTTAAATTAATATAAAAAATATAGTAATTTTATCAAGTCCTTACCTCTTCATTGTCTTCTTCTTCTGAAACCTCACCATACAATATTGTACAGAACTATTTTTTCGCAATGTTTAATAAATTCATTAACAACTCAGTTTACCATTTAATATTCCCCTTTAACCAATTTAGCAAATATAACATATAGTTAATAATAATAACATTTTTGTCTGTATAAAATGCTATTAATAATCTACCACCTCGATAATATTAACCCCACGATCCTGTATACGCAGTTACATATTTTTTTTTCCCATTTTGTGGCACGTCGTCGTAATGTGCGATGACACTTGCGTAGACATAGACAACGATTCCGTTCAATGAATATTCGATTGGTTCAATCACGGTTCGCTCGAAGAACTCATACGCGAAACATTAAAATGGATGTGGCGAGGTGCAACCCATCATCTGGACGATGAACTTCATCCGAGAAAACAACCGAAACCAACACCGAACGATAATCATCGGAAAAAGTTTGCCAGTATTTTTCCTTTCTATTTTCTTCGATGGGTAATAGTTAATATCGATAATATTTATTTTGCAAACCACATCTGTTCTAGGAACTTGACAGCAAAGTACGAGGGATAAAAATGGAACGTCAAAATACCAACACTTTGAGTAAACTAACATTTTACTTTTCAAGAATTATAAATAAATATTGTAATGATCCCATATTTGGGTTGAATTCGAATAAAAATGTATGCAGCCAAATTCAAACTGAATATATATTATTATATTATATAAACCCAGCTGCTTCGTTGATTTGATTCAAAATAAAAGGAAAATGTAAACGGAACATATATAGTCTGTTATTAACTGTCATTTGTTTATTCTTAATGTCCTAGCATACTCCAAAAAAGTTCCAAACTGATAAACCATACCATAAACTGTCCCAATCAATCAATCCCTGGTAAGTTAAGTTATCTCCAATCTGGGAAAAACACTTATAAAAGCTTAGATTGTCTATAATTTCAATAATTACTTTAAAATGAATCAAATTTGATCGCTTGTCCTGTTTTTGGAAACGTAAGACCCAATTTTCATGTAATCTAATAACTTTTGACATTTTGACAATCACTAAATTCATTTCTATTCTAGATTTATGAAGCTTTTTATTTACTATAGCAACATGCTTGCTTCTCCAATTCAACTGCTTTTTTACCAACTTTTGAAGGTCTATTTATACTTTTACTATTCGTTGCATTATAAATTAACAAAATGTTAAAATTTTCTAAAAATTGTTATGTTTCAAAATAAAATATTCTATTACAATCATTTTTTATTCTTTTTTACTGCTACCATTTGTAAATCTGAACTTTTTCCTTTCTTCCTTAGCCAATAAAATTTGTTACAATAATGTTTTGTCCTTATTTTCCTGTTTTAGAATCTCTACAATTTTTTAGTTTTATACCAAAATTATGAGAAATCATATAACATTCTTACAATATATACAATTTAACTAATTTGTAATAAATATTATTTTAAACATTTACCTCTATTAAACTAATTCATCTCATATCATATCTGATACTTTTTCAAAATAGCTAAATTTTTTTCATAACACCAGATATATTATAGATTTCGGAAAATTCATAAAATTTTTCATGGAGTCTCTGGTCAGGAAAATATTTTATATAATATTTAAATAATATCCACACAAATTTTAATATCTCAGACAATATATTTTATAATAAGTTTTTCAAAAGAAATTCTGTATAATTAATAACGTTAATATTTTATTAACAAATCAATTTTAGCGTTGTATTCTCCAAATTCCTTAGTTCCTTAGATTCAGGTTTATTAATAGTGCTCTAGGAAATCCCATTACAATATAAAAACTTATCTTGGATTTCCACGGTATTCCAAAGCTTTTTTAATAATTATGATGTAACTTTAATTTCACTAATCGCATTGTCAAACAGTGACAACTCCTTCTGATTGGCATCTTTTCTTTTCTATTCTCACCTACAATTTTATTGCTTTCCATTGCCCTAATTATCTTTCCTGTTGCTTTGGTTCAATAATTGCTTTATCTTTTCCATTATCCTGATGCCCAGGTCTTCCATTTGGCTCATTTTCAAAATTAATACTCAAAGAGAAGGCTCTTAACACAACAATGGACTTGTAGGAAACTCATGTCATTGTCTTGAATAATAACCTTTTTTAGGATTTTTTTATGCAGAAGGTTAAATAAACCCGCGAGAATGCAAAATAGCATTTACTACACAAAATTATTATCAAATCCCAATAAATTTATGAGTATGTAAGAGTTCAGTAAGTGACGAGAAGTTCGACAATTTATTTAAGATAAAGAAAGTGCTCAACAAATATATAAGAATGATACAAAAAGAGTTATTGCCAAGGGATGCTCTTAAGGGGACTCATGGACATTTCTGCATTTCTTGTTAATTTTTAGTAAATAACCAACAAAATTACTGTACTTTAATTTTAATGCCATGTTAGTTTCGAAAGATGAATTAACTGTGTTAGTTTGAAGAATGAACTAACTGTAAGATTGAAATGTCTTTACCTTACTCATCTTTTAGTAGAAAAAATTGATAAACATTTTAGTTTTATTTATATTTAATAAATATTTTATTATTTCACTCTTTATCCAGGCTTAGAAGTGTTATGAAAACATTTGTTTCAAATAACGATTTCCTATGTTGATTTTCTTCCTTTTACGTTCTAGTCTACTCAGAATTATAGATTATGCTTTTCCAAATTTATTATTTCCTCTGTAATAAACTTTTAACGAAGAATGAACTGATTCAATGTTCTGTGTGTGAAAAAAATAAGGATGACATTGGGAATTAATTGCCACATTCGTATCCGAGCTAATTGACAATTTATTCTAGAAAAACCTTCTCTTAGAGGAAAACTGTCTGCCTACACGGATTCACCAGAAATTCAGTTTGCGGAGGATCGCTGAAATTGATCATTTATTCATATTAACTGTCCCGAACATGTATTATACATCCATTGATGACGCATAAGGAGAAATAATAGAAAACATAAAGTTTTTAGATAATATTGTGACGACATCAACACTGAAATCGGACCGTTATTATGTAGATAAATTGACGTCAGGCAACTCCCTAATATTATTTTAAATAAAACTAAATAAACATCGACTATGTAATCAGAATTTCATTCAGATGGGGAAAATTTAAAATTCATTGTTTTGCTCATAACACATTTGAAATCAAATGTATAAAAAAGAAGAAATTCTAGGTAGGCTTCTTCAATAAAAGAAATCTATTAAAAAGATGAAAATACAGGATTAGATAATATAGAAATTAGAGATTATTTAAATCAAAATTTGAATTAAAAAGGAAAAAAATTTAATTTTTGTTCAACCAATGTTTTCACAATTTGCTTTATGATATTAATGTTATTTTCCCTTAGATTTCGGCTTATTACAATCATGTTCTTCTTTTTTTTTCTAAAACAATTGTGAAATTTAAACTCAATTTCCTTTTACTACGTGTGAGAATGATGAAATAAAATTTATGTGAACCTCGACCATATAAGTTTTACATTTACTTTATTTAATTAGTTTAGTGACGGAATGCTGAGCTATTGTTTGTTTTTTTTAATTTATTTATCTCAATATATTTGTATTTCAAAAAGATTCAAATCCTTACAACCTTCTCTGTAAACTGAATAACTTGTAGCTCCTGTATTTGTAAGCTAGGATAAATTTTTATGACTTTTAAGAATTTGTTAGACAAATCCTTGTTTATCCTTATAATAATTTTTATTCATCCTGCTATGTAACTGTAATAAAAAAATCAGAAAAATATATTTACAAAATTTAAATTAAAGATTAGGAGACTTCATTCTACATATTGTTGTTGGGCCGTTTTATTACTAAAAGCAATATCATGGTATATTTTGATAATGCATAGTTCAAATCCTCAACAAAATAAACTTTTATGATTAGTTTTTTGAAAACATAGTATTAAAAATACAATTCATTATAAAAGCCAAATATTTTCTTAAATAAATTTTCAAAATAACATAAAACTAGAATAGAAATACAAATAGTATTGTCTGTTTTTGATTTATATTGAAACTTTTAGCAAATAAAATGAAATGAAAATATTTATTTAGATATATCTAAAATAGTAGAGAAAAACTTTAAGTGCAATATATTTATACTTCAAACTATTCATTTTTTAATTCAATAATAAGGTTAAAAAAGAAACACTATACCACTAGGTTCTGTACCATATAGTTTTCGAATTAGACGTTTCTTCATGTCGTTAATTCCACCATCAGATTTTTTTTATACGATAAAATTAACTGCTACCTTGTTTTGAGAAAATCCATTTTATTTGTTAAAAACAGGTTTAAAAATGGAGTGTACTCTTTAAAATTATATTATTCAAATATCTATGACACGAAAAAAATTAGTTAGCGCTAAAAAACCTAAACTAGTCAACCACATATCTCGCTATATTAACATAGAAACATTGACTCAATCATAAACTCTTGGCAGAAAAACATCTTTCATCACTTTCATCAGCTTTGAACCGAATTGTATCAAAAATTTTTGTTCTGAATTGTGAGTGAGTTTTCCTTATACCAACGCCATTTCGTGAAAAGCCCATTGAGTTAAGCCATAGAATTTCGAATTTTTCTTATAATGACAGTAGGAAAAAATTTAATAGACGCCTAAAGTGAACTAAAATTATAGGATAACTTTAAAATAGTTGTGCACTAAAATGAGCTTGGCCGGCCTCGGTGGTCTTAATTCGTTGAAGGCCACAGCTTCAGACGTTTAATTGGGACTTCCAGGTTCGAATCCTGGACAACAAGGACGTGGTTGTGAATGTCCCTGATATGTATAAATAAAACCAATTTACTTTCAGATTTTACATATACCGCAAACGAATTGTATAATTTTAAGATAATTTTCACAATAATAATGTTAATGTCTCAACTTTTGTATTACTGGTTTTAGAACTCTTGAATTATTAACGAATTTTTTGGTTCTTTATAAATTTGAATATTATCCCTCGGTTTGGAGAATTTACGACGGGGTGACAATTTTGGCCGAATGCTTTTTTTTATAAGAAGAAAAAACCCAAAAAACCTTCACCTCTCGTTAAGCTTTCACCAAAATTGTTTTTACATAAATTACAATCACAAACTAATCTCTGCAGTTGTTTGAAGCATCAACTTACATTCCGTTAATATATCCTTTAAAATAAAACATTTGTTACTTAACTTTCAAAATTGTCTGTAGCTTTTTGCGGAAGATTTCTTGTATAAAAAGTCTAAGGAAAACTTTTTGTATTATTGAATTAGTAAATTTGAGAACCAATGTTAGTAAATATAAAATAAATTATATTTATTTGAATGTCAACAGTATTCTAAAGTTATTTTTTCAATATTTTTATCTAACCAGGTTTCGCTAACCCACATTTTCTATGTAAATCCTTGGAGACAACTAAAAAAAAAATTCTGAGTTTTGAAATTCCTAAAGTTTTCATCTCACTAACTTTTATTCTTCTTCTTTATTGCTTGTTTAATTTCCATATTTCTAAGCTATCTGTCAATTTGTCTTATTAAAACAACAGCAATTTTGAATAATGAGACTTAGATGTAATTTAAATTAATATATAAAGAGAAATCCGAAAATATTGATATTTGGCTAGATAGACCATCAGCAATAATATTGTCTCAACTTTTATTGTTGGTGATATAAAATGAATCAAACAGTAAAATTTTCTTTGTTGTATTTATTAGAACGCCATGTTTTTCATCAAAATTGCGTTTGCAAAGATATTTTTATTAAAGTTTTGAACTCTTCTGTTGTATAAGTTCTAAGTTGTTAATCCTCGTAAGGGTCAAGATTTACTTTGAACCGTAACGTAAGAGTCGTTATCTATTGTTTGTTTCGTCGAAATCTTCTGGGAAATATTTTTAACGGAAATATAATTGCAATTCATTCAGAAATAAATAACACTTTACTTATGATTGATTTTATCCGCTTTCCTCACTTCGATATTGTTTTTCTCGAGAAAATAATAAACAAATATTCGAAAGAATACTTCGCGGCATTCCCAAAATATCTCACCCAAGATCCACGGCTCCGAATTTCTTGTTTCACACACTTTTGTTCTCTTTATTAATAAATCTAGCAAATTCGTAAAATTAGATGATTCTTTGTTCATTTCTACGAATCAATACAGTTAGGTAATAAGTAAATAAATAGGATTTTTTTTTTCTAAAAAATATCTGATAACGAACTGAAATATATATCTCGTATATATTTTCTTTTAGCTATTCAATCAACCGGAAAAGAGATCGACCGTGGAAACCTCCTGCCGAATTTTTCTCGGTATTTATTTGTTCAAACGATTTCAAGTTCATTTACCTTGACCGGGTGAACGTTTGTTACATTTTACCCGATTTCGGAATGTTTTGAAAATATATTTTTCCATGTTTGAATACAGTTAATTGGGGCCAATGACACGATTCGCAAGGTCAAATTATAATTTAGGGATATGCGAAATATGGGAACGAATACTTGGTCATTAGGTAATGATGTTTACCTAACACGTGTTTTCCTAAAACGGCTTCCCGATGTTATTATACAGGATGAATGAAAACGGTGGGGATTCAAATGTGTTTGTTGAAATGAACTGCTTCAGATTATGGTTTGGCAATAATTCTAGGTACGTAAGATTTTATTTGCTAGTTGTAATAACGTAGATTTGAAAAGAACTGGACACTATAGGGGTTTAAAGATTACCCTTTTTCAGCTAGAGTTTAATTTTAATTTCTTCTTCTTTTAAGGTACCAAAAAAGGAACAAATGAACTCCAAACCTTAATTCCCAACCAACTTTCATTTCGTTAAAGATTAATTAAAATATCTTGTTTTTCAAGAGCTTCGAGGGATGCTAACTCTTGGAATTATGAAAATAAATAGAAAAAACCAAGGTTAGTTTTAATGGTTTTTTATCTCTAGTCACTAACACGAATGACAAATCAAAATAAAAAGAATATTTATATTACTAACTTTAATTTTCCTCTTATCTTTATCTTTATCCACTCACAGTAGATGGCCGAAGCAAATTTCCAACTGGACTTAAATTTAAAAATTTTTTTTACTGTCGCGGTTCTCGAGTTCAGTTGAGTTTTTTCTTTTCGGCGGCCCCATAACGACTGACTATATTTTTTTCAATTCCCATATTGACATTCTTGAAAAGCCTCTCCCTAACGGTTTCTATAATGTTCTATGACCTTAGTGGGAATTAAATCAAAATGAAAATAAAAATAGTACTTGGATCCTAGTGCCTGATATTTTGATGTATCAGTAAATTTACTTTAAAACTAGGTACTGTAAAGATATTTTTTAAGTATTTAGCAGTGGTATATTTTTTATTTTGCACGAATATAAAACAATTGTGAAATTTAAACTCAATTTTCTTTTAGTACGTATAGAAATCATGAAATAATATTTTTATGAACCTTTATAGTTTTTTGGCTTCCTTTCATATTATTATTATTCGAGTTTATTTCTCTTTTTTGTACCTTTTTGTCTTTTTACACCTCATTTCCCCTATATATTGAAGTATTGTGCTGGATGTGTTAAGTTGTACAGTTTTCTAACCCATTTTCTCCATCTAGTTGTTGTTTTGATTGTTTATTTTTCAGAAATTTGTCATAGTTTGTGGTTTAATATTTTTCTGTTCTCTTTAACTTAAATCTCTACTTTCAACTCGATATTCTAATGATTTTCGATTTTAAGGCAATAAATTTAGTATTTTTTTCAAGATTGGATTTTATTGCCTAGATTTTAATTAATTTTAGCTATAAAGAGGGAAATTTTAATAAATCCCAACTTTAAACCAAACATTTTAAAAAAATCTCGTGTTCTACTTCAAAGTCTTGACTTTTAGAATGAATCTCGACATTAAGGTCGAAATATAAGAATTGGTTTTAAAAGAAGAAATCTCAAAAAATACTCGATTTTCATATCGAAATTTTAATTCAACCCAACTTTAAAGAGCCAAATTTTAATGAAATAGTTTGCGAAGAAAATATTGCATTCCAAAAATTAACACAGACGTAAATCGTTGAGGTATCAAGGAAAAAACGTATTGAAAATTTCGCAAAAAAAACAACATATTGCCTCAAAATTGATACATCCAAAACAGCCGGCTCAAATCCTTTGATGTTGACAATTTGATCCTGCTGACCTAGGACTATTTAAATTGGTGTTCTCAATTGCCAAAGAAAACAATTCGAAAACATACACCGATCTTTTGCTTAATAAGTATTGCAAAAGATCCACGATTGTCATTTATAAAAAATTTTAAAATAAATCAAACATTTTTCATATTTATATTTCTAATAAATATAAAAAGATATTTATCTAAATTGACAATCTTGACAATGCTAAAGAGTCGCAGTCTTGGTCGAGAAAATATAATTTAAAAAGCTTTGTAATACTGTGGAAGATAACTACAATTTATCTGCACGTTTTAATCTTGACGAAGTGTCTGCTACAATGTTTTCTTTTCCTGTAATGTTGATGTTTTTTCTTTTGTTGCTGCCACTAATTCTCTATTTTTTATTTTTGTATATTTCATATTGTTTTTGAATTATATTTTCTCTTGACAATGCTAAATAGGCGAAACCTTGGCTGAGAAAATATAATTTAAAACCTTTGTAATACTCTGGAAGTTCAATTTACCTTTAATATTTATATTAAAAAAAGATCACGTTTTAATCCAGACGAAGTGTCTGCAACAATGTTTTCCATTCCTGTAATGTTGATGTTTTTTCTTTTGTTGCTGCCACTAATTCTCTATTTTTTATTTTTGTATATTTCATATTGTTTTTGAATTATATTTTCTCTTGACAATGCTAAATCGGCGAAACCTTGGCTGAGAAAATATAATTTAAAAACCTTTGTAATACTCTGGAAGTTCAATTTACCTTTAATATTTATATTAAAAAAAGATCACGTTTTAATCCAGACGAAGTGTCTGCAACAATGTTTTCCATTCCTGTAATGTTGATGTTTTCTGTTGATGCTGCCACTAATTCTCTATTTTTTTATTTTTGTATATTTGATATTGTTTTGGTGTTTTTTAAGTAGTTTCTGCCTTCTATTTTCTTGTTTTTAACTTTCATAATTTTATTGGTAAAAAAGCTAAATTTATCATTAAATATTCTTATTGAGTTAATTGTTTCAACCCTTGCTTTTTGGAAATTATCCATGTATTTCAAAGCTTTTTAAATTATATTTTCTCTTGACAATGCTAAATAGTCGAAACCTTGGCCGAGAAAATATAATTTAACCAGCTTTGTAAGTACTGTCGAAATTCAAGATAAGTACAATTTATCTTTTCATATTTATTATTAAATTCCACAAAGTAAGAGTCGAAGAAATACATTTAATTTATATTTCTGTTTATTGAATTTGATTTTTGTAAAATTGTATCTGAAAGAAAAAATATTTCCAACTATTACATAACAAACAATATTGGAAATCATCTTGAGATGAAAATTTCTTTAATCCCAGTTTTCAAGGTAAAATTTTCAGTCGTATCAAATTGTTTATCGGAGCTGTAAATTGGTTATATCGGAAGGTTTAAATTAATATTGAGATAAGAAATCCTTTAAGATTGTGTAACAAAGGTGGAAGAACACGTGCCAAACGTAGGCAGGTAAATTTACACGTTCCTGCATTTTCCTCGGTTGATGTCGGTTTCACCTCAAGTTATTTTAATGCATTTCGGTTTACAGGTGTAGATGTAATAAATAAAGTAACTAACTCTGTAAATATTAATTTTTCATCCTTATTTCAAAGTTAAAAATCGGTCTAATTCAAAAAATAATTTTTTTAGCATTGTATAAATAACAACCTATAATGCAAAATGTTTATAATCTATAGTTATTTTAAGTAGAAACATGTTTTATTATTTTTTTCTCTCTTTGGAATGAGAATAATCAATATTTTTTCATCCTTCGTTTGAAATTTAGGAAATAGCAACTGTCGATTTTTTTGAAAGCCGAGAAGACTGCGAGTTTTTTGGCAGTTTAATAATTGAGCATGATTTTCATTGATAAAACGTAACATTTCATTAAATAAAAATAGTTTCAATTCAAAATTGTACACTGAAAATATTGTTTTAATTTACTTTTAAATAAAGTGCGAGAAAAATAAAGTTCTTCTTGACATTTAATGACAATTACACACTTAAAATAATTAAATTAAATTAAATTAAATTGTTCAAAACCAATAATAAGAATTTTCTGTCGTTTCTAGGTCTGTATTTATTGATTTACATTTTTTTGTTTAAATATAAAAATCACTTTGTAGAAATATTACGATTGAAAGAATTTGACTTTGAAAAGGTCAATACATAAGAACTATTATATGAACGAATTATTGATTTTGTGATTTTATAAATATAAATAAATTTTATTTGTCATTAACAAAATATAAAACGTAATATTTTACAACATAATTCCGATTATAATATGTACTATTTTCATCAGAACTCGCACTAAAATAAATATCTCTTTTCAGCTCATTTGGTATTAAAGGTAATATAATCACTTTCACAATGTCAAGACTATCGTGTATCAATTCCGCTTTATACAATTTTGGAGTTTTCCTCAACTCTGACAGACACGTGGAGACAAAAGTAACGTTGCATCGGGATAATGGGATAATTTATCCTACGGAATTGTAAACTTATCTAATTTCAATGAGCGAACCTTAGATAATTTCCAGGAATCAGAGCAGAATTGCAGGATTGTATATTAGAAGGAAAAATGTTCAAATTTAAAATGTAGATTTATTTTATAAATTCATACAGGTTCATATTATCAAAAGTATTGGCAACATACCGACATCTAGCGGCGAAATCACAAATTTAAGGTTTTGGCAACTTCGCACTCAGCCAGATCATCAGATTAACGATTTGTGATTGATCAAGCGAAAAATTCGACAAAAACGTCGGGAAAAGAAGATCGTGTGGTTTGGTAAAATATTAACACTTTTATTCAGCTATTTATTAACTTATTGATTAAACTTATTCTTTAAACTTCCGACCAAAAACTAACTTAAAGCAAATAATGTCTTAAAAATTTGGTATATTACATCAAACAAGCATATTTTAATATAGTAACAGTTGATAATTTTAAAAATGTAAATGTAATAACCAGGAAAAAATAAAACTTGTTATTTGGAAAACAGTTGAAACAGTTCAAAATAACCCGTGTTTAAAGTTGTGGTTTTCTTAAATCACTTATTTATGAATCAAAATTTTACAAAACCTAATTAATTAATGAAAATTTTCAAAAATAATCACATCACACGTTTGATTTAATTTAAAAACAAATCCACCCTGAGATTCTACCAAATTTATTATTTATTTTATTAAGTCATGGTTAGTTATTAATTTAATTTATTGTTAAATTGTTTAAATGGAAATACGGATTCTCTGTAATTTCTAAACAAAAATCACTGTGTAAAACTATTTGGAAAAAATCATAATGAGTAAGAAGAGTAATAAGAGTAATAAGTAAGAAGAGTAACAAAAGGTTACGTGGAGGTGCGTACACACTATGTGAAGAATGAAAAACTAAATTTTGTATTTTAAAGTGTGTAAAAAATTCTTTATTAGAAGATATGTGTAGGAAGAAATATATAAATTTCTTTAGTCAAGAAAATGTCAAGCGCTTTCGGCAATGCAATGCCATCATCAGGACAAAAAAAAAGGCCAAAAAACTAGTAGAGGGTAGTAAAGTTGGTTATAAATATCTTTAAAGGACATTTACGCCGATACAAAACATCTTGATTAACTTATTTATAAAAAACGACATCAATATAGTAAAAAGTAACATTTTAACATTTTAAGATTTTGGTCATTGGGCCAAGCCTGTTAGTTGTCTTAATAAGACACAACAAGTGTTTTAAAAACATGAAAATACGTAGAATTAGAAAAGTTTAAAATAAAAACTTTTTTTCTCAAACCATGAAGTTTTTGACAAAGTTATAAACTAGAGTTATGAATGTCTCATAAATTGTTCTTCCTTCTCATTATCCTGGCCTCTTACCTTTTTCTCACTCAAAATTAACCTTACTCTAGTTTATAACTTTGTCAAAAACTTCATGGTTTGAGAAAAAAAGTTTTTATTTTAAACTTTTCTAATTCTACGTATTTTCATGTTTTTAAAACACTTGTTGTGTCTTATTAAGACAACTAACAGGCTTGGCCCAATGACCAAAATCTTAAAATGTTAAAATGTTACTTTTTACTATATTGATGTCGTTTTTTATAAATAAGTTAATCAAGATGTTTTGTATCGGCGTAAATGTCCTTTAAAGATATTTATAACCAACTTTACTACCCTCTACTAGTTTTTTGGCCTTTTTTGTAAGTATTTTTATTCGCTTAATGTACTATTCTTTACCAATAATTTTAAAAAATCTTTTCAGTTTGTCCTGATGATGGCATTGCATTGCCGAAAGCGCTTGACATTTTCTTGACTAAAGAAATTTATATATTTCTTCCTACACATATCTTCTAATAAAGAATTTTTTACACACTTTAAAATACAAAATTTAGTTTTTCATTCTTCACATAGTGTGTACGCACCTCCACGTAACCTTTTGTTACTCTTCTATTTCAATCAGTATCAGTATGGATCACAAGGTGCTACCTTACCTTAGACTAGCAGAAAAGAGGGAATTACTTAAACTAGACATATGGTTCATCCATCAATGCAAGAAACTCAACATTACCCCGACATTCGCCAGTTGTAAACTACCGAAGAACATTCCAATCAAGTATACATCATACATCGAAAAGAAAATCATGAATTCAGAAATTTGTAAACATTATTCTAAGCTCAATACCTTAAACATAGAACTTAAGCTCCTTTATGATAAACTTGTAAGAGTGATTCCTTACCACACACTTCAAGTTTTCTTAAACGACATTCAAGATAAAGTAAGTTTTTCTAAACATTCCAAATTTAAAAAACTCAATAATAAATTAAACCTTTTGCTCAGAAAGAATAAAAATTTCCACAAAAAACCTCTTACTAACTATCCTCAAAAATTTTCTAATCACAAATTTCATGACAGAGTTAAAAACCTCACTGATGTTTTCTTTGACAAAAATGAACTACACTTTTTATCCTTAGGTCTTAAATTTTCAATAAATCCTAACCTAAATAATAAAAAACTGATTGAAGAATTTTCCATCGATATAGACTTCATCATCAATCATTTTTCTAATGACCCTGATTTAGTTAATTCTTTCAAATCTCAATGCTTAAATATTCTTAATAAACATCTCTCTTCAAGACACCCAACTAACAACAATTCCCAGGCTTTAAAACACTTAACATTAATTAAAAGTATCAAACAAAAAATAATTACCTACAACTTGATTCTAACTAAAGCTGATAAAGGTAACTGTCTAGTCATCATGTATAAGGATGATTATATTCAAAATACTGAAGACTTTTTAAAAAATAATGACTTTAAACTACTTTCTTCCAACCCCTTCAATAAATACAATAAAGATTTGAAATCTTCCATTCTTAAATTCAAAAATTTCTTCATCAATCTCAACCTCTATCCTAACTTTTTTCTTTTAAAAAACCCCTTTATCCCTCGCCTTTATGGCTTACCAAAAATTCATAAACCTAATTTTCCCATGAGACCAGTCGTTAGTTTCTTCAATTCTCCTGCTTCTTCCCTCGCTAAATTTTTAAATAATTTTTTAAACCAACTACTTAATTACAAACCAAAATTCACGGTCGTTAACTCCTTAGACCTCATTAACAAGACTAAAAATTTAGTTTTTCCTAATAATATAAAATTAGTTTCTTTCGACATTTGTAACCTTTACACTAACGTACCAAAAAATGAAACTCTCCCTATAGTTAAAAACCTTTTATTAAAAAACAATATTAATCTTGATACAATAACATTCACCCTTGAACTCCTCAAAATCTGTCTCGATCAAGATTTTTTCCTTTTTAATAATAAATTTTACCAGCAACCTCATGGCCTAAGTATGGGTAATCCTCTTAGTTGCCTTTTGGCAGATCTCTTCCTAGATCATCTTGAACAGGAAAAAATTTTAATTCCTACTAATAATCAATTCATTTTAAATTGGCACAGATATGTTGATGACATTTTTGTTATCTTCAAAGGTAACTCGACAGATTTAAATAATTTTCTCCTTTTTCTGAACAACATTCACCCTAACATTTCCTTCACTGTTGAAATGGAATTGAATGCCTCGATTAATTTTCTTGATCTGTCTATCACATTTTCTAATAATCAACTTTCTTTTGACATATATAGGAAACCCACCCAAACAGATCATCTTATCAATTTCCATTCCAACCACTCTTTCCAACATAAAATGTCCTCTATTTACTGCTATGTCCACCGACTTCTTAATGTTCCTCTTTCCTCAAGCAATTTTTCCAAAGAAGTTAATGTTTTAAAACAGTTAGCTGTCAATAACAATTTCCAGCCAAATATCATTGATAAAGTTCTCTATAAATTGAAATTAAAACGTAACATACAACAAGCCTATAATGCTAATTCTACCCTCCCAACTAATTTTAAATATTTTTCATTACCTTACCTTGGAAAAATTTCCCACGATATTGCCAAAATCTTCCGAAACTTAGATAACATCAAGATCTCTTTCAGGAATAATCTTTCTATCCAATCTATACTTAGTCACACCAAAGACCCTCTTCCCATCCTAGAAAAAAGTGGTATTTATAAACTTTCTTGTTCAGATTGTAACTCAACTTACATTGGAAAAACTGTTCGAAAACTTGACATTCGCATCAAAGAACACATCAGATACCCCGACAAGTCTACCTTTGGACACCATTTAAAATTCAACAATCATAATTTCAACCCTTCTGAAAACGTTATAATTTTACACAACATCTTCAACTGTAATTTTAAACTTGATCTTCTCGAAGATCTCGAAATCCTTCGTGAATTAAACAATCCTTCCTCCTCCTGCTTAAACACCCAAATCCACTTAAATATTAACAAATTTAATCCATTATTTAAAAGTTTATAAGTGTGTGGTAATGAACCACTTCGTTTGCCCCCCTGTTTTCAACACTCATTTTAAATAACTAACTACCGGTCAACACACTCTTCTTTCCTACCCCCTCCCTCATTTTATGAATGTCTCATAAATTGTTCTTCCTTCTCATTATCCTGGCCTCTTACCTTTTTCTCACTCAAAATTAACCTTACTCTAGTTTATAACTTTGTCAAAAACTTCATGGTTTGAGAAAAAAAGTTTTTATTTTAAACTTTTCTAATTCTACGTATTTTCATGTTTTTAAAACACTTGTTGTGTCTTATTAAGACAACTAACAGGCTTGGCCCAATGACCAAAATCTTAAAATGTTAAAATGTTACTTTTTACTATATTGATGTCGTTTTTTATAAATAAGTTAATCAAGATGTTTTGTATCGGCGTAAATGTCCTTTAAAGATATTTATAACCAACTTTACTACCCTCTACTAGTTTTTTGGCCTTTTTTGTAAGTATTTTTATTCGCTTAATGTACTATTCTTTACCAATAATTTTAAAAAATCTTTTCAGTTTGTCCTGATGATGGCATTGCATTGCCGAAAGCGCTTGACATTTTCTTGACTAAAGAAATTTATATATTTCTTCCTACACATATCTTCTAATAAAGAATTTTTTACACACTTTAAAATACAAAATTTAGTTTTTCATTCTTCACATAGTGTGTACGCACCTCCACGTAACCTTTTGTTACTCTTCTATTTCAAAAATCATAATGTTTATGGTACCAGCTGGATAGATAACCTTCCTGTTCTCCTCATTTTAGTCCAGTTGACTATTTTATTTGGGGACGATTGAAAGAATTGATATATTTTGAAAAGATCAATATTCAAAAGAACTGGATTTTATGATTTTTTATAACTGACTCTATTATAGATCGAAAATCAGTAAATTATCATTTCAATTTGAAAATTTATTCTAGTATTTAGTAAATTCCGTTTTTATCTTTGAAATTTGACTTTGTAAAAATATATTTTATTGAATTCTGCTTTTACGTTTCTCTATTTACTTTTATTCATTGTAAATTGCATGTAAAACAATTTAAAATGTAAATATAGATACGTTGATGATGTTTTGGTTGATTTTACAGGTAGTAACAGATAATTGGATATTTTCTTTAATTTTACTAATAATTTACCTCCAAAATGTTCTGGAAATTTAGATAAGTAAAATTTGTCTTTTTATATTTATCATGGATAAATCCCACTAAGTAAGATTTGAAACAATTAACTCAATAAGGATGTTTAATGATAAATTTAATTCTAGCCAGCAATAAAATTAAGAAAGCTAAAAAGAAAAAAATAGAATGCAAAAAGTACTTAAAAAAATACCCCAAAACAATATCAAATATACAAAAATAAAAAAATAGAGAATTAGTGGCAGCAACAAAAGAAAACATCAACATAACGGGAAAGGAAAACATTGTAGCAGACACTTCGTCTGGATTAAAACGTGATCTTTTTTAATATAAATATTAAAGGTAAATTGTACTTATCTTGAACTTCCAGAGTATTACAAAGCTTTTTAAATTATATTTTCTCGGCCAAGGTTTCGCCTATTTAGCATTGTCAAGAGAAAATATAATTTAAAAAGCTTTAAAATACTGTGGAAATTCAAGATAAGTACAATATTTATATATTTATTATGGGGATAATTTCCAAAAAGCAAGGGTTGAAATAATTAATTCAATAAGAATATTTAATGATAAATTTAGCTTTTTACCAATAAAATTATGAAAGTTAAAAACAAGAAAATAGAAGGCAAAAAGTACTTAAAAAAATACCCCAAAACAATATCAAATATACAAAAATAAAAAATAGAGAATTAGTGGCAGCAACAAAAGAAAACATCAACATTATAGGAAAGGAAAACATTGTAGCAGACACTTTGTCGGGATTAAAACGTGATCTTTTTTTAATATAAATATTAAAGGTAAATTGTACTTATCTTGAACTTCCAGAGTATTACAAAGCTTTTTAAATTATATTTTCTCGGCCAAGGTTTCGCCTATTTAGCATTGTCAAGAGAAAATATAATTTAAAAAACTTTGAAATATTGTAGAAATTCATATAAGAATAATTAATTTATCTTTTTTATATTTATTCGGGATGAATTCAGCGAAGTAAGGGTTGAAAGAATTAACTCAATAAGGATGTTTAATGATAAATTTAACTCTAGCCACCAATAAAATTAAGGTAGTTAAAAACAAGAAAACAGAATGCAAAAAGTACTTAATAAAAAATCCCCCAAAACAATATGAAATATACAAAAATAAAAAATAGAGAATTAGTGGCAGCAACAAAAGAAAAAACATCAACATTACAGGAAGAGAAAACATTGTAGCAGACACTTCGTCAAGATTAAAGCGTGATCTTTTTTTTATCTTGTATTTCCACAGTATTACAATGCTTTTTAAAATTAAGTATGGATTGAAACAACGAATTTAATTTAAAATATAGTTTTAATACGATTTTTGTTGTTGTTTTATTGCACATACGTTTTAAACCGATTTACAGATTGTAAGGTTTGTTGTACAAAGCAAAACTCTAACTATTCTCGGTACATGCAGGATGAACCATCCAAAATATATCCTGAATAACTTTGAATATAATAGAAAAAACTTTTCAAGAGAAACACGTTTTAATATAATAATTGTGAATGTCATTTTACCCCCCCTACCCTGACAATCATTCCCTCAAAATATTGTAAAGAAGTTGACGATACATTTTTTAAACGCCTTTGAATTCTTTATGCCACTACATATTTTCTCTTTATTTTTATTAACTCGTTTACGAGAAGAAACTATTTGGATATTTTGACTTTGGGAATAAAAATAAAAAAGAAACGCTTTAAGAATGTTGCCAAAAAATAAAAGCGTTTCAAAACTCATGAAGTTTAGCTATTTGGATTTTTTATTAGTCAGTTTTAAAACAAATGACAAAAAATTAGTTAAAGATTCCTGTATTTTATTTCTAATCGTTGTAAGGAACAACAAAAATTACATCTTAAAAAACGAGATGTTATCGTTTTTGCAAGCTGTATTAAATTTCCAAAGAATCTCGCTCTAGTCACAATCAAACGTTCAGAAACAAAAGTTTTGTTTGAAATTCGCCCACACAAAAATTTACGTAAAATTTCGTCAAAAATCCTGCTCTAAATATAGGAAGCACCTGTTTCTGATTTAATAAAATGCTCATAAAACGCCTTTTTTGAGTCCCTATAAAATTTTTATTCGATCCGTGGAATCCTTGAACTGCAATCAAACGGCGCCTACAATCAATCTTAGCGAAATATTTTTGTTTTGAAAAATTCTTCGACCGCGTCGTGAAACTGGTGATTGCCCTTTATAGTCGGCGGGTTCTCTCGTCGTTTTGTCAAATTTTCAACATCTCTTCTTCAAGGAATTTAAACACAAACGTATGTGCAATGAATTTAATGACATATTTTCATAAACTACAGTATTTTTGATTCGATTTCGCTTCATAAAGGAAAAGAGTGATGAGTTAAATGAAACACAAATAAGATGGAAAGAAAATACATAAACAAAAAAAGTAGGTAAAATTAAAAATAATAAAAAGGAATATTGGTTGAATGCAAAATTCATCAATGTGTTAGATAAAACAAAATCGCGAATCAAATGAAGAAACACCAAAATTTTACAAAATTACAAGTTCATAAGAAACATTTTTAATGTTTATAATTGAGATTTTTTATATTTGAGATTGTAAACAAAAATTTTGAGTTTGAAGTCAAAATTTTGATTTAAAGTAGAGATTTAAAAAAAAGTCGTGTTTAAAATTGAGATTTTCTTTAATCTCTTTCTTATAAGCGAAAACTTAACAATACTACAAGTTCACAAGAAAAATTTTATGTTTAAAATCGAGATTTTTTCTATTTGAGGTTAAAGGCAACAATTTCGAGTTTGACTTCAACATTTTTCAAAACTTTTGGTTTAAACTTGAGATTTAAAAAAAATAACTCGTGTTCAAAGTTGGGATTTTATTAAATCACTTGTTTATGAGTCAAAATTTTGCAAAATTACGGTTTCACAAAGATTTTTTTTTAAATTCAAATTTTTTTTAGCCAAATTGAAACAATATCCTTTAGTTCACCTTAAATTTTACTTATCAAACGATCGAAATAAACCTAAATTCTCTCGATGAAGGAAGAAATAAAACTTTTAATAAGAAACTGAAGCAAAAGTAAACTTTAACTTTTAAACTACAACTAAATTTTAAAAAATTTAAGAAAGCTCTACTTAAATTAAGTTCGCTGAGGTACATTGTTATCAAAAAAAAAGGTTCTATCGAAGAAATACTAAAACCTATTGTAGAAATAAAATCAGATCCACTTATTCTAATGTTTTCTCTAGTTAATTTTACTAATAACAATTTTTCTACATGTTCTCATTTTTGCCTGCAAATTTTGGCAACATTTTCGTACTTTGTACTCACCTTCTCTAAACAATTTATTTGAAACCCGACCTGAACTTCGTTTAAACTGCCTCGTTTACTTGTCTTTTTTTATTTTGTTACAAATTTCAACGCAAATAGGAATTATTGAAGTCTTTAGACATTTTTAGTATTTAGTATTTAACTTATTTATTAATAGATACTTTCAATTCTATAAGTAAGAATGTTATTGGTTGGAATATTTATAATAAAAAAAGTCAGTTCGTATGTGTAATGCTGTCAATTTCTGGAAATTATTTTGTCTTTTACATTTATAATGCATAGTTTTCATAAAGGAAGTTTAGAAACAATCATTAAGATCTATTTTTTGATATATTTTTATTAAGTAATGATTTGTCTCATGTACTAAATTTTGTTTATGTATTTCGTGAGCTGAATCGGTGGCGGTTGCTGCGAAGTTCCGGCATTCTTCGTCAAAATAAGTTACAAAGGGATGTTTGGGCACGCACGTGGCATAAATCTCAAAGAATTTCGAAATAAGGTTTAGTGAACTTAGCGGTTCCCTTCGTTAATTTAAGGTTGCGAACTTGACATGCTTCAATCAACGTATTAGTTTTCCCTTTTTATTTCGATGGTATTTATGTTCCCAGAATATCTGTAATTAAAATATCATAAAGAAGACGATTCTGATTAATATTTGGGAAGTATATTAATTTGTATTGATCTTTTATAATTAAAGGACAATTTTGACAATACTTTTAGGGCACATAGGGGTTGTTTTCTATAGTGACAACAAAAACAAATATAAGCGAAATTTGCGTCTTCTTATTATTTATTAGTTACAATATCGAAAAGATTTATGGTCGATGAAGCTTTTAAACCTACTTCCAAACTAATATCTTCTCAACAATAAAAAAGAACTGACAGACCATTGTATTTTCCTTAGAAATGAATAACAAATATTATTTTCTCATTAGAAGGACATTCCAGGCAGTATATAAACCTTTTTTTTATTATGTTTAGATAGAGAGAGATTGTTAAATAATTTTAGAATATAAGCGTTAGGTAGTGTGAGGAAACTTGTTAATCTATTTTTCATTTTCTGTTAATCTATCCTCAACTTTATTAATATTCTTCTGTTTGTTTTTGTATTGTTTTCCGAGACAGAGAGTTTAAACTGATAAAGTAATAAAAGTATTATTTTATTGCAAATTAAGTCAGTTAATTCGATCACAAGACCTTACCCGCTTCCGCTCGGTATAAAATACTACAAAATATTTTTTCGTTCAGCTTGAACGACTTTTTGTTTCTTATTATAGGTTTGATATGTATTAATATACAAAAATAAAGTTTCAATTTAATTTTTGAAGTTTTATTAAGGAATTACAGTGTATGTATATTGAAGCCGATTGATTAAAGCAAGGTGCAAAATTATGCTCTTTAATTCGCTGACTCTCATTTCTTTTATAGCGCCGAACATACAAATTTCGAACACGTGTTTAGAAAGTCGATGTGCCCTGATGTAGTTGTTAAGAGTGTAATAACTCGTGTACATTATTTTGAGCCATCGTCTCTATGCTATTCAGCCTCTGTCCTCATTGAGTTAATGGTTCTATTCAATTTACAGACAGTCATTTCTCTGAATTTGAGCATGTTATATAAAGAGCCACGAGTCGATTAATTTTTTTACCTACTTTACGGTTGGGCAGTTAAAATGTTTTTCTACAAATTGAGATAATGGTAAACTCGTTATGGGTTGATAAACAAATTTCTGCACCCACTATCGTGATTTAATGGTTATTAGGTTAGTTGGTTATTTTGCCCATTTGATAGGATTTTAAGAGGTTTGTTAAGTTTAAAGAGATTTTTTTTTGGTAATGGACTATGGGGTGTATGCTGTAACGTTTTGGTTAAAAATAATCCAGGGTTATAATTTAAAAGGATGTTATAATCAGTAATGTGATACTAATATGACTATTATAACCTCCTTTTTAATTATAACCCTGGGTTATTTTGAACCAAAACGTTACGGCATAGACCCCCTATATCCACCTATATCCACTAAATTTCATTTGCTTCTTCATGTAGGAAGTTGGAGTACAAAAATTTAAAAAAATCAGTCGTTGCACATGGACTCGAGACTAATAATTTCTTAATATAACTCAGGGAGGAAGCGTGAAAAAAATATAATAAAATGTGAATAATAAAATAGGTAATGTTGAACACAAGGTTAGATTATTGTAATTATAGGATAATTTTGTTTTGCTCGGTCGCAAATCTATCATTAGTCAGTGACGTTAGTACTTTTTAGTTATGATTCTTAAAAAGGTAGCTTTGAATTTGACAATATCCTTCCGTTTGAAAAGTTTATTAGAGGGTTACAATTCCAAACGAGAAGCTTTTTAGAGGAGGAAAACCCCGAAAAATTCTTTAAAAAACGTTGCTTATAATTCCTATAAAATTTTGGAAGAAGATATCCAATGAATGCTTTCTTAAGTTACAATGCATCAGTTTTCAAATTTGTAACTAATTTAATTTGTGCTGTTTAACTGAGTAATGTTATGGTTATGAAGAGTGAGTTTTAATAATGGGTTGTCTTACCATTTTCTTACTCTGTGTTTGCCTCGGAATGATGGTATGATTTATAATAATAGATTTTATTAAGGGATGATTTAATCAACATTGGATAATTTCTTATATTCAAAATGTTTGTTATGGGGAAAATTTTTTATGTGAGTGTTCGTCTTCTTCATTGTTCGCGTAGTTATCGATTGTTATTAACTATCGATTTTTCTGACTCTAAATCGATTTGTTGATCTTAGATGCGATATATGATTTTGTTGTAGGAAAACAATAAAAATCCGAAATCTCCCAGGAATTTAAGGAAATGATAAAATTGATTGTACAAGGCTAATTAAAATTTTTATAAAATATATAATATGACAAATCTATCTTTAAATTATTCTCTTAACTATTTGGAGCAGTAATAACTAAAATAGGTACCTAATTATGATCATTTGTTTCACCAGTTGCTTATATATCTCAATCAACACTTAATAATTGTTTTTAACTTTTTAATATGCAAACTTGTCCAAGTAGGCCACTTCCTCGAGCTTTATTGCAGATCGTAAATAAAAATTTTTCGCTCTGAAATAAATTAAATGGCCAGATAATAAAACCATTTAAATTAAAAAAACCAATCGGACCGATTTACACTCTATTATAACAACCTAGTCGAAAACAATTAGTTCAAGCTGAGAATTGATTTGTTAATTTTTCCATGTTTCTTTTCTTCTACTTCCTTCCAGTTCCTCACTTCAATTTTGTCAATGCCTCTTTCTTCTTCTTTCCTTTTGTCATTCCTTCTTTTTTTTTCCGATTCTTCTTGTTTTTTATAAGACCATGTAAATTATAAAGGCATTTGCTATCTTCAGGAGTTTTTCTTTGATTTCTTCCCTTATTTCTAACTTTTAACTTTGACTCTTTCTATGTTTTTGGTTTCATCTTTAGTTTGTGCTTTTTATTAAGCTATCTATTTCTTCATTTAACACATTTTACATATTTTTTCTTCAATTATCTGCGATTCCATCAGCTTGTTCTGTCGATAAACTTTTCTCTTTAATTATTTTTCCATCGTTTCTTTTTAATTAAACAGTTCAATGAAGTGTTTTCTTCACATTTTTATGATTTTATTCATCTGTTTTTATTCTTTAAGATTATTGTATTTCCTAATTTTATTTTTCTTTTTTGTTTGATTTCCTGATGAAGGTTCCCCATTTATTTACACTGATTTATAATATTCTTCTATTTTATTTATTTGTTTTCTACCTTTCTCTTTTTTCCCTTGGTGCTCTTTTACTATTTCTACTACATTCTTAATTTTTACGTTTCTTGGCTTAACATTTTTAATTTTATTTTTGATTGTTTGGACCTTCATTCTTTAGCAAATTTCCTTCATTTCCTTCCATAATTTTATTGTCATCGTCTTCTTTTTCATTTTTGTAAGCTCTTTATTCAGTGTTTTCTATTTTACATTAATTTTTATTTGGTGGTTTCCTTACTAGGTTACTTCCAATTAAAAGTGGCCCACCCTGTATAACAACTATATTTTTTTTTCAAATCTTATTTTTTCTTGTTTCTATTTTTCTGTGTAAACGCAGGTATTAGTTAAGATATGAAAACGCGGTGTTGAGGTTGTAAATATTTAGCACCCACGAAAAATGTGTTTACAGGTTAATTTTAGAGTAGCGCCAACCGAATGGACAGAGTGATTCGATTTTAAGGCACCTTCTACAATAAAACAGTTTTTATCTTTGTTGTACAAACGTAATTCTCAAAAATACGATTCGATTTTTGAGAATGTATCATTTTTTCTGGTTTTCAGGTACGTCAACCCGATGAAATGAGACGGATTCGCTCGCCGGTTGGTAGAGAAAATAACACCGAAAGAAAAATTATTACAATTTTTAAAATTAAAAGTGTTTCGATGTGTATGCTTGAATTTGTAGATAAATATAAAATATCTTTTTACTTATCTTGAATTTCCACAGTATTTTAAAGCTATTCTTCTAATATCTTTCTCTAACCAAGTTTCACTAAATCTCAATTATACTAAAAATTTGGTTGACATAGAAAATGATTAAAACAGATTAAATTGTGTTTTATTATCCTAAGATGATAACGAACAACGACAATAAAAGATGAAAGGACAAAAATAGAAATAAAAGGAAGAGAAAAAACTATCACTTAATTAGATTATTTAATTATTAAGCTTAAGTTTTATTTAATCTATTTAGACCTCACCTAGAAATCCTGAGGTTAAAGAAAATAGCAAGATTAAAAGCTTACGTTTAATTAGATGATGATTAAACTTTTATCTAAATCCAACTTTGATGAAAAACATGGTATTCAAATAAATAAAAAGAAGTAAAATTTATTGTTTTGATTCATTTTAGATCTGGAACAATAAAGGTTGAGACAATATTAATGCTGACGGTCTATCAAGCCAAAAATAAATATTTTTCGATTTCTCTTTAAATATTGATTTCATCTTCATCCAGCTTTCATTATACAAAACTAATGATGATGAAAGGAAAATACAAGTTAGTGAGATGAAAACTTAAAGAATTTAAGAATTGATAATTTCTTTATTTGTATCTCCAAAAATTTTCAAAGAAAATGCGATTTAGTAAATCCTGGTTAGAGAAAGATGTTTAAAAAATAGATTTGAAATACTGTGGAAATTCAAGATAAGTATAATTAACTTTTATAATAAATTTATTTATTTAAAAATAAGTTTATTATTATCAATTTTTTCAGTATTCTATAAATACACCGATTTCTTTTCCTAAGAATTTTTTAATCAATTTTAATTTAAAGGAAAATAATATCCGAAGAAATCATTTAAATGTTATTAAAAATATTGTGACTAGTTTAGCAGGTTACCCAGCTAATAAATATGTATACAGCTAATTTTGTTGAGTTATTTTAATAATACGATCTTGATTTATTTTAACTATGAACCATTTCGTAGGTGGACTTAAATTTGTAAACGTCAAAAAGATAACTAAGAATAATTTTCACAATATAAAATATATTCACAAGTCCAGAAAACAAAGCATATTTGTCACATCTGCAATTCTAAAATCTTATTTCAAAGCTCAATTAATAATAAACATATGTCTATTGTCATTAATATAAACAATACAAATAACGTCGCTTATAAATCTTTTATTATACATTCTGTAAGTCTATTATAAATTTTATTGGTAACATTTTTCTCTATATGACTTACGAAATCCATTTTGTTCTTGGGGTGTATGCAAGGCGAAGATTAACAACGAAAAAAACCGAAATTTCGAGATTTATGTGTTTCGGCCAGGGTCGAAAGCACGCGTTCTAAGTGCAAGGTGCAAAGAAAATAAATGATGATCTTGAACCAAATATTAAATAATACAGAAGTTGACTTATTGTCGAGATCAGCAACGCGAGTTTTATAGTGTTTGGATTTGGGAAGATCGCTTTACACTATTTGAATTACTGGGTGAAGGTTTCGTCCCTGCTTTCTATTACTCGATCGGTTTTTAGTGTCGCAAATTTAACAACTACCTCGTAAATTGTTATTTTGAAACAGAAAATAAAGCTGTTAGATTATGTGTTATTATAAGAATATAACAGATTTTTTTTAAATAAATATAAAAAAGAAATTATACTTAACTTGAATTTCCACAGTGTTTCAAAGGTATTTTTCAATATCTTTCTCTAACCAAGTTTCGCTAAATCGCATTTTCTTTGAAAATTTTTGAGGATACAAATAAAGAAATTCTCAATTCTGAAAGTTTTCATCTCACTAATTCGTATTCTACTTTCTTCATCATCAGTTTTGAATAATGATACCTACATGAAGATTAAATATATATATAAAGAGAAATCAAAAAATATTATTTTCTGTCCCATCAGCATTAATATTATCTCAACCTTTTTTGTTATAGACTTAAAGTTAATCAAAAAATAAATTTTTGTGTTTTATTTATTTGAATACCACGTTTTTCATCAAAGTTGGGCTTAGATAAAATCTTAATTATCATCTAATTAAAAGTAAGCTTTTAATCTTGCTTTTTTCTTTAACTTCAGGATTTCTAGGTGACTTCTACGTAGAATATTTTATATAAATAATTCTTTTTTTAAAATTTCAAATTCACATTGAGTTAATATGTAAACAAATTCTTGTGGGCACAAATAAAGAAGTTCTGAATACTTAAAGTTTTCATCCCACTAACTTGTGTTCTTTTTTGTTGTTTATTTAATTTCCGCATTTCTGAGTAATTTATAAGTTTCTCATATTAAAAAACCAGTAGTTTTGAGGAAGGTGAAGATTAAATTATATAAAAAGGGAAATCCGAAAATATTAATTTTTGGCTAGATAGACCATCGGCAGTAATATTGCCTCAACCTTTATTGTTAGAGCTCTAAAATGAATCACACAATAAATATTTCTTTATATGCAAATAAAAATATAACTAAGAAAAATATGATATAAGAAAATATCGATTCAGAAAGAGACTAAAAAAATTTGAGTCTAACAAAGAATGAGACTAAGTAAAAAATGTACTTAATAAACTAAGAAAAAATGGGAATGAAAAAAATAATGAGGCTAAAAAATAAAGTAATTAAGAAAAAATTGGTTCATAAAGAATATGAATAGAAAAATTTGAATAGGAAAAAATGGGTCTATGAAATGCCATTAATAAAAACAAGGAAAAATGTGACCAACAAAAAATATGAGTAAAAATAATGGGTCACATAAAAAAGTGACTAAAAAGAATGTGATTAAATTAAATGTTTTTGGTTGTCATTAAAATAAAATAGAACATAAAGCTAGAAAAATATAAAATAGTTAAAATAAAACACAATTAACTGTTGTGAAATAATTGTAGTAGTAAAAGAACAAAATATTTAGTAACTAAATTCATAATGAATGATAATCTTTTTGGGTAATGGAAAATGTTAAATTATGATTTTGATGGACGTCAAATAAATAAAAAAATATTCTCTAATTCATAAAGAATTGAAGAAATTTAAGTAAGAGATTGATAGAACAGAGATGAGAATTTTCAGATTCTATAGTAGATTGAATTAAAATAAAATTTTAGAATATTGAGAATAATGGATAAAAGTTGTAAACACACTGAAATATAAAAATAAAATAAAAACAATGAAAAGAAGTGAAAGAATCTTAAATCAAAAGAATTTTTTGTGGAGAAGCTCAAAAAAATATTTGATTTAAACAGCTCTTAACAAAATTTAATTCATAGGTGTAAAAATTTACAGATTTTTCAGATTTTTCTGTTAAAGTAGACTATTAATTTTTTTTTGCTTAAGTTTGTTGCTATTTTCATATTAGAATGAAATTGTTTGATATGTTTCGATTCAAACTGATGGAAAATTGAGTATTTATACGAGATATTTTTGATATTTTTGAAAAATTGTGGAAATTCAAAATAAGTATAATTTATCTTTTCATATTTATTAGGGATAAATTATATATTAGTATTTTGACTATAAAATGAGTCAGTTACTTTATTATCCCTTTTTTTTCATAATACTGAATTCATCGTTCATATATCTTAAAATAATATCGATTAGTATATTAATTATACCAAAAAAAAAACAAAATAATTGAATCAATATTAATATTTTCAAATTGCGATTCTAGATCTCGGATCGAAAATAGACTGAAAAATCTCAAAAATCAACACTAATATTTCATTTTTCGATTACTAGGAACTTCCCACAATATTTATAATTTACATAATTTTTCTCGTAACGTTACAAATATTCATGAATGAAGCGAGGCAAAAATGTGATTGACCGGATGTTTTCGTTATTAATTTTAACTTAGTAAATTGAATAGAGAACTTATATCTTTCACATTTTCATAAACATATTCTGTCTATAAAAAAGTTTACTTGCTCCAAATTCACAAGCCTAGTTTAGAGAAATTAAAAATTAATCATAATTCAACATCATACTTGATATTGTATTATAGACGTATGTATGTGTCTGCCTGTCAATTTTTTTTTGGAAAATCGTGGAATTTTAAGATACCTGTATTTTATCTTTTACACTTGTAATGGAAATATTCCAAAAAGGAAAGATTTTTATAAATTTAAGATTACTGCTAGTTATTCCGTTTTTTTTTCACTGTTTACCACTGTAACGTTCTAAGACTCTAGAAAATTTCAAAATTTTTAATTAATTACTAATTAACAATTATTGCAACAAACAGTAAAGAATTCTTTAAATAAAGTATCTATCTCATTTTTTTATTTGCCATTTAAATTTGCCATTTTTCCTGCTCTTTAGTGATTTTAGCCATAAACGAAGAGCTTTGCGGAAGATTTTCTCCAATTTCCTTTTCGGTAAAATTCCTGAAAATTTTATGAATTGATATATACCTTTTATCTCCTTAATTGCGGTTTTGAAGTTCTCCAAACTCCACTGCACTTTCTTAGAAATCATCTATCGTTTTCGTGGTACTTGGAAATAATAAAATTCCACTATTATTACACTAAACGAGTAAGAAAATAATGTCAAATTGGGAAATATCGGTAATTAATTATAAGACAACTTTACCAATTTTTTTTACTTCACGGACTTTATTTCGAATTGAGCGATGAGCGAGTTCTTTACTTCGGAGTTTGTGGCGATCAACTGCGACTTTGTGAGTTGGCCTAATTGTTGATTGGTGAAATGTATGGTGACATTTGAGCCAATATTCTTATTGGTTCGAGCTGAATTGACCATTAGATTCTATAATATTATTGACAGGACTTTGGGCTTAGAGCTTTGTGATATCTCTCCATGTTTTTCTATTCTTGGCTTTTCTTCTCAATTGTCCTATTTTTTTTCTAATCTTCCAGAACCGCTTCTCTCCAGCTTCTTCTTCGTCTTTTTTTGTTTGTTTCCGGTTTTCTTCATATTGTTTACTTAAATATTCTTTTTTCTGTCATTTCTATATTCGTCACTCACTGAAATCTTCTTTTTACGATAGTTACGTCTATTTTTGACTCTCTTTTATACAATTCTTCGTTTGTCTCTTTCCACTTTCTTCACTTCCAGATTCCTGCTTCTGGTGTTCCATTTTCTCACCCTAAACCTTGATTGAAATTAATTTTTTAGAAAACTATTCTAGTTTTCTCTTAATTCTACTATGTACTTGTTTTATTGTATATTTCTCAAAACTAGTGGTTTTCACTTTGCATTTCTTCTTTTTTATAATCTTAAGAATTGTAGTTATTTTTATTAAATAAATATTATTATTACAATATTATTTTTAGTATTATTATTATCAGCATTGTTATTATTATTATTATTATTATTAGTGGTAGTAGTTGCTGTCCTTATCTTTTAACAAAATTCTTTGTTTTTTTTTTCTATTTCTCCATAAAGATGCAGGTTTCCTTCCTTTGATAATAATTGTCTAATTCCTTGGTTTCTTATTTTCTTTTTCTTTGGCTGCTTAAGTACGTGTTTTATGTTTTCCTTTTTCCTTTCTGCATGCTTCCTTTATCTTCTACTTTCTGAATTTGTAATGTTTTTAATCGTGGTTTATCTCTTTTGTGCTTTTCTTGTGCACCCTTCGAACAGTACCAGTTTTCCCTCTTTGAATTTGTTTTTTTTTCTGTTGCGTGTTGTAATATTTATTTTAGTTTTTTCTTACTTATGTTACATTTTTTCTTAATAGGTATTTTATTAATTTTGTTACTGAATTTCTGGATTCTTTAGACCAATATTGTATTGTATTTTCCAAAAAAATAGGACACCATACTTTGAACATTAGTTTCGTAGTTTTTTTTTTTTAACATTTGGTTGGTGTGAAATATGTAGATAAATCGCAATTTATGAATATTATAACGGCTTTATTAAAAAGAATATAAAAAGAATTTTCGTGATCGTTACCTAAGTTTTTTGACAAGGTTATATCGTGTTACGCTGCAAAACTTTATTCTCAAGTTATATGATATCGTCGGAACAATGTAAGGAACTGAACGCATTTATATAATGACAAAGCAGCTGCACTCAGCTTTTCTTAACGTAATATTTTATTTGAAGTGTTAATTAGAAGAAAATAAATGCATAATAAAAAGTTACAAAACATTTCAAGACATATGGTTTCAATTTGTCTCTGTGTTGAAAATTCTTTAAAAACTACTCATCAATCAAAATTTAAATGACTTTTAAGTAGATTAACTTTGTAAATTTATAGATATCGAAATTATCAAAAACATTGATAACACCCCGACCTCTAGCGATTGATTCACGAATTTCAGGTTTTTGGCAACTTCGCCCACAGCCAAATCATTAGATTAACGATTTATGATTGATCAAATAAAAAAAATAATTAATAATCATCTCGAGGGGAAAAGGCTAACTTGAAACAAATAAAATTGTAATAATTCGCTATATTATATCCAACAAATATTTTTTTAAACGGCAGTAGCTAACATGCTTAAGAACGTACTTATAAAAACCAGTGAAAAGTGAAAGTTGTTTTTCAGTAAATAATTAATTTTATTTTCTAATTATGCCTATTTTTGACTGGCTTAGATCATCATCTAATAAATAAACATTTATGTATCTCTTTGAAGTTTTAAAAACTGTTGTTGATGCTCTTTCTCATAAAAATTATTGTAAAATTTCGAGCCGGATTAATCAAAGAGAATAATTTTGAAAAGCACCTAATTACTTTTTCATTTTTTTTATATTAATTACCTACAGATGACGAGGCATTGAAATACAACAAAAATATTTTAAATTACTACTTTTATTAAAAAAAATATACATGCAAAAAAATCTAACTAATTTAAGGTATTAATTCCTAAAAACGGATTTACATAATCGAACCCTTCGAATTCGCTTTGATCGATACGTTGAACCAAAAACGGATCGTCAGGAGAAAACTTAACTGGTTCCCTTGTAAATTCAGGAGGAAAATTCGTGAAATCCTTCTCGGATGCACGTTTAGGAACAAATGGAGGTCTAACTTCGCGTGTTTGGACGAGATCCCATTCTGTACTCTTAAAAAAGGGATGATTAACAATATCTGAGAAACCATCAGGATACCTACAGCCCAATCTTTCGTTAGGATCTTTGTTTAAGAACCCTCTGAGGATACTGGTGGCTTTGAGGGTTAAAGATCTCGGTATCCTGATGGGTTTTTCCAAGATGGTTTGGAACAGGTAATCTTCGGTGTAGTGGTCTGGATTATCAGAGGAAAACGGTGACCTGCCGGCCAACATTTCAAACATTAGTACTCCTAAAGCCCACCAATCCACAGAAAATCCATACTCTTCGCCCAAGAGTACCTCAGGAGCTATGTAGTTAGGAGTACCACAAAACGTAGAAGTACCTTCGGTATGGGTGATCCCTCCTTTGCACATACCATAATCGGTTAGCTTAATGTGACCTTCGTGGTCTAGCAGAATATTGTCCAATTTTAAATCTCTGTAGACTATTCCTTTGCTGTGTAAATATTTTAGAGCCACGCAGATTTCAGCTGCGTAAAACTGAACGTGGAACTCGGGAAGCTTCTGTTTGTTTTGCATATGGAACATTAAGTCTCCCCCTCTAGCGAATTCAATTACAAAAAATAATCTTGACGGTGACTGAAAGCAGGAATGTAAGCCGATCAAGAATGGATGGTTCGATGCTAGCTCGAAAACGAGTTTTTCGGTTTGTATCCAATCAAATTCTTCTTCAAAAGAAACGGATTCTTTCTTGATAACCTTCATTGCGTATAATTGTTTAGTTTTCTTCAATTCCACCATCAATACTTTCGCGAAAGATCCTCTGCCAATAACTTTGATCAAATCGAAATCGTTTAAAGAATAATGAGGTTGATTTCCTGATAAAATTGGAACAGGAATTGTTGGCTCAAAAAGTATGTTATCTGGAATTGGTCTTAGTGTAGATGTAACATAAGGATTATTAGTGCAAGGCCTGAATATATCCTTGTGGCACTTCTTGTGGACTATAATATGGCATTGAACGCACTCTAATCCTTGTCTGCGTAAGCCCCAGATTCGAGCGGTGCAACAATGACAAAATACTTTCTTGTTGAACCTTCTAGCGTACAACATATGCCCGCTTATTCTGTACAATTTTTTACATATCTTCCGACCTGCTTTGTACAAATCTTTGTATTCTCCTCTACACAAATCACCGGGTGGCGGAATATCATCGAAAATATACAGCACCAGCTCGCATTCTTTATTAATTTGGTACAAACGTATGGCTTCGTCCAGTTCCATTTGAGAAGATATCGTACATGCATCTCCATCTTCGTCTATCCATTTGGAAGTGAATTGTTGTTCGTTACTAAAGTTGCACATTTGTCGGATCTCTCTGTTTAGCTCTTCCAGCGTTATGAGTTTGTCGATGTATGTGAGGAAAGTTTCTCCGTTGAAGGTTAGTTTCAAGTAGAGTTCGCTGTTGAAGTCGTTTTGCATATCTTCAGAAGGTGGCATCTTTCGTTGTAAATCTAGAAGAAGAGAAAATGGTTGTTAGGAAAGTAAACGGATTAGTAGAATTAATAGTACGAGGGTTGCTATTTATTTTATCAAAAATATATTTATTGCTTTTCAAAATATTCGCCTTTAAGCTTTATACACTTTTGCGTACGATTGAACCACCCTTCAAAGCACTTTGTCCAGTCAAAAGATGAAGGCTTTAAAACATGGTTTTAAATGCCTCAACCGCTTCTTCGGGCGATGAAAATCTTTCTCTACGCAGTTTACCTTTAATTTGTGGGAACAAGAGAAAGTCACTAGGTGCTAAGTCGGGGCTGTAAGGCGGATGACCCATCAATTCGATCTTTTGTGTGTCCAAATACTCGCTTGTTTCACTTGATGTGTGTGAGCTCGTATTGTCGTCATGTAAAATGATTTATGGTTTGGAATTGATTTCTCACAATTTACCAAAAACTTCTGGCAAGCAAATGGTTGGATACCACTTTGAATTAATGGTCTTTTAATTTTCGAGAGCGACAGTTGCCACATGACCAGTTTTCGTGAAGAAACACGCCACCATTTGCTTCTTAACAGTTCGAGAACGAGTAACTTTTGTTGGGTTTTCTTCACATTGAAACACCGATAGGCCTTTTCTCTCTGGTTCATATTCATAAATCCACGATTCATCACCTGGGACGATGTTGTATACGCATTTGGATGCACCACAGTTGTATTTTTTAATTATTTCACGGCACCAATCGACACGAGCCTTTTTTTGAGCATCTGTCAACAAATGTGGAATCCAACGCTTCCAACACCCAAATATTAGTGCAAAATCTTATGTATGCTGGTCATACTAATGCTTAAACATGCCTCGATTTTACGATATGTCACGTGACGATCTTCTTCAATTAGTTTTCTCATAGCATCGATGTTTTCCTGGCACAACGACCGATTTTGGACGACCTTCTTTAACTTCGTCCGTGGGCGAACTACGGCCACGTTTGAATTTTTGTTGGTACTAGCGTGGGAAGAGGTTTCCCAATGGGTCAATTTATATTTTCATGAAATGTAAAAAAACAATATATTTCTTAGCAGTTCTAAAAAAAATAATTATAAACTTTCAAAGGAATATCATGAAACAGTGTATTTTGCAGTAAAGGAATTGTCGTTAAGGATTCATAAAATGCACTTGAAACGGCGTGGGAAGTTTAATTTATTCATTAACGAATAATTAAAAATCTGTGTTGATTACGAAGAACTCACGTTTTCGCTGCTCGCTTTATAAAGGTGAAAAGGCATGTGTTTTACTTTTTATATAAATTGTCGACGATAAAACGTGCTAAAATAAGGATATAAAGTGCCTGAGAAAATATATTTATTTAGTATATCAAATGAACGAGAAGAATTTTGATTTGATTTAGTTTAAATGGAATGAAATGAAAATTGAATTAAAAAAATCCGATATAAAACAATTAAAACTAAATTCAAAATTTAAACAAACGAACACAATGAAAACTCTGGTTGGTTACAATTATAATTGTTAAATCAACATTGATTCGTGAATTGAGTTAAATTATACTTAAACATAGGATAAAATCGCACTTGTCCATCAAAGGGGTAAAAATTTAAGTTTGCTGAAGTAAATTTGACCTTCTTTTCCATAATAGTACGAATTTGTAAGACAAATAGAAATTAAATGGGTGCAGAGTTCCTTTCTCTGTTGTAATGAGGGATAAGTTCGATTTCCTTTATAATAATCCACTTACGAATTATTGGAATTGAAGGAAAATGATAAAACTCGGTTTACTTTGGCAAATCCAAGATGTTTTGATCAAGACAGAACTAAAGAATCATTCCATAAAAAATCCGAAGGTACAATAATTAATTAAATTTCAAAAATTTCACCACTTATTCACAAATAATTTTGATTTCTTCCATCAAAATCAAAATTCTATTTCGTTTCAAGATATAATATAGGATATTTATTCCCCTAAGATAGAAAGACATTTTCCCCCTCGCAATAAATAAATTTTGAGTTATTTCTTGTTGATATTAAATAAAACTTAACCAAACTTTTTCATATTCTGGACTACAGGGATTTAAATTTATAAATGGAACTTTGCATCAGGGATATTTTATACGAGGGTATAAAAGTTTTGTTTTTGTCTAGGGGATAATTTTCCTGTTGCTCTACAGTACATAATCGAATTAAATTTTTAATCAAAATAGGCTGATATTAACATAATGTACAAAATACAAATTTAATAAGAGTGTATCCAATCCTGACATTTTATAGTCCACTTGTTCAAAAAAAATTTTTGATAAATTTGGATTGTAAAATGTTCTACAAAAATAGTTACTGTATATAAAAATCTATACTTTATTTATTTATTTAATTCGAACAATGATACTATAACGTTATTGTTAAAAAAATAAATAAATATAGACCAAAATAGAAGGATAAACAAAAACTAAAAAAAAAATAGAGTGACTCTAGTTGGATGATGAAATATTATTATAAATTATAAAAAAAAGGTGAAACAAAAACTAAAAAAGACCAATCTAGATGAATGTTGAAATCGAAATTATAGAATTATAGAAGATGAACAAAATACCAAAAAGACACCGTTTTAGTTGAATTTAATAAAATATTTTTCACAATAAAAGTAAAAACTTTCAATTAAAATATCGTATGTTGTCATTATTATTATCATTTTTGCTGTTATTTATTATTAATAATACTATTATCATTATTTTTGTTTATTATTATTATTTTATTGTAAGACATCACTGGAATAAACTCAATGAAAAATTTTTGAATCCCGCTTAACCGTTTATAAATATTTTGCTAAAATATAGAGAACAATAAACAATATATACTTTAAAAATTTCACTAAAATCAAAATTCCTACTTCCACCTGATACAATAAAAATCTAATTTAATTTATATAACGTATTATACTTACTATTGTTTATTATTGAAACAACATAAATAATATAAAATAACTACGAGTAAGTTTAACGTTCAACACAAAATAATTGCCGTTTCGAAAATTAATTTACTATTTTTTTAATTAACGATATGACGCATGCAGGAAATTATTTCTAATTATTGTCCAATTTAAATTAATCATTATTTTAATTTTAATATGCATATACAGTTAGTTCAAAAATGTATGCATGGATGCACTCGTTCTAATTACAATTGATCATTCGAGAAAAGAAAAATAGATTGTTAATAACATATAATTGTAGCCAAATTATATACGCAATATTACGAAAAATTGGGTTTTATATTCGGCAATATTTTCAAAAAATTCAAATCGTCGAATTTGTGAAAATATTCAAAAGTCTTAGAACATCAAATTTTTGATAATACAATTCTAAAAAAATATTTTCAACCAAAATAATACATAAATTATTATAAAAATTAGGTTAATTAGATTTAATTAACCAACAATAAATGAATTATTTCGAGCATTTTAATTTTAGAGAAATTATTATTCTCATTATTTGATCCATTTGAGGAAAGAAATTTCAACTCTTTTATGACTGTTATAATTAATAATTATAAGAAGGTATGTTTTCCCCTTATTTTGATACATCCTGTAAAAATTCTCCCTGGAATACCTTCCAGGTTAATAAAATAGGAAATATGGAACGCTATTATTTTTTTACAACAATACGCCTATAAGTATCATAAATAACTTTTACTTTTTTACGATATCATTAAAAAGAAGGCATTGAACTTTGCGAGGAAATTCGTGAGAATAAAAAAAAATTTGACGAAAAGAAATAAAATGGAAGACTGGATAAATATCATAATAGATTAACTAATATCTACTTCTTAACTTAATTTATATTTTTCTATTCAAAAAATTGTCTCAAAAATTAAAATCGTTTTGTAGTAATTTCTAAAAGAGTGCAATATTTTAAACAAAACCGCGAATGAAAACCTAAAAATTGCAAAAATTGAAATTTCGTAAAACATACGTCAAAATTTTGGCTTTACTGTAAAATTTTACCTAAAAAGAAAAGGGCCTCGTTCAGTTTTTTCTGATAAACGATAATATAAAGAAATTAAAAAAATCATACAAAAAAATATATATATATAAAAATATAACTTACCTTAATTCTAAAATAAACTTCACTACAAACATAGCAATATACTGTTAAGAAATAAAAATAGAATTTACTTATAAATAAGGTCAAATTGAATTTAAGAAATCATTAAGATAATCCTCTAGTTAACCACCCTTTTATATTTAAATTACCGGGTAATTAATCTTATAATTATTTATTTATAATCTCTTTTGCTTGTATTAAGTCTAATCCCAGACTGAGATTAAATACCATAAAAGATTAAAATGAAGAAAAATCTTTAATTTTCCATTATTAGAATAAGTGCTAACAATAGTTTTCTTACAATATTCTCAAATATCTTTTAAGAATATTAATAAGTCATTTTGTATTGGTTTTAAATAATAAAAATAATAATAATAATAATAATAATAATAATGATAATAATAATAATAATAATAATAATAATAATAATAATAAGAATATTAATCATAATAATAATAATAATAATAATAATAATAATAATAATAATAATAATAATAATAATAATAATGATGATGATGATGATGATGATGATGATGATGATGAAAGAAGAAGAAGAAATGGACACTTATGATATCACAATTAAAAAAATAATTGAAATTTTAAAGTCGAATTCTGAAAAACGTTCAAATAAAGACGAGGCGTCCTTTTATAAAAGAATGGCCAACATTATAAAAAGGACAAAACACAGAACGAAAAAAAAAGAAGAAACAACTTCAAAGAATATCATAGAAAGGAAATTAAAATAATCCAAACTAGAAAATTAAAATTCGTGGAAACACGTGTAATTTATATCACTATTAAATTCAATCAAAAATATGAAACAGTTATTAAAAAATTCTGTGGAAAATAGTTAAACTCTTTTGTTAGTTTAACGAGCTTTCAATATTTTTTTCCGTTATTTCACCATGAACTTTTGATTAATCGATTTTATACGAAAGAAGCAGACTGAATTTTATTTTCTAAATAGTACAAATAGTTCATTTTTACTTTGGGTACAAAAAAATACCACGTTGTTACGAGCCAACACGGAAAACCTGATGATGGAGAAATCTCGATATGTTTGTTCATTAAACGAACAATTTTGTGAGATCACGTAAACGAATATTTTTTAGGATTCTCGAAACAAGAAAAAGTACTCGTTTAAATATCACAAATAAATTTCTTCATTAACCCTAGTAATAATAGCAATAATAATGATAATAATACTAATAATAATATTGATAATAATGCTAATAATAATAATAATAATAATAATAATAATAATAATAATAATAATAATAATAATAATAATAATAATAATGATAATGAAAATAGAAATAATAATGATAACAATAATAATGATGATTATGCTAATAATAATAACATAGGTGTAAATGTAAAGTTTCAATTACAATTTCTAAAGTAAAAAATGGATTTTTTGACAAATATTTTTAGGGAACGAAAAAATCTTGTTAAAAATAGAAATAAAAAAGAATAAATGGTCAAAGACACTTTTAAGAAATAACGTCACTAAATACAATTATAGAGTTATAATACATAAAAATATTTCTATAAACTGAATACACCAACAATATTTCCAATTAACGAGGATTTTTAACAATTAAATATTTCCTTACTTTTTCTTTCAGGTTCTTACTTCATGTCTTTCTAAAAACATATTAGGATATTGTCAGATTTAATTGTCACTTCGATATTTTTAAAAATGAACAAATTCTTTATCATTAATTAAAATTTGGTTAATGTTTTTCTTTTTAAAAATTTAGTTATTAATGGTGCTCATTCACATGGAGGAATTTTTGAAAACATATTAATAACGTCAAATGCAAATAATTTTGTATTTAATTTACGTGTATTTAGTTTATGTATTAAATACAAAGAGTTTTTTACCGAATATTTTGATACGTAACCGTAATTAGTTAAATTTTTATTAAGAACCTCTGCTTATTTATTATTCGGTGTATTGACATAAGAAACTACAGGCCTAATTGGTTTTGTATCTTTATGTAATTTAATTGTACCATATAATTTTGGTGTGTTTTTGAATTATATTATAAGTGAATCACTTTTTGCAATAAATCGACGATATTTTTTTTATTTCCTGGAGTTTTTCCCACTTATTATTATTTCTACTGTTGTTACTAGTTCTAGATCATTTTTTTAAAGTCGATAGAACGCTTTTTGCAAAATGAAAAATATCACGAAAATATGTTTATATACACTATGTCACCCTAAGTTGGAATCATATGGAAAACTTTTTTATTATTAATTTTAGGAAAAAAAGTTATTCTTTATAAAAAGTTCTGCATTATCTAAAACCTAGAATACAGTCATTAAATATCAAATTTTTTCAGTGGTATACGAGCTTTGTCAAAAAATATGAGTTTTACTCAAAATTAAAGTACCTTTAAATTTGACAATATCGAAAAATGTTACTAAAAAAAGTTGATCAGAATTAAAAATTACGAATAAATATTCAAGTACATCCATTTACATTAATAAAATTATTTTTAAAACGTATGTCTACAATAATGCAAATTTAACTGTAGTGCACTTATTACGCGTTTTAATTGCAAAATGATTAGAAAACATCGAAAAACTAAAAGGTTATCATGTGTTTCGTAATCACAAGAGATAAATGTTCATTCAAAATAGAAATATTAGTAAAAAATAAAATAATCTGAAGTTTTAATTTAAATGGATGTACTCGCATATTTAAACGTAATTTTTCATTCTGATCAACTTTTTTTAGTAACATTTTTCGATATTGTCAAATTTAAAGGTACTTTACTCTTGAGTAAAACTCATATTTTTTGACAAACCTCGTATACCACTGAAAAAATTTGATATTTGATGACTGTATTCCAGGTTTTAGATAATGCACAACTTTTTATGAAGAATAACTTTTTTTCCTAAAATTAATAATAAAAAAGTTTTCCATATGATTCCAACTTAGGGGGACATATTGTATTTTAGTTGATCAGTTTCTTTTTCTTTGTATTCTAATTACTTGAAGATTAAAAATCTGTAGCGGTCAACAATTTGGGATTGCGACCTGAAGAAACCTCTTGAACCGGATATGGGGCCGTCGTTAATCTTAGTTGATCCGTGTCTCTGGCATTTTGGCCGGAAGCCTTTCCGCTTTATTTATTGGAATTTCTTCATCGCCACTTTCCCACGTTCGCTTTCCAAGAGCGTCCACAAAGGGGAGAGGATTATTGCCATCCACCTTTTTTAAATATGTATGTTGTTAAAGAAGTTTTTTGTGATTTTGTCAAAAGATATAATTTAAATATTTCACTGCTATCCTTAGCGCGAATGTCACCAAATGCTATTAAACTATTTGCTTAATTTTTTCTTCTTCTTCCTTCTTCCTTCCAAAGTTCATCTTATTAGAATATTTGGGTTGTCTGTTTTCATATGACTGACTCAAATTTAGTTACTTTTGGTTACTATTTCAGCCACTTCTTCCATCCAGGTCTTTTTTGGTTTCTTTTTTAGCCAATTCTTCCATTTAGGTTTTCCTTGTTCTTCCATTTGTTCTTTTTTGTATCTTTTTGATTTGAAATTTCATCTTATTAGAATATTTGGGTTGTCTGTTTTCATATGACTGACTCAAATTTAGTTACTTTTGGTTACTATTTCAGCCACTTCTTCCATCCAGGTCTTTTTTGGTTTCTTTTTTAGCCAATTCTTCCATTTAGGTTTTCCTTGTTCTTCCATTTGTTCTTTTTTGTATCTTTTTGATTTGAAATTTCATCTTATTAGAATATTTGGGTTGTCTGTTTTCATATGACTGACTCAAATTTAGTTACTTTTGGTTACTATTTCAGCCACTTCTTCCATCCAGGTATTTTTTGGTTTCTTTTTTAGCCAATTCTTCCATTTAGGTTTTCCTTGTTCTTCCATTTGTTCTTTTTTGTATCTTTTTGATTTGAAATTTCATCTTATTAGAATATTTGGGTTGTCTGTTTTCATATGACTGACTCAAATTTAGTTACTTTTGGTTACTATTTCAGCCACTTCTTCCATCCAGGTATTTTTTGATTTCTTTTTTAGCCAATTCTTCCATTTAGGTTTTCCTTGTTCTTCCATTTGTTCTTTTTTGTATCTTTTTGATTTGAAATTTCATCTTATTAGAATATTTGGGTTGTCTGTTTTCATATGACTGACTCAAATTTAGTTACTTTTGGTTACTATTTCAGCCACTTCTTCCATCCAGGTATTTTTTGGTTTCTTTTTTAGCCAATTCTTCCATTTAGGTTTTCCTTGTTCTTCCATTTGTTCTTTTTTGTATCTTTTTGATTTGAAATTTCATCTTATTAGAATATTTGGGTTGTCTGTTTTCATATGACTGACTCAAATTTAGTTACTTTTGGTTACTATTTCAGCCACTTCTTCCATCCAGGTATTTTTTGGTTTCTTTTTTAGCCAATTCTTCCATTTAGGTTTTCCTTGTTCTTCCATTTGTTCTTTTTTGTATCTTTTTGATTTGAAATTTCATCTTATTAGAATATTTGGGTTGTCTGTTTTCATATGACTGACTCAAATTTAGTTACTTTTGGTTACTATTTCAGCCACTTCTTCCATCCAGGTATTTTTTGGTTTCTTTTTTAGCCAATTCTTCCATTTAGGTTTTCCTTGTTCTTCCATTTGTTCTTTTTTGTATCTTTTTGATTTGAAATTTCATCTTATTAGAATATTTGGGTTGTCTGTTTTCATATGACTGACTCAAATTTAGTTACTTTTGGTTACTATTTCAGCCACTTCTTCCATCCAGGTATTTTTTGGTTTCTTTTTTAGCCAATTCTTCCATTTAGGTTTTCCTTGTTCTTCCATTTGTTCTTTTTTGTATCTTTTTGATTTGAAATTTCATCTTATTAGAATATTTGGGTTGTCTGTTTTCATATGACTGACTCAAATTTAGTTACTTTTGGTTACTATTTCAGCCACTTCTTCCATCCAGGTATTTTTTGGTTTCTTTTTTAGCCAATTCTTCCATTTAGGTTTTCCTTGTTCTTCCATTTGTTCTTTTTTGTATCTTTTTGATTTGAAATTTCATCTTATTAGAATATTTGGGTTGTCTGTTTTCATATGACTGACTCAAATTTAGTTACTTTTGGTTACTATTTCAGCCACTTCTTCCATCCAGGTATTTTTTGGTTTCTTTTTTAGCCAATTCTTCCATTTAGGTTTTCCTTGTTCTTCCATTTGTTCTTTTTTGTATCTTTTTGATTTGAAATTTCATCTTATTAGAATATTTGGGTTGTCTGTTTTCATATGACTGACTCAAATTTAGTTACTTTTGGTTACTATTTCAGCCACTTCTTCCATCCAGGTATTTTTTGGTTTCTTTTTTAGCCAATTCTTCCATTTAGGTTTTCCTTGTTCTTCCATTTGTTCTTTTTTGTATCTTTTTGATTTGAAATTTCATCTTATTAGAATATTTGGGTTGTCTGTTTTCATATGACTGACTCAAATTTAGTTACTTTTGGTTACTATTTCAGCCACTTCTTCCATCCAGGTATTTTTTGGTTTCTTTTTTAGCCAATTCTTCCATTTAGGTTTTCCTTGTTCTTCCATTTGTTCTTTTTTGTATCTTTTTGATTTGAAATTTCATCTTATTAGAATATTTGGGTTGTCTGTTTTCATATGACTGACTCAAATTTAGTTACTTTTGGTTACTATTTCAGCCACTTCTTCCATCCAGGTATTTTTTGGTTTCTTTTTTAGCCAATTCTTCCATTTAGGTTTTCCTTGTTCTTCCATTTGTTCTTTTTTGTATCTTTTTGATTTGAAATTTCATCTTATTAGAATATTTGGGTTGTCTGTTTTCATATGACTGACTCAAATTTAGTTACTTTTGGTTACTATTTCAGCCACTTCTTCCATCCAGGTATTTTTTGGTTTCTTTTTTAGCCAATTCTTCCATTTAGGTTTTCCTTGTTCTTCCATTTGTTCTTTTTTGTATCTTTTTGATTTGAAATTTCATCTTATTAGAATATTTGGGTTGTCTGTTTTCATATGACTGACTCAAATTTAGTTACTTTTGGTTACTATTTCAGCCACTTCTTCCATCCAGGTCTTTTTTGGCCTTCCTTTTCTTTCGCTTTTTGTTTTTTTGACCACGAGGTTTTTTTATTTTTATATGATCACGACCGTACCAATTTATTTGCCTTTTGGTTACTTTAACTGTTGTTTGTTCTTGGTTTGGTTGATTTTTAATGGGTTCACATTTGATTCTAGTTTTGTTTTCCTAGCTTATTTTCGTAGTTTTTCATTTCTGTTGGTATTTCCGGAGATTTCTTTCATTTTGAATAAGTTTTTCTTCTTTTGGTTTCTCTTTTAGCCACTTCTTCCATGTATGTTTTCCTTGTTCTTCCATTTGTTCATTTTTGTATCTTTTGGTTTTTTTTCGTATAAGCATACGAATTTAGTTGCCTTTTGGTTATTTTAGGTCTAATTTGTTCTTGGTTTGTATAATTTAATATGTCCATATTTTTTATTTTTTCCAGTTCTATTTTTCTTGCTATTTTTGGTAGTTGTTTCATTTCTGCTGCGTTTGTTTTCCTATTTATTTCTTCAATTAATTAATATTGAATTGGATACTCTGAGATTTACTTTAGTTTACTTTAATTGAACATTCATGCCTTTTTTATTTCTGATTTCTTTACTTTTATCGATCTTATCTTTTTCCAGTATGTTTTTATTTTTTTTAAATCAACTATTTAATTCTCTTTCAAATTTTTCCCAACATTTTTTGTTTGATTTGCTTGTTTTCTCTTTATTGTTTTTATATATTTCCTATTTTAATCATTTTGACTGGCTGTTCCATCTTTATTTCATTTTGGTATTATCCTTTGTTTTCTATTTCTACCTCATCTATTTTCGTTTCTTCTTTGCTATTGTTTTTCCTAAATTTGCAGTATTTTTTCCTTCGTGTTAAAATTACTTCTTAATTTGTTATTAATTGTCCGATTCATGTCTTTTATATTTCTTTCATCGTTTTTATCTTTTGATTCTTTTTTAAAAATCAGTATTTAATTCTCCAAATTTCTCTCAATATTTTTTCTTTGATTTGCTTATTTTTTACTTTCTTTTACTTTTACTTTTACTACTTGAAACAATGTTAATATGATAAAAATTTTAGAAATAAACCTTTTCCGTTGTTAAACCGTTTGTTAAAACATTTTTACACCGAAGTAAAGCATGAATCCTGGAGAGAAATAAAAAAATATTTTCTTTATTTTTTATTCGATAAGGAGCTTTCCCTTATCCTTTAGTTATTAAAATATTTATATAGAAATATTAATGAGTTTTTTCTGAGATGTAACCTTTTGGGAACGCCTTTGCTTCTATTTTTAGGTACCGAAGGGATGATAAAAACGAAGCGAGGTCAATGCCTTCCTCCAACAAAAATAAAGAGAAAAACTGGTAGGTTGACCGTGAATGCAATATTGGGATTAGGTCAATTTCTTTCAAGGAAAAGTTGGGAAACTTCCGGTTTTTTCTATGAGTGGTTGCCTCAATATATCTCCGTTACAATTATCAGGATAAGAAAGAAAGTTGAAGTGAATTAGAGTCGAAAAGAAATACTTTTGTGCTTGTACTGGATGGATTAATTACTGTATATTTCAAAGAAGTTATCAATGTTGTTAAAAAAGTATATGTAAGTTAAAAATGGGGGAACTAATGAAGAAGAAGAAATTAAAAGTAGACCAATAAAATGTAAGAGAACAAAAATACGAAATAAAGAAGCTAAATAATTCTTTATTTATAGTACTTCCTTTATTTTTCGTTATATTTCTGATTAAAGTTCTTTTAGTTTCTTCAACAAATTTTATCTGTATCTACCTTTTCTTTATTTTCTCTGGCAATTTTCGTTAAATCTTTGTGTAGTTCTTTGTTTTTTGTTTTGTATAGCTATTCAGTTTTATTTATTTTATTTTAGTGTACTTTTGTTACTAAATTCTTCTTTATCAACTTTTACTAGCCAAAATATACTTTTCCTTCTTTCTTCAGTTTTTGTCTTTAACTAGTTTTATTTGGGTTTGTCTTTTCTTTCTTGTCCCTGACGGTTCTCATTAAATCTTTGACAAAAATGTTTCATTATTATTATTGTATAATCAGCAACATAACCTCAAATTTATCTGTGAGTGAAAGTGTTTAAGAAACTTTTGTGTTTACTTGTGATTTTTTGTTTATTTGCCTTCTACAAATCCACATTCTTGTCAATTTTACTTTTTGATAATTGTTTTTATTTGTCCTATTTCCTAATCCTGTGATATTACTCTTTATTTTCAAATTCGCTCAATCAATTTATGTATTTGTTCGTTTAATATTCTTCCTTTATCCATATTTATTAATTTCAATTTATATTTTGTCTGTTATTTTTATTTCTTATTCATTCTTGCAATATTTTAGGCTTACGTTTATTGTTTTTTTTTTTAATTTTGTTATTTTTTCTATCACTCCTTTGAATTTGTTTTAATTCGTATTTTTACAAATTTCTTTTATCCTTTTTTTTGTTATTGACTAATTTCTTTTATTCCTTTGTTTTATTATTCATTATTTTATTTAAATTTAATATTGCTTTTTTTAGTTTATTGCTATTTGTATCATCCTTTTCTTTTAGTTACTTTTCTTTTAATTTTTATTTTATTGCAATGGTTTGCCTAATTTTTCTCTCTACTTTTTTACGTTTTTCATTTTTTAGTATATTTTTATATAATTTTTCTGTTATTGCTGTTGTCTTTCTTTTATAATTTTCTTTATTTTTTTATTGCAGTGAACAACAAATATTCTGAATCAGCTCATGTACTCAAAAAACAACAATAGTCATAAATTTAAGCCAATTTGTTCAGTTTTAAATTAATTTATTCAGGATCAACTCAACCCGGAGGTATTTGCTAAAAAATTTTTTTACATTCGGTTTTTGTGACGAATTCGCTGTTTTTGTCATTTTTTTAGTTCATTTTTTCTTGGGTTAAGACAATTTTTTCTTTTCGCTATTACCTACTCGTAAAAAACGTTTTAAAATTTTCAAACTGTCTCGAGATTCCACATGAGGATTCTTGATGTTTAGTTTATTTAAAAAAAAATCATCTCAGGAAACGCCAAATTTTTTCTAAAAAAATTTGAAGAAATGCACATCATCAAATAAAATCCAAAAGTAACCACGAAAGTTTAAATCACTTTCGCTTTTTTGTGGAAAATTGAGGTTATGTTACCTGTTGGCAAATAATAAATTTTTTTCTTTAGATCAAAACAAACTACGCTTTTTAACAATTTAGAGAAATGAAATTTTTTTAGGTAAATGAGTTTTAAGTTTAGTTTTCAGTTAAAATGAAAAATGGAAAAGAGAGTGTTAAAAATTTAACACTATTTATTTTTAAACCTAATTTTTGTACAAAATAAATTTTTAAATATCCTGATTTTTTTATTACATTAAATAATTACACAAGATGTAATTTTCTACTTTCTTTTTTAAACAATAATACATTAATTTCATTCAATTTTAAAATAAGTATTCACTATAATTTTCACTAATTGAATTGAATATAAATTGTAATCAAATCAACATTCTAATTAAATTAATTAATTAATTAATTCACCATTCTCAACAAAAACGTTTTTTTGTTTCAAAGATTTACAAACAAATTTACAAAAAACTGTATGTTCAGTTTTAAATTAATAACCTCGTGTGATGCTAGACTCAATTTATAAAATACCAGGTTTAATTAAACACTAATTACTCAAATTAGACCAAATACCAAAAATTAACATACTAAATGAGTTTATTAATTAAGAATTACAAAGAAATTTCTTTTAATTTCATATATCTGAACCCATGAGTTTTTGAGTTATTTTTTTGTAGTTTTTTTAAATACATCCTGTTCTAAATGGACTTAAAAGCTTTTTTGGAAAATTATAAGCAATAATTTTTAATTACTTTGAATATTTTGCTTAAAAATAAATTATTCCAATGTCTTTAATATCAAATTACAAAGTAAAAAGTTGGTGGTAAAAAATTAGCAAAAAATTGGAGTAATTTGGAAGATTTGAAGAATTTTTATTGTTTTATTTTTGTGTAACTATTAGCAATTTTTTAATTAATTTGAGTTTTCTGGAATGTTTTTAAATACATTCATTTTTTAATGAATTTAAGTACTTTTTTTGGATTATTTTTATGTAATTGTGAATGGCGTTAAACCATTTTGAGCAGTTTTCTCAAAAATAATAAAATTTTGTTTATTCATTAGTGAGTAATGAAGTCATTATTTAATATCGTTGAAGTCAAACAACAAAGTAAAAATTTGGTAGTCTTTAAAAAGGATTTAGAAAAAGTTTGTACAATTTTTATAACATTTGAACTTTTTTTACGAATGTCTTGATTTTTGGGCGAATTATACCAGTTTTTTAGTTATTTTCAACTGTTTTATTGTGATTTTAAACAGTTTTGAGTGTTTTTCTGTAGCTTTTTTTACATACATCCGGTTTTTAATGACTTTAAGCAATTTTTTTTTGGAATATTTTATGTAATTGCGAATGGTTTTGAATCATTTTCTTAAAAAGATTCTACATTAAATGAAACTCAATTTGGTGATAAATAATATTCGACCTGTCTAACAAATAAATCTCGAATAACGAAACTCTACACCCAATCAAAAAACTTTCATTTACGTTTCAAATCCCATAATTCCCCCCCATAAAGTGCTATAAAAATTACATAAAGCAAATCAAACAAATCCCAAACAATATAAATCCTTAATGAAACCATTATGCAACAAACGGAATTTTCCACTTTCAGCTTCAACGTTTTTACTTTTACACAGGATTGGATTTCAATCCTCAATAATATCTATTTAATTATTAATTATTGTCTGAAATATAATAGAAGTTTGTTTCTGAAAAAGGTGGCTACAGAAATCCAAAAAAAGAAAAGAAAAAGTGACGGTTGTTTTCAGTTCAAGGTGAGGAAAACACTTCACTACACAACATTTTTAAGTTTATCGTTTAATTTTAAATCAAAAGTGAGGTTATGTTTTATTGAAAAACACTTATAGACAAATGAGTCAATTAATCAAGTAAGTCATGAATTTAACTATTTTGACGAAGTGGATCCTCGCAGTTGATTTAAGAAGAGAGAGTAGTTAATTTTTTTGATAATTTTCCAAAACTTATGCAAAATTTTATACTAGACGGCTTCTTTTTATAAAATTTTGTTAAAAATGAAAGTAATTTAAGTTCGTTAATTAAGAAAATCACTGTATTATTTTAAAATAGGAAACGATTCGGTGTGATCGTCCTTAAAGAATGTCACGGAGCCCCTCGGAAGTGTCCCAATTCCTTCGAACGATTAATTTATCATCCGAGTTGCTCCTTTTTAGTGAAAAACTAAAGATCCTTGCCGCTATCAAATGGAGTAAATAATTGGAAGGAATCGAGATCGAAGGATAACGTTAAGGATAGTCGGGACGGATGGGGAATCCATCGCTATGGAGACCTTTTCCTCAAATTATCAAGGCAATTCCGACCTATTTCAGATATTTCTTTTAATATAAGGAATTCAGGTTACCAGGAATTATTGTACGAGTGGAAAATTCTTCGTCATGGAGCATAATTTTGATTTTTCATTGTTAAACCATTTCTTAGTGAGTGTGTAGTGTGGAACGAGGATTTTTTTCATAATAAATATAAATAGATAAATTATACTTTTCTGAATTTTCACAGTATTACAAAGCTTTTTAAATTATATTTTCGCCTATTCAGCATTGTCAAGAGAAAATATAATTTAAAAAGCTTTGTAATAAATACCGTGGAAAAATTCCACAATGTAAGGGTTGAAACATTTAACTTAATAAGGATGTTTAATGATAAATTTAGCTGTTCCACCAATAAAATTAAAAAATATAAAAACAAGAAAATAGAATACAAAAAATACCCCAAAACAATATAAAATATACCAAAATAAAAAAAATAGAGAATTAGTGGCAGCAACAAAAGAAAAAACATCAACATTAAAGGAAGAGAAAACATTGTCGCAGACGCTTCGTCCGGATTAAAACGTAATATTTTTTTATTATAAATATTAAACATAAACTATAGTTATTTTGAATTTTCTCGGTAGTACAAATATTGTTAAATTATATTTTCTCGACCAAGGTTTCTCCTATTAACATTGTCAAGAGAAAATACAATTTAAAAAGCTTTGTAATTCTGTGGAAATTGAGAAAAGTGTAACTTATCTTTTTTATATTTATTAGGGAATAAATTCCACAAAATAAGAGTTGAAACAATTAATTTAAATTTTTAATTTTTAAACATGAAGTATTATATTTTATATCTATATTATATTATTATATCTATATTATATCTAAAAAATAAATTTATTTATATAAAAAAATTACAGTATTCTCCAGATAAAAGTGGCAACGTTAATGAACTTTTCTCATTTTTATATATTTTTATAAAAATAAATAAAAACATATGTCAATTATTATCCGAGCTTCCGCCAAGACTCTACCGAGCCCCCGATAAGGCTGATTCTTTTTTCTTTAATTTTTTTGCTCCCTCACGAAATCGTTCCCCCTTTTACTTTTCAGTTTGTTCTGCAATTTTGAACAAATTTTATGGAATCACCTTAGCTTACGTTTTACTAACAATTTTCGAATTATATACTTTTAATGGAAATTTGAGGTTATGTTACAGTTGACAAATAAAATCAATAAAATTTTATCCTTAAATAACATTAAGCCATAATTTTGTTAAAAACTCTTGAAGTGGACTTTAAGAAATTTAAAATGGAAGTATCTCATATTTATAAGATCACTTTTATAAGTTTTTTAAGTCAGCTTAAGACCAAATTTTATAATTTGACATTTCTGAAACTTAATTTTCACACAAAATTAATTTTCAATCCCCCAGTTTTTTTAATAAAATTTTTTTAACTTCAATTAATTAAAAGATATGAAATTCTGAAAAATAGTAAAATAAATTTTGAAATAAAAGAGGGGACGATTTCAAGAAGGAGTCAGAGCAAAAAAATGAAAGAAAAGAGGATCGAACAATTCCAGATTAATAAGAATTAAAGAAGAGCTATTCTTGAATAGTTTTACTATTTTAAAACAGTTCTGAAATAGTTTTATATCCTCTACAAGAAGTTTGAATCATTAAGAATCTAAACAGAATCATTCTTAAATTATTTTGTGAGTCTAAACTGTTAAAATCGTTCTACATTGGTAGAAATTCGAATAGAATCATTCTTGAATCATTTCACAATCCTAAACTAGTTCGAACTGTTTTTAAATAGTTCTGGAATCAGTTTTACATCACTAATAAATATATTTGCTTAATTTAAAACCCAAATATTTCACAACAAAAATAATAAATAATTCTTTTACAATGTAATGTTTTATTATTACACGCATTACGCATTTTTTGAATATTGTTTCTTCCTAAAAATCCTAATTTACTTAAATTTATGTTTCATTCATTCAAAATTCAATTTAACAAAAATTTGTTGGCATGTTTCCATTCAGAAAAGAATGATTTACGATTGCGCAGTCTTAGATTTTGTTATATTTTTTTAATTTATTTCAAGTGATTAAAATACCACAAATAATTACTAGAAAAAAAACTTATTCTCATAAATTCTTAATTTAGGTTAAGTTTCGTAACAATTTTCTGAAAATGCGAACTCCTTAATTTTTTTTTATTATTAAAAAATGTATATTTTCTCAAGGTTAGGAAAAATACTGATTCATATTATTATTCACAGAATCATTTAGTAGATATTACAGAAATGATTAAAATAATAAAAAAGTTTGAATGATTATTATTAGAATTGGTGTTGCGCTACTGACTAGGATCTATTGAAAACATTGTTTTTCGCTTTAAATTTTTGTAAAGCCGCTTCTCTCGATTTATTATTTGAAAAGTTAATACGCTTAATACGTAAGTATACGATTGTTTTGACAAAATAAAGTGGAAATATATGCACTTTTCTAAAATTATTTCGAGCAAGTTCAACCTACCTATAACTCAAGTCGCTGTATACTTTCTAATTTTTTACAAAAATAACCAAAAAAAAAACGTATTTTATAATAAGTATCATATAACGATAATTATGATAATAATAATGACAATAATAATAATAATAAGAATGATAATAATAATAATAATAATAATAATAATAATGATAATAACAATAATGATAATAATAATAATAGTAACATTAATAATACTAATAATAGTAATAATAATAATAATAATGATAATAATAATAATAATAATAGTGGTAGTGCTTTATTGACATATTATATACAGAATGTACATTTAAGTCACTTAAAATAATTAAAACAGTTTTAAAATCTACAGTCTAAAAAATCCTGTATGGAATAAAAACAATACTCAATTAAAAAGTTTTTACAAATTTTGAAAAAATTTTTGTCGACTTGGATTTAAAACATTTATCTTTGAAAACAATAATACTAATAATAGTGATGCCAATAATACTAATACAAGCGATAATAATAACAATAATAGTAATAATAATAACATTTGGACTAAAATTTTTAAAAAGAAAAATTGACGCATCTGCTTGTTTTTCAATTTTTTTTCTAACAATTATGAATGATACTGAAGTAAAAAGTGAGTTTGAAAACGAGAAAATCGATTGTTTGTACGTTATTTTTCCGACAGAATCCTTTAAAAACACTAAAAAATTTACACTTGACGAAAATAGGAAGACTTTCAACATCAACGAAATTCAATATTTTTTGTTCTCAATTAATTTACAAAAACGTACGTCGATCGCAAAGAATCCCCAAAAATGTTGTGTACTTCTTATTTATAAGAATATCGAAGAATTCAAGTATCAAATACGCAAAAAATACATTATTTGAAATATGTGTAAGGGTTAAAAAAGCAGGGTTATGACTAAAAACAGATTTTTTAAAAATTTTAAACGGAATTGTCAATTATCAATGGTGCAAAAGCATTATAAAAAGTGTCAAAAAACACTAGAAATGGTTGAATTTAAAACTATGACAAGTTTGTAAGAATCTTTAAAAAATTATGAAAAAATATTTAAAAAGTATTAAAAACTTTTCATAAAAATAATGAAAAATCTTAAAACTAAACAAAAACGACAAAAAATTGTTTAGAAACTGTCACAAATATTTAAAAATCTGTAAAAAATAATGAATAATTGTCAAAATACTGTAAATAAATGTCAATAGCTATAAAAATAGTAAAAAAATTATCAGAAACTGTCACAAGTTTATAAAAATCTTCAAAAATTACAATTTTTATTAAAAATATATAAAAAATTATTAATAACGATAATAATTTAAAAAACTGGTAAAAAATGGTTAAAAATCTGTTAAAAAATTAGAAATTAACAAAATCTAAAAGAAAATGTCAAAATATTATAAAACATTGCCAAAAAAAGTCTAAAAATAATTAAAAATTGTCAAAAGCTATAAAAGTAGTAAAAAAAATTCAGAAACTGTCACAAGTTTGTAAAAAAATATAAAAATTACAAAGTTTATGAAAAATATATAAAGGTCATTGAAACATTTTCAAAAACTGAACAACTTATGAAAAGTTGTCAAAAAAACTACAAAAATAATTGAAAATTGTCAAAAAACTATTAAAATAGTGAAAAAATTATCATAATCTGTGACAAGTTTGTAAAAAATTACAAATTTAATTAAAAATGTACAAAAAGCCTTAAACATTTTTCAAACGAGTGATAAAAATTGAAAAAACTACATTGTTTTATTAAAAAAAAAATATAAAAATTATTGATAGTTAAAATTGGAAAACTTAAACAATTGTCAAACACTGCAAAAAATTATTGACAACGTTCAAAAAAACTTAAATAGATTAATTAATAATAAATTAAATAGATAGAAATAAATTATTCTGTTTTAAATTAATTATTCTTATTTAATTTTCAAATCTTATTTCCACTTTTTATCGATCGTAATTATTTTTCTATTAATGTAACATCGTTTTTTTTTTAAAAACCTTCAAAAGATTTTTTTAGAGCAAAACCTTTACATTTCACCATTTCCCTTTCTAAATTTATTTGTAACTCTAAATTAAATGTAGGGATAACGGTTATAAATAATCTGAAAATATTTTTAAAAATTGGAGGAAGGAAAAAGAAGCCGAAAAATAAAGAAATTAATAAGAAAGAGAGAAGAATGGTGGTAATATAGGGAAAAAAAATAATTTAAATGCTAAAAAACGAGATAAATAAGATAAAAAAAGGGATATATAAAACGAACAAACAGAAGTTAAAAAAAGAACAAACAAATTAAAAAATATGTAAAAACCAAGCAACTATATAGAAAACCAAAGAAAAGGACTAAAACATAAATGAAAAAAGGGATGGACAACGAAAGAAAAAACCTAAAAATGAACGAAATAATGAGCTATTAAAGAAACAAATCAAATGAAATTAAATAAAAATGGAAAAATAACACAAGCAAATCGACTAAAAAAACTATATAGGAAGACTAAAAGAAACAAAAGAAAAATACAAAAATATTTTTCCAATTTCAATGTTGGACAAACGAGAAGATAAATATATTCTAGATTTAAAGAACGTTTATCTATTATAAAAATTTATAAGTTTTTGAACAAAGGACCTTTTCTTATGATCCATTTAATTTAATTGTTTGGTCAAGAATAATTGATTTTTCTCTTGATGATGCTAACATAGTGTTTCGAATTGATATTTAAATGATTGAAGACTCAGACAATTAAAAACAAAACTGTTATTGTGATATTATAATTACATAAATGTATATCTAAGTTTTTAGTAGAATTAGACGTATTTATGAAAACCGGTTATTTTCACTCATTTTTCATTTCACGGCAACAAATATTTTGAAAGAAAATATCGGGTAAAATGAAATAAATGTCTTGCGGTCATATTCGCATATGCGCCATATTAATTATAGATATTTCGGCTAAATTTAAATGCAATAAAATTATTTTAAGTTTTATTGGTATTTGTATCTAAGCTTAAAGGAAGTCCTTCAACATTATAAATAAATAGGTGTGCGAGATATTAATTGGAAGTTAATATTTTTGCGAGAATTGCGGGGTGGGAGGTAATAAACTTGAAAATATTTATTTTATAAGATTAATAAGATTATAAATTTATTCGGTGATATGAGTCCGAAGGCGGAAAAAGATACAGTTTGTAAAAATACAACCGGTGAAAATGTAAACAATTTGAATATAATAAAGTTTCCTTCGGGAAATTAGCAGGATAGGAATAATTTCCTGTTTAAAAGAAAATATTAAAGTTTTAAGTTAAAGGAGAACTTCCCTGAATAAAATAAAAAGTTTTAAAATTGAAATTCAATAGCAAACACAAACAGATATTCTATTATTTGCCTTGTTGAAATGTAAAACAATGAAAAATTCAAACAAGAAAATTAAGATTAAAATTCGTATTAACTTCATGAATTTCTCCAAAATAATCTGTAAAGTAGAAAGGGATGATAATTCCGGGAGGGAGTAAGGGCAAAAACTTAAATAAAAAAAAATTGTCTGGTCGGGGGCTCCGAGGAGTCTTGGCCGAAGCTCGAATCAGTTTTTTTAAATAGAACCGTTCTTGAATAATAAAATGATTCTAGAACGGTATAAACTGTTTTAAAAATGTTTTAAAATAGTTTTATATCGACTATAAAAAGGGTTTTAATTACTAAGAACCTACAAATAATCGTTATTGAATAATTCTCTGAAATTAAACAGTTGGAAACATTCTAAAGTGGTTTTAGATCCGTTATAAAGATTCGATTAGTAGAAATTAAAATAGAATCGTTCTTGGATAAGTTTACAGGTCCAAAACGATTCTAGAATGGCATTATCTGTTTTAAAATCGTTCTAAAATAGTTTTATACTCAACGTACAAAGAGTTTAAATTACTAGAAACCTAAAAAATGTCGTCTAAATTTTTGGATTCGTTCTAAAATAGTTTTAGAACAGTGATAACGATTCTAGATTAGTAGGAATTCCAATAGAATCGTTCTTGGATAGTTTTACGATTGTAAAACAATATGAAACTGTTCTAAAATTATTCTAAAATAGTCTTATATTAACTCTGAAAAATTTAAATTATTTAAAACCTAGAGAGAATTGCAGAAATTATTCTAAATCCTTCTACTGTTAAAAGTGTTCTAAAAAATAATGAAATTGTTCTAAAAATGTTAAAATCGTTTTAAATATGTTGGAATTTTTCTAAAAATGTTAAAATTGTTGTAAAAAATATTGAAATTGTTCTAAAAATATTGAAATTCATTCGAAATTTGTAGTAATAGTTCTAAAATTGTTGAAATCGTTCTTAAACAGTTTTACAATCCTAAACTAGTACGAACCGTTCTAAAATTGTTCTCAAAGAATTTTTCATCAACTATAAAGAGTTCGAATTGTTTAGAACACAAAGAGAACCATTCTTGAATTATTTTGCTAGTCTAATCTGTTAGAATCGTGCTAAAACTGTTCAAATCGTTCTATAACTGTTAAAATTGTTCTAAAAAATTTGAAATCGTTCTAGATTTGTTGAAATTATTCTAAAAACATTGAAATCATTCAAAATTTGTAGTAATAGTTCTAAAATTGTTAAAATTGTTTTAAAAAATTTTGAAATTGTTCTAAAATTATTGAAATTGTTCTAAATATCTTGGAGTAGTTAAAATACTTTTAAAATTGTTTAAAAAATATTGAAATTATTGTAAATATGTTGGAATCGTTATAAAACTGTTGAAATCGTTCTAATATAGTTTTAGAATCGTTTTAAAGATTCTGAATTAATAGGAATTCAAACAAAATCGTTATTATATTGTTTTACAATGCTAAACTAGTACAAAGTATTCTAAAATTGTTCTAAAATCATTTGTTGCCATTAAAAAGATTCTGAATTGATAAGAACCTAAAGAGAATAGTTCTAAAACGATTTTGTGAGTGCAAATTGTTGGAATAGTTCTAAAATAGATTATAAATTAGCAGGTATTAAAAAAGAATCGTTCTTAAACAGTTTTACAATTCTAAACTAGTACGAACCGTTCTAAAATTGTTCTCAAAGAGTTTTTCATCAACTATAAAGAGTTCGAATTATTCAGAACCCAAAGAGAACCATTCTTGAACGATTTTACTAGTCTAAACTGTTGGAATCAGTCTAAAATATTTTTTTTAGTGACCGACTGACCATAAAAGAATCAAAGCATTTTTTTTTCACCTATTCTTAATAGCTCGAATAAATGTTTTTCACGAGTGAAGCTATTATTTATCTGGCAATTATATTGAACGTTTCTTTTTTTCACAAAAACAAACTCCACTAAATTCCTACCTACATATTTCATCTGTCATCTGAAACTGTCGTACACAGAATAAAGATAAATAGAACTCAAGTACAGACATTATTTTATAATAATACGTAACATAATCAGTCCCAGATTCGCTCCAAGAGGTAAAACTAAGAATAAAGTTAAGAGTACTTTTAATTAGAAGCAAATCTGTTTTTATACAGCACAAAACGAGAAATAAAAAGTCAGAAGAATCAGGAAGAGAAAGAAAATAGAAAACACTCATGTAAAAAAACAAAAGAGTTCTATAAAAAAGTACAAAATAAAATAATATTTTGCAAATATAAAGAAAGACAAATAATAATAGGAAACATAGAGGAAAATTTGAATATTATAAAAAATGTGATGATTTTTCTCTTAAATGAAAATATTTTCAATAAACAAAATAAAAATAATTGTTTTATTTCAACAAAAAAACCATCATTATGTAAACGGAAAACTTCACGTTAACTAAAGAACACTTACTTTCTGCGTGATTCAGACCAAAATTGATTTACATAATTAGTGATTGCGATTAGTGATCACTGAGTGATTTATGTTATTCACCTATGCAATATCTTTTTATAGGAATTTGTTGGGTGCATTTGTTTATAACTCGGATAAGCTCGTTTGGTTCATAATTTTTAAACAAAAGCAATATGTTACGTTTACATAAAAAGTATAAAATGTGACCAATAAAGAAAAGTCTATCGTATAATTAGTTAAAATGTCATCATATTCGAGAAATCAATTAGTGACAGTTTTATCACGTTGTTTTAAAGTTAAATCTTATAAAATTTGCAGTCAATAGCCATAAACTCATTTGTTCAACTCTTAAGTAAAGTTGTTGCTCGTCACTCACGCTAAAGTAAATTTGTCTCACAATTTCAAGTTATAAAGTTAACAACTCTTTAGTAATTAAGATAAACCCCTCTAAGTTGGGATTTGTGAAAAAGTGAAAAATTTTTGCAAGTGAAACCGAAATTCACGCAGAAAACCCAACTAAAGTTTTATTTTTAATGTGTAGATGTTTGTAAATTCGTCATTCTTATGGTAGTAACATACTCGGTTTACCATTTTTTTTGTATGGCAAATAAATGAAACTTTTTAATAAATTTGGATGCTCAAGTTGAAATTTTGATAAGTCGATATTTTAAGAAATTTAGATTTTCAAGTCGAGAATTTAATAAATTTTGAATTTTAATTCCAGGTTTTAATAAATTTTGGTTTTCATGATGAATTTTTACTAAATTTTGATTTTTAAGTCGAGATTTTAATAAATTTTGATTTTCAATTCCAGGTTTTAATACATTTTGGTTTTCAAGTCGAGATTTTAATAAATTTTTATTTTCAAGTCGAGATTTTAGGAAATTTTGAACTTCAATTCTAGGTTTTAAAAAATTTTGGTTTTCATGATGAATTTTTACTAAATTTTGATTTTTAAGTCGAGATTTTAATAAATTTTGGTTTTCATGATGAATTTTTACTAAATTTTGATTTTTAAGTCGAGATTTTAATAAATTTTGATTTTCAATTCCAGGTTTTAATACATTTTGGTTTTCATGATGAATTTTTACTAAATTTTGATTTTTAAGTCGAGATTTCAATAAATTTTAATTTTTAAGTCGAGATTTTAAAACATTTTGATCTTCAACTCGAAATATTATTAAATTTTAATTTTTAAGTCGAGATTTCAATAAATTGTGAATTTCAAGTCCAGATTTTAATAAATTTTGGTTTTCTTGATGAATTTTTACTAAATTTTGATTTTTAAGTCAAGATTTTATTAAATTTTTATTTTCAAGTTAAGATTTTAATAATTTTTAATCTTTAGGTAGAGATTTTAATAAAATTTTATTTTATTAAGTTTAAATTTTAGGGTTTTCCTCCGTACAAATATTCCTACCCGGAATTGTAATCCCGAAGATAACAATTAGAAATCAAATCAGTACAACAAGCTAAAAATAGTTTCATCTCGTAAGAATTTTCTATTTTTAAATATCATTTACTCATTGAAAATTTAAAAAACACAAATATATTCCCAATAAAAATTCCCAAACATTCCCAATAAAAATGTAGGGGCGTGAGAAGCACTGGACGGAAAATCAGAAGTTTCTTAGGGTTTTCCTCCGTACAAATGTTCCTACCCGGAATTGTAATCCCGAAGAAAACAACTAAAAATCAAATCAGTCCAATAAGTAAAAATGTATTCCATCTCGTAGGAATTTTCTATTTTTAAAGAAAATTCTCGGAATTTACTCATATAAAACAAAAAACACGGAACATTCCCAATAAAACTATTGAACCAAATAATACTTCGAATCATCGGCACTATCCCGGCATCGTTCGTGGAAAAAATTCCCGTTTTCTGAGGTATCCACACATCCCATCCCGCACAATATTCCTCGTCTTACCTTGACACATGGCCGGACGCCGTTCCCATGGAAACCCGAAATAATATATACCGGAGCGTCGCGACGTCCTATTCATTCAGTTTCAGTTATTTCGACGCAAACGCTCATCTTTATACGAAAACTCTCACATTCTCACCGGTAGAGCTACAGGTTGGTGGTGCTTCAATTCCATCGTGCTTCAATTGTGACTAGAAATTTTTTTTAAAAATTGATTTTTGACTTTTTTGAGACTGTTTGAAACTGTTGAAGATCATTTTTTGTGCAGTGCCGATTGGTTTTGTTGGCCAATCCACAAAAGTGAGTAAATTTATTAGATTTTAAAATTTATGATAATGATAATAGTAAGAATAAATTGATGATGATATAAATTTTTAGAAATTATTTTTTGAAATGTATTTTCATTTTGAAATAGTAAATTGAAGATGTCATAAAATGGAATTATTGTAAAATAAATAAATTTTAAAAATGTGAACTGACATTCATTATTAAATATTTTATATACAGTTGCACTTTAGTGATTTTTCTACTGGAAAATGTTATGTTGAAATAAAGAGGGGATATACATGATTTAATAAATTTATTAATTATCCGTAATGATTATGATTTTGTGGAATTTCGCAATTATCAACTTAAAAGATAAAATATATTAATCACAAAAGAGTTTTGAAAAATTATGGAATTTTCAGATAAGTCGAACTATTTTTTTTAGTTTTTTAAAATTTTATGATTGAAAAAATTCCGAAAACAAAAATTTTAGGTAAAAATTTGGAACTTTTTTTTCTATCTAACGTATAAAAAATTCTAAAATCTATATTTCATATCTTTTATAAAAAGTAAAAATATGCCTTGAACCTAAACAAGTAAAATATAAAATTGGTCATAAAATATTTCATTTAAAATAATTTTTAAAGAAAAAATTGTTTTTATAGGAAAAATTAATCATTATTTCGATTTTATATAATATTCTCTTATTTTTCTGTTAAAAAATAGTGCATTTGATACAATTAAAAAACTAAAAAACTCTTGATAAATATTATATAAAAGAAATTACTTAAAAAAAATTTCTGCGTAATTCACTTTGCTTTATATAATTCTATTGTTTAATTATTGTAAGTAATTTTCCGTTGGCAATAAATTCACTGAATTAACAGCGAAAAATATGCAAAACCACAACCAGTCGCAAAAACAATTTAATAAAACAAATATTGACCAAAAATTCGCGAATTTGCATTCATAATATATATATATATATATATATATATTTATAAAATGGATCAAAATTATCCAGGATTATCCAAATTGGTTATCCAGGATTCCAGTCAATCAATGTTGAATCAGAATTAATTCTACGAGCAAAAAACATATATTAGCACTGATTTTTATTCACCTTGATACCGGTTTGATTAAATAATTATATTATTTATTATTATTATTGCAAACTGTTGCAATAATAAGGTGCTACGTCTATGATAATCCACGCCAATGTATTTTTAGTTGGTAGTAGTGTTCACATAATGACATTTTTAGTCGTTGTTAAAAAGAGGTGTTTGAATACATAAAAAATAATTAAGTTTTAAAAAAGTTAAAATATTACTCAATAAAGCGCCTCTCGTGATTTATTTATGTATTTAATTTTTTCACAATAAACTTCGAACAAATATTTAACATGCACCAAAAGTGATAAAATGAAAATAATTTCGATTTGCAGCCAAATATATTGATGGCTTCTTATGAAAATAATCATTCAACATTTTTACTTCCTGACACCGCATAAAGTAAATATTTTTTAGCGATGTTATAAAAATACCGTTCGCTCATCGTACAACTTTTTGAATTATTTGAGGTCGCAACGAATTTTTACGGCCTGAACGCAAAAATCGATCGTATAAATAAAGTTCGGTAATTAAGTTGTAGGAAAAATCGAAAACACGATCATAAAAATCGGTTGTCCCAGATCTTATGAACTTAAATGGGTGGTGAGTAATTCTTTTAGAATGCGCAGAGAACATTTTCTGGAAAACCATAAATGTTTCGTGAAACGTAAACAATAAAATTAATTTTTTGGGTTGGAATTAAAATGAGTGGCACCTCCAACCAATAAAACATAAAATGAAAAAAGAACAAACAATAATAATAATAATACTAATAATAATATTAATACTAAGTAATAAAAATAGTAATAACAATAGTAATAGTAATAATAATAATAGTCATGATCCTTAAACCAGGAAAAACTGCGAAAAGTAAAGCACAAATCATGAAGAAAAAAATAATTTACGGGCGATCTGAGGTTGGGAAGTGGAAGGGGGTGAGTTTTAAGGATAGAAAACTGTTTATCTCGATTTCCGCCAAAACTACAAGTCCTGTGGAAAAATGTTAAATGGCAAATTTGTAGGTAATAAAAAAATCTACAACTTTTGTATTTACACTTTTTTCACATAACCACAAAATTTATGTGAAAAATTCAAATAACCAAATTCTTGGTATTTTATTTTTATCTTTTACAAAAAAAAATTTTTTTCACGAAATTTGGTGAAAACTTACCTTTTTATGTCCCAAATACACTGTAATTTTATTTTATGTAAAATATTTATTTTTTCACCATATTTTGACTTAATATCGAAAAAGCACCCTAATTTTCAATCCAAAATTCTCGCGACAAAATATCTGCTTTTTTGAAAAACTCGGTGGGCTTTTTGTTCGTCGAAATCTCTACTTTTTGATGGTGTAAAAAAAAATATACATTACTATGGTAAATGTTCTCAAAAAATGAAAAGAAACGAAAAAAACTCGAATCCGAAAACTTGGTTATTTCAATTTTTCACATAAATTTTGTGGTTATGTGAAAAAAGTGTAAATACGAAAGTTGTAGATCTTTTTATTACCTACAAATTTGCTATTTAACATTTTTCCATAGGACTTGTAGTTTTGCCGCAAATCGAGATAAACAGTTTTCTACCCTTAAAACTCACCCCCTTCTACTTCCCGACCTCAGATCGCCCGTAAATTATTTTTCCTCTCATTTTTGTTATATTCTCTTCCTTTTCCAATGGGTTTCATCCTACAATTATCCACTTTTTACCATTTTCAAAGGCTTCATCCCTGGTCTAAAACGCTAAATAAGGGTCAGCAAAACGAATAAAATACGGTAACAAAAATAAGAAACAACTTCAAAGAATCTGATAGAGATGAAGATAAAATATTGTAGGCCACAACGTTATTTTTTTATTTACCCCAAAAAGTGTTCTTATGCAAAGAAAGTTACAAACGCAAAAAAAATAATGACCAGCATTACAAAATAAATAAAACACAAAAAAAATTAGAAACACAACTGTTAAAGATGAATATAGAATAATAGTTATAAGTGAGCTCTTGGACTAAAGATAATAATAAATCTGCCAAAAGGACCCGTAATCCGTTTGGAAAGTATAAAAACACGACGACGACGACTCGTGCATCGCGATGCCCATCGGCGTCGAGACGCCGGTACAAAAATAGACGTTTCTGGATTCGGGACTGGAATTCAATTCCTTCGGGATACCGTAATGTTGCCAGCAAACAATTTATTTTAAAAATTTCCAATTCACCAAAACTAACACCTAAACTACAATCGAAATTAATTAAACGCAAAACGTTACTAACGAAATTGATGAAATTATTAACAGATTTATAAATACAAACAAATATAGAGATGGCGCGAAAAAAATCAAAATTAAAAGTAAACTACAAAATAGATTTTTGTTATAAAAATACGCAATAATAAACAATAGAAATTTGGAAAAAAAATCTGCTGAAGAAAATAATAACAGTAATAACAAACACAACGAATAATTTTAAACAAACGATTATTTAAGAAAAGAATTCAAAATGTTGTGACATTTTGGGCGCCTAAAAATGCGATGAAACTGAAAACGCGTGTGTCCGATTAATCTCGAGGCTGAAATAAAGAAAATGCGGAAGTGAAAGGATGAAATTTCCTTATTTCTGTCCTCATTAGACGTGTCACTTGGCGATGACAAGCGCGTTACGAAAAACGAAATCTACGACGTGAACTTTTGATTTTTTTAGTGAAATTCCACGAGTTTCCGGCGTTTCATCGAAATTGAACCACATCATTTTTCCACATTTTCATTCATAAGAAAATTCGGTGATTTTGCAAGCAGGTTTGAAGCGACTGAAAGTGAGTTTTGGAGATTTTAGAGTTAATTTCCAATTTTTATTCTTAGCTTATTAAGATGTGAAAACCATTGAGAAAAATTGTTGAATGTTGCAAAGAAAAAAGAAAATCTACAACACATTTTGAATTAAATACATTTAATATTGGAATTTGGGGGCTATGCCATTATATTGGTCCTTCGAGCCGGATTTAAGGCAAAATCGAAAAAGCTGTAGAACATAAATTTTAAAATATACAACACAGAGTTTAAACAAGTTAAACAATTTGAAAATCTAGGAAAAATTGGAGCAGAAAATGTAAAGGCAGAAATAAAAATGTAAAAAGATTAAAAACCAACACAAATTATATGTTTTTAAAATAAAACAATTAGGAAACGCCTTTTACATTTTTCTGTATTTTTCTCGTACCTCGTATCGATTTTTTGCAAATTACTCAAAAAAAACACCCTTTTTTGTTCAAATCTTATTGAGAAAGTTCTAATTATTTGGATAAAAGTATCAATTTTTACAAATTTCTGTAGAAAAAAATCTATTTTGTTCCAAATTTTATGGGAAAACTCGAAATTTGTTGGGTCCATACCCAATTTTTTAATTTTATTCATCTAATATATTAGTTTTTCAAATTATTTTATAAAAAACTACAAAAAAGAAAAATACAAACTAGTGAGAAAAAATTATGAGATTTACAATGGACGATAAAGTACCAAACAAAGAAATAAGGAAAAAATTAGAAGAAAAATCAGTAGAAAAACATATGAAAATACATTTAATATTAGAAATTGCCTTTAGCCATTATTTTGGTCCTTCGAGCCGGATTTAGGAGAAAAAAACTCTAAAAGATGGCGAAGCTGATGGAATTCAGTCTTTAGAGAACAATTATACTGAGGTTTAAAAATTACTGGAGCAAACGTACGAAAATAAAAAGGTCATTGGTTTCATTAATTTAGATAGTTTACTAGGTTTTCTTGTTATCAACAAAGAATCTAATAAAAATCTAACAAATTTAAAATAATATGGATTTTTTTATTAATCATTTTTCTTTGTTTCTAGTTTAATCAAGAATAAAATTCAAAAAGTAATCGTAACTATTTACCCTAAAAAAATTATCTCATATAACAAACTTTTTCTAACTCTAACTTTTAAGAGACCCAAATTGGATTTTTTTTTTAATAAACTATGGTGAATTGAAAATAGAGAGTTTCGTCAAAAATCGGTTCATGAAAAAAATATCTGACTATGCTGAGAAAATTTGAAAAAACATATTTTCTTCTCTTTGATTTTCCTCTTTAGACTTTAGATTTTTCATTATATTTACTAATGAGTGGTTAAATTTTTAACGTGAAAGAGAAAATATTGAAAAATAAGCCAATTAATTAATTAAGAATCCAATACAACTTCCCCAGTTTTTTTATATTGCCGAGAATGAGAGAAAACTTTACTTGTGAGTTTGCGGCGACCAACTGCGAATTTTATAGTTAAAAAATGCTGCATTAAGCCTTATTTCGAACGTAAAACATTTCGAAACACCGTTGTTATCCAACAATTATTCATTACAAATAAACAAAACCAAATATTATTGTTTCCCGAGTGATGTTATTCATCTGGACAATATTTGCAACCCAATCAAAAAACACAAATAATTATTATCTTTTCGGTTTCGGTACTTTTGCGCACGTGATCCGTACGTGTCTGTTTTTCTTTTTTCGTATAGATTTTATCTGTCGATATCAAATAAATAGGTGGAAACAGGGGATCAAAAGATTGTCGAACGAACAGTTTTGTCATTATCTGAAGCTTAAATGAAAATGAAATTACATCACGATAAAGCCACGTGAAAAATAAATTGGTGTACTCGTTACGGATTAAATCCAATATCGCTAATAAACAATTTTAATGGCCGAACCGATTGAGTTTCGCACGTAAAAAAGGAGTAAGATTTAATATTTTGCGTCGATTCAACGATTAAAGTTGGGATATTAAATTTTAAAAATGAAGTTGTGCCTAATTTATTACAAAAAACCGAATGTCTTAATTCAGTAGTTGGAGTTTGATTGAATTTGGAATTTTAACAGTTCTTCCTGTTTTAACTGAATTTGATTCTCTTTCAATTTCGGTTTTTTATTAATTTTCGCTTAATTTCGTCATTTTATAACTGAATTTTTACATAATTTGGTTGCTTTTTAATTTCGTTTTTTTTAAATTTCTTTTTTTCATTAATTTTCACTTATTTTGATCTTTTTTTTAACTGAATTTTTAGTTTTGTCTTTTTTAAGTTTCATTTTTCCTAAATTTAGACCATTTTTTTAAATGTTTCCTATCTTTAGTTTAACTTTTGACTGAATTTGTTTCTATCGGTTTTTTATTATTATTTGCTTAATTTCGTCATTTTTTAACTGAATTGTTACTTAATTTGATTTTTTTTAGTTTCGTTTTTCTTAAATTACATTCTCTTTCGATTTGGTCTTTTTTTTTTCGTTAATTTTTACTTGTTTCGATATTTTTTAATTGAATTTGATTCTCTTTCAATTTCCTCTCTCTTTGCATTAATTTTTACCGAATTTCGTCATTTTATAACTGAATTTTTACATAATTTGGTTGCTTTTTAATTTCGTTCTTTTTAAATTTCTTTTTTTCATTAATTTTTACTTATTTTGATCTTTTTTTTTTACTGAATTTGTTTCTCTTTCAATTTCGTTCTTCTATGTTTCATTCTTTTTGAATTTCGTCTCTTTTTGCATAAATTTTTGCTTAACTTTTTTCTTTTTTTAAATAAACATTTATTCACGTTAATTCTATCATTCATGATAATTTAGAAGTAGTTTAGATAAAAAATAAAAAAATAAAAAAGAATACTAATTAAAAATAATATAATAAGATGATAACTGATAGAATCAATAAATATTTTTGTGAATTGAAATTATTAATTTGATTTCTATATATATATATATATAAACAAGTAATTTACATTTTTATTTCATTTACCTTTAGTTCATTTTATTTTAATTTTCGATTACTTATCCAAACTCATTTTTATTTTAATTTACTTATCTAATAAAGTTTTAACCTAACCTAAACTAACCTAACCTAACCTAACCTAACCTAACCTAACCTAACCTAACCTAACCTAACCTAACCTAACCTAACCTAACCTAACCTAACCTAACCTAACCTAACCTAACCTAACCTAACCTAACCTAACCTAACCTAACCTAACCTAACCTAACCTAACCTAACCTAACCTAACCTAACCTAACCTAACCTAACCTAACCTAACCTAACCTAACCTAACCTAACCTAACCTAACCTAACCTAACCTAACCTAACCTAACCTAACCTAACCTAACCTAACCTAACCTAACCTAACCTAAACTAACCTAACCTAACCTAACCTAACCTAACCTAACCTAACATAACATAACATAACATAACATAACATAACATAACCCAACCTAACCTAACCTAACCTAACCTAACCTAACCTAACCTAACCTAACCTAACCTAACCTAACCTAACCTAACCTAACCTAACCTAACCTAACCTAACCTAACCTAACCTAACCTAACCTAACCTAACCTAACCTAACCTAACCTAACCTAACCTAACCTAACCTAACCTAACCTAACCTAACCTAACCTAACCTAAACTAACCTAACCTAACCTAACCTAACCTAACCTAACCTAACATAACATAACATAACATAACATAACATAACATAACCCAACCTAACCTAACCTAACCTAACCTAACCTAACCTAACCTAACCTAACCTAACCTAACCTAACTTAATCTAACCTAACCTAACCTAACTTAACTTAAAGCACTTTAAATCTCCATAACGACTTCATTTACAATATATAATAATAGATATTTTTATTTAAATGATAGAAATGATAAAATATAGAACAAAAGTCTAGACTTCAAAAGATGTTTGAATGTTTTAAATTTTTTTTTACATTAACCGAAATGCCTGCGTTCTTTTCCCACGCGTACAAATAAGAAAAAAAAAAACTCGAAAAAGTATTTGCTGACATACTTTCGACGACAAATCACTCTAATTTTTTTTTTTCGAAAAAAGTAAGCACGCGTACGGAACACTTCCCGGCTTAAAATTCGCGCCCGTCAAAGTCAAATCCATTAAAGATTGTCTAAAAAAAAGTGACAAAAGAATATGCGGCGCCTGATTTTTTATTTATATTTTTTTAGCGGTGCCAAAAACTCAAAAATAATTTTTGGAAAGATGCGTGCAACCGTTCAACGACGCTGAGGAAAACCATTAATAATTTTTTTGGGATTATTAAAATACCTAATAACGTTGTCATGTTTTTGATTTGTGGAATGTTATGGGATGTAGACCCAAATTTAAATTTAAATAAAAGTATTTATAACATTACGAAAGTAATAATTAAAATTTATGAACGCAATAATATTAATATTGTTACAATTTTTGTGGGTTTAATAAACTTTATTTAACAGAAAAACTTTTAAAAACTGCTATTTCTTAATTTACTGTCAGCTTTTTCCTATTTATAACATTTTCTTGTTTTCGCGAAGATTCTACAAGACTCTCAATGTTTTCTCAGCTTTATATAGGCCATAAATGGATAAAAAAAGAAGAAGAACTGTCATAGCTGTCACTAGTAAGGTTAGGTTTCTAGGTCTTTTTCTGTGGCCTTGATCTGTGCAAACAAACCGTTACAATATAATTATAAGCCATTATTAACCTTTTTTTAATTGAAAAAAATAGTGAGTGGGTTGATTCGATTGTTAATATTTTTAGTTTAGTAATATATTTTGTAAGAATCAATGTTATAATTATCAAAAAGGGACTAGGAACACGTTTTCTTTGATCTCATTATTGGAAACACTAATTATAATTATGAAATAATCTATAAGCCCACAATATTTCTATGAAACTATTTATAAATATTCTTAGAAATTAATTATGTGAGTTTCGACCTACTCAATAAAAAATTAATCAAACAGACCTATAAGTAATTAATTATCAACCTCAATTGATTAGTTTTCGAGGAAAATCGAGCTATTTAATTATGAAACGTCAATTCCGTTGGGCGATTGATTAGGTTACGCAGTTAAAAAAAATGTTGTAATAGATTTTACGAAAAATAGAATTATGTAAAATGTTAAATTTTATTTTGAGGCCGAACAATAGAATTTTTGATTAGAGTCAATTTTGTTTTTCCGGAAACTTTTTCTGTAATTTTTTTTATTTGTAAAATATTTACCAGGTTTTTGTTTGCTCTAAACTATAAGAATTATTATTCCCAAAGTCGTGGTTTTTTTAATCAGTAGATTTTAAATAAAAAAATAATAATAATATTGATAACATAATGATAATACTAATTAAAGTAATAATCATAATGATAATAGTAATAATAACGATATTAATGATGACGACAATAATAATAATGGTACTTTACAAAAGCAGTTTTATTGGAAATTTAAAATACTTGTAATTTGTAATTTACAATTTTTTTGATATCTGTTTGTTTCTACTGTATTTTTGAGATATTTCAGATACCAATTTTACCAATTTTACCAAGAGATTGCTTGGTTGAAGGCATAGAAACTTTATTGTTGTAGTTTTGTCAATACTTTTAGAAATTCGAGCTCTTGCTCATGGACTAAAATTGTGTTTAGTTAAATTTCCTCCTGTCATTTATGTTGGAATCGCGGAAAGTTTTCGCTTTGTTTGACTTTATTTTCATTAATGGATTCAACACTTCGGGAAAAGTGTTGATTAGTCGTAGATAATAGAATCTGATCGTAATTAATGGGAGGAAATTTTTTGGTTTCGAGTATTTTGAATACGTAATCGGGTCATGGAAAAATAGGGGAACGATTGACAAGTATTCGGTTTCGTATCGAACTTTTATTTTATTTTGTTCGTTTTGTTTCAGAAAATGAAGACTGAAGATAAGAATAATGTGCCAAAAGTGCGGATAGCGGTTATTGGAAAATCTAATGTTGGAAAATCAGGTAAAAATTATTCACTTTACATTTTTGTGTTCATGTAATAGTATCAATAAAAGATTATTGAAATTAAAAAAGAAACAGTCAATATTAAAACTAAATACAATTAGAATGAAATAAAAACAAAAAAGCGCGAACAACGCGGTTTTAAAGGAAATTAAGGTCATATTTTAAAAAATTGTTTAGAGAACGTGGGTAAAAAGTAAAGCCGGTTTATGCTATATACATAAAAGTTTTTCACAAATATGCAGAAAAACTACCTTGTAGTAGTAGTATTTATGGAATTGCTCAAACTCTACTGAAATTAGAACAAAATTTATTCAACAAAGAGATTGATTACAAAAGCTCAGAAACTACAATCAAAGAAAATGAAAAACTATCTTAACCAACTTCGCTTCACTTCCTCTTTTTTACCAAGAATACTGGCCTTTTACTGATTAAATCTCATCAGAAAATGATCATTCACAAATCGAATTAATTCTTATCGAGGGACTCAAGGAATGTTGTCCAGAAACTCATGTTATATACAAGTCTATTGAAACCAAAATAACATTTATTTAATAAAAAAAATCGATTACAAAATCTCAAAAACTACAATGCAACTAACTTCGCTTCCTCTTTTTTTAGAAAGAAAACTGGCCTTTTACTAACTAAACATGAGATTAAATATCAACAGAAAAATGATCATTGTCAAATCGAACTAAAGAAAAACTAAAAAACAGTCTGGTCTTGGGACTTAAGGAATCTTGGTCAGAAACTCAACCAATCATATCGAGGGGCTCAGAACAGTCTGATCCTGGGGGCTTAGACAGTTTAAGAGCAGGAACTATTTTATTGTTTTTTTTTTGCAATAATTTACCCCAACAAATTTAAAATTCGTTAAAGTTTGGTTCATTAGAAATTTATTGCTCTAAATTTTTTTTCGTGGAAAAATGTGAGTTTCGTTTTTTTTAAGCAAAAGAGATTTAAAGGTTTTCTGCGATTTGTATGGATGAGTATAATTTTATTAAGTACAGCTAACAGGTTTTTTATTTATATTAATTAGAAACATCTTCTATTTATGATCTCAAAAACGCTTTTCCATTATTTTTACATTAAATGTCCCACCTGCAGCGAATCTCTTAACCCAATTAATTTCTAAACAACGAGTCGAACTAAATATTAACGCAAATATTCGATCATTAACCCAGTTATTTGCAAATTGAATCGGATAATTGGTGTGCACCTCGACCTAACTTTGACTTATCTTTATCTTCTGGGTTTGTGGGTACAATGTCTCGATTTTAATTTGCCACCGTACAATACAGGTGACCTAAATAATCCAAACGAAATCGGGTTAAGGCTTGGACGATCTACGAAGAAAAACAATTTATTGCCCGATGTAATTTTTAAAGTTGAAGTGCTGATGTATCAAGGCCAAACGTTATAAAAAGAAGAATCTATAAGGGTTAGATTAAATTAGTAAGGTTATAGAAACTGTAAAGAAAAATTAGTTCATTTATTATTTTGAATTAGACACAGGGTGATAAATCTATAAAATGTACTACATATTAAGAAATGATTTTATTTAAAATTTAAATAAACTGTCTGTTCGTTTTCACCAGAGCAGTATTTTAAGTTGAATAGTTTATTAGTTTTGGTATTTTTTATTTTGGAGAATGTTTAATATATGTTTTACTTAAGTTGTCTTCACTAGGTATTTGTTTTCATATCTATTCTAAGTTGCGCTATTTAGCATAATTTTAATCGGTTTAATTTACTGTTAACCAGACAAACTGTCTATAGAATTTTGTATGAATCACTACTTTCAATGTATATTAATTGTTAAAGTATTAACGGAATTTTGTTTTTTTTTAACAAAACCAAAAAGATTATTCACGTACTTTTATATTTTAACTGTCACAAAAAATTCCGATCAAAAATAGATTTCATTACTCAACTAATTAAACAAAATACATGAAAAACTACAATATGCAAAGAGAAATATCTTTTTAAGTGAAACTAACACAATGACAAATAAATCTAATTAACAACAAAATATTGAAAAAAATCAATTCTAAGGTTTGAGCAGAAGATTCAAAATTCGTAAGAAATAAGTTTATCCCGAAAGAAAAAAATAATACCTTTGTGGAAACTTCTGGAAAGACTTTACCCGACGCTCATCCATCGGAAACTCAATCAAAAGAACCACCAAAAAAAGTAAAATCTAAAATTATAATTTTCTCAAAATTCCTTATAAATAATCTTTTATAAAATAAAGGATTGTGGGAAAATAGAGACCTCATAATTTTAGATTTTCCAAATAAATGATTGTTTTACTTTTCTGCGTTTCTGGCCAAGATTCCTTGAGTCCCAAAATCTGACTGCCTTTTACTTTTACCATAAATCGTTTCGCCAATGATAATTTTTCAACGTGGTTTTGTTTCTGTAAAACGTACTTTTTGTATAAAACGACTGTACTTTGTGCTCTAAACATTTTTTTGAAATCTGACCTTGATTTCCTTTAAAACCGCATTGTTTGCGTCTTTCTTTTCAGATTTCAGCAAAAAGGGTGTCAACAGTTTAAACTTTGATTGTGCAACGTATTTACGATTTAATTTCAATTTTGAAACGTTTTATTTCATACAGGGCGGTCTCTCTTAATTTCAGTAACCTTTGATTATTTATTTATATTTTCAATTTATAAACGCTCCTGCTAGATCTTCATTTTTTATTTTAAGCAGTTATACATTATTCCAAATATGTATTTTTGTTATTTTAATACGTATGATATAAATTTGACCGTTTTGGGAGTTACATCTTTTCAATAGAAACGCGCAAATTTTATTGCGTTACTTACTAAAAAAACTTATTAATAGAAGTTAGGTAAGTTATTTTTTTGCTAGAATCATTTTATCAACACAAGTGAAAAGTACGTAGCACGTAGATTACGTAAACTTTCAGCCGACATAAATCGAATTTTCAGCATGCAACCAGATAACAAGCAACAAGCGAAATGTGTACGTAATATTTTCAATAATCGCACGCCTACACGAAATATTTGATCGAAAGCTATTGTAATAAATAAATTATGAAACATATTTTGTTTACAAATTAATTGACTAATCTTTTCAAAAAAATAATGGGATAATTGGTGATAATTTTAAAATAAAAAGGTTGTTGAAGTTAAGAGAGTAAATGAAAAACAGAATGTTTTAAAATCATAAACAATTTAGTTTTAGAGGAAATTAAGGTCAGGGTTGAAAAAATTGTTTAGAGAGTGCGGGTAAAAAGTATTAAGTATGCTGAATGCTAAAAATTTTGCGCTAATTTGGAAAAAATGCAGTTTAGTTGAAAAATGTTCTTTAACAAAACTAGCTGTTTTTGATAATAATTTAAAGCAGTGTTTTCTAGATTCTAAACTCGAAATGTCTAGAATTCTGACTTATAACTCTGAATTTCAAGTCTAAATTTTGACTTATAACTTGGAATATTTCAAAAATTATGAATATTTCAAAAATTATGAATTTAGAAAATCCGAAAAACTTCAAATTTGAAATTTTTAGTCTAAATTTGAATTTGCAATTCAAAGAATCTAAAGTTGTAACTTAAAACTTGGAATTTTGGGTACAAATTTCAACTTAAAATTTGAAAATTTAATGATTATTACTTAAAATCGGAACTTTTAGTATAAATTTCGATTTGGAAACTCTAAAATTATGACTTAAAACCAGAAATTTCCTTTTCAAATTTCGAAATATAACTTGTAGATTCGAAAATTCGAAATTTCAAGTCTAAGTTTCGAATCAGACTATTTAGTTACTATTATTACTAATAAATTATCTTTTTTTTTCAGCATTAACTGTCAGATATTTGACAAGACGTTTCATCGGGGAATACAGAAGTAACACTGGTAAGAATTTATTTAAATATTTAATAATATATAAACGACCATTTACACCAACTTCTTAAACTAAGCCATAAAAGAAGAATTATTTAAGCATAATTTAAATATAAATTTAGCTTCAATCAATTTCAAAGATTTCCCAGCAATTGAGCGCCATAATTTCAATAATTCAGACTTACATACTCCACTCTCAAATAAAGTTGTTGCTCATAACCCGCTCTAAAACAATTTCAAGAAAAACCTTTCAGTAATCACAATAAAGCTCTGTAAATTAGTTGGAAGTTGTGATTTGTGAAAAATAAAATTTATAGACGTTTGAATATCTTTATCTATTTTAAATGAAGGTGAAAATGACGTAGAAAAGATTCATCTTTAGGCAATTTTTAAAGAAATCTTTCATCTTTGTTCTTCTTGTCCAACTCTATGTACGGCCTTGTCCTCAAAGATAAGAGGCTAATAAAAACTAAAAAGAAAACAACTTTTATCAAAGTTTTCTATTTCCTTGCATTAACTAATTTCCTATTTGATCAAAATAACTTTATGTTATAATGTATTTTATGCAAAAAACATCCAACTAATGAGTTTTTATAGATCAATTATTTTAAATTAATGACTTTTTGGGTTATGAAAGTATTACATAATTACCTTATATCTACGACTTCAAACAAATATCATCAATTAAAACTTGTAAACAGTTTTATAATTAATTAATAACTTGTTGATTAGTAGATTATCAGTATTCTAGAATTTTTTATATTTATGCGATAAATAATAATAATAAAATAATTTATTAAATTCAAACATCCATTCTATTTCGCGTTTTAAACTAGAATAATAACATTCAAATATATTTTGTGTTTAAAAAACGAATTACTGAAATCAATTCTATGAACTAAATTATACATATTATTGCGTTTAAATTATTTTCTCCACAATAAAAAGCAGTTGGTCGAAAATATTTACGACATCCCATTTCAGTGGTACATGTTTATAAATAATGAAAATAGAAAATAAATTTTCATTTTATTCATCTGGAATAATATTTACATTACCCTACAATCATAGAAAATACCGAACGGCCCTAGTAGCTGAGGCCTCGAACTCAAAGTAAAAGAAGAAGTTTGTGTAGTCAATGGCCTCGACCTGAGTAAACAAAACGTTACCATAAAATAATTTAAAAAACTGTTTTAAGTTAATCACTTTGAAATTCTTAAGCTAAATCAATATGGCGATTAGTTTAACGAAAATTTGAAGAAGAAGAAGAAGAAGAAGAAGAAGAGCTATTTCACTATTTCATTTTCTCCAAGTTTATTGGCGGAAACTAATTTCTAATAAAATGAATTATTTGATAAGATAATGCTGACGAGAATTTTTTGTTTAAAGTTTAAAAATCAAAATCTCTATAAATATCGGCTGATTATGCTCAAACCAATTTTAAGCGAGCGTATCTATTGCGCATTCCTGAATTTTTGGCAACTGCACCCAAAGAGCTGCTGCTCGGCCGAGTGTTTACATATTCTTTGTTATTTTTCAATACGGCAAACGGGTATGACGAAACGAAAATATCATTAACTCTAATAATCGGAGTCCCATTTCCGAAAATCGCATTTCAAAAATTTAGATTTTTGCGTTCTAAATTTTTGGCAGGTCGTTTACTTTTGCGAAACGATTATCAATCGATTCGTCACGGGACGTACTCATTTTTCTAAAACGGATCAGTCTAAACAAAAGCGGATTTTTTTTAGATGAATCAACTTTATTTAAGTAGTTTATCATCCAATAATCACCAACATATAAAAGGCTCAACAGCGCGATAAAACCAGACTTTTTTTATCTAAATTTTCCCATAGAAACAGTCCATAAACAGAATAGAAGAAGAAGAAGAAGACTTTTTATTAATTAACCCATCTTCTTCTTATTTACAATTGACAGATTGATTTAACATAATACAAAACTTTACTTTTTCATAGAATTATATATATTTAAGTGTTTGGTTTGATACTTTTTCGATATCATTTAATAAATTAACACAACTTCTTCTTTTTTTTACAATTGACAGATAACGTGACATATGTCAAAACTGTATTTAAATTTTCGCGGGTGATATCATTGTATTGTAATAATATTAATTACTTTTTGTATTATTACATCATTATTCATTTGAAACAAATTTTCGTGTTACAGTCTAATTAAATTTTATTTAACGTGCCGATGGTAACTCGTTCTTTAGCGGTTTTCCGATACGATTATCGCTAAAAAGCTTTTTCGTTTTTCTTTCAACCAACTTCTTTGTCCTTTGAAATTGGTTAAAATATTCCCGTCTCGACTAAGAAACAATAGCGGAATGTTGATCGTTATTTTGGAGAAATAACTCCGAGAAATGAAGACGTAAACATTCATAATAAATATAAACACGTGGCTCTAATTATTCCAAGTGTACCTGACACTTGCCCCAGATTGCATCGCATCGAAAAATAATCGAAAAAATAAAGTATTCAAATGCCCACAGTTATTACAGAGCAATTAATTTATTCTTGTACTTATGCATCTGACAATTACTTTTGAATATTGTAATCACCATTTAAAAAACTGTCAATTTCTCTTCTTCTTTTCTTCTTCGGTTTTGAGCCTTCAGCTACCAAGAATAAGTTTCTTCTTCTTTCTTTAGATACTCATCAAATGTACTTAAAAGAACTCACTATCTGTAATTAGTCACAACCTTACAATCATAGGAAATTAACCCAACTGACAAATATGGTAGGAAAGTAAAATACTGGCTGAATAGCTCTGGCAGCTAAGGCCTCGAATTCGAAGTAAAAGAAAAAAAACGACATAATCACGTTATTAAAAAATATTCTTGTAAACTCCAGACATTTCAATGTTATTTTTTTTAACCGTTTCGTTACTTTTTGGGTGAATATAATAAGAATAAGTCTTATTCGAATAACAAGCATATCCAGAAAAAATGCAAAGTTGACGCACACATATCTCGGATATGATTTTTTTTATTCTCTAATGAGCCAAGTTCAAAATAAATTTGGTTAATTGAATAGTAAGAAAAATTGGCTAGAGAATCGCGTTGCTAAGCCAAATATCTATATATAATATGTCTCTGTAATATATATACGGATAAAAATATTGTTCGTAAGTTAAAAGCTCCCGACAATGATATATTTGGAGTTATTGACTCCATTTGATCTCAGTTTCAAAAAATATATATTAATATTACTATTATTTCTTGAAGTAAAAACTAAAATTACAAATTAACGCGAATAAGAGCAATTCTATATTCGCATACGTTGAAATTGGTACTTTAAAACTGTCAGTTTCTCCATATTTATATCCTTGGTATCTCGAAAAGTTTTTGACGTTTAAGAAATATTCGAAACCCATAAAAGAATTAATGAAAGAAAAAGAAGAAGAAGAAGTTGTTAGAAGAGGTTAATCTGCCTTGTTCTGTGAATTCATGTAGCCAATGTTTACATTGATGGTGGCCTTGGTCTGTGTAACCAAACTATTAAAATAATAATAATAATAATAATGATTATATGACGTAACAAACGTAACATAAGTGCAACGGTTTCTACTGAGGATTTTTTGTTATTTTATCTGCTATTTTCCTTAGTGACTCACTAGAAACATCAGAATAGTGCGAGGTAATGAGAAAATTTCCATTTTCTAGTAAATTTAGCAAATATATTCGAATATGCCGTTATGTTTATTATTAAACATTTCATTTGGGATAATGTGCGAATTGTTTGCGTTTAATACGCAAATTCTAATTTAAAAATAAAACGATGAGAGCGGCACACCCGGCCAGAGTCTATTCACTATTATTTGCAAAATACTTTCACGCCAAAATCATGAATGTATCCGACGAATGACGTTCGTAATCGTCGTTTTATTTTATTTTTAAAAGATTTACAGACTTATTCATCCTGCCAGACGAAACCAAAAATGTGAGATATTGCGATATTTCTTTCAACAAATATCAGAAATTTTATACGGCTTATTATTATAAGACGAAATAGTTCGTTATATAATAACATTTTTATTTGAACAGGTAAAAATGTGTCGTTAAACTTGTAATTCGGCTAATAATATGTTTTTTATGTACGTTCGATATATATTTATAGTAATTCGCTTCTTCTTCTTTTCTTTTTAATTTTCTGCTTCTTTTTTACTTTTATTCGGATCAACTACAGCAATCAGCGAACATTGAACGTTGTGTTTTACAAAATGGCCGATAATCTTTTATTCATGGCTTTTTCTTACAGTTGTACGGTTCACACTAAAGTAAAATATTTTTCTTTTAGTGTAAGTTACACTTTCTAATAAATTTTGAGGAAATAAAACGTTTTTCGATTATCCAAATAACCATCCTAATGTTTTTTAGGAATTAGCGTCTTCTTTCTTTTGTTCCTCATATTTTTCTTCTTCTTCTTAATTTTGTTTGAGCTCACCTATAGCAATTACAAAATGGCCGAAAATCTTCTATTTATGGCCTTTTTCTTACAGTTAAACGTTTCACACTAAAGTAAAATATTTTTCTTTTAGTGTAAGTAAAACTTTCTAATAAATTTTGAGGAAATAAAACGTTTTTCGATTATCCAAATAACCACCCTAATGTTTTTTAGCAATTAGCGTCTTCTTTCTTTTGTTCCTCATATTTTTCTTCTTCTTCTTAATTTTGTTTGAGCTCACCTATAGCAATTACAAAATGGCCGAAAATCTTCTATTTATGGCCTTTTTCTTACAGTTAAACGTTTCACACTAAAGTAAAATATTTTTCTTTTAGTGTAAGTAAAACTTTCTAATAAATTTTGAGGAAATAAAACGTTTTTCGATTATCCAAATAACCACCCTAATGTTTTTTAGCAATTAGCGTCTTCTTTCTTTTGTTCCTCATATTTTTCTTCTTCTTCTTAATTTTGTTTGAGCTCACCTATAGCAATTACAAAATGGCCGAAAATCTTCTATTTATGGCCTTTTTCTTACAGTTAAACGTTTCACACTAAAGTAAAATATTTTTCTTTTAGTGTAAGTAAAACTTTCTAATAAATTTTGAGGAAATAAAACGTTTTTCGATTATCCAAATAACCACCCTAATGTTTTTTAGCAATTAGCGTCTTCTTTCTTTTCTTCATCATATTTTTCTTCTTCTTATTTTTGTTTGAGCTCACCTGTAGCAATTACAAAATGGCCGAAAATCTTCTATTTATGGCCTTTTTCTTACAGTTAAACGTTTCACACTGAAACAAAGTAAAACATTTTACATTTAGTGTAAGTTATTTGTCTTAATGATATAATTTTTGAGAAAATAAAACGTTTTGCAATTGCCCAAACAACAACCCGATGTTTACTTTGTAAGCAGTCACCTATATTTAAGTACCTTACGTCTGAAAATAAACCAGAGGTATATTTTATTAAGTTGTCTTAACGGTAAGCTAATTTATATAATAAATGACCTGGCCTATAAATATTGCGACCTGATTTCTTTACAGTACTTCTTTCATTACTGGAAATATTTGAAGTATTCAAAAATCTACAACTGCGTGGTTTATTTGTACACCGTCAAATTATTTTTGTACCTGTTTATTTATATGATTTATTAGGTAATGCTAAAATAAGAACAAATTAAATATAATATTAAAATATACATTTATACAGTATTGATATTTAATGAGGCTGAATAGTCTTTCGTAGCTGAGGCCTCCAAACCGAGATTGAAGAAGAAGAAAAACGGATTTAACAATTTAGTAACTGTGAAAAAACTAGGAAACCTTTACGGCTTTAATGAACATAATTGACATTTAACAAACAAACTTATAGTAACTACATTCACTACAGTGGCAGTTTTTTAAAAGGCTTCCAATTGAGTAATACCAACATTTAAACCGACAATGACAGATTTGCCAACTTAAGAATGTTGTGAGTAACTAATAAACTTCTTACATGACATAAAATGAAGCACCGACTCTCCGAATTTAAATTTTCGAATTTTTAAACGCCGCGGAATGTGGTTTTGGCAGTTAGTTGGAAAATTAAAAAAGAGAAACATATATTTCATAACGCTCATCAACAGCTAACACTTGTTCTACACCCGTTTGATTAGTGTTACAAGTAATTACCACTAAAATAACCGAGATGCAAAATAGCAATTTGTAAAATTGTTTATAAATTTTCGTCCAGTGGCGGAGAAAATAAATTCCATATACAAATAATTACATTATTTTTCATAAAAATATATACTCTGCGTTTATTTTTGGTTTCCTCTTTTAGAAAATCGTTGATCCGCCGCTGGTGTTCCACCGGACCGTTTAGTAAATAGACTTAAGCAATTCGAGTCATATTTTAGATTATGAATTACTCTTTGGCTCATTTAGAACGTTGGAATTCAGGAAGATTAGATTTTATTTAAAATAGCACTTCGGTGGCCTCCCTAAAAAGCACTTGAAGGTTCTACAGCTCGCCGTTGTTTGTAATTTTGTGTGTTGCTTAACATTAGTCACCCGACTTAGTCAGTTCATTGGCTGGGAACGACCTTTGGCACATTTTTATTTTGTCGGCTAATTTTCACTTTCGAAAACATTTGTCAAAAAATTAACGCTTCGATTTAAACGTTAGTCAAAAAGTTAACGCCTTGATTTTCGGTTTTTAACTAATTGTTCATCATTCAGGAAATATATATAAATAGCCCCGGTAGCTGAGGCCTTGAAATTGAAAAAGAAGAAGTTACAATTCATATATTAGAATTATTTTATCGAGTAAATAGTTATTTACTCTTTTTTGCATTCTCAAACAATTCAGAACATTTTTGAAGTTTACTATAAAATTTTTGATCTTTACAAGAATAATGTTGAAGTTTACAAAAATATTCGGAAACTGTTTTTAATCCATTTATGAAAAAGAAGAATAACTAGCGAGCTATCAACAGTTAGGTTAGGTTTCTGGGTCTTGTCCTGTACAACCATTTAGCCACCATTTTTAAAGGCAGTGGCCTTGGCTTGTGTAAGTAAACCGTTCCTATATATTCATACCAAATATTATTTATTGTATATTTTCTACTTTGTATTTAATTGTGTAGCGCAGTTGTGTAATGAAACCACCAATAACGGTTCTATCTTAAAATCCGGGGAAAAAAATATATATACAGGGTATTTCATTAATATACAACTTAACGTTTTTCATTTTTTGCAACTATGAAAATGCAAAGTCTATTAATAAAAATGTTGTAGAACGATGTGTTAAACAATGAATTTTCATAAAAAGAAGTAACATTAATTATTGTTACAATACATAACAGTTTGTTTTGTGAAAATGCCATGTGATAATCATTTTTCAAATGCAGAAATGCTAGAAATGGTACGTAATTATTCACAAAGAAAATAATCGATTTATCTACAATTCTGTCCTAACAAACAACCTCATTACAGATTTTTTTTAAATATTCACGATCGATTGACAGAAACTTGTCAGTTTCATCCAACGCTAAATATAACAATTCCAGTAGATCAGAAAAATGATATAATAATAAGAATTGCTGACATTCATTAACAATAATTGGAAGAAGCCATACTTCAGTTTTCAAAATAATAACAATTGAAAACTTAAGACTTTCCATTTCACTCTAGTACAGAAGTTGTTATCAGGAAATTTTCCTGAAATATACGCAATATATTATGGACAAGACAAACTCAAATAAAATTTGGTTAGGTACAATAATTTTAATGATTTAGTCACAATTCTATGGCCTGCTCGGAGTCCCGATTTTAGCCTCGTTCTTTTACTGCTCTATTCACGTGGGACAAAATAAAAATGAGCATTAAATCTATTTGATTTAAATAGTTTAGAAATGTGATCGGAAAATCCTACATTTTTCTTTCGAGTATTTGAAAAATTACGAAACTGAACTCAATACCAAAGAATGTATACGGAAGAGAACTGTCTGCGATGTAGAAATAACGAGACACTTGAGATTTGTTTTTAAAATATTTCAAAAATTATGTATTCTGGTTAAATAATAGTGGCGCTGTGTATACCAGGATCATTAGAGGGGAACTATTTATAAAACTAAATTATATAAAAGGACGGGAGAGAAAAAGATAGAGCCGAGTTAAAACTGGATGCAGTCGCCTAAACTTCACACATAATTGTAATACTTTGGATTTTATACAGGTTGTCCAATGAGATGTGTCGCAGTTAAACAGAGAAATTTTTGAGTATATCTCATACCTCAAAAATGTATTTAACAGGAGAACTTCAGAACATTGTCAAAACGTACAAATTAATGTAAATAACAGGGACTCTTCTTTTTCTTTAATCATTTTTTTGAACTATGTCTAGACGGACAATTTAACCAAAATTTCTGTGTAGGATCTTAAACTAACCTAAATTATTCTTCTTTTTTTAATCCTTTTGTGGACTATGGGAAAGCCCAAAATAATCTACAAAAACTAGCGAAATCTCTTTTTTTATCCTGAATAATTTATCAAAAAAATTGAACTAATACAGAAACATTTGTAACAACAAATACTAGCCAAAATTATTCATTTTTAATCCTTTCATAAAATATGTCAAAATTTCTTCTACTTCCCTTTAAAAGAAAATCATTGACCTATTTTAATAATTAATCTTGTATTTTAAATATTTATTATTGATAATTTTAAATTTTATCTCGTTTTTTATTCATTAATATTTTATAAACAAATGCACCAATCCAGAAATTTTTGTAAGAGCGTCACATCCAATTCTAACCCAAAATCTTCTTCTTCTTTTAATTATTTAATGGTAAACCCAAAAACTGGCGAGTTTTCTTCCTCTTTTCTTTTATATACTATTCCAATTTATTCTTCTTTTTTAATTTTTATGGTCTACGTCAAAACCCAAACTAATCTACAATAACCCTTGTAAGTGCGTCACAGCCAATATAATAATTTGAGTTTTAATTAGTACATTTAATTTTTTACTTTAACGCTAGGAAAACGTTAATATGCATTAAAACGTCGGATGTAGGTAAAGCAAATATTATTGATGCATTGTTTATAAACAACAATCCACCCGTTATTATTAGACTATTCTATTGCCAGAAATAAACTCATGAAATGTATTCCAAATTCAACTACAATCAAAATATGTAGATTGACCTTATTTGCAATCATAATTCGTCTGAGTCCTACCCAAACAAAAATAGGAGTGTCGGGAGTTTTTACACCCTCGTAACACCAAAATCATGTTACTCACCATTTCACAGAAATTTGTGCGTTGTGTTATTTGTTCAAATTTGTGCAAACCAAAATAATCTAAGAATAATCCTTAACGTCTTTTTCTTAAATCTCGGATAATCTGTCATAACTGTCAGTTCTTCTTTTTCATACTGGTCGGGGGTCTTATCCTGCACATTCATACAGCCAGTACTCTCACGACTTAACTGTTCAACTAAACTAGTAAAATAGCAGAATATTCAACATTACTTTGAAATTTTTTGTTGTTTCAGATCTCCTGTATCGCCAAACACTGACTCTCAACAACTCAGCTTTGGAAGTTGAAATCGTTGACGTTTGCAGTTGCGATATAAAAGCTTTTCCAGAAGAAGCGATTTATTGGGCCGATGCTTGCGTCATAGTTTACGACATTACCTGTAGAAATTCCTTCAATCAAGCCGCAGATATGTTACAAAGAGTTTTACATCTCAGAAGTCAAATGCCTACGATACTTTTAGGAAACAAGGCCGATCTCGAACACCTACGACAGGTCAGTTTAATTTTACTCATTATTTAAAAACGAACTAAATAAATGCGTCACGTGACTCTTGGAATATCACTTGACGGATAATAATGACAAGTGACTTTTGACAGCACGTTTTTAGGTCGTTCTTCTTCTTTTTCTTCTCTTTTCGTAGACTAGGGGACCATTTACTTAGGACTTTTAGGTTACAACAGTTTTGTATATAAAATGGATTGAATATTTAATATTAATACGAAAAACGTGTCTGAATGTACCTTAAAAATTCTGGACACTACCTACGTTGGTCTCGAGCACTTACGATAAGTAAATTTTATTATATTCATAATTTAAAACGAAAAATTGAATAAATGAAACAACGTTGCGGTTCGTGATCCTTGAAATGTCATTTGACAGGGGATTTTTAGATTCTTCTTCTTCTTTTTCCTCGCTTTTAGTGCACTAAGTATGTCAGTTAGGATGTTTACTCAGTAAAAGTTTTGTGAATAAATGATTTGAATGTTTAATATTAATATGAAAAACGTGTCTGGATGTTCCTGAAATAATTCTGAACTTTACCTAGATCGAAGGAGTCGCGCCAAACAAAAATACAATTATTAATAATAAAAACAGATAAATTCTATTACGATTTCATTGAGTACATTTGGAAACCATTCAAAAAGTTATCTATGTCGTTTAAATCAAAAATTTTTTAACCTGGAATATACGTTCAGTTATTGTACTGATAAATTGGGTTAAGAAATCAAATATTTCACGAAATAAATTTTGTTTATACCAATTAACATCAATCCCGTATTATGGCTGAAGGAAAAAATATTTTTAAGAGAAATTTCGGTGATATTTATTTAACTTGTACAGGTCAACGATAACGATGCAATGAAATTGTAAGAAAGATAAACAATATTTTCCTGAATTGATGTTCAAGACTGTTTCGAAAATGATTGACAAGTCAAGATTTTCGGCGTAAAAGTTAATGGATTTATAGAGTTTATTGGCTGGTTATTTTGTTTTTTCTATTTATAAATTTTTTGCAATCATAATATCAAGTTGAAGTGCCAATGTTAAACCTTCAATTGTTTAAGTTCGCAAAACCATTGAAGTTTGGCATTGAATTTTCGTTAAAAATAACAACAGAGAAAAATTATCGAAGTTCTAGGAATTTTTAATCGATGAATGAATTGCAGAGGCGTATTTAAGAGTTTTTTTTTTAATAGTAAAAAAATATTTAAATTTATTAATAGTTCCTTTTTTAAATAAGTTTTATTGGATTAATTACAGCAAGTCTTTGTTTCTATAAAGTACATTTTTATGTAAAAATTTGTTTTCTCGAGAAAGTCCAACCTCCATCGAAAAAGACAATCTCCAAATAAATAAATACAGAAGTTTTTATCACTTTACACTAGTTGGCAAAATTTGAGGTTATGGTCTATAACAGTAATAATAGTTTTAAATCAATTTAGCAGACCGGAATTTTAAACATTCAAACGATTTGGACTTTATGATGCATTAAAATTGAAGAGAGAGTCAAAACTAGATTTAAAAGTACCCAAAAAAGTTCTCGTTTTTTACGACTTCTTCTTTTCCCTTTATTTTATTTGGCCTCAGCTGATGGAACTATTTGGCCTAGAGAAGTGATGACCAAAATTGATAAGTGACAATTTTGTCTTCTTTTTCTTTAAGCACTCAAACTTTATAAAGATATCAACTGTAAATGTAATACAAACATAAAAAATAAGAATAAAGAGCACTAATTGAGAATTTAATTTTTTTATTTAAAATTCTTATTACGAAACCAATCATTGCAACACTTATTTTATAATATATTTTTATAGAATTCTAAATAGTTTTTTGTTTGAATTCATTTGAATTTTGAACATTTCTCAATCTATTGTCATGTACTAATTTGAATAGGTTTTTTGTCTTAAATGGCGCTCGATTATTTTCATAATTAGTTTGAATAATAATTAATCGATTATTAATAATAAAAGAATATTTTTTTGGAATATGTGAGCTCAACCAATCGTGCCCGATTCATTCGAAACGATTAGAAAACGAAATGAATCACACTCGCTAGAGAAACATTCCCGGTCTCGAACTCCAGTATCACTTTTAATTCTGATTGTCAGCCAAATTCTCGATTTCGCTTCGGATTAGATCCGCGCCAATATTTTGATGTTTTCACAAACAAATGCAGCACCATCCCTGCTCGATAATTCTCTCGGCCGATCGCCGTTAAAATACCTGAGCGAAACTTTAACGTGTTCATATATCGAATTTAATGTCAATATTTTGTTTAGAACGGCAATTATAAAATGGAGCAACTGCGCGCCAGAAACGGAGGTAATAAATTCAACGGAAGCGATAAAACCGACTGAAAATAGGTTCTTGTGTTTAGCAATAAAAGCATTTCGAAATCGGGTTTTGCATGTTTCTTGTATCGACGAACCGTGCGCCGAGAACAGGTATTCAAAATAAACCGACGACGCGAGCCCAATTTAACCATAGGAATGCACTTACCTAAGTTTTGCTCGTCCAACATAACGCGTTCGTCTTCTATTTTTAGGGTACATCCTATCGATTCGAAATTCTCGCCTCGATTTGACGAATAACATTCACAAAACCAAATATGGCACCTCAATTTTACAAATGGCACCTGCAAAATAAAAGATGGCTCTTCAATTTGACAAGTGTGATTCGTAAAACCAAAAATGACGCTTCGTTTTGACGAATGACTCATAAATTCAAAGATAACGCTTCGTTTTAACAAATGGCACTTATCAAATCAAAAATAGCCCTCAATTTGACAAATGACGCTCATAAAACCAAAAATGACGCTCCATTTTGACAAATGACTCAAAAAATCAAAGATAACGCTTTGTTTTAACAAATTGCACTTATCAAAGCAAAAATAGCCCTCAATTTGACAAATGACGCTCATGGAATCAAAAATGACGCTTCATTTTGACAAATGACTCATAAAATCAAAGATAACGCTTCATTTTTACAAATTGCACTTATCAAATCAAAAATAGCCCTCAATTTGACAAATGACGCTCATAAAACAACCAAAAATGACGCTCCATTTTGACAAATGACTCAAAAAATCAAAGATAACGCTTTGTTTTAACAAATTGCACTTATCAAATCAAAAATAGCCCTCAATTTGACAAATGACGCTCATAAAACCAAAAATGACGCTCCATTTTGACAAATGACTCAAAAAATCAAAGATAACGCTTTGTTTTAACAAATTGCACTTATCAAAGCAAAAATAGCCCTCAATTTGACAAATGACGCTCATGGAATCAAAAATGACGCTTCATTTTGACAAATGACTCATAAAATCAAAGATAACGCTTCATTTTTACAAATTGCACTTATCAAATCAAAAATAGCCCTCAATTTGACAAATGACGCTCATAAAACAACCAAAAATGACGCTCCATTTTGACAAATGACTCAAAAAATCAAAGATAACGCTTTGTTTTAACAAATTGCACTTATCAAATCAAAAATAGCCCTCAATTTGACAAATGACGCTCATAAAACCAAAAATGACGCTCCATTTTGACAAATGACTCAAAAAATCAAAGATAACGCTTTGTTTTAACAAATTGCACTTATCAAACCAAAAATAGCCCTCAATTTGACAAATGACGCTCATGGAATCAAAAATGACGCTTCATTTTGACAAATGACTCAAAAAATCAAAGATAACGCTTTGTTTTAACAAATTGCACTTATCAAAGCAAAAATAGCCCTCAATTTGACAAATGACGCTCATAAAACCAAAAATAACGCTTCATTTTGACAAATGACTCATAAAATCAAAGATAACGCTTCATTTTTACAAATTGCACTTATCAAATCAAAAATAGCCCTCAATTTGACAAATGACGCTCATGGAATCAAAAATGACGCTTCATTTTGACAAATGACTCATAAAATCAAAGATAACGCTTCATTTTTACAAATTGCACTTATCAAATCAAAAATAGCCCTCAATTTGACAAATGACGCTCATAAAACAACCAAAAATGACGCTCCATTTTGACAAATGACTCAAAAAATCAAAGATAACGCTTTGTTTTAACAAATTGCACTTATCAAACCAAAAATAGCCCTCAATTTGACAAATGACGCTCATGGAATCAAAAATGACGCTTCATTTTGACAAATGACTCATAAAATCAAAGATAACGCTTCGTTTTAACAAATTGTACTTATCAAAGCAAAAATAGCCCTCAATTTGACAAATGACGCTCATAAAACCAAAAATGACGCTCCATTTTGACAAATGACTCAAAAAATCAAAGATAACGCTTTGTTTTAACAAATTGCACTTATCAAAGCAAAAATAGCCCTCAATTTGACAAATGACGCTCATGGAATCAAAAATGACGCTTCATTTTGACAAATGACTCATAAAATCAAAGATAACGCTTCATTTTTACAAATTGCACTTATCAAATCAAAAATAGCCCTCAATTTGACAAATGACGCTCATAAAACCAAAAATGACGCTCCATTTTGACAAATGACTCAAAAAATCAAAGATAACGCTTTGTTTTAACAAATTGCACTTATCAAACCAAAAATAGCCCTCAATTTGACAAATGACGCTCATGGAATCAAAAATGACGCTTCATTTTGACAAATGACTCATAAAATCAAAGATAACGCTTCGTTTTAACAAATTGTACTTATCAAAGCAAAAATAGCCCTCAATTTGACAAATGACGCTCATAAAACCAAAAATGACGCTCCATTTTGACAAATGACTCAAAAAATCAAAGATAACGCTTTGTTTTAACAAATTGCACTTATCAAAGCAAAAATAGCCCTCAATTTGACAAATGACGCTCATGGAATCAAAAATGACGCTTCATTTTGACAAATGACTCATAAAATCAAAGATAACGCTTCATTTTTACAAATTGCACTTATCAAATCAAAAATAGCCCTCAATTTGACAAATGACGCTCATAAAACAACCAAAAATGACGCTCCATTTTGACAAATGACTCAAAAAATCAAAGATAACGCTTTGTTTTAACAAATTGCACTTATCAAATCAAAAATAGCCCTCAATTTGACAAATGACGCTCATAAAACCAAAAATGACGCTCCATTTTGACAAATGACTCAAAAAATCAAAGATAACGCTTTGTTTTAACAAATTGCACTTATCAAACCAAAAATAGCCCTCAATTTGACAAATGACGCTCATGGAATCAAAAATGACGCTTCATTTTGACAAATGACTCAAAAAATCAAAGATAACGCTTTGTTTTAACAAATTGCACTTATCAAAGCAAAAATAGCCCTCAATTTGACAAATGACGCTCATAAAACCAAAAATAACGCTTCATTTTGACAAATGACTCATAAAATCAAAGATAACGCTTCATTTTTACAAATTGCACTTATCAAATCAAAAATAGCCCTCAATTTGACAAATGACGCTCATGGAATCAAAAATGACGCTTCATTTTGACAAATGACTCATAAAATCAAAGATAACGCTTCATTTTTACAAATTGCACTTATCAAATCAAAAATAGCCCTCAATTTGACAAATGACGCTCATAAAACAACCAAAAATGACGCTCCATTTTGACAAATGACTCAAAAAATCAAAGATAACGCTTTGTTTTAACAAATTGCACTTATCAAACCAAAAATAGCCCTCAATTTGACAAATGACGCTCATGGAATCAAAAATGACGCTTCATTTTGACAAATGACTCATAAAATCAAAGATAACGCTTCGTTTTAACAAATTGTACTTATCAAAGCAAAAATAGCCCTCAATTTGACAAATGACGCTCATAAAACCAAAAATGACGCTCCATTTTGACAAATGACTCAAAAAATCAAAGATAACGCTTTGTTTTAACAAATTGCACTTATCAAAGCAAAAATAGCCCTCAATTTGACAAATGACGCTCATGGAATCAAAAATGACGCTTCATTTTGACAAATGACTCATAAAATCAAAGATAACGCTTCATTTTTACAAATTGCACTTATCAAATCAAAAATAGCCCTCAATTTGACAAATGACGCTCATAAAACAACCAAAAATGACGCTCCATTTTGACAAATGACTCAAAAAATCAAAGATAACGCTTTGTTTTAACAAATTGCACTTATCAAATCAAAAATAGCCCTCAATTTGACAAGTGACGCTCATAAAACCAAAAATGACGCTCCATTTTGACAAATGACTCAAAAAATCAAAGATAACGCTTTGTTTTAACAAATTGCACTTATCAAACCAAAAATAGCCCTCAATTTGACAAATGACGCTCATGGAATCAAAAATGACGCTTCATTTTGACAAATGACTCAAAAAATCAAAGATAACGCTTTGTTTTAACAAATTGCACTTATCAAAGCAAAAATAGCCCTCAATTTGACAAATGACGCTCATAAAACCAAAAATAACGCTTCATTTTGACAAATGACTCATAAAATCAAAGATAACGCTTCATTTTTACAAATTGCACTTATCAAATCAAAAATAGCCCTCAATTTGACAAATGACGCTCATGGAATCAAAAATGACGCTTCATTTTGACAAATGACTCATAAAATCAAAGATAACGCTTCATTTTTACAAATTGCACTTATCAAATCAAAAATAGCCCTCAATTTGACAAATGACGCTCATAAAACAACCAAAAATGACGCTCCATTTTGACAAATGACTCAAAAAATCAAAGATAACGCTTTGTTTTAACAAATTGCACTTATCAAACCAAAAATAGCCCTCAATTTGACAAATGACGCTCATGGAATCAAAAATGACGCTTCATTTTGACAAATGACTCATAAAATCAAAGATAACGCTTCGTTTTAACAAATTGTACTTATCAAAGCAAAAATAGCCCTCAATTTGACAAATGACGCTCATAAAACCAAAAATGACGCTCCATTTTGACAAATGACTCAAAAAATCAAAGATAACGCTTTGTTTTAACAAATTGCACTTATCAAAGCAAAAATAGCCCTCAATTTGACAAATGACGCTCATGGAATCAAAAATGACGCTTCATTTTGACAAATGACTCATAAAATCAAAGATAACGCTTCATTTTTACAAATTGCACTTATCAAATCAAAAATAGCCCTCAATTTGACAAATGACGCTCATAAAACCAAAAATGACGCTCCATTTTGACAAATGACTCAAAAAATCAAAGATAACGCTTTGTTTTAACAAATTGCACTTATCAAACCAAAAATAGCCCTCAATTTGACAAATGACGCTCATGGAATCAAAAATGACGCTTCATTTTGACAAATGACTCAAAAAATCAAAGATAACGCTTTGTTTTAACAAATTGCACTTATCAAAGCAAAAATAGCCCTCAATTTGACAAATGACGCTCATAAAACCAAAAATGACGCTTCATTTTGACAAATGACTCATAAAATCAAAGATAACGCTTCATTTTTACAAATTGCACTTATCAAATCAAAAATAGCCCTCAATTTGACAAATGACGCTCATGGAATCAAAAATGACGCTCCATTTTGACAAATGACTCAAAAAATCAAAGATAACGCTTTGTTTTAACAAATTGCACTTATCAAAGCAAAAATAGCCCTCAATTTGACAAATGACGCTCATAAAACCAAAAATGACGCTTCATTTTGACAAATGACTCATAAAATCAAAGATAAAAGATAAAAGCAAATATTGCAGATGAATTTGACAAATAACGCTTATCAAACAAAAATAGCCCTCAATTTGACAAATGACGCTCATAAAACCAAATATAGCGCGTCAATTTGACATACGGCAGTTTTAAAATAGTTTTAGAACCATTAGAACGTGTCTGGATTGTAAGAAACCTAAGAAAATCGTTCTTGTATAGTTTCGTGGTTCTAGATTGTCAAGAATTGAAAACAAATCATACTAAAACTTACAAAAACAAAAATGGCGCATCAATTTGATAAATGACACTCGTAAAACAAAAGATCACGCATTATATTTTGACAAATTACACTTATCAAACTTAAAAAAAGCGTCTCAATTTGAGAAATTACTCATAAAATCAGAGATGACGCTCAATTTGACAAATGACATTTATAAATCAAAGATCGCAGCTGAATTTGATAAATGATACTCATAAAACCAAATATAGCGCGTCAATTTGACAAACGGCACTTACAAAATCAAAAATGGAATATCAATTTGACAAATGACGCTTACACGACCAAAAATGGCGCATCAATTTGACAAATGACATTTATAAATCAAAGATCGCAGCTGAATTTGATAAATGATACTCATAAAACCAAATATAGCGCGTCAATTTGACAAACGGCACTTACAAAATCAAAAATGGAATATCAATTTGACAAATGACGCTTACACGACCAAAAATGGCGCATCAATTTGACAAATGACATTTATAAATCAAAGATCGCAGCTGAATTTGATAAATGATACTCATAAAACCAAATATAGCGCGTCAATTTGACAAACGGCACTTACAAAATCAAAAATGGAATATCAATTTGACAAATGACGCTTACACGACCAAAAATGGCGCATCAATTTGACAAATGACAGAATTACTTGCAAACCATTCGGTACTAACTCATTTTTTCTTTGTTGCAGGTCGAGGAAATGGATGGTCGTACATTAGCTGTCCAAAATAATTGTCAATTCTTCGAAGTATCGGTTGCCGAAAACTCCTCGACGATCTACACGTCTTTCGACGCCATCTTGAACGAGTGCCGCTCGGTGCAAGCTTCGCATAAAACGAGAAAATTCTCGGTTTCCAAAATGATCGGCACCCTCATAGGAAGCGGGAACAACAAAGTGCCGAATACCAATCAAGGTGGCACCGTCGTCGTATGCCAGAAATCGGATTTGTACAAGTCCCGGGTGCTCAGAAGGCGTCAGAATTTTACGGCGACGGCGTCGCTTTGACTATCGGCGAAGGAGGAGTTGGACGCCCGATAGATTCATCTTTTTTTGCGTAAAAAAATATCTTATCTTATTATTTCGGAGGAAAAATACTTTGTGGTCCAAGTGATTTTTCGATAGTTACGCCACTGGGTTTTTTTTTGTTGACAGACTTTTCGGTGTCTCAGTTTTATGAGACATCTTTGGGATATATTATTTTTGGTTTGTATTATTGTATTTGTAGTTAATTTGTGATATGAGCGCGTGTAAATAATTGATTATAAAAAAAATGGAGGTCGTGGTATATACAGAGTCGGAGAAATAACCTTTTTACGATAAATTGACGTCACAAAATAAAGAATTGCGGCGTTGTCAAGTCCCAGATTTTTCCTTCATTTGTGCTTTTTGTTAGTTTAGACTCGCCCAATTAATCATTCATTTATATGACTACAAACTTGTTATTGAAAATTTTAAAGAAACTAAATTTTACCAAATAAATGTTGATAAATGACAGGTATTTTGGCCACGTTGATTTGGCAACATCGTGAAATATTGCCTATTGTTTCTCTAGTCCATTTACTGTCAATCAATAGTTTTTTTTTGTATTTTTGTTGGCTATAAAAGAAACTAAAAATAGCGCCATGGTCAATTTATCGTAACAACGCTATATCAGATTCTTTTCCCACAAAAAAGAACTAAATAATTTTCCTTTATATCATACATTTTGAATATTTGTATCGAATTGTTAATAATAATTTAAAGAGCGAATTAGTTTTTTTTTGTGGGATTTTCTATCATCCATTTGAAAGTTGATATTCAACGTTGTTCGTTGACATTTTTAAGTTAGATTGAACTGTGATTTTTATTGTTTAATAATTTTATAAATTCACAGTAAAATAGGCAGAAAAAATAAGATTGTAGATTGTAATTTTTATATTTTGTTTATTGATTGTTAACAGAAATGTAAGAATGCGCATCTCTGAAAATTTGTTAAACCTAGAAAATTGTTATTTTCAATTTCAATTGTTTTGAATTTTGAAATTACTTTAGAGCTGGGAATTCACATAAGTTGAATTCAAATTATTTTTTATTGGAATAAATTGAAATTGAAATGGTAACGAGTAGGCAAGAATTATACTGTGTCTGATTTTTTAAAACATTGTAATAAACATATAATCTTTAGTATAAATAAGACATAGTAAATATTTTTTGCAATATTTTGATCTCCATAATTTAAATGTATTTGTTTCATGTACAAAAGTCGGATTTTTAATAATTTTGGCCTAAAGTTTGTTTGGAATATTTTGAACATGTAAAAATTATATTTGTAAACAATCCGACTTTTGAAAAATTGTTTTTATGAATCACAACGAGCAAATAACTTGTTTAATATCTACATTTTTGAGATGTAGGTATTTGATTTATTTGCACTATCAAAGCGTGAAAATAAAATTGTTTTTTCATATGAGGAACATATCTCATATTTGTGTTCAATTTGATTTGCCAAAATAAAAATGATTTTGAACTAGTTTATGTATAATAAAATTAGTTTGCTAGTCAACTTTTTTAATAAATATGAAGAATGTGAAGAAAAAGGCTGTGATATCAAACTGTATGAATGTTTTGTATTACTTATGTATACAAAATATCTGGCATATAAAATTAGAAATATTCATGTAGAAAAATAAATTTATATTATTTATTTACTTTCTAGTTTCATTGATCTAATTTTTACCCACCAACATGCAAAACATATCAAAGAAATTTGTTTACCGGTATTAAAAAATAATTTAACCACTTTTATGTGTTTATACTACCTCAAAAGTACGTCTAATAAAATATACAAATACATTAAGGATCTCCAGGTATTCACCTTAAAAATTCAAACAATATTCCTACATCCGCTCTAAAACCGATATATTTTTGTAAAAATTTAGGTTAACGAACATCGACCAGTAAATTAACTACATTAACTTTCCAAACCAATAAACTTGAATATACAATTTGTAAATATAATATAGAGGTCTTAAAAATTTCAAATATTGATTATTATTACCAAGTTCTTAATCAAAAATGTACAAATTATCAACGATAAATAGTTATCACGAAAAATAAAACAAAATACGATATCTACAGGTATTACAAATCTCTTATTTTGATTATAAACATATTAATAGTGTAAATATATGTGAAATATAAAAATTTCAGAATACGATTACTTTAAATTTTTATAAAATCCATATGACATATCCATATGACCTAATACAATTCAGCAACCAATTTCATGCAGAAATTACTTTTTGTTTTTATTTTTATTGAGAGAATCAAACATCCTATACCTGTTACAACATGTAAGAAAATAATATTTTCTTTGCATTTTGCTAATGATTTCTGTGAGTTTTTAGATGAAAGAGTTTCTGAGCAACTTTTCTTTGGGTGGATTTTGTAAATAAATTGTCTGGAGTTAATGTAATTAATAAAACCAATACATTAATATCTTCAGAAACCACAGTAACATTTACCGACTATAAATTAAATGCTTTTTCAACAATTATCACTTTCTGCTTGATACATAACAATATTTTTTCAAATAATTTCTTCCCCAACAGTTCGATGGGTCGATTTTTATTTTTATTATGTGTAAGAATTTTCTCTTGGATAATTTTAAGGGGTATATTTTCACCAAACTCAACATCTTTCGGAAAATTTTATGCTGTCTTTCTACCTAATTTTTATTTAAATGTCTTACATGATGATCACATTTTGCTCCCAATTTTTCATAATTCATATAAGTTTGAAGCCCTTCATGATATTTTTTTAGAAACAAACACAATGGAATATCAACAATGGATCAACTAAAAAATATCATTAATTTTCCTAATATTATTTTTGCCAATAAAGAATGAACATTACCTTTATAAGACAATTTAAATTGTTGAAAATTTTGTCTCGTTTTTTAAACTGTATATTTAAATGATATTAATAAATATGTATGTAACTGTTTCATCAACTTATACGCTGATGATATTACTTTATCTATATCAACAACAAATTATACACAGCTAGTGACAATATAAACAATAAATTAAAAATTTTAATTGAAATTAAATAACATTAAATGCCGCAAAAACAAAATAAAAATTTTTTATTAAGGCATAATTATAAATAATTCAAAGAGGAAAATTTAAAAATAAAAATAGATCTGTTTGCATAGATCAAGTTACTGAAGTTAAATATTTGGTGATTCAACTAAATTCACTGTTAAATTTAAATTTTCATTTAAATTATATGTATAGATAAGAAAATTGGATATTTTGTTAGATTGGTATCAACTTCTAATTTATAATGCTATAATTTATCCTTAGTTTACACACTCTACATTATCATTGTTAATATTGAAGAGATAGTTAGAATTCAAATTTTATAAAATAAAACAATGAAAATACTATTCAAGTGCAATACATGTACAAGAACAAATATGTTGTCAAAGTTTAGATTTCTTAAAATCACCAAATCATCACAACTTAATTTTTTACAGGATTGAGAACACTCTAATACCGCTATTGGATATGATGAATTACAATTTAACAACATGAATGAACTATTTTATTCATAGATATTATATGAATATATTTGTTGAAGAATTAAATTTATACAATAATCTTCTATTGATTGTAAAATCGTCACCAAACATAAAAATATTTTTTTTAAATTAAGAAGTCATAATTTCAAATTTAGTAATATGTATTAATATTATTATATGTTTTTTATATTGCTTTTTGTAGCTACATGCTAAATAAGAATTATTATTAATATTAATCATCACCAAATTTTGCAATGATTAAATAGAGTATAAATAATATTTGAAATTGAAACGTTTGGAAGTGCTATATAGACTTCACATCTAATAGGTTAAATGATAGGTTTTAGAAGATAAGATTAAGTTTCATAATTCTTCAAACATTTATTCAATTATAAATTATTATCCTAAATAAAAATTCAACATATATACATACAACAAAAAAAATAATAAAAAACAAATTGTAGGGTAAACTTTATCAATGACAAGAATAATGACTCAATCACTTTCTAGTAGTTACATCAATTACTAAAAGAAAAACAGAAGGGAATACATGTGATCTGCATTAAATGCATTTTAGATATATGTACTGATTAAAATACGAGAATTTCAAAATTGTGTGTTGAAAATATTCAGAAAAATAGTTGATAGATACATTTATGGAAAGTTTATAATAATCCACACGATTTTGAAAAATCTGGTATATATACTAAGATACAAAAGATTTTTATAAATACATTTGGTACCAATTACTCACTAAAAAAGGATTAATTGAAAAAAATCGGGAAGAACTATGACTTAGTTTTACTAGCAATAGCCATACCAACTCCTACAATAGCTCCTACAGCCAGGACTATGCCCCCGGTCACAGCCATGCCAACTAGGCCCTCTTTTTCCATTTTTTTCTTAATAGTCTGTTCTAGACTAACTACTTGTTGATTGCCTACAAATACAAAATGATATTTAATCAAAACAACAAGCTAAATATTTCATTATTCGCAAATATTTACCTGGTTCTATAGACAGAAATGACCTAACGTAATTTAGGGCCTTAGTGTATTCTTTTAGCCTAGCACTTCCAATGGCCAAATAGTACAAGTAGTCCCTTTGTCCTTCTTCGTGGGTTTTATACAATTCTTCTAGAAGCATTATGCCCTTTTGTATATCAGCTGGGTATTTGCTTCTAACTAAACACCAGGCATATTCGAACTGGGCTTTGGGGGTCACATCATTTTTGTAGAGTTGCTCATGGTAGATATGCTCAAATTTCTAGAAATTAATATAGATCTGATTATAGTTTATAGTTAGTCACGTTAATTAAAAAAAAATGATGAAATTAGGATTGTTGTCTAATATTTTTAAGAATAAATAGAAAACTGACCTTTAGATCTTCCGGTAGAACTATTTCTGATAAAACGTCTGCCATTTTTTCGGCAAATAATTACACTGATTTTAATTTTTGTTAAGATTAAAAATTGTCAATGCCAATGACAAATAACAAGTACATTTTTAAACTTGTGGCGACCTCTGTCAGGTGAAAAGTGAAAGTTTCTAAGGTTATTTTTCGCATTAATATTTTCAGTTCAGAACGCGCCACTATATAGGCAACAATTCTTACACTATCGTTAAAAATTGTTAAAAATTAATTGTTATGTATATTTTATTTTCTTCTTAACTAATGCTTAACAATCAAAAATAATAACTAACCTACATGAGGCACAAAAACAAATGTTTTTTCTTGATTTTCTAAACTCCTAATAAATATATCTTAAAAAAATGTATACCTTTAAAAGTTTTGTTTTTAATTTTGAATATAACTTTCTTACTTATTTACATCATTGCACTTTTTAAAGTTTTATACCTGTCTCTTTTCTTTTTTCTTGAATTTCAATAGATAATCGTCCGCCAGCAAGTGCGTATTTATGGTATGTATAAAGGATTAATTTTTAATTCATTTCAAATAAGTAGTTTAATAATTATAAAAAAAAACACTTTTAATTTCTAATTTTATATCCCTATAGTGCATTAACGAAGGGCGTAATGGCCAAATTTTTTATAAAATACTATCACTATTTTTAGCCCCTCTATCATCTCCCAAATTTTGGGTACGAACTCCAGCAACACCCTGTATAATTTTTCGATGTCTACATTTCCACATCTTTATTTATACTTTCCATCTCTATTTTCTCAGCAGATTTTTAATCACGGAAAATATTATGTAAATGGAAAAGAAAATTAAATGAGAATTAATAAATTAGTAGAGAAAAATATATAATAATATTATTGTCATATATTTTTGAGTCTTGAACTAATTAAACACTAAACAAAATACTGAACTCCACGCGCATTTTGCTAACTATATTAGCATCACCAAGACAAAACTAAAATAGGTTTAAGATGATGCTAAATAATTACCGAAACGCGCGTCGAGTGGAATATTTTAAATTGGTGTTTTAGAAGTTCAAGAATCATGTTCTTACAACAAACCAAAGTTTCCGGTCTGCAACTTAATTGTAATTAAGCAGAGCAGAGAGAACTTTATTTTTTTAACGATACGAATATAAAAATATAAAAAAATACACAGTAGTACTCACCTAGTACATTTCCATTTGAAGAAGGATTAACTCTTCCAATCTAGAGTCAAGACGAAATCCCAATTTTGGCATTCGAAAGTAACAATATTTCGAAATAAATGTCATCCATTACTGCAGGGCAACTTCAAATAAAAAATAATATTTTCGGTAAATTTCCACACCACCACAGAGGTATTACCTTGGCGCGTTACCATTTTTTTAAAGGGGATGGTTCGCCTGTAGCCATATAACCCCATACACGAAATTTACAAGTAATGAAACATATTAAAAGTGAATAATTTACAAAATGAAAAAATATCAAATTTTTTTACTAAAAAAGTCATCTCAGAAACTTAGAAAAGATCTTCAATCAAAAACGGAAATATAACAATAGGAAAAGAGAAAAATAACAAACAGGCAAAGAAGAAGTGCCCCTTCAGGCAAATAGAAAAAAACTTCAACGAAAATCAGGGAAATAGAAAAATCCTTCCAAATAAATAACTTCAATCGAAAACGCAGAAACAGGAGAAAATTCCTCGAAGAAATCTCAATAAATATCACAAATACCAAACTTCAGTTTCCGAGTTTCCAGAACAAATCCGACTGCCTCCCCCTTTAACGCATCTGCTTGCTTTGGACACAAGTCTGATCAATGCAGGTTCGGCAGAGACCCCAGCTAGAGGTGCACCTACTGTTCAATGGAAATCAGGGAAAAAGAAGGAGTGTCCCTAAATGAACAACGAAAATAGAAGATTAGTCTTCTCAGGAACATAGATCGTAACTTGAACGAAAAACATGGAAATGGAAAAGTCTCTCTATACACAGAGAAAATACCTTCAATCGAAACACAGAAATGTAAAAGTTCCTCCAGAAACAAAGAAAATACCATCAACCAAAAACAGGGATATGGAAAATTGTCTTCACAAACAAAGAAAATTCCTTCAATCCAAAACAAGGAAATGTAAAAATTCCTCCAGAAACAAAGAAAATACCATCAACCAAAAACAGGGATATGGAAAATTGTCTTCACAAACAAAGAAAATTCCTTCAATCCAAAACAAGGAAATGTAAAAATTCCTCCAGAAACAAAGAAAATACCATCAACCAAAAACAGGGATATGGAAAAGACCCTTCATAAATAGAGAAAATAATTCCAACCAGAAACAGGGAAATATAAAAAAAGTAGCCAGTCAAGGAAATGAGAAAAATAGAAGAACAACCTTTCCAAAGAAATAAAAATCAAATAAACCACTTAATACACTGAGAAATAAACAAATCGGTAAAAACTTAAATACAGGTACGACAGACCAAAAAAGAGATCTCAATAAAAAACAGCAATACTCAAAATCGGAAAATATAAGCCATAAATAATAAACGAACCATCACATATTATTATTGATGACGACCAAACTATCAAACTTCAGTTTCCGAGTTTTCGGAACAAATTCGACTGCCTCCCCCTTTAGCGCATCCGCTTGCTTTGGACACAAGTCTGATCAATGCAGGTTCGGCAGAGACCCCAGCTAGAGGTGCACCACTGTTCAACGGAAATCAAGGAAAAAGAAGGAGTGTCCCTCAACGAACACAAATCGTATAGAAGAATATCCTTTCCAAGAACATAGAACACAACTCCGAGGAACAAGAGGTAAATAAAAGACCCAGAACAGAGAAAATAACTTCCAACTAAAAATTCCCTTCATAAATAGACAAAGAAAAATATAAAAAAATCCTTCCAGAAATCGAAAAAACAGCTTCAACGAAAAAATCCATCTATAAACAGACAAAATAATTTCAATCAAGAACAAGTTTTCCCTTCAAAGAGTATAGGAAATGCTTTAGGAATGACGTCATCATCTATGTGTATCCTGGCTACAAGTCGGTGTAGTCCTCAAAAAGTGAAGAAATGTTTTTCAGTAATTCATCTATTAAATCTCTTTGGTTGTGGTCTCTCCCCCTCTCGTTTATTTTTGAAAGTGAACTGTTCTTTTCATTCTTGGCCTAACATGACAAATTTTTGCACCTGGGGGTAGTGGCAGATTAATCGCTACATAGAAAATAACTTCAAACTTCAAAAGAAGCTAAATTAGAAAAGTACTACCTTCATAAACTGTGAAAATAACTTCAACGAAGAAGAACGAAACGGAAAGGTTCTCCATAAACAGACCAAATAATTTCAATCAAAACCAGGGAAATAAAAGAAAGGTTACTTCAGAAACAGAGTAACTAACTTTAACCAAAAACAGCGAAACCTAAAAGTCCCTCCAAAAACAGACAAAATAATTTCAATAAAAAAAAAGGGAAATATAAAGTCCCTCTGGAAACCAAAAGAAGAGCTTAAACGAAAAATGGGATAGTCCCTCCATATATATATTAGCACTCCAAATCTAGTCTGTCCATGGTGTTGGTGGCCATCTTCCTGCAGGATGTTCTGTCTTGTTTTTTCCTCCGATTCTAATTCCAACCTTCTCCAAAACCTTAACAACCTCATCCTTCCATCTAGAATTGGCTCTCTCTTTTCGCATTGTTCCTCTTATACTGTTTTACATTAACTTAAAGGAAAAATGATTTCAACCAAAAACAATGAAATGGAAACGTTCCTCCACAAACAAAGAAAATACCTACAACCAAGCACAGGGACATGGAAAAGTCCCGCCATAATCAAAGAAAATTCCTTCAACCAACGTAGGGAAATGTAAATGTTGCTCCACAAACAAAGAAAATACCTACAACCAAAACTAGGGACATGGAAAAGTCCCTCCATGAACAAAGAAAATGATTTCAACCAAAACCAGGGACATGGAAAAGTCCTTCCATAATCAAAGAAAATTCCTTCAACCAACGTAGGGAAATGTAAATGTTGCTCCATAAGCAAAGAAAATAATTTCAATAAAAAAAAAGGGAAATATAAAGTCTCTCTGGAAACCGAAAAAGACGCCTAAACGAAAAATAGGAAAATGGAAAAGTATCTCCGTATATATATTAGCACTCCAAACCTAGTTGCCTATCTTCCTGCAGGATGTTCTGTCTTGTTTTTTCCTCCCATTCTATGACTCCCACCTTCTCCAAAACCTTAACAACCTCATCCTTCCATCTAGAATTGGCTCTCTTTTCGCATTGGTCCTCTTATACTGTTTTACATTAACTTCTTCGGTATTCTTGCATTTATCACTCTCATCATATGTCCGCTCTATCTTATTATTTATCCTTTGAAATTGAAAAGTCCCTCCATTAACAAACAAAACAAATTTAGTGAAAATAAGGAAATACAAAAAAGTACCTCTCCATAAAAGGAAAAATAACTTCAATCAAAAACAGGGAAAAAAAGTCCTTTCATAAACAAAGAAAATATCTTCAACCAAAAACAATGAAATGGAAACGTTCCTCCACAAACAAAGAAAATGATTTCAACAAAAAACAGAGACTGGAAAAGTCCCTTCATGAACAAAGAAAATACCTACAACCAAAACCAGGGACATGGAAAACAATTTCAATTAAACTCGAGGAAATAGAAGAAAAGTCCCTCCAAAAACAAATAACGAAAAACAGGCAAAGTCTGTCTATGTCAACTTTACGTATAAAAAAATAGACCCTGCACTTGTCACACTAATTAAAAATTTGATATCTTTTTCAAATTCAGCTAAATACTCAGTTATTGCCTGGACGGATAAGTTCCCTGAAACTACATTTTTTCATTACAAAATTTCTTTATATATTTCAATAGCACATGAAAAAATAATTAAAAAATCAGACATTTTAAATGCTTTTCTATATTTTTGTTTATAAATTTATTGATGTGAGAAAAAACTTTTCATGCGCTTTCAATTTTTTTTTATTATAAAATGAAAACCTTTTTATTTTTATTGTATAATTAAAATTCTTCTGAAGGGCGCATGAAATAATAATTAAAAAAATATAAAATCTTAAATGTTTTACTGATTTTATTTATAATTTTAAGGGCATGAGACTCCCTGTATATCTTACTTATTTATTTTTATTATTTATGAAATAATATTTTAAAGAATTACTTTTTTTTAAACTCTACATGCTCTTTTCTTATTTTTAGTTTAGAAAATTAAAAATCCAATTCACATTATTTTATTACACAATATTTGTTTATATTTAGTAAAAATCGAACAACTTTGTACAAAAAAAAATAAATTTACATCGAGAAAAATATTTTGTATATTTTGTTTGTTCTAGGAGTGTAAGATACGTTATGTCACGTTTGTTTTCATATAAATATTGAAAAATTAAATACCCGTCTTTTTTTAATTCCTAATATTAAATAAAAATTTGGAAATGTAGTTAATCAAAAAATGATTTTATTTTTTTTAAAGATTTTCTATATGGAATGAAAATATTATTTTCTTGTATCTTTTAACTGAAACTACTTCGTTTAAAAATAAAAGAATGACATTTTCTTTAAAATAATCATTAAACGCAATAAATATTGGAATTTATTTTTCGACGCTTCCTTCGTTCTGCAACATCCTGTAGATCTTTCTTCGTTAACTCGAGTTGAAAATGAAGTACCTCGTTAATTATATCGCCCTGTACATTTTGTCTATATTTAGAATTTAATAAAAAAATTAATATCATGAAATTTTGTAAAATTTTGATAACTTTGACACACATTGAAATAAAATTATTTTTATGACAAAATGACAAAATTTACAGAGTTGTTAGTAATAATTTTCTGTCTTTTGATTTCTTTTACTCATAGAGGGTGATCGCGCTAAATTTCAAAATAAATAAATCCCCATTAGTTAAATTTTAGTATGAATTTTAAAACGTTCACTTATCTTTCCATTGAACACAGTGAATATCACTAACTTTTTACAATCTGTGTGCAAAATATACGCACAAAATGTAAAAAATTTAAATATGTTTATTTTCTTTCGAAAACTCTCTGCCATTGAACACACTATAAATCATTAATTTATTATAAACTGTGTATAAAATATACGCACAGAATATAAAAAATTTAAAATAATTAACTTACCTTTCGAAAATTGTTCATAAATGAACACACTATATATAATTCACTTTTCCAAACTGTGTATAAAATATACGCACAGAATGTAAAAGTTTTAAAAATGGTTAATTACCTTTCGAAGACTTTCTGTCGTTGAACACAGTGAATATCACTAACTTTTTACAATCTGTGTGTAAAATATACTCACAAAATGTAAAAAATTTAAATATGTTCATTTTTTTTCGAAGACTCTCTGCCACTCAACACAGTGAATATTATTGTATTTTTACAATCTGTGTGTAAAGTATACGCACAAAATGTAAAAATATTTAAAATATTCAACTTACGTTTCGAAGATCCTCTATAATTGAACACACTGTAGATAATTCACCTTTCACAAACTGTGTATAAAATATATGCACAGAATGTAAAAAGTTCGCTTATCTTTTGAAGACTTTCTGACGTCGAACACACTGTATATCACTCACTTTTCACAAACTGTGTATCACTAACTTTTCACAAAACTATGTATCACTCACTTTTTAGAAACCGTGTACGAATATGCGACAGAATAAAAAATGTAAAAACAGAACAAGAGATTAAGAATATAATAATTATTTATCACCCTCTATATTAGATCTGTTGTATTAATATTTAGTGAAGATCGAACTATTTTTAGATAAAATAAATTTAATTAAAAAAGAAATCAAAAGACCATGTAAAACCCAATTTTCCTACCTTTCCTGGCGAAATTGAAATTGAAGAAATTCTGGAAACAAAAAAAACAATTTCAATCATTCGATAATTAATTCCTTTTTAAATTTAAATGATCATTGTATAAACAAGTGTAGAACAAAGAATCTGGTTTTGTTATTCTAGTTTTTTTCACGGCGTTTTTTGTACTGGTGTTTACGTGTCCATTTTTAAAGAAAAAAAAACCAGAATTTTAAAAGAAATTCACAAAGTTGAAAACATAACAAAAAATCGTTTAAAAAAAAACTAAAAATATGTAAAATTAAGGAAAATCGATTAGTACTACTGTAAATATATCGGTATAAATAAGGTAATTATAAATTAAAAAAATTATTTTTATTATTATTTAATTATTAAACGGAAAAAATACCTATTTGATAAAAAATTAAAAGTTCTATTTGATTTACAGCAAACAATCTATTATTTTATTTAAACTACCATAATAAACTAACTAATATTAAAAAAATTGCTAAGAGTGCTTAAAATTTTGAAAAATTAAATTATTTTTTTTTCTAATTTTTCAGTTCAATTCTATTTATAAATTTAAAATATCGAAAATAAAAAAAAGATATTTACCTTGCCTTCTCTTTCTAGAAATGGAACCAATCCAATCCAAAAGGGCATTTGGCACACGCGAAAATAAAAGGATCAAAACCCGCACTAGATCCATCGAATCGAAAAATAGAAAATGAAAAATGAAAGCGGTTTTATTTTTTAAACTAATAAAACACCAACTTTTGAATTAAAAATGAATTAAACACAATAATTTTAGTTTGGACCTTCCGCCTCGACAAATAATTTACGAATAAAGGATTTATTTCGATACATTCAAAAACTAATCGCACCTTACATAAGTATGAGTAAAACTTTTTTGTATATCACGATCGGTGTATCTTTTAAACACATAGGCGTATCATAAAATAATTGATTATAGTAAACATGGTTTTATTTAATTTTCTGAAGAAATTGTTAATAATAAATTGTAATAATAATAATTATTCATTTGAAAATTAACTCTCATCGGAAATATTATAAAAATGTTTTTTAAGAGAAAAGTAAAATATATTTTCATTTTAGAAAAACATTATTGCAACCAAGATATAAACATTTTAAATACTTTTTGAAGCAACATACAACAATATTCCTACTTTTTGGCAATTTCATAGAAAGTTGGGTATAAAATAATAAAACACGATTTTTTCTTCACTTCATGGTATTTTTTTGAATAAGCAAATGTTTTTATCACGAATGACATTTATCGATAAAATTCAAAATAAAAATGTTTTTCCTCTTGTGGATCCGGTCCGTTGACACACAATAGATGTAAAAGAAAACTATAATTTATCTTTTAGATTTATAATGGATGGATTCCACAAAGTAAGGGTAGAAACATTCATTATAATAATACATATATAGTTCTGATTGGTGCCGAAAAAATCTAGAATGTACATATAAATATGCTACTACTAGAAGTAAAATACTGATGCCAAAGAATTATTTGGTAAATTGAATAAAATATAACAAATTTAAATATCATGAAAAAAAAAGAACGCACAAGACAAACAAACTGAAATATAATTATTTCAGATCATGAAAACATAATTTTCTTATCTATAGTTGCTACAAAGCTTACCCCAATGTCACAAATAAGTAATTTGATGATTAAAATAAAATATTAAATAAAAGCAATACGAAAAGACCTATTTATTTTAAAAAATTGAGGAAGAATAGTGGAACAGTCTAGTCCTATATCAAAATAATTTATTAAGACTTGAAAGGAAAGTTTAAAGTTTAATATTATATAATTATTTTAAGTGAAAACATGTTCTATTATTAAAGTGTAGTATTTATAAGGAACATTTCATAAAATTAGTCACCAAATTATAAAAAATATTTAGTCAGGTCGTTCTATACATTAATTTTATACAGAGTGTTACTTAACTAATACACGAAGAAACTTTTTTCATAAAAATATCAATTTTCATGCAAAATAACACCAATTTAGTCATTTTCGTTACAGGGTGACAATTAAACTAGACTCTTGATCATAATTTGTCGTGCAATTTCCGGTATTTTTTTCAAAAAAAAAGATATCAGACCTTTTTGGAATTGGGCGTCGGTCTTTCGATTTTCGCTCACCGTGCCAAACTTACTGAAATTTGTTTTTAAAAATCTATTGTTTTCAATTTGAAGTTGGAAAATAAACATTCGGGCTAAAGTTCTTAACTCACTAGAAAACATTATCAGGGTATTATTTTATGACAAATTTCGGGTTTTTTAGAAACGAATTCATGTCCCAACTTTGTTTTTAGAACCAAAAAAGATTATTTTTATATTTCGAAAGAAGATTTTCAAAAAAAAATTATAAAAACAAATTGATTTGCTCCTTAATATTTTCAACCTAAATATTTTGAATCCTGATTAGTATCAAGAATAATTTAATTCTTTTATATATAAAATGGGATTTTTATTCTTATAACGTGGTCTGTTATTATATTTATATAAATATATTTCCTCGTAAATTGACTTTATTGTAACAAAAATATTAATAGGTATAAAATTTATAATAAACATATAAAATTATGTAATAAAATATTTTAAATTAATGGGTAACATCGAACAAATACTGACACTTCTCCTACAACTGTACATCCCCAAAAAATTGACTTTGTCGCTTCTTTGGCGCCCTCCGTAAACTTCCAAGAATATTCAGAAGTTCAGAGACAGCTTTCGGTTGTTCTTTATCCTGCTTTTCCTTATCTTTCCTAGCTTTTCTTAGAGTAAACTGGCCAGCTTTTATAGCATTTATAATATCTTCGTTCACACCAGGAGCAGTAGCTTTTTTCTCCGGAGAGAGATTTTCCTGAAACAAACATAATTTTTCGAATTTTTAACTTACTCTACAAAAATTGAACTATTTATTTAGAAAACAGTGGCCTTTTACTCACAAAAAGGTAGTAAATCAATACAAACAAAGAAACCAGAAAAACCATCCCAATTCGCCAAACTAATTTTATTGTTTTATTTAACTCTCTAATAAAGTTGTTGCTCAAGTTAGTTTAGCAACGAAATTTCTCTCACCTGCACTCCTATACATTCGGCTAAATCCGATAGAGCGACTTTGCTCTTCCTCCTCCTCAAAGGCACGACGGGGGGGTCGACGCAAGGGGGCGGCGGAAGCATTGGCGGCGGCGGAGGCGGGGGAGGAGGCGGCGGCAGTGCTAAGGACGCTTTCAATTTTTCTTCGGCGGTATCTGCACGTTCGTTCGCAGCTTGCAGTTCGCTTTCTACTAATTTGAGTCTTTCTTCGAGCACTTCTATTTGCGGGTTGTTGTCTTGGTCTTCTAACCGCTCCTGGAAAAACAAAACAGTTTTCTTTATTGTTTTGTACTCAAAAAAATATTAGAAATACTCTCAAGACAAGTTGTGAGGTCTAATTCGGCTTCCGGTGATTGAAAATTAACACAGAAGATGAATATACAAGTATGATTTGTAAGAAAATGAGGATTACTTTAGGAGGTGAGATGTGCACAGTAACTCAACTACTCAAATGTGGTAAGTGAACCTTATGGGGTCAATAATATTGAGTAAGTATCTCCATTGTCACTAATTAAATTTATTGTACATTAGGATGTTGAAAATAAAGTGTTAAAGGGCTCTACTCGATTTAGTTTTTTTTTTTTACCTGAAAAACGTTGATTTCTTCTTCATATTTGTTTCTTTCGTCTTCGAGCGTCCTCTTCAAATCCTCGATTTCTTGTATCAACATCATATAATTGCCGCTGCCTTCGTTTTCGTTAAGGCCCTGTAGAATTAAAGCGCTTTGGTGTTTTAAAACGTTTCTTTCCCTCTTGTGAGTATTAGATTCTTTTCTGAAAGGAATATTGTTATAAATAATAAAAACAATGTGGCTATGAGTAATGAATGAATAAATAATTTTGGAATTAAATTTAATAGTTATTTAATTACTTACTTTAAATTAATAAGGTTTGTTCTATGTTCCTCTTCTAAAGTTTGTAGATCTTTGATTTCTTTTTTCATCATTTCTAAAACTCGCAAAGTTTGTTCGTGTTCCTTTTTTAATTCCAATAATTCGGATTCTAATTGGTTGTTTTTTTGCCTTTCGTCATCTAATTCCTATAAATAAAATAGTAAATTAGTTTTTGATTACCGTGAGCAAAAATTTATTAAAAAAATGCGATATTAGAACGAAAATAATTTATTGGGAGTGTAAAAAAATGGGTGAATCGTTTAAAAAAGTTAGAATTTACGTTTAAAATATTTTATTTTATTTAGTAAACTGTACATAGATATATAGAGAGTGTTTCTAATTTAATGCGAAGGAATTTAGTAGTACGTTCATTAAATTGATGAGGGATTTTTCCTATAAAAAAGAATTCTCAGTTTAACTTATAAAAAGATATCGCCTGAAATTAAAATTGAGTTTGTTATTTATCAAAATCTCGACTACGTAATCGAGCTTTTAAAGAAAAACAATTAATTTTTAATAATATTGCTTGAAATTTGAGAATCCTTAAAATATTGAGTTTAAAATCGGGAATTAAAGCTAAACAAAAGATTTTTCAAATATTTTTTCGAGATTCATTAAAATCTCGATTTTAAAATGGTAATTTATGAAAATATCGAATTCATAATCGAGATTTTAAAGAAAAATAACTAATTTTTAATAATTTTGCTTGAAATTTGAGATTGATTAAAATATTGTATTGAAAATCTAGGATTAAAGTAAAACAGGAGATTTTTCAAATATTTTTTCAAGATTCATTAAAATCTCGATTTTAAAATCAAAATTTATCAAAATCTCGAATTCATAATCGAGATTTTAAATAAAAATAACTAATTTTTAATAATTTTGCTTGAAATTTGAGTTTCATTAAAATATTGAGTTTAAAATCTAGAATTAAAGTAAAACAGGAGATTTTTCAAATATTTTTTCAAGATTCATTAAAATCAAAATTTATCAAAATCCGACCTCATAATCGAGATTTTAAAGAAAAATCATTTTTTTAATATCTATTCTTGAAATTTGAAATTAATCAAAATATTCAATTCAAAGTGGAAATTTAAAATAAAAGATATTTAAAATAATATGTTTACAAGATTTATTAAAATTTCAACTTTAAAATCGAGATTTAAGAAAAAGTTAATTATTAACGTTTTTGCTTTAAAATCGAAATTAATTCAAATATGGACTTTAAAATCATGATTCTTTAAAAATCGTAGATTTTTTCAATAATTCGTAATTAAAGTCGATATTTCTTATGATTTCACATTTAAAGTCGAGATTCATTGAAATTTTGGCAACAAAAAGTCGAGATGAATGAAGCAAAATTCGAATTTTTCAAGATTTCGGATATAAAATCGAGATTTATTGAAACACCAATTTTCAAGTCGAAATTTAAAAGCAAAATTCGATATTTTAACAATTTGTGCTTTAAAATCGTTATTCAATAAAATCTTAATTTATAATTGAGACCTTGAAGAACAACAGAAATATTTTAAGATTTCTGTTTTAAAGACGAGATTCATTAAAATGTTACAAAATGACAAAGTAGAGATTTATTTAAAGCATAATAGAATTTTTTTAAATAATTTTGCGAGATTTGTCGAAATCTAGAATTAAAAAGCCGAGATCTTGAATATTTGTGCTAATTTCAATATTTATAACACATTTATAAAAAAACACAAATGACAAATGCATTTTTATTTGCATCAATAAAACCAGGAACTGTTTTATTTCTAAGATAAGACACGAATTGTTAATAAAAAAATAAATAGTCGATAACCTTCGAATTATTAATATTAGCACACATATTGTTTTATAACAAAATTAATTTAAATTTTAAAAAAAATCCGCATGAATCACCTTATTAATTTGCCGCGTATATTCTTCAGATGCATTTAAGTGCATTCGAAAACTAGTCCTGAACGTTTTCAACACTTCATTGTGATTATTATTATTATTATTATTATTGTTATTATAACCGAACGGATTTCGGCCGATACAAAATTTCACAGATTTCTTCACCATTTTCGCACCACTGAAACCGCTTCGTTTCAAAAATTTAACTGCATTTCGAAACAAAACCAGAAACGACTGCGGAACTGAAGAATCTAACAAATGAGGTTATTAAAAGCCCTTTAGGATTCCAGGATGTACAGGGCCGGTTCCAGGCAATCGAAATTTAATCTAATAGTTAATAGAGAAAAATTAAAATCTAATAAGATTTGACTATTTTTTTTTAATTAGATTAAGGGAGAACAACAACTCTAATAGAAACTAGAAATATATCTTTACCGCAAAACACTTTAATAAAATCGACAACTAGTTTCGACTGTTAACAGTCACCATCAGGTCCACAAGGAGAAGTCATATAAAATTAACAAATATAAACAAACAATCATAAAACTTACCAAAAAATGTTAAAAACCAGCATAATTTTAAATTCAATCAAAAATGAACATACATATATTCCAAAATTACAAGCGAAAATAAATCACAATAATCGCAAAATTAAGTTCAACCCAAAATCATTATGAAAGGAAAAAGGAAAACAAAAACCCATAAATGAAAATTAAACTGATGTTGGGGAACTGGAACCAGAGGAAACCCCAACAAGGGTTGGAAAAACGGTTAGAGTGGTCATACAACCAATAATAAAGGTAGAAACCTGTTTGAAGATCACCCCTATCAAAAAGGGGAAGTAACAAGTATCAAAGGAACATATCAAAATTGCAGAAAACGTCATCACACTTCCAATAATAAAGGAAGAGACGTGTAATAATAATATTTGTTTCGAAAACCCTACAATTATATAGAAAAATTATTTCAATTAGACAAAATGTTTAAACGATAAAATGTAACCAGTATTTTTTTAGATGTTTGGATTGATACTTCAATTTTCTTTGTATTAATATTTTTTTCATAATCTCGACTCTTTATTGAATTTCGATTTTAAAGTAGAAATCTTTAAATTATTGGGTTTTACTTCAAGATTTCGACTTTTTATTTCAAAATTTCCTAAATTGTCGCAAAAGTATTAAAAAAATATTTTCTTGTACTTTAGAACTCAACTTTAAAGTCATTTTATTACATTTCGTAATCGAGAATTTTAAAGTGATGATTTTATGAATGAATAATGCAAAAATATTTGAAATATCTTCTGTTTTACTCTAAATTTAGACTTTAAGCCCGTTGCTTTATTAAATCTCGATTTTCAAGGAAACATATTTAAAAAATCTCGTGTTCCACTTCAAAATCTCGACTTTTTGATGTCTCGCTTCTTCTCTTATTCCATCGCTATTCTTCTCTATTCATGACAATTTTATTGTATCTTGTATTAACTAATATTTCTTTTACAAGGTCAGATCTTTCAAGTTACTCAGCTTTCTTTCAATTTTCCTTTCTTGTTTTGTCATATCATTATTTAGAAATATTTTCTCTTATTTTCCTCAGTTATTTATTACTCTTGCTTCCCTAGTTATTTTCTCAACTTTTTGATTTATTGATTTGTATTAGTTTTTTTCCATTATTTCTCTTTATATTATTTTTGTCTTTTGATTAAAATTTTGTTGTATCCTGTTTTTACTAATTTTTCTCTCCTCTCATTCAGATCGTTTTCGACTTTCTTTGAATTTTCCTTTCTTGTTTTATCGTGTTATTCTTTAAGTTTTTTATATTTTCTATAATCTGTTTCTTGTTCCTCACGTTGTTGTATTAAACAGTATTTTTCGTCTATTTTTAATGTCTTAATCTCTTTTTATAAATTTATTCATCTTTTACTTCAGTGTTGGAATGTTTTTGTGTTTATTTTACTGATACTAATAACAATATTATTTTTTCGCTTTTCTTCGTCTGTTGACTCAATGTTCTCTTTTACTTTTGCTAATTCTACTTTTATTATGTTCTTTTTTCTTCATATTGGAGCATTTTTCTCTTTTGCTCTTCTATCAACTCAATGTTTTTCTTTTTTCTGCTAATTCTTCTTTTATTACATCGTTTTCTCTTTTATTTTTCTATCAACATAATATGTTGTCTTTTCTCTGCTATTTTTCTTTTATTATGTCGTTTTCTCTTCTAAAGGCAGCAGTTTTGTCTGTTTTTCTTCTACCAACTCAATGTTCTCTCTTATTTCTATCTATTCTTCTTTTATTATGTTATTTTCTCTTCTGACAGCAGCATTTCTCTCTTTTGTTCTTCTATTAACTCAACATTCTTATTTCATCATATTCTTCTGTTATTACGATGTATTCTTTTTCTTCTTCTATTAACTTAATTTTCTCTCTTATTTCTCCTAGTTCTTCCTTTATCGTTATTTTTTATATATATTTTCTTCTACATTTGCTCTACTCTCGTTTGCTGTATTTCATTTTGGAGATTCACCTTCATTTCTTGCATCATTCTTATCTTTAATCTCGAAATTATTCGTTTATTTTGTGGGTGTCTTCATTGTTCTTTTTTTTTTCTCCTTTCATCAAATCATTGTCGTTCAAATATTTTTCTTGCCTGTTGAATAATCTTCATTTGAATTCATTTTTTCTTTTTATATCCGGACCAATTTCTTAAACTTCTTAAAACGATATTATTTAGTTTAGATACTTTTTATTTTAATAAAAATTATTATCTATTGCCCCTAGAACCGACTCTGGTTATTGCAATTAACTAAACGAGTGTCATTATAAATAATGTAAATTTTAGGGAAATTTGGTGCCGTTTTACCTGCAGACAATAAATTTTAATCCATTACGACCTGTGAGAGGCCAGAGTTTTGAATAGATTTCTATTTAAATCTGTCTAAATATTAAAAATCCCAGACACCATTTTCAATTATATGGGGTATCCCAAACCCCGTAGTGCGAGATTAAAAACAACTCAATAATGAATAATATTGTTTCTATCATTTACATTTTTTTATTCAGACATTACAAATTAAAAAATATGGTAAAAAATCCTCATCTCCACTTTTTTATTTAAAGCCTGACAAAATTGTTGTAAACTCTATTATCTCCAATTTTTAGATTTAATTTGTCAATCTAAATAGATTTTTAAAACGCTTTGGAAGACTGTGGAAATTCAGATTTATATTTATTGTTCTAAAAAATGTTGAAATCCTAAATCTGTCCCAATCGTTCTAAAACCGTTCTAGTTGTTCTAAAAAATGTTAAAATCGTTCCAAATATGTTGAAATATTTTTAAAACTGTAAAAATTGTTCTAAAAAATGTTGAAATTCTTCCAAATCTGTCAAAATCGTTCTGAAACCGTTAAATTTGTTCTAAAAAATGTTAAAATCGTTCCAAATATGTTGAAATGTTTGTAAAACTGTAAAAATTGTTCTAAAAAATGTTGAAATCCTTCCAAATCTGTCAAAATCGTTCTGAAACCGTTAAATTTGTTCTAAAAAATGTTAAAATCGTTCCAAATCTGTAAAAACCGTTAAAATAGTTTTAACAAGTATTGCAATCGTTCTAAAACTGTTAAAATTGCTATAAAAAATATCGAAATCGTTTTAAAATATGTCAAAATCGTTGTGAAATCGTTAAAATGGTTCTAAAAGTGTTGAAAATTTTCTAAAACTATTAAAAATATTCTAAAAAATGGTGAAATCTATTTGAATTGTTCTAAATCGATAATTGTTTTAAAAAAATTGAAATCGTTCTAAAAATGTTAAAATTGTTTTAAAATTATAAAAAATTGTTCTAAAATCGTTAATATTGTTCTGAATGTGTTGAAATCGTTCTAAAACTGATAAAATTGTTCTAAAATCGTTAAAATAGATCTAAAACTGTTAAAATGGATCAAAAAAATATTGAAATCGTTCTAAATATGTATAAATCATTCTAAAACTGTTAAAATAGTTCTAAAAAATGTTGAAATTATTCTAAAACATTGGAATCGTTTTAAAACTGTCAAAATTGTTCTAAAAATATTGAAATCGTTCTAAAATTGATAAAATTGCTCTAAAAATGTTGAAATCGTTGGAAAACTGTTGAAATCAAATATAGTTCGAGAACCGTTATAAAGATTCTAAATTAGTAAGAATTCAAATAAAATCGTTCTTACATATTTTTACAATCCTAAAACGACTCTAGCTTAGTAGAAATTCAAATAACATCTGTTGTTATCAACTATAAAAGTTTATTTATTATTATTATTTAGAACCCAAAGAGAACCGTTCTTGTTCAGAAATTACAGTTTTAAAAAAAATTGGCAGAAACTCTCTCATCTTCACTTTAATTAAAGATCGATAAAATTGTTATGAACTTCCACATCACAAATTTTTCTATTTATTGTTCGATCGAATCGTATAAACTCCCGCATCTCCTTTTTCTCATTTAACACATTAACAAAATCGGTACAAAGTTACTCACCTCGGCTAACTTAATATTTTCTTCGGAGGTCTGAAACTCCGTCTGTTTCAACGAATCGACTTCAGTTTGCAACTCCGCAACTTCCGCGCTGAGTTGTTTGATCGTTTTGTTCAAATTTTCCAGTTCGGTTTCTGAGTTCGATTCACCGTCGCCGGCGTCCACACCTTCGTCCACGGCGTCTTTGTCCATTAAAAGGAGAGTTTTCCGGCGGAGTTCCCTGTTTTCCCGGTACCATTGCGACGCGTCTTTCAAGGCTCTGGAAAACACCACTTTTCGTTCGTAAATTTTCATCGGAATGGTTGAACAATGTGAACGGAATTTGGACACGAAAATAGTACAAATTATATTGTGACACGTCAGAAAAACTTTGACAGGTGATTGACAGATTTCAGCTTCTGATTGGTTGCTTTTACGAGGTTATGTTCAGTAATATTTGTTGGTTTTGAGTGAAGTACTCAATTTTTTTAAATTTTTTTTCTTTTCAGTTCAATAGGAATTCAAAGAGAATCGTTCTTGAATAGTTTTGCAGTCCTAACCTAGTACAAACTGTTCTTAACTAGTTCTAAAATAGTTTTAGAACAGTGATAACGATTCTAGATTAGTAGGAATTCCAATAGAATCGTTCTTGGATAAGTTTACAGGTCCAAAACGATTCTAGAATGGCATTATCTGTTTTAAAATCGTTCTAATATAGTTTTATACTCAACGTACAAAGAGTTTAAATTACTAAAAACCTAAAAAATGTCTTCTAAATTTTTGGATTCGTTCTAAAATAGTTTTAGAACAGTGATAACGATTCTAGATTAGTACGAATTCAAATAGAATCGTTCTGAAATATTTCTACGATCCTAAAATAGTACGAAGGGTTCTAAAATCGTTCTGAACAAGTATTATATCGACTGTAACGAGTTTGACTTATTTAGAACCCAAAAAGATCCGTTCTAAATTAGTTCTAGAACCGTTACAACGATTCTAGATTAGTAAAAATTCAAATAGAACCGTTTTTGAACAGTTTTATGATTCTAGATAAAACTATTTTAAAATTATTCTAAAATAGTTTTATATTCACTATAAAAAGTATGAATGATCAAGAATCTAAAGAGAATAGTTCTAAAACTGTTAAAATGATTCTAAATCTGTTGGAATTATCATAAAACTGTTGAAATCGTTCTAAATGTGTTTGAGTCATTCCGAAACTCTTGGAATCATTCTAGAATTGTTAAAATCATTCTAAAAATATTGAAATAATATTAATTCGGTTAAAAAATCTAGAAATAATTCTAAATCTGTTCGAATCGTTCTGAAACTCTTAAATTTCTTTTTTAAAATGTTGAATTCACTTCAGATCTGTTGGAATCATTCTAATTCTGTTGGAATTGTTCTAAATCTATTGGAATCGTTATAAAACTATTAAAATTGTTTTAAAAAATGTTGAATTCAATTGAGATCTGTTGGAATCATTCTAATTCTGTTGAAATCGTTCTAAATTTGTTGGAATCGTTCTGAAACTCTTGGAATCATTCTAGAATTGTTAAAATCATTCTAAAAATATTGAAATAATATTAATTCGGTTAAAAAATCTAGAAATAATTCTAAATCTGTTCGAATCGTTCTGAAACTCTTAAATTTCTTTTTTAAAATGTTGAATTCACTTCAGATCTGTTGGAATCATTCTAATTCCGTTGGAATTGTTCTAAATCTATTGGAATCGTTATAAAACTATTAAAATTGTTTTAAAAAATGTTGAATTCAATTGAGATCTGTTGGAATCATTCTAATTCTGTTGAAATCGTTCTAAATTTGTTGGAATCGTTCTGAAACTCTTGGAATCATTCTAGAATTGTTAAAATCGTTCTAAAAATATTGAAATCATATTGATTCTGTTGAAATCGTTCTAAATTTATTGGAATCGTTCTGAAACTCTTGGAAACATTCTATAATTGTTAAAATCGTTTTAAAAAATCTAGAAATCGTTCTAAAACTATTAAATTTCTTTTTTTAAATGTTGAATTCAATTGAGATCTGTTGGAATCATTCTAATTCTGTTGAAATCGTTCTAAATTTGTTGGAATCGTTCTGAAACTCTTGGAATCATTCTAGAATTGTTAAAATCGTTCTAAAAATATTAAAATTGTTCTAGATCTGTTGGGATCGATATAAAACTATTAAATTTGTTTTTTAAAAGGTTGAATTCCTTTTAAATCTGTTGGAAACATTCTAACTCTGTTGAAATCGTTCTAAATTTCTTGGAATCGTTCTAAATTTCTTGAAATCATTCTCAAACTCTTTGAATCATTCTAGAATAGTTAAAATCGTTCTAAAAATACTGAAAATGTTCTAGATCTGTTGGAATCGTTCTAAAACTATTAAATTTGTTTTTGAAAATGTTGAATTCATTTTAAATATGTGGGAATCATTCTAATTCTGTTGAAGTTAATGAATAGTTTTACAATCCTAAACTAGTACGAACTGTTCTTAAATAGTTTTATATTAACTATAAAGAGTTCTAATGACTTTATGATTCTAAAATGATGGGAAGTCAAACATAACCATTCTAAAATAGTTTTAGAACCATTATAATGATTCTAGATTAGTAAGAATTTAAAAAGAACCTTTTTTGAGTAGTTTTATGGTTCTAGAACAGTATGAGCTGTTCTAAAATCGTGCTAAAATAGTTTTATATCCAAAATAAAGACTTATTAAGAACCAAAAGATGATCGTTCTAGAATGATTCTTAATTGTTGGAATCATTCAGAAATAGTTCTAGAACCGTTATAAAGTTTTATTTGTAGTTTCACAATCCGAAACTAATGAAAACTGTTTTTAAATCACTCTGAAATAATTTTATATTAACTATAAAGAGTTAGAATTATTTAGAATCCAAAAAAAATTCATTCTTAAAATAAGCAAGTTAATACTAATTTTTATGGCAAACATCTACAATTAATATACAAAAAATGATTGTAATAAAAATCCCAATAAGTTACATACGATAAAAATAACATAATTATTGACATTTTTTGCTTTCTTTTGATGTTAACGAACAAATCACGTAAAAATACACAAAATGTTTCAAATATTTCCCCAAACAAACTATTCAATTAATACTCACCTCCACCCAAGTTTATTCATAGTTATTTGTGCACCAAGTACCAAAAGTATTATGGTAGAAACGAATGTATTATATTTTTTAAAAGGATTTGTTATTTGGAATTCCATATTTTTCTCATGACGTTCGGTGTTTATTAATTAAATGTCATATATCAAAATATATCACACAGAGCGTCTCAAATTTATACCAAAATCAAAAACACCCGTACTAAAGTTTTATGTAAGTTTTAAATCGTTTTTATATCAAATAAATTAAGAACGTTTTAGTTTACAAAGTTTTTATTATAGAATTTCATTTGTAATAAAAATTAATTTTGCCATTCAAATATACTTCTGTCGTTTACATTACAAATCAGTATGTAGGTAAGTTTGATTATTATTTTTAGAACGAGCAGAAATATTTATTTTTAAAATTCTAAAATTACAGAATCATTTGCAATGATTTCCCCAAAAAAATCGCTAATAAACTGACGCAGATATAATTTTTGTTTAAAATTTATCCATTTTAAAGAAGTAGGGTACGCCAAACGGCCATTTTGAAATTCAACAATCAAAAAATTAGTTTAAATCGCATCAAATTCAAGTAACCAATTAGTGACAATCTTTATAACGCTTTTTTAAAGTTTAAAGTTACAATTTTGCAGTTAATCGCCATTAGCTCAACAGTTAAGCCTTAAATACTTCTCACTCTTAAATAAAGTTGTTGTTCATTATTCACGTTAAAGTAAAATTTGTCCCCCATTTCAATTTTATAAAGTTAATATAAACGAAATAAAAGATCCGTAAATTAGTTTAAATTGTGATTTGTGAAAAAAGTGAGACCGAAATCCACGGAGGAAAAAAAATTTAAATAAAATTTAAAGTCAGTATTCAGAGTGAAAGTAATTTTTCGCCAAATATGATGCCTATTTTAACAAATTTTCTAAATTATTTTTAGTGATTTTTAAAGATTTTTTCAATGTTTTTAGTTTTTAATTTTTAGGTCAATTTTAGTATTTATTTGCTTATTATTATTATTATTATTAGATCACACCAAAACAACCATTTTACATAAAATTGTTCTCTTACATTTTTAATGTCAGACCATTTTTTATCGTTTTTTTTTTACAAATTTTGGAAAAAATGTCATAAATTTTTTATTTTTTATGATTTCAGAAAAATGTTTGCTTTCGTAAAATTTTCTTGCATCTACAATTTTTTTAACTTACCCTGACATAGCCCTAGTTTCGGTTTCGTACTGATTTTTCAGCGTTTCGTATTCTTTGTACAAATTTTTCGACGCAGTAGATAACTTAGTAAACTCTTCATTTTTTTCAAACAATTCAGTTTCCAAGTGTTCGTGTTTTATTTGTAGATTTAAGTATTTCTTGTCTATATCGCTTAAACTTCTAAGTGCTAAAAAATATATAAAATACAATTATTAAAAAAACGAATTAGTTTAAAACAAACCTTTTTCTTTTTCAGTCAGTAATAATTTTCTCCTTTCTTCGGCTTCTTCGAATTTTTGTTTCCATCTTTGGATTTGATCGTTCGTTGGTATTTTTGAGTTTTCAATATTTTGGTTCGAAGATTGTCTACTTAATTGTCTTCGTAGGGGTATGCTGGAATTTCCATTCACTTTTAGTGAAGGAAGTGTGTATCTATGGTTGTTCACAGACATTTTCGAAGATTACATGGGTCTGTCTAAAAAACATACAATTTTAATATATAAAACTATGAAACAGCATGTTTTTGAGGAATTCTTTTGGTACTTTATTGAAAATTTTAGGTTTATTCCTGTGAGAAACAGCAGTTTGAATTCGCTTTATTTATCACAAACATGGGGTTTTTTTGGAGTTTATTGCAACTAAAGAAAAATGTTATATTATAATTTGTCAATATTTAAGTGATTTGAACTTTTATCTTTAATAGATATTATTTTCGAAAAAATAATTACATAAAGTTCAATCAAAAAATTCTCGATAAATTGTGAAATTTCGTAGAATACGTTTTAGTGATTATCTATAAAAAAAGTTTATTAATACTAATTAATAAAATTGGAAATCAGAACTGAAGAACAACAATTGACAAAAGGAAAAAATATAAATATTTTTTGCTACTTCTTTATTTGTACCCCCCAGAATTTGTTTGAATATTAATTCTAATGTGAATTTCAAGTTGTAATGAAAGAATTACTGATATAAAAAAATCTACTTAGAACTCAGCTAGATCTTGAGGTTAAATAAAAAAGCAAGATAAGCATAAGAATTGTAATTATTTTTCAATATTTTCTAAAATAACCCATAAAAGGTAACACTATAAAATACTCATATGTAAAGCCATCAATTTTATTTTATTTTATTTTAATTTAACATAATTCAAAAATGAAATTAAAAAATGAAACCAAAAATTGTCATTTTTGGAATGAGTTAAAATATAAAACGTATAAAAGATTGTGACGGTCTCTTATAAAAAAAATGAAAATTTGATATTAAATAATAAGATTCTTATTTATAATTAAATATTAAAATTTATATTTGTTTAATTTTCATAAAGGATAAAATTCCGAGGCTCAAAAAATAGAAACTAACATGTATGGCTTTCGGAACTACTCAAAAAACAATTGAAAATGAATCGATAAAAATTCAAAAATAAGGCAATATCGAAAAAACAGGAAAACATGATTATCAAAACAGACCACCCGAAGATTGAACAATTATAGCAAAAGATGAAAGGATAAACATAGAAATACAACTAAGATTAAAAGCATATTTCATGGTTAAACTTAAGTTTTATCTAAATGCAACTTTGAAGGAAAAACATGGTATTCAAATAAATAAAACAAAGAAAAAATTATTGTTTGATTCAATTTATATCTCTAACAATAAAGGTTGAGACAATATTAATGCTGATGGTCTATCTAGCCAAAAATCAATATATTCGTATATCTCTTTTTATTTAATCTTTAAAACGACAAAATGTGTTTCAACTTTAGATTTAAATCGCCCTGATCATTCATAATCTGTTGAAATCGTTCTAAATTTCTTGGAATCATTCTGAAACTCTTGGAATCATTCTAGAGTTGTTAAAATCGTTCTAAAAATGCTGAAATTGTTGTAGATCTGTTGGAATCGTTCTAAAACTATTAAATTTGTTTTTGAAAATGTTGAATTCATTTTAAATATGTGGGAATCATTCTAATTCTGTTGAAGTTAATGAATAGTTTTACAATCCTAAACTAGTACGAACTGTTCTTAAATAGTTTTATATTAACTATAAAGAGTTCTAATGACTTTATGATTCTAAAATGATGGGAAGTCAAACATAACCATTCTAAAATAGTTTTAGAACCATTATAATGATTCTAGATTAGTAAGAATTTAAAAAGAACCTTTTTTGAGTAGAATATAAGTTAATGAGATGAAAACTTTAAGAATTTCAGAACTGAAGGATTTTTGGTTATTCCTTCTTTATTTGCGGCTCCAAGAATTTGTGTGTAAATTAACTCTAACGTGACTTTGTAGTTGTAAAAAACGAATTTCTAACAATAAAAGTTGAGACAATATTAATGCTGATACTCTATCGAGCCAAAAATCAATATATTCGTATATCTCTTAAATATTTAATCTTTAACACGACAAAATGTGTTTCGACTTTATATTTAAATCGCCCTGATCATTCATAATTTGTATAACAAAATAATGAACGAAATTAAAGAAAAAACTCTATTATACTTAGAAAGTACAGCCGGCTTATTAGGTAAACTATTCGAAATAACATTTAAACATAATTGAACATATCTTGTCCAGTGACCCCGCAATGCGATAAAGAAAGTTTATTATCCATCATTTTGTCGTGTCCACTCCTTTCGATGGTTTTTTACGCGTCGATGAAAGTAAACTCGAAATCTAAAATCAACTAAGTAACACTTAAATATTTCTAGCCATAAATTATTATGAAATTGCAATTTCATTTCAAGAACAAAATAGTCCATCTACATTGATAAATTAGCGATTAATGTACTGGGTTGATAAGTTCCTGTGGTATCCGTTATTCCAAAGAAAGTATTTATAATTTAATCTACATCATTAATATTCTTTAATTAAATTGTCATTCCATTTAGGAAGCGGTAAAAAAAATTTGAGATATGTTGGATTAGCGAAAATTGCAATGAGTAGATTACTTTTATTTAAAGGTGTATTTATTAATGTATTTACTTCGAAAATTTGCGAGTATAAAATATCTTTCCAGTTGCACTTCATTTGAAAGATGTTATAAATATAATAAAGAGATCAGAATTATTTACAAAGGGAGAATATATTTTTTTATTTAGTAATTTAGTTGTTAAAAATAAATAAAATTCGGAATTATATTGTTTTTGGCTGTTGGGCGCCATTTGTGGATTACATATTCAACAGGAAAATGTTTATAAATGAGTATGGAATTTTATTAGTGAAATATTTTGTAATATCCCAGGGTAACTCTATGGGGTGGTGCATTCAATTTTTGTTAAAATTTCATTTTTAGACAAAGTTTAATAAACACAAAACACAAAACAAAACTTTGTTAGATAATTAAATTAAAACGAAAATAATTACTAGAAAAGTAAATGAACATTAAAATAAAATAGTTATTGATTCTATCAATTATAAATTTATTATAGTATTTTCAATTGGTAAGTATTTCTTTTACATTTTTATTTATTTTATACTTAAGTCAAATTATAATTAATGATTAATGAGAATCAATCAGTAAAAATTTAGTTAAAAAAGACTAAATTGAGCAAAAAATAATACAAAAAATTGGAATAGAATCAAATTGAATAAAAGAAAAAATTAAGTAAAAATTTATTAAAATACCAGAGGAAATTCAATAAGAATCAAACTTAAAAAAACGAAAATAAAAAAGAATCAAATTAAGTACAAATGCCGGTAAAAAAGAACGAATTAAGCAAAAATTAATGCAAAAGAAGACAAAATTGAAAGAGATTCAAATTCAGTTAAAAAAAAAGATGAAAATACATAAAAATGAATTAAAAGAGTAAGAAGTGAAGAGATGATTAAACTTAAGAAGAACGTAACTAAAAAAGAATCAAATTAAGTAAAAACTCGGTTAAAAAAGGACAAAATTAAACAAAAATGAATGCCAAAAAGGATCAAATTAAGTGTAAATTTAGTTAAAAAATGATGTAATTACAAAAAATAATAGTTGAAAGTACAATTCTAAAAAATTTTGTAAAAATCCAATCAAAAATGAACAAAACTAAAAGAAAAATTAATGCAAAAAAAGACACTGAAAGAAAATCAAATTCATTAAAAATTTAGTTAAAAAAAGACGAAATGGAAGAATTTAATGATAGATTAAAGCAAGAAAGAATGAAACTAAGAAAGACTGAAATTTAACAAAAAGTTAAACTAAAACAGGGCAAACATTTAAAATAAATGAAATTCAAAAAGAACGAAACTAAGTTTTATTAAATTTAAGGCACTTTTTTTAACTTTAATATCTTTTATTTTTCTAGTCTTAGATTCGCCTAAATCAATTTAATATCTATATCCAAACAAACTTGCGAAAAGTTATTGTTTGGGAAAATAAATATTGTGAATACTTTTACTTAAAATTCTAGATTTGATAAAAATGATCAAAAATTGGGATTTTCGGTTGAGTCAGTAGAACATATTCTTAATAATTAGTTTTTATCTCATTTATCACTAAGGATGTCACTAACAAAATATTATATTTACGACAATTATGTCATGTTAGCGTCAAAATATATTTGTAAAATATAATAATTTTTTATATTAATAATGATCGTCCATTTTCAATAACTTTTGGAGTTTTTAACAATTTCTTACAGTTTTTTTTGTTACAATTATTTCCGATAATTTTTCACGAGTTTGTTTGGAAGTTGTTTCCTCACAATTGTTCTTAGTTTTCTTAGTTCTTCGACAATTATATAATATTATAAATAAACAAACCTACTTGAAAAAAAAAAGAAATTAACTGTTTACTATAAACCAAATGTAATTTAATGGCAATGACTTCAAGAAAATAATTTATTAGATATTGCGTTTGTTCGCTCATTGTTCAAGTCAAGGACCACACAGTCATGCCTAAAATGTTCCATGACTAACGGTAAATTTTAATTTCTACAGCGCGAACAATCATTATTAATTGAAAGTTATTATAATGAAGTCCGTTAAAACGAAATAATAATAAAATGTAGGGAAAAATAGAAAACTTTCTGGTGTAATTATAATTAGCAATTAGATTGATTTTTGACTTTTTGTTTCCGAGACACCAGGTATAATATTTTCTATTCTATACAGGGCGATTCATAACTACGAGGAGATAAAGTTAGCTCAGATTATTGAACCAAAAGACTTTTTTCTTCGTCTAAATTTAAATAAAGAATCGTATTTAGTTTTTCTACAAAATATATAAATTTTATATTCATTGTGTATATAATTTGCAATTAATTTCTAAATGAAATAATTATTATAATTTTAAACTTTACACAATAATAATTCTTGTAATTGATTATATCCTGTGTGGTCGTATTCAGTAAAGTATAATGAACTAGTTTTTTATTTATGTGAAAATTTATATCGAGCTATTTGTTATTTCAAATGGTAATTTATTTGATAACACATGAAGTAGGTACAATGATGTCATATTTATTGCAAAATAGATATTAAGTTAATTATAATAGAGAAAATATTGTTTTATTTATTGGGTAGAAACGTCTAATTTTCAATACATTTTCCTGTAGATTAAAACAGGGTAAAAAACAGGTAGTTGGTACAATAGTAATTTTTTTAATGTAACTTTTTTTCCTTTTACAGTATTAATTGATATTTTTTAGAATCATTTAATTCATTTTTCATATTATTTTGTTTTCTCCGGTTTCTGAATTTTTCATTACCGTCGACATTTTTATACATCATTTTGAAAACCAAATAGTATTTTTTTTCCAAAATTGAGACTGTTTTTTTTAGAAAACCTGAAATTTCCATGGTATCATTTTTATTTTTTCCATTACTATTTTATTAGTTTTTTTACAATTTTTTAAAGATTTTTAAACATTTCTTACACTTTTTTGACAATTTTTCATCATTTAGTAAGTTTTTGACTTTTTTACACTTCTCTGACCACAATTGTGAAAAAGTTTCTAATAATTTTTCCTTTAAATAATGCTAAATAAGTGAAATTCAAGATAGTACAAGTTATCCTTTAGATTTATATTAAAAAAAGAAATCAACTTTTATTCCAGACGAAGTGTCTACTATAATATTTTCTTTTCCTTTAATGTTGATGGTTTTCTTTTGATGCTGACACTAGTTCTCTATTTTTTTTTATTTTTGTACATTTCATATTACTTTGGGGTATTTTTATAAAGTACTTATTGAATTCTTTCTTCTTTTTATTCTTGTTTTTAGCTTCTTTACTTTTATTGGTGGAACAGCTAAATTTATCATTAAATATCCTTATTGAGTTAATTGTTTCTACCTTTACTTTTTTGAATTGATCCATAATAAATATAAAAAGATAAATTGTACTTACCTTAAATTTCCATAGAATTTCGAAGCATTTTAAATTATATTTTTTCTTGACGGTGCTAAACAGGCGAAACCTTGGTCGAGAAAATAAAATTTAAAAATCTTTGAAATACTGGAGAAATTCAAGATAGTACACTTTACCTTTAATATTTCTATTAAAACAAAGATCACGTTTTAATCCGGACGAAGTGTCTACTACAATGTTTTATCTTCCTTTAATGTTGAAGTTTTTTTCTTTTGTTGCTGCCACTAATTCGCTATTTTTTTTTAATTTTGTATACTTAGGGTTATTTTTTGTTAAGTACTTTTTGCATTTTAATTTCTTCTTTTTAACAATCTTAATTTTATTGGTGGAACAGTTAAAATTTATCATTAAATATCCTAATTGAGTGAATTCTTCCAACCGTTACTTTGTGGAATTTATCCGTAACAAATATAAAAAGATCAAGCATACTGACCTTGAATTTCCACATAATTTCAAAGCATTTTAAATTATATTTTCTCTTGACAATGCTAAATAACGAAACCTTGGTCGAAAAAATATAATTTTAAAAACCTTTCTAATACTGTGAAAATTCAAGATAAGTACAATTTATCTTTTCATATTAATTTGGGATCTTAAAACCATACAAATAACCAGTACTAACTGTTTTAAAAAATCTAAAAAAGACTTAAACTATCATCGATTGTTGTTTTTACCGTTTTGTCTAATTTTGACTACAGAGTTATTGATTACGAATTTCCGTTTTCTTTTATCCATTAAGAGAACCAAAAATAACCCGACACTTTACAACTATTTTAAGATTTTTGTTTGGCGGAAGGAACGAAGATAAAAAAGCCATCAGGTCAACATGTCGACCATATTTATTGACACTTAGTTGTTGCATTGCGAAAGAATAAACTACTGGCTCGGTTTAAAATTTAAATGTTTGTTTATCTTATTGTCAGTGGGATGCATTTACAAGAGTATCAATTAAGAATGCTTAAACTACTGGTTTATCTCTAGTAACGGAAGTTGAAAGTTACGGAAAAAAAATAGGGTAAAGGAACTTGAAAGTGATTAGATTGTGGTGTAAAATTAGAAAAGATCATCCTAGTTTTTTGTTAAATAGTGTAACGAAATTTGGAGTCATTTAAGAAACTATTTCATTTGATAAATAAATAATCATATGCATATGTTGAAGAATTGCCAAATTATAAATTAGCAAAAACTAATTTCAATTTTTTAATAAATTTATCTGGTTTAAGTTTGCAGTCGTTGGACCAAATGACATCACACGAAGATTTCAGTTTATCAGCAAATATTTTCCAAAATGCAAAAGTTTTTCATTAATAAATTTAATTAGTAATTAATAAGATCAGGTACAGCACTAAACTTCAATAAATAACAAATTAATAAGTTTACAATATAAGATTTTTCTTGTGATGTCACAATATCTTTTGATAAAACTAAATGTAAAGGAAATGAATCCTTAAAAATATTTGTAAATTCAAAATTATTGTCAAAAACAACAAAAATATTTATAAAATAATATTGTAATACGGGTTTATTAAATTAATAATTATTTAATGAAAATTATATAAAGAAGTAAATTGGCTTTCCCAGATTTGAGTGACAGAACGATATAATAAGATTACATAAATATTTCAATAAGAAATATGTTTTAAAATTGTATTTAATGCATTTGAATTTGTATTATTTCTAGAAAATTATAAAAATTTATTTGTCATTCACAAAATATTGTTTATAGTTGTCTGTGAATTCTAAAAAGTTATAAAAGAACGTGCAAATGTTTGACATCCTCTCTTTGAATTTTTTTTTGCACTGATTTTTTTGTAATATTTCTTGATAAATTGTTGTTCCTAATCATAAACGATATACCATACATATCAAAAAAAGAGAACTGTGGATTTAAATAATAATAATAATAATAGTTTTATGTGGTACAATTAAAAATAAAATAAAGTGAATGCTCATACTTTAGTGAGAAAACGTCACCGAAATTTTTCCAAAATTGTTTATGGAAATTGGAAAAATAATCTTCATAATTACAAGAAGAATTTGAAATGTCATTTTGAGAAGATTTTGGAATTTGTAAGTTCCTTTTTCTTCTTAAAGTGTGTGGCCAAATTTTAAAACTTTTTAAGTAAAAAAAAATTATTTATAAACACCCCTAAACGTTTCTTTATCGTCCAAACAAAAATTTTTTATGGATGGCATGTTTGCAATTTTTTAGAAAAAATATTTTTTCACCATCGTAAAGAGTAATACATTTTCCACAATATTTGCAAAAAATTAGATTAAATTATTTTTTATAACCCTGAAAGAGGAATATTTATAGAAGGCAATTAAAAATTTATGGATGAAATTTATGGCTAATATAACACTGTTCTCTAAATACCGAATTTTATTACAATTATTACATAATTACATTCATTAAAATATTATTAAAACTAAGTGTGACAATTTAAAAAAATTTGAAAAAATCCTTGCATTAAGGAATTAAATCCAAACTTTCTTAATAATTTCCAAATTTCAAATTACAGTAAACTACATTATTTATTGCCCTTTATCCCAGACCGAATTTTTTTATTATTCATTTAATACTTTATCGTTGTTTACCGTCAAAAATACCTGATAAGAAAATTAAACATTAAAGTATGACCAAGGTGAAAAATAATGATTGCATTCTGATAAAATGTTATCAAAATCTTGTCATTTTTAATAAAAAAAAAAATAGAAAATCCAATCTATTAAAATATTTACAATAAAAAAGAGGAATCGATGATTAAACTGCATTTTATAAGAAATTCAGCAAACTTGTAATTCAAGTAAATAAGATCTTTTGATTTCATACTTAATTTTTTTGTCCGGATCGAAGGGCCAAAACGTTCTTTTTAGTATGCTAAGTATTTCGAACCATCAAATTTTGTTTATATTTTCAAAAATTGTGCGAGTTGATTCCATCCTCATTAGTTTTACTGTTTCAAAAGCAAATAAACTCTACTTCTAGGTTAACATCCTTTTTTATTTTTTTATTTTGACACCCAAATAGATTCTTTTTAACCAAAACCGCACACAGTTTCGAAAATACTTCACACAAACATTCATTTTTTCTAACATTTGACGTAAAAAACCGTAGATCAACCTACCTTTGAATAAAAACAAACCGCTACACGAAAAACAAAATCCACCTGCGAATAAACAAAAGACCGTCAAAGACAAGTGAATGCCGGACGGAGAAAGTCCGCACAAAATCAAGTACGCGAACGGTAGAGAGAGAAAAAAATAATAAAAAAATACGGTTGTCGAGTGAGTCTCGGCTTCGGCTACACTGAAAACCGTCAAACAAAACGAGTGAATAAATGTGACTTATCTTTTCGTCGCGACTCAGATTCTATCACTCCTTCCAAGACTTCTATAGTCTTGGCAAATTTGAAAACATTTTATATGTAGTGTTAATTTTTTTTTACTGGGAATGGTTTTCCTGACCAACTGGGCAGTTAATGTGTTAATTATATTAAATCTGGTTTGGTTAGGTTAGGTTAGGTTAGGTTAGGTTAGGTTAGGTTAGGTTAGGTTAGGTTAGGTTAGGTTAGGTTAGGTTAGGTTAGGTTAGGTTAGGTTAGGTTAGGTTAGGTTAGGTTAGGTTAGGTTAGGTTAGGTTAGGTTGTGTTCTGTGATGTTAGGTTAGGTTAGTGGATGGCAAATCTAGATATGATTTCCATAATTAATGGAGATCCCACTTTCGCCAGAGGAAAGAGCATATCGCACATAGATATAACCCTAGCGCTCACAGGGATCTGCAGGAAAACAGAAAACTCTGGAAGGTGCTGCAGGAGGAATCACTGTTACATCGTTTTCGAAATCGGAAATAGCGTACCAAGAAAATACGAAATAATGGAAAGAGCTTTTAATAAAGAAACATTCCACGAGACACTGGCATTGCTCGCAAGCAAAGCAAACCTGGATAGTGAGAGACTGGTTCAAAATATTAAAACAGCGCAAGAGCCAGCAATAACCATAAACAGGAGGCAACTCGTAAACACGTATTGGTGGAACGGAGAATTGGAGGCAGCAAGGAACCGATGCAACAGGTTAAGAAGGAACTTAGCAAAAGTCAGAACCAGAGAAAAAATCAGGACATCGTGGAGGAACTAGAGAGGGAGTACAAGGGATGTAAAAAGGAGTGCAGAACAGAGTTAGAGAAATTCTAGAGGAGGCACTGGATAACCCTCTGCGAACAGCTAGAAGATTATATCTGCAATACCGAACTTTTTCCCAGCAGTACCCTTTCCTGGTGCAGGGACGAGCAAAGTAGACAAACCGCTAACATCTTCACAATGGAAGAGCTAAATTGTACAAAATCATAAATATTAATTAAATGTTACCAAAAGTATAATTGATTATTTCCTTTATTACTTACGAGTTCATTCTTCGTATTGTTATTGACCATCGTTTTTTGTTACTCTAAATCGATTGGTTGATCTCAGATGCGATCCATGATTTTGTTGAAGGAAAATAATAAAAATCCAAAATCTCCCACGAATTTAAATAAAAAGTAATTATCCTCTTGAAATTTCTTGTAACCTAATAAACGTTTTTTGTTTTTTCTAATTGTCCACCTTTTTAGGGTTAAATTATCGATCTTATACCTTGTTGCTTCTTGTACCAAGTTTACTATGGCTCCCTTTTCATAAATCGTTTGTAAATTCTAAATTCCCATGTTGATAACTTTGGTATTTTCTTTATTATTTATACCAGGTTGCTGGCTTCTATTTACTATCAGTTTCTTGTACCTCACACTTTGTATCTATTCCTTTATTCCTTTTTCTGTCTTATTCTCTAATTGATTTCTGTATTTCTAATTATTTCTTAGTAAAATTCGACTCAATAAAAAAATAGAGATACAAGAAAATGTTTTCGTACTGATAATTATACTATTTAAAAATTTAACTAAACAGATACCTTTATTTTGGGTCAAATTGGGATCCCCAAAAACCTTACTTTTGGTGACTCTCTGACACTTGTCAAATCAACCAACGAAAAATCTAATGAAATATATACTTTCCGGAGAAAACACTACTTTGACAAGACTATAAGAGTCTCACTCCCATATCTGAGATTGTGTGAGTCATATCCTCACACCATGTGTGCCTCAAGATAATATTTTGTACGCATGACACACTTTGAAGTTGTTCTTAACTGGTTGTAGGGCCGTTTTGTGCACTTTTTATTCAATAGACCAGTCAACAAAGTCATAATCATAAATAGTCAGAATTAAATTAATCCACAAAACTAATATACATAATATCCCTTGTAATATCCCGGAGGACAGCGCTAATATACAGAGTGGGCCACTGAAAACAGTCCACCCCAATATTTGGCAGTATTCATTGGATTTTAAGGAAATGCTGAAACACGTCGATTTTTGTTATAAGGGGGATACATTTTTACGATTCAGACATCTGCCATTTGTCAACCCCCTCCCTTCCACTTCCCCAACCCCTTAATATTAAATAGGGAATATACCATGTGTGGCACATCATTAGAAAGACATTTACATGGAGTATTCAGGCATATGATCATCCACTATTTTTTTTTTCGATATTTACACCGTTTTGCAAAAAAAAGTCTTAAATAATTTAAAGTGCAACACTTCTTAAAAATAAAAGGCAACGCCTTTGTTTTGCTAATGTTTTAATTGTTTCTTTCACTTCAAAAGTAAATTAAAACTAATTTTGCTAAAAATTAGTAATTTGATACTAAGACAGTTTGTTTAACACTCTGTATACAAATACAACTAGCGTATTCTGTATACTCTATTTATGCTAATACTAGGCACAATGTGTGTATTTTTATGACAGACATTAATCAAAAACTATTTGTATTAATGTTGCCTAGTTACCATATAACACATCTCTGAGTGTATGGGTACAGGAAATTTATTTTATTAGTGTAATTTTGAAATAATTTTATGCTTAATTGTCGTTTCTTTCGTTTATTAAAAATATGCAGATAAATGCGACAGTGAGTACCGGTCTATAAGAAAATTTGCACTTAAAAAATTATTCAAATAATATGTAGCTTTCAACTGGTTAATTCGTTAGAAATTGTAGGTGTTGGATATTACTTTATATTTTTAATTATATCATTTAATATCTTTAATAATATCACTTATTATTATTATTATTATTATTTTTAATATTATTATTATTATTATTATTATTACATTTAATAATAATAATACTAGTTAAAAAAAAAAAATTAATACTTACATTTTAATAGGACACTTTGCTTTACAATTTTTCTTAAATGTACACACACCTTTTAACTTTAGTTATTGATTGAACTCATTATTTTTTGGGAAAACCCCTGAGCCAAATTACCCTTAAACCTACCCCTACTATATATGCAACCAATAAATCTTTAGAACAATTGTGTTTTACGTGTTGCTTCCATACACACCACATTTGACGATATTTATGTCGTTTCACTTAACCTAAAATTTAGATCAGAAAGCAGAAGTTAGATTGATTTCCATATTTTGAATAAATTGTAAAATATGACCGAATCGAAGCAAAACGTGGGTCATTTAGAAGAAGAGGCTCTAAAGAGGCGAGACCGATTGAAAAATTTTAAAAGAAAACGGGAGGGAGACAACACACAAGGAGAAAATCAAAGTGATGAAGGAAAAGTGGTTTTACCGAAGCCCCAATTTAGAAGTTACAAACCGTTAAATGAAAAGTTAGAGGAATTTCTGTTGGAAGCCGCGGAACCCGGAAATGTTGCATTAGAGGTAAGCAATTCAACTTACTATTTAATTAATAATCATACTCTTTATTTAAATAAATATGAACAGTGGCCAAAAGCTATCTTTAACACAATTTAAAATGTCCTGAAGTATTTAAATCAAATACAATAGTGAGTTATAATAACAAATAATAGTATCTGTTAAAATATAGAAAAATATAATGCAGCATCTTGTATAAAAATTCCCATTATTTTATTTGCACAATTCTTGAATGAATGATATGACTGACCTAGTTTCTAGTTTTTACTATGAAATTCTTTAGTTTACTACTATTTTTACAATTTTTACTATTATATCCGCCCACAACATTATGGCCGCTCTGATTTTTTAATGACGTTAGCCCTTTAGCCAATGAAATTCACCCTTCCAATATGGCCGCCCTGTCAACAGAAAATTGCAATGAGTCGATTTCATTGATTTTGGTAGAATTTGTATTTTTTGAGGGTTGGTATTTAATGGATTCTTATTTTTAAGTTGGTGCTACTGACAGTTATGTCAAGGAAATTTAATATTTAGTGTCGTTATGGAAACTATTTTCAATTTTTTTAAATATTATGAATCCAGAATAATTTCAAGTATTTTTTTGACTTCTACCTCCAAATATCTGAATTTTCTCAAAGTTGTTTTTAATTTGCATGTCCTTCTCCTGAAGGATCTCTTGGTATTCAACTGCTTCCTCTTTTTTTGGAAGATCTTTCGAAATAGGTTCCTGAATTGGAAATATCTTTAAAAAATTCATGTTATATAAAACTCCAAACGTTTGGATAAAAAGATTAACTGACAACTAATAAATTTCAGTTTTGAAATGCAAATTAAAAACTGCTTGATGAAAAATTCAGAATAATGGTTATGTTATTTTTTGTGTTGACTACAATTATTGAAAGAAAAATATACAGACTTGGAGATGTGGAGAAAAAAATTTCATTTGTGATGGCAGTAATTAAGGTAATTTAAATTTAAATAAAACTAGTTTTTAACAAAAAATGAAACCCTCTAAAATGACATTAACAAACTTCAAAATTACTCCAAATTGCAATTATGAAATATTCTATTATTAATTATATTTAAATGCGACAATTATTTCTGGTATTTATAAGATATATTAGTAGTTTTTGTTTTATGATGAAGTAGGTTTTAATTGTATTATAAATTACTTTCACTTTTTGTAAAGTAAGTAAAAAAATTTCAAAACTTAATGAAATTATTAAAATTTTGTATTAAAATTTGTTGTCTACAACGTGAAGCTCTAAAAGTATACCATATAAATATGGACAAAAACCCATTCTAGAAGAAACTATATTTAAAAACGAAAGTGAAAAGATTAACAGAGAATACATAATTGTATTAATAATTAAAGTAAATGGATAAACCCCAAGAAATAAAAGAATCTAGTTTAGAACTTTAAAACCTTCATTGGTTATGTCGCTATGTAGGTGGAATCTATGCTTAAGAAATTATTGTATTACCAAAAGAGAATTTAATGAAATAATCAAAAAAGCTGAAGAAGATTATAATGAACAATTTATTAGTAATTCCAACATCATAAATAATACCATCTGTAATCTAATTAATAAAGAGACAGGTAGGATAAAAATAGTTAGAGATTTGAAACAATCATTGTTTCTAATCCCTAACACCACGTTTGAGAATATGGATAATCTTTATCAGCTCAAGATAGAGATTTAGTAATGAGATTTAAACATGAAAATATAACCTGTCCAACCAGTATAGCAAATATATTTGCTGAATATTTTGCTAGTATTACTGAAATTAATTTAAATAAATTTTATGCTAGCTTAAGATCAATTTCATCCGAAATTTTTAACTAAACCAGTAGCACGTCAAGAGATTGAAAACTTAATTATAAGAAAATATGAAAAAGATATCTGAATTTCCACAGTATAATTTATCTTTTTCATATTTATTATGAATAATTTCCACAAAGTAAAAGTTGAAACAATTAATTTAATTATGAGGGTCAAAATAAATTTAGTACTGGTCTACTTTAAATTACTCATTGTTATTTACCTGAAAGACAAATCATTGAAAATATACCATAAAAGATGGAATTGACAAGGGGGAAAAGATAGGAAAAGTGGATGAAGAAGAAATAGGCCAACGAGACACTTGAAGAAATAAGAGAACCCAATTTGAAAGAAAAAATAAAAAAAGAAATTAAATTGGAAGATATAATGAAAATACTTGTGCAAAATAAAATTGAATTGAGAAATGTATAAAATGGGAAACAAAATAAAAAATGAGACGAAAGAATATTTGGGCAATAATTTACAAGAAATAAAAATTTAGAACAGAAATTTGTATCACAAGATACAAAGCTAGAACAAACAGATAAAAATAAGAGTATAAAAAAAATGTGATAGGCGGTACTAAAAATGTATAGAAGAAATAGTAGAGGATATTATGAATGTCGCAGAAGTATAAATTTTAAAAGCTAAAAAGGAATTAGAAAAAGATGAACTTATTTACTTATTACAAGAAGATATAACAAATGATAACAATTTGAAATTATATAAGAACAATTTAAAGAAGGCTTTCATATAAAAGAAGAAATAATATGGAAACAAATGTGATAAATTTGAAAGTACAGAAGACAGAAAAACAAATTGAACGTCACTAAAGCCTTATTTTTAAGAGGATTAATAGTTTTCTCTAATTTGATTAAAGTAATTTTTTGAATGGCACAAAACTACTATTTACCTCTATAAATTCTTTGTTAGGAACAGTAGTACTTTGTACAATTTCCTGAACACTATTTACAAAAAATATTTAGTGACTTCTATATTATTTTGTGCAATATTTAGACTACAATAGATCAATTTTGGATTTATTTTTACTCAGTCTTTAAAAGTTTTTTCTATCACTACAATTTTCATGAAAATTAGTGTCATACTATTCCTTTTCGTTTTTACAAATTAAAATAACAAACTTGTTTCACTGCTGTTTGTAAGACTTAAAATATCTAAAGTTATACTTACCATATTACATATAAAGAGTACATGTATTAATACATTTATTTAAAAATACAAACGTTATAAAAAAGTTTATATTCAGTTATTAATTTTCGTATATTTTTCTTTGTTTTAGGTACAAAATCAGTTAGATTCTGCCAAATCAGCAGTAGTTATTGACCAGTTAGATGTGACAGCCTTAGCTCCTCGAAAACCTGATTGGGACTTGAAAAGAGATGTAGCCAAGAAACTAGCAAAACTAGAAAGACAAACCCAAAGAGCTATAGCGGAGCTTATTAGAGATAGATTGATAGAATCTAAAAAAAGCGAGAATTTAGCTGCATTGGTCAACGCTGGAACATCAAATGAGAGTTGACATAATTATAATTAGTTTTTAAATATTTTAAGTACAATAAAGAGGTTGTAAGTGGATAATTTTTATATGTGTGTATTGATAAATTATCATGTTAATTAAGGAAAGCAGTTTAAACTAATTATACATTTCTTTTGAATCTATGATTTTCATTAAATTGCAATTTTAGAGTTAAGAAAAATAAACAATAATAATAATAATAATACCTTCATATAATCTTAAAATGATAAAAGAGATTACCATTAATGAGTAGCCATTTCATATCAAGTAATCTCAACAGTTTATTTTTCAGAAATTAAGTTTCAAGAATACTGTTTCAATTTTATTATTAATTGCAATCCAGTAATTTACGTCTATGGATTGTCATTAAAATTTATTAACACACAGTTTCAGTAACTAAGTATTGAAATAAAAATTCTGGTTACAAAAACACTAAGCATTTTCTAATTTATTTATTTAACATATACAAAAAAATTAAATAACTTATTTACCGACTAAAACAATTAAGTAAACTTCATAATAAAAATATCCGTTTATCAACTTAACCCTTTTTGAACTTCAGTATCAAGATACTGATAGTTAAGAAAACAAAGATCCACGTAGTTAAAGAAATAAATCCACCATAAACCGCAGAATTCGATACACCCCATCCTCTTGCGAGAACGCATCTTAAGCTTTCCGTCGCTAGTGTAAGGGGCAGAATAAACGACACTATTTTTAAATAATCATTCATAGCTTCTATCGGCCAAATAATACCACAAAGCATTACAATGGGCAAGAAACTACCCAAAGCCATGTACGTGGCCGATCTTTCGTTGTCACAGACACAGGACACCACAAATCCTGAAAATAAAACAGTTAATAAATCTTAATGATTGTTTCTCACCTTACTTCATCATCAATGTAAAAGATAAAATATACATGGCACAAATTGTGCTTAGCTAGGAAAACAATGTTGTCTTTATTAAAATTAATATTATTATGATTTATTTCTAGTTTTTTTACCGAAACACATTCCGCAGACTCCGGCCAATATAGTTAGAGCCATGACTGTTGCCCAGTTTCCTATCTGTGTCAAATTGAACATCACAAAAGCAACCAAAATCACCATAATCGTTTGGCCTAACATAACAACGAATTGTGTAATAATTTGGGAAAACAATAGTTCAGTTCCACTGATACCGTTGACCAAAGATCGTTCCAAAATACCCTCGTTTCTTTCCATAATCATCGAGCCCGAAGTTAGAGCAACAGCCATAAAGAAGATGATACTGAAAGAAAAATGTTTTATAGAGGTAGATGTACTAAATAAATGTTATCTTAGTTCAATAGTAGAGAAGAATAATTTGAAATGAATTTTGGATTCATGGTTTAAAAATTACTCACGTAAGTATGACTCCGGGTGCCGCAAAGTCTGTGAAATCGGGGTTTTCATATCCGTAAATTGGTGCTTTAAACTAGAATAAAAAAAGCATATCGCAATAATAAGGATAAGACAACTAAACATTCATCTACTTACCCTTATAGGTATCTGGGCAAATTTCGAATCCCAACCACAACTATCAAATAACAGACCGACAAAGTTTTGGAAACCAAATAATAAATCTCTAGTTAGGAAAGTAGCTATGTTCTCATCTATAATAAAAAAACAACTTTAAGCAAACTATTGATAATACTGCAGAGTAAAAGACCCAGCAAAAAGAAGGTATATGAGAAAAAAAACGAAAACCCACTAGATTTATCCTGATAAACGCTTATAGTAGACGCCATTAAATCCTCTAAGGGTGCATCTCTATTTTCGTTAACTCTAACCCACAAAGCATCGGTGAAATTATGGGGCACCACTACTACTGCCCATGATTTTCCGTTTTCCACCCTTTTCCGAGCTGCGCTTTCAGTTGATTCATATTCCTGAAAATCATATATGTATTTTAGAGCTGTAAATGTAGAACTTTCAACCGGGATAAGGAAAATCCTTCTATGAGAACACATTTGGTGACTATTTTGTAAAGCTGTAGGTAATAGTGGCTTTACCAGATATTAGTCTAAATAAGTTGGAACTATAGTAGTATGAGTAGGAATGGATATTAAAGAGATGAAAGTGAAAAAAATGCAGAACTAATTGGAAAGAAAGAGCCTGAGACAAGAAAGATTATAAGAAGGTTTCAAAGAAAAATGAATGAATCAACAAAGATGGAACTACAGTAGCATAAGTAGGAAAAGATATCAAAGAGATCAAATTTAAATTGAACAAAAGTAAAAATTGCAGAACGAACTGGAAAGAAAGAGCCTGAGACAAGAAAATTTGTAAGATCTCAACAAAGATGTACATCAATCAACAAAGTGGAACTACAGTAGCATAAGTAGGAAAACATATTAAAGAGATCAAACTTAAATTGGGCAAAAGTAAAATATGCAGAACTAACTGGAAAGAAAGGGCCAAAGACAAGGAAGACTATAAAAAGGTTTAAAAAAAGATGACTCTATCAACAAAGGTTGAACTACAGTAGCGTAAGTAGAAAAAGATATTAAAGAGATCAAAATCAAATTGGACGAAAGTAAAAAATAAGAAATAAGTTACTTATTTTTTTACTTACCCATTCTATGGAGTAATTTTTGGCCACAAAATCAATATAATTACAACTAAGTTTCGTATTGTTACATCCTAATAGATTTTGTGGACAATGTTCATTAGGAAAATCGATCTCGTTATTGACTACAGATATTTTTATTCCTACAGGATCGTGTCCTATTGAAAGACAGAACAATAATGCCTGACCTAAAAACATATATAAAATAAATAATAATACCTAATAATCAACAATTTTAAGTAGACATCCTTACCAACTGGCAAACCTATAATAAACATCATCATAGAGATATTCCTCCACATCCAAAGGAAATTTTTCCATATTAACGCCCTCATGTGATTGTATTTAACAATTTTTAAATAATCTTTAAACGACACATCCGTTTCGTCATCTGGAGGTAATTCCGGTGGCGCTTCTACAGTTGGTTCTGGAGCTATGGAAACTCTCCCTGAAAACAATAGGAAAATCTTAGTTACACCCAGTAAAGGAAGAATGTAATAAGATGCAACATTTGAAGAGTCAAAAGAAAATGAATGATTCCTACTTACTTGCAGATCTGCTGGCAACAGATACACTATCTCCAAACTCGCCAGATATTTCTCCAACTTCATCGTCCAAAACGGCCGCTTGGTTAACAGCTCCACCATGAAGTTCTGGTACAACTATGCCTTCAGTAACAGATGTCGCTATGCTCGATCTTCTCCTTTTCCCCATGTTTTGCATGACACTTAATTTTAAAAACACATCTTCCAAACTTTGGACACCGAATTGGGTTATTAATCTTTCCGGGGATTCTTCGGCCAAAAAGTAACCGCCACGCATTAATCCAATCTGAAAGAAGTTGGTTAATTAAAAACGATGTTGTAATGATGTTTTTACGAGTAGATGTTGGGAGATTAATAGTAAAAGAAAGCTCTAAGATTTGGTAAGTTGGAGGTTTCTTTATTCATTTGATCAATTGATGATTTGTTTTTTGATCTCATGTATTCTTTATATTTGTAGATATTGGTGCTAGTTCCTGCAGTACTCATCTATTGTACTTGCTGCTGATTAGTGCTTCTCAGTACCCAGTACCACAAACAAAAATGAAGCTTCTCCAATAATATGAGAGTCGTTAGTGGCTGCCCCTCATTTATTTCTTACTTTCTTAAGAGAAAGGCAGTATCACAATTTAGTTTGGTTTCATATATGCTGCACCATCTGGTGGATTTTGTAAAAACGTTTTATTGCGACTTACATGTTAATATTTTTTAAAAATGTCAAATTCCAGAAGCCAACTTCTGTTAAAATGACGTTATTAATAGACAGGTTACATAATGACTTTATGGATATAAAAAATGAACATTTTTAAACAATTTTTCGAGTATTATTTATTATGGTCTAGACTACGTAGTATTACTAGAAAAATCTGCCGGGATGCTTCCAAAAGAAAGTTTATCGTAGGGGGAAATTGGAAAATGAATGGAACAAAGAAAAGTATAAAAGAAATGATTCAAATATTAGAAAAAGGTCCATTAGCAAGTAATGTAGATGTTTTTGTAGGAGTTCCAACCATATATTTAGGTATCTGACCAGTTTATAATCTTAATGTTAGAATATTATTATTATTATTATTATTATTATTATTATTATTATTATTATTTCAGGTTACACAAAGTGCCTTTGTCCCCCCAATGTTCAATTGGCTGCCCAAAATTGTTATAAATTAGAAAATGGAGCATTTACCGGTGAAACTTCTCCTGCGATGCTTAAAGATCTTGGAATAGATTGGGTTATTTTGGGGCATTCCGAAAGAAGGCACATTTTTGGAGAAACTAACAAACTTATTGCAGAAAAAGTAAGAATTTAGCTTCAAATGTTGATGTAAATCTAAATACGGCTCGAATTGGGACCACGAAAACAAATTCACCACACATACGTATTTGCTTAAATGAACTGCTTCAGGTCGTAGTTTGTACTAATTAAAGGTACTTAGAAATAAGAAATAAAATTGTTTACATTAATGTTCAATTATTAGATAGTTAAAATGTTGAAAGGTTCCAAATTCTTGCTTATTCACTCCTGAATTGATAAATGTCACACAAATAATTGTTTTAAGTATATTTTCACTTTTTATTGCTTTTTACTAATAATTTCAGCTTAGTCGGGATTGTCCAACTAATTTGTTTCAAATTTTAGGTACTAATAGCTAAAAAATTTAAATTAAAAGTAGTTGCGTGTATTGGGGAAACCTTAGCCGAACGAGAAGCAAATAAAACACAAGATGTTGTTTTCAAACAAACCAAAGCTATAGCAGATAAACTATGCGACAATTGGAACGATATTGTTTTTGCTTACGAACCGGTTTGGGCAATTGGAACAGGTATAAACTTTAGCTTTTCAAATAGTAGTAAAAAATAACTTTTTTAGGTAAAACTGCGTCCCCCAAACAAGCCCAAGAAATCCATAGTGCTCTTAGATGCTGGATTCGTAATAATATTTCTGAGCAAGTTGCAGAACAGATAAGGATACAATATGGTGGATCGGTTACTGAGAAAAATTGCAACGAATTGGCAAATCAACCAGATATTGATGGGTTTTTAGTGGGAGGGGCGTCACTTAAACCAGAGTTTATAAAAATAATAAATTCCAAACAGTAGTTTTGCATACTTATTCACATAATATTAGCATAATATTTAAAAAGATCAAATATTCAGGGATAACAGGTACAAAAAAATCCGAGGATAATTTTAACTAATTAAGATGTAAAAACTAAGACATAAGGAATGCTTTTTTAGCGTTGACATGGAATATCTAAGATCATTCTGTATCTGAGCAAACGATTCTAAAGGTTTTGCAAATATTTGAAGGACATTTTTATTACCTACGGTATATGATCTGCAAAGAAACGAATATTTGTCGAATAAAATTGAATTGCTTTAAAATACCTTCTAAACAAGTTTTTTTAAATTTATTTGTTTTAATTGATAGTTACCAAAAACACTATTATGCAAAATAAATATAAAGTTTTCAAGGAAAATACTTGACAATCAGTAAACCAAAGCAATAAAATGATACATCAGACGTTTATAATTAGCGATAAAATGTATATTTAACTAGCAAAATATACCCATCTATTATAAAGTGTACACTGAAAACTACTTACCTAATTAATTACATATATTTTAAATGTCGCTGGAATAAAAAAAAATCGCCTTCTTTCTATTTGTATTTATTGGATAATTAAAATGATATATGTATGAATTTGCTTGTTGTATTATGTACAAACCGTCAAGGGTACGCTTTTATTTTAAATTAATATGCGTAAAAGATCCGTTTGAGGTATGAAACTTTTTTTTTGTATCCAACGGATGTCTTTAAAACTTTTCAAAAAAGTGGTGACCTTTAAAAAATTCTTTTAAAAACTGGAAAAATGTTCAAAATTACTTAAAATATACCCACCATTTTCCCCACCTTTTAAAAAAATAGTTCAAATATGAGATTTCTGTACAATTTTTATTTTGAAAACTAGAAAAAATACAAATTAGAACGTACCATTTCATTTATAAAATCATATTTTTTTCTGTTCTTTTTAACACAATTTCGAATAGAAATTGCGAACGGATCTTTAATAATTATAATTAAGTAAAAATACTTGACGAGTTGTATATTTTTTGCATTATTGAGTACTTAAGGCCTAGAAAAAATAAAAGAACCTGTTCTGTATTTATTGCGTAATGATACTCATTATGTCCCATTTTTTCCATATTAAGTCATTTATTGGTTGTACCAGGAATATACATTTTCTAACGTTAGAGAATTCCTCTGATATTCCTGATTTTTAATGACAAATGTCCAATAAACGTTCTCAGAATATTAATATTATGAGAACTATTTTTCTTTAATATTCGGTCGATTGCAAAATTAAAACCAAAGTAAGAAAATCCTACAAAGCTTCGCTCGGTATATCTAGTATGTCCTTTTATTGCATTTGTGAGTTCTGAGCGCGTAAACATGCCTACAATAAGTGTAAATGTATACTGCAACTTACTTTCTTCACAATTTGTCTTCCTCTAAACAGAAGCACAACAAGCACTTGAAACTTGGGAAAAAAAAACTATTGTTGTAGACATGTTTACGTGCTCACTGCATACTATGAACTAACAAATGTGACGTGACGCAATTGAGGACATACTAGAGTTTCAATTTGATTTCGATTATGGTTTTAATTTTGTGATCATTTGGAACTTGGAAAATAATTATAGTAATTGGAAAGATTGTTGTACTTACCAAATGTGCTTGCCTAGTTTCGTCAATATAATGCGTGGTGATAATCACAGTCGTTCTTCCATGTTTAGTAATTTCTACTAAATGGCTCCATATGTTATTCCTCAATAATGGATCTACTCCAACTGTGGGTTCGTCCAAAATTAAGAGTTCTGGTTCGTGTAAAAGTGTGGCGGCTAAAGAAACTCTCCGCTGTTGGCCACCTGGAATTGTTATTGTTCAAGTTTATTTTCAAATCTAAATCCGCAGAGGATCCGGAAATGGGTTGGGGCTTACCGCTAAGATTTTTGACTTGTCTGTCTGCATCAGGTAACATTAAGAAGTTGATGAAAAAGTCTACTTTGGCTTCTACTTCCTCGGTGGTCATATTGGAAATCCAGCCGAAATATTTGAGGGTTTCTCTTATTGTGAATTCACCATAAAGCGCTATTTCCTAAAAAATATGTTTTTTATCTTATCTAGAGCCAAAATTCTCTTTAAGAATTATATACCTGAGGCATGTATCCCACTCTTGGACCAGGTACACCGCTTCCTCTAGAGCCTGGAGTACCTCCAAGGACCCAAAGTTCACCTGAATTAAGTCTTTTTCTTCCTACTATACAATTGAGCAAAGTCGTTTTACCACAGCCACTGGCGCCTAACAAACCATATCTAGGAATACATTTTTTATTGAATAAACTTTAACACAGTGATAAATTGTTTTTGGCTGTCGGGCGTCATTTGTGGATTATATATTCAATAGGGAAATTGGTATAAATGAGTATGTAATTAATACTACAAAAGGTAAAATTGAAACAAGTTGAAATTAATGCAAAAAAGACGAACTTAAGAAAAAAAAGACTCGGAAAGGACAACACTAAAAATGGATCAAATTGAGAGAAAATTTAACCAAAAATTGAAGAAATCAAAGCAAGAAAGAATCAAATTTAATAAAAAGTTAAACCAAAACTAAGCAAAAATTTAATTTAAAAAGGACGAAACTAAATCTTTTTTTTATATATATAGAACCCTAGAGCGTTGTCCAATCCATACAAAAATGAGAATAAATAGAGAGAACACCAGAAAAAGTAAGGTTATATTTCATTGTCATATTTTAAATGTTTGAAAATAAATAACAAATAACATTATAATCACGTTCAAAAAATTACATTAATGAAGACAACACATCCTTACAACGACTATTTTCTATTTTTTAAGTAAACAAAAATATGCACACAAAATTTGTTGTCAGAACAACAGATTTTTGATAACTGAGCAGGCAGCAACATCGTAATTCTTTTGTTTTATTAAAGTAAAATGTGGATTAGTCAAAAGCAAATTTACAATATTTTTCGTCACAAAATTAATGAAAGAATTGTATAAGCTAGTATTATTGAAACAGTAATAAATGTATACAAATAACTACGTTAATATTTTTTCGTTATTGTTATTTGTGCACGCTCGTAAATGTTCGTGAATGTACGTGTAGGTTTCGGCTAAGTTCGTTTCTTTAATTTGTATATTTGGCCGCACTATGTCGTAATGGAAATATCGTGTATCGATTTTTATAGTAAATCGATTAAACTTACATGCATCCTTTTGGTACGGTCATATTAAGGTTATCTAAAATAACGTATGGATTGTCTTTGGTGCCATATTTTTTGCATGCCCTTCTTACGCACACAGCTTGTTGTCTTCTAGTTTGTACGGTCGATGGTTGCGTTTTGAACTGTCTTCTTCTTAGTTCAAGATCACTCACACGTTCCGTCATTTTGAAATTTCACCTAGAAACAAAAATTAAAAAATTGCTTCTAACCTTACTTCGTGGAACACAAAATCTGTATGTGTGTGTAAGACTGTCAATTTCTTATAATCTGATCTGACGACACCAAAAGATGAAAGAATATTTAAAAAGTGAATCAATAATTTTACTATATAAAGAAAGTATATTTTCTAAATGTAATTTATTACAAAATCTGATAAAAAAAAATCGAATATAAATTTGAAATTTAATTACCAACTTGATTATATTTAATCAACAGACAAGTTTTTAGAGCATTTTTTTTCTATACTACAAACAACATTTAAATTCATACACATAAACCGAATATATTTATTTATTATCCAATGGAATTTAATTAGATGCGTAATATAAAGTATTTAATACCTACATTCCGAGAATATTGTTTATTTAATTTAAAAAATTAATGTGTACATTTTTTTTTCCCTCGAAACTATTCCTGACGTCAATTGTTTTTTTATAATTTCGTTCGTAAGAAAATTGTTATTAATTTAGTTCATTAGTTAATTTTTTAGCGATTTGGAAATGTGTATAAAAAGCTGGATCTATTAGCTTTGATGGTCACGACATCCTATGCGAATATAAATAATAGATATTGAGTAAATATGATTAAATCATCTCGAAAAATGTTCTAAAACTAATAATAAATAATTTCTATAAAGATTAGATTCTAGAATTTGATTATTAATTAGACTCAGACAAAAGAAGAGACAGAAGTAGAACCAACAGAAAAATTTGAATACTTAAGAAAAGAAGTAGAAGTAAAATCAAGAATAACAAAATAACAGCAAATTTGATCAAATATATCAATATAGTCTAAATTCCATAAAATTAGCGGTCAAATTATAAAAATTAAATATAAAATCGCTATGAAATCATAAAAATTATAAAACATTTGGAAAATTTTGACAGCTAAAGATATACTTAGTTAAAATCATTAAAATTCATGCCTTAATTTAACTAATAATTTAATAAATCTGTATATTTCTCATATAACATAACAAAATATAAAAATTATTGACACTTATGAATGTTACATAGTGAAGTGTTTTCCCTCACTTTAGAAAGAGTATAATCAAGAATTTCTTTGGATAAATTTGGAAAACAAACAAAAATTAACCAGTATTCAAACACTGATTTTTTTTTTAATCAAAACAATTCTAACTTCCATTTATTATTTTGAACGTGGTATTATTATTAATAATGTTATTAACTACTCAGTTTACGATTTATTTTTTGTTCCTTCAAGGCGTGGTTAAACTGTCTATTTTTTTTTTTTTCGTTGGCAACTCTATACATCAAAAATTGGGTGAAATTTAAATGTTGTGTGTTGTTAGGGACACTCTTATTAGGAATTTTTTTGTGGAAATTCGTAAAAAAATTAATTAGAAAACCTGCGAGTTTATTAATAACGAAATTAAAAAAATTTTTGTAGGAGCATTATCAAAATTAAATTGTTTTTGATATAAAAAATAGAAAGAAACCTTGGTATAATGCTTATTATTTGCCTAAAATAATTTCTTAATCAAAAGAAGATGAATGACAACCAATTTAAAAACGATAATAATTAAACAAATATTAATATTCCACCAATGATGAACTAAACTTTAGCAATTTCTAATAATTATAGGTTCTTAATAATAAATGACATCTTATTAAAAATTATATCTATCAAGCTATTTTTTTATCTTTCGAAAAACTAATAATAATTTTTTTAATAGACAAATATATTTAGCAGAAGGTTATTTGTCATAATCATTAATATTTATTATTTGTGTTTCAAAAGCTGCATCGTAATTAATTACGCATAAAAATCAAATGACAACCAGTTTATTACAAGGAAACTTAAAAAATATTTTATGAGTCCAAAACCGATAATGTAAGAGGTAAGAAAGAAGATAAATATACAAGGTCATCAACAATTATACTCACAACTCCTGAAATTATTTTGTTTCGCTTGAGCCAAGAACTAGAAGATAATATTAAATCTAACTAATCAGGTGTTTAAAGCAATTTTAACGGGGATTTACAAATATATATATATAAATATATAAATAAGAAATTAAAAAAAAGCGGTCGAACAAAGTTTAAAAAAAAACATAATCAACTGGAGAAAAACTTCTTTAGGTTTAACAACTTTATTTAATAGGAATAACTGCTTAAATATATTAAATACTACTCTCCTTCTGTCAGTTTATTTTCATTTACATCCTTTTCTTGCATTCTCGAAGGTTGTAGAGAATTCTAAACGTTTCCCATATATTCTTAACATTCGAGAAATTATCATAGTTGATGGTTGGTTAGGTTAGGTTAGGTTAGGTTCGGTTAGGTTAGGTTAGGTTAGGTTGGGTTAGGTTAGGTTAGGTTGGGTTAGGTTAGGTTGGGTTAGGTTAGGTTCGGTTAGGTCAGGTTGTGTTAGGTTAGGTTAGGTTAGGTTAGGTTAGGTTAGGTTGGGTTAGGTTAGGTTAGGTTCGGTTAGGTCAGGTTGTGTTAGGTTAGGTTATGTTAGGTTAGGTTAGGTTGGGTTGGGTTAGGTTAGGTTAGGTTAGGTTAGGTTAGGTTAGGTCAGGTTGTGTTAGGTTAGGTTAGGTTAGGTTAGGTTGAGTTGGGTTAGGTTAGGTTGGGTTAGGTTAGGTTCGGTTAGGTCAGGTTGTGTTAGATTAGGTTAGGTTAGGTTTTTATGTAACCTTGGAGTGTGTTACCAAACAGTGACCATTTTGTAGAAAAAACAATAGAACCTTTAACATTTTTCGTTAATGTTAGAAAATTTCCAGTTCTTGTTAGGAAATGTTTTATTTTGTATGTTTGTATCGCACAATTTTCTAAATAGTTTTCAGAAAATGTAATAAGCTGGTTACATAATAATTAATATTCCTTTATTCTAAATTAGAAAATATTATTTACGTGTTTTCCTTGTTTGAATAAGTAACATATTTTGTTTGAAAATATAAATGATTGTAATTGAAGATAATGTTAATATTATTGGAACAACTTGTGTTCATTTTTTTATACATCAAATAAAAGCTCAATTTGTGCTATTTACCAATCGATTAGTAACACAAACTAGAGATAGTAAATAGGTCGATTTTTTTATCTACCAAATGACTACTGAAATTCAAGCTACAATTATTGATTTTATTAATATTATATTTCAAACTTGTTATGGGGAATTTGTCATTTATTAATCTTTTGGTAAATTCCCTCAGTTTATGTGATTTTTTAAATACAGATATCAACTACTCCATGTTTGCCAAACTCAGCTAAAAAAAACAAATGTTTCCTTCTTTCTTTCTTTCTTTCTCTCCTTCCTTATATCCTTCCGAGTGTCAGACTTAAGTTAGTGATCTATTTTCTTCTATTCATCTTTTTCAAGCTTGCTTATTCCCTTTTATCATCATCTTCATCTCTTCCATTGTCTTCTCTTTTCTCATTGTGACCTCCACCATTTTCTGTATCCATTTTTCCATGCAGTATCTTTTCTTTCTTCATCTATTTTTCTTGTTAGTCTGCTTGGTTTTTTTTTATTATCTCCCTGCACCAATTTAATTATTTTTCTGTTATTTTGCCTCATTATTGGTATCTATTTGTTTATTTGTGTATTGTTGCGCTCCTAACTGTTCAATTTCGTCCTCAGATGTCTCATTTCCATGTGTTTCTTCTTTATTCTCTAATTATGTTACACACCTTTACCTTCGTTTCCTTGGTTTGCTCCCTTTTTTCCAGTAATAGTATAACATTAGCCTTGTTTCTTGCCTATCTTTATTGTGTTCTTCCTTTTTTTAATCGCACTTTCCTTACCACTCTTTTGGTATGGTTCCATTTCTTCCTCCAGTTCTTAATATTTTGTTAATTAATCGTTGTTATCATCTTTCGCTATGATTCTTCCTCTTCCTTCTTATAACCCAATGTTTCGACTGAAAGTTTCGTTATTTGTGTATAGTTTGTGATAAGTCATATTCGTCGGGTATTCTTTTCCCTCGCTGTTTTCACATGTGTTCTTAGAATTTTTCTATGTTTGTTTTTCTACTTCTTTTAGCTAAAAAATATTCGTTCCTTTTAGTTTCTGTGTTGTCTTAAGAATCTCCACATTTTTGTTCCAGTCTTTTAGTTGTGTTAGCATTGATCTTGCGTTGTTTTCTGTTTTCTTTCCCATTCTTCCGATTTCTCTTATATTATTTGTCCAACTTCGAGTTTCTCGATCATTTTTTTGCTTATATTTTTCACAGTATTCTTCTCCTCTGTTTCCTTGATTCCAAAAACTAGTATTTTCTTTTTTGTTATTTCCCTATCCAATTCGTTAATTCTGCTTTCTTATTTAACATCCTATTTCGATACTACATATTTTCCTTTATATTAAATTAAAGATTGCTTTTACGTCAATAAATACCTCTACCAGTTTTTCCACGCTATTAATTCTTCTTTGTGTTAGATTTCTTATTGTACATGTTATTGTTTAGTTTTTCGAGTCTGAATGCCATTTATTCTTCTTCCATTTACTTTTTTCCCGAGTCTTTCCTCGATTATCTTTGTATAGATTTTGATTTCAGTTTACATATCACCCTTTTTATATTTGATATAATTAAATTATTTTGGGAGTTTCTCGGAATTTTTATTCTTCCCTTTATATATTTTGTCAATTCTTCTCCTCTCGCTTTACTTGTCTTTATGACTTTTATTGTTTCCACCAGTTCTTTCCTTCACCTTCAATTTGAATATTTTCTTTCTTCCTATTTATTCTTTGATTACTTGTCTACAAATTTATCTTCGTAGTACCTACTAATTCCAAACTTTTGTTGATTCTTCTGTGTTTGTTTTGTATTTGTCTTTATCTACTGTGAATTTGTTTCATCTTTTTCAGTTTCATGTGTTTCTCTTTAATATTGTTTGCAATTTTCTTTTCTCTTCCATATATTTCTGACTTTTATTGTTTCCGCCAGTTCTTTTCCTTCACCTTCAATTTGAATATTTTCTTTCATGTGTTTCCTGTTTATTCTTTGATTACTTGTCTACAAATTTATCTTCGTAGTACCTACTAATTCCAAACTTTTGTTGATTCTTTTGTGTTTGTTTTGTATTTGTCTTTATCTACTATGAATTTGTTTCATCTTTTTCAGTTTCATTTCAGATAATATTGTTTGCAATTTTCTTTTCTCTTCCGTACATTTCTTTGTCTTTTTCTTCTTCTGGTTCTTCTAGTTTTATTCGTTTTCTCTTGCATCGATTAAAAATCTAGAAAACCTGTTACAGAGGTTTTTATTACGTACCGAAAAATTCCTTGTTTTCATTTATGTTTTTAAAATAATTACGGTTCATAATTCACAACATAACGAACTAATTATATTAACCATCATAATGCATCGACCATGATCCAGTTAAACAATATTCAACATAAATGATGTAAAAAGTAAAGTAAAACGACTACCGTTGTGTAAGAAAAAGAAGCCGACCTTTCAATTATTTCGTTTTTCAAGAAACTGAAATTTCCAATGGTTGGATTATTTCCCTCTGTGGGAGGATGTTACGTTATTCGTTATTTATAATTATTATTAATAATTTCTGTAAATCGGTCTCTGGTTTACGGTTGCAACTCGACGTTTCCTAATTTGCCAATATATTTATTTTACTAACTGGTTTTTCGAGATTTTACCGTTTCGGCAAGACACAACTAAATCCGAAAAATTGTGAAGATTTTCTTTCTCTAGTTTCAACAACATACAGTTTTGAATATGGTTGAAGAAAACCAAAATAGACAAATAAATGGAATTTTATTATATTTTTTTTATCTTGTCCTGATGATTTTCCCTGTTTTAATTTTTCTTTATAAACATTTTCATTGTTTCTTCTAAAAATTTATTACAAAAACAGTCAAAAATTATCAATAAACTGCATAAAATATTTGATAATAGTAAAAAATTGTTAAGATTTTCTTTCTCTACTTTCAACAACACACAGTTTTGAATATGGTTGAAGAAAACAAAAATAGACAAATAAATGGAATTTTATTATATTTTTTTTATCTTGTCCTGATGGTTTTCCCTATATTAATTTTTCTTTATAAACTTTTTCGTTATTTCTTCTAAAAATCTATTACAAAAACAGTCAAAAATTATCAATAAACTGCACAAAATATTTGATAATGGTCAAAAATTGTTAAGATTTTCTTTCTCTACTTTCAACAACACACAGTTTTGAATATGGTTGAAGAAAACAAAAATAGACAAATAAATGGAATTTTATTATATTTTTTTTATCTTGTCCTGATGGTTTTCCCTATATTAATTTTTCTTTATAAACTTTTTCGTTATTTCTTCTAAAAATCTATTACAAAAACAGTCAAAAATTATCAATAAACTGCACAAAATATTTGATAATGGTCAAAAATTGTTAAGATTTTCTTTCTCTACTTTCAACAACACACAGTTTTGAATATGGTTGAAGAAAACAAAAATAGACAAATAAATGGAATTTTATTATATTTTTTTTATCTTGTCCTGATGGTTTTCCCTATATTAATTTTTCTTTATAAACTTTTTCGTTATTTCTTCTAAAAATCTATTACAAAAACAGTCAAAAATTATCAATAAACTGCACAAAATATTTGATAATGGTCAAAAATTGTTAAGATTTTCTTTCTCTACTTTCAACAACACACAGTTTTGAATATGGTTGAAGAAAACAAAAATAGACAAATAAATGGAATTTTATTATATTTTTTTTATCTTGTCCTGATGATTTTCCCTGTTTTAATTTTTCTTTATAAACATTTTCATTGTTTCTTCTAAAAATTTATTACAAAAACAGTCAAAAATTATCAATAAACTGCACAAAATATTTGATAATGGTCAAAAATTGTTAAGATTTTCTTTCTCTACTTTCAACAACACACAGTTTTGAATATGGTTGAAGAAAACAAAAATAGACAAATAAATGGAATTTTATTATATTTTTTTTATCTTGTCCTGATGGTTTTCCCTATATTAATTTTTCTTTATAAACTTTTTCGTTATTTCTTCTAAAAATCTATTACAAAAACAGTCAAAAATTATCAATAAACTGCACAAAATATTTGATAATGGTCAAAAATTGTTAAGATTTTCTTTCTCTACTTTCAACAACACACAGTTTTGAATATGGTTGAAGAAAACAAAAATAGACAAATAAATGGAATTTTATTATATTTTTTTTATCTTGTCCTGATGGTTTTCCCTATATTAATTTTTCTTTATAAACTTTTTCGTTATTTCTTCTAAAAATCTATTACAAAAACAGTCAAAAATTATCAATAAACTGCACAAAATATTTGATAATGGTCAAAAATTGTTAAGATTTTCTTTCTCTACTTTCAACAACACACAGTTTTGAATATGGTTGAAGAAAACAAAAATAGACAAATAAATGGAATTTTATTATATTTTTTTTATCTTGTCCTGATGATTTTCCCTGTTTTAATTTTTCTTTATAAACATTTTCATTGTTTCTTCTAAAAATCTATTACAAAAACAATAAAAAATTATCAATCAAAAATCTTTAGAAGATTGTGAAAAAATTCTCAGATTTGGGTACACAATTATAAAACTCATGTTTTTATTTTTGTAATAATAAATTATTTAAAAGTAGATCCTTTTACCTGAAGAGCAGAAAACTTTTAAACGCTACTTAATAACCTTATGGGTTAGTTATTTTCTAGAAAGTATTAATAACGAAATCGATTATTTTCCAATTAGATAAATATGTACAAAATTCCCAAACAAAGCATTTTTATTATTAGGTAAATAATTTATTTGAAATTGTTTCTAGTAAATTATCTATTCATTAGCCGAGTTTCTTTTAATGGCGAAAACAAATTATTGGCATGTAATAGGAAATAATAAGATTCTAATAAAGCCTTATATATCATTTCCAATTGTTTATTTATTTATTTATACACGCATGTATATTTTTCACAGAAATTCAAAGGTGTTTACTATTTTTCCTATTTAGTTTGTAAAAAACAAAGATATAAGATATTTATGAAATATATAAAGAATATTTGTTTTAGTCATGTTTTTCCTGCTAATATTCGGCTCGAAGGACCATGCAGAAAAAAACGATTAGTTTTCACAAATTTTAATGTGATTAAGTGAACGTTTTTCTTATCATTTGTTGAAAATTTTCAGCTGAAATTGTATGACAAATTAAATTTTCCATATATAAATCATTTGGTTTTATTCAAGGGCAAAATTAATGAATTTTAACAATCAATATTTTGTCATTGTTAATGGTCATTATGTTGTTATTAATTCAATTTGTTATTTTTAATTTAATAAAATAAAAAATCTATTATTTAATGAAAGAAAAAAATGATTTTTATTGAATTTTAAGGAATGTTCATTTTGTTAAAATTTAAGGAATAAATTTTAATGAAAGGAAAATTGGGAGATTGGGGAATAAATTTTAATTTGCTTAAAAATAAAGGTTTATTTAGTTAAAAATTAATTGAAAAAGATATTTTTCTGAAAAGTTAATAAAACAAAAGTTCATTTTTAATCAAAGATGTTTTTAAAAATGTAGTTTTTTAAGGAAACGATTCAAAATATAAAGTCGATTCTTAATGAAAAGTGTTTTTAAAAATACATCTTTTTTTAAACAAAAAGTTAAAATTTAATGAAAAAGTTTGATTAAAATTTAAGGATAAAAGTTAGTTTAAAGAACAAACGTTGATTTTAAAATTTAATGAAATGTAACAAATTTTTCAGAACCCATAAAAATGTCAATTTTGACAAGAAAGTATAAAAAGACACTTTTTTAAAGCAAAAAGTTATAATCAGTTAGATTAAAATTTAAGAAATTCGAATAGATTTTAAAAGGCTAATTTTTCAATAAAAATATGTTCCAAAAAACATTAAAAAAACTCAAGTAAATTTTATCAAAATGACTGAAAATAGGTCTTTTTTAACGAAAATACTTTTAAAAATAATAAAAAAACTTGATATTAAATTAAATAAAACGCTCAGTATTAAAAAATTGTATCAAAAGAATATAAAAAGTTAGAATTTAATAATAAATGTTAGGTTTTACTATTTTACTAAAACTTATTGAAGGAACCGTAAATTTTTAAAAGTTTTATATTAAATTAGAAAAAAGTTTTTAGAAAAACTTATTTTATAATACACAATAAAAATCTATTATATTTTTTTATATAAATTAGCATTTTATGAAAACACAAAAAATTTATTAACAGTTTGTTGTAACTATTAAAAATGTAAGAAATTGACAGCTTAAAAAATATCCACTTATTTATAAAGTTTTTTTCTAACTTCTCGGTAAATTAACTTTTCTATAAACATTTAAAAAATTTATAAAAAAAACTTGCTCTCTTCTTACACAAACGTTATTGAAGCCGTTAAAAATTAGGTATAAGGTCAAAATTTGATTGCCATTTTTTTAAACGTAATTAATTTTACCGAATATAAATTAATAATGAGATATTATTGATTGGGCAACGTGTTCTTCGTAAAAAAATTTGTTGCATACTTATTTGAATAATTTTACAGTTCGTTTCTTAATATTTTTTATACATTTACATTAACGTTATTTTAATCTTTGATGTGTTAAACTAAAACAGCAAATATATTTGGAAATTCCATTAAAATGATATTTTATTAACGATAAATCAGTTTCCTTTTTCAAATCCATTAGCACTGTTATTTGAGTAATTTATTAAAAAAATTTCTTCGCAAATATTACACCGTCGACCTTTCTTAAACATTTACGGTATTTATTTAGTTAATTTGTTTCTTAGAATTGTTTTCGATAAATAGGATTTAATTGCATTAGGTTCTTGTTAAATGACAATGTGACTAATTGATATAAAATATGACTAGCTAAACTTAACTTAAAATCGAAAAATAATTTCTGTAATTTTTATGTAAAACTCTTTATTATAATATCGAATGTTGAAGTATAATTTTATCACTCAGTATATATATATTGAAATATAAAATAGTGATTCAGTAAAAAAATACTACCCGTGATTAATAAATATTGGTTTTGTTAAAATTTAAAGATTAAAATCTTGAAAATAACGGTTTATTTAGATAAAAATAAATTAAAAGAGTTTTTTTTGAAATTTCAAAAACAAAGGTCTATATTAAAATGTTTTAAGGCTACAATGTTTAAAAGAAAAATTTTAAAATTTAATTACTCGCACTATATTAAAAATTATTGGAAAAAATTTATTTTAAATCAAAAATCTGTTGAAAAATTCGTTTTTTTAAGCAAAAAAATAAAATTTAAGGAGAAAAGTTCAATTATGTTTAACAATGCATAAAAATACGATTCTTGATGCGAAATGTTAAAATTTAATAAAACAATGGAGTCATTTTTAATTAAAACTGTTTTATACGAATTTTTAAGAAATAATTTAAAATTTAATGATAAAAAATAATGTCAACGTTTATTAAAATTTAAAAAATAAATATCAGTTTTCTCAAAATTTAAGAAATAAAGGTTTGTTTAATAAAAAATGTACTCAAAAGTTAAAATTTAATGAGACACAGTCAATTTTGTTAAAAATGTAAAAAAAATACAAATCTGACGTGAAATGTTAAAATTTATTGAGAAAAATATGATTTTTTAAAATTTAATAAAACGAAATACCCATTTTAATCAAAACCGTATTTAAATTATGGTTTATTAAGTAAACAGTCAAAATTCACTAACGATTTTATAATTTTTATTGATTTATTACACCCAAGCGTTTCTGAAATCGTCTTTACGTAAAAAAAAAGTCAATTATGATGTCGCACGTCACCAAATATTATAATGTCTTTTTAAAATAAGTTTCATCATTTAAAGTCTATTTGTGAACGTAAATTTATTCCGATTAACATACTCAGCCTTGTACTTTAGTAAAAACTATTAGTTTTTAAATTAAAAAAAAAACATTTAATTGATGATTTGATGTTCTGAAAATACATGAAGTTAAACTGTAAAAAAATAAATATGATTTTAATTACAACCAATGCTAATTATGATTAAAGAAATAAATAAATATACCTATATATATATATATATATATATATATACTTATGTCGTGTTTTTTTTTCTTGTGTTTGTTATAAAAAACATTCGAAAAAAAGTGTCAAAATTGTTTATTTTATTTTAAAAGATTTGCTTAGTTTCATTGATATTTAAAATCAAGGTTTGTTCCTTTAATTTCAAACAAAGTTCATTAAATTTTAACTTTTTCCTAAAAAAAATCCTAATTTTTAATTAAAAATAATTCGTTCTTCAATAATTTTAACAAAAGCGTTACTAACCGTTTAGCATAACACTTTTAACTTTTTATACATTTTTTGTAATGAAAATCAAACCTTTCCAAGAAAAAATTAATCTATGTTTCTTAAAATTTTTGAAAAAACTTTTTTTTTCTTAAAAACTGTATTTTTAAAAACGTTTCTGATTAAAAATGGACCTTTGTTATATATCGTTTTGTAAAAAAACTTTTGAATTAAGTTTTACCTAAATAAACCAATATTTCTGAGATGTTAAGCAAATTAAAGTGTTGTTAAAATTTAGGGAAAATTTTAACAAAACGAACTTTTATTAAGCACAATTTAATTAAGATGAAAAATTATAAAATTGGTTTAACATTAAGGATTTTCATTGTATTCAAAAATCCCTAATTAATACGAAGAGTATTTATCAACTAACAAATAATATATACATAACATGTAATTTGAATATAAAAGTTTTTAGAGATAATGCGATAAACATGGACATTAAAAAGTAAATATTTCCCTAATAATTTAACACTTTTATTGTTTAGATCTTAATTCTTATAAACACATTTATAATTATTACTTTGTAAAAATTCCGAATTTGTTTAGTATTTTAAATTTTCCATAAACATGCCGGCATTTACATTTTTTTATGGAATGATTTTTAAATTTGCATTTTATACATCTAATTAAAATCTTTAAAGATAATATCACTTGTTTCATATATTTTATTTTTTATTTTTTTCAGATTTATTAAATAGATTAGTTGCTTTAATTATATTTTCTCGACCTAGGTTTCGCCTATTTAGCATTTTCAAGAGAACATGTAATTTTAAATGCTTTGTAATACTGTAGAAATTAATGATTAGTATAATTTATCTTTTTTATATTTATTATGGAATAATTTCACAAAGTAAGGGTTGAAACAATTAACTCAATAAGGATGTTTAATGATAAATTTAACTGTTCCACCAATAAAATTATTAAAGTTAAAAACATGAAAATAGAATGCAAATAGTAATTAACAAAAAATACCCCAAAGCAGTATGAAATATACAAAAATTAAAAAATAAGAAAATTAGTGGCAGCAACAAAAGAAAAAACGTCAACATTACAGGAAGAGAAAACATTGTAGCAGACACTTCGTCAAGATTAAAACGTTATCTTTTTTTTAATAGAAATATTAAACTTATCTTGTATTTCCATAGTCTCGCAAATATTTTTAAATTATATTTTCTCGACCAAGGTTTCGCCTATTTAGCCCTGTCAAAAATGACATAAGATGAGTTGGTTTACGATAAATTGAATATTGCAGATTCTAGTTTATTATTTTGATATTTATAGAATTGTTCTCCTCAATTTCAACAGGAAATTTCATTTTTGGATGTAAATTATTAATAAAATTAAAGAAAATATCTAATTGTCAATCACTAACTGTAAAACCAGCCAAAACATCATCAACATTTTTATACCAAAACAATACATTTTTGGAGATATTTGAATAAAAATTTTTTGCACGAAATTATCCATAAAAATATTTGCCAAAATTGGTGATATTGGACTATCCATTCATTTTGAATATAAAATTTATCATCAAAAACAAAGTAATTTTGAATGATAGATAAATTAAATTAATTAATTAATTAAAATTTGGTTAATGTTTTTTCTTTCTAATGGTATACATTCAAATGGAAGAATTTTTGAATCAAATTTCAAATTTTTGAGTCAAATTAAACTAATTTTGCATTTTCATTTAATTTATGTGTATTTAGTTTATATATTAAATCTAACGAGATTTTTACTGAATATTTCGATATTTAACCCTAATTAGTTTAAGGTTTTATTAAGAAACTCTGCTAATTTATTATTTGGTGTATTAACACAAAAAAGTACAGTCCTAATTGGTTAATATTAATTTTGTTACAAAAACGAATCTCATCTACATGTCATAATAGTAAATCTGATTTTGTAACTGTTAATTTATTACTTATAATTTCATGTTTTATAGTTTTTTAAAGTTAAATTATCACTGTTAATTGTTTCTTAATTTTGACAGGTTTTAAATTTTTAATTTTTAGACTATTTTAAAGCTTTATAAACTTTGTTTCATGTTCATATATTGGCAATCGATAAAATTGAAACTGAATTTTTTATAATCATCTAAATTAAAAATTAGTTTAAACGGTTCATAAATTATAGATTACAAATAAAGTCAATATCAATTAAATAATATATATAGCAGAGTAAAAGGTAAGAAAAAAAATATAACACATTTCATGCTTAAATAAATACAATAAAAATAAAAAAAAATTATACTATAGTGGGTGTTGTTGTTCTGATATAACACATTTTTTTTTCTCTCAAACCCCTGTTTTCAAAAATTATGTCTGTATAATTAACTGTCAAATAAATTCGGATAAACTCACGTTCTTCTCTCAAAGAATTAAAAAAAGTAGAACAACTACATAATAATTAACCAGCGTTGCATAAAATTGTTTATGTTAATTTAATTTTAAACAATAAATTGTTTTGTGTTTTATAATCATTGTTATGAGCATCTGTAAGATTAAATAAAAATATTGTAAAAATTTTAGACTATAAATAGTGTATTTTTTACGGACTATAAAACTTTTTAGAATATAAATATTTTAATTCCGAGATATACAGGGTGATTGCTTGGAAGGATGGTGTTATATTTAATTTCATTCTCAAATATTTTTGGACTTTACTTTTAAAATGTATATGGAAGTTTATTATTTGTTACTACTTAAATATTTATGCATTTTGGTGACATTTTGGCCTATATTTTGTTCGTCCGTTTTGGAACACTAAAAACACTTAAAACTCATGAAATCTTTAAAAACACCATAAACTCACCCTTTAAAAACTCATAAAAATCCCTAAAAATCTCAAAAGTCACTCTTAAAAAACCCATAAAACCCTGAACTCATGAAAAGCCTTAAAAACTCATAAACTCGCCCTTAAAAACCGTCAAGACCCCTAAAAACGCTTAAAACTCATATAATCGTCAACAATCCCATAACTCACCCTTTAAAACCTCATAAAATCAATTAAAACCCCTAGAAATCTTTAAAATTCACAAAAACCTTTAAAAATCTCAAAAACACACTTAAAAATCATAAAAAGGATTAAAATGCCCATAAACTCACCCTGAAAACCCTCAAGACTCCTAAAAACACTTAAAACTCAAGAAATCTTTAAAAACACCATAAAGTCAACCTTTAAAAACTCATAAAAAATCTTAAAACCCCTAGAAACCTTTAAATCTCATAAAAACCCTTAAAAATCTCATAAACTCATCCTATAAAAACTCATAAAAAACCTTTAAAACTCCTAAAAGGCCTTAAAACTCGTAAAACCCCGCAAACTCACCCTTAAAAAATCCCTTTAACGATAATCCAATTCCTAGATACAGGGCCGGCACTAGCACACGCTTTTCCGAAAATTTTCGAAAATTCGCAACTTTCAAGTCCATGGAAATAAAAAAAAATGTGAAGAGCGCGCACGGTTTCGCGATTGAGCCGAAGCACTTTTGGTTTCAATTTGATTCGATTTGAATCGAGTTATTCGAGTTGGTTTTAGCGTCCAGTAGCGGGGGCGAAGGGGGGGGACACGGTTCGAATTTCGAATCCTTGGTCAATACGTTGTGACGTAATTATTTGAATTTGACCGTTTGGGTGGTGGGACCATCGAGACCGTGACCTTTCAAGAAAAGCCGAAGAGTTTAGTCTTGTCTCTTCGTTTGGGCGTGCAGGAATGAATTTGAATAGAAGAGTAGCAGGATTTTTTTTTTCTAGAGGGTGGCAGTAATGTTGGGGCGTAGTTAACAATTTACAACAATTTTTGAGATTCTTGTAGTTTTGGGTGAACACGTTTTAAAAACGATGGTATAAATTAGGAACAATTATGACAAAATAGTATTTTATAAAGTATGGAACTAAGTAAATATCTTTAAACCGAAACGGACGATATTTATGAAATTTTGCAGGTAAATGCAATGGGGCAAAATGCAGCTGATGTTAATCTGTTAATAATATACTTCCGGTTTAACCTGAAATACCCTCAACTCTTTTAATTTAAATGGGACACCCAGTATATTTTTGCAGATTTCTAATTCGTACATACTGGGATTAGTGTAAAAAATAAACGAGTAACTGTTGCTAAACTGTCAAATTGTAATTTACGGAAATAAATTGTACAATTAAGAATGGTTCGTTTAAGTGAAAAAGATCGTATTGAAATATTAATGATGATCGGTTATGGTGATCGATTCATAGAGTGACCTGCTCGTTCTCCGGATCTAAGCCCATTAGATTTTTTTCTTTGGGGTTATCTAAAATCACGTGTTTACGTTAAATGACCAACATGCTTGCAGGAATTGAGACAAATAATTATTGATGAATGTGAACTAATACGTGGAGAAATCTTGGAAAGAGTGACTCAAGAATTTCTTAATAGGCTGCAATATTGGAGAGCATTTTGAACATTTGAATTAATTTAGTTTAAATTATTATTCTCATTAATCTAAATTAAATAAATTTATTTATTCTACAACTAAAAGTGTTTTTATAAATAATTTTCAATAAACCCAATATGTACAAATTCGAGAAATAACAAGATCTTTTAAAATCTGCAAAAATGTACAAGATGCCCCATTTAAATGAAAAAAGTTGACTGTAATTCCGGTTAAACCGGACGTATATTATTAACAAAATTTCATAAATATCGTCCGTTTCGTTTTAGAGATATTTACTTGGTTCCGTACTTTATCCCAACCCTGTATATAAGGTCAAAAAGAAATTAAAATAAAATTTTGAAGCTTACGAATAAAAATAATTTATATTTTTTTCAAATCTTCTTCCTCCCTTATTTCCGTATAGCTCGCAGCGTAAATACAATTAAAATGGGTAGTAATCACTCAATAGCATTATTCTTCTTTAAAAACAAAGATGGAATTATTTAAATATTTTGAAACGAATAAAATGAGGGTTAACAGATAGAATGTAAGTGAATTTATTTTCGAATATAAAGTCCAGTGCATCTCCGAATAAAAGTAATGGTAAAAAGAGGGTTGTGATATAAAAATTTGCACTATAAAAAACTATAACATTTTTCAAAGCGTGTTTCTTATTGTAGCAAATTCAGATTTTTAAAAACGCCCTGTCGTAGTTGAAAGTACGATATTTAAGTTTACTTTGTTCCATGCCAAACACGAAATCATTTGAAAACTGAATATACAGTGTGTCTACTTAAGTTGGAACCATATGGATAACTTTTTTATTATTAATTTTAGGAAAAAAAGTTATTCTTTATAAAAAGTTCTGCATGGTCTAAAACCTGAAATACAACCATCGGATTTAAAATTTGTTGAGCCGTATACAAGGTTTGTCGAAAAATATGAGTTTTACTCAAGAGTAAAGTACCTTTAAATTTGACAATATCGAAAAATGTTACTAAAAAAAGTTGATCAGAATTAAAAATTACGTTTAAATATGCAAGTACATCCATTTAAATTAAAACTTCAGATTATTTTATTTTTTACTAATATTTCTATTTTGAATGAACATTTATCTCTTGTGATTACGAAACACATGATAACCTTTTAGTTTTTCGATGTTTTCTTTAATAATTTTGCAATTAAAACGCGTAATAAGTGCACTACAGTTAAATTTGCATTATTGTAGACATACGTTTTAAAAATAATTTTATTAATGTAAATGGATGTACTTGCATATTTAAACGTAATTTTTAATTCTGATCAACTTTTTTTAGTAACATTTTTCGATATTGTCAAATGTAAAGGTACTTTACTCTTGAGTAAAACGCATATTTTTTGACAAACCTCGTATACCACTGAAAAAATTTGATATTTGATGACTGTATTCTAGGTTTTAGATAATGCAGAACTTTTTATGAAGAATAACTTTTTTTCCTAAAATTAATAATAAAAAAGTTTCCCATATGGTTCCAACTTACTGAGACATATTGTATATATATATGTTAATTTCTTATTCATTTTTAGTGAAAAATTTAGTACACTTGCAGACTTTTGTTCAGAATCAAATATCTACAATACCGTTCAGTTTAGCTCCATAAAAGGTTATTACTTTTTTACCTAAAAATGAACAGAAAATTTAAAAAAATAAAAAAAAAATATTTGTTCCAGTGGCGTAAAAGATAGGGGGGATAAAAGTTGCCACAAACCCTGATAGCGCGCCACTGGTTAAATTTTTCAAAAGTCAGTTTATGTCAAAATATTACTTTCTTAAAGAGCATATTGGTCACCAAATTTGAAAAAAATATTTCGTGGCGTTTCTGATTTATGACAAATTTTTAATTTTGATTTCAAACTTTTAACACCCTGTATCTCGGAAACTAAGCCCTTTAAGGGTTTATGTTTCCATATCAAAATTCATCAATTAACGAGAGCTCTCTGGGGTAAAGCGTTGTCGGTCGAATATAGTAACACCCTGTATATCTTTAAATAAGTGGTATTTTTTTTTTAAATGTTGTTTGTGAAAATGTCTATTAATTATTTAAAGAAGCATTTAAATGTTATTAAATAATGATTACAAAGAATAAAAATGTTTTGTGATATTCGGCACTAATCAGAGCAGTGTAATTAACCTCAACTAAATTATAATAAAATATTAATCGGTAATTTTCCACACCACCACTGAGGTATTACCGAGGCGGCGCGTTACCATTTTTTTAAGGGTATGGTTCGCCTGTAGCCATATAACCCCATAAAACCACAAATAAATGAAATTCCTAATAATGAAACCTATCAAAAAGGAATAATTCACAACGCGAAAAAAAAAACTCTATCATCAAAAAAAAAAGAAAATATGAGAAAAGATCCTCCAGAAGCAGAGAAAATAACTTCAATAAAAACCAGGGAAATAGAAGAAAAGTCCCTTCAGAAACAGAGAAAATAACTCAAAACAAAAACGAGAAAATTTATAAAAATAGAGGTGCATTAGTTTTCAACGGAAATCGGGGAAAAACAAGGAGCGCCCCTCAATGAACAAAAAAAAAATAGAAGAATAGCCCCATTAAGAACATAAAACGCACCTTCAAGGAAAAAGAGATAAATAGAAAAACAGGGCCAGAGAAAATAACTTCAACCAAAAACAGGGAAAAAAAGTCCCTCCATAAACAAAGAAAATATTTTCAATGGAAAACAGGGGCATGGAAAAGTCCCTCCAGAAACAAAGAAAATATCTTCAACCAAAAACAATGAAATGGAAACGTTCCTCCACAAACAAAGAAAATACCTACAACCAAAAACAGGGACATGGAAAAGTCCCTCCATGAACAAAGAAAATGATTTCAACAAAAAACAGAAACATGGAAAAGTTCCACCATAAACAAAGAAAATACCTTCAACCAAAAATAATTAAATGGAACGTTCCTCCAAAAACAAAGAAAACACCTACAACCAAAAACTGGGACATGGAAAAGTCCCTTCAGAAACAAAGAAAATTGTTTTAACCAAAAACAGGGACATGGAAAAGTCCCTCCATGAACAAAGAAAATGATTTCAACAAAAAACAGAGACATGGAAAAGTTCCACCATAAACAAAGAAAATACCTTCAACCAAAAATAATTAAATGGAACGTTCCTCCAAAAACAAAGAAAACACCTACAACCAAAAACTGGGACATGGAAAAGTCCCTTCAGAAACAAAGAAAATGAGTTCAAGAAAAACAGGGAAATGGAAAAGTCGCTCCATTAACAAAGAAAATACCTTCAGCCCAAAAACAAGAAAATATCCGAAAAGTCCTCCAAAAACTAATAAAATAATTTTAACGAAAATCAGAGAAATAGAACAACTAACACAAAGCAAACCACGATATAGAGAGAGAAGTAGGAAAATTAGTATCAATTTAAATAGAAAACTGATAGCCCTAAAGAAATGCTCAAAATCGGGAAATATGGTAAGATCTACAAGTAATAAACGAATCCAGAGATATTGATACTGATGATGATGAAACCCCAGTTTCCAATTGCCTTTTCCTTTATTACATCTACTTACGTTGCACCAAAGTCTGAAATTCACAATAAATATAATAATGTGTATCATTCAGTGATTAGAATGTAAAACTTTTTTAAAATGTTCACTTATCTTTCGTCAATTTTTACAAATGTAAAAATTTTATAATATTTATTTATCTATCGAAGACACTCTACTGTAGAGCACACTGTATATCACTCACTTTTCACAAACCGTGTAAACTCAAAAAATTTCCCGAATAATGTTTTATATCAAAAAGACATTAAGGATAAAATAGTTGTGTATCACCCTCTATATTAGATCTGATATTAACAAAAATTGTAATATTTCCGGAATAATTGAATAAATAAGAAGAAAAATATTATTAATACGATATCTATTACCAATTTGCTAAAATTTAAATAATTTGTAGTTTTGTTGAAATCAAATAAAATTAATAGTTCTATTCCTTACTGTTAACAACCTGTTATTTCATTTAAACTATTATTAATTATTATTACAATTGCGAATGGTATATAAAAATTTTAAAAATAAAGTTACTAAATTTTTATACAATTTTCAATTCAAATTCATTTAATGAATTTAAAAGCGTTTAAAAAATTTACCCTTTAATTCATTCAAAGCCAAATTTTCAATACAAAAGTGCACTTCATACACGCGCGTTTAAACGGAACTAAAAACGCATTCGAAAACGAAAAAATTAAAAGCGTTTTATTATTTTAAACTAATAAAACCCCGAATTTAATTTCGACCGATCGCGACCAAATTCCAAAAAAAATTGATTTTTTATATACAAGGTGACGTATCTTAAAATAATAAAATATAATAAACACCATTTTAGTTGTAATTCTCAACGAATATTTAATATGAAACATTAAAAATATTTATAATAATTACACACAAATTGAAATTTAAATTAATATTCATTGGAAATATTAAAAAATACATACAGAATTTATTTATTTATTTGTATGTATTTATTTAGTATTTCCCTCCGTTTTTTATTAATTCGTTTGTAATGCAGCCTCATTTCATAATAGACCAATGTATTTTCTTAAACAAATATTATGCACGTCACTGCTTATCTTTCTCTGATAAATTTATCTTATTATTATAATTGTCCGTAACAAAACATTCACACTTTTTTATAACCGTTACTCTCAGTCTCAGACCAGAGTTAGAAAAAAGTACAAAAAGAAAAATGGTGAAATCTAAAGTTTTTATTCTAAGCAAACCTTTCGAAGGTTTTCCAAAAAGAGGCGATGTTAAATTAATAGAAGAAGAATTACGACCGATAGAAAACGGCGGTAAGAGTTTTTTTATTTGTATTATTATTACTGTTAATTCTTATATTAATCCTTTATTTTATGATCATGTTAGTTAGTTAGTATCTATTCCTTAAAATTTTCCACGGGATCTGGTACTGAGATTTTCATATTTCAAAACTTTAACATAGGTATCTATAGGGTTTTCCATTAGGGACGCAATTTTTTGTGAAGTTATAATTCTTATATCTGTCATTCGAATTTCCATGTGACATTGACATTTAAAATCTACTATAGTTGGCAATTTATAAAATGGAAAGATACAGCGTAGAACAACGTGTCCAAATAATTCAGCTTTATTATGAAAATGGACGTTAAAATAAAATTGTTTTTCGTAAATTAAGTGATTTTTATACTCGACATAATCGTCCAAATGAATCAACAATATTGAGAATAGTGGAAAAGTTTGAACAAAGTGGTTCAGTTTTGGATGTAAAAATACCAATTCACAACAATTAAACATTCCACAAATCGCATTATGGAGAATTTTTTATTGCCAGAGTTTGAAAATATTGATATCAGAGATAAATGGTTCCAACAAGATGGTGCAACAACTGGTGATACGATCAATTTATTGCATCAAACTTTTCCTCTGCGTGTAATCTCAAAAAATGGTGATGTTAATTGGCCAGCAAGATCGTGCGATTTAACACCATTGGACTATTTTCTTTGGGGCTACGTTAAAAGTCTTTTCTATCGGAACAATCCACGAACAATTGATGAATTAAAAGCTGAAATAATTCGAGTTATTGGTGAGATTGAACCTCAATTGTGTGAAAATGTTATCAACAATTTTGACAAAAGAATAACCTATTGTAGAGCAGCTAGAAATGGTCATTTGTCAGATATTCTTTTCAAGCTATAATTGCCATACCTTAAACTTTTATTTTATATAAAAATTTGAATCATTACAATTGACATACTGTGTTTTATTAACAAATAAAAAATTGCGCTCTTAATGGAAAACCCTATATATAGTTATTTTTATTTTTTTCAGAATTCCTGGCAGAAGCACTTTATATCAGCGTAGATCCATTTATTAGAATATCTAATGGTTCTTTGGTAGCTGTACAAGTTGCAAGGTAATTACACATTGATGTTCTGATTTATAACCAACCATCCTGGGGTTGCTTAACACCTCGTTTAAGGGTTGCTAAATAATCAGAGAAAGTAGAGTACTTCGCTGTTCAAGAATATCTGAAACCGCGAGATGCGCGATGACTTCTAGAAGAAATGATACGACAAATTAGAAGCAGGGAAATAATTTGTAGGACCAGAGTGATATTTCTGTATAGAGTAAATCTGCGTTTATTTTTAACCGGGGTTTAAATAATTTAATTGGGAATTACACGGGTTATTACCAGACTTGTTAGTGTTACTTGTAGTCGACTACAGGTACATGAGACCATGGTTCGTCTTAGCCTGTATTTGGTACAGTATTGATCTGCATGGGTCAACAATAGAATCGTATTGAGCATTATTAATAGTTTCTATTTGTAGATAAATAACACCAAGGTTTGCCATTCGACTAATTTCTTTGAATATTTAACGGATTTTGTTTGAAGTCTTACAATGTTTTTAAAATAGCACTTTTTGGTTTTTGTCTGCTTGAATTAGGTCATTTAATTACCCTTCATAATGTAAAACAATCGATTTTTTTTTCAATTATTTATATAGTTTTTTGACAGTTTCAGCTATTTCTAGAATTTTTTTTATAGTTCGTTGGCAACCTTTTTTTACAATTTCTTGTTAATTTTTATATCATTTTCTATACAATTTTTTGATAATTTTCATTTCTTATACTTCCTGTCAATTTTTTATCATTTACTTAGTTTTTTGACAATTTTTCTACAGTTCTTAAACTACAATTTTTTCACTGCTTTTTAAACTTTTTTCACAATTTTAAATCATTCGTTATAGTTTTTTTACAATTTTTTACACTTGTTTGAAAACTTTTTTTAGCTTTTCGTCAATTTTTCACCTTTTTAAATATATTTTACATAATTTTGATAAAGTTTGTAATTTTTAAAGATTTTTACAAATTTGTGACAGTTTTTTGTCTCTTGCTCATTTCTTACATTTACTGACATTTTTTCATAATTTACTCAATATTTTGATAATATTTTAAGTTTTTTAACTAAAATTATATAACAGTCTCTGATTTGTTAAAGTTTTTTGACAATTTTAAATCTTTCCTTATAGTTTTTTGACAATTTTTAGCTTTTTCCCAGTCTTTTGACGTATTGTCATTCATTTTTACAGTTTATTGACAATTTTTTGTAGTTTTTTCAAGTATTTACCATTTTTTATTACTTTTTATAGATTTCTGTTAAATTAACTACTTTTAAAAATAGTTGTCTAATTATGTAACAGTCTCTGATAAGTTTTTCACTAATTTTTTTTGACAATTTTCAATGTTTCTGCCATTTTCTTGAAGATTTTTACAAACAATTTTTTAGTTCTCTGACAATTTTTCATCGTTTTGATAGTTTTTTGACATATTTTAAATTTTTTACAATGTTTTAACAATTTTCTTTTATTTGTTTTTTTTTTTACAAATTTTCACAATTTTGACACAATTTTTTAAGAATTTATTAACAATTTTTCATTATTCTTTCAGTTTTTTCACTATTACTACTTCTTTATAGAATTTTTTCAAATTCAGTGATTTTTAAAATATTTTTACAACTGTGTAATAATTTTTGAGGTTTTGTAGTTTTTTGGTAATTTTCAATGAGTTCTTACACCATTATTTGCAGATATAATTGATATATAATTATCTCTCGCGACAATAAGATATTTATAGACAAAATTTTAGCAACAATTACCAACAATTTGTCTCGTCTAGGACTACAAAAATATATTATTAGTGCTATTACCATCATTAGGGATCTATGTTAATGGATTTACATATTTTTTATTTTGATCATCTTATACATTTTCAAACAGCTAATATTAAACTTTAAACTTAGTCGTTTCAAGTTCACTTTAAAATATGAATCTAATATTATATACTTTATTTTTTTTTAAATAAAACAATACAGCTATATACTCGTACATTAATTAGTCCCAAATGAAAACCGGTTGTTAATATTTTGATAAATTAGGGATTCTCCTTTTCCTAAAAAAATTCCGAATTGGTATTTTTTACTTTTGTTTAAATAAAGTTGTTTATGACTAAAAGAATCCAACGCACAACAATTTCCGTTACTAAAAGTAGGTTTAGTATTTTTCCGAATTACGAAGAATTTTGATGTGTGGTTGAATAATTTTATAAGAGGTATAAACAATATTCAAATTGAACAACATTTGAAATCTGATAAATATTTTTACTGATCAAAATCTTAACAGTATAACCTCATTTCGTATACAGGATGTACAAAAATAAATATTATTCATTTTGATCGTTCATTCTTTAATTTTAGAATTATCGAAAGCGAAAATCCAAACTTTCCCGTAGGAAAAAATGTAACGGGGTTTTTTGGATGGAGAACACACACAATTTCTAATGGAAAACACAATGACAAAGATAAAATTCCGAGAATAGTTGAAGCTGATCTTGGTACTTTACCTTTATCGACGGTTCTCGGAGTTTTAGGAAGACCAGGGTAAGTATTTATGACTCTTGTGGGTTTAACAAAGTTTAACAGGAAGACTTTACAAAACTGCCTAAATATAACAAGATTTTGATACTTAGTTTTACTTCTACTATTAGTTTCTTCCTATTTATATCCCTTTTTGCTGTCTTCATAAAAGCATTAAAGAAGAACTGCCTACCTGTAAACAGTTATTTTAGTTTTCTGGGTCTTTTTTGGGATTTAGACTATTTACCCAAACCACTACACTATTTTTGATTTATAACTACTCTTACTTAAAAGTATAATTATTATTGATACAAGATATTCCAGGATTTCTCTGTTCTAGATTTTCCGCTTATTTTGGTTTTCTGAATCTCTGTGAACCGAAAAAAGGGGAGACGGTGGTGGTATCCGGTGCAGCTGGAGCCGTGGGGCACCTCGTGGGACAAATAGCCAAAATTAAAGGATGTAAAGTGGTAGGAATTGCAGGATCAGAGGAAAAAGGAAAGTGGTTGATTAACGAATTGGGTTTTGATCATTTTATTAATTACAAAACTGAAAATATTGATGTGGCTTTGAAAAAAATAGCACCTGATGGTATAGATTGTTATTTTGATAATGTAAGTCAGTATATTTAAACTTTTTTTTTTAAAAAATGTGTTGTTTGAGTTAGTTATATAATAATCTAACAATGTTTATTTATAAATATACCCCGCAACGTTTAAAGTTCTTTTTTATGTAAAAGTCAAGGTAAAAACAATACTTACTTAATTAATGTACATGAGATGTACTTCATGTACTTTTTTCAACTTCATTAATCATTAGTAGTAGTTAAAAATAGTGTTTAATTACACACGGTAAATATAATTTAAAAACCACGAATAAAAACATTTTTAAAAAGAATTTAATTCTGAATTTCCTAGGTTGGAGGGGAATTAAGCAGTAGAGTTATTCACAATTTGAAAAAATTAGGAAGAGCTTCAATATGCGGTTCTATTTCGCAATATAATGAACAAAATATTCCAAAAGGTAAGCATTTTTTAAAAAGCAATTAATTAAAAAAATGTTTAATTGTTATTATAATGGCGAAAAGAATGAACAAACACGTGTTGAAGGTGTTAGTTTTTTACAGGTGTTGAAGGTGTTAGTGTTTGGAACATTTTTTATCATTCAGCCTTTTAATCTCTCGTCTTTGTTTTTTTCGTTTTTCTTATAAGTTTATTGTAATTCTCTCCATTTTATTCTGTCTCTGCATTTTTCCCTCCAATCCTTTCTATTTCTTTTTTGGATTTCCTTCGCCACTCTCTTTCTTCGTTTATATTTGACGCTGCTATTGTTCCTATTATCTTCCTGTATGTTATTTTTAATTCTTCCTTTTCGTTAACTGTGAGATTCCATCACGTTTGAAAAAAAAATAGTGAAAAGTTATCAAATAAGTACAAAGAATGATTAAAAATTGTCAAAAAAAACTGTAAGAATGTTAAAAAATTGTCCAAGAACTAAGAAAGTATTGAAAAATTGATAAGAAACTTTTAAAAATTAGTAAAAAATTGTTAGAAACTGTCACAAGTTTGTAACAATATTTAAGGTATTACAAACAAAAATTTGTAAAAAGTATTGAAATATTTTTAAAAAAACTGAAAAATATTTGAAAAATTGTCAAAAAACTGTTAGATTGAAAGTTACTAAAAAAAAGTTTTGTGATTGTCCTATATTTATAATCCTTATTTGCCTCATTTATTTTTTTACTTAAACCTTGTTTCCTTAATTGTTTTTTATTTTACTTCTCTTGTTTGTTCTATTTATCACCCTATTTGTTTTCTCTTATTTATCATCTACCCAAAATACTATTCTTAAGTATTTCTCATATATTTTCTCTCTTATCTTCTTTTTCAACAGTCATATAACTGCAATTTTTGTTCTACTCATTGTCTATATTTTTGTTGCATCTCTTTTTCTTCTAATTTCTTTTTTTTTTTTTCTTTTTCTTGGATTATGAAAAAATTAGAGATAAAGAACATATTTTTTTTTAGTTACATCCATATATCGTCCAATAACGAGCAATATGTTATCAATTAAAGGATTCATGTGTGCAATGTGGGTCGATAAATGGAATATAGCGTTCAATCAAAATTTAGAATGGATAAAAGCCGGCAAATTGAAATATAAAGAAACGGTTACAGAAGGTTTCGAAAATATGTTTCAAGCTTTCGTTGACATGTTGAGTGGAAAAAACTTTGGAAAATCGATTCTTAAAGTGTAATTGGAAAATGAAGATTGTAAATTATTTTGTTACATTTAATAAAGTGTGTTTTATGATGAGTTATTATCAATAAGTGATAGTAGAACAGTAGGAGAAACATTTTTCGCCAATATCCATATATTTTGCTTTGTATAGTTACAAATTTTAAATTTATTATGTAAAACCCATGAAAAAGAAAATACTAATATTTAAAACCAATTCAACATCACAGTCCCTTTTCTACCTGTATAATAAACATTAGAAAAAATTCCAGGTATGGCAAATAATTTATAAAAAAAGTAAAAATATTTTAAACATTTCAAGTCTGAAAATTCTCAACAAAAATAATAAAAACAATCACAAAAATTAGTCCTTGTTATTAGTCTTCCTGTTAAAAATAAATTTGGTAAATAATACTGATTGTTTAACATCCCAAGTACCTTAAATAAGAATTTTTATGAATCATTAGAGAAATATTTATAAGGATATTAACCTTTAGTATTAGATAAAGGTATACACAGATTAACATTATATTTTTGTTTAATTATTGAATTAAATTTATCAGTAATATTCATCAAATTTGAATATTTTCCTAACAAATATAATAAATTGGACATTTTAAAATGTTAACAAACAAAAGATTGTTCAATAATGATAACCATTTTTTAATTAAACATTAAAACACTGTCCATTTGCTGTTTTAGAAATGCTGTTTTTATAGCTTTATCATTTTTTCTATTCATTACATTTTTATAATTCTTTTTATAACTTCCAAAACCCTCATCTAAAATTATTTTTTACTACAACTGTTTTTTCAATATTTATCTCCTCTTTTACTCTAAATGGCTCTTCTATATTTTTTAAAAGTTTATTACAATTAAATGTAGTTTCATTTTCTACATTATTTGTTAAGTCAGATTCATTTTGAATAAAAACAGTTGGCAGTTCAGGAATTTGTTTAGCTTCAAATTGTTCTAAGTCTGTGAAGATATTTAGCTTCAAGAACTGGGGAATTGTCATCGCATCTATTAACAACTCAGTAGTGGGCTAAAAATGATTATTGAACATCAATTTCTGTGCAAGATGTGAATGGATACATGTTATTAAGTAATAATAAAGCATGTTAATCTCAAATCACCTGGAGATATTTCTATCTTTTACTTACACCTACATTTAAAAATTGTTGCCAGTCAATTACGGGGAATGATTGATTTTTATTAAGTTCATGTCACATCCTGGGATTGAAGCTTTATATCCATTTATCCTACAAATAATATAAACATGTACTCTTTCTACTCTTTGCAGTTAAAAATGTTACTTTCCTGTTGTGTTATGTCTACTATTATTGACGTTAAAAGGCAGATATGGTTATTGTATCCTTTTACAACTTCGATACGTCTGAAAATATTTTGTAAGAAGTTAATAAATATATTTAATCCAAGTATTCTCAATTGTCTTTCTCTTGTTTACTCTAAAACCTTTAAAACCAAACAATATGTCTTTATATAACTTGCCGGAAATGACAATCTCTTGGAATCATCCTGTTTAATAATATAGTAAAATAATTTAATTGGAAATAACTTCTTTGTGAAAAAACATTGAAATTTTCTGTTACCCCCTATATACGAATTCTATGAGACGCATGTTATACCTAAAATTACTTTAAAAACGTATGCAGAACCCTCTACCCGTACTTATCTGTATTACAATATAAAAAAGAGGAAATCTTCATAATCTAAAGAGCAAATTTGAATTCAGTTTGATATTAGAATAGAAACGTAAATACAACAACTGCTTTTTTTTTATCATTGCAAGATTATCACTAATTAACAATGAAAAGTAAAATTAAGCCGACTTCAGGTAGAAAACAAAAAGCCGGCCACGATGCCCAGTTTTCGATTGGTCATTGGGAAATTTGGAGGTGTCAAAGGAACTACGCATGCGCTTTTCAATTAGGTGTAAAGAGGTAGTTGACTCACGTGTGATAATTATTAGTTTATTGACAAATATTCGAAAAAAACGGTGTTAAAATTATTGACGAGTTGAGGAAAAGACGCCTTTAAACCTCAAAGTTTAGTGTTAAGTTGAAATAGTTGACGGGTGTTTGTTCGTTCTGAATATTTCATAAAAATATGCACATTTTTATTTTCTAACCTTAAAATTGTGTTTGATTCTAAAAAAAGTCGATTATTACGTAAAATTTGTGATTTTCAGTTGAAAAGTATTACATATAAGTAAGCTTATAGTGCTATTATTGATATGCCGGCTGGTTGTTTAGAAGAATTACACAAAACTCGTGGCAAGTAGCATATTGATTTTGAGGTTATGGATATAGGAATGCTAAGAGATGAGGAACATTTCTCCACTTTCGACTCTATTAACTTCCTGGTATGTAAAACATTCCTACAATTATGCTTGACACGTTTGTTGTTGCACTCCTAACTAACCCATTCCAAATTTTAGGATGAATATTCAGATGAGATGTCGCATCTGGAAGATATTAAAAATTTTCCCCAAAATGATTACGAATGGGGTCTAGAAAACGAAAGAGAGTGAGTTAATCCCCCACACTAACATTCCCATGTGTAAAATTTACATGTTTGTGTTATTTGTAGGATAAATGGAGACATAGCCCTGATCCCAGTATGTGACATGAACTTAACAAAATTTAATGATTCCCCCCCTAATGTAGACGAATTTCATAAAATTGTAAATGACTGGCAACAATTTTTAAATGTAGATGTAAGTAAAAGATAAAAATATCTCCATGGTGATTTTAAATAAGCATTTTATATTATGACTTAAGATATGCATACATTCAAAAAATCGAACTTCATTAATTATTTTTAGCCAGCTACTGAGTTGTCAATAGATGAATCAATAACACAATTTAATCAAAAAATAGAGCCCCTCGATCCAAACACCTCTAATTTTGATATAACAAAATATTTAATTGATGTGGAGACTCCAGACACCAATTTCGATTCAAGAAAATGCAAAGCCGGTGTTAAAAAAATTGATCTAAGAGCACAGAGATACATTATAGATGAAGAAGATGAAGTAGATGTAGAAACCATATCAGAATGCGATGATAATTCTCCTGTTCTGGAAGCTAAAGATCTTCACAGTCTTTTAGAACAATTTGAAGCTACACAAATTCCGGAGCTACCAACTGTTTTTATTAAAAATGAATCTGACTTAGTAAATAATGTAGAAAATGAAACTGCATCTAAGTGCAATGAAATCTTAAAAAATGTAGTAGAAAAAATTATAGACGAGCCCTTTAGAATAAAAGAGGAGATAAATATTAAAGAAGCAGTTGAGGTAAAAAAAGAAATTTTAGATGAGGGATGTGGAAGTGATAAAATGAATGATAAAAATGTAATGAATAGAAACATTGATAAACCTTTAACAACAGAAGGTGAAGATTCAAACTCCATTTCTAAAACAGGTAATGAATAGTGTATTAATGTTTAAAAAATTGTTTTAATTATAGAATTTTTTTTATTATTCTGTGTATACCTTTATCTAATACTAAAGGTCAATATCCTTTTTATATTTGTCTAATGATACATAAAAATTTTGGGAGTTAAGGTACTTAGGATGTTAAACAATATATGTAAATATTATTTACCAATTTTATTTTTAACAGGAAGTGTTTAAAATCAAGGACTAATTTGTTTGATGATTTTTATTATTTTTGATGCGAATTTCCAGACATAAAAGAGATTTTTACCTGTTTAGAAATAATTTACTATACCTGGAAATTGGTCTACTGTTTATTATACAGGTAGAAAAGAGGCTGTCCGGTTAAATTGGTTTTAAATAGTACATTGTTATTGCTTTCAGTTAATAAATTCAAAATAAATTATGTGAGAACCAATTGTAATTGCACAAAGTAAAATGTAGAGATATTGACCAAAAATGTTTCTTTTACTCTTCACTTATAGGGAGCCATTATTTAAAAAAAAATATTTTTTAAATATACATTGCACGGCTAAAATTTTCGTTGAAATAAAAAGCACAGTGGCGTGCAAAATCTATGAGACACATATTATTTTTTCTGATTTGATGATAAAGTGACATATCGGCCTTATACCGTTTTAATTTATTGAACGTCTATTATTGTAGTTGAGCTAATTACTAAATATATGAAAAAGGTAATGGATTTAGGGTAAACTATGAAAATAACAACAATAATGATCTTATAATAAAGGGTAATGTATAATTACCCTGTATGCCTTTAATTAAACAGACTGTTTCATAATTACATTCATTAATTATTCCTTTTCAGATTAAATTAATATTTCTTTGTGAAAGATTTTATATAAAATGACATTAAAAAAATGAAAATTTAGTGCCAAATATGTTTCAACAAAAAAAATGGTGCTCGCTTCATTCATTGTTTAAACCATGCAAAAGCTAAATCTACTTTAAAAGGGGGGCTCCATTTTTTAGAACCTATTCCTATGTATAGGTTTAACAACAATCAAATTTTCATTTTTCCAAATAGTTGCCCAATTGATCTGCATAATTTCTCAAACTAATTAATTTTTCAGTCTCTCTTCCAAACAAAAAAGGAGAAAAACCCAACTCAACTCCGATACCAAAACTACCCAATGCCACCCCGGACACACCCAAACCGACCTCCCAAACCGCCTCCCCCAAGTCTTCTCAAACCACACCTCGCCCCCCAAGACCCCCTTCAGAAGCAACTACCTCTCTTATACCGAACAAGCAAATAATAGATTCGCTTCCCGAAGAGCTGATCGCTCGTATCAAGGAATCGGGCAAACGGAAACCCATATCTGTGATACCCCCGATACCGGCGAAAAAACGCGGGGGCCCTCGGATGCAAGATGCTGCCGCTCAATTGAACCGGAATAAAATGATCAAATTGGGGGGTATGGAGACGGTGCAATTAGATCATGATTATTGTAGTTCGATTGGAAAGGTCGAGGCTTATCCAAAGAATCCGAAAAAGGATTCTGGGTTCGAATCGGCCGAGGAGGACGATAGGACTGTTATTGGAAAGCAACCAACTGTTAAAACTGCTGACGGGAAGCTCATGGTGTCTTTGCTTAAGGTTTGTGCATTGGGATTTTATTCCTATTGGTTTGACAATTTTTTTAGTTTTTTCACTGGTTTTAAAAAAATTTAACATTGTTTTTTACAGTGCCTAGACAATTTTTCAGTAGTTTTTCAGTTAAAAAAAAATACTTTATATGTTTTTAAGAAAATTATAAAACATTAAATAGTAATATTAAATTCTAAGAGTTGATACTAAAGATTACACAAGATAATTATATAACTTTTATTAATTTTAACATGCTAGAAGGTTTATTAAACTTTAAAAGTCTTCTTTATTATGGAGTAAGTGCTACTGAATGAAAATTAAATCACCGAAATATAAATATTATTCCAAAGCTCGTTAGTGGTGATTTTTCTTCATAAAATACATCATTTCCAAATCTTTGGTACAACAATAGGCGTTAAAACCTTATTCTCTTAGTATTACATAAAACTAAAACAAAACAGTAATGCCGTACATTTTGCAAAATAAAATAAACAGCTTTAAAAAACAGTTCCAAGAAAACCAAAAAATATTGATTCTTCATTTCCACAAATGGGTCGTTAATTTATAAATGAACAATTTTATACTTAAGCTTAAACGGTTTAAAAGATATAAAGATATGTAATGTTTGGAATATTTTTTTAAAAGTAAAATGTTTTTAGGTTAACACAATACACACACCAAAAACTGACCAGCAGAAGAAGAAATTAAACTTGGAAGAATACAAAAAACGCCGAGAGGGTTTCCTAAAATCTCAAAACAATTCTCAGAACTCCTCTCCTATCAGCAGCACGTGTAGCTCACCTTTACCCGAAGATGAAAACACAAAATTGCTCAAGCATCAAGAAAAATTAATGAGAATGGCCAGGGAAGTATTAAACACTCCCCCTAAAAGTTGCAAAAAATCAGGCCCGCAGGTGGTAATTACCCCACCTGTACCAAAACAAATCCCAAATAACATGGAAATGAAAACGTTAGTTAGTATAGGAGTTAACACCGATTTTAAGGTAATATTTCAGTTGCTAGATTGTTTCCTAAAGGAATTATTGATAAAAATAATTTAGGTTAGTCGCAAAAATGTGGATCCATTGGCGCAAGTAGAAAGATTAGACGAAATGAAGCCGTTATTACAAAAAGCCAGTGCTAAAATAAACGGTAACTCTCTGATCACATCCGTGATAGAAACTATCCCCAAACTTATAGACAGTTGTGAACCTGGTCAATCAAAATGTAAATCGACAAAAGACAAAAATTCCAAAAAAGATAAAACAGAACACGGAGAAGATAAGACTATAGTATACCTGCCCAAAAACAGAGCGTCTGTAAAAACTAAAACCGTAGAGTGTCAAACAAATATTTCTTTAATTCAACAAACTAAAGATGCCAGATATAGGCGAAGGAGGAGGCAGTCTTCCGGCTCGTCTACTTCATCACAATCTTCCAGAGACAGTAGATCAAGGTACACCTCAATCATATTATTACCATAGGATTTAGTTAAAAAATCACCCCGTACATAGAACTTATTATTTATTTAATATTACAAGTCGCGATCGGTTAACAAATAAATATTTGTACTCAACCCAGTACGTAACAATATAGATATGGTAATAATTCTAATTGTTTTACTATTATAGGGATAGAAGCTCTAACAATTCCAGGTGCAGCTCAAGAAGTTCAAAAAGCTCGAGAAGTTCAAACTCGACCAGATCGATATCCTCTTATTCCTCAAGGTTCGTCAATACTGTTGACCTTTTTAGTTTACAGTTTTTTAACTTGTTGGTTGCGTTTTTAGAACGTCTTCTAGGTCAAGGTCTCGATCCGTTTCCCCTAAATACTCTCGCAAAGATAAGGAGAGATTGAGGGAAGTAGAGGAACGTAGAGTGATTTATGTCGGTAGAATACCGCCTGGTACTACCAGGGATGATTTGAAGAAGAGGTTCCAGATATTTGGAGTAATAACTAATGTCAGCTTGCATTCCAGAGATCACAGTTATTAGTAAGTAAACTGTGGGTTTTTTTGTAAACAATAAATTGGGGAGCAATGTGTGTTTTATTGTTGGTGATGGAAACCCTATTATTTTGATCATTTTAAAAAATATACAGTACTCAACGTAAGTGAGAATAAAGATTTTACACTTGAACATTAGATGTGCAAAAAACATTTTGATAGCTTTTTAGTTTTTTTGGAAACATTTAACCTAAAAGATATGTAATTATATTAGGAGAAACTCATTATATAGGTGAATTTGGTAATATTAATATTCCTGGATACATAAACATTTATAAATATAGTACAAATAACCAATGTCATAGTCTCATAATTTATATTAGGAACGATATTCAGGTCGAAATTAAACTCGCAGTGTCAAATGTAACAATTAAGTCACTTACTGACGATATATTTCTAGCGGGTTTTAAATTCTATATCAACTCGTATATTGATCATATATTTGTAAGAATGAACAATACTGTCAAAACAAAATATCTCGTAAGTAATTGATACAGACATAACAGACCATTTTCCAATTTATTAGAAAATAAATAGTAAAATCACTGTCACGAACAATAACTCGGAAAAAGAAATAATAATCACATTTAACACAAATAAATTTTTAAGCCTAATCAAAATTGTAAACTGGAACGAACTACTTTCTAGAAAAAAAAATTATAATAGCATATCAAAAATTCATTGAAATAATTACAAATATAAAAAATAGTTCCAGCTACACTAAAATTTATTATATCAATAAATAGAAAATGGTAAAACCGTGAATATCAACTGCAATTATCAATAAAATACAGAGAACGTGCCTTAAAAAAATAGCTAAACTCTGTAAATAAAGGGTTGAAATTATAGAAAGTCTTACCACATTTAAAAATTTTTATGATATTAAAAATGGCTACTAGTTTCGATTAATAAGTCATCATCAGATCAAATTGATTGAATGAAAAATTAAATAATATCACATAACTTCTCTATAGACTTTATTTCTGTTAAAACTTATGTTTTGTTCTATTCGATTTTATTTATTAACAATATTTTTTGTTTTTTTTTGTTCATAAATTCTTCAGGTAATACGGAATCCTGCCTTTTGTTAAATTGAAATTGTAAATAAATTATTGTTTTATATCGGAACTAATTTATTTAATAACATATTGTATATTATTTTTTAGCGATAATTACGGGTTTGTAACATTTGCAAACAAATTGGACGCTTATGAAGCAATAGAGCACGGAAACGACGATCCTTGGCAACCAAAGTACGATTTAAGTTTTGGAGGACGCAGAATATTTTGTCAAACAAGCTACTCAGACTTAGGTACAAATCTACCACTTCTTGTAAGAATAAATGATGTAATTATTTTTTGTTTTAGATAATATGAGGGATGAATGTGGATACTTTGCACAGCGCAGTGGAGCCAATGATTCGTTTGATAATCTCTTGAGAGAAGTTCAAGAAAAATTACGTAAACGCAAAGCTTGACAAATATTAATTTCTTTAAAACAATTTAGATCAGAATTCGCATTTTTGTTTCCAATTATTGTATGGATATGTTTTATTTAATTTTACCAAAATGGGTTTATTTTTTGCATGGACCATAATTTTAAAAATTTGAATTTTTTCAAGTGTATTCTCTTCATATATCTTCAGAAAACTTGAATCCATATTTTGTTTTAAAGACATTAGAAAAAAATATTATTTTAACTAACTACCTCATAAAATAAAAGTGAAATGTACTTATTTGTAATGAAACGTGCGGCTGAGATGCCTGTTTAATAAAACGAAACATGAATTTTTTTTTTTTTAAATAAGTACATTTTCGCCGTTGTTTATAATAAAATTTTGTATAATAATTTCTTTCTAAGACATCATGACAAATTGATTTTCAATATAACTTTCCATTTTTCGTTCCTCTTGGAAGCTAATACGCGTTGTTTTTTATTATACTTTATGTTTTCCCTACATTGGGCTGTGTATTTTGTATTCGAGATATTTTGTTATAGCTGAGTAAAATTATTAAACAACAAAATTCTTTTATTTTTGTCTCCTCGCATTATTTTTTGATATATGTGGTTTTTTCGGTGGCACCAGACGGTATGAATAAAATTTGGGTTACCCTGTCGATGCCAAAATTCAACCCACAAACTCATAATTTTGTATTCTAATGCGTCGGGTGGACAAAATCGCAACATTAAAATGGCATTAACGCAATTGAAATCAGTTTGAAGCAGTAAAACACAAGTTTATTACATCGACTATGGGCATAGTTATTTGCCAAATAAGAGAACTGTAATTAAAGGAGAAAATAAGAAAAAAAGGTTTATTTATTCTCCTGATTCATAGTTTCTTATTAGTGAACAAGCAAAGTACAAGTATCCACCATTCCTAGTACAAGAATTTAATTTTAATACGTTTTTATCAACAAAGGCATTTTTTCTTAGTGCAAGACAGCAGCAAAAATAATTTCATAACAGATAATATATGGCTTGATCAAATATATTTTTTATCCTTTCTATCTTTAGGATATTGTAAATTTTTGTTGTTAATTTAACGAAAACATCCTTAGATCATTATTTTGTTTGCTTTTTATATTATTTCTTATAAGCATTTAGTGACCACAAGGATAATTTTTTGTGGTTTTGATGACTAAGTATATGAATAATTAAATTCTGCATCAAATAGAAGTAAAATATTTTTTTAACACCTAATTATTCAAATCCCGTGTGAGAGCAAATGGAGTATGTGACATATTTTTATACAATATTCACACCAAAAATTAATATATTTTTTTATTGCGATGTTTTCTAATTTTTTTCCTTTGTTTTTAACTTCTGTTTTCCATACTTTTTAACTGTCATTTTGTCTGTTATTATTTTTTTTGTTAGCAGATTTTTACCATCTTTATACATATTTTATTTTCTTATTTAATATATAATTATTTCTTGCTATCTGGGAATTGTGTGGTATAATTAATAAAATTGTAACGCCACTGAATATCATATTATTGATCAAACAAAAGCATAAACATGTAATTACATTTTAGCGTACTTTTAGTATTAATGATTGAAAAAAATTAGAATAGTGCAAATGAAACACCAAAAGTCACCATAATTATAAAATTACCGGTAAAATAAGAGTTACTAATGTCTTGGAATGCAAAAATCATTCAAAATTGGCTGCCAACGGAAATATTTGATCATAAAGAGTTGTTCGAAACGTGCAAAAATTTGGATTTGACTTGTAACCTACTTACAAAAAGATTGGAAGTGTTATTGAATAATTTGAAAAGTAAACCTTATTCAAAATTGAACCCCCCCATTAACGATAATGATATTCAACTTACAGTAAGTATAAAACCATTTTTCTAATAGAAATAATAGGTGGATATATAATGTATATAAATTAAACACCCAAAAAACAGTTATAACATAAAGTGCACTGAAATAAAGTGCACTGAAATAAAGTGTTACCTCCCTTATTGATACCCTATTTTAGAAAAATTAGCAGAATTCATGTTTCAATCTAGACTTTTGCGTGGTATTTCGTCATGGGGTTTATTTTTAGGATGTAGAAGATATAACTCTTACTCTTGAGTCAATAGAAAGAAACTATAAGAAATGTCTACCCCGTTTAACAAAAACCAAAAAAAATTCCCGATGTCTTTTAGAAAGAAAATTTAAAATGTGGAAAAATATATTATGGAAAGCAGAGCTGAGACTCGTATACTTCGTCCAAGAAATTATCAACGAAATAACCCATTTGTTTATTTATTATGGAGAAAGTTTACTAGTCCAAACCTTGAGGTATTAAAAACCTTAAATTACCGTCTATATAGTGTAAGAAACGTTCTATCATAAATAAATAAGATTGTATTTTTATATATTACGCTTTAATTAACACAACATAACATAACGTTTTCGGTTCTCGCAACATAATCTATAATAAATCTTCAAATCTATCTTCTCGCTACTACCAACCTAACGTACATATTGCAATATACTATTAGGCAACCCGTATAACACATGTATGAAAATAGTTTGTAATAGTCTAAATTAATATTTTAATTTCTAGGATTTCAGCATCTTACAACAATCTTTTAGACCTGGATAAAAAATACAACGCATCAAGCGATAACAGTATTTGCAAAAATACTTGTCCGTATTTAATGTTTCCCATGCGTCGTATTTCAGTAACGAGACTTTTGCAAATTATAGCGTATAAAAGGGCCGAACTTTGTTGCCACAAACTTATAGATTGCTTATTGGAAACTTACAAAAGTTGTGAAAATTCTGAAGACGACGATGGATCTGACAATTCAAGTATAGAAATATATATGTAAGATGGTCGAATTTCTTTCTTTTCTGCTTTTTTATACCAAGGGTCTATATTTTAACACACAGTATATTTATTACTCTTCACCCATGGCAGATTTTAGATTTTTTGTTACTATTTTACCACATTAAATTGTAGTCCTGTTTTTCTGCTCTCCACATATTTACTTTCTCTTCCAGTTTCTCTATTCCCAGTATTCTTCTTGTAGTATCGTGAGAAACTGATTAAATAACCTGACAGCGATCAGTTAGTAAAAAAGAAAGAAAAGAAGAATATTATTATGTTTTTCCTTTGTATGTATAAGACTTACATGTGTTCATTTTAAAAATAAAGAAGTAATCTCAATCAACTTAATTTTTGTTATGGTTTTAATCCCAATATAAAACACTTCTAAATATTTTTCTCTATTGTAAGTCCTTTCTTTGCTGTTATGGTTTTCGCTGCATATTTTATTGGGGTATCCTTTTATATATCTTTATTTTTGTGTTCTTTCCCGCTTTTCTTTCCATATAATTTTTTTTGCAATAATTCTCTTCTACCTTTTGTGGATTCTATACCAATCTTCATTATATTCTTCACTTTCTTTTATTTTTCCATATTTGTTTTTCCGCAGAATGTATTGCACTTTTAGTGACCCCGAGTACTTACAAATTAAAAAATCTTGCTATAACATATCTGATTTTATTATTGTTTATTCCTAATGATTGTTTCTAGCCTTCCTCTATGGAATGTATCCAGTATAAAAGTAAAAGATCAATTATACTTATTATCTTTTACATTTATTCATTTTTAAACTATTTTTATTTACATTGTTAGATAGATGCGTTTTGAATTATATTTCTAAAATATTTGAATTCCTAAAGGACGTTAACGAAACATATGTCACCGCCCGATATTCCCAATACTCTTATTCACGAACCCTCGATAAATATTAACGATACCAGCAGTTTCGCTAGTTTAGAAGAATTGATATATTACGAGGAAAAAAATATCATAGATCTACTGAGTGTGACGTTAAAAGCGACGCCGGAAATGCTGGGGAATGATGGCGTGAAGGATTCTAAAAAATCAGGTCCGTATACTGTAGGAGGCCTTCTATTATAAATAAATAAATAAGATTGTATTTTTATATATTTCACTTTAATTAACACAATTTCCCAAACTAAAATCGAAAAGTAACATAACGTTTTCGGTTCTCGTAACATAACATGACCTCAATCTATAATAAATCTTCAATTCAAGTCTATCTTTTTGCTACTACCAACCTAACATTATATATTGCAATATACAATTAGTCAACCAGTATAACACATTAATGAAAATAGTCTCCAATACCTACTTGTTTTATAATAGGCGTTAAAATTATTAAATTTATTTATATTTTAAGGAATAAAAAAGATCAGCCCAAAAGTCCGTGAAAAAGTACTTGAATATTACGAGCAAATTTTGTGGGGAGAAGTGGGCAATTTTTTAGAACACATTGTGTTATGGTGGTCTTCTTCCCCTCTATCTGCAAGACCTCCTCATTCTAGTCAACATCTTAGAGAATGGATTGTTCAATTCATCCCAACAGGTAAATAAAAAGATCTTCAATCCTATTTTTTTTATGGGCAGAAGGGCCACGGTCGATAGCCCTTTCTAAGAAATTACAATAACATTTTTTTTATTGGACTTCGAGCATGCGTATTGTCACGCAAATTTCAATAACAATTGCAGGTTTATTAAAGATGGAAAAATTGCTTAACAATCATTAACGAATATTTACCACGGAGATGATGCTCGTGAGGGGCGCTTATGTCACTTAGACACGATTTAAACTTTCTTCCATAATCGGGGAACCGCTTGAAATTTTATTAATTCTTTTTTAGCGGATGTTTCGCCTGTGGTTCTTTCAGCTTTGGCCAGTCTCGCCGACGCATTGGGCGTCCATATGGCGTCTACTTCATGGGACCAACATTTCCGATTAGCTCTGGTCGCCTCAAAAAATACCTGCAACAGGGAAACGGGGAAATTATTTGCTAACGTTTTGCAAAATTTAGTAATGCTCTGTAATCAGTACGAAACAACCCCCGATTGGTTTGTTGGTGCGCCACTGGACGAGTTGCCTGTGGTGGAGCAAATACCAGCTTTACATAGATTAGGTAAACACAATAAATATAGTCAATTTTAGCAAAGAATCTGAAACAAACAAGATGATTAGTATATTAATATAAAAATTGTGTTCATTATGCATTGCGTGCATTTGGCCAACAAAGTTACCTGACGTGACATCTTTCGAATTTACGTTAAGACATTATGTGAACAAAATGTTTATGCTCCACAAGTGGACACATTAAAAGTATGAACGGAAAGGATATTAAATGGTTTTAATGAAATAAAAAGTATAAGAGAAAATTTGTAAATAAGTGACCTTATTTGCACATATTACTTTACATACTAGTATAAATTATTTATTTTTATAAATGCAAAAGATAAAAATATACTTATCTTAATATTCCACTCTATTGCAAAAACTTTTTAAATATTTTTATCCAATAATTTCACCCTTCTGGGTGAAAAGCAATCTAATAAATATGAACATCTTATTTTTGTTTTAGATCATTCTATCCACACCACTCGACTTTGGGCGATTAACGAATGTAAAAAAATTGTGAACACTTGGAACATGAGCGCTTTTATCGCTGTGATTCACGAAGACATTGTCAATTGCATAAATCAATTAAACAATTTGAAATTGGCCGACCATACCACCGAAATCGAAAAGAAAAAATTGGGAGTTCATGTTGAAGTTTGTGCCTTAATGAGAGCAAAATTGGTTTCCGAGGTCAAAGTTAATTTTAACAAATTAAAAGTAGGTAATCACACTTATATTTAGTATAGATTTATTCTAAATATTTCAGGAAGCACCGAAAGAGTGTGTAGATGGGTTAGCAGTGATTTGTAGGACAATATGTCTTGCCAATTTGCAAATGATATTTCCTCCTAATTCTTATTGGAGAAAAAATATTCCTTTAAACGCCATATGTGACAAATCTACTCCTTTTGTATGCAAATATCTAGGTAAATATTTAGAAATAATATATTAGTACAGCTCAACAATTTTTCATTTTCTGGTTTTATGTTGCAGTGTGCATTTCATACACTGTCATTTTATTGAATTTGTTGTTGAGTTTTGTCCCATTCCTACATTTGTTGAGCTATAAATAGTTATATTCAATTTCATACCTTTTTAGAACAAATTTTAGTACCGGTACTAGAAGCAACCGATGACCACTTAATCATAAACATGATACTAACTCTAATTTGTGAATCTTGGCTGGATCACATTTACGTAAACAAAATCAAATTTAGTCATTCAGGGGCGTATCAGTTGCTGTGCGATTTTGGGTATGTGTTAACTTGGTTGACTGAGCACGATATTAAGGAACTAGTGAGGAAGAAATTATTAAAAAACGAAGTATTGAAGAGGTGTGAGGGCGTGGGAAGATTGTTGTTGAGACGACCAGGAGAGAAGATTAAAATGGCGGATAAAAATAAAAAACCACCACCCAAAAGTAAGAGCACTTTTTTGTAAAACAATGGTGGTTCATAGTTCAATCTTAGATGGTGTATATATGTTGATCAAATGTAAAATAGAATTTAAAAGAAAAATTTTATCAGAGTATTGGCATCAATCATTAACCTTAATGAAAAACTTATTTAAAGTACTGACAACATCTCAACGTTCTAATAAAGCTCTACATCATAATAAATATAACAAACATGATTGATTAACACTCAAAATTACCTCATAAGAAACCACCTACAAAAGATCACATAAACAATTCATTTTCTCATCAACTTATAACTGAAAAACATCTCTTCTGAACTATCAGTGAAGTAAGATCTATTAACTTAACATTCGCATTTGAACTACATTATTAACCTGTTTCAAATGCAAAGGAATTAAAAAAATTGGTTTAAAATTGGGCTCATTCATTAATCTTTGCTTCTATGTACTGCCTGCATTAAATTTTATTTAACCACAAATTCGCTGAACTCACATTTGAAAATGACTGTTAATAAAATTGTCTTGCATACCAATTAAAATGAAAAGTGATAATTTCAATTTTCAGGATTCTATATTGGGTTGATTTTTTAGCTATTGAAGATTCTCCTGAAGATGAACAGGGGGAACTGATGCCTGCTGAAATGTATGTTCCAAATCAGGAGCAATGGTTGGAACTGAGAGCTGTTAAGAAAAAAACATCTTTTACGTTTCCCGTTTGTTGTGGAGAGCCGTAAAAATGTAATTATTTAAATTTTAAGGTCCATTTTAACGAAAAGTATACGAATTTTTGATCAATAAGTTGTAAATCTTTTATTAAATAAACATTTTCGAATGAAAATATTTTCTTTGATTATTCTAACTTCTGAAATTTAATTGAATGAATTTCTTTCCTTTTTTTAAATACTTATTTATTTAACAAAATGCTGACAAGTCAAAAGGTGCAAATAATTTAATCCGATTTTTTAGAATTAAATTACTAAACTCCTAAAAATGAATAGAAATTATTTTTTTTTAAATATTTAGTTTATTAATATAAAATTTTCTAATAAAATATTTCTCTACTTATAAGAAGATAGCAATTATTTTTTCCTGCTTTTCAGGATTTTTAGAAAGTGATAAAATAAAGGATATTTGTTTTGTTATCAGATATTAATGACGCACGAATGAAGAATCATTGCTTTGTAAACCATTCAGTACATATTGGTTTTATTAAAAATCCATTTTTTGGTTCGGCTAGAAGGTCTTGAAAATAAAACACCTATTTCATATGTCATTTATTATAGATATTAGATTTTTAAAATTATTATAAAGAGAACACGCTTGAATAAAATTTGTACCTTTAAACAAGACTCAATGGTACCCAAATAAGAAAATTGAACATTCAAAAATTCCTATACAAAAAAAAAATCTGTATTGGTTACTAAAAATGGTATTGTCTGAAATACTTCTCTTATCGTTTAATAAGAAATTTCAGATCATTATATTTTCCTTAAATTTTAACTGAATAAGCACCGTTAAAATTCAAGCACACTATACGTTGTCCCTATATAAACTTAAATTAGGTACCCATCAGCGATAAATCTTAGTCTAAGACCAAAGAAGGTTTCTCTTTATTTTTATTTAAAGCTGTGAATGTGATTAAATAACGATATAAATATTTAAAAACACGCATCTCTTTCAAACATTTCTAACGACTCCACCTATAGCCTGCGATATCACTGTTGTTGTACGTTTACTTCACTGTTGCCCAACCTCTGCAAAAATCTCCTCGGTAACCCTAAATCTACTAAATCACTCGTATCGAGTTTGCTTAAATTCGGACTATAATACAATATCGCTTCCCAACACATTTCACTGAGCTTGGGAATACACAGCCAAGTCGAATACACTTCGTTGCTCCTTCGAACGTCATCGTTTATACTGTAATTTCCACCAAAAACGTATAATTTCCCTTCTGGAGTAACGGCTGTGGCGTGAAAATACGTGGGTTGCGGCAACCTGCACAGATCGAAGCACGTCCATTGATAGTTTTGCAAATCCAACCGCCAAAGATCGTTGAATATGTTTTCGCCGTCGTGGCCCCCCGTTATGAAGATTTGAACTGTGGAATTGCAGGTTATCTGGACGGCTCCGTGACACCTTCTTGGTTCTGGATAACCTAAGAAAATCCAGATACGTTAAAACAAACTGATAAATCGACATAACAAGGTTTGATTAACAGCATTTCCCTGTTAAAATTGAATTGAAATGAGTTCATTTCGATTTATTTTCCTATAGTAAATTGATAATCTAAGCAAAATCAGAGAGCAATTTCAGCTACAAATTATATATGTAGTTGAGCTAAAATTAATAATTCACTTTTTAACATTAGGTCATTAAATTTAGTATTGTTTTTAAGTTAAACAATTAGGTAATTTTTAATATACTTGCTGTTATAGGTACTTTATTTTATGATAATTATCCATCTATATTTATTAATATGAAAACTTTCTAAATGTACAGCATGTATCTATATCTCAAGGTAGTCTACAGCTTCCTATATTCCAAAAAATCTATTAAGAAAACCATTTTCATTTCCGATAAGTAGCTTCCCTTTTCAAATAGAACTTCTAAAGCATTTAATAATAATCTGTCTACAAATGTCAGAATTTATTTCGGTATTCTCTACTAGAACCGTTTAATTGTAGAATTTAACTAGACATAAAAATAATTTACTAGGGCTACAAAGCAGGAGCTCATTATTCCCAAGTGAAACCCCTTAAATAGTGGGAATTTAAAAGGATCGATATTTTAATTGTTGCTGAGATTGAACATTTTATCAAAAATAGAAATATCAGAAGCGATTTTAATAAGTAGAGTTACATTATAACAAAAATAATAGCCCAGAGAAAAACAAATATTTACTACCTCTCTTGTCATCCTTTTTAGTTTTCTGTTTAAACCAATAATTTTTCTCGATGTCAAACGTTGGTATATGTTTAAAACCGTAAGCTTCTTCCGTTGTTCCTCCACCTAATACGTAAATATTTCTTCCATCGAAACCAATTTCGTGCCTGTATCTACCTTTGGGTTCATAGTCACCTAATCCGTTACATAAATATACAATCTCCCAATTCATCGTTTTAATATTCAACCTACAAAAAAATAAATGATGTTAAAAGAAACTAAAATAAAAAAATGTAACTGTAGACTATTTTCATTAATGTGTTATATTGATTGCCTAATTATATATTTCAATATGTTTGTTAAATTGGTAGTAGCGAGGATATAGGGTTGAAGATTTATTATAGATTGAAGTTATGTTATGTTACTTTTTGATTTCAGTTTAGGAAATTGCGTTAATTAAAATGATAAATATATAAATACAATCTTATTTCTTTATAATAGAAACTATTACCTGTGAATATCACAAGTATATGCCAGACCTGTAGTACCACCAATTGTGTACAGATAGTCATTATGGAAAATAAGCGCTTGACCATATAATGGCAAAGGTAAATATCCTGTTGTTTGCACTTCAACCATCAAACTATTTTCGTCATTAACTTTACAAACGTATAATTGGTTACTACATCTAATTCCAAACGGAGAACCCGTGCCTCCATAAACCTGTAAAAATAAAAAAATAAAATTAACTGTTTCAACCCCTTACTTTGTGGAATGTATCCATAAAAAATATAAAAAATAAATTATACTTATCTGAATGTACACAGTATTACTGAGCTTTTTTATAAAATTTTTTTCTGTGAGACGAGTTTCACTAAATGTTTGATAATGCAATTAGCGAAACTCTAATCACAGAAAGAATTCGATATAAAAAAAGCTTTGTAGTACTGTGGAAATTAAATATAAGTACAAATTATCTTTAACATTTATTATAAACAAATAATTTCATTGACATAGAGATTTTTGGCTTAATTTTACTGTTTTTTAAATCCCAAGAATTGATTAATATTGATTAATTTTACTACATCATTTGAGAAAAGAAATATTAATAAGATCTAAAATAGTGGGGGCTGTTTTTCCTTTAGTTTGTTGTTAAGACTGATTTATATTACTGTCTTTTATAATTTAAAGTGTTTTCTTAATTTATGAGCAATTGCGCAAAACAGCACCTATTAAAATTTAATGGTAAACATTAACATCAAACCCAAGTATGTGGAATAAAGTCGTTAGTAATATACAGTAAAATGCAATCATGTGTATTAACATTCTTGTGTAATTCATAGTTAAACACTTTTTCAAATCTTGCAATTTACGATTATGTACCAAGTACTGCGCCTTTTCTTTAATGTAACAAAGTAATTATAAATAAGAAAAGTAAAATTTTTTAAACTAAATCATTAAAATATAGTTTTACGTTTAATTCTGTTTAAAATCGCATTTGTGACTTAGTGTTATTAAAAACAAATCAGAACCTTCAAATAGACCATCCTTTAAAACTACTTTTACTTTCTGCTGATGTTAACCTACTTAAATACGTTCATTCATCTTAGTTTACAATCAATATCTAATGTTCAATTGTTTAACGATTATCTCTTATTTCTCAATGTCGCATAAGATATTAATAATTAATATATTTTATATACTTGATAAACATTTTAATTTGTCCCATTTAACCAAATTTGTATTATTTATAGTTTCGGAATGTTAATATATTATCAAAAAAATCCATCTGTATATAAATGAGAACTTTTAGATTATTTGCACAGTCTTGCATAACGCATTTAAGCTCAGTTTCATTTCTTTCTAAAAATAATACTTTCTACCATAAACGATTAATAATTAATTTCGTGGTTTAATTTTTTGTAATCCATTATGAAATTATTTTATAATTTGTGCGTTAAACCATGAATCCTTTGTAGATTGTATAATCCAGTAAAATAAGGATTATTTTTCAAGGTAAATTTTAAAAGATCAATGTTTTATTTTGAACTTGTTCCATAGTTATTGCCGTTAGTTTCCCTGTTGAAATGAGGATATCATAAAATACAAATAAATTTAAATAAAGTTTTCTAATTGACAAATTGGTCATGCTAATGTTTGTATATTTTATTACAGCATTTATCCAATTAATTTCAAAATAATGCATACCACAGTGTATTGAAATCAAAATTCAAAATATTCCAAAATGAAGTATATAGAATAAAAAAAAACTAGCGTGAAATTTTAGATAAGGTGTAGAATAAATTGTTACTTAATTTTGACTCTTGACTTCTATTAAAATTATTTCATTTGATCTTCGAATCCATGGTAGAGTTGCGAAAGCCTCAAGGTTTTTGTTAGTGCTTGAAATAACAATGAATAGGTAATTTAAATCTAATAATTGATTATACCTGAATGTATATATAATATTCAGCGATTTAGCTTTATGGAAATTTATGAATCTTGGCAATTTTTTGTGGGTTACAAAATACAACAATTTAAATAAGGTTGTAAACAATTAAATTTTATACAATATTGGCATTGAACCAAATAAAAATTCTCATTGCGTTGTTCTTACAGAGTAGGTAAATGTAATATAATTTGCAGCAAGAAATTACAAGATTTCAAAATAAAAATCCGGTTTGTTAATTTGAAATATTTCACTAAAAACTTAATTATGCCATAGTAAGATAAAACCTTAATGTACCAATATACTATTGATCAAAATAGAGATTATAATTTGTAATAAAATCGCAGATACATAATTTACTAGTAATCATTAATGTGATCAAAATAAAATCTACCTACAATTCTCTGCATCATAAATTAGTTGGATTACAAAGGTTTAAGGAATATAAAATTCAACTGGTTGTTATTTTAAAATAAATTAATAAAAATTTCCTTTTGCTTTATTTCTTTCTGTTTACAAACAATATTTTTGTAATTATGCTGCAGGAGTTCAATTGGTGGCCTTTTGGTTAATTATTTTTGAAAATACATGAAGATAAATTCAAGAGCAAAAAATAAATACTTCGATTTAGATAATATTCAAAATATTTTGATTTTAGTCTCTCTGATAAAAAAAGAACATTATTTGTTCAAAACGATTGTTTCTACTCTTACTTTGTGGGATCGTAAGTACATTTTATCTTTTACATTTATTAAAATGAATACTTGTCAAAGAGAACGTTCTTTAAAATCTTACACAAAGATATACCATCAAAATATTTCCATGTAGAATAAGAGCATTTGATGCCAATTCCATAGGTAAAGTCTCACTGTTTCTAAACTTAGTCCACTCCCTAGACGCAAAATTAAATTTCCAGAGTTCCTGGAACAAGGGATACGACTGTATCCAGAAATCATCGTCCTCGTTTTGTTCTATTTCATCTCGCACTAGAGGGTTGTAGCCCCCAAACGAATAAAAATTAGAGGAATCCGCCCCTATTCGGTGACCGCTTCGAGGAAAAGGCAACTTTGAACCGGTGTTCGGCAAAGTTTTTTTGTAGTTGAATGCCTGAAAAACGTATGGAGCGACTTTTACACTGTCATTTTTAGCACTACTGCACATTTTGATGATAACCATAAAAAAATTTTCTAACAGTTGAAAAATTTCGTAAATGCATTTGGAATACATTCATGATCGTTTGCACAAATGCGAGTTCGACACTTGAATAACATTTTGAACAACAATTACGATAGTCTTATTGCAACATAAAACTTCACAGAAGGTTAGCTATATTGTAGCATTGAAAATCAAGATTTTAACCTAAACCTCCATATTGCTAATTTGTAAATGTCATTTGCAAAACATATCTCTCTCTCTTTTTCTCATACACAGAAAATAAAAGGATAGAAATATTAATGATATTATCTGATATAATGCTGTCTCATTCTCAAAAGGACTTTTAATTAAAACTTGGCAACACACGTTACACCAACAACCATTATCAGATAAATTGAGGTTTGATTTAGATTTTTTCTTTCAATAATTAACTATAGTTTTGTTTGTACAAAATGAGTAAAAACCTGAGCTCTATAAATAAAGAAAAATATTATTGCGAGACGTGTTAAAAATACTTTAAAGATTTATTACACTCATTAAAAGTAAAAATACAAAATAGCAGCACAATTTTTATAATTTTGCAACACAACTTTTACATAACGATTTAATTTAATCAGGCATTAAAAAAAATATGGTAGAGGTAAAGACGTTAATTTTGGCTTGCTTGAATAGAGTAAAAAAGTTGTCTGATACGTGTTGCCTCTGCTAGTTCCTGACTTGAAAATCTGAAGAAATAAATTTGTGAAGACAAAGTTCAAGCAAATGAGTATTGTCAAAAGATGTTTTAACCATTTTCGTTCAAAAATATACGATAAATCTTCATTCCAAATCGTTTCTTATGTATTACATAAGTACAAAAAATAAGAAAGAAGAACATAACCCCATATTATGCATTTCACATGTAGTTTGTAAAATATTTGTATTAATTTCATACGAAAGAATTAGTAGGAGATAAAATACATTTTGTAGATTTTAAGCAGTCAAAGGTCAGTATATTTCGACATAGATGTTTATTAATTATTAATTAAGGATGTTGTATTAACCAGATGTCTTTTGAAAATCAGAAAATTCCAATTTTATATGGTTCACAAACTGGCAATGCTCAAGATTTAGCTGAAAGAATTTCCAGAGAAGCAAAAAGATTTTATTTTCGAAGCACAGCCAAAGCTCTAGATGAGTATGATGTTCTTAATCTAATTAATGAGACTTGCGTTATTTTTGTGTGTTCCACCACAGGACAAGGGGATGAACCTGATAACATGAAGGTTTTTTGGAAATTTTTATTAAGAAAAAATTTACCTAACGAAATCTTAAGCAATTTACGGTAAGTGAACTATATTCTAAATTGATTTTGGTAATATTGTTTCTCTTAGGTATGCCGTGTTTGGTTTAGGGGATTCAAGTTATGTAAAATATAATTTTACTGCTAAAAGACTCTTTAAGAGATTATCACAATTAGGTGCAAACCCACTAGTTCCCCTTGGGTTAGGTGATGATCAACATGAAATAGGATACGATGGGACAGCTGATCCTTGGATAGAAAATTTGTGGCCAACTTTATTGGATTTATATCCATTGCCTACAAGTTTAGAACCCTTACCCAACAATTATATAGTTGATTCAAGGTTTTAAGTTTTATATAAAGTATAGTAGATTTTTATTACACTCTTAATTTCAGGTGGCACATATTGACAAGTATTAATAACTTAAACGTAAATAAAAATCGATCTATTTATACGAATATTAAAAAACCCTCTGATTTCAATGCGACTGTGATAGAAAATAGAAGACTCACTAGTAACGATCATTTCCAGGTAATTATTAATATAAGTTGTTAATTACTTAGAGTGTAAGTCAAAAATCATATAGTTTCGTTTTTTCATTTATTGAATACCTTTTCCATTATTATTTATGTTCCTGAGAGTATAAGTCAGTAGAAAATGTTACAATGTTTTTTTTCAATTTGTAATTGATAGTCTTATTTCTTTAAAAACAAATTTTAAATCATTTTTAGGATGTCAGATTAATAAAACTCCATTGTGAAAACCAAAAGTACTCACCAGGAGATGTTATTGCCATTAGGCCAAAAAATTTAAAATGGAAAATAGAAGAGTTTCAACAAGTCTTAACAACAAACGGAATTGAAATATTTCCAGAAACCCTTATAAATGTTGTTCAAAAAAACACGGAAGTTTCAGTACCTGATGTACTTAAATATGAAGTGACTTTTGATCAATTGTGTACTGAATATTTTGATTTAATGTCAATACCAAGAAGACACACATTTCAAATATTAGCACAATTAACTGACAGCGAATTAGAAAAAGAAAAGTGTATGGAATTCACCACAGCAGAAGGACAACAAGATTTATATACTTACACATTTAGACCCAGGAGAAATATTGTAGAAGTCTTACAAGATTTTCCGCATGCTACAAAAAATTTAACGCTAGACATTTTGTTTGAACTCTTGCCTCCTATTAAACCAAGGGAATTTTCAATTGCTAGTAGTTGTAAAGCGCATAAAGATGAAATACATATACTTTTGGCTGTTGTTAAGTATAAAACAAAATTAGCTAAAGAAAGATTTGGTCTAGGTTCAAATTATATAGCAGGGTTACAGGAAGGAGATGAAGTTACAGCCTGGATAAAGAAAGGTTCTTTTAAGTTTCCTAATAAAGAAGTAGGTAATTAATACTCATAATACTGTATTTATTTTGATGTATAATAAACACTTAGAAGTGGTAAATTATGGTTCAACATTTTTTTAGAATGTCCCTGTAATTATGGTAGGTCCTGGGACTGGTCTAGCGCCATTCAGAAATTATGTATTTGAACGTTATGCAAAAGATAACGATAATTGCAAAAATACGGTACTTTTTTTTGGTTGTCGTTACAGGGACAAAGATTTTCTCTGTAAAGATGATTTTCAAAGTATTATTCAAACAAACAAATTAAACATGATTACAGCATTTTCAAGAGAAGAAGAACATAAAGTGTGGGTTTTATAACTAGTAGCTTTTATTTATAATTTGCATTGTACAGTTTTGAGGTAATATTGTCTGATTTTTAGGTATGTTCAAGATAAAATTAAAGAAAATAAAGATTTAGTTTGGGGATGTTTACAAAACAATGGATACATTTTCGTAGCTGGTAATGCAAAAAATATGCCACAAGATGTTAGAAAAGCATTTATAGAAGTCTGTCAAGATTGTGGAAGTACGAGTTTAAAAGAAGCAACGGAATATATTGAAAAATTAGAACTTACAGGAAGATACCAAACAGAATGCTGGTCATAGTCATGTAATATGCATTTGTATTAAATGTAGAGAAATATATCTAATTTGTTTTCTAATTACCAGTAATTTTTATACCATTATTCTATCCTTGCATATTTTTCTTAAGTTATAATGTTGCTTGATATATTTTTTAAAGTTTTTCCTCGCTCACTTTTGGCTTATATTACACAATACTCAAACGAGAGAATACAAACCTTTAAAAGTTCAAAGTGTAGAAAAACAAGTCATTTGTAGGAAACTGATGGGAAATAATAATACTGTTAGGATCAATGATGATTGTGGCTATTTTAGATTGATTATTTTAGAAATTAAATTCTAGAAAATAACAAAATAATTATTATATAAAAAAAAACGAATTCTAAAATGTGATGATACTTATGGGAATGTTTTAATCGAATTTATTGATAAGATAATGTTTATTTTTGATATGAAAAGGTAATCTCATTGCTTAGTAATTTAGAATAAAAAAGTATCTATCTGACTTATATGTAAATAATTCGTTGTTTATGGATCAATTAGAACGTCGTAAACAATTTTATTCAATTAATAAGCAATATTCCCCACCACACTGATTAACTGAGATACGCGACTCAGTAAAAAGAACCAGTGTGGGGAATGGGGCGTCTTAAGGAATACTTAATCTAATCTGTGTACTTAGTTTAATGTAATCCATTTTCTAATTTATTAAATAACAATATACTAATCGATCAGACTTTTATATCTAACAATATAACTGTCTTAAGATCTATTGATGGATATAAAGTGGGGTAAAGTTAGTATCGCCGTGCTTGGTGTTTTTTGGATGAAAAGTGTTACGAGAGAGTTTATAAAACTAATTTAATGTAGAAAAAATGGATATAATGTCTCTAAAAAATTTGATAATAAAGAGAAACGAACATTATTATAAAAAAAAAATTAATGCCTAGTACTAATGATTTAGTATGATTGCAATAATGTTATGATCGTATGTACAGGAATTTAGTTAAAAATCGCCCTCTACATAGGACTTATTTTTTATTTAATATTTTCTAAATTATAACATTCACTGTTTATTTAATATTACGTGAGAGAAAATGTTTAGGGGCAAATCGCGATTGCATCACAAATAAATATTTTTATTAAATACATCAAAATGAATAAAAATTGGGGTCATCTTGGTTGGGAAAATAAAAAGAGATTGGAAGTCGAATTTGTGTCCCGGATGATCGAGAAGTTGATAGTGCCTACCCCTGCGATTAAATGTATTACTAATGAATCTTAAATTTCAAGCGTAAATATTAAAAATCAATGACTATTCTTTAAGATCTCCATTATGACGAGATTTTAATAAATTTTGATTTTAAAGTCGGGATTTTAATGAATCTTTCAAAAACATTTGAATAATTTTCTGTTTTACTTTAAATCTCGACTTTAAGCTCAATATTCCAATGATTCCCTAGTTGGAAGCAATAAATCTCGTGTTTTTCTTCAAGATCTCCACTTTATTATCGAGCTGAAGATTCGCTTCCAGGACCTTGATCCCCTCCGTTACCAGATCTACTGTTCCGGGTTGGAGGCTCCTTCCTCGGAGGAGTTGCCAGCTTCCATGACGACGTCGTCCAACTTATGTGCTTCTTGCCTCTTGAGTGGATTGACGCCACTTTGGTCTGGGATCTCCTCTTCGTGGGAGCTTGTGGTGTCTTCCGGAACTTTAGTGGGGTTCTGCCCTCTCCTTTGGCCTCCTTTAAAGTCGCTGGCTCGAGGGTCCTTTTTGGAGGTCTTTGCCTGCGACTCCATTTTCTTGTCCCCTTTTAAGTGGAATTTTAGCCTCCCTAGCCTGTAGTAAGGGGACATGTTAAATTTTTTCAATTCCTCTAATTACTCCTGGTCAACTGAGAAACTCCACACTTTCCATAGTGGTGCGTTCAGTCCGTGATTGGTGACTTTCAACCTGTGCAATATTTTGTCTGCCTCCGGTTTGGACGTGTTTTGGTCAGGAACGAATCTTGTGCACACGTTTGGCTTGGGGATATCCTCTCCCTCCAGTGCCCTCAGGGTTGCCCCTTCCCAGGGTCGGAGTGCTGGAATTGTTCCCTTCAGCCAGTCTGCACTGGTGCGGTCCGGGTAAGTAACCACCAGGTAGCCTGATTTACGGCTGCATTTTGCAAACCTCACCTGTGTTACCTCTGCGGGGATTTCATCTTGGACGTCGGAGATTGGGCCCTGGACAGCCAAAAGTTGGTTTGTGTCCATTCTGGTCTCCTTGACAGAAGATAGGGCGTCTTTGAAGGACATAGTATCCTTCTTCGCTTTCTTCTGTACTGACTTTGGCGTGCTGCCTTCAGAGCGAGGGCGCTTTTGGGCTGTAGTGCCTCTAGAGGCAACCTCTTGCGCCTTTGCTAGAGTTTCCTCCTTGGTCCTCTGAGGCTTTTCCGAAGACCTTAGTAAGTTGTCTTTGATTACTAGCCTTTTAGCAGCTGTGTAATCTAGTCCACTTCCCAGGTGCTCTTTGAGCCTCAGACGTGAGGATCCGCCCAAGCGGGCTGCTCGCACTTTTTCGTCCGACATCAGATCCAGTTCCTCTAGGGATTTTATTAGAACCATACTGGTCCCACGAATAGCTAGGGAAAGCGTGTCCGCCTGACCAAAGCCCCCCATGGCCAGATAAGGCTTTCGCCATTCATCCTTCAGCACGTTGCCTTACACCTTGGACTGGGGGAGTTTAAAGCCTTTCCTTGTCTCGATCCGCCGTGTTTCGTCGAAGCAGGTTCACCACGTGCAGGTACACGGGCGGTCTTGGGTAAAGTCTCCTCGAAGGTTTGTCTTGCCTTCTCCACTATACCTCTGAGTTGGTGACCGAGTGGCTAACTCTTAACCCCTAGCTTATTCCAGCCGGCAGCTTCTTAAATCAAACCGTAGTTTTCTTAAATGTACTTATTGTTTGAAAGAACTTATATCACTAATGGCATTAATCACATTTAATCATACCTTATGATCGTGGGAAATTAACCAAATTCAACAATCTGAAGAAAATAGAGCCGAATAGCCTTAAAATCGAAGAAGTACAAAAAAAGAAGAACTTTCTTTGATTCTTTCCTCTGAGCCGTCATTTTGTGGAACATCAAAAGCGCCTACTTACCCCTTCCTTTCCGCAAGCGTAACCCCTCCCTTTCTCATTATCGAGCAAAATGGCGTCTCTATAGTTGTTGTGGTTATTTCGCGGGTAAGTTGATGTTGGTGACTGTTACTCGGCTCGATTTCAACCACGTGGAATTAATAAAAATCGGGTTTTTTACAGAAAATTTAGACTAAATAAACGAAAAACATGTAAGTGCGCTCAAAATTACGAGCATGCCTGTCGATAAATATACCTCGAGCATATGTATTAGTGTGTAAATAAAATACATGGTTATTTATTATGTTAAATAGGACAAGTATGGTAACGTAACAAAATTCGTTTATTTGGTAAATTTATTAATGAAATAAAGGATTAATATTTCTTTATACGTTAGTGATATCATTTTTTTATATAATTACGTTGGTTAAATATAGATTTTCATAAATGATTGGTGGTATAACGTCACTAAGGGGTTGTTGCAAGAACACCATTTAAGTATATTATAATTGTTAAGTGAACTTTGGCTATTAATTTATAAATTTACTATAATAATAAATATTCTTTACGGAAATTACACGAGGTCATTTGCTTTAAAAAATCTACGAAAGCTGCAAGATATTAAACAAATTTTCGTATACCTTATCTATGATAGATTTAATTCTAGGTCGCTTTATTCAAATGAACGAAAAGTCAATAAACTTTCCGGCTTTCTATGAACGCAACGTAAGAATTTGAATTTGATTTTTGCGTGGTATTGTAACTTGTAAACTAGCGGTAGGAGTTAAAAATCAGATTAAGCCCGCGACTGTGTTATTGGATTAAATCTAATTGTGTTGAACGACTTTTTCGTCGGTCTGCGTGTTCTAACGGCACTTTTTCTCGTTACGTGAAAGATTCTATAGTAGAGAAAATGTTCTTGTAGAGATTCGACTTTTGCACAATTTCAGTATATTCATTATTTGCATGAATAATATTTCTTACACTTTTTATTTCGTTATTAGTTTCTCCAGTTAAATTTTTTCAATTTCTTAATGTGTTTACGTTTGCAGCCTGTTTGCGTAATAATTTTATGAAAGCTTGTTTTTATTACAAGGTTCAATGAATGATTACAACTGTAATATTATAATTCTCAGTTTACACAAAAGCAAAAAATTAATTAATCTATGTCTGTAGATTAATTGTGTGTTGTCTAAATTTGAGATTGAAATTGTATAAATTATTTATGCCGTTTCCCAATGTTAAACAGATTTAATTGCAAATTTTCTTTGTTTATTTATTCTGAATTGTAACAAGTGCAGTAGACCGTTCATATCATACAAAAAGTATATAAAATAAATAAGATGTAATCTCATATCCTCATTTCTTTTAAAGTTAATTTAATTATAATTCCCTTCAGTATAAAATTAATAGCAATAGGTAGATTTTTTTGGTGTAATCAACTGCACAAATCTTGGTTTATTTATTCTGAATTAAATAATGCTTCTAGTGTATTAAATATTCGAAATTAGACTGAAGTGGAAACAAAATTGTGGTCTACCTATTAGGCTTGAAAATTGTGTCAATACCCATGAAAATTGTGTCTAATTACCCATGAAAATCGTAACCAAATATGCATGAAAATTGTGCCCAACAGGTACGATAATTGAATCTTCTCAACTATTTTTAGCAAGAAAATCCAACTAATTATTTTTTTGTTTCCTGTAAAACGATTTTAAAAGAGCTCTGCTTTTCTGTTCGGAATTAAAATAAACGATTTTCTTCGTGTCACTAGTCGTTATTAAAAAACTATTTTTAGAAACCAAAGTATAGTGAACTTTATTCTAAAACCAATGATAGAAAAAGCACATGGTTTTGTTGAGGTTAAGTGACGTTATTCACGTGTTTTTTTATCTTTTTAACGACTCACCATGAGTTTGGCCTTTCTAGGGGCTATTTTTGGTATGTATTGATTTATTACTCATGTTCTATCTTTGATATTTAGTGTCAATATGTCTCTATGAAAATAGGTATGTAGGGTGTGAATTATTTGTTGAAATATTGATTTTCTTATTTACTGTTCCTGTTATGCTGTATTCAAATAATTGGATTTTATATGTAGTTTTTTAGTCGCGCCATTTTTCATTTATTAACCGGTGAAAAATGAGAATTTCTCCCAAAAACTACTCAAGAGCTGCCCAATGTTTTTTCTCATGTACCTATTTATATTAATAGGTAAATATTTATATTTAAAAATAAATATTTTAAGTACTAAGTGAATCTTGTAGATAAAAAATATTGTTTTTGGTTATGGTAATCAATTTGTAATTCCACAAATACAAAAGTGGCGCCTAAACAAACGTTTAATATAGTTTTGGTATTATCTGCTTGATAGCTCTTTCCTTGAGTCTCCAAACAAACTTAAATTTCCTGTTTAGATTAGTCACTGCGATAGCTACAAAGTTCTTTTGTTAACTTCCTAAAAATATAGAATCGTCAATTCCAGTGTAGATATAATACTTGCTTTCTGAATTTTCCATAATTTTCAAAGTTATACTTGTTGTTTTAGTAGATCATATTGAGAAGGAAATACATGTAGACAATTTTAATAGTAAATTGTGTATAAAACGGTTATTGCATCTGTTGCATTCAAAATCTCTTCAATTATAAAATTAATTTGCTGAAAATATAAAAGCATGTCACTTCCTTTTTAAAATAATACTTTGAGATAGTCTTTTTTTTTCATAAATAATATAATTTTAAAATATAGTTGTATTCGCCATAAACAACACTAAAAAATTAGACAATCAGGCGTTTTCATACCTAACTTCTTCTTTTTTACAATTGACGGATTGTTTGACAGATGACGTGAAATATGTCAAAACTACGTTTAAATTTTCGCGGGAAATACCACCATTTTTTCTGTAGATATTATTCAGAAGAAAATACATATAAAAAATTATTCTTTCGGCAGAATAACTAAAACATCAGGCAATTTTAATAGTATATTGTGTATAAGAGCATGTCATTTCCAATTTAAATATATCACATGAATTTTCCTTAATTTTTAGAATTATGCTTTTTCTCATAAATAAGTATTATTTTAAAATATAGTTGTATTCGCCATAAATAACACTTAAAAAATTTGAAATTTAGATGTTTTCTCAGCCCAACTTCTTTTTTTTTTATTTGACAGATGACGCTTCGTATGTCAAAACTAGTTTAAATTTACGTGGCAAATTTTATTCTTTAGATATTATTAAGAGAAAAATACGTATACAAATTTATTTTTTCTGTGGAATAAATAAAGAAAAGTTGGCAATTTTAATAATATATTGTGTATAAAAAGCTTCACGCAACTGTTGCAATTTAAAATTTCTTCAACTTCAACAAATATATTTTACATTGGCTGTTAATTTTACATGATAGATGAAATATAAGAAAAAGAAGAGAGGGAATGGCGCGAAAAAAGAAGTGTAATGATGGGAATTCGAATACTTGGAATCGAGAAATATTCTTGGTTCTCGGATAAATATTCGATTACAAAATTTAAATAAATATTCTGATTAGGTTAGTCACTACGATGGTTAAAAATTTTTGTACTAATTTACTAAAAATATAGAATCGTATCAATTCCAATTTTAAGTTTTTTATCATTTTTAGATTTATACTTCGAGGTAGTAAAACTTAACTTTTTTCTTAAGCTAACTTCTTCTTTTTTACAATTGACACATTGATGTGATAAATGTCAAAACTCTGTTTAAATTTTCGCGGGAAGTACCACAACTTATTCTTTAAAGTAGTTATTATTTAGAAGAAAATTCACATGGAAAGTCCTTTTTAGGACTCAAAAAAAAGCAACATAATCCTTCTCTGTTCTTCTTGATATAAAAAACATGATACCCATAAAAACTAAAAACAAAAAAAACCAAGTCCATTGAAAATTAAAAGTTTCATCAGGAAAAATACCTGTTTTGAAATATTTGTTCATTTTACAACTACCACACTGTTTATCTCTCAATTTCGACTCCTTTATTGTTTAATCGACGTCTTTAATCCAATTGTTGTAATTGATATATACTCTCAATGTTACATCGTTAAAGTCAATTAAACTGTAATAAAAAAATATTTGTTTGGCCACAAAAGATGTAATAAATTTAAAAACAAATTTGTTTAAAACTTTTCCATTCGAGATTATTTTCTGATGCGTTTTGATTCATTTCTAAACAATATAACAGAACTTGATATGCATTCCATTAACTAATACATTTATCTTCTTTAAAAGTTTCCTGTTAGATAATGTAAAAGGGCAGTAAAAATTACTGACACATGCTTTTTTTTATTTATTTCGCCAGGTATTTGAAATATAAATTTCAGACACAAAAGAGGTACGTAAGGCTTCCTTTTGGGTTCAAAGGAAAGCTTTTGTGTTTTGTAAAGCTTATCAGGAGAGCAAGTATGCCAGTGCAACAACTTTTCAAGCACGAAATTCTATAATGCGGGTATATTTATTGTTTAAAATATTTTAGTGTGTAAATTTGTTTTTCTTAAAGATAATATTTGGTACAAGGGTTTGTCATTTTCTGAGTTCCAGATGCTGGACCACAAAAACATTTTGTGCAATTACAAAGCTTTTTAAATTATATTTATTATGAATAAATTTCACAAAGTAAGGATTGAAACAATTAACTCAATAAGAATGTTTAATGGTAAATTTAGCTGTTCCGCCAATAAAATTATGGTTAAAAACAAGAAAATAGAATGCAAACAGTATTTAACAAAAAACACCCCAAAGCAGTATGAAATATACAAAAATTAAAAAATAAGAAAATTAGTGGCAGCAACAAAAGAAAAAACATTAAAGGAAGAGAAAACATTGTAGCAGACACTTCGTCAAGATTAAAACGTTTTTTTTTTAATAGAAATATTAAACTTATCTTGTATTTCCATAGTCTCACAAATCTTTTTAAATTATATTTTCTCGACCAAGGTTTCGCCTATTTAGCCCTGTCAAAAATGACATAAGATGAGTTGGTTTACGATAAATTGAATATTGCAGATTCTAGTTTATTATTTTGATATTTATAGAACTGTTCTTATCAATTTCAACAGGAAATTTCATTTTTGGATGTAAATTATTAATAAAATTAAAGAAAACATCTAATTGTCAATCACTAACTGTAAAACCAGCCAAAACATCATCAACATTTTTATACCAAAACAATACATTTTTGGAGATATTTGAATAAACATTTTTTGCACGAAATTATCCATAAAAATATTTGCCAAAATTAGTGATATTGGACTATCCATTCATTTTGAATATAAAATTTATCATCAAAAACAAAATAATTTAGATTAATACATAAATTAAATAGGTTTATAATTTCATTAATTAAAATTTGGTTATTGTTTTTTCTTTATAAAAATTTAGTTATTAATGGTATACATCCACATGGAGAAATTATTGAAAACAAACTAATGTCAAATAAAACTAATTTTGTATGATTTAATTTATGTGTATTTAGTTTATGTATTAAATCTAAAAAGTTTTTTACTGAATATTTTGATATATAACCGTAATTAGTTAAAATGTTTTGAAGGTCGTGTGCTAATTTATTATTCGGTGTATTGGCATAAGAAAGTACAGTCCTAATTGGTTAATATTAATTTTGTTACAAATATGAATCTCATTTATGTCGTAATAGTAAATCTGATTCTGTAACTTTTAAATTATTACTTTTAATTTTGTTTTTTACCGGCTTTAAATTTTTAATCAAATTGTAAATATTTAATTTATATATTCTTTCATGGTAGTTCGTGAATTTACACCTTAATAAATAATAATAATTAATATAATTGTCTAATTGAACGTTTAATTTATTTAAATAAATTCAATGTATCGCCACTGTATCATATTAAATATTATATTTAATATAACATTGGCGATAATTTCTTAAAGATAGATAATGTAATTATTTATTTAAATCCTTTATCATAAAATATTTTTGTGTTATTAAGAGCATTTATTATTTCTTACACGTTGTTGAATTATATCTATTACCTCTGGAATTTGTTCAAAGGTAATTATTAATAATATTTCTTTATATGATTTATCTGAAAACAAGAATATTTTAAATCAAAACCAGTTTCATAAATATTGAATATCATTTTTATTAATTATACATATATAAAAGAAATATCTTGATTGATTATTGAAAATTGGTTTTAGTTAGATAATCTGGAGATTTTTAATAACATTTTAACCTTAATAACAAAATTACGGAAATTATATATTTTCTTTTTCTTTTTTAGGACTCTTCTGTGATATGTGAATTTCAACATAACATGAGCTAATTTTGCACAAATTTTTTTAAATATAAGGACAAATTACAATTTAATAACAATGAGTCACTCCAGAGGGGGATATTACCAAGAAAAAAATGGTTTTGGACATTCTGCTCATGGTAAGTTAACAAACAATTTTTGTAATCTCTTTCTCTTTTAAAATTGATAAATTATGAACATTTTAAAGATAACAGTGAAATATAGAAATTATAACAAACATTGTGTACGTGGTTTCCTTTAGTTCGATTCAATTTCCCACTAACACAAATTCCATTGTTCGTGTTTATAATTTTAATATTGAAAATATATATTATTAAGTACAATGTTAACGACATTATTTATCTACAGAATAAACAAATGGGATAAATTATTACAAGGGCAGTGCTTCGCTGTTTTATTGAAAGGGATGTTGGATCAAAAAAGAATTGAGTACCCATTTTTTTAAATAGTATACAGTAAAAATATTTATATTTTTATTATTTTTATTTAATAATAATAACACAGTACAGAAATTGTTAAAATATTCTACTTTTAAGTTACAAGTAATTTCCAATAATTTATGATTACCAGAATTCCTGTATTAATTTACATCTTATACCTTAAAATCCACATCCTTCACATTTGGAATTTTCATAATTGTTACAATATTTTCTTAATTAATCCTTTCTTTCTATCATTTAGTGTGAAAGGTGATTTTATTTTCTTTTTCCACCCCCTTTTCATTATTTTCTTATTGTGTCGTAGGAAAAACAGTGGGAAAAATTAGAGAAATTGGCAACCTTGCTTGTGTAAAAGAAAAATTACAAAAAATATAAAGAAATAAGGAAAGAGGGAATTAAATCATTTAAAGAAGAATGCGTAAAAAAGTGAAAATTTTATGTATTTCAAGAATCACAACATGAAGTCTCTAGAAAATTTCATAAAATAGAGAAGAATAAACAGTAGAGTGGATGAAGTACTAATAATAAAAATATTAATAATAATATTTATTTAGTGAAATAGCTACTAGTTCTTAAGATTCATAAAAATACCAAAAAAAAAATAAAAATAAAAGTGATATAAAATAAATAGTAATGCTCAAAAGTGAATAAAACAAATTAAGGAAGCATTGATTAAAGTACTTTATGAACTACAAATTTGAGAGAATAAATAAGAACAAAATGTGGAATGGATAAAGTAATAAAAATGATAATATTAATAATAACATTTATTTACTGAAACTGAAATAAAAAGAAAAAAAAAAGATAAAAAGTGATGTAAATTAAAAATGAATTCTCAATAAGTGAAAACCACTTGTTTTGAGTAAAACAATGAAACAATAATAAAACAAAATAAGGATGCATTGGTTAAAGTACTTTGCAATTGCAACTCTGAGAGAAAAACAAAAAAACGAGGTAAGACACAAAGACCATTGGAAGATTGAAAGAATACAGAAAATAAAGAAACACCAGGCAAGAATCAAATAAACGTGGAGCTATTAAAACAAGAACAAAAAAAACTGGTAAAAAGTGTATAAAAGAAGGGCAAAATATTAGAAAAGTGGAATTATAGAACCAAATTAGAAGATATGTCCAAATGTTCAAATTACAAAGACTTGCAAAAATATAGAAAAAATACCAAAGATAAAGGCTTAAAATAAATGAAGATTACAAAAATTGGAAAGAAACAAAGAAAGGGCAATAAATTATATAAAGAAGAGTGGGTAAAGAAGAAGAGAAAAGTTAATGTTTCATTGTATGCATTTTTTAGTACTTCATTGTTTTAGACCCCATTTTTTCCTTAGACCCCCTAACTCCGCCATTGGTTTGCTGAAGAACCGAATAAATGAGGTTTTTGTGCATTTGAAAACATTCTATTGTCCGGCAGATTGTACTTTGATTTTATCTGGTTTTAATTTTTATTCTTGGATTTTTATTATTTACAATGTAGATACTGCATTGTCGTTTAGTTTTAATTGAGTTATTGTTATCGGTTTATTTTCTTTTTATATATTATTTGGATCTCGAAATATATTATGCACAAAATGTATAGATTATGAAATTATTTCAAAATTAATAGTTGCTCAATTTTAATAAGAATTTAGTTTTTGTGTAATAATAGTAATAGTAATAATAAAATTCACAATTATTATGCGTTTGTTAAAGAGTAGATTAATTTTGCATAATTATGGCAGTGTTTTGGAAAAAAGTGATACCGAATTATCGGCAATAAAACAAGGTAGGTAATTAAATTCTAACTAAAGAAGAATTGAAGTCAAAAATATTTTTTTAAATCTAGGAGAGCTTTTATTAAATTACTTATTATTAATGAAAATATAGTTGGAACATTTATTATTTTGTTAAATGTTTTTTCAACCTAAGAATATACTTAACAGATTTACTGCTGAAACAATGACTTATAAAAAGTATAATTTTTTTACCAATTTTTAATATTGATCTGATTATTATATGAGTGTGTATTTGTACTCAAGATACTTTATAATAGTAAAGTGGATTTACTGGTATTGGTTTTTTATTACATAATAAATCCAGAAATAAAATTTTATTTTACATTTCGAATGCTTCATTTTGATTATAAAAACATAACCACTCTGATAAATCTGCAAATGACGCACACGTGTATTTAAAACTGTTAAATCTACTGTATCTTCTTAATAAATAATTAATATTATTTTGATTGATATTCAAATCCCTATGTAATTTATTTAAGTTAGCGAATTCTTACAGGACATTAGCCACAGTCTGTTCAATAACTTTTCTAAACAAAAGTATTATTGTCGCGTCCCCACTAATTGTTTTTTATGAAATTAATAAAAGATATTGCTCAGTTTTAAATTGCAATTACAATCTTCAGTAATCATTTTGTGTACTATAAATTTTTTTATTCGAGTAAACCGTGATTTCGAAGTTTTCATTGTTGTAAAATGAAGCTATAAAAAAAACCACCCAGTATGTACACAAATGTCTGTCATTGTAGTGAACTGTTAACACAATTCTGTCAATTATAGTGAAATGTTTACATAATTTTTTTTAAGTTTTATTTTATCAGTGAATATACCAATAATTTTTAAATGTAATTGCATTTTTTCTAGGAGAAGATAATACAGAAAAATCCCGTTTACACCAACAACAACCAGTTAAATTACATCCCGCTTGGGAAGAAAATAATCTCCCTGATGATGAGCTAAATTTTAAACATCTAAACATGGCGGACGCGAGTTTAGCTTTAAATGCTCCACCAGATAAGTACTATTTGGTTTATATAACATTCTTAGTTCATGGAATAGGAGTACTCACTTCTTGGAATATGTTTATTAATGCCTTTGATGTAAGTACTACATGATATTACAGTTTTTCTATAATCAAATATACTTTGTCTAAGTTGTGAATAGTAAAGTTATATATATTTGTTATATTTAAGTACTACTGAGATTGTCCACTAGATGATGTTTCTGTCCTCAACATTCGCGCCCTTGTTAGAATTAAGACAAAAATGTACCACTTTTTGTTTCAGAGTTATTTAATTTTATCTTTTTAGGTCCAATGTTGTCCAATTGAACAACATTTAGATTGTAGTTAATCTCTACTAACAACATTTAGTTTGTAGTTACTCCCTACTAATAGAATTTAAATTGTAGTTACTCCCTACTGACCCAACAATTAACCATAAATCTAAATGTTATCTAATTGAACTAATTCGAACTCAATTTTTAAAATTCACTATTAATCTTTTTTCATTTTTTATTTTTAGTATTTCATCTTCTTCAAATTTTCTAAACAGTACATCGGATTCGACTTTGAACACAATTCGAATTTCATGCAGTATCTAACGTTTTGTTCCCAAATTCCCGCAGTGATCTTCAGTTGGTTGAACATTTTTCTACAAGTCGGTGGTAACATAACAGTGAGAATAGTATGGAGTATTGGCATAGCGATTGTAATTTTTATTATTACCATTCTTATGGCGATGATAGAGACGAAAGACTTTCCATATGGTTTTCTTTACCTCACTCTCATCTGCGTTGTACTTTTAAATAGTGAGTATTAGAATTATCAATGTAAAAGATAAAATGTACTCTTAAAATTCCTTGATTCTCCAGAAACTTTTTAAATATGGTTTCGCCTTTTGGCATCATCAGATAAGATTAAAGAAATTTATTGATAGTATTAAAAGGCAAAACAATTGTCATAAGAATATTTAAAAAGTTTCTAGAGAATCGTTCCATTTTACGATCAGTATATTTTATGTATTACATTGATAAGTAATTGATATATTCCACAAACTAAGGGTAGAAATAATCATTAGTATTAGAATTGTTTGAAAATGTATGAAAAAAATGGATTCCATCTTAATTCGATTTGAAATAGTGTGGTACAAACTCCAAAAAGAACTAGATTTAAAAACCAAAAATAAATACTTATATACAATATAGAAATTATTGTTAAATTTAAAGTATACTAATTTTTTTATTTATTTAAGGTGCCAATGCTGTTTACCAAAACACCGTTTTCGGAATGGCTGCCATATTGCCGCCAAAATTTACAGGGGCGTTGATTTTAGGAAATAACATTTGTGGAGCATTCGCTTCTATTGTAGCCATAGTAACTAAAGCGAGTACAAATAATTACAAGATGGCTGCAATTTATTACTTCATTACCGCGCTTTTTATATTGCTGGTCTGCTTTGATACGTATTTCGCTTTGCCACTAAACGTAAGTATTATTATTAAAATAAGGATCATCGGGCAAGATCACTTACTTTAAGTACATTTTGTTATAGGCGTACTCTTGAAACATTCACTTAAATAACATTTTTTTATTGGTTTTCTCATTTCATGAGTGTCGAAGGTGTGAATATCTCAACTAGAGCATTTTGTTAAATTTGTATAATATGTATAATGTACATAGGAGACATATAAAATGAGAATATTAATAAAATAAATCTTGTTTAACTGAATGTCGCAAGTGTACGCCTAGGACAAAATGCTGTTCAAGTGGGTGAGAATCCTTTCTTTAATTATTTTTGTCTTCATTGTCTTTTTTCTCCAAAAAAATTCCTCAATTAATCATTTGCTATTTTAGGATATTAGAACTTATTTGTCCTCCTCGTGGTTTTTATTTTTATTTTTAATTTCTATCTCTCAACTGTTGATACATATTAATTAAGTGATGGACTCCATAAAAAAAAAACTTCTTTATTATTATAAATCTAGTATTAATCTTTTTGAATAAGAGCTTAAGAAACTAAAAGATTATATCTCTTTTGGAAATAACTTGTATGTTCATTTTCATGTTTTAAAATTTCCCTATTCAATTTACTTCATTAATCTTTGTCGGTGTATTCAGTGAATTTGTATCCTTTGATACTCTCATTTTCACACAGGGATTTTCTTTTGCTTGTAAGTTTCCCGTCTATTTAACCTCATTCAAAATATGATTTTTTTATGTAGACTGATTGTCGATTCGCACAGATTCGGTGCTTAGAATTAAAACTCTAGTTCATTAATTAACGCTTATATTCAGGGTTAATTTACCACCAAAAAAAGAAAAGAGTTTTATAAATTACGAGAATTTTTTACATTTAGTGGTAAAAACTCCCCATTGGTTTACTTGTTAAAGTTGGATTTTACTGAGTTCAGACAGGAAACATGCGGTAAGAATCTTTAGTTTGATTTTTTTTAAACCAAGAACTTTTGTAATACATTATTGTGCCCTCTCTCGGTTATCATCATATATTATTGTTCATATTGTCTTACTCCTTAAAATTTCTGCTTAAAGGAATTTAAATTCTTTCTGAATCTGTATCTATTGTTACGTATTGGCTTGTTTTTCTGAATAATAATTATATGGAAAAATCTTAATATTATCTTAAGGGGGTTTTGACCCACTACGTAACTTGGTTATTGGGAATGTTATAATTTAGAAAATAAAAAAAAAGTTCTATGTACAGGGCGATATTTAACTAAATCCCTGTGGATATTATCAAACAGTATGTTAAATAAAGACAAATTTTGAATATATGCGTGATATATGCATAACATGAAGTAATTATGTCTTAATTATTAGAGCTTGGAATTAATGTGTTGGAATTTTAGTGATATACAAGATCTAAAAAACTATGACCAACTCATATTTTGGAATAATTTTTTAAATTTGTAATTTTTTTTTTTTTTAGAAATACTACAGACATTTCGAATTGAAGGATAAGAAAGAAAAACAAAAAGCTGAAAACGTTTCCGAGAAACCGCCGTATTGGCAAATTTTTAAAAAGACATTTCCTCAGCAAGCCAACGTTTTTATGTTGTTCTTTGTCACACTCTCGATATTTCCATCTATTCAAGTAGGTAAGGACAGTACAAATTATTCTTTATTATGCCAAGTATTCGCCAGTTACCAGTTGTTAGTTTAGTTTGATATAAACTAATTTAAGTAAGTTGAATTGCTTGCTTTATATAGGTTAAATATCTATAAAGTTTTTCTTTAGTTATCTGCTTTACATTTCGAGTTTCGTACTGCATAAAGGGTCATAAGGCTGATCACTATTGATTGATTGATTGATTAGAGTATTTTCAATTATTACTTTAAATACAACACAATAACTTTCAAGTTGTAAATTAACTATAACAATCCAGCAATCAAGGACCTTCAGGTATAATATGGACAATTCTAATAAAACACCCTCTACAGTGGGTCATTGTAATCAGTATATTAATTTGTGTTTAAAATTTTGGGTAATTTTGGTACAAAAATGTTTCCCCATGTCAACTTCCCAGATAGCAAGAAATATTAATGAAATAGTTTTTAAAATGTACAAATATTGAAAAAAAAAATATTTGGTAAACATTTATTGCGAGAAATTTTCAGTCAATTTCCAAATGATCCCTTTGTACATTATTTAAACGTCGTCCAAAAAAACAGAATTTCATGGCATTCTAATTTGTCAAAAAACATGTAAAGTTGTCAAATTTGTTACGCGATGTCTGGGCTATCATGTACAACTAAATTTGTCTGACATTTAGTTTTAAAATTGTCAATAGTAATTTACGACTTTTTACACAGAATTTACAGTGATTTTAATAGTTCAGCGCAGTAGAAAAATGGATATGCCACCTCCTTATTACATGGAGCTCGGTCCCATAAGCCTCGATGAAATCGAAAAGAATTTGTTCCTCGGGGGCCAAGGGGCTGCTAGAAACACCGAATTGTTACAGAAGAATAGAATCACTCATGTTTTGACTATCGATATCCGCCCGTTGCCTTCGATGATCGTCCACCAGAATCGCCTCACCACAAAATATCTTCAATTATTAGATTTGCCTTCGGAAGATCTTTTATCCCATTTAGATGATACGTACGCGTTTATAGAAAAAGGCCAACAAAATGGGGCTGTGTTAGTCCACTGCTATTTCGGTGTTTCGAGAAGTGCCAGTGTAGTCATCGGTTACCTCATGAAAAAGTACAAAATAACCTACGACAAAGCCTACAACATGGTAAAAGAAAAAAGAAATATCGTTTTCCCAAACGAAGGCTTCATTTCCCAGCTGAAACTCTACAGAAAAATGGGGTACCAAGTCGACGTAAATTGCATACACCACAAAATGCATCGATTAACTGTAGCAGCGGATTCAGTACGAAGACTCAAAATGCTATCGAAGGAGTTTTTGAAATTGATCCAACCTGATCCGTCCAACGAGAAACAAATAAACAACGCTAATTTGTGCAGATGCAAAAGGTGCAAAAGGCTTTTGGCGAATGAGTCCAATTTGCTGCCCCACAAAGATCAGGAGAAAATTTGTGAAAAGAATTACTTTTTCGAACCGATTTCTTGGATGAATGTTCAACGAACCGACAGGGGAAGATTGTTTTGTCCGAAGTGCAGCACCGATATTGGAAATTTTAATTGGGTTGTGGGGAGTATTTGCCCCTGTGGATTCCATGCGACGCCTGCGTTTTGTTTACATTCCGCAAAAATAGAATTTACCAGAAGCGTCGCCAATATGGGATCACTTTAAAAGAATTGTACATTGTTATTTGGTTGTCTTTTTTATATTAATCAATATAACAATAAAAAATGGTTTTTTTTTCTAGGGGAAAAATGAAGTTGATGAGGAAAAAAACTAAAAAACTATTTGATCATGTCTCTTAATAAAGAGAGAAAAACTTTGTCTATATATTTCACAGAAACTCATTTTTAAAATCTACAAATTCAATGTATATCTTTTTAAGAAAGTTTATTTTTTTATGAATTTTTGTTAAAAATGTCGGTTTTTTTAAAAATAATAGGTTTTTAAAGAAAAGTTTTTTTTAAATCAATCTCTGATCTCAGTTGAGAATGTTTCCATGGTGAATTATAAACTCGACTCGAAAAATCTGTTATGGTTCTTGTAATTTTTAATTTGGAATAACACTGTACTTTTTTTTAGGTGTGGAGAAGAGTGATACAAAGTTTTTCATTAGTGATAATTATTATATCGACATCATGTGTTTCTTGAATTTTAACGTATTCGCACTTATTGGTAGCTGGCTACCTTCATATTTCATTTGGGTAAGTTATACTGAAAAAAAGAAAAAAATACACTTTAAAGTACATTGTTACTGAAAAATATTTGATTAAATTAAAGAAATATCATTACAAAATTAAAAAAAAACTTATTTTTTACCTGCTTTTTGGAAATATTTATGTTTATAAGCAACACAATATCCCAAGTGTACGCCTAGGACAACAGGCTGTTCTTTAATTATTATCGTCTTCATTATCTTTTTTTTCCTCAATCATTTGTAATTTTGGCAAATTACAATTTTTTGTACTCTTCATAGTTTTTATTTTTATTTTTAATTTCTATCTCTCAATTGACTACTTGTTGATAAATAATAATTTTGTGATGGAAGACCATAAAGAAAAAAATTCTTATAATTTTGAATATAACAAGTATATTTATTTTCATGTAGCTTTTTTTTTAGTTATATAAATTTTTTTTTGACACTCTTATTTTATTTTGATCTTTTTTTGTAGCCTGGTCAAAAATGGTTATGGATTCCAATGGTTCTCAGATTCATATACATACCGCTATTTTTGTTGTGTAATTATCAAATACCAGGAACAAGTAGGGCGTTGCCTGTTTTAATTAACAACGACTGGGTTTATTTTTTCCTCGGTGCCACTATGGCCTTAACTAGCGGTTATTTCAGTTCCTTAGCCATGATGTATGCACCCTCGTAAGTAAAACAATTAATAAAAATAGTGTTTTAAACAAAAAATGAAATGAGGCTAGATTTTCGCTTACCTCGTAATTTTTTTTTGACTATTTTGGCACTTGAAACTTCTCTTAAAGTTACATTGTTTTTTCTGTGCCCCGATAGCAAGAAATATTAATTGAATATTTAAAAAAAATAATTTTTGTTAAATATTTGTTATGACAGATTTTTAAATATTCGTTAAATATTTTAGAAATTTCGTTTTAAAAGTTAAAATTTTAGTAAAACTCTATGTTGAAGTTGAGCTTTAAACTAGTTTTCGATTTTAGATTAGAAATTTAAAAAAACTCTTTAACTTGAATCTTGATTTTAAAATATAAATCCTAGAACTATAGTTTTTAATTTCAAGATCTCGACTTTTTTCAATTCGAGATTACGACAAATCTTGCAAAACATTAAAAAAATCTTAAGAATTATCGATTTCAATTGAAGAATATTAAAAAAAATCGATTATAAGTTAATATTTTAAAGAAACAACTTGACTTTAAAGTCCAGATTTTAATTAATTTTGATTTAAAAACCAGAATCTTAAAAAAGTCACTTTTTCTACAATCACTTTTTTTCTACAAGATCTCGATTATGAAGTCAAGATTTTAAAAAATCTTATGTTTTACTTTAAATCTCGACTTTAAGCAAATATTTTAATGAAATACGAATTTTAATCAAAAATATTAACAACTAATTATTTTTCTTTAAGAGCTTGATTATGAAGTTGAGATTTTGATTTTAAAGTTAAGATTTTAATTAATTTTGCAAAAAAAATTTTGACTTTAAATTTCGACTTTAAGATCAATGTTTTAATGAATCTCGAATTCAGCCAAAAAATATTAAAAATGAATTGTTTTGCTTTAATATTTGCATTATGAAGTTGAGATTTTGATTTTAAATTTGATATTTTAATGAATCTTGAAACAATATTTGAAACATTTTCTTTGACATCGATATTTTAATGAATTTCGATTTTCAAGCAAAAATATTAATAATTAATTGTTATTGTTTAAAATCTTTAAAGATGATATTCCAAAGATTTCCGATTTTAAAAAGCAACAAATTTCAAGTTTTTCTTCAAAATCTCGAGGTTTCAAATATTCTCGATTTTAATGAGAGAGACTTTAATAAATATCGATTTTAAACCAAATTCTTATATTCAAAATATCGACTTCTTGGTTAACAACATTTTTCATATTAATATTTTTCCACCATTGGATAAATATCAACTATGAGCAGTATAAAATTTACAGTTTATTCACCAATGAACAAACTTTAAATCTCACTTTTCTACAATCAAATGTTAAATATAAAAAATTTCCATTTATCCCAGTTTTCCAGTAAATAAAAATCACCGTTTATATAAAAATTTCTGTTGCAGGGCTGTAGAAGAGCGCCACGCCGCTCTAGCGGGCATGTTTGCTGGGGCTGCTTTGATTACTGGCATTTTTGGTGGAATCCTGATAAGCTTCTTGTGGCCTTGGTTCGTTACCCATGTGGGCTTCTAGCCAAAATGTTTGGTATATGACGCAGAAGTAAAAGAATTTGTCGTAAAATTTAGCTGATCACCCAAAATATTCTGGTCATATGCCTTACATTTTTCCCAGGAGAGGATTTGAATTTTTCGATTTGTCTAAACAGTGAAATGAACTCTACTTGCACTGCGTCTTACTATTCTCTGGTTTTTTATTATTAAGAAAGCGAAAATTTTAGTTCAAATAATAAAACAGAAGTATACCACACAAATATTTGAATAAATTTCGACATAATGCAAAATAGAAAATTATTCTGCATAAATATTGTCGAAGTTTATCAAATTCAATTTTAAATTTTGCTCAGTAATACATTGCAATTGGAAAAAGTGTGAATAAAAAGAAGACATTTTTTTATTAAAAATTTAGTTTTAAAATGCGAAAAATATAATCAAAGATCTTCCATAGAGTTTGATGTGTGGTCCGAATATAAAAGATTGGAAATTGATATTTCCACTCGATACTGATTTTGTTTATATATTTATAGTAAAAGATTCCTTTACCAATACAAATATGTGAATGATTTCAAATATATAAAACTTTTAACCACTGTTTTTTACTATATTATATACTATTTAAGGTATTTATTGACTTTTTGCAAGTTTGTTAAGTTTTTATCTCGGAGGTGAATGATTTTTTTCATGTAATGTTGCATGCTTGCAATTTATTATTGGTTTACCAAAAAACTAAAAAGTAGCTATAATTATTTGATGCTAGATTGCACCATATTAAATATATACCCTATTATTACTTCTTAGCTAACAGGTAGACGGCAATACAAGCATGCAACTTCAAAATGTCTTTTACAAACATCACTTGAGTGTTTATCTTTTAATAATGGTACAAATGTGTTCAGCTGAGGATAATTTTTATTATTAATTGACATATTTGAAGATAATATAATTTATAATTGATGTAACAACTTTGATGATAATGAATTTGGTATTAATGTTTACAATTAAGTTTGTAACAAAATAAATCAAAGGCATTTGTATCCTGTTTTGATATTAAATAGTAATTCCCTGCAGTATACAAAAATGCAGACATATATTTTCATCAGGTGTATGAGAATCATAATGAAATTATTTTTAATTTTATCACTGTGAGAGTTAATTATCGTTTTTTTTAATTTTCTTTTTTAAAAAAAAGTTTGTTAAACATAGTTACCATGGAAATCTCATATTCTATTACATTTTTTAAATTTTAAGTACTTGTGCAAATCATTTTTACAATTGCAAATAACAGAAAATGCGAAAAAAGATATTTATAAGCCGAGAAAAATTCCTTTATATGAAGTTTTAAGAATAATTCTGACCCTTTAATAAACCTTGTATTTTATTTTGATTAAACTGAATTATAATAAAATAATAAAAAATGCTTTCGCGCTACAAAACAGAATTATTGTCAATTTCGAGTCTTCACAAAAATTGTCATTTTTGGTGTCACTAAATTGTTACTTTTGTATAAAAAAAATTATCCCGAAAATGCTTATTTTGGGGACGGTTAAAGAAAAAATTTTCATGCGCAACTATGATTTTATAAACAGAATTTTTTTTTGAAAGACTGAAATAATTTTTAATTTCGCCGGGACATTTTTTTCTGTTTATAAAGATAAAGTCATTTCTTTTATAATTTGTTTCATTTGGTTTTTATAGGTTTATTTTACTAGCGTAGGAGGCCCTTTATTATCAATAAATAAGATTGTATTTTTTATTTTTCACTTTAACATACTTTTCCAAACTGAAAACAAAAAGTAACATAACATAACGTTTTCGGTTCTCGTAATAAAAAATTACGTCAATCTATAATAAAACTTCAAGAAAATAGTCTACACTAGTGCAAAAAATGTGTTTTATGTGTTCCTAAAAGTAGTTTGACAATGTAGGTACGTTTATGGGATTAGAGATAGAAGATATTTCCTGTCCTCTACGAATGTGAAATAAATATTATGAGTCGTAATAATGAGTTAAAAAAGTAATTTCTAATCTTAATATCGATAGGTTTTAAATTTAGGCATAAAATACACCATTTAAGTTTCCATCTAAAAAGAAAGATCTGACCATTCAACGTTTGAAAGTTCTGTATCTGGGATTCACTCGCAACATGCGGAACATTCTCAGCACAATATCTGCAATTATGTCTATTAACTAAAGAAAATTAGAGGTGTTATTATAAATCTACTCCTCTTGATTATAAATATAATAACCGACTAATATATTTAAATAGACTTTTTGTTTTGAAATCAGAAATAGTGTATTAATGTGTTGGAAAAAACATATTTATGTGACTTAAAAACCCTTTTGTTGTCTTCTTGATTGCTTATTCTTTTTTCTTCTGCTCCACATAGTTTTCTATTTTTGTCAATTTAATAAATAATTATTCTTAATTCCTCATATTAATATCTTGTTCGAAAACATTCACAATGAGTAGTAATAGATGTGACGATTCATTTAATTTGTTAATAAGTTAACGTTTGCAAATATTATTATTACTAATCCTTTATTTAGCAACTGTACCATTTAAAATAGTTAATAGATAAAAAAATAGTATAAGCTAAACACAGAAATAAAACAATACAAGACAAATAACATCAATAAATCATTTTAAAATGTACAAAAATAATTCGAAATAGGAGGTACAGGTAAAACAACAGTGATGTAGTTTTAAAATGAAATGCTAACTCATATAGCTTTAAAGAATATTATCATACAATTGGTTTCCATTTTGTTTATTTAGTAAGTGTTGTTTTAAATGGATTTTCTAAAGATGTATTGATGTTTTATTTTTAATTTCTATAGGCAAATATAATTGTCATCTCTTCCTTCAGTAGCTTTTTGTACAACTTCTTTCTACCAACTTTTATACTTTCGAAATATTTTAATATATTTTTTTGGTGTTACCTTATTCAGAATGTTTATAAAATTCTTTAAACATATCATTAATTATTAGTGTCTGATTGAATTTAATTTGGTTTAGTTTTTCATTAATTCTAAAATAATCTATCCCTTATTAATTGGTCTTTTTTTGGAACTCTAAGGACCGTCGCATTTTTCCATTGCAGCAAAAGTGAGAATTACATCAAATTTGATTGCTACAAGTTACGAGATTTTTTGGAAATTTTTCCTAAAGCTATTTAAAATGTCACACTAATAAGTCTATATTGGCAACTATTATGCCTAAATGTTATATTCTAATTGAATACTCTTATTGATCACTGCCAATTTTCAGGAAATAAAAAGGTATATCGAATTTTAATCATTTAAGGTAATTTCTACATAGTTTTTTTTAATACATAGGCAATTTCATTTTGTACATACCAAACCAAGAACACTTGAATTATAAACACAGTGTAACTTAGTTTAACTAATATTCTTCTCTTGTGAATTGCCAATTATCATCACATTAGCTTTTAAAAGAATACATTTTTAATGCCTACCATAAAATCAAGTAGATAATTCCCTCTTTCTAAAATATTTTTATTATGAGGCTTAACTTTGATGTGCTTGTACACATTTTATAAAAGCATTATATCATAATAAAATATTTGAAAAATAATATACTACTATAGTTGTATCAACTATTAGTTGGTAGTTTTTGTTACCTCAAATTTAGTTGGATAAAAAGCTTTAGACTCAAACCGTGGTACTCACCGAGAAAATTTACAAAAGGCCATCAACAGTGAATTTTATATAAATGTATAGAATAGATCCTGCATACCAGGGGATTCCTCCAGGATTTTGTTTGTCCAGTTTAACTTTGGCTTTGTATATCATATTTAGACATATTTAGTCTTGCAGATGTTTAACTGAATCAACCCTTTACTCAAATATTGCTTCTATGGAGTATAAGAATATACACAAATGCTATTCTATACATTTCAAGACCATACATTAGTCAACTTTTAACTTCAATTTTTAACAGTAGATACCTATATACACAGACAAATAAAAAAAAATTGAGGAAAATATTTTTAATATTCGGATGAACTTGAACCTATAATTGAATATTGTTTATAAAATCCCAGTACCAATATTGATTTTTTGAAACTACTGTACACGGGTGATTTATTGTGAACTTTGTGTGCCTTGCTAAGTGATAGAATAAAAAATAAAAAGCTTCTAAGGGTTAGTATAATTTCGGATGACTGCCAGCATATATTAAATCTCTCGTGTATGGTAAAAATGGAAATTACAATATTTATTTAGTATGTAGTATGACTGTTTTTTTGTATAATAATTAAAATGGAATTTATGTTTGTAAAAATAAATTTGGTTTGATTCTTCTAGTTGTCTGGATGTAGTTAAAAATATGTTCTCGAAACGTTGATACAAACGTGTTTAATATTTTATTGCCAAGCCATTAACTTAACTATTTGATAAACGTAGCTTATAGTTTATTTATATCGAGAGGAACTAGTAGTGAATGATTTTTTTCTGATAAGAAAATGCACTAGTAAGACATAAAATTTGTACCAATTAGTCTGCAAACGTTTAGAAATATTTTGTCCTACCTCTCTACACTGCACTTTTTTGTAAATAGTTTACTACTGGTTCCTCTTATTTATATTATTTTTTTCCAAATTTTTATAAAAAGTCTGTATACTGTCTAAATTATGCAAAAATATTCAGTTTGTGTATAAATGTGCCCTTTTAAAGTGAAGTATCTATGTTTAACATTTTGAAACATTAAAAAATGCATTATTAAAAATAATATTAAAATAATTGTATTTAATAGAAAATGTATGAAATTTGGAAGTCATTACATAAAAATTATTGGACATAAAATCGGTTGTTTTTTGTGTAATTTAGATTTTTTTGAAGTCTGCTAACTTAAGAATTTTTTCTCTATGAAACGCGACACAATCATTTGTACATGTAATTATGCTTATTATACTTGCTTAGATAGTGAATTAATAAAATTACTGCCAATATTGTAAAGGTTTAGAATTGTTGATAAGTAATTTTAAGGTCCGTATTTAAATAATTCGCCGTTCATCGTTTTGCTGCACAAAAATTTCCCATTTTATTTGAAATTTTCAAGCTTTTTAATTCACTCTTAAAACCATTGTGAATTGAAGTGTTTTTAGAGATATTCAACAAATGTGAAGTAAATATGATAAATAAAATGGAATATTGATAAAATCAGCAAAACGAAGTGGATCAAATCATATCATCAAAACTCACCTCATATTAATCCTTGAAAAAATTTATTAGAAAACTTATATAATAGGGATGAAACTATTTTAATATATACAGGGTCGTTCTGACCAATATACCGATATGTTAAGGTTGCAACTTATTTGTATATTTACACATTTAGAATAGAACCTCTTAACTTTAACGTTAAGCGGTTTTATTATATTTTTATATACATATATATTTTGTATCAAAAGTCTGAATTTTTGAATTGAGTATAAAGTAATGTACCTCTTTGTGATTTTCTTTATACCCAAAAATCTTTTCATTTCAAATCTGTTTCATAAAAACATTCTCATTATAAACCAAAATTAAAAGATAAATAATTTCTAGTTTAGTGGCTGTGGTTCTGAAATTTAATTTGCCAATAAAGTGAATTTGCATTGTAAATGTTCAATAAAAGATAAAAAGTATGATCTATTGATACAAAAGTAATACCAAATTTTTAAAATTGAATCTCAAAAGTTTACAGTGCAATGAAATTACTTTATATTTGGGTTTTAGGCTTGTACTACTCGAAAATAATTAAAAAATGGGTATACAACAGAATTACACTTTATACAAGGTTCATATATTAAATAAATAAATATGAAATAAAATTCTAGTTAGAAATAATACGAAAAGACAATAAACTTGTCTTTTACTCTGATTTAGGAAATAAAGTGTCAACCTACACACCAAATAAATATGTTGTGTTATTTAAATTCCTACCCTGACATTCCCATAGTAATTTTTTCAATCAAATTGAGAAATTTGAAGATCTCAGCATTGTAACTTAAAAATATTTTTATGGTAGAAGCAAAAGAATATCGGACAAAAAAATTAAGTATAGAAGGAAGAAAGACTGAAAAGAATCGTAATCATTTTGTAAACAAGCCAATATGGAAAGTGAACTTTAATTTCTAAAATCAGATACTAAAATAGCTCATTATTAATATATGAAGCGCAAAAAATGGTTTGATGCTTATATTTTATTAACAACACTGAAGTTGTTCAATTTAAATCAATCAAAAACAGATTTACAATAATTTTATTAGATCTGAAAACATTCATATTGATTATTTTTCGAAAACATAGCTAAATTATTATTATATCATTAGGCATTACATTCGGAAGGTGAAAATAATATTTTATTTAAGAATAATGGGCCTAAGATAGCTTTTTAAGATACAGGGTTTGAAGTTGGAAAAATAAAACACCATATTATTACCCTATAAGGTACAAATATTTTAAAATATTTTCTTTATGTAAAAAAATAGGATTTTTAAATATTTGTTATTTAAACTAAATATTTATTAAATTGAAACTAATAAAGAAAAAATGAAAATTGTAATGTAAATATTTAACACCCCTTAATTTTTTTGTTTTTTGGATATTTTTTCACCCTATCTGTAATATTTTGGATTTAAAATCGAACTGCATAAAAATTTGTCCGTTTACAATCCAGTTATATTAAAATATTAAGCTGAAAGTTGAGATTTCAAATAAAAAAGATTTTTCAAATATTGTTAAAAAATTTATTAAATTCTTAATATAAAAATCAAAATTTATCAAAATTTCGACCTTGCAATCGAGATCTTAAAGAAAAACAATTAATTTTTCGTATGTTTGCTTCAAAATCGAGTCTCATTAAAATAGTAAACTTAAAGTTGAAATTTAAAATAAAAATAGATTTATTTATTAAATTCTCAACTTTAAATTAAAGATTTATCAAAATCTCGACTTTATAATGGAGATTTTTAAGAAAAACAATTAATTTTTAATATTTTTGATTGAAAGTGAAGACTCATTAAACCTTAAAGAGCTTAAAGAAAATATGTAAAGTAAAAAAGAAGATTTTTTAAAATATTTTTGCATAATTGTAGATTGGCTAAAAAATTGGGCTTAAAGTCGAGATTTAAACTAAAAAAGAAAATTTATCAAAAATGTGTTTGTTTTAATGTTTTTTCCTTAAAATAGAGATTTTTTCAAATCGGGTCTTTATTTTTTTAAATGCTCTGTTTTAAGAAATCGAAATCTTAAAACTCGATGTTTTTTAATATTTCTGATTTAAATCGAGATTTCAGGATTAAAGTCGAAATCCAATAAAATATTGACTGTAAATAAAACACCATTTTTTTCTGATATAAAATATATTTAACAAACATTTTTTAAAAATACTTAATATATTTCTTGTATCTAAAGTAGCTAAATATATAATTTTACTTAAATTCTTACCTACATACATACAATTTTTTAATATCATATTGGTTTTAACAACCCAAATTAACGAAACGTTTATTTACTTCCCTATAATAATAAAAAAGTACGCCATTATTTCGAACATTCGAAAACAAAATTCAAATAAATTTATTTGGCGCCCAACGAATCCATTTGTAAGTATTTGCCGCTCGGCGGCGCTGCGATCGGCCTCTCTTATTGGTTAATTGCTTTTATCAGTTCGGTGGCGGACTGGCAAATGTTTTGAATTTGTAGTAAATAGTGTTTCTTCGAAAATAGAATCGAAAAAAATGTAATAGTGTTATTTCCAAGTGGCCGGACGTGCGAACGACTACTCCATTAACAAAAAATCGGCGACGATAACGCTGAGCTGTGTGTTGGGCGTAGAGAATGAAGCGCAGACAGCCCGATACACAGCGAATACAGTGATGGCCGTACAAGACAAGCACTAGGCAAGAGATTTTCAAGCCTCGCCGTTCAATAAATACCTGAGGGAGCGACCGAACAAAATGCTGACGAAGAAACCGAACTGACTATTGTGTACTCGTTGTGTAATTTTTAGTGTAAGAACTGTTTTTTCGGTGGTTTTTCGTCGTGTATTTTTAGTGGACCGAAATCAGGTTAGTAGAATTTTCAAGCCTCGGGCGAGTTACTTACGTAAATTCGAGCCGTTCGTAGCATTAAAACTTTCCATACGACTCCGCATTTCGTTATTTACTAATTAGATTTATCGCACAATACGAAAATTTAGTTGGCAGATAGTTGCTTTTGTTATATAAATACTTAAATATCCAAGGTACACTTTCTAATTATTTTATTTTTATTACGAGCATAGTTTCCATTCTTCGAACCGTCAATTTAGATAAAACAGAATTATCAACGTTCTTTACCTTTTTTTTATTTAATCTTTACTCACGCTTTGAATATACATATTTTGATTAAAACGTCAAATATCAACAGCAATTTGTTAATGTGTTTGCACACCCAAAAACGCTATTTCGTATTTGCGTTTAATAAAATTAATATCGCTCGTCGTTTCTAGGACGAATTTTCTTTTTTATTACGAAATAAAAGGTACTTAAACGTGACTCATAGGCGGCGACAAATACAAATCGCTTATTTTCGTTACCGTACATTATTAAAACGAGATACCTTTCATTTAATTATTTATTAAATTAAATATTACCTATGGATAGATTTCGGTTTTGCATTCGCCTCCTCCGGCTAAAAAAAAGTTAGTTTCTGTATGAAAAGTAGTTCAATTTAAATGCCAGTTTCAATTTTAATAGTGTCTTTAATGGTGCGTCGGTGGTTTATGTTGTGTCCCACACCGTAACTGTATTATTTGAGCTGGTTTAAATGTAACTTCCCAACAAAGTAAAGTGCATAGCGCTAGCAATGCAATGTAGGTAGGTAAACGGCCGATTTTCCCCCCTCGCGCTCCACCCCCCAAGTCACGTCTTTCATCACTAAACAAATTCTCGGATAGAGATTGGCACTAACGTTCGGTAACAGTTACTCGGGATTCACTGTGCTGCATAAATTTATTAAACTAAATACTGAAACGTACAGTATCATTTCGTACTATATGTGAAACCGAGGACGACATTAATTACCCCGCTAATGAAGATTTAGCATATATACGAAATGGTTGGCCATGTGGGTCATGTTTAATATATTTATCTTGTAATAGTAATATTTTATTTCATTTAGTTATTTAGTTGTTTAATAATTGACGTACAGCGGTGAAGAAATACAACAAATACTCCATTATTTGACAGTTAAGGTAAATAATTGACACTCGATTATGTATTATAGAAATTAGGAAAAATCTTCATCAAGCAAACACGTGTTTATGCTGTTCAGACAATTTTGAATGTTTGACAAACCTGTCTTTATTTCCAGTGGTTTATATGACGCCATTTGAGACAATGAACATGTTACTGTTCTCATAAATTGATTTATCAATTAGTTTAATAAATTAATTTAATTCATCAACACCTCATTGTGTATTTATAAGTAAACTAAACAATTGTTTATTCTCATAACGCTAAATAAAAAAGTGAGTATTTAATTAGGTTGATTTCTGATGTCGATAAATCCTCTCAATAGTTAATTCTCACTTAGGGAAAATTAGGAGACTTGTCAACTTCTAAAAATGCGAACATCTGCATCTTCCAAATAGGAAATTATAAAAAAAATTTGATGATGTTGCAGTCCAGAGTAAAGAGATAGATTGTTTTCACTTCAAAGTAAAATTTACTACTTATTAATTATAATAAGTAATGAATTTTGCATATTCTAATGAAGTTCACCCTTAGCTGTCAATTTTAAGAAACTGTCAAAATTTCTCAAAGCTTATATATTTTTTTGAAGATACAGCTCTCTTATACCGAAGTAAAAAAGTGGTACCAAGGACAAGATATATCGAATGGTACGAGTCGAACAAAAACTAACAGTGTTGTGTTGATATTCAATTGTAAATTTTGAGAAAAAATGCTGATTTCGGTATCATTACTAAGCGGTTAATAAGTTGCAAACGCAAGAGAAAAATATGGCAAAACAAATGGTTCATAAAACAAGATTTTAAACAGAGGAATGTTGAATATACTGCAAAATGAATTATTGGTAGATGATAAATGTCATCAGAACGCAATGACAATTGTGTAAAAAATAGAACATGCTCTATTTTTCAAACAATTTTTTCAGTTTACACAATTTCACAAGCAACTTTTCATTTTAGACGACAAAATTTATATCGTTTCAAAAATTGAACGGAATCTTGTAAGAAAAATTGTGTAGTCTAAAGTTACCTTTATAAATTGTTAATTTTTAAAATTATTGTCCCACCTCTATACATTTTGCGGCACTGGTTTTAAAATCCGACCGCGTTGCCAAATATGTAGTATGTGGTTGACATAGAAAATGGAGTAATTTTGTGAAATACTTAAAAATTGATCAATTACTTCACTTAATTTCAATAATTTTCAAAGTTTTTAAAGTGATAGTCAAATTATACATGAACATTTTCTAATATTCCAACTTCTGGCTTAAAATGTTGATGTATTACTTTAGCGAATAATAAGTTTTCTAGATATTCTCATGGAATCGGCAACAATGTTTTTTATCTGTCACCATTTCCTTCAATATCTCGCGGCGTTGCCAGTTTTAAGGGATTACCGGCGGTCGGCTCACATGGCCCTATAGGACAGCGTTGCCGCTAATTTTATTGACAAATGTAATCGTTTTTCTGGATGTCTGTACTCCACCAATATTCAAACGCGATATGAAATCGAATAAAACGACAATGTATTTGACGACAGAGATGGAAATGTTTTTATGTGATTTTATTATTCGAGAGACATGCGTTTTAGATATCGAGAGCAAAATATTGCAAAATGTTTTAACAGGCGTTAAAGATAAATTATTCAATTGCACACGGGCATTGCGAATTCTCCTGGCGATAAATTATTGGAAATATTGAATTTGTAAATTGTTTTGCACTGAATACAGATTGAATTAAACTTAAGGCCGGTTTGGACGGCACGGTATCTCTAGAAGAAAAAATCCGTGTAAGGAAACGACTAAACATAGATAGCAGAAATATTGAGCTGCTTTTTATTCCCTTTAAGGTCGGGGTAAAGACACAGTTTCTGCTTACAAACTTTCGTGAAGGTATATGCAAATATGGTCAACTTACATCCCTACATCGAAGTTTAATATGTTAGAAAATGATTACGTGAAGGTGAAAGGAAAAGGAACACTAATTCAATAGATTTACATCCACTTCTCTCATTTGTTACTTTCCTTGACCGTCCATGGATATAGATTTGACTAGATTTTGAGAATACATATAATTATTTGAGAAGAGACTGTTAATCTCGATGATGTTCTTGATTGTAAAACAATTATTTGTTGCATGATATTATTTTCAAAGTAGTATTCCGATGTTTACATTTTTTCTGTTCTAGTGCATTTACAAAATGCAAAAATACTAAAAAACTTATCTACTTATAATGCAATCCTGTTCTCGTCTACTTGTTGATAATAATCATAAAAAACAAAGAGGTTCGGGCAATTTCAGATAATGTCTATATTTTTCTAATTTTTTCATAGAACTGTAGGTAAAAAAGTTCCAACATTTCCTATCTTCGGTCACAAAAATCTCTTGAAATTTCAAAAAAGCCTCTTCGAAAATTTGAACCACACAATCCTTATACATCTCCTTTCTTTTATTTTAATATCCCTTCCCAATCACTCTCTCTCTTCCTGAACAATCCGTTTTATCAAAAAAAAACTTCTCTTACACCAGGCAAAATTCCAACAAAAAAAAGATTTCATCTATTGTTGATTCCATTCATACCCTTCCAATTTCCAGTTGTTCAATATCGAACATTTTCTCTACAAAAACCAGTAAAGCAAATTCACAATTATTCCAATGAATAGAGAATTAAAAACCCTTTCGAATGAGTTATCACTTGATCGCTATTGACATTTAAATTGTTAAGGGGGTTGATATTTCGAACGTTATTTCGATTAACAAAATGTGCATGATTAGAAATGAAACTACACCTGTCCAAGCATTTTTTCATACATAACTTAATGGAAGGTGACATTTTACGTTCACACTGTATGATATTGAAACACTTGTGTGAGTATAAAGATTCATTTAGAAGGAAAATATTCACAAAACTACCTAAAATTACAAATTAATGTAAATAACTGTGACTCTATTTCGCTTTTTTCGTACTCTGTCACTTTAATACCTTTCTTGTCAGTTTCTTCCCAGTTATTTTTTTTATTGCTTCCTCGAGGATTTTGTAGAGTTCTAGACTATTCTTGACGTTTTCCAAATAATTTAAGTTCTTTTTCGGACTATTTTTGACGTTTTGCCGACTATTCTTGACGATTTCTAGACTACACTTGCCATTTTTCAGACTGTTTTCTAGATTATTTTTGAAGTTTGTTGGCAAACTGTCATTACTATCAGTAGTTAAGTTAGGTTTTTAGTTTTGTTTCTGTAGCCTTGGCCTGTTCAAACAAACCGTTACAATAATCTACATTGAAACAAACTTAGTATCTTTTGTTCATGAATCAAATATTTTTATAAAACAGGCCTTACACCCACTATTATAATAAGCGGTGTATGTAATAAAATAACAAATAAAATCAAAAACTTTTCTGGACTCTTTGCTTTTTTGTTTTCTGATTTCACTTTGTGTTTTACTTATACTTTTATTATTTTTTCAGAAGACGGTAGGTATTATGTAATGCAATGTTAGAAAGAACAACAAGACCTTATTTCGAAGATTTAGCTGATGATTTGAATTACCTGCAATCCAACATTGTTAATTCCGAGAAAAAGAAGCCCTTAAAAAGAAATAAAAAACTTAATAGCGACTTAACCCAAAGAAGTGATGATTTTCTTGTAGAAGAGCATACCATGACCCGAAAAACAAGGTTCGGATTCATTTTTAAAACAATTAACAAGTTATGAACTTGTATATCTTTTTCAAAAAAAAATATCTGATTTTCATGTAATGTTATTGAAACAAACAATATTAATGCATGTCTATTCATATTGTTTGATTAACATAACAAAGTTTGTTTGTCTTTAAAAAAAACACTTGTTATTTTAGGACTAGAAGACCAAGGATTTCTGCCTTACAGTCTGGTTATTGTGCTGTTTGCAACATTCCTTATAATAGCGTAGAAGATCATATTCAATCGAAGAAGCATCAAAAGCTTATTGGAGAAGATGCTAACTATATAGCCCTTAATGGGTCACTTAATGGGTTTTTACAGACAAATAGTATACCATTTTTGAATTTGAATGGAATTGATGCAATAGGTGAACTAAAATATAATTTATTAGTATTATTCAGCTTGTTATTATTTTATTTTTAGGAGTTCATGATAGTTCCCTAGACGAATTTTCTCCGCATAAAAAACGCACGATGCGTAGGACCAGAGCGGCGTCCGTAATGTGCGACAGGGCCATAAACCCTTCATCCCTTTCGCCTGCGGGCAGCGACATCACTGGTCACCACTTGAGATCGCGAAGGAATATAAACTACATGACTCCACCTTTGGAAGACGACAGTTTACACGAAAAACCCGATTTGTTGCTTGGAGAACAACACGAACAAGAGAATAAAGATAGTACAGATTTAAGGGCTACTACTAGGTCGTTATCGGTAAGGAAACTACACTCCGTAGAAAAGAACAAAAGAAAAAATTTAGGAATAGTCAAACAAAGAATTAAAGAAAACACAAAAAGAAACAATACGGAAAATACATGAAACAAATCTAAGATCTAAAAAACTCATTTATATTATAAAAATTACTTTCAATTAAGTACTCTCTTAAAAATGTTAAGACTCTTAGAATTCATATTCGTTTAAAATTTATTACAATTGAATTGTTTTGATTTTAAAATTGCCGTAATTAAGTTTACAATTTAATTTTGGCCAAACTGTTACAAAATATCATATCAATTTTGACTAGTTGCTGCAACACTTTGTAGAAATTGGTGTTCACTTACATAATGTGAGGTTAAGGTTCGGTATAGAAATATCGCAAACCTTTATTTAATCCTTAATTTATTTTTTAAATATCCTGGATTTGTCTACAATATATGTTTTGGTAATATATAATTATTTCAAAATATTCTAGATTTTCTTTTTCAAACTGTAATTAATTTAGGACGATTTAAAAATATCCATATTAGTTAAGAATGATTTAGAATAAATTCAGAATTATCCAAATTCATTATGATAAAACTCATATTAGATTCAAAACGATTTAAAATCATGCACATTTGTTAACAATTTAGAATTGTGCAGATTCGTTAAGAATTATTTAAAATCATTTATATTTGTTAAGGAAGATTTTGTATTGTTCAGATTCATTAAAAAGTATTTAGAATAATTCAGAATGAATTAGAATAATCGAAATAATCAATTATGTATAATTCAGATCACATATAAGTGACTTAAAATAATCCAAATTCATTAAAAGCAATTTACAATAATCCAGATCACATATAAATGACTTGGAATACGTTAACGGTGAAATTAATAAATGTAAATCTTTCCACAAGTCTTGATCTACATAAAGGTTTTAAAAAAAATAAATTCTTTATTTAGCATTTCTTATTTTATTTCAGAAATTAGCGTCTTTGCCTGATATACCCCAAGACGAAGTTTGGAACTCCGGTAGACCAAAGAGAGCTTGTATAAGTAAAAAAAGATTATCCATAGACGACCGTTTGGCGAATTTTAAGACTTACTATAAAGTAGAGGTTGTGACTCCAAAAATTAAACCTAATGCTAGCAAAAATCAAGAACTCACAAAGCGGCAACAGTCTCAGGTAATTATCAGTTTATCATAATTTAGATTCTCTTCTATATCTTCTCGCAATATACAATTAGATAACCAGTATAACACATTAATGAAAATAGTCTACATATAACATATTTTTTTGTTTACGTGAATACTATTTTAGTCTCCGAAACGAGAAGAAGAAAAGGACAAAGCTCTTATAGTAAAATTCAAAAAGCTCCGCAATTCCGAGCTCATCCAGCTGAACAACGAAGCCGTAAATTTCCTTTTTCCTAAAAAGGACGATACCAGCGAGGAAGAAGAGGAAGTTAATTGTAATACCACTGCCAGTTCCGCCAACAGTAGCAGTAATTTGGAGATTGAAGACTGCAACAGTTCAACACCGAAGGTTAAAAACGAGGATGAAACGTCTATGGATAGCACGGGGAAGAAAAAGAAAAGAAGAACGCACGCGGAAGCGTTTATTTTGGACAATCAAAAGTATTATAAATTTGAAACGCCGGGTTCCAGGTTAGTATCCTATCCATAAAGTATATAAAATAACATCAGTGAATGAATCATTGCAATACTAATATTTTGATGCAATGTTTCGAAAGCGTTTTTGATTCCTCTAAAAACGTAACAACAAACCAGAAATTCTTTAACAGTTGCTGATCTGTGAACAAAGTTATTTGATCTGCGATTTTGATGTGGTACTTGTACTAAGCACTATAAATTTGATTATTATATCAATTTATTTATGAGAAATATTTTTGAAGATTGTTTCTATGTTATATTTATCTATTTTTTGTTTTTAAAGTTTGTGCATAAATCCCAGTTATTTAACCTAGTTAATACACATTCTAGAGGAAAATGATTCCAGTTTGCAATTTGACCACAGTCACAAAAAGTTTGATCTTTAACATCCACGTTAAACAGATAAACCCCAAATAATCCATGCCCATCCTAATTCGAATAATGTTAGAGATTTGACGTCTATTGATAATTAATCTCAATAATTTCTGTATACGTATTCTTATTTTTTTTTATAATTTACCCTTTACACGTTATCTAATCTGACAAAGCCATTGCAGGTTAAGGTACCAGGGTTCATATCTACCAATGGTTTTGAAATCGCCGGACCGTTCAACGAAATCTGAAGACAATATAAAAATCGAAGAACCAGAAGAAAAAAAGATCAAATACGACACCAAAGTTAAGTTAGAAAATTACATATTCGCCTTCGAAAAAGTGCCAAGTAAAACGGGATGGTACAACGCGTTCAAAAGGTTGGATAACGCCGAACAAAGTTACGCATTTTTTAGCAATTGTAAGTGTAACTATTTTGATATTCACTGATCAATTATAACAAAAAAAAATCTTGATTTCCAGATCTTTGGGAATCCTTTCGCCTTCCATACCAAATGCGCACCATACAACCATTAGATCGAAGAACTTGCATTAGCCACTATCAAGATATCCTTTCTTATCTTTCAAACCTACCATCGGAATCGAATTCTAGAGTTTCTTCTCCCGAGCCGAGCGTTTCGGTTTCGTCTGTTTCGATGTACGATCCTCAAGATGAAGACAGCAAACTTAGCGCTTCGACGACCAACTCATTGTGCGAAACCGAAGACAAACCTGCCATTCATAGTCAACCTGTCAAAGGAGTTGAAGTCAGAGGTGGTAAAAAGAAATTGTCAACAAGTGCTAGTAGGAGTGCTAGTACTAGTCCTAGTAGTTCGGGAGGGAAGAATCCGAGGAAGTCGCCTAGACAGCACGCATCTACTTTGGCGATATTAAGTGGGTTAATTAATCAAAGGAAGAAGAGGAAGGGGAAAATTACTGAAGAAAATTTGAAGAATTTGAGTACGATTGAAGAGGAAAAGGTTCAAGTAGAAGAACAGGTAGACTATAGATAATTTAATAAGCAATTGGTGTATTTAATTATAGTCAGTATTCCTTTGTTTGGAGAATTTATAAAGAGGTTACAATACCTAACGAGAAGCTTTTTATAGAAGGGAATTCTCCAGCGTCTTGTCTAGTTTTAAACAAATTATTCCGACATCAATTACAATCAAAAGTAATATTCACTTGTCGTTTGAAGTTTCAATTCTACATTTTAATTATAAATCTTTGTTTCCCAATGAAATTCAAACATCTGTTACTTAAGTTTCAAAATTTCAGAATAACTATTGTATAATTTGTTTTATTCGGGTATTCTACATTTACAGGGTAAGCTTTTAAAATTTTTACAGTTTATCATATCAGAATAATATGTGACTGACTCCCTTTCATTAAATTTTAATAAAAAATTGACTCTTTTTCATTAAATTTTAATAAAAATAAGACTTTTTTAATGAAAATTGCAAGTTTCTCATCAAATTTTAATGAAAATTGAACTTTTTTTCTTTTAATAAAAATTATAATTTTTTCATCAATATGTTAATTTATCAAATTAATTATTTCAACTCTAACTTAATGGAAATTATTCATAATAAATATGGAAAAATAAATAATACTTATCTTGAATTTTCAGTCTTCCAAAGCGTTTTAATATATAAAATCTACCTAGGTTTTGGTATCTGACAATACTATTCTTTCTGTCTTGAGAAGTAATATTTATCTTTCCATATTTATTTTTTATGTTCATTTATGTTTGTCTAAAAGTTGGAGGCGAACTAAAGACTTCTAAAAAGTTTTTATCCCAACTGACTTTTTTGGTCCGATCTCTTGTTTTCATTCCAGAAGATATTGGAGCCAATACCAATACCAACACCAATGACCCACGCACTGAGATGTTCAACTACGTCTGCAGTGTCACCTTCGAAAGCTAAACTTACTCCCAAAAAAGCTAAACCTCGAATCGACTATTATAGCATAGCGCAGCAAATTGACGAAGAATTAGATAACGCTCTAGATTATCCCTTAGAAAATTACGAAATCGATTTTACCGAAGATAATGCAATAGATTTTAGTAGGAGTAGGACTACTTTAGAGGACATTTTGGGTTTGTATGAAGAAATTAATTCCAAGGAGAAAGAAAAGAGTTGTAGAAAATTTTACAACGGACCATCGGGCAGAAAACCGGGTTTTAGGAGGAAAAAATTGAACAAAACAGGTAATTTTAAAGAATAAACAAACGCTGTTTATCGCGCATTCAACATTGAAAGCTAAAGCCACAGTAAGAGAATTTGTTGAGTAATTATCTTGTTTCAGGTTGGCCGAACAAAAGTAAAAAAGTGGCGACAAAGAAGGAACCAAAAACGGGAAGAGCTGACAATAGTACAAAAGACTCTCAGAGCATAAACAATGATAGTGACGAGGAGGAAGAAGAGGACGAGGAAGATGTAGAAGAGGAGCCCATTAGGACGATTTCTAATACAGTAGAGCGTCCGAAACGGAAGAACGTTAAACAAAAACTGAATTTAAAGAAAAATAGTGCGAGTTCCAGAAACGAAAATCTGAAACACAGGGTGAATAAACGTGATAAAGATAAACTTTTAAACAAATTACCTAATAGTGAACGGTTACAACCTTACGTGTGTGTTCAAAAATTAGACGGTAAAAGACTCTGTAAAAAGTTTGTAACGCCAAAAAGGACGATCAAAAGGTAGCGGCGTATGCCGGCTTCGCCTAAATCCCCGAGGATGTTGAGAAAACCCAGGGGTCGGTGGTACAGAGAGAGATAAAGACGAAGGAATTTTATTTGTATTTATTTATTAATTTTTTCATTGTCATTTTTAATTTACATAAAAGAGATTGTATTCTATTTTGTACCAGAAATTTATTTAAGTTGTACAGTATATTGAAGAGAAAATAAAAGTTCTTGTTTTCCCTCAAATAAAATACATACAAGTATTTACTTTTTTCTAATTCTCCAATTTTTGTAATCTACAATAAATCACATGGCTTTAAAACACATTAATATTTGTTGAAACCAATATTATTTATTTTCCAATCAGGTTAAAGAAACATTTAACACTGGTTTTGTTAATTAGGTCATCAGTTTTAGAACATAACAAATTTTGAACATTTTTTCTTCTGGAAATTAAAAATTAATAAATATTCTGAGAAATGATCAAATGAGGGGGCGTTAAGTAACCCAGCTTATTTAAAATTATTTCCGAACATTTTCCAGCATAGCAGGTGAAATTATATTGAAAATTTCGACAATTTTCACCCGCAGCTCAGGCAACGTGGTAGGCCTGCTCCTTTCTAAAAATGAAATATCTTGAAAAAAGAAGAAACAAGACATTATTAGAAAATATCTTTATTTAACAATTATTATACAATAATACCACAGCAAGACCACGCTTTATTCATTTATTATAAATAATATACCTACTATATATTAAACATAGTCAAGAAATAGTTTACATGGTCATTGGTTCCTAATTTTAATATATTTACTACATAAACTTTTTATCCTGCGAATTATATTTGATTGACCGTTCCATTTGTCTGTATACAAGGTAAAGTTCATTGGTTAAAGAGAAATACATTGGAAATACAAAATTTTCTGTAACATTCATGTAATTAATATTTGGCAGCTCTTGATATATGCATTAAAACTTTTAACATGGACGTGGAAATTGAAATTCAAAATATTCTAGAAAATATACAAAAAACATTTATTTACAAATGGTAGGCAATTCTTAAATTAATTTCATATAGTACTCTTATTTTCATTAATATGTTAACTGCTTGTCTAATTGTATATTGCAATATGTAAGGTTGGTAGTGGCGAGGATATAGACTTGAAGATTTATTATTGATTGAAGTTATGTTATGAGAACCGAAAACGTTTTTTGATTTCAGGATGGGAAATTGTGTTAAAAATATATAAAAATACCATCATATTTATTTATAATAGAGGGTCTCCTATAATTTCAAGATGGGATAGGTAAGCTTAATTTAAATTTTAAGTTAAATTACCCACACATTTATAAATAAATGTTTTATATCTTTTAGAATAACCGATATATTGAACTTTGCGACACTAATACGCATTTTGTGCTTTTCTTAAATAGATATATTAAAAATTTAAATATTTTTGGAATATTCCAAATATTTTGTATTGAGAAAGTTTTTTTCGTGCATATAACAGTTTGTAGGTGTTGCGTACATTTTTTTAAGCAATTACTGGCACAATAACATCTAGAGATGTATTTTCTCGACTTTCAGCAGTATTTGTTACATCAGTCGTCTATTGGAAGTAAGATTACAACTAAAAATGTTTTTTTAGTTATAATACAATTCTGTTATATTAGGGGATAGGATATTCTCTATATATATTCACAATCTTAAGAAACTAAGACCAAACTTTTACAATAAGGTAATCATTACAATCGTTTTTAGGCACCCAGTGTATTTTTTTCAGTCGATCTTGTGTGTGTTGGTAAATTAAGAAGTGTTACTTAATTTTTTATTTTTCCTTAGGAATTTATCCTCCAGTTCACCAGGAACCTTCAAAAAATATTGCTATTTAATATATTCCTTTGATAAATAACTAAACACATTTAACTAGTCTACCAAAAAGTATTAATTTAAAAAATATAAATAACAAACAGGCAAGTAATATTATCACATATAGATTTTAAGTATAATATAAATTGCTTTCATAAAGTAAACATTAAATAAATATTTCGATATATTATGAAGATTTTAAAATAGCATTAATTTAATGTATTTATACAGAAGTAGATGATTTTCTTTTTTTTTGCTTATAAATAGAGTTTTTATTAAGCTGTAAAAGTACAAAATTTGATAAGTATAGAAATGAATTACAAGTAAATTAAGTAGTTGCTAGATGTTAAAATTGTAAATCCTTTCACATTAACATGCAGAATTTTATTTTTTGTTGGCAATGAATACGCTTACAATGATAATATTTTAACATTTGCAATAGTGTTTTAAAACAATCAAGAAAATTGAGTTAAAAAGAAAATTCGAGGATAAAGCGCCATATTTTTTCAATTTTTTAAAACTATTCCGTTTTAGTCTGGATTTTTCTCAAATTTTGGATGAAAAAATATTAATTTATTAATTGGGTTAATGGAAATTAAAGACGCTTAGAGAAAGAATAACAATTTTTTTAGCTATGAATAAAAACAAAATTAAATATTAGGGCAACTTATAACTTTTATATTTTATGTTTTTATAAGTTATTAGTTGCCCTAATATTTTTAAGAATTGTTTTTATACATAGCTAAAAAAATTGTTATTGTTTCACTCAGCGTCTTTAATTTCCATTAACCCAGTTAATAAATTAATGTTTTTTCATCAAAAATTTGAGAAAATAGAGAAAAAATCCAGACTAAAACTGAATAGTTTTAAAAAATTGAAATTTCCATATTTTTAGCAAAGAATTTTAAAGAAATTGATATTTATTTACCAAAAAATTTGAGAAAACAAAAACATCGAGATTTTTAGCTAAGGGTTTTAAAAAATTGACATCTTTTTATTAATAAATTTAAAAAAATTGAGAAAAATCCACATTTTTAGCTAAGGATTTGAAAAAGTTCACATTTTTTCATCACAAAATTTAAAAAAAATAAGAAAAGATACAAATTTTTAACCGAAAAATTTATAATATATATATAAAATTTATAACAAAATTAATGAAACTAAAGCTTTCCACTATTTTTTTTTTATTTTCTCATGAATGAAAATATTGTAATTCTAAAAGAATGCCAAATGTTGTAACTTACTAAAAACTACCCTTTACTCTCAAAAAAATATATAAACTCTGTTCTTAAAATTAACATTTAATATATTATGGAATTTTTGTGGTAATGTATAAAACTATGACCATCTATCCTCGAAAATTCATAATATTATTAGAATTTAAATACAGATTACCATTTTTTTTTATTTACTTATTACTGCACTTGATAAATATAGACAAGCATAATTATAAAAATTTAGTTAATCGCCAAAAATACATTTGAAAACCTTTGAAAAAAGCAATAAAGTCTTATTTTTGTTTCTACACTACGAAATAGCTATTTTTTTTATATAAACGTATTCAAAGAAATGGCGTTAAAAATTTTCTCACAGAAGCAGAAGAAAGTATGGACGGATCCAGGCCAATAAAAATAAATTTTGTTGTACTAATTCTGCATGTTCATAATGGATTTTGAATTTCAAAAATCCGTGTTCTTTGGTACTTTCAACAATAATATTAAAGAGAGATTTGCGATTACAAAAACAGGTTTACAAGCTACAAGTTTTTAAGTAGTTTACTAGGATTTTAAGTAAAAAAAATATTTTAACTAGTCAGTTTTATAAAATTAATATAAATATAGAATATTTTCCGTATCTGTTAATCCCCAAATTGCATAGATCATTTTATTTTTTTATTACAAAATATACGAGACCCTCCAATTTCATAAAAGTACATTAACATTTCTTTTAAAACCCTAACTACTTTTAAAAATTTTAACGTATTTTTTTCTAATTGTCATTTTCAACCGTTGAAATTTGGCCTGGTTCCTGGAAAAAACAGTTATACATGCAAAAATTGTTAATTTAAAGCCAAAAAATAAACAGCATTCTACATAGCGAAAGTCAATTCATTTTGTCAAATAATTGAAAATCAGTTTTATAACATATCAAATACAGTTATTCCAGTGGATATTTACCCTATTTTAAAATTAAAAAATAATTTGTAGATAATTTTTATTACTGTGTTATACTGGTGGACTAATGGTATATTGCGATATATAATGTTAGGTTGGTAGTAGCAAAAAGATAGACTTGAAGATTTATTATAGATTGAGGTCATGTTATGTTATGAGAACCGAAAACGCTGTTACTTTTTGATTTTAGTTTGGGAAATTGTGTCAATTAAAGTGAAATATAAAAAAAAAAAAACGTATTTATTTATAATAGAAGAGCCTCCTACATTATACCATTAATTTATAATTGGAAAATCTTGTAAATCTTGGCTATTACAGGATTTTATTTAAAAAATCATTTTTGTCCCCTTTTTGATTAATACTTGGTAGAAAGTTTAGGTATTTTTAGGAAATGTTAAAATAGACTAAAAATAGAGTTTTTCTTTCTAAATTCTATCCCACTAATGGAATTGCATGTATATACTGTATATATAGCAAGTGTTTTTTTAGCTCTTTTCAGCAAAATTAGTAAAAATACTCAGTTTACCATTTATCTTTTGGATGGCTGAGATTAAGTGTTCGAGAAAAAGAAGCCATCACAGTTTGTTCAGGATAAATACCCTCTGGATGAACTATATTTGTATATTTTAATTTTTGCCAAAACATATTAAATTTCGATGAAGTAAGTTCAATGTCTCTCTTCAGAAAAATGAAGTAAGTAGTTAAATAAAGTTTAGTAACTTACCTTTGGCTTAGGTCTGTGGGTGTCCACACATTCAATATTGAGAGGAATCTCTTCAACCCTACAACCATATGCCACCGGAGTCAGTTTGATTATCGTGTGAAGGGGAACTTTCAAATAAGGTAGTTCATCTAAAATAATAATAGAAAAGTGAATCTAATTTGTAAATTTAACGCGTTTGTTTCACTTACCTGCAGATTTGTCCAAGAAGTAAGCCAACAGGCAACGTATCACAGCTTGATGGGACACAACGAGTACATTACCTTGTCGTTCTAATTCCATAATCACCGGTTCCAAACGTGCCACCAAATCCTCATAACTTTCACCTCTGGGGTATCTGTAAGCGAATTTGTTCGTGTCCCTGGAAGCAAATTCATCAGGGTATTTTTCTTTGATTTCTTCATAAGTCATTTCTTCACAAACACCCTAAAAAAATAAATTCAAGATTAAATTTTCCCTGAATTCCAGATGTCTTCAAACTTGTTTAATTACCATCTGGTACTCATTACAAAAAAAAAGTTACTTACAGCATCAATTTCGTTCAAAGCCTTCCATCTTTCTTGGGGGACGTGTAAACCGGATACGGTCTGAATGGTCCTTTTTAACCATGAAGTCCAAATTCTTAAACCATCTATTTTTTGTTCTTGAATATATTCAGCCAAAGCGTTTGCATAGTGTCCACCTCTGTTACTTAAATTAGAATCACCACCTATTCTACCTTCTAAATTCTGTTCACTCTCTCCGTGCTAAAATTTAATAAAATAATAATAAAATCATATCTCACTTGTGTGAAAGTGTACGACTATCAGAATAAAAATCGAGAAGTATTCGATTCTTAAAAGTTTTTGGTGTGATCAAGTCGAAGTAGCAAAGTATTCGAATAATCGTTTATTTACTTTCAGATTTTCTTTAATAAAAATCTTCCAGCGTTAGTTTTAATTATTGAATGATATCACAATGATAAGTAATTTTTTGATATTTTTCACTTATGTGAAAGTGTATGATTGTTATGTAATGATTAATGAGTTTAATAATAAAAATCGAGAAGTATTCGATTCTTAAAAATTTTTGGCGCGATCAAGTCGAAGTAGCAAAGTATTCGAATACTCTTTTATGTTTACTTTCAGATTTTCTTTAATAAAAATCTTCCAGTGTTAGTTTTAATTATTGAATGATGTGTCACAATGCTACGTCATTTTTTGATATTTTTCTCTTATGTGAAAGTGTATAATTGTTATGTAATGATTAATGAGTTTAATAATAAAAATCGAGAAGAATTCGATTCTTAAAAATTATTGGAGTGATCAAGAGAACATTTTTCGTGGATGACGTTACAAATATTTGATTTGGGTCGTGTTTTAGTTTAAATCACTTTATTATTGATGGTTACATCCAGATCTTCTGTGATGTATCAAGAACTTATGGAAACACTTACTCTAGTTAAATAAATAGTCCTTGGAGTAATGTGTATGTTCATAAGATAATAAACGATCCTGGCCTGGACATGTCCCTCGTGTTTGTGTACGACCACTTTTTCTCCTGTGTTGTATATTTTCATGAACGAGACGTCTTTTTCCTGAATCTCGTCCAAAGTGTCGTATTTTTCTTGGTAGTGTTGTATCCTTTGAAGAAAATCCGTCAAAACTGTGTCTTTATTCATATTCGTGTAATCGGGACTGCTCACTTTAACTTCCATGATGTTTTGCTCTATTATATCAGGATCGTCGCATATCTAAAAACATAATAATGTAGACTATTTTCATTAAAGTGTTATACTGGTTGCATAATTGTATATTGCAATATATAATGTTAGGTTGGTAGTAGCGAGAAGATACACTGAAGATTTATTGTAGATTAAGGTTATAAATAATATAAATAAGCATTTTTCTACTATTTTTTTTTTGTTTAAATTAACTTACAGATTCTACGAAAAATAGTTTGAATCCCATTTTAGTAACTACGACCTCTTGTATGAGTTTCCTTCGGTCGAGAGTAGAATTTGTAGCATCGAAAACTGCCACTTCTCCACCATTTTCCAACCATTGGCACACGTCGTGTAGTGCTTCTAAAGCGCATTGGGTTCGAATTGCCATAGCTTGTTGGTTATCAGGTCTGAAAACAATACATTAATTTACCAACATTTTTTATAGAGATTAGCTCATTAAACAAAATTTCCTTTATAATGCATTTTCTAGAAGATGTGCCACATTTAAAAGGTCCCTGGACTCTTAAACATTCTTTTCTCAGTAACACCCATAAATCACATTCCTCCTAAAAGTTAAATTTAGCAACACTGTTGTTAATTTCATTTCAAAGGTAAGAGAAATTCATTGTGATAACTGAAAAGTACACACAGTTATTTATTTATTTTTCTGTAGGTGAGCGTAGCGAAAGAGTGTACGAATCATTATTTTCCAAGGAGTTATAAGAAGATTTAAGACATTGGAGCCTAAAAATGATCCTAAGGTTTTCTCAATTATGTTCTTTAAAAAATAACATCCATTTATTCTTGTTAATTAATTTTGTAAACAATCTTGACTTGATTGGTGTAATGATAACGAAATCTAATTGCTTTACTCGGATAACTGAAATCTGAGACACAGTTGGATGTGAGACCATTATTTATGTTAATTAATATTTTCACAAGTAACTGATTAAAAATGAATAATGAAGGGCAGTCAAATTAAAATTTAACACCAACAACACTGTTATTAATTGGATCTCAAATTGTATATTTATTTCTCTGTAGGTGAGCGTAGTGAAAATGTGTACGAAGCATTAGAAATAGAGGGAAGCCAAAGGACAACAAAGAAATCTGGTTCTTTGTACATTATTTTTGTATTTTTACCTGAAAAACTCGTGATTTTTGTACGCCGATGTGGCATGTCTTCTGTATTCTCCAAGGTTAAAAACTTTTGTGTTTATTCCTATCCAGTTTAGGTATCGAGATAATTTTTTCGAAATGTAAGTTTTACCACGCGCTGGAAGGCCAACCATGGCGATGACGTGTGGACTGTTGACATAATTGGCACGTTCTCCTGAAACAATAAACCACATTCATTTTCTAATACAAAAAAATGTTGTTAGTCACATTTCATAACTTAACCCATAAGAAAATTATCAAGTCAAATATTTTCATCAAATAATGGCAGTTCCGTGTAAATTTTAAGCAATTTTCTCTAGAACTTACTAGCACCGATCAGTAATTTTTCTGACAAAACTAATACCAAACTACAATATTTTTATTTATCTAGCAACCCTGTTGATTGTAACCATGGTTTGAGTTTTCTTTCTACTCATTTGTCACTAACATTTCATAAGTTATTGTGTCAGTGTCTCATATCATCATCATCATCATCATCTTCATCTAATGAATTTTTTACGTAGTAAATTCGATAAAGCCAAACACCCGAAAACGCTGAAATCCGAAATCAGCGAACCGCTTAAAGGCAAACAGAAAATGAACCCAGGATACCCAGGGTTCCAGCAACAGGGTTATTGTAAGTTTTATTCATAAAAATCGTTCAATATTGAGCGAAAAAGTAGAAACAGAAGGAAATTTTGACTATTTGACTATTTCTAGAAAAAAAATTACATCTTGGATTGTGTGAAACGAACTAACTCTTCTATTATTATTTCCATAACTTCCTTCTAATTTTTTTGTCCTGTTTCATTCGAAATAAGATTATCTGAGGGATTTAATCAAAATAAATCACTTGGTTCCTTGTTTTTGTTTGGTACTAGTTTAAATGTTTTTAGTTGCTTGAAAAGGAAATGACTTTTGAATTTAATTATTATTTTTGTTGTAGGGGCAAATGGAATGCAACAACGTGACAACCCTCCAGGATATGCTACAACCTACGTCCCACAACCCTACTCCCAACAACCCTACAGATATAAATAAGATCATTTAAATAAAGGCACAATAATTCATTAAAGTCACAATAATTCATTAAAGGCACAATAATTAATTAGTATGTTGTTTTATTACCTGCTTCAAATAGTTGATTTAGAACCAAGCAAAGAAAATTTTGGATTTAGATCAATTTAAAAAAGTGCATTACACCTTCTTCCATTGATTTTATCTGTCTTGTTGTTGTTTAGTTTCTGCTATTAATAACACACATAATCTGCAAAAATTTTTTTGCAGCTAATGAATTATTAGAAGGAAATGAAGAACAAATACAAGAAAATCTAAACGAATTGAAAGAAACGATGGAGGAAAAAAGGCATGAGAATAAACAAAATTAAAAACCAAAATATTGATAATAGAAGATCAGTATATTAAAACTAAAATCGATAGTGATAATGTTAAAATTGGACCCATTAAAGAATGTAAAAATCACCAGAATAAACTGGAAAACAAGAAGATTAATTTAAAGAAATAATAGTTGAAACAATGGAATGAACTAAAAATGAATTAATAAAAAAGGATTTCACCAACCAATAATTAAAGTTACTAACAAAATAATTGGAACAATTAGGAAAATGATCTGCAGGAAATTTGGAATATGGTTTCTGAAGAATTAGGAATGAATGTTAATAAACAAAAAACTAAAGTTATGCTAATAGAATAGACACAAAAAGTGGTTATTATACAAATAAATGGAATAAAAATGGTTAAAAAAATATGAGTAGAAATAGAAAACAATGGAAGCCAAGAAATAGAAATTAACAACAGAGTAGAAGAAAACACTAAAACTATTCCACAATGAATTTGATAAAAGTCAAAAATTGACCAATATTAACGTTTGGATGCGAATCTTGGCAGTTAATAAAGAAGTAAAGTAAAATACAAGCAGGGGAGATGAAATACAAAAATAAGAGAAGAGCATAACATACAAAAATTTTGTAAAAATAAAAAAACAGTTGACATGATAAAAAAATTGGGTGTTTTTCAAGAGAAATTTGTTAAAATTGGATTTTTGATAGAATAATTTGAAAAAGCGAAATGAAAAAAAATAAGATTTGGATTGAAAAAAATTTGAGCTTTCCCAGAAAAATTGGGACAAAATAGAATTTTTTCACAGAAATTTGTAAAAATTGAGGTTTTCATCAAAAAATTTGAACAAGCAATTTTTGTTTGGGAAATAAATATAAAGAAATATGAAAAAATTTATATTTTGATAGGAACAAATTCTCTCAAAAAAATGTTGAGAAATAGACTTTTCCTTTTTTCGTAAAAAAATAACTAACCAATAAAAAATATATTTCTTTGTGAATTTCTCAGAAAAAAATCCCATTTTTCAAATTTCTTCCAATTTTAATAATATTAATAAAAATAATAATAATGGCGAGTTATAATCTTTTTTTGGAACATATTTAATATATTTTGAAATTTCCAATTTTATCTTCTTTAGTCCTATTTTTGTCTTTAATATTATCGTTAAATTGTTGTAGTTAATCTGTATTGGCCAAACTTATAGAAATTTTGAGCCGAAGGTTAACTTTCAAAGTTAAATAAAAAAACTAACTAAAAATACAAAAAAATAAAACTAACCTATCCTTATCGAAAACGCTCTTGTCATAACACGTTTATTTTTATTATCATGCTCCCTCATCGTGTACACTTATTTTTTTTTCCACAAAAAACTAAAAATAATGTTTGCGTCACTCCCGATCCGTAATTTCTAAACTTGTTTCGGTTTCGCGCAAACCAAATTCCAAATGAGAGAGATTAACCTTCCAACAAACACAATTGTTTAAATAATGATTATGATTATGGATTTGAAGTTATCTAACTTTGGAATTCATGTTTGTGCTACGACGTCGAAAACTTACTTATGAAATAAAAATAAAAATGATTGTGTGTTGTCAACGGGATTAATATATTAAAATAGAATATCACGAGGGGAGTAGTGAATGTTTGGAATATTTTTTTTTATTACCAGGGGAGTACTAAAAGTTTGGATGATTTTTTTCTTGTTCAAAAAAAAAGTATTGCTAGAAAAAAAATGAGCTACATTCAAATTTAGAAAAGTAGGTGTTTTATTCATTGAAATTGGGGATGTTGTATAAAAAAAAATTGTAAAACAATCAAATTTCTACGGTTCATCATTTTAAGTGCACTGGTTCCAAATCCCTACTTCAAGTTGCAAGAACCAACATTAATGGGATTAAAAATCACAAATTTCGTTTGGAAAAATATCTAATTACTAAAAACGCACAGATTATAAAAATACAAACAAATAAAAATTGTGAGGACAAAATAGCAGTTAAGGAGCCAAAAAAGAGTTGTGGGAAAAATAATAATTTTAATGAAAATCAAAAACTGTTTTTTGGAAGTTATGGAAAAAAAATGTTCAATATTAAAGACAAAAGTGGGATTAAAGAATATAAAATTGACGAGATTTAGAGAACTATTAAATATATTCCAGAAAAAGATTAAAACTCATCATATTAGCACTTTATTATTATTATTATTATTAATATTGGAAGAAATTTGAACAAATAAATTTTTTTTTTTTTTTATTTTATTTTTTTTATTTTTTTTTATTATTTCCCAAGAGTTTTTACAATCTATCCTATATAGGATAATAAGTAAAATAAGTGAATAAAGATAAATAACATAGAGAAGTCACTATCCATTGATAACACTTCTGAAACGTTCTAAAACACAAATAAATAAAATATTTTTTCATCGGTTAGTTATTTTTTACCAACTCGGTGGATTTTTCGTAATTTTTACTATTTTTAATGCAAACATTCCAATTTTTTTACTCTTGAATTTTTTTAGTATGTCGTTTCGTTTTTGAGAATAAAAACCCCAATTTTTACAAATCTCCGAAAAAAAATGTATTTAAAATTTTCAAATGGTTTTATCCAATCTTAACAAATTTCTCGTCAATTCAAATTTTTCACCCAATTTTTTTTTATTTTAAATCTGAAATCTGTTTTTCCAAAATTTTCACTGAAAAAAAGGGTTCCACCACATACATTTTAAGGGTGTTTACAATTTTATGTGAAAAAATACCATTTTGTTCCAATTTTTCTTATTTTATTCCCCACTTTAACAAAATCTCGTTAGTTCAAATTTCTCTTGAGAAACACCCAATTTTTTTTATGATAATGTTTTCAAAATGTTCACTAAAACAAACTTCCTTCCATGCACCTACATTTTAACCAATTTTTTTGAATTTAAGGCTTAAAACAGCACTTAATATTCACTTTAATTGGCTTCATCTTCACACCTTTAAGTATACAAATTAATTAATTACCTCACACTAACCAACAAACCCATTTTCTAATCTACCGAATCCATTACAACAAAATTACAAAAAAATACTTGCCAGGAAAACCAAAAGTTTCTTTATTCAAAAACCTCCAACCCAATCCAACAAGTGATCCCTCATTATTATGATAAGAAACATTTTTGTCGTTGTCGTTAAGTCCCCTAGAACTGGACATTTTCAATGCCCTATCACTATTTATTTAATTGATGTCACGACTAACTACTAATGCAATAAATTAAAAATGTTTCCTGTATCGATAACAAAAAGAAAATTTATGCACCACAACGCCATAACCTTGATAGTGAATCTAATTATTGTGTGATGTGGGTTGCCTCGATTCAGGTGAAGATCAATACTATGTTTTTGTACCGAGAGCGTTGGATAATTTTTGGATATATTGTTGGAAAAAGGTTTAAAGCGACTATTTATAAAATAGTGTGCGATCAGCACAAAATCTGTTTTCTGGATATTTGTGTTTTCAAAATATATTATGCAATACGCCGATTTGATAATACATATAAGAAGACGTAATTGTTGCAAATCATAAATGTTATCAGTTTTGTTTCTTATTTTTTTGTTCAGTATTGTTATATTTTGTTCTTAAACGGTAAATACCAGGAAATTTTGTTGATGTTACCAAATTCTACTAAAAATAATGATTCACCTATTAATAAATCTAAACAGGAAATGTTTCATTCTTCTACGATATGAATAACGAAATAATTTTTGGATTTTGAAGTTAATAAATTGTCATTACATGTAGTCATTAATTCCTTATGGTTATTTAAAGGAGAATTTATTTAGAAAAACAGGATCAATTTTTAGAGTTACAATTTATTTAGTACATTTTCTAAACTAATTGTGGTAGATTTTATGAACAAATTTTGGCAAAATGAAAATATAGAATGTTCTATTATTATTTTATATACTTTTATAAAGAGTGAAACAATAACAATTTTTTTATCTACGAATAAAAATATCTCTTACAAAATATAAACGCAACTTACATCTTTAAAAAAATAATACGTTTAATCGCAGGAGTAGGCACCATCAACTTCTTGGTCAATCGAGAACCCAAACTTGATTTTTTAATTTTTTTTTATTTTCCCAACCAAGTAGAGCCCAAAGAACTCGGAAAAACTGAATTAAAAAAGCAGCAAAGGAAAAAAGTATTCAATGGGATGCTTTGAAATTGAGGGAAATGGAGAGAGGAAATAAAGAAAAGGAAATGTTTTAGAACGATTTTCTTTCAATTCATGCCAATCTAGAACCATGAAATTATTCAAGAACGTTTTTTTAGTATTCTAACAATCCAAACACGTTCTGATGGTTCTAAAACCTTGTTAGAACGATTCTCTCTCCAATTTTGAATCACAAAGAACCTGAAACTATTCAAGAATGGTTCTCTTCGATTTTTTAATAATCCAGAATCGTTCCATCGATTCTAAAACTGTTTTGGAACGATCTTTCAATTTTTGCCAATTTAGAATCATGAAATTATTCAAGAACGTTTTTTTTAAATACTAACAATCCAAACACGTTCTGATGGTTCTAAAACCATGTTAGAACGATTCTCTCTCCAATTTTGAATCACAAAGAACCTGAAACTATTCAAGAATGGTTCTCTTCGATTTTTTAATAATCCAGAATCGTTCTATCGGTTCTAAAACTGTTTTAGAACTATTTTCTATCAATTCACGCCAATCTAGAACCATGAAACTATTCAAGAACATTTTTTTAGTATTCTAACAATCCAAACACGTTCTGGTGGTTCTAAAACCATGTTAGAACGATTCTCTCTCCAATTTTGAATCACAAAGAACATGAAACTATTCAAAAATGGTACTCTTAGATTTTTTAATAATCCAGAATCGTTCCATAGATTCTAAAACTGTTTTAGAACGATTTTCTTTCAATTTTTACCAACCTGGAACAATGGAACGATTCGAGAAGGTTTTTTTTAATTTTCTAATAATCCAGACAGGTTCTAATTCTTCTAAAACTAGTTTAGAACCATTCTCTCTCCAATCTAGATTCATAAAGATCCTGAAACTGTTCAAGAATCGTTGTCTTCGATTTTCTAATAACCCTGGATAGCTCAATCGGTTCTAAAATTGTATCAGAACAATCTCTTTGGGTTCAAATTGAAACTCTTTATAATGGATATAAAACTTCTAGAACCATTTTAGAACCGTTTATATCGATCTAGAATCGTTCAGAAACGGTTCCTCTCGGTTTTTTAACAATCCAAAATCGTTCCAAAGGTTCTAAAACCGTATTAGAACAAGTCTCTTTCAATTTCTGCCAATCTAGACTCATCCAACGGTTTTAAAACCGTTTTAGAATGATTCTTTTTTAATTCTACTAATATAAAATTGTTATAATGGTTCTAGAACTGTTCTGTTTAAATTCCTATCAGCTCAGAACCGTAAAAAATGCACTGTTCAAGAACGGTTCGTTTCGGTTTTCTAACAAGCGTGACTCGTTCCAAAGATTATAGAACCATTTAAAAATAATTTATTTTTAATTTCTGCCAATCTGAAACCACGAAACATTTTTATAGACTTTCATTAAATTTGTATAATTATGCAGAGCTAATCCTCGACATATGGTCCTTCGAGCCGGATTGATAAAATCTTACAATCGATTGGAATTCAGTGCCAATTCGAATATTAGAAAGTGAGTCTGTTCAAATTTCTCATTTCCTTAGAGTATATGAGGTAAGAATTTGTTTTCCTACACAATGTAAATCTATAAATTTACAGTAACGTTTTCCTCTTTTTCTAAATATATGTTTTTATTCCCTATCGGATTTTTTTTGTTACACCAACTTATTATTATTTCCTCTTAATTACAGCTGATGTATTAAAGGAATCTTAAAAAAAACGTAAGTGGAACCACAAAAAACTGATGAAAACCGATAAAGCAATAAGTAATACTGGTTTTAACAGGTTACTTTTATCTTTAATTGATATTTCTACATCTATTATACGAGACATTGACATCAAACATTTTATATGAACTTGAACCACGCGCTTTTAGCATGTGCGATTACCATTAAACTCTTATCAGTTGCATGATGAATTGATGACCTACTGTATGTAAATAAAACATACCTACCAAAAATGCTCCTGATTTAATTAATTTGCTCGGAATCAGTGGGTCGCATTTCTCTATTGTTTTCTACAACAAATTGTTGAAGAATTTTAAGAGGTGGGGGGTTGTTGGAAGAAGTCAAAACAAAAATAAAAAAGGAGAAATTGTTCACAAATTCACAATAGAATATGGAAATTTACAGTTAGCTAACTACTGCACTTTTTTTGAAATTCACATAACTTTGATTTAATATTTAAATAAAATTTGAGGAAAGTAACAACAAAATCAACCAACCGTCGAGAAAAAAGAGACTAAAAATAGGATATAAGAATAAACAATAGTTCCTAGTTATAATCGAGCCAGTCAGAAAAACAATTATTGTCACTAGCGTTTTGTATTCTAAGATTATAGAAAATTATTAAATTAGTAAGACTTTTTTGTATGGTTACTATTAACAAACTTAGATGGCTAAAGCCCATTTGGGAATCATACTATTTAGGATTTTTCTGTAAAAATTAGCCCTAGATGTTATTTGCAGTATTATCCCCTTTTCTGCATTCAAATCGGACCACTAATAACAAAGTTACACTTAAAATTGTTTTGAAAATCCTGCAGGATACAGAAATAATTTGAATCAACAGTCTCTAATTTAAATCGAGCAATTAGAAAAACAATTAAAAAATCACAATCACTACTACTTTTTATTCTAAAATTGTAAAACATTATTAAATAACTATGAGACTTATACTTTTTTTTAATGACTATTAGTAGCAAAATTGGATAGCTAAAACGAATTTGAGTAACTAACGCTTATGATTTTTCTATAAATATTAGCATTTTATGTTATTTGCAATTTTATTTCGTTTTCTGTATCAATAAAATAGAGATGATAATTTGCACTGAATTCCAATTGTTTGTAGGGTTTTATCAATCCGGCTCGAAGGACCACATGTCAAGCACTAGCGCTGTTTTCTGATTTTTTTATTATAAAAACGGCTTGATTATAACAATTTAATGAAAACACAGATACATATCTAAGGCGATATTAAAATTGTAATATCAATAAAAATAATGTCTTATTGTATTGTTATGTTTTAGAACTATTACAGATTAGCATGTCATGGAGAAAAACAAAGAAATAAAATTATACGATATTTATATTTGGTATCGTATGACATGCAGAAAATAAATAATAGCACCATCAATAATAAAGTTTATCTAAACTAAAACACGACCCAGATAAAATATTTCTAACGTCATCCACGAAAAATGTAAATAAGAAATCGAATTATGTTATATACAAATATTGTAATTTATAGCAGATGAATTAAACAGCAAAACAAATATGAAGCTAAAAAAAGAATAAAATTAATATTTAAAACTAAAAAGCAATAAAAAAGCTCCAATTGGCCACAAAATTGACCAATAAGAAGTGAATTCTTCGAATGAAATCTCATTTTTAATTCTCAATTGAAAACCTTAATTAATTTTTGGAAAAAGGAAAAATAAAAAAAGCAAAACATGCAAGATTTAAGAAAATTAAAAACTTTCTAGAATTCCTCATATTTTGATTATTTAATGAAATAAAAAAGAATATTTTTAAACATCGATATTTTCATTATTTTTTACTATACAGGATGTTTATAAATTAACATTTTAGCTTAATTTCGATATTTTGTAGCAATATCGCGAATGTGTCAAATTTTTCAAAAAAATCACAATTATTTTAATCTTCTTTGAGAACATCAATACTTTCTTCAAATTTTTTCATTTGGTTTTGAGAAAATCCCAATTTTTTAAAATTTCTGGGATAAAATACTAATCTATTCCAATTTTTCATTGAAAATCCTTGCTTTTTTGATATACATATTTTTTTAAAATAGGTACCCCTAATTTTTCTCAATTCTTGCAATAAATCCGTATTTTTTTATAATACCAAATTTTTTTATAAAATTAAATTTTTGTATAGAAAATCTTATTTCTTAATAAAGCATAATTTTACCAGCGAAAGTCGCAGATTTCATATTTTTAGGATAAAATAAAAAATTTTTTTTTGATAAAATTGCAATTGTACCAAATATTTCGCAGAAAATTTCTGGGAGAAAATTTGTACTATTTAAATTTTTCTTTAAAAAATATTTTAAATGCGACGATTCGAGGTCCGACGAATTAAAATACAGAATTTGATATTCGAATACTTTGCTACTTCGATTTGATCACAGAACTTTTAAGAATCGATTTTTTCTCTATTTTTATTATTAAAGTCACTCATCATTACATGACATACGTTAAAAAATTGGAACATTAGGCTATTTTAATGAATAATAACATGTTTTTTGTTAATTCACTGAATTTTTAGAGCTTCGAGTATAAGTGAATCCTAATGGTACTTTTGCCAATTGAAACAATAAAATATAAAAACCAAAATCAATCGAAGTCTTACAAACGTAAAAGAGGACACGGATTGATTGATTAATTCATTTGATTCGCTTCAAACGAAACAATTACATTCTAAATTCTATTTGTGTTTTGTGGGATAATAAAAACTGAAAGCACACGTGCAACAATTTGCAATAAATATAATTATCCTTTATACCATATACACTTTTTGCTTTTATTTAACTTCGTTAAAATTAGAACGAACTAGTTCCACTATTAATTGAAATTGATTAACCGAGTATAATTTTGATTCACAAACTACATAATCGCAATCGAAGGTTCGTTAATCTATTGTTACGTAAAAAATTGTCATCACTCCAAACTAAAAAAAAATCTTACCTATTCTAACCGACATAATTCTGGTAGTTCTGAAACTTCTTCCATTCAAAATATCATCGTAACGATCCATAACGAATTATTTAATCACCAAACACCACAACGTAACGAAAAAAAAATGCTACTATTACAAAAATTTTTAACGTATTGTTAAAGGAATGAATGAATCATTAAATAGAAAAAGTACAAGGTGTGAAATGCTAATCACATGAGTTAAATTTAAGTAATGGAACGCGTATCTCGTTTTCCACGTGATACAAAAATAATGCAAGCAATAAATAAACCGTTATGGCTAGATTGACACCGGAGGATAATTAAGCCGATAACAGCCAGACTTGGTGGTCTATAAAAAGATTTTTATTATGCGATAAATCCTTAAATTGTACATGTAAAGAAACATGATATGATTAAAAATAATCGACAGAAGATGTAATGAATCTAGAAATGTAGAAATTTACAGGGTAGTTCCAGAAGTGTTCGATCCAACAAAAAAAATAAAAAAATTGGTAAAAAAAACATCTTTATTTATCTTCTTTTAGCACGGATCCACTTTTTCCAGCGATCGCAGCCTCCACCTGTTCGTGTTTTTAAATTCAGCCATTTTTCGAGACAGAAAATTATCCAAACGGGTTAAATCTGGAGAAGAGAGTGTCTAAGGAAGCAAATTCGAACTTCAACTCATCGATGTTGGCCATAACAACAGATTAGCAACTGGTGCATCGTTTTTTGGCCAAATGTGGCTGCTTTCTTATATTACATCGCTTAAACTTTATAATAATTTCGCGGAGTAGGCAAAAGAAGAAGAGGGAAATCGAAGAAAAACTGGGTGCATAAAATCGGAAAAAGAAATGCTAAAGATACCAAGGAATTCAAGGGAATGGTAATGGAACGGAATGAATGAAATTATGCCAAAATAAGAAGACGAGGAAAAGAAGAAGACGAGGAAAAGGAAGAAGACGAGGAAAAAGAAGAAGACGAGGGAAAAGAAGAAGAATTAATAATTAGTTATGGACTGATGTTATATAATGTTAGCTCTTAAATACGAAATAATGAACACTTTGTTTATCTCTATTAAATAATAAACTACTAAAAAATGATCCTCATAATTTAAGATATATAAATCATTTAGAATATCAACGTTTTAATAATTTGGCGTAATTATGTGTTAATAAATCATTTAAAAACCTATAGTATCCTTTCGTAATTATCAGTTGGGTAATTAAATAAATATCTAAACAAAATACCCAGTTTTGCGATGTAGTGATTTCTTGTAATCGCAAGTTAATGTTTTTTTTTTGTATTTTTTTTCTTCCTTATTTTATATTTTTAGTATTAATTCATTTTCTTTTTCATATGACTTGCAAATATTAGAAATCGCATTTTCTTTCAAAATTCTTGGGGATACAAATAGAGAAGTAACTAAAAAAATTCTCAGTACCGAAATTCTCAAAGTTTTCATCTCATTAACTTTCTTTGTTGCTTGTTTAATTTCTACATGTCTAGACTATATAAAAAACAGCAGTTTTCAAGGTGAATATTAAGTTAATATATAAAGAGACATTCGAAAATACTGATTTTTGGCTAGATTGACCATCAGCATTAATATTGTCTCAACCTTTATTGTTAAGGATCTAAAATAAATCAAACAATAATTTTTTTGTACTATTTATTTGAACATAATTTTTATTTTAATTCGTTTCATTTTACTCGTGGTTAACTTTTTGTAGTCGTATGTACTTTTCTTTGTTGTTTGTTTAATTTCTACATTTCTGAGCCGTGTCAATTTCTCTTTATAAAAATAAATGTATTTTTGAATAATGAAAGTTAAATCCGAAAAATATTGATTTTTGGCTAGATAGACCATCAGCAGTAATATTATTTCAAACTTTATTGTTAGAGATTTATAATGAATCAAATAATAAATTTTCCCTTGTTTTTTACTTGAATACCATGTTTTTTCATCACAGTTGTATTTGAAAATGTATTTTAGCGAAACCTGGTTAAAGAAAGATGTTGAAAAAATAGCTTTGTAATACGTTGAACTTCCAGATAAGTATAATTTATATTTTTTATTTATTATGGTTAAATTCCACAAAGTAAGGGTTGAAAATAATATGTGAAATAATAGTAATTGATAATATCAAAATAACAAACTAAAAGGTGGAATAAAAATATACAGAAATCAAGTTAAAAGAAATGAATGGAAAAACAGTCTGCGTAACAGAAATAATGACAAGTATTTATGAGAATAAAAAAGAAATAAATAAACTCGAACAATTGGATAAACAGAAGAAACGAAGAACACGGGAAGAATGTATATAACAGAATATTTTTCCAGATGATGCAAAAAAATAACTAAAGAGAAAAACTAAAAAAATGCTAAAAGGTTACCAAATATGAGACCAATACTCCTTTTGGATAATTTTAGCAGATTATTATTATGTACAAAAACGGAAAAGAACCTAGAAACATGGAACAAATCATTTATGTAAAAAAAATCTAAAAATTAATAGAAAAGACAAAAGTAATGGTGATAGGAAAAATGAAACAAGAAAAATAACTATAAACAGCAAAAAAGTAGAGAAGACCAACAATTTTAAATACTTTGTAGTCAATACACAAAACAATGGAATTGCAACAATCTTTCTACAATTCTAACAATACCCTCAATTTGTAGATTTTATATAACGGGGTAACAAATATGAACAAAGAGTTTTTTTATAGAAGGATAAAAACCGCTAAAAACCTTCAACGGTTCATTCAGGTTTCTCCAAATTTTTATACAACAACTGTCATTTGAAGGTCAAGTTATAGACTATAAAATTAACAGTTTATAAACAATATTCAAACCAATATTGGGAGCGAAAGTTAAAGAAGAAGAACACAAAATTTAAGGGTGAACCCGTGTCAATGACCAAAAAAAAACACGGAAGAAAATTAAAAGTAAAGCCTGGAAAAGAGGAAGCAAATTGGCAAAAACTAAAAAGAACTGGACAAAACATCCCTTAACATCCGGTATACTAAGATCACTGATTTTATATATTTATGTATTGCTTCTTGAATATTAATAACTTTTTATAAATGTATATATTTGTATCAATAACCAATTTACAACCAACTCAATAAAGATAAAACTACCCTACCTAATTTCAAATCTATCCATTATTATTCAAATTTCCAATTCGATACTTTGTTTCGATTGCGATAAAAAAATTCCATTCTTTATTTATCTTCTTATTGTATTGCTAGACAATAAAAACTAATCTGGAAGAGGTTCAGGTGTACCAAGAACTGATATAAAACTAGATTAATCGACAGAATTAAGCAACGAACAATATGATATTGACCTTGCGGCCACGATAATACCATGCGTCGTAGTTTTTATACGTCACATCATCATTTCGTTGGTATTTTTAGTTTCAACTTTTACATAGACGTCCGTTGCTCCCCTGTCTTTTTCCATTCAAATCGACAAAACATTTATGTAACGATAAAAGAGATTTATAAGCTCCATTCCAAAAATTGTCGTTCAACTATTGAAACCAACACAAATAAATAAACAAATCTGAGAGTAAACATAAATGTGTATTCGAATACTTTGCTACTTCGATTCGATCAGACCGAGAACTTTAGAATCGAATATTTATCGATTTTTGTTCTTAAAGTCACCTATCATTAAATTTAACTTGTGTTAATTTTTTATTGCGTTGGAACTTAAATGTCAACAAGTATTTTAAAAATTTTATTGCAATATTTTTTTAACACGATTAGCGAAGATCCCAGATTTCGTATTTTTTAGGGGAAAATCCAAAGTACTTTTAAATTCTTGGAGCAAAATCGCAGTTGTATCAAATTTTTCGAAAAAATTCAATACTTTTTTAACTTTATCAGAGATTATCCCAGATTTCATATCTTCATAGAAAATCCGATTACTTTAAAATCCTTATGATAAAAGCGCAATTGTATTAAATTTTTGAAAAAATCTCTATTATTTTAAATTTCTTGAAGAAAACAATACTTTTTTAATTATTTTAGAATAGGATAAAATCCCAAAATATTTAAATTTTTCCTTAGAAATTATTTTAAATATCACTTAATTCAATAATTAAAACTAACACAGAAATATTTTTATTAAAAAAATACTGAGAATAAAGATAAATGGGTATTCGAATACTTTGCTACTTCAACTTGATCAAAGCGAGAACTTTTAAGAATCGAATACTTATCGATTTTTCAGTCTAAGGTCCCAAGGCTATCTCAAATTTTTTCTTAGAAAAAATTCCAATTATTTCACTTTTTTTAAAGAAAATCCCCATTTTTTCAAATGTTTAGGGTAAAATATCAACCTATTTAAATTTTTCTTTGAAAATCCTCCTTTTTGGTATATTTTTTAAGAATAAATACTCCAATTTTTTCCAATTTTAACTCGGCACATTTCATTTAAAATTTATCTCATGAAATCAAATTTTCTTACGGGAAATCTAATTTTTTCATATAAATTCAATCATTTTTTAACACAATCAGCGAAAATGCGACGATTCGATGTTTGAAGAGTTAAAATACGGAATTTGGGATTCGAATACTTTGCTACTTCGATTTGATCACAAGAAGAACTTTTAAGAATCGATTTTTTCTCGATTTTTATTATTAAAGTCACTCATCATTACGTGACAGTTACACACTTTCACATAAATGAGAAATATCAAAAAATGACTAAGCATTGTGACACATTATCATTCAATAAATAAAACTAACAGTGGAAGAATTTCATTTAAAAAAATCTGAAAGAAAACATAAAAGAGTATTCGAATACTTTGCTACTTCGAATTAAAAAATCGAATACTTCTCAATTTTTATTTTTAAGTCACTCGGGCAACCAATTTACAGATATTTTGATAACAAATAACTATGAAAATATCAATTACTGTTCAACGCTGACATTATCTATTGTACATGACATCTTGCAATGTTGATTAAAAAAAAATGAATCATTCAACATTAGTAATACTCATGCATAATTATAAACTTTGAACAAACAATTTGTTATTGTTTTAAAAACAGTGAGAACTGGTACCTTTGGTATTTGAATCTTGAATAATTCGAAACACCAAGGCACGTTTCGCTAACTATATTAGCATCATCAGAAAATGATTAAAACTGATAATCTTCGGATTAATGCTAAGATAGTTAAAAAAAAAACTCGCGTCAAATGCAATATTTTGATTTATGTTTCAAGTGGTTCAAAACTTAGATAATATTTTAAGGAATTTATTTCTAGAAAAAATTGAGTAATAACAATGAGTTAAGGAAGCCAGAGAATACATTGTAGATAAAATATTAAGATAAGATAAGTGTATTTGTAATATTAACATTAGAATCCACTTCAATTAATACCGTTTAAACAAATTTGGCAAAATGTAATTAAATAGATTTATTATTTTGTTTTTTTTGGGTTTTACTCTGTAAACATTTTTTTAAACATTAAGGGACGTCACTGGCGCTTTATGCAATTTAAAAATAGAAAAATTTGGTTGAAAATGAATCGGTGCCGTGTCGGAAGCCAAATAAGTAAAAAAAATTAGTAAATAGTAATATTTATTTATTATACCATGCGTCATTTAATTTTCGAATTCGAAATTTAAAATTTTAACATAATTTTCTATAATATTGTGTTTATTACAATAATTTTCAATCGCATACGATAACCACTAGGTTTTTAACATTATTAGGTCATTCATTATAAATTTATAATATTACTGAGAAAATTTCCAACAGTTTAACGGAAAAAATAGAATGTGATTTAAATGAGTTACAAAAAAAAACATGGAAGTAATTAACAAGACTTGGCTTGACTAAAAATTGGAAGAAATGGGATTTTTGTAAAAAAAATTATTTTTTCATCAGTTAGTTATTTTTTATCAAAAAATAACACCGTGAATTTTTCTCGATTCTTACCATTTTCTAGACGAAACAAATAAAAATACAACTTTTTGTAATATTGAATTTTTTCGTATCTCGCTTCGTTTTTGAGAAATTCCAATATTTTTCACTCAAAATTTCTCAAAAAAAAAATTTATTACCTATATGTTAAGATTTGTCTGAGAAAATCTCAATTTTTTCATATTCCAAAATATTTCTCAATTCAAAACCCAAATTTTTGTAAAAAAATCTTAATTTTTATAAATTTCTGTGAAAATTTCCATTTTGTTCCAATTTTTCTGGTAAAACCCAAGCTTTTTCAGTCCAAATCTTATTTCTTTTTCATTCTATTCATCTAAAATTTTAGTTTTTTTAAATTGTTTTATTAAAAACCCAATTTTAACAAACAAAAATACACATTTTTATACATTTTCGTGACATTTCTGAAAAAAAAATGTACAAAAAGCGCCCATATGAAAAGTTATATTTTTAGTATTTTGTAAAAATTCTACAGGGTGGTAATAGAGCACAAGCAAAATAAGCACGTTTTTTTTATGCATAAAAAATAGCACACTGTAATTTTTTTTAATTTTTATTATTATTTTTGATAAACAACTTTTTTTTCTTTTCATTTTTTCCTACCTCGTTCCGTTTTCGAAAAAAAAATTAAAATTCATAAAATATTATGTCAGCACACTTAAATTGTATGAATTAATTTACGGCTAAAAATAGACAAATTAATGATTTTAATATGCAAAAATCATTTTCTATTAGCATTATACCAGTTAAATATACAGGGTTTGTCAAAATTAATAAATGTGAAATACATTCAGATTTTAAACCGAAAAAAATTGAGGTGTTCTCAGAAAATTATTTTTTAATTAAATTAAAGGGTTAATTTGTTTTGAAACAGTCTCATCAAAAAAATTCAAAAAAATAAAAAAACTATTAACACATTTTTTTTTATTGACTTAAATGTTGCAATAAACATTTTATACACTTATACAGGGCTTTTCTGATTTAAAAACACTATCATTATCTCGGATATTTAATGAAAATACAAGGAAAAGTTTTAAGGAATAAAAGTCCAAACAGTTTATATTCCTTTTTTAAATTAGTAAATTAATTAGTATTCTCATCAAAACGTTTATACCAAATAAAGTTTCTTGTGGAATGAACCCTCCTTGATATGCCACTTGTAGGTCACAAATATTTATACTCGACCCTGCATTTTCAAGTTTGCTAAAATTATTCAACACTATCGTAACCGAGGTCAGGAATGTCTCGAATTGAAAAATAAAACAAAACTGTTTCGATCAAGTTCAGTCACTCTCCTTTAACACAATTTTATGTTGTCTTGCACAACTTGATGAAAGGTATTAATTCGTTTATTATTGATTCTTTATCGAGAAACAGACGGTATTTACAAATAATAAATATACTACAATTCGATGCAAGAGGTTGTTATTTCCTTTTGATTTGATTTGAATTAAAATTGAGGATATTGTAGGTTTTTCTTACCAGTTTGTAAAAGGGAGACGCCCAGTATATGGTTTATTAAGTGGAAATTTTGCGCCTTGAATGATTAACAATCTTTGACTCGTCCATCGCCTTTGATTTTGTTAAAAAGTATGTTAATATAATTTCAATCGGTCAATTAAAGTAAAAAGGGTTACCACTGGGAGATCGGTGAATTGAATTAATTAATTAATTAATTAATTAATTATAAGAATAAATATAAAGTCAAGGGTTAAGATAAAATATGTATAATTTTTTAGGATTTTTCTTAGTTTTATTTTGTGTTATCCTTAAAGATGATCGTAATCATTAAACTGGTGAAGATATGTTTTTATGTATGTTTTTCTATTAGTTTTTTAAACATTTTTGATTTCGAAAAGAAAAATTAATTAAATTGCAAAAAAAAATTAAAGTTAAAGTTTGTGGCTATTGTAACTAAAGACATTGTTTTAAATTTCTGGAACAAAAGTATAAACACTTTCAAAGAAAAAAATATTATTAAACCCTTTGAAAGTTTTAAGAACTTAGAAGAACCAAAAAATTGTAAAATCAACAGGGTAAAATCAAAGAAAAATTGGTAGATTTACACCATTTGAAATTTTTAAGAAACTTGAACAATCACAAGGGGATTTTATTAAATAAAAATGATTATTACACCCTTTGAAATTATTAAGAAATCTAGAAAATCAATAAGTTATCAGATCAAAAAAAATGGTTAATACATCAACAGAAATTTAAAAAAATTATAATTTAATTTTAAAAAATTTAAAGGATCAAAAATTTGCCAAATCAAAAGACATCTTTGCTTAAAAAAATGATTATTACACCCTTTGAAATGATTAAGGAATTTAAAAAATCAAAAAGTTATCAGATAAAAAAAATGGTTGGTACATCTATAGAAATTTAAAAAAATAATTACTATATTCCTTTGAAATTTTTAAAAAATTTAACGGATCAAAAAATTGAATCAAAGATCTTTGTTTAAAAAATAATTAGTACAACAAATTTTTGAGAATTTTGAATAATCCAAAAATAGTCGATTTAAAAAGAAAATTCTTTGAGCAACTGATCATTTTAGTAGATTATGTAGCCCTTTAAAACCCTAAAAGCTTTTTTCATCATATTCACATTTTCAAAAAACTATGAACTTCAATATTAAAATAATAAACCATGAAAATTGTCTGCATTTTATGAACACTAAATTTTCCAATTTTCCGCGTTATAAAATATACATAACTTATAATAACTAAAAAATACAGATGCGATGTCTTTCCAAAGCACGTTTTTTTATGAACGAAACATTTAATGTTTTGACATTTACATAACGGAATTACATCAGAAAAAACGTGGTTATTTGAACTATTTTTTAAAGTCAAAACTTTTGATAAAATACAGCCCCTCCCACATGGTTTTTTTGCTGGCTAATTAAAAAAACACATGTGGGTTAGACAAAAAAAAGTTGACCCAGTAATAGAAAAAAGCAAACTCACCTCTAATAGGAAAAGGCTTAGTTTGTACCGTTTCGGTGTTCGGAGGCAACAACCTCTTCGTTTCCGGAGACATAACACTGGGGCATGCCTTCACCTCACTAATTTTATAATTTTTGCAATGTCCCGAACCTATTCGAGAACTATTCCGGACCCTCAAAGAGCCGCTTAGAACGTCCAAGCCACTGCTCATGTCCAAACGGGGAAAAAATCAGTCGAAGCGAACACCAAAATAAAATAATCACAATTCGATTCTATCACAAAATTTTCAATTTATCACCGATGGTTCGAAGTGTGGAAAAGTAAGAGTTTTGCACCGGATAATGAACCAACTGTTTTTGAAAGACGGGATCCGCGAAATACCCACGGCTTATGGATATTATTGAGCCAATGAAAACGAGTTTTGAGATCACCCGACTGTGCCGTGCGTGATAAAAGCATCGCAGTTTCTGTTTTTACGAGGATCGTTTAGAAAATTTTTGGTCGACGTTCAGTCGTTTTTGTTACAATCGATCAGTACAGAACTGTCACCACCGAATACACTGCTCCCAGAAATTAACGCACCACTAATAAATACATTTCTAATTAATTTATTTGCAAAATCAAAAATTATGTTTTAACAATTAAAGCATTTTTTTAAAGAAGCAGTCCCAAGATTAAGCATAAACTAATAAAAAACAAAAAAAAAACCTAAATTATGAATTTTAATTTTTTAATGAAAGGAGTATCAAGAATCAACCTTAATATCGGATATTTCCACCTCTAATTCTAATCGTGTCCTGACATCGACGATTCACGCTTAAAATAAGATTTTTAAGGATGTTTTGATCCAGATCATTGCAAATTTCAACCAATAGTCGCCCCACCTCCTCCAAGTTGTTGGGCCGGTTCGCCCCAGAGATGCGCTATTGGATTAAGGTCGGGAATTCGTGCTGGCCAGGCCATAGCTACAACTCCAACTTCCAATAGGAACTGCGCGAGCTCTATGAGGTCGAGAATGATCATGCATTAGCAGAAAATGTTGGCCAATATAAGAGGCAAATGGCACAATATGCTCCTGTAGAATGTCCAATATGTAGCGTTCTGCATTCAAATTTCCATTATTTAACACTACCAGAGGTTTGTGTGTGCCGTTAATGAAATTCCGCCCCACACCATAACCGAGCCTCCATCGAATAAAGTGGTATTCTATATATTACATAGTGCGTATCTTTCATTTGGCCTTCTAAAAACACGAACTCGTCTATCACTTGTATGCAGGCAAAATCGCGATTCATCCGTCCAAAGAACTCGTTCCCAATCAGCTTCTCCCCAATTCCCGTGTTCTATGACAAAGTTTAACCTGTCTCTACGATGATCCACGGTTAATGCTGGTCCTCGGGCAGCTATTATATTCTAGAAGTCTTTATGGAACGGTTTCCAGGCTTACTTGAAGACCTTGTGCGTGTTGAAGTTGAGATTGTAACTGTCTTGTTGATACAAATCGCTGCCTTAGAGCGCTCTCCCTTAAAAAACGGTCTTGAGCAGGGGTGGTGATATGATGTCTGCATTGCCCAGTTCACCAGTTACCCTGTATCACACAGACACATGCATTCTGAGCCCGGGTCTCCTATCTTCCATATCGGGTTTACTGATATAGAAGATGGGGACCCCATTCCACCACCCCCTGGACCTCACCCCAGGGGCTAAGTGAGGTGATACAACCTGTCCTACCTTTCGTTGTCTTGGGGTAGCGGCCAGCGCTTTTCTCCCTTGGTCTTCCCTCGTTGTCACCTCGCGCACTTTTTCTTCTTTTGGTTGTATCCTATACTTGGCGGTGTGTGTTGGTTCCTCTTGTGTTGTCCTCTTGATTGGGTTTACTTACCTCTTATTGGTCTTGGTCCTGTTCTTCGTCCTCTTCTATTTGCTTCTTGGTCTTGTGTGTCTCCTGTAGTCTTCGTTCAATCATACGCGATATTGATGTATGAGACACAGAATCTTTCGCCTGTTTGGTGATAACTCCAACCTTCTTCGTGCAATACCACGGCTTGTGCACACTCAGCGGGGGTCAAATTTCTGGATTTTCTTTGTATTTTAACAGTTTACACAAAAAAGTATCGAAACGCGAATAAATTCTGTTCCTACGGACAAAAATCAGACAAATAACTGAACTAAAAGTCGATTTATCTTACAAAGTATGTTAGTCCAGTGAAAACATTTAGTAGTAAAAACTTATCGGCACGGAAAAAACTGTTTGGATAGTTAAAAGAAATAATATACAAGCATCCTTCAAAATGAGATAAAACATTTTACAGTTTGTTTAAAACGGCCATATTTTCCTAAAAATATTAACTAGTGCGTTAATTTCTTGGAGCAGTGTATTTTCTTTACAATATTTATATTAAGTATTTAATGAATGTTCCTTATATCTCTGAAAAATAATATTTGCTAAATAATATACAGTAAATATTCCTTTATACAAAATATTCAAAAGCTTATATTATATAATTATTCTAAAAAAAATGAAAATTGTTATAAAGAAAATATTTGGTACTATCAGGGCAGTATAAATATCACTCATGGACAATCAAACACTCCTATCTAGACTATTTCCTTCTGTTTCTTCAAAATGTACAATTATCTGTCTCCTGTAAGAAACACTTATAATAATAGTCATAATAATTAGAATAAAATGTCTTTATTACTACCTAAAGTACATTTGCACATTTTATTGGGCGAGGTTTAGCCGAGGGCTACACTTACACTCCACCTTTGTTTAATTTTTTTATAAACTAATAAAATAAACAGTTTTTCTGATTTACAATGTTCTAACTGTCAGTGAGCGATATTCATAATCGTACATAACCCCTATTAGCTTTCATGTATCAAGTATACATTTTAAATTTCATATACAAACTTTTCCCACATTTTTATACTTTTTGCTAATGTTGTTGCTTCTCTGTATTGTAAAATTTTTCCATCACTTTATACCCTGTTTGTTTTGGTCTTCCCTCTTCCTTTTTTAACTCTATTGTCCTTTCTTATACTTGTTTTATTTGTTTGTTATTACTCATTTGTTGTGTCTCCACCAACTTAATTATGTAAATTCTACAATGGGTTCGACCCATAGTTCTTCTTTTGTACCTGTGTTTCTTATGTTGTCCTTCCTGGTAATGATTTCTATTATGTCTCAGGTAATTTGTCTCTACAGCATGTATTTTACCTTTTTTCGTGCACTGGAGAAGTTCCACGACTCGCATTCATACTGATCTGTATATGGTGTTAAAAACTTTAATTTTTGTTTGATTTGATACATATTTTTGTTAATAAACTTTTGGTTCCAAAGTGTAGTAGTTTTATTGTTTTATCTATTCTTTCGTTAATTTCAGCTTCTTGTTTTCCAGTTTGTTCTAGTCTTACTCTTCTATATAGAAACATAGACATAAACAAACCATTATTCACCAGAAGCGCAGACAAACAAAAATATCCCTTAGCCATCCTCATCCAAGGGATACGCTTCAAACACAAAAAAATCATATAAAAGGTTAATCAGACAAAACTAGTTCAGTTCTTAATTGTACTCTTTCTTGTATTTGAATAAGCAATTAGTTGCTTATAAAATATTTAAGATTGTATAATTTTATTTGCGAAACTTTTTTTTTAAATTAGTGCTCTTGTTGAGAAATATAATTACATAATGACACTCTTTTACTTGTTTACTTTTAACTTATCTATTTCTGTTTTAGTTTTATATTCCTATTCTTCCTATTATCAATATTTTGGTTTTAGTTGCGTTTATTCTCATGCCTTCTTCTTCCATCGTTTTTTGCCATATATTTAGATATTGTAATTGTTCCTCATTTCCTGCAATTAATACCACATCATCTTCAAAAACTCGATCTGCTCTTTCAATTCTCTAAATTTTTCTATTCTATAAATCTGTTTTGCTTATTTTCGCAATTCTTGATAATATAGAGTTGAACATCGTCCTCCTTCTTTTCTTAATCCCATCTCTATACAATTGTAAAATATTTTGTTTACGGCCGATATTTTACAAAATATAAATTTTAAATCGAAATTTTATAAAAGCTCGTGTGAGATGAACTTTTGTAAAATCTAGGAAAATTCTGAGGTTTTATAAAATTTCATGTTTAAATGTGGTTTTTAAAATCATTTGATAAAGAGTAAAGGCAGTAGAAAGGCTCACATATAAATCTGTGATTTTACAAAATATCTTGTATTTAAAATGAGTTTTTATAATAAAATATTTTCTTCAGTCACATTTTACAAAATCATATTGAAGAAAAAATATATTTTTATTTGTTTTAACGAAAAATATTTGGCACTAGATGAAATACTGGACTAACTACAAAATTCACTACATTATTAATTATAGCACAAGAAACATTTTTTTTTTATTTAAGGAATTATGTATTACTTTTCTTATAAGTTATATATTTTAACATTGTATTCATTCCTAACTACAAATGAAATAATAACGGTAGTTTTAGGACATAATCTAGCATTGAAAAACGTAAATTTGGTTATTGAAAAGAATAACACAACATAATTTATTAGTTTGTTTGAATAAGTTACAACAAAAAAGAGAAATTAAATAAACATCTATTAAGTAACAATTTTCAGCGTCTGTAGGCTTACATAACAAAAAATACTGATGGTGCATACTTTAAGTTATTAAAAAATAATAAATTTACAAAATTTTAATTTTAAACGTATTTTATCACAATCAATAAACAAAAATCAAATAATTAAGCCTTAATAATTATATTTAATTTCAAAATGAATTTAAAAACGGATTGCAATTTTAAATTTGTGCCAAACTTAGTATATTTTTAAGTCATATTGTATATGGTATATATTTTGGGAAACGTCTAGCTGTTTTATCATTTTTTAAGCAGTAGCATTCAGATGTGGTTCCTCTTTTTTAGCAACTCCTCCCAACATTTTTTTAATCTCAGCAATTGCTCGACCAGGATTCAAACCCTAAAAAAATAATATTTAGTCTAATGTTAGCACACAATCAGTATGATTATAAAATATTCTTAAAATGTTGCTACAGAAAAACAGAGTCATGTTCTATATTATTGGACAGGAGGAAAAAACGGAGAAATAATAGTTCATTTAATCTCACACTCTATAAATTTTATGGGCCACATCTTCAGGCCCAATCACAAAATTTGATGTTGTAAAATAATCGAATAGATTATTATAAATCTTATACCAAACTATTTGGCTTTAAATCATAAAAAACATCTGCGAAAAAGGTGAAATTAAATAGCATTACATGGTATAGAAAAGTCATAAGAACAAACACAAACATACTAAAAAATTTTTAAAACTTAAGATAAAATGAAGAACTTTAAAACATCTATGTATTAACAAAAAGTAGTACATTTTTTGTTGTCTTAATTCTAACAAGCGCTCGAATGTTGAGAACAGAAACAACATCATCTAGTAGACATTCTCAGTAGTACTTAAATATAACAAATATTCACAAGTAAATTTCATTGTAGAAAAAATAAAAATAAATAATAATTGTGAAACGAGTTATGTAATAATTTTTACTGGGATATAAATCTTACACCAAACTATTTGTTTTTAATTACAAAATTTCTCCGTTTTTTCCTTCTGTTAATATATGCACATTTATCAAAACCCACTCATTTTATATTATTGAAATGTTATTGAATTTTACTCTTTAACCTGTTTACTACTAGTAAAACTAAGAAATATAATAAAAGAGTTCCCAGACCTTTGGACAAGTCCTTGTACAATTCATGATTGTATGACATCTAAAAGCTGAGAAAGGATCTCTCATTTTATCTAATCTTTTTGTTGTGGCTTCATCTCTAGAATCAATGATCCATCGGTAAGCCTAAAAAGTATAACCATTATATTTTTTTGAAGTTTTAGCATTAGAATAATACAAAATTTTACCTGCATAAGTACAGCTGGTCCCAAATACTTGTCTCCATTCCACCAATAACTTGGACAAGAAGTTGAACAACAAGCACATAAAATACATTCGTATAAACCATCTAATTTCTGCCTATCTTCTACACTTTGTAGATATTCTTTAGTTTTCTTGGTACTGTCATCTCTAAAAAAATAAGTTAGAAAAATGCGTACATTTTTCTTCAGCGTAGATTTAATATCAAAGTGACAAAAATATATGCTACACTGAATATTTAAAAAAGTACTTACTTCCTTTGCAACCAAGGTTCAATTAACTTGTATTGGTTATAAAAATTGTTCATATCAGGGACAAGATCCTTCACAACATACATGTGGGGTAATGGGTAAATTTTGGTAGATTTTCCTGATGTAGTATCAATTTTGCTAAAACACAATTAAATTAAATCATATAAAAACATATTTCAGCTAATTTGCCTTAATCAAACGTTAAGATTAAGAAAGATATAGATACAGATGAAATCATTTAATTTTCTCTTCAACTATGATGTATTGGCTAAAATAAACGTAAAATTTTGAAACTTAGAGGTTTTAGATTTGATAAATCATAATTTGGAATTTATTTAGGGGTATTTAGGTATTTTTATAAATGACGCCACATAAGCCATGTTTATGGCATAAATAGGCAAACATTTTTTTGTTGCTCAAGTTATTGCTCTTTTTATTAAAAAATGTGAAAGACACATCATTTTAATAATAATAATAATTAACTGGTTTTTGTTAATGATAAATATTAAACAGTCTTTTAAAGCTCAAATTAGATTGGGTTTTAATATCACTAATTTACTTATGAAATTTTAATACAATCATTTTGAAATTTTCAGGATTAGTCTAATGCTTACTTAAGAAATCAAAAATAGTATTTTGAGACTTGAAAACTGAATAAATTAAAAAACATTTACCAGGGATTAATAAAAATAACATTTTTTCTAAGCATATTAGATGAAAGAAGAGTCAAAAAATTTTTACAATTGTATGCCCAATCACAAGAAAACATTGCTACAGTAAGATTAACTGAAACTCAAAATTAAAAGCTCGAGTCCACATTTTATAAAAGATATTCATTTAAAAGCTTATAAGATACATTTGACTCAAGAAATAAAACGATATAATCACATACTATATCCTTGGTTGGTAAATTAGCGTTAGAAAAAAAATATCAAGAAAATAACAATTATGAAGCTCCTTTTAATATGGGTGATTATGTAAAAAAGTAGAATTGGAGACTATGGAGTGAGAAAAATACTGAAGAACTGTTGTATCCAGAAAAAGTGACCATTTCTTCTTTGGAGGCGTCATTGGTCCTTATTTCTTTTAGAACAGAGCTGGAGATGCTGTTAGTGCGAACTGAGCTCAATACAGGAAAACTACAACAAATTATTTATGGAATGAATTGGAACGTTCACAAGTTTTTTACCTGTTGGCGTTACAAAACAAATAATGAATAAATTACTACCACTACCCAACTCTTTTTTATGTATTAACTCCATTGCTATGGCTCTCAAAATTATACAGTATTTTCTTGATAAAAATACGAACCTAATACAAGCTAAAGTGTTTACCCCACCGATATTCATTGCACAAGAGCCACAGATTCCTTCACGACAGGAACGCCTGAATGTCAAAGTGGGATCCATTTCGTTCTTTATTTTAATGAGAGCATCCAAAATCATGGGCCCGCATTTGTTCAAATCTACATTGTACTCTTGCATGTAGGGCTTCTGATCGGGTTTGTCAGGGTTCCATCGGTAAATTGCAAACGTTTTGGTTCTGGCAGGTTTTTCTGTTTTGGGTTGAGCTGCAGCTGCGTTAGAAACAGGAGCAATATGAAGGCTACGTAACTGTGGAAAATGTTTTCAAATCGGTATTATATAACAAATTGTTGTTGAATTACCTGTCCGAAGGTGCCTCGACATAATTTGAATAGTTGCATTTCTCGGGACATTTTGTTGGAATTAAAATATACAAAACACCTGGTGGAGAATGAGCTGTTGTTATGTATTATTTTTTTTAACATATAATAATTACCCTGTAACTTTCAAAGTTGGCAGAAACTTTGACTAATTTGATGTTTGACAGATTGATAAAACGAAAAGCACGGTGCTGACAACTATTTAATGTAAAAAAAACTACAATTATTAGTTTACAAATGATTTTTAAGTACAAGAAGAGTGCGAAATAAAATTTGTAATATAAGTAATTTACAAAATCGATTACTAGATGTGTATAATTTATAAACCCAATAATTTGTTTAAATATTATGTATTAATTGTTAGATTTTTTATTTAGGAAATTATAATAATTTTGAAGTCACATAAAAGAAATACTGTGTAAACGTTTTCTGACAAGAGTCAAGCAGTTACAAAATCGATAATGTAGGAATTTGTTATACATTATTGTAGTGCCATCTAGAGGGCAACAGCAAAACTATTAATAAAAATCGTAATGAACAAAAATTTACATTTTCCTTACAAAACTGGTAAATTCATCTGCTTACGTATTTGATCAGTGGGCACGAATTTTCGCCTCTGCGCATTTAGAGCTCTCTGGTCTTAATTTTCTTCATTTTCTACTTGGCAGTGGGTACGTCAACGTGTAAATATTTTTCGGTTTTTATTTGATCGTAAATTTTCTGTTTCAGCAAGACCAAGTAAAACTGGAGATTCTACAAAGATTCAGAGTTTTCTAGGACGGATTTTCTGTTTTTACAGTACAGTAAGTTCGTTTTCTATTATTTCTAATCTGTTCAAAGTGTTTTCGTGCTTTAGGGTCAACATGCTGAGATGACACGTAGACTTGACTACTGCCTCTCGCATTTAATTTACCAGTAAAAAAATGTATCTCCCTTTATTCCCTCGTTAACTTATCATTTAAACCTGCAAGTTAATTAAGATGTGTCAGTAGTTTTAGAAAGTTTCCAGTCACATGGACTTATCAAATTCCATATGTTAAATGAGCACCATTTGTGAAAAGTTTTTTAAGATATTTCAATTTTTCGATATCAGTAGCATTGATTTTGATTATATCATGATTTGAGTGCTACGTTTTCATCAATATTTAAACAATGATAAGCACCGTAGTATTATTTACGTTGTCATTTACGTGAATGCTTTTAGGTTGACAGCAGATTCAGACCAGGTACAAATTCAACTTAGTTTTCAAGAATTACTTAATAAACTAGGAATTTAGCAAAAATAATTCTTGAGTTTCCAGTTAGGTATATAGAATGCGAGATTTTCTTAAAAGTTTCCACACATTGGGTATTCTTTTAATTTTATTTTGTTTGCTTAGACATGCTTTAAGTTTAATTAAAACTAAAAAAAGTTTACTATCCAGGTAGTTCTAGTTCTAAATTCAAATATAAATAAATATTATCACACATAAAAAACATATTTTCCTTGAAATGAAATTACTATTAATTTTGGATACAGCTTGCATTCAATTTAAAAAAATATTTATGAATACAGAAAGAATCATTTTGAACTTTTGAGGTACTTATATAGACAGTAATATTTCTTTAAAAGTTTTCCTACTTGGGTTTTTTTATTGAAATTTTGTTTGCTTAGACACGCTTTAAATTTAATTAAAAGTAAAAAGTGTTTTCACTGTCCAAGTAGTTGTATTTTTATATTCAAAAATAAATCAATATTTTCACACACATAGAACGTATTTTCTATGCCATGAAATCGGTTTTCAAAAATTTCTTATTAATTTGGATATAGCTTGTATTTAATTTAGAACAATATCTGTGAATGTATCAACTTTAAAAAATAACCATGAACGTAGAAAAATAATTCTGGGTTTTTTATGTATTTATGGTCTGAAAGATTTCTTTAAAAGTTTCTACACATTAGTTATTATTTTCATTATTATGCTTAGACATGCTTTAAATTTAATTAAAAGTAAAAAAAAATGAGTATTCAGTTAGTTATAGTTATAAATTCAAATATGAATCAATATTATCACAGAAAATGCATACTTTCAGTGAAATGAAAAATTACTTATTGATTTTGAATACAGCTTGTATTCAACTTAAAAAATATCCATGAATGTAGAAAGAATAATTTCAGACTTTTTTATTAAGTTTCCAGACATTGGGTGTTATTTTGTGATTATTTTGAATGCATAGAGATGCTTTTAATTTTAATAAAAGTAAAACATTTTTACTGTCCAATTAGTTACAATTCTAAATTCAAATAAAATCACACAGAAAGAAAATATATTCTATTAAATGTTCAAAATTCCTAATGTTAAAATAATCGCCAGTAAATTATCATTAAACAAAGATTAGTTAGTTTAATACACTGTTATGCATTGTGATGGAGATAACTATCAAATATTGATCTAAAACCCATTATCAAGTTATCAACAGTCCACAAAGCCCACAAAATTCATTTTAGGGGATTTACTAACATTTATTCGGAATGACCCTTCAACTTAAAGCAAACTAAATATTTATAAAAATAAACAGATTTTTGTGTTGCAAGGTAAACATTTCATAAAAAATATTTTACCCAAAGCTCGTTAGTAGCGTTTTCTCTAAATGGAAACATTACCTCCAAAACTTTGGGAAATTAAGAGGCGTAGTATTTAATAAATTCTAATACATTTTCACTGTTTAGAATAATCATACATAGTCTTACAAACATTGTTAAATGTTAAAGTAACTTAACAACGATACGGTTTAAAATGGGCCTTTAATGAAATACATTTTTCTGTTTTTAAGTGTTGCTGTAACGACTTGGCACGAATCAGGACAATCCCTAAACTATGCAGCAACCAGTGATGGAAGGAGCGGCCTATGAGCCCTCGGTCAGAAGTTATGACGATCTTTTCCCAGCCCTACCAGAATCCACTCCCCAACACAACACCAACTCCACCATGGGCATGAACAACAAAATGAGAGTTGGATCATCAACAATCACCCAGGTTTTTAGGTCAGATATTTTGTTTTTTTTTTTTTTGTTGTTTTTGGTCCTCTGATTACCGGTTGTTATTACTGTTGTTGCCAAACTTTTTTCTAAATTTCTATAATTTTGTTTGAATTTAAATATTTAATTAGTAACTAACTAATTAGATAAAGAGTTGATTAATTTTTCAAAAATAATTATTGCATTATGTTGTATCTGATCCCATAAATTTATCAGTAAATTAGCACATATCTAGCATTGCTTGTCAAAATTTTTTCTAATTTTCTAGAATTGTGCTTTCATTTGAATCTTTAATTAGTAAGTAACTTATTAAAGAACGAATTTATTAATTTTTCAAAAATAATTATTGCATTTTGTTGTAACTGATCCTACAAATTTATCCGTAGTTTACCAGTTTTCGTATCTACTTTTGTTCATCAAACTTTTTTCTAAATTTCTCGGATTTTGCTTGAATTTGAATTAGTAACTAACTAATTAGAGAAAGGATTTATTAATTTTGCTTGAATAATTATTGCATTCTGTTGGTTTTTGTTGCATCTGATCCTAGAATTTATCAGTAAATTACTAGTTTCCCTATCTAGTGTTGTTTGTCAAACTTTTTTCTAAATTTCTAAAATTTTGCTTGAATTTGAATCTTTAATTAGTAACTAACTAATTAGAGAAAGGATTTATTAATTTAAAAAAAATAATTATTGCATTGCTCAATTAGTGAGATAGTGTTTCTGGCAGTCTCATTATTCATAAATATCCTGTTGTTTTAACAGAATTTAGATATTTAATTACAACTTATTCAGCAATATGCGTTTAGTGTAATTAAATAAAAGCAAACTAATATTTTAGTTGACTTCAACATTTAAATTAACAACTTACGTTTTGTGATAAGACGGACTATTTTCTTATCTGTGACGTAGGTTATCAAAATTACTGAAATAATATTCTCGTAGCTTTAAATTTTAAAAATTTGAATTATTTCTGTTTACTATCTTTCTGAAATGAATTATTCAAAGTGTTACACTATATATTCCTATTTTATATTTTGTACTATTTTCAATAAAATTGATAAACATTATCTAATAAACTTGGCGATGACTAAAGTAATAAAAAGAACGTATATCAGTAACATTTTTGTGCTAAACAAGGAAATAAAAGCCTTGAGAAAATTCACCAGCCTAATAAGATTGTTTAAAAAAATTTCCGAAAATTAATAAAGTATTTATGTAAAATATTTTTGCATCTGTTTTTAGTTTTATCTCTTTAAAGTCCTATAAAATATTCAACATTGTTATGAAGGCAATACTTTTACAGACATATCTTATATTTCTATTAAAAAATTGATACTGACAAGTACTTTTTTATCCTTTTGCCCTTTAGTGAGACTTATCATTAGTTGACAAAACACATAAACGGATTTAAGTTTTTCTTATAGAATTTATTACTGGGGCTTATCTAGCAAAATTGTAATTGTATTTCTTATCAAAAAATATATATATATCTTATTGTAGGAAAAGGAAACTCTATTATAAATAAATAATTAAATTAAATATACAATTAGACAACCAGCATAACATATTAATGAAAATATGAAAACATTGTATCCATTGTTTTATCTAGAAAATCATGCCCTTAATATTATACAATCACAAAACGATTTTAACGTGTACTGGAAAAACAAACACCATTTTTTAAACCACTTCAATTCCTCTTTTTTTTTAATTTCAATAATGAGGTTTTTATTTTAGAGTCCCATTTGAAGAACGCAAAATCGATGTGCAAAAGTTCGGTGAGGGTGAATCGAACCACATTTGTGGCAATATCATGAAGGAAACTGGGGCCCACATTGAAATTTCGCTCGCCAAAGATCAATCGCTCACATTTTTGGTTACCGGCAAGCAAAATGAAGTTCTTGAAGCCCGTAGAAAGATTTTGACACATTTCCAAACTCAGGTAACATTTATATTTAAGCGATAACAAATTTCAGTACTGTAAGTTTAGATTGTTGCATTTTTTACGCCGTACTTAATGGAATAATCTATTTTATATCCAGTAAATGTAAAAGATTGAATATACTTTAATAGTTAGTGAAAAAAATTATCAGAAACTGTCACGAGTTTGTAAGAACCTTCAAAATAATACAAACATTATCAAAAATTTGTAAAATGTACTGAAATATTTTAAAAAAATTGAAAATTAAAAATTGTCAAAAAACTTAAAAAAATGTGAATATATGCAAAATGATTACACAATTATAAGACTATATTTAAAAGCAGAGAAATGATCAAAAATCTATAGAAAAAAGTATTACAACATTATAAAAATATGTAAAAATGATGAAAACTTGTTAATAATCTAAAAAATAATTGACAACTATCAAAAGCTGAAAAAAATAGTGAAAATAATTATCAGAAACTATTACGCAATTGTATGAATATTTTAAAAATCACTGAATTTATCTACAATTTAAAAAGTAGTGAAAAATTGTAAAACTTTAGAAAAATGTTGAAAGACTGAAAAAAATTTTGAAAATTTGTCAAAAAACTATAAAGGGTGATTTACGATTGTTAAAAACGTGTAAAAAAATAAAAAAAAAACAAGAAAATGATGAAAGATTTCCAAACTATTTATAAAAGAGGTGAAAAGTATCGAAAGACTAAAAAAATGGTGCAAACTTATAAAAAAAAATATAAAGAGTGATTGCAGAAACAGTGAAAAAATGATCAGAAACTGTTACACAATGGAAGTTCAAAAACTGTAAAAAATTGTCCAAAAAGTACGAAAATTTTACTCTCAAGTCTGTGTCTTTTGCGTTAAAGTGTCCTCTCGCCCATTTTAAATTTCTCACGTTTTTATGTGTTGATTCCTAAGACAATGGGTTTTCTTAAAAAGTCGCATTCGCATGAATTTATTTTTTTGAAGGCAAACAAGAAAATTTCGATTCCAAAAGAGCACCACCGTTGGATATTAGGCAAGAAAGGCGACCGTCTTCGCGAGCTGGAAAAAACCACAGCAACCAAAATATCCGTACCACCCATGAACGAGCCGTCCGATATTTTAACAATAACGGGCACGAAAGAAGGCATCGAAAAAGCCGAACACGAGATCAGAGTCACGTCTGATCAACAGTCCAAGAAAGCCTCAGAAAGGTTGAACATTCCCAAGCATTTCCATCCGTTCATAACCGGACCTTTCAACCAAAATTTGAACAATTTGATGGCCGAAACCGGCGCTAAAATTAACGTTCCACCACCTTCACTGAACAAAGACGAAATATTTATCGCCGGAGAGAAAGAAGGCGTTATGGCGGCTAAAAATAAAATCGAAGAGCTCTACAAAACGTTGGAGAAAAAATTGAAAACGGTTTCCGTAGAAGTACCGAAGTCGCAACACAGATACGTTATAGGACCTAAAGGGGCCACGATCCAAGAAATTTTACAAACTACCGGTGTTAGTGTTGAAATACCGCAAACCGATTCTCCAACAGGTAAGAGTTTTTATTTGGAGCTATAAGTTTCTAAAAAAAATCAATTGATTTGCATTATTGATCTAAACAGATTCCTGGTACTTTAAGGATTTTGTATAAGAAATAATGCAAAATTATTATAAACTGGAGTGAAAAGGTAGCCAAACAGTGGTCACCTTTTTTCATTAGTTTATTACATTTTATAAATTATTTATGTGACCATTGCGTTTGCTGTTTTTTATACATAAAGTTGTAATTTCCTTTACACACAAATGTAATAAAAAAAATAAGTCAGTATCTTGTCAATTGTGTAAATGAAATTAAAAGTTAATAACAATAAAATGCACAACTAGTTAATGTAAATTAAAAACATTTCATGATAAATTCAAAAAGTGATAATAATAATTTTAACAAACAAAACTAAATATTACTAGTTTTAGAAGGGTTTGTATTTAATGAACTGTTCATTTTTCTTTAGGTACCATCACCCTTCGCGGTCCTCACGACAAATTGGGGCCCGCGCTTAACGTGGTTTATGAAAAGGCGAATTCAGTCCGCGCAAGTGACGTGGACGCTCCATCATGGATTCACAAATACATAATCGGTCGGAAAGGTGCAAACATTAAAGAGATCACCCAAAACTTGGCAAAAGTCCATGTGGAATTTACCGGCAAAGATAAAATTAAAATTGAGGGACCTTCAGAGGAAGTTGAAAAAGCTCAAGAACAGTTGGAGGCCATAGCTAAAGACTTAATTGGAAAAATGACTTTTGAAGAGATGCACGTCGATCCTAGATTATTCAAGCATATCATTGGAAAGAATGGTGCAAATAGTAAGTTAAAATATCTGATTTATAAAATGATATTTATTTTGTTGGTCAGATTTTCGTTCAGATATAAATTTATACGTTTGACAATTAACATTTAAGAGATGATACAGCTAAGAATTGAAAATTGTGCAGTGTTGTGAAAACTCTTTTCTCATAATTTAAGTTTTGACAGTAGCATTTCCCAAAATGGGACAAATGAAAGTTTTTCCATTTTGTCTTCATAATCTATTAAATTAATTGTTTGAACTCGTACCTTGTGGAATTTATCCATATTAAATATAAAAAAAGAAAATATGCTTATCTTGAGATATGTATAATTTTTTTTATATCCATAATTTATAATTATTTTTCAGTTAATAAGCTAAAAGAAGACTTCAACATACTAATCAACATTGATGAAAGTGGCCTAGTTAGAATAGAAGGCAATAAAGAAGATGTGGTTAGCACTAAAGCAGAGCTAGAACAGAGGATATTCAAATTGGAAAATGAAAAGGAAAAAGACATTATAATTGAACAAAGACACTTTAGGAACATCATTGGTTAGTCTAATTAATTCAATTGATTTTATGAATATTACGTTAAATATTTTATTGTAGGTACCAAAGGTGAAAACATCAAAGATATTAGAGACAAATTCAATCAAGTACAAATTTATTTTCCTGGACCAGGAGAAAGAAATGATATCGTCAAAGTGAGAGGACCAAAGGAAGATGTTGATAAATGCGCTAGACATTTGGAAAAACTAGTTAAAGAGCTCAATGAATCTTCTTACCAAGTCGACTTGCCTATTTACAAGCAATTCCATAAGTTCATCATCGGCAAAGGTAACTAAAAATCAAATTTTGAATATTAATTCCATTCTTAATGTATATATTTGTTCTTAGGTGGTGCTAACATTCGTAAAATTCGCGAAGAAACAAACACAAAAATCGACCTACCCGCCGAAGGTGACAAAAACGACACAATTACGATCACAGGCAAACGCGAAAATGTCGAAGAAGCGTGTGAAAAAATCCGGAAAATCCAAGACGAATTAGAGACTATCGTTTCTGAAGAAATAACAATCGCTCCCAAATTCTACAACTCTTTAATAGGTGCCAAAGGCAAATTGATCCATTCTATTATGGAAGATTGCGGCGGTGTTGCCATCAAATTTCCCAGCGCTGACAGCAAAAGCGATAAAGTAACAATCAGGGGACCTAAAGATGATGTGGACAGAGCCAAACAACAACTTTTAGATCTAGCTAATGAGAGACAACTTGCCAGTTTTAGTGCTGAAGTGAGTAAAGAACTGAATCAAAGTATAGGTTAATAGAATCAAAAATTTCAGTGTAGACTTACTCAATAAATTTGATGTACTCAGTAAATTCAAAATATTCAAAGCTGTACCTCACAGTATCCTGGAGTTTCGTATATTATTCAATAGATACTCAAAGTACTCAAGCATTTCTAAGTTCCTGTGAGAGACTCTACTTTTGCTGTACACTTACTCAAGGAATTGTTAACGCTGTTCAAATTTCTGTTCTATTATTATGATAATATTGTTTCTAAAGCTCCAAATTTTATTGTTGAACAGGTACGTGCCAAACCCCAACATCACAAGTTCCTTATTGGTAAAAGTGGTGCCAACATCAAGAAGATTAGAGATTCGACAGGTGCTCGTATAATTTTTCCATCAGACACTGACGAAGACAGAGAAGTTATTACTATCATTGGCAAAAAAGAAGCTGTTGAAGAAGCCAAAGCAGCTTTGGAAACCAAAATCAAAGATATTGTAAGTACAATGCAACAATTACAGTTTATTTAACGATAAATAATATTACGAATATTTCTAGGACAACATTATTGAAAGCACAATGCAAGTAGAACCCCGCCATCACAAACATTTTGTAGCACGCAGGGGTGAAGTTTTACACAAAATCTCAGAAGAATGCGGTGAAGTAATGATCTCCTTCCCACGTTCAGGCGTAGAGAGTGACCTTGTTAGTTTAAAGGGTAAGTTGAATCATTTTTGTGTATTACGAAATAACCATAATTTATACCTAGGTCCCAAGGAATGCATAGAAGCTGCTAAACAAAGAATTAACGAAATTATAGCCGACTTAGAGTCTATGATTACTATAGACTGTATCATATCTCAAAAACATCATAGAACCGTCATGGGTTCAAAAGGTCACAAAGTGCAGAATATTACGTCTGATTATGATGTGCAAATCAAATTTCCCGAAAGAGATAACCAAGAAGAGTATTTTAATGAGGAACAGCTTAACGGAGACATTAATACTGCCCCTATAAGACAGTGTGATGTCATCAGAATAACAGGTAAGTAATATATTAAAATTATTTTTATTTCGTTCGGCACCTCTCCACCATATGTTACGTATTGGATTCTTTTTTCTGAATAAATATATGAAAAAAATCTTGATATTATCATAAGGGGATTTTAACCCACTACCTAACTGTGTTAATGGAAGTTTAAAAACAACCAATATAAAATATTAGGGCAACTTACATCTTTAAAAAACTAATATATTTAATCGCAGGGGTGGGTACTATCAACTTTTTGATCATCTGAGATCACAAACTTGATTTTTTTTTCTTTTTATTTTTCCAACCAAGAATACCCCAATATTTCTTAATTTTGATGACTAATAAAAATGTTTATTTGTTATCCGATCGCGACTTTGCCCCAAAACTTTCGCTCACGTAATAAATAATAAACAGTGAATATTAATTTAAAAAATATTAAATAAAAAATAAGTTCTACGTACAGAGCGATATTTAACTAAATGCCTGTAAATACTATGGTAACATTATTACATTATTTTGTTTCTTATTTTTGTAGGAAAAGAATCGAATTGCCTTCAAGCTAAGCAAGCTTTAGAGGCTCTTGTACCCATTACGATTTCCGTTGAAGTTCCATTTGAACTGCACCGTTCGATCATCGGCCAAAAAGGTCGCGACGTTAAAGATCTTATGGACAGATACGATGTTCATATTGTTTTGTCTCCTCAAGATATCAAAGAGGATGTTATTAAGATTACCGGTACATCAAATAATGTAGAGGATGCGAAACAGGCATTGTTAGAAAGAGTCAAAGATTTGGAGGCCGATAAAAAAGATAGAGAACTTAGATCGTTTGCTTTGCAAGTTGAGGTGCCACCGGAGTACCATCCTAAAATTATTGGAAAGAAAGGTTTTGTTATAACGAAAATAAGGAAGGATCACGATGTTCAAATTACTTTCCCCAAAAAAGGTAAGCTTTATATATTTCTTGTTCATATTAATTGATCTAATGTTATATTTTGATTAAGGTGATCCAGAAGAATCGATTATCACGATCTCTGGTTACGAGCAAAACGCCTATAACGCTAAAGAAGACATCATGAAGATTGTAAATGAGCTCAACGATCTTGTCCGAGAAGAAATTTTCATAAACAGTCGCGTTCATTCCAGATTAATCGGAGCAAGGGGACGTAACATTCGCAAAATAATGGAAGATTTCCATGTCGACATCAAATTCCCGAGGGACAACGATCCTGATCCTAATCTAGTGATAATCAGTGGCCAAGAAGAAAACGTTATGGAGGCCAAAGATCATTTACTCAATCTAGGAGAAGAATATGTAAGTATATTATACAAGATGTACAATTTTATTCCAGACACAGCCATTTGAAGAAAATCAATGGTTCGGCAACGTTGCAACATCCCTACTTTGAGATTCGTATTTGAACATTGGTTCATAGTTGTTTCTCATATTTAGTAAGAAGCAAAACGTTGCTTACTAGGTTATTCCTATTTATGGAATACATTTACAAAGTCTGTATTTATTTTTTGTTTGTTCTAGTTTAGGAGTTTGCAATTTTTATAAAAGGAAAATGTTATTCTCTATTTTCACTCATCCTAATAAATTATATTTATGTCTTAATTTATGTAAAAACGTCCTAGTAAGATATTGACGTAAGAAAAAAGTCTGGGTTGGGAGGATGTAGAATAGTTTTTACCATTGAATTCTTCGATATTATTTTTGTTTTGTTTTTAGTAAATAGTACTAAAGATTCTGAATGAGTTGTTATCGAGATTTGTGAGTGCAACAAAAACCTAATTTCATCAAATTTGAAATTATAAGGTGTTCTGATTAGGATGATGATTTTTTAACTTTTTTATATTTACGAAATACAGAGGTTTCCTATTCTATACTGATGTGATCAATTCGATTAAGAATTTTTTGTTTTTTTTTTCAGTTACAAGACTTGGAGGAACTTCAAACTCGCGATAGACTTCACACGTTGAGCTCCCATTTCGAGCATCCGTCGTCTAATCAGAACACGAATCGTCGTGACGGCGAGCCCAATAATGGATTCGTGGTGCAGGGTGGTCCTTGGGAGCAGCAGAGAGCCGCCGCCCCCAATACCGCCAGCGTCACCGAATTCCCGTCGTTTAGACGCAATCAAGAAGAACACCACGCCTCTCCTGCTCCAGTAGCTGGTGCGTGGGGCTCACGCCGTTAACTTTTTTTTCGATTTGGTAAAGTGGATTTTTATCTTTTTAAGTCTAAGAGGTTTTTCGTTGCTTTTAGATCAACAAAGATTAGTCGACTGTTGACGAGAATTCCTTTAAAAATATTTGATCTAGATAGTTTATTTCGCGTAAATATTGATGAACAAATATATATGCATAACGAGGAGTTTTCTGCTTTGTAGACTAAGCACACACAATTTTCAGTTAGAAAAAATAAATAGTATATAGTTACTTCACAAGTTCTAAAAATACAAAATCACTGCCAATGTATCTAAAACTACAATTATGTAATATTTCAAATTTTTCGTGATTCGACAAATTTGATAATCCGTAAAAAGTCCCTTTACCAAGCTCGAAAAAACCAAATATTTGAGGTTACGTTTAAAATACTAACCTTAGCTATTAAGTTAGTTGCGAACGAATTGCGCAACCCCCTCTTCCCTCACTGTTTGCTGCATTAAATTGTAAAGGCCTGGCGACGAACCTGGACTCGCGATATACGGTTAACTGACACAAACAAAAACAAAAAAGAACGCATAGGTCAGACCTTGCAAATTAGACGAGGAAAAAATTAATTTCTGTCAAAATTATAGTTAAAAAAAATAACAGAATAGATGCAAAAGAAGTCTAATAACTGACTAATTTGAAACTTTCTATTTTTTAAATACGTTGATGCAATAATTGATTCAGAAGCAGTTTGTAATCAGGTGCAATAATTTTTATAAATGATATTTAACTACTCTGACGACTACAATCAAATACCGAAGTTAGTTTCAAAGCCAATATTAGACTTTATAAATAAATTGATATTTGTAAAAGAAAATATCTTGAAGTTGCATGTATATTTAAGCTCTTTTCAGCAGTTTTTATTGGGTCAACTTCAAGATTGACTAACACGAATTCTACTTTTTAAAATTTAAGTTGGATTAAATGGCAATGAAGAAGTGCAAAAGCAAATGTATTATTAATTTTTTGCTCGTTTGAGAAAAGGTAAAACTTTTGGCGGCTGGCCTAATAACTGGTTTCTTTTTTATCGACGATATTATGAAAAAAAAATCGGTGTCTTCCCAAATGAAGGCATAGAGCGGCCTACAATCGGCACTAATAAGATTTATATATTTATAAGTAGAGACGTTATGATATTTACATTTTTTATTTTTAGTTTCCTATATTATTTGTTGTCGCTCCCATCTGTATATTATGGTAAAGAATGTAAATTTAAGCCTACTTTTGGGACATTCACTTTAGATAGAAAAAAAGGTGGTTATGGGATGAGAGTTTCTGTGATATCTAAAAAATGTAATACAAGAAAATAAATTCGAAAATACGTTCTTGTACATTTATGGTCGAAGTAAATCCTAATTGTATTTAAACTCCCGCGATACAACCTTCGGTTACTCTTTTTAAACAAATTGCGACTTAAGCATAAGTGAGTCCAGTTGGTCCATTTTTTTAATTATTTTTAATAAGCTATTAATAATAAAACTTAGGTTATTTGCTTGGAATTTTTTCTTTTTTAATGTACCTGTACTAAATAAATATTGTTGTAAATATTTAAACATAACATTCTTAATCATCTGTATATTAAGATAAAGATTAATCGGTATTTTTGTAATTTTTAAACTGAAAATTACATTTAAAATAAAGAATTCTTTTATGTTTATATTGTTTTTCATATTGTGACTTTAAAATAACGTTCATATCAATTTCTATAAAAAAATACGTGTTATATCTAAAGTGTTTGGCCCGTTGCATATCATTATAATTTATATATATATATTTTTTGAATTTTGATATATTTTTATTTGTGTCATAACTTCTCTGCCCTTTTTCTCGAAAAAAAAACAAGGCAGTGTACCGTGCCTTTCTTTTGAATTTCCTTTTTATATGATCGTACTAAAAACTCGCCCCCATCTGCATGTAGAAAGGGTGCCATTCTACTCTTAATAGAGAAGCGCCAAAGGATCATTTTAATGTTTACTTTATTTTTATAAAAAATTACCAAATATATTACAAGTTATAAGTGATAATTAAATGTCTACGTTTAAGATAAACAATTTAGGCATTGCATTTGTACCAAAACTTTCTTATTTTAGGTTTTAAATTATTTGTTTGTGAAAATCATGAATATAAAGTTTCAAATAATTTCCTTTTGTTGTTGAAGAGATGTGAAGTACTGGGCGGTCAAAAACAAGTTTTAAATTTTTAAATCTGTACTACTTATAATTTCCTAAATTCGAAGAACTTATAAAAGTAAAATAAATATCAAAGTGCTCCATTTACACTTCTATATTTATAAATTCTCAAAAACTAATTAAAATCATTTTTCCATTCATCGTTCACTAACTCGAGGTACTACCATTATTACTTAAATATTAAAGAGTAATGCGCATAATTGTTTTTTTTGTAAATTATAATAAGTGGTGTTGTCGGCCTTTAACCAAGACCTTAAAGGAAAAAGTCTTTGTATTTTTTTGTCTCGCACTTCGCTGTGAAATAGTAACAAAGTCTTCAATAACATGAGACAAATAGTAATGACCAATAGCAGCTGATGACAAATGATAAAAATATTTTGTACATTTTTTAATCGTCTCGTATTTTAATTTGAAAATTATAAATAGCGTCAACTGAAGTTTTTTTTTTTTTTTAATTTTTCGGTTGAGCACATTACTTGAGAGTTAGAGAGTGCCAAAACAAAAATGGTACCTTGAGGTAATAAAGTGGTTATTTTAACTCAAAATATAATGGAATGTTGTATAAATTGCGCAGGTGATTTCTTATCGCAGATTTTGATACTTCGGATACCCTTTTTGTGTTACTAGAGCCTGTCCTGCTTTAACGTACACGTTTTTGTACTTTCATTTTTTTTGTTAGATTCTTAGTGTGTTTCTAAGGTATGAAATCGATCAGTATCTTATGATTAAAGTAAATACGACCAATTCCGTGTTTGAATACACCTCATTTAAGGTATACTGAAAAAATTGGGTCTATTGTATAATGACAAAACTTCGACTGATTCATGTTGGATTTAATCCGACGTTATTTAAAAATATTGTTTGTAAAATGGGAATTTTTGCTGTTATTCTTCTGTATATATGATATATATTATTTTAAAGAGTCCTTGAGGTCGATTTTGTTAGCCCAGGACTAACCTGAGGGAGAGAATTATATTAAAAATAAATAAAAAGGATAATCTTGTTTTATTTATTCTCTGTGTTTACCTTTGGGTTATTTTATTTTTATTCTATTTTTGTATTTTGGTTAATTAAATTTACTGACGGACTTTTTTTATAGTTTTTCAATTATTTGATTTCACCCATGGGGGTTCGGAAATAGATTGAATTGAAGAAAAATGTTCCGAATTTCTAAAACTGAATGAAATTTACTTTAATCAAATAAAACTCAAAATCGTATAACAAATTTACTTTGCTGTATTTTATTTATTTATATGTATTTTACTGTAAAATATATATTGAAACTTTTATTAATATTTTTATTTGTATCTTAAAAAAGGTAGTTTATTCTTGTGTATTAAAAAAAATGTGTAGTCGTTTTACATGAAGCAGAAGGATGAACCACAGAAAATTAATGTTCGCATTTTTTTTGTATTTTAATTATTTTTGACTTAAAATTTTCTAAAAATTGAAATTTTTACTCTAAAATTTCTATTTCAAACTTGTAATTTTTTATACGCCTGATTTCAAATTGAAATTTTTAAAAAAACGACAGTTTTGCAAAATAAAATATATTTAATTAAATAATGTATTGCAAATGGTCAATAATAATTGTTAAGTGTTTGTACTCTCATTTTTAAGCCTTACTTATAATTTTGGTTATTAAATAAATCCAACATCCCTTAAAACTCCACCGAGATAATAAAACGGGAAAAAAGAATCCCTAGTAATGATTTATTATCAGGTAGATAAGAGGATATTGAACAAGAAGTAATAAAAAGTTTTCAAACTTCTGAATAAAGCAACATAGACTTATTGTTTCAAAACTGGATTATTACTTTTATTTTTGCAGCCGGAAAAGCTGCACGTAGAATAATTTAAGAACTTTGTTGTTTCATTGTATCTACTTTTTCAGTTTTAAGGACAAGAAGTTAGTGCTCTACTAAAAAGAAATTATGCGAAGAACAAATAAATAAATTTTTATTAATGGAAAAGAAGAGGATCAGAAAAAGAAAATATTCAGCAGACGTTAGAAGAAGAAATTTTGGGAAAACGAAATCAATTAGAGTAAGGAATTTTAGAAATGTTAGAGCAACAAAAGAACGAAATAAATACCGGAATAAAAGAGCAAATTGAAGCAACACAAGAGGTAATTAAAAAATCAGAAAATACTAAAAGACCAAATAAAGAACAATTTAAAAGTCTAGAAAAAAAAAACTAAAAGAATCGACTCAATAGAAGTTAAAAAAATTTTTTTAGAGAGCAATATAATTTATAACAAGACATTTTAGAAATGTGAGAGCAACAAAAGGACAAAATATATTCTGAAATAAAAGAGCAAATTGAAGAAACACAAGAACAAATTAGAGAATCAGAAGAAAACAATGAGAGACAAAATAAAGAACAATTTAAAAGTCTGGGAAAAAACTAAAAGGGACTCAACAGAAGTTAAAAGAAGAAATTTTTAGACATGGATTAAATGGATTAGAACATGTGAGAATGAACATAGGAAAGAGTATAAAGAAATAAGAAAACAGTCAAAAAAACCACAAGGAGCATCAAACTAGAATGGATGAATAATACAATAAAGAAGATAGAAGCTGAAGTATTTATACCTAAACTAATTGTTGTTAAAAATAAAAATGGAAAAGTCGTAGAAAACGAAATGGAGTACAAAGCAACAGGGATGGAATATTTTAAGAATCTACTAAGTGAGATAGAAAGATTAGAAGAGCAAATGGAAGATCAAGAGAAGAACAAGGCGAAGAGGAATACATATCGGAACCAACGCTGGAAGAAATAAGGGAAATAATTAGTAATAGCAACGGAAAAGCACCAAGTAGTGATGGAATAAATATTGAGCTGGTTAAATATGGAGGAGAAAAGTTGACTGGAGAGGTTCACGAACTAATAAAACAAATATAGTAAGAAGGTGAAATACCGGTAGAGTGTAGGTTGGGTCAAATATAACAGAAATAATAATATCAACAGATACAATAATACAATAATTTTCTTTATAATAGAACTCAATATCAAAAACAATAATGGTAATAGAATGAAAAGTAAAAAATATACAGGGGACATAAGAGAATATAACAGGAAAAAAAAGAGGAGTATATTTCCAGCAATAAGACTGACCTAAAACAAGTAGGGTTGATAAAGAAAAAGAGAGAAAATAAAAAACAAATGATCAAATATTATATAGAAAAGAAGAAATAAAAAAAAATATTACCCCCAAGGAGATTCAACAAGTTTATTTTATGTATAAAAATGACTAAAAATTGAATTTTTAAATGTCACCAACTTCGATGTTTCTGTTTTCTTCATGCCTAATTTGTATACAGTGTGATTCATAAAGAATAATAGAGTAATGAGTAAGTGGAGATTTTCTAGGGCACAATATATGAAGATTTAACTAAAACAATTTAAGTAAAACCTTTGCTTTAATTTATTGAAATATATTAGCATGTAAGTCCCTCAGGGCTATAATTACAGTAACTCTTCCCTCCTCCTAAAATATTGATTCCCGAAAAATGCCAATCAGAACAAGAATTTTTGCCACAAACTATATGAAGTGGCCTTGTAAGAACACCCTGTACAGACCCATATACATTTTCTATTCTCAAATTTCTAATTTTCACTTCACTTTCCAAATTACCGATATCCCCATAGTCTTCTTGGATATAGATTCCATCTTCTGTTATGCCTAAAAAAAACATTTAATCAGAATACAACAATTAAAAACACACTGTTCTACTTTTAAGCTGATTTTAAAAGGAGACCCAATATATTTACCCGATAATTTTATATTTCTGTATAAGACGTTTTCAATACGACCTTTATTACCATCAGGACCGGCTTTAATATGAATTCCGTATAACCCATTTGCTACCCAGCAATTTTCGAAGGTTATATTTGAGGCTACATTGGCTTCTTCTGGTGAATCTTTTCCCCCGTGAACTGAAAAACTCAAACCATGTGAACCATAGCAATGTATGTTCCTGAAAACCATGTTGGTACCTTGGTTGACTACGATACAATCGTCTTGGTTCATTACAGTACAATTTTCAATCAGGACGTTACTGGAGTTTCTGGATATTCCAAAACCGTCAGTATTTACGGCGATTAAATCCTGGAAAATAGAACCTGATAAATGTCAGTAGCTTTTGGTGACTAAATACTGGTATTTTCTGAATACAGGACGTTGTACAGAACGTGTTTTTCCTTTTTAATTCCAATGTTGATTTAAATAATCCCTGATTATAATATTATTTAGTAATTACAGCAAGTACCTTATCTCCTGCAACACTGTCAATAGTCCAACCAGAAATAGTGACATCTTTAGCTCCCACGCCGACACAGAAGTGAGCACAGTTTAGTAGATAAATATTTTTAAAAACAGAACCACCTGTCGTTTGGATATTGAAAAATTTCGGTTTAGTTACTCCACCAGCACCGCCCTGGTAGTCCCAGTACTTCTGACCTTGGGCATCCAGAATAGATCCTTCAAACCATAAAATAAAATTCTGATATGAATAAACACCATTGGTGTTAAATCATTGCGAACAAAAAATCTAATAGGATTAAATCAGCTGACCTAGCAGCCCACTCAGTAGTATTCATTTGACTCACCTGGTGCTCCTTGGACTGTAACATTATCTCCATTGACTACGATGAGATGTCCTGGCCAATAAGCAACTCCAAATCTGGTGATTCCTTCAAATGTAAGGGTCGAGCCGTTTTTTAAATTTAATAGAAGTTGCTCGCCACCGGGAACTTCAAGATTAGAAATCACTATATTGTTACAATTTTTTACTACATTTTTCACTTGTGTAAAATTTGTTACAGTACAGTTTGTGTCAAGAGAATAAGTCGATGTTATTGAAAGTAAAACTATTAAAAACCCCAAATTATGTACAAAAATCATTGTTATTTGATTATGCAGATACTTTATTTAAAAATGCATCGTTTCAATCTATATTGATTTGATTGATATTTTTTATCGCAAAGATAGTTAAATTATCTAACCACTTGTGTTTTTTAAGAAGACGCGAAGTGGTCCGAAAAATATAATTTGAACACGTTCACTGACGTTGGTGAATTAATTTTTTTAATATTGATTTTTAGAATTTGGCATCAATTTAATTAACGTCAAAATTTGATATTAACTCATTATTATGCTAGAAACTAATGAAACCTTTTCCTGAAAAGGATAACGTTCTTGCAAATGTGAGTTTCGCATGCCACATACATTTTGTAAATAAACTGTAAGATATATCAGCCTACAGTAATTGTCTAAAATACGAGAACTTTAGGTAAAGCCTGGGTATAAAATCTTGGTCATAGGCGTATCATAAGAAAATGTTTTTTAACTTTTAATGTCGTGATAAACGAAACAAAAGAAGTAAATAAAACTTAAGAGCTGAACAACTTCCAAGGAAAGAATCAGAAGAAATTTTGTCAGAACTATAATCGAACTTGGGATTATAAAAAAATACAGGGTATGTTATTGGTTGGGATCGAAGGCATTATTAGGGGTAAGGGAAGGGGTTGGAGAGGTGATTATTCTCAGAAATACCTCCAGAATATAATAAACTAACCTGAAATTATGTTAACAATAATAAAAAAGTGAAATTGTAGAGGGAGTCACATCAAAAAAAATTAAATAAAGCAGTCTTATTGCTGAACTAGAGGCAGTATTGACACTGGAAACAAATATTAATCGGTATTTTCTTTAACGACAACTTTTACTTTTACCAAGTTAATTTGAAGTAAAATAGAACAGAAGAATATAAAAATATTATGGAAGAAGTTCCACTCATTAATAAAAATCCCTATTAAAATAGAAAATAATCCCTAATTTTTTGTTCTTGAAAAAATTTTTTTTTCAGTTCGTCTATAATATTTTTTATTTAAAGCATCATTAAAATTTCGAGATTAATTAATATTTCAATATCAAAGACGAGATCTTGAAGAAAAATAGGAAATTTGTTGCTTTAAAATGGGGAATCATTGGAATATCGAAATTTAAAGTAAATCGGAAGATCTTTCAAATATTTTTACAAGATTCATTAAAATCTTGACTTTACAATCTAAATTTTACAAAATCTCAACTTTAAATCGAAATTTTAAGGGAAAACAAGACTTTTTTAATAATGCAAATTTAAAGTCGATATTTCTTTGAAAGTCAAGACGTCTTAAGATTTCAGATTTAAAGTAATGATTTTTTAAGATTTTTAGATTGAAAGTCAAGATATTTCAGATTTAATGTTAAGGTTTCTTAACATTTCAGATTTAAAGTAAATATTTCAAAGATTTCTTATGATTTTTAGATTTAAAGTAAAGATTTCTTAAGATTTCATATTTAAAGTGAAGAGTTTTTAAGATTTTTAGATTGAAAGTAATTTTTTTTTAAGATTTCAGACTTAAAGTCATAAGATTTAATGTCAAGATTTTTAAAGATTTTTAAAGATTTTTTTTGTGAATGTCAAGATATTTCAGATTTAAATTCAGGATTTCTTAAGACTTTTCAGACTTAAAGTAAAGATTTCTTAAGATTTCAGATTTAAAGTAAAGATTTCTCTTGATTTTTAGATTTAAAGTCAGCATTTCTTAAAATTTCATATTTAATGTCAAGATTTTTAAAGATTTTTTGTGTGAAAATATTTCAGATTTAAAGTCAGGATTTCTTAAGATTTAAGATTTAAAGTCAATATTTCTTAAGATTTCAGATTTAAAGTAAAGATTTCTTATGATTTTCAGATTTAAAGTTAGCATTTCTTAAAATTCATATTTAATATCAAGTTTTTTAAAGTTTTTTTGTGTGAAAGTCAAGATATTTTAGATTTGAAGTCAGGATTTCATAAGAATTCAGACTTAAAGTCAAGATTTCAGATTTAAAGTAAATATTTTTTATGATTTTTAGATTTAAAGTCAAGATTTTTTATGATTATAGGATTTAATGTCAAGATTTCTTAAGATTTCAGATTTAAAGTCAAAATTTCTTAAGATTTTAGATTTACATTCATGATTTCGTAAGATATCATATTTAATGTCAAGATTTTTAAAGATTTTTTTTGTTTGAAAGTCAAGATGTTTTAGATTTAATGTTAAGATTTCTTAAGATTTCAGATTTAAAGTAAATATTTCAAAGATTTCTTATGATTTTTAGATTTAAAGTAAGGATTTCTTAGGATTTCATATTTAAGCTCAATATTTCTTAGGATTTAAATTCAAGATTTCAGATTTAGCGTCAATATTTCTTAAGATTCTAGATTTAAAGTTATGATTTAAGATTTAAAGTTAAGATTTCTTGAGCTTACAACTTTAAAATCAAGATTTATAAAAACTTAAGATTTAAAGTCAAAATTATAAATACATAATAAACCGTGAAACTGTCTAAAACAATTTCAATGATCTGTTAATTTTGTTAATAATAATTGAAAAAAACAAAAATATTCAACTAACATTTCTTGCTATCAACATAACTTTATTTCCCTCCAAAACTCAACTCCAATATTTTTAATTATTTTAACCACCATTTCCCAGTCCCTTCTATTTCCGAATCTTATTTTCCGCCATAATAATATTTCCAACCCGGAGGGACAAACGCCCCGGCTCCCCCCCGGGTGTCTATGCCATATTATCCTCATATCTGATATTTCGAGTACGCACGCGTCCACTTTTCATCCATCGGGATACGTTCCCAGGGAGAGAGACTCAGCATTCACTCGAAACCTGCGGGAAATTTCGCCGTCTTGCCAAAACTTCGAAAATATCGCGAGCGGGCATTTCGAAAAATATTAAACAAAATAAAAAATCAATCGACTCATGCACGTCAGAAGAAAATCGGCGTTTTTGAGAGTTTTTCATGGTCTTTGATTGTGGCGAAAAACCGCTCGTTATCATCAATTAAAAAAAAAATGTTTGGGTTAATTAAAATAGTGTTTGAAATTATTGAAAAATTCGTTAAATCTGGATTCGAAGTGGACGGACAATTGGAATTTGTGATTTAGGTGAGTTTTGTGAATGGAAATTGTTGAAATTGAAATTGTTCTCTGGAGAGATTTTCATTTTCTGGATGGACCTGTTGCTCGAGTTCACACTGTTCCAGAATAATAATGTAGACCGAGGGATGGTTTTAAGTCGATTTTAAAGCTATTACGGGAATTCATGTTTTGAATAATGATTTTTCCGCAAAATAGTGGATATAGGGGAAAAATTATGGTTTTTTTATTTCATATCAATTTCTTTGTTGTCTGATCGGATAAATGGAAGTATGAACGAAATTGGTTGATATTTGTCATTTTGGAATACAGAAATAATTTGTAAATAATTCTTACAATAAAAGATATGTTAATATTTATTAAAAATGGTTTTTTTATAAATATGCGAAAGTGGGTTAAAGTAACTCTTTTGACAAAAAATTTTTATATAATCGATAAAATTAGTTGTCATTGCAATATTTCTCAAAATAAGTGGTTTTCACTTTTTGAGTATTAATATTTATTTTACATCATTTTTTTTAATAATCTTAAGAATTGTAGGTATTTCAGTAAATAAATATTATTGTTTTTAATAATAATAATAATAAATATTAATATTAATATTAATATTATTATTATTATAATTACTATTAGTTTTATTATTATTCTTATTACTATCGTTATTATTATTATCATTATTATTAGTTTCTCATTTTTTTTAGTTTTTCCTCTTGTCCTCTTCATTAAAAATCTTTATTATTTGAGTTTTTGTGGTTGATGTAAGATTTCATTATCTTGTTTGATATATTGAATAAAATATTAGACTAGACAAAGAGTTTTTATTTTTAGCTGTAATTTTATATCTCAGAATTGCATAAAAATAACACATTTTTTTTATTGTGTTTGGATTATTCTGAAGTTCAAATAAAAAGCAATTTCTTCGTCTTTGTTCTTTCTGAAAGAAAAAGAATATTGAAAACTTTTAGAAAATCGAATTTACTTATTATTTTTTTATCAAAGGAACATCAGTATTTCTTTTCTTTATTAAAAATTGAATTCTCTCTAAGTTTTTGTGGTTATTGTAACAGTTCATTATTATTTTTTTTTATACGATTTGATACTTTTTATTAAACGTAAGAATTGTGATTTTAAATGGGTGTCTAAATTCAAATCAAAGTTTGTAATTTATAAAGAATTTATATTTACACTGCATCATTTTTTTAAATTTACCAAGAAAGCAATATTATTTGAAATAAATTAAAAATTTTATGAAAAATGTAATTGGGTGAAAATTTAGCTAATTTTTTTCATTTTTTTTTAGTTTGTAATTTATTAGAAATTTATCTTTACACTGAGTCAATTTTTTAAAGATCCCAAAAATGCGACATTATTGGAAATAAATTAACATTTTTGTGACAATTGCGACACAAAAAAAAATTTATACAAATTTTACTAATTTTCTCCAAATTTACAATTTTTAAGAACTTTATCACTACATTTTCCAAAAATATGACATTTTTTGGAAATAAATTAAAAATTTTGTGAAAAATCTGATTTTAAAGGATCAAAATTTTAGTATTTTTCCAAAATTTCCAATTTTTAAGAAATTCATCTTTCCATTATCCCAATTTTTTTAATCCTTCCTAAAATGCAATTGTCCCAAATTTTTCTAAGATCTCAAAAATGCAACAATTTGTTAACTCAATTAAAAATTTTGTGAAAATTATGATTCTTAAGTCTCTAAAAATATAGCCAAATTTCAAGATTTTTTCCAAATTTGGGATTTGCACAAAAAATTGCTCTTTAAAATGTTGCGAAATTTTAAAAAATCCCTAAACCTGTAACCCTTTTAAAATAAATTACATTTTGTTAAAATTGTTATTCGAAAAGGGTCAAAATTTATCCAAATTCGCAATTTTGAAAAAATTTACGTTTTTATCTTTCATGTACCTTTAGACTTTTATACTAAAAATAAAGAAAAACAATTAAACTATTAAATAATAATATACAAAGAGTTTTTGCTTTTATCTGTAATTTTATATTTTGGAAATGTATAAAATTAATACATTTTTAATTATTCTTAGATTATTGTAGAATTTCAAATGAAAAGCAATTTTTTGGCTTTCAGAAACAGGATACTGAAAACAGTTACAAAATCTCATACTCTTATTCTTTTTTATTAAAATTATTTTAAACCGCATCTAATCTCTCTCTAGCAACATACGCGATTTTATTTAAGTGAGGTTTATTAAGGAAATTGCGATATTCACAAAGAGATACATGAATGAGTTACCATTGAGCTACGTTTAATGTAATTCGAGTGCAACATTCGCATGTAGAAGTTCTCCTAGAGGAGGTATTAAGCTAATAACTAAATCCCGTTTAGAATTCGACAAACCTCTCCCCAATGTAATTTATTAGTACCTGACATTTAGCTAATTTGCTCTGATTGTGCCAAAAGTAAACGAACGAATTTCTACGCTTTCAATCCTCACACAAAGTGTACTGAAATATGTATAAAATTGTGTAAATTTGAAGTTCTATTAAGTATACCAAAATTATTATTATTTTTCTATTCGTTTTATTATTTTAAACTATGAATTTTTAGAAAATTTCGATTTGAAATGAAATACGTCACTGTATTAGATTTAGGTATAGTGTAGTGATGCTAATTTTTAATTTTTAATTTTTTCAGATTAATTCTTAAACAATATGATTTTACTGTAAAATATATTAAAGGTACAGATAATGTTGTAGCAGATGTTCTATCACGTACAAATGTATCTTTCGAAGAATTAAAAACTTTAAATAATTAAATTCGTAATTCATTTTATGTTATGACCAGAACTTAAACAAGAAGATTGAAAAATGAATATTTAAATAGTAAAAGTACAAATTCCAACGAAAAAATTGATCGTACTGTAGTTATATAATTATTGAAACGACCTAAAATTCTTTTTTCGTTTTATTTAATACATTTTTCTTATTATCAATACCTTCTTCATATTTTTTGCTTTTATTTATATTCTTTACTTCTTCGGATACATCTTTAATTTCTCCTTCATTGGTCTTGCTTTTATTATCCAGATTTTGAGTTTATTTTCTTAATTCAAATTTTTGGTTCTTTAATTTTATACATTATATTATCATTTTCTCTATTTTATTCTTTTCATTTGTTCTGGACATTATATTTCTTTATCTTTTTCATTCTTAGTTTCATTTTAATTATCTTTTTTCTTATAATATAATTCTTTATTCATTGTATTTATTATAAATATTGTTTTTCTTTATTATCAATAAGTTTCTCGTAATTTTGGTTTCATTTATATTTTTCACTTCTTCTGTTGTATCATTATTTTCTTCTTCACTTTGCTTGTTTTGATTATCCACGTTTTGAGTTACTTTTCTTATTTCTAACTTTTGATTTTTCCAATTTATTTTCTGTTTTTCTTTTTATAATTTTTGTTACATTACCTATTATTTCCTTTTCTAAGTTAGTCTAATTCTTCCGGACATATTTTTTTATTTCCCTTCTACTCTCTTTTCTGAAATATCTTGCTCGTTTCTGAGTTTTTAATTTTCCCTTCTACACTATTTTCCATTTTCAGTCCCAATCATATCCTCTTGTGTTACCATTTTATTCTCCAATATTTTAATATTCTTGTTCATCTGGTCAATATTCCCAACCACCCTTTTTTATTCTTTCAGTGTTACTTTCAATTTTCTCTCTATTAATATAAAATTTAGCAAATTGAATTTTAATTAAAATTCAAATGGGACGAAGGGAAATTCGAGGGCTCTAAATTCCTTTTTAATTTCTTATTATCAGTTGTCTTGCTGAAATACATTTTTCTCAAATAATGATCCATTAAGTCTTTAATCCCGCTTCCTACCTTAATTTCCGAAGCGTAAATTAATCGATACAATCCTTTCCTCTGGAATAATCCGCCAATAAATTATAAAATAAATAGGGGCTGTGCATTTAGTTAATTAACTACCTGATTGACGCCCGAGTTGGAACCACCAACGAATAAAATAAGTCCCAAATTGTAAAATATTTCATTAAAATAATTTAAATAGTTTGTAACTGGATTTTGGTGAAGCAAAGAGAATGTATTAGAACTTAAAATATTCATATTGCAATATATAATATCGGTTGGTTTTAATAAAAGTGGCTAATGAAAACTGAATAAATTAATGAAAAATTTAAAAGCCAAATTATGACGCGTATAATTGAGATAGAAATTCAATTCGTGGCTGTAACTATATAACAAATTTTAAATTTATTAGCCGACAAAAAAATTGTACAGATCATAATTAAAATTGAAAAAGCAACCCTGCCAAAATATTTATTAGCTGTGTCGTGTTATTTTAAAATAATATTTACACTATTTTTAGAGTTTTGTTTTTATTTGTTTACCATTCTAGAAAAAAAAAGGATAGATTTTTTGTTTAGAAATTTAGAAATTTTATGGATTGATAAATTGTAAAATTATCAAATAACTATAAAAATTGTTTGAAAATTGTCAAAAAACTGTAAAGATATTAAAAAATTGTGAGTAAACTAAAAAAATTACGAAGAAACTTTAGAGAATGAAAAAAAAAATATTAAAAATCTCTACCATGTTTTAGCAAAATGTAAAAACGTAAGAAGACTTTATATTCTTTGTACACATATTTTTTAGATGTTATTTTCGAATTAATTTATCGTGAAATCTAATAAAAGACTGTTTTCCTGAGTTGTAATAAGTACTTATCATTTTTCTTTGATACTCTCCCTCTTTATTTCCTTGGGAAATTTTTTTAGTAATTTCTTACACTTTATAATATTAAAGTTCCATTTCTTAAGTAGTATCGTCTAAGTGATATATTCCTTGTTTCCATTTTTTATTTCCTTTGAAGGATTTTAAATCTAACGAAGTTGTTTGTTAACATGATGGCGATGAATACACTTTGGTTTTATTATATTTTTACATTCATTTCAGACAATTTTCCAGGTTTTTTAATATTGATTTTATCTAAAACATGTTTATTCATACATCAACGAATCTCATATTCGATATTTAAATTAAAAATTACATTATTTTAGTTGTTATAACAGAAATAAATGTATATTAGTTGGATTTTATTTTAGTATAAAAAAATGTATGATAAAAGTTGAACACAATGTATTCATTTGTTTAATTAAAAGCCACAAATACAAAATAAAATATTTATAAGAATAATAATTGGATCAAAGGTGTTAGTAAAATGGCCTGCTCGTTTGCCAGATTTGACTTCACTTGATTTATTTTAATCTTTAAAATATCTTACACCTACTTGTAATTTATTAACTCTTTACAACATCAACTGGTTACAAAAAAAATCAAGCTCTTTTTATTTATTTTTGATCCCCGTTGTTTCAACCATTATTATGAAATTTCTTCTCTTTACTAATTTTTACATCCCACGTGTTGGTTTATTGAATTTTCCAGCTGATTGTATTAAAAATATCACAGAGAGACTAGTGGGAATCTAAAGGGGTCGACTCTAGCTTTCGAATTTCCTCGTTCATTGCGTGAATTAGATTTTTTCCATCCGGACGCTCTTTGAGTGTGCTCGTTCGAATGAGATTAAAGGAGGAGTTATCATTTAAAATACTTTTCGAAGAACGAAAAAGAGTGAATCTTGGTTGTAGAACACATTTGAATAATAAAGACATTATCCCCATTTGGTACAGTTAACAAGTACTAAATTTGTTCATGTTTCAATGTCGATCTCTCTCTATTTCTCTTTGTTTTCTAAATTTTCCAATTCTATAAGACTCTCAGAATTTTCAAAGATTTGTTGCTTTGATTGATGATTATAAAAAAACTACTTTAAAAAAATATTTGGAATCGCAAATCCAAGCAGTAGAATTCAAATTAATTCTAGAAGAATATGATTTTACAGTAAAATATATTAAAGGTACAGATAATGTTGGTACAAGTACTAAATTTGTAAATAAGAATAACAAAAATCGTATATAGTTTTTTCTATGTCTTGGTCTTTCGTCTTTCAATGTCGAACTCTCTATATTTTTCTTTGTTATTCAAAATTTTACTATTCCATAAGATTCTCAGAATTTTCAAAAATTTGTTGCTTTGGTTGATTATTATAAAAAAATTACTTTTAACAAAATTATTTGGAATCGCAAATCCAAGCAGTAGAATTGAAATTAATTCTAGAAGAATATGATTTTAGTGTAAAATATATAAAAGGTACAGATAATGTTTTAGCAGATGCTCTGTCACGTATAGATAATATTTCGAAGCATTAAAATCTTTAAATAATTAAATTTGCAATTATTTTATGTAATGACTAGAGCTCAAACAAAAATATTGGAAAATTAATATTTTTATAGTCTCAATACAAATTTTGATAAAATGATTGTTCACTCTGGAGTTATATATAATTATTGGTTTTATTTATATTATTCACTTCTTTTGATATATCATTAATTTCTTCTTCACTGGTCTTGTTTTCATTATCCACATTTTGAGTTTCTTTTTTTAAATCTAAGTTTCGCTTGTTTCATTTTGTACATTATATTATTATTTTTTCTATTTTTTCTTTTCATTTGCTATAGAAATTATATATCATATTTTTTAACTTTTTTATTGTCAGTTTTATTTTTATTATCTTTTTTCTTCTAATATATTAATATAAAGTTCTTTATTCATGTTATTTATTATAAATATTCATTTTCTTATTATCAATAACTTCTTCATATTTTGGGTTTTATTTATATTCTTCACTTAGTCTGTCATATCATTATTTTCGTCTTGTTTTCGTTATCCAGGTTTTGAGATACTTTTCTTAATTATAAGTTTGCTTTTTTAATTTTATTTTCTGTTTTTCCTCTTATGATTTTTGTTATATCTATTATCTACTTTTCTAAATTAGTCTGATTCTTCTTGATGTATTTTTTAATTGCCCTTCGACTCTCTTTTCTGAGGTATCCTGCCCAAAATTTCAATTTTCCCTTCCATTTTCAATCCCAATCTCTCCTCTTGTATTACCATTTTATTCTCCAATCTTTTAATATTCTTGTTCATTTGGTCAATATTCTCAACCACCCCTTTTTTATTTTTTCAGTATTACTTTCAATTTTCTCTCTATTATTACGAAATTTCCCGATTTTTAACATATAATTTTATAATAATAATTAATTAATAGTATAAATTAGTGTATTATATTATTTGCAACAAATATTTTCCATGCGTTACTTAAGATGATATGTTTAATCTAACAAAATTAATTTTAATTCACCTTGGAAGTATAGAATTATTGAAACGATCTGGGATTCTTTTTTTCTATCTCCAATATTTATGACGGAATTTAAGAATATTGAAAGGCTTATCTATTTTCTTAAAAAAATTTAGATCAATTCTTGAAGAATATGATTTTACTGTAAAATATATTAAAGGTACAGATAATGTTGTAGCAGATGCTCTATCAAGTATAGATACATTATGATAAAAATTTACACATTTATCCTACTACAACAATTGTTAGGTAATTGTATTTAATAATAATAATTTTTCTGTTGATTCTCACTGGACAAATCGTGATAGTTGAATAAATGATATTACTTTAGAAATTAAACCCCTCCTGTATCTTTTTCTTTTAGTTCAAATATTTGTTGAACCATATGATGTGAGTGGAATGTAATTCAATTTTATTAAAAAAATATCTTCTGTCTGTCTGTCTTCTCTAATATATTTTTACTGTCCACTTTGAAACAAACTAATCCGTATTGATAGAGAGAACCGGAAAATGTTTACGGTAGGTGCGAGGCCCCGACTCGAGTGATGTTGGCGTGTTTCCAAAACGAATCAACAAGTGGAAATTATTTATATCGTTTCTTACAATGTTAATATTCGTTCGGTTTTATTAAAACCGAAGTCTATGTTTATTTTCGGAGCCAAAAACTCGAAATAGTGGCTGAAAGAGAAATTTATTCGTGAATATATTGTACGAAAAAGTATCTTCGATTGAATTTTAAAAACCGGTTTTATTAAAACTACTAAAAATATCATTTAAAGAGAAGGAGGTGATATGCGACTGGTTCTACGCTGAATTCGATTTTAAATTTTCTAAAACGACAAATTGAATTGACAGGCCAGATCGGTGCCAATTTTGAAATATCTATCGAAAAGATTTCAATTTATTTAACGCTTTAGACAGAATTTGTAATTATTTTTTAACGGCTTTGTTGAAAAAACAATGTTTATGGTAGGCAAACTAAGGTTAGACCAATAAAATTTTTTTAATGATTTTTCAAGAGGTGTTTTATGTATTTTTAAACATTTCGAATAGTAATTAAACTGTTTTATGTGTCTCGAACTCGAATCAAAATAGTGTATTTTTCTAATTCCATAAAAAAATGTTCGAATTAAGAAAAATGTTTTAGTCAAAACAATTTTATTTTTAGCACTTTAGTAGTAATAATTAAACAGTTATTGTAACGATAAAAAATAAAATGAGCTAATAAAGAACACGTTGTTTTGATATGTGTGTGCCACCGATTAAAAATAAGAAATAAGGATGGTGAAAAATATAATAATAAATAATTTAGTTTTAAAGAAAATAAAACTGAAATATGTGAAAATTATAAATAAAAATTATAGGAAAATACGGATGCTAAATTACAATTGATTCTGAATTGGTCTAGATTTTTAAACTCGACTTTACTTTTTTGGTTCTCACAGATTTTTATGACTCGGTTAATTAAAGAATTTGGCTTTTACAAAACTAACCATGTACCTCAGTTCGGAGGATTTATTGGGTAACAATTCTAAAATACAATTTTCTTTACGAAAGGAAAACCCAAAAAAAATCTTTCAGCTGTAATTCCACGTTCTATAAACTATTCCAATTATTTCATAATACAATCATAAACTCATCTGTGTATGTCATTTGAAGCGTCAACTCATATTTTTAGTATTATGTCTTTAAAAATAAATCTTAACATCTGTTACTTGCTTCTGAAATCCTTTGTATATATCCCGAAAGAACCCCTGTATTTAAATATTTATATTATTCAGGCCAGCATGTTCTTTAACTACTGAATTTATAAATTTGGACATAACTTTAAGTGTATTTATTAAACATTTTCTAGAAAAATAAAAATTACTAGTTTCTAGATTTGATTGTGATTGATCCAATCACAGAAACTTTCTCAAAAATGCTTATAACATTATTTTTCTAAAAATATGTTCAAAAATTCTTCATTATTCCTCAATCTATAAAAACTTGGAAAACACTTTTATATGTGGTTTGATAAAATAAACCGATCTCTAAGTTTCCGTTATGGTATTCAACATGCCGGAGAGAAATCCAGTGCTTTGACTAAAACTAATTTATGTATATCATTTTACGGCTTATTAATCGAAATGTCTGTCATATGATTTAATTATCGTGACAAAGTACCTATAATTTGCTTCATTAGTTAATGTGCGAATTGTATAATTAATAAGAGAGAATTCCAAAATTTCAGTACATTTATTTATTGGTTTGTCTAACCGAGGTATTAGCGTTTTAATAATAAAAAAATATAATAAAGGATTTAAATATACAAAAGATAATATTACTTATCTTGAATTTCCACAGTATTTTAAAGCTATTCTTCTAATATCTTTCTCTAACCAAGTTTCACTAAATCAAAGAGTCTCACCTTTATCTCATTGTGTAATTGCTAAAATAATTACTTATAATTTTATTTATTATACTTTTTAAAATGTCACTACTAATTAATTTCTTAATTTCGACAAGTTTTGATAATAGAAATTATTAGACAGATTAGAGAGAGATCATTAAAAATAACTTTCGAATACTGTGAAAATTCAAGATAAGTATAATTTATCTATTTATATTCATTATAGATAAATTCCGCAAAGTAAGAGTTGAAAAAATGAACTCAATAAGGATGTTTAATGGTAAATTTTGCTGTTCTACCAATAAAATTAAGGAAGTTAATAACAAATAAATTTAATGCAAAAATATTTAATAAAATTAATCGAAAACAATATGAAATATAGAAAAATAAATAAAAAACAGAGAATTACATTACAGGAAGAGAAAATATAACAAACACTTTGTCCGGATTAAAACGTGATCTTTATTTAATATAAATATTAAAAATAAATTGCACTTATCTTGAATTTCTACAATGTTATAAAGATTTTTAAATGATTTTTTGTCAGTTAAGGTTTCGCCTCGTCAAGAGAAAATATAAATAAAAAACTTTTTATTTTTTTTATATGCCTTATCGTTAATTGTTGTTATTGATGTTATAGAATAAATATTTGAAAGTTACTAAAGTAGCATCGTAAGGCAAAATAGTATCGCATAAATTTTGACATTAAAATAATATTAATTAAACTTTTTCTACTCAATTTGTTGAAGTCAGACTTGAATAGGTCATTTTGAAATCTATTAAATTAATTGTTTCAACCCTTACTTTGTGGGATTTATCCATAATGAATATAAGTATAATTTATTATTTATCTTGAATTTTCAAAGTATTTTAAATTGTATTTACTCTTGACAATGCTAAATAGGCGAAACCTTGGTCGAGAAAATATCATTTAAAAAGCTTTGTAATATTGTAGAAATTCAAGATAAGTACAATATTTATATTAAATTATATTAAATAATGTTTTCTCTTCCTGTAATGTTGATGTTCAATTCTACAAATATGATTAATGGGGTCATTAACCCTTAGACCGGATCCACGTGGCCGGAAGTGGCTCCACATTTCCGTGCCTAATTCTTACTACTCAAAATTTCTAAACTCAAATTTTTTTGAAATCTTGACTTCAAACTCGAAGTTTTTTATACATTTCACTTTTCACTCCAAAATAAATTTATTTCATTCAAAATACACAGATAAAACATGCGAAACAGCCTAAGTTGCAAGTGTGAAAGAAACTTCAGTATCGAATATTAAATTACCCCGCATTACAAACTTCAGCCACTTAAGTAACAAAGTTGATGTTTCGCATTCACTTTAGTTTCCATAATGGCCCGAAGCCCCAGGTTGCTCCTGAAAGTACATTTACATCAACACTTATCTTTTCATGTTTTTTATTTTTTGATCCCTTTATCGCTTCATCATCCCGTCTCGATGAATGATGACGTGATGATCGTTAACAGAAAAAAAAATTGACGGACTTCAAAAAGAAGAAACGAGCATAACGAGCTTCGGATTTGATAAGATCGATTCATACACATTGGCGCGGTTTTAGAAGTAAAAATCGAAGGGAAAAAGTATTAACCGGCGAATTTATTAAAAAGGATTTCTTTAAAAAATGAAATTGGTATTGGAATTTGTAAAAATTTCAGCAAAATTTTTTTGTTAATGCTTATTGATAAACGATATTAATATTTTTATTACATTTATTAGGTTATATGAAAGCTAATTGGACCACAAATTATTATTTTTAAGAATATAACATGAAAATAATGAGTAAATAAAACAAAACCGGATAATACCAGAAGTATTATAATGGGAGGAGAAAACACTTCACTATACAAATTTTTGTTAATTATTTAATAAATTTTAGTGACATGTCAAACTGATTAAAAATTAAAAGTTTAATAATATGCAATTATTTTAGGTGATAACATATTTCTTTACTGAATTTCATACCATTAAAGATTGGCGTTTTTGGTAAATTAAAAAAAACAAAGAGTTGTCAAGTATAAAATTACGCATAAAGTTGGTTATGATTTTAAAAAGTTATAAAAATTTCTGATTAAATTTGGCTGCTGTGTCAAAATAATTAAATTCATAATTTACTTTGATTAATTAATTCATTTGTCCATGTAAAAATAAATAATAGTTTTAGTTCACTTAGAATTAGTCAAAATTCAAGATTTTATAAAATTAGAATTAGAAATTTTGGAGTAGAAAGTCGAATTTAAAAATATCAAGATATTCATAAATTGTGATTTTTGTGGTTGAAATTTTAGAAAATCTCTAGTTTGAGGTCAAGATTTTAGAAAATATTGAGTTCAAACCAGAATTTTAACGTAGAAAGTCGAATTTTTAGAAAAAAATCAAATTTGAAATCAAGAATTTATAAAAATTTTTGTTTGTAGTCGAGATTTAGGAAAATTTCGAATTTGAAGTTAAGATTTAAAAAATTTTTGAAAAAATCAAATTTGAAATAAAATTTTTATAAAATCTTGTGTTTGTAGTCGAAATTTTAAAAAAGTTGGTGTTTCAAGTCAAGACTTTCAAAAATTTTGAGCTCAGAACAGATAATTTGGAGTAAAAAATCGAATTTTTAAAAATATTCAAATTTGAAATCAATATTTTATAAAATCTCGAATTTGTAGTCAAGATTTTAAAAATATTCGAGTTTGAAATCAAGATTTTAAAATATTTTGAGTTCAGATTAGAAATTTTGCAGTAAAAAGTCGAATTTAAAAAAAATATCAAATTTGAAATCAAGATTTTCATAAATTGTGATTTTTGTGGTTGAAATTTTAGAAAATATTGAGTTCAAATCAGAAATTTTAGAGTAGAAAGTCGAATTTAAAAAAAAATTATAATTTGAACAAATTATTTTATAAAATGTCTTGTTTGTAGATGACATTTTAGAAAATTTTGAGTTTGTAGTTAATATTTTACAACGAGAGGAAAAACTTATCCAGTTGAAATCAGAAAATTGGTGGAAGATAAAAGATCAGCGAGACGGCGATGACAACACAATTACTTTAAACAACAATACCAAAAATTGAAACGAGAAATACCAAATAAAAAAATTATATTATTCTTACTTCAAAAATGAGTAAGTATGGCTGTTAAAAAAATAAATCAAAAGCAGTAAAATGTTAAAATGTCAGGAGAACAAAAAAAGGCTGTATGTAATTTACTCCAATAAAATTCCTAACAATATTGGAGTTTATTTTGAAACCCACACTCGGTAAGTAAATTTTAAACCCTTGACAATCCACAATTCGAATTCTGTTTATATTATAAGTACGACTCAATCTCGTAAAGTTTGTAAACTTTCCATTATGTCAAAAACATCTCCCACGAAGCGTTGTTCCTTCTAGCCAGATAAGTGTTTAACATCTGCAAAGAGCAGATATTGATTTATATTTCCCCTGATTGATTATAATATCTCGACATAATATCTGAGAGGTATATATAGAGGGTTGAACAAACAGAGTTCCGGCTAAATTATAATAAAATACTCTAATTTGTTCTTTTCTGTAACAAAATCGGTGAGTTTTTGAATTGACCACCCTGTATATTTTCAGTTAAATACTACTTTCAGAATTGCCATGCGATTTAATTCTCTAGAAAATAGTGTTTGTTATGAAGGAAAGCTCTAAATAGACTCCAACAAAAAAATCCAATGGAGTTAGGTTTGGAAAGCGAGCTGGCCATAGGGTGAATCATATAATCTAAATTTATCGTAAATTTTACAATTACTGATAACAGCCATAATTAAATCTCACTTGTTATTTTTTAAACAATGTTTACATGATATTTTTTTTAATATTAAAGATATTTATAATTAATTATATTGATAGCACAGGTATCATAATTAATTAGTACTGAAATAGAAAACAAAATAAGATTTCATAATAAAGATGAATAATTGCTTCTAATCTTTTTGAAGAATGCTTCGATTATTAAAAAATAAGTGGAAACAGAAGTAAATGTTAGATTTGATCATTTCGATGATAATGAGGATGATAAAAGTCATAAAAGTTTCAACAGGATAACCCTTAGCATTTTATTAAAAAAAAAATCTATAAATCCGAATTTCTATTAAAAAAAATGAATTTTCGATTTACATATTCGGCTTTTTAAGTAAAAAATGGAATTTTTATGATTTAATATTCAAGAACTTCAATTGAAAATTGAATGTATGATAAATCATAATTCGGAAATCCTACTAAAAAAAACTAAATTTTGATTTACATTTTAAACTTTCTAATAAAAAATGCCGTTTATTAGGCTTAAAAATTTTAGAATTTCTACTAAAAAAATGAATATTTGACTACTACTACTAGAAAATGGATATTTGGCCTTATAATTGGGAATTCCTAGTAAAATGTTATTTACAATGATACAATAGTTATACAAACATTATTCTTAGGTAAGCAAGTCTTTATTTGGACTGAATACAAATAAAAAAAATGTATTTTGTTTTTCTCAAATGAAAACGAAATAAACAACAAAAAAAGAAATATTTGTACCAAATCCAGAACTAATATATTTTTTCAATATTTTTGCACTGACTCCCCCAAGTATGGGTTTTTCTCTTTTACTCAATTTGCTTTTGGAGTCAGCTTTTGTAGAGCTCAATACTTTTGCTGAAAAAAGAGAAAAACAAGAATCGGCCGAATATCGACGGATATTGATTATTTGAATATCGATAATATATTGTGGTATTGCTGTATTGTGGGTTGTCTACTAGTAGGATGTACATGTTTAAATTTAAATGGAAATTTGAATTTTTTATGGCTATTATTTCATACAAAGATTTATGATAGAACACAAGCTTTACGTAACTTTTAAAAAGTTTCTTTGGTTTAAAATACATTATTATATTAAAATTGCAGGTTGATTTTTAAATTAACGAGTTTTTAAATAAACGTTTCCAATTATTATTATTAAAATCTTGACTTTTATAACAAAATTCCTACTCATTAAAGATAAGAACTCTTCTTTAAAAAACAAACTTATTAAAAAAATTGAGTCTTATTTCAAAAAATTTATTTTTATCATATCAAATTTTCATGCCCTTTAAAAAATCGAAACTTTTCACAAAAAAAACGTCTTTTGTAACACAATTTTAATCGATTTAAAAAAATATTAAAATTGCTGCTTGACTTAAAAATTATCGAATTTTTTTAATAAAAATATCTATTTTTAAAAAAATAACCACAAAAATTTAGTGTAGAAGAAAAATGCATAATTTTCTTAGAATTAAGGTGGAAAGTAGGATAAAAATCGTAAAAACAAAGAAATGCAATATCAAAATAATCCTTTTGTTGAAATTAACTTAAGCTATGAATTTTTCTAATATTAAATACTTGAAATAACAAAAAGATTTGAAAACTAAAATATTTACGTCTAAGTACTTCCCCCTTCACTTCGTTCCTTCCTAATTTTATAAATATTATTGCAATTATACAAAAACTGCTGTAAAAAAAGTATTTTCAAAATATTTTTAGTTAATAAATTCTTTTATTTCATACAAAGATTTATGATTATAGAACACAAGCTTTACGTAACTTTCAAAAAGTTTCTTTGGTTTAAATGTTTCAGATCTAATCATTTTTGTCTCCACAAACACTTCACCCATATTTTTATTTATTGACAGTACATTGAATACCGAACACCGGAAATTAAAAACCGCCGGAGAATAAAATTAAATACAGCAGGAAAATCTTCTTTGTTTTCCATTTTATTCGATATTACAATGTAATAATAGTTCATCATCTATTTCGAAATAACTTCTTTACTCATCAAACGTCGAGTGAAAGTAAAATTTTAACGAAATAATGAAAATTTTCATCAAAATCCTTTCAGAAACGTGCGCCGTTTTAGGGAAAATTCCGAGTATAAATTAAAGGAACCATTCGCTTTTGAAATAAAGGTCGAGCTCTCATCGTTCACTTCAAGATAAATAACGCTCTCGAGAGATTTAAATCGGTCCCGAACAGGACTGGTTTAAACAGATTTCGCTTCATTAAAACTTAAAACAAAAACATATTTTCATTAGATTGGACCGAGAGGAAAATAGAAAATGTCGTTTCCCGCCGTCTCTGGACAACAACAGGGAAAATGCTAACGTTATAACTTTTCTTGACATGATGTGTCACCGATAGAATATTTCGTCGTTAAGGAAACAGTTATCGGAAATTGCTTTTATGTACTACGTTGGAAAGTTTTTTTTACTTCGAGATGAAAGTTTTCTCTGTTAATTTGTTGTTATAAAACGGATATTGTATATAGGGTTGGGATTTATTAAATATTAGACGTAAGAGACAAAAGATTCGAGAACACTGATAGACAGAAAGTAGCTTTAATATAGGGCGTTAAAGCATATTGTAAAGTTGGTTTGGTTCTTAAAACTTTCTCGATTACCTCTGAAGTTCTTAATGAGTGTTAATAAAATTATATTTAGAAAGTTCGGTAAAAAATAAGTTTAAAAGTTTCCTAAGTTGATGATAACGATGTACTGGTTAGTATATAAAAAAGTTATAAAAAAGAAGTTCTTAATTTTAATAATAAGCTAACGTGGTAAGTAGTACAACTAGCAGGGTTCTGGAACACTAATGACGTTAGCTACTAGTGACGTCACAAAAAAAATTGCGCTGGTTTTTATTTGTCACAAATTTATTTGATGAAACTGATTCATAAGTATGAGCTAATTATTTTAATAATTCAATTAAACCATTATTATAAGTGGAAACATGGAACAAATAAATATGCAGTTATATCTGAAATAAAGCAGAAAAACACTAATAATCTGAAATTAAAGGAAAAAATAGACAAACAGGAAGATAAAAAAACACAGCTAGAGAAGTAGAAGAAGCAATAATAGACGATCAAACCGAAAATGAGAACGAAATTAAGAAAATGATACAGACGAAATAAAAAAAGAGATCTATATTTATTATTGTGATTAGAGAAAACACAAGAATAAAGATCTTCAAAAATGCAAAAGCCCTAAAGGATACCAATATACGGGTCGAAGAGGATTTTCCAAAATATATTAAAAACGAGAAGAGACTTTTAAAACCACAAATGAAGGAAACAAGATAAAAGGCTAAAAAAGAACAAATCAGACACAATAAATTAATAATAAAACTCAGGTAAGAGAATTAAGTAGTTAAGGAGAAAACGAAGAAGGAAAAGCAATTCAGAAGAAAGAATAATTAAAGAAAATAACCTTTACTAGTTGAAAAAACTAGTAAATAAAGATAAGACAAAAAGTAACGAGGACGAAAATTGCGAGGAACAATGACATAATTTACCGAAAGTAAATAAAACAGAAGATCAAACAAAGAAAAAGGAAATAGAAATATTAAATCAAAAAGTAGCAGATATAAATGAAAAAAATTTAGCAAAGAGGAACACAGAATACAAGAAGCCTAGCAGGAAATGAATAAGAACTAATAAAAAAATGTAGATATGAGTATTTTAAGCAAAATGGAAATAAAGACAAAAGGAGACATAGCAACAAATAATGACAAAAGAGCATATCTTAATACATAGCGGAGATAAAGAAAAGAGCTAAAGAAGAAGTTGCGTGCTTTATAAAGAAAGAGAAAACGGAATAAGTACGAAAGTCGACTGGAATTTCTGAAAGAATATTAAGAGTAGAACTAGGAATAGACGAACACATACTAACAACAGTGAAAGTAACATACCGACAAAAAAGTATGTACGAACTAAAAACAAAATTAGAAGATTTCATCGCCATAGAAGAGTTAAGACAAATCAGAGTATTAAACTCGACCTTTTAATGTAGTACTCGACGATATAATCAATGAAATTAAACAGAAAATAAGAAAAATTGAGTTACAATTAGATAATTAAAAGTCATTAGATTACAATAAATTTCAAGAGGATAATTAAATTTTCCTTGAATTCGTGGGAGATATTAGATTTTTATCGTTGCGAAGAATTAGGAATAAAAAATAATAATAATAAATAAAAGATATAATCAAATATATCAACTTTTGATCACATTTAATTAATATTTATGATTTGGTATTTTCAACAAATATTAGGCACCATTTGCTCTATAAATTTTTTAAAAACACCTGCAAAAAAGCTCTCTGTTTATATTATTTAATTATTAAAATATTTAAATTTGAACTCTATTTGAATTTCGTTTATAGTTTATTATTACAAATAATTTACTTGCGGCGTTCCAAAATTTACAACGCATTACATTATACTGGTATTGCCTAGATATTCATGAATTCAAATTATTGTAGCATTAGTTTGAAATTTGAAATTAACGTTTTGTTATTGTTGCAGGACCGTATTAAAAATTTCCGAGCCAGATGCCGGCTCGAAAGGGGCTGTTAGCGCCCCAAAACACTTTTTTGGATACCATAGCGACCCGTTTCGATGGAACCCGTAAGTATTTATTTATTTACAAATATTTATAGACAAAAGAGAAAAATATTTTGATAATAGTATAATAAAATAAAAATATACAAATTTATGTATAAAATTTGATTGTCATAAGTAAAAATGCTGAAAGTTGTCTTTTTATTTGTTTATGTTTGACTTTTGAGGTTGTATTTGCAACCGTTTACTATTTAAAATTAAAAAAAAAAATAGCCACAAAAATTTTGTATAGAAGAAAAATGCTTAATTTTCTTAAAATTAAGGTGGAAAGTATGATAAAATCGTAAAAACAAAGAAATGCATTATCAAAATAGTTCTTTTGTTCAAATTAAATTAAGCTATGAATTTTTCTAATATTAAATACTTGAAATAACAAAATGATTTGAAAAATAAAATAATAACATTAGTACCCCAACTAAGTACTTCCTCCTTCACTCCGTTGTTTCCTAATTTTATAAATACTATTGCAATTATACAAAAATAAACTAAAACTATACAGTCTCAAGTATTTCCAAAATATTTTTAGTTAATAAATTCTCCACTTCACACTATTATCATAAAATCGGTGACCGTGTCGTAAAAGCCACCCTCGTCGAACCCTTGTCATTTCAATTCCCAAAAACTTTATGTTTAGCTGCGAATGAATAAAGGGCACTTGTCCTCACCCCTCTCCCAAAATGCCTACTAAGCTACTTAACTTTTCGGATTGATTTAATTCGCTAAACTTTTTTACCAATCGAAAGTTAAATAAAAAAGAAAAAATGAGTGCAATTCCATTACCCCAGTCATTTAAATATATATTAAAAATGGGAAATAATCAAATATAAAAGATAAAACATTATTTGAAAATTTCAAGGTTAATCGAACGACTAATCGAAATGAAATTAATTATTTCAACCCTTGAATTTCAAAGCTATTTTTAATACATCTTTTTTCGACCAGGTTTCGCATTTTCAAAGAGTGACATTATATATTTCACATTTATTCCTTTATTTCATTTCAGGAAAATGCAATTGAATCTTTTATTATTCTACTACATCAACACAGACAGAAAACTCCATAATCCCATGAAGTGTTTACCATTTTGATTATACAACTTCTGCCACTTGTTATTCATTAAAACATTGAACGTGGTCGTATTTACAACCGTTTCTTAACTGGTAAACTTAGTAAACTTATTTGTTTCGGTTTCTTCAATATTGCTACATAAATTACAATTACAAACTAATATTCAGATGTCGTTTGAAAAATCACTTCTACATTTCAGTCATAAATCTTTGTTCCCAAATGAAATTCAAACATCTGTTACTTAAGTTTCAAAATATCCTTTGTATAATTTCCCAAAATATTCTTGTATCTAAAAGGATTTATATATCTTAGTATAACTGATGAACTTGTAAACTTCAAATAAATCTAAGTAAAGTAATTGGAATATCTTTTCACTAGGAACTAAATTTGTTTTTATTTCGGTTAGCTCAGGAGTGCCTAATATTGCGAAGGATAAAATATAAAGTACACTAAATAACTCCCACATACGTACATTTAGAGTGCATTTCTAGCTTTAATTTCCAGCAAAATTGTTTATTTCTCATTTTTGTAACAATTAACAATCCGAACTACGGAATACGACCGTCAAATTGTTCTACTCTGACCGATTCCGCTGTTCGATGAAAATTTAATTCCCAAATAGATTCGCGTCCTCTCTATTCGAGAAGATCGCACAGGATCGGACCATCAATAAATCTTAATTTACTTTTTCCAAAATATTTATACACATGATCTAAGCTCTTGAATATTTTGTATACGAAAGGAAACGAACAATTACTGTAGATTATTTAGGAAATAGTACTTTTCAAAGATATAAACAATATTCATTAGCTATTTGATATAAATATTCTAAAGCGAATATTTAATAAACATATATATATATATATATATATATACAGGGTTGGGATAAAGTATGGAACCAAGTAAATATATTTAAATCGAAACGGACGATATTTATGAAATTTTACAAGTGCAATGGGGCAAAATGCAGCTGATGTACATTTTTTTGTTGTTAATATAAATAAATGGGGTATCCTCTATATTTTTGTAGATTTTGAAAGAGGTTGTTATTTCTCGAATTTATACATACTGGGTTTAGTGGAAATAATTTGTAAAAACGAGAAATAACTCACTTTTATTTGTAGAATAAATACATTTATTTACTTTAGACTAATAAGAATAATAATTTAAACAAAATTAATTCAAATGTTCAAAACGCTCTCCAATATTCCAGCCTATTAACAAATTCTTGAGTCACTCTTTCCAAAATTTCTCCACGTATTAGTTCACATTCATCAATAATTTTTTGTCTCAATTCCTGCAAGCATATTGGTCGTTTAACGTAAACAAGTGATTTTAGATAACCCCAAAGAAAAAATCTAATGGGCTTAGATCCGGAGAACGAGCAGGCCACTGCTATGAATCGATCACCATAACCGATCATCATTAATATTTCAATACGATCCCTTTCACTTGAATGAACCATCCTTAATCTACCATTTATTTCTATAAATTACAATTTGACACTTTGGCAACAGTTCCCTACTAGATAGTACTCATTTATTTCTTACTATTAATACAAACAATATCAATTTGTTTATCTAAATGGTATTTTACTCTAATGTATAAAAACTTAAAAGTGGTTTATTAAAGTGCTGTATTCCTCGTTCTTACAGATTTTTTACACTAAACCCAGTATGTACGAATTTGAAATAACAAGATCTAACAAAATCTGCAAAAATATACAGGGGTGTCTTATTTAAATTAAAAAATTTGTGGGTATTTCCGGTTGAACAGCTGCATTTTGCCTCATTGCATTTACCTAAAAAAAATTCATAAATATCGTCCGTTTCGTTTTAAAGATTATACTTGGTTCCATACTTTATCCCAACCATGTATGCATATATATATCTTTTACTTTGAACTTATTGGATAGATTTACAAAATTTCTTCAATACCGGAATTTCACGGATTTTACAAAAAAAAAAGAAGTACATTCATAAATAGTAAATTTAAAAATCATTTAGCGAAACTGAATACGGACCTGCACCCTTTATATTCCTTCTAGTTTTGGACAGCAAAATCCTGCAATTTCATTTCGAAAGGACAAAAATTCCGATATTGACTAGATTCGGTTTTATGATAGAATTCCAGGTATGTAGGTATGTTCCTGTTCTTATTTGCCCTAATCGCAATAAAAAGTGTGGATGTACAAGGCACGGTAATAAAAACTAGAAAAAAAAAGGAAAAAATTGTTTAGAGAGAGGTAAATTTTTGTTGGTACAATTATCTGACATTTTTTTGGTTGGATCTCTACTGAGAATTTTTAAGTTACTTGATTCAATAAATTCATTTACTTTAGATTTGTAATCATTTGTGTTTAAAATGACGGTTGTACTACCTTTTTATGATTTTGTAACTGTTAAATTATTACTTATAATTTTTTTTTAAAGTTAAAATATCGCTATTAATTTCTTTCTTAATTTTGACAGGTTTTAAATATTCGATCAAATTACAAATTTTTATTTCTTCATTGTCATATGGTAATAGAAAATTATTTTTTTAAACAATAGTGCTTGTTTTTAGATACAAAACAAGGAAACTGGTGTCGAAATAGTTATTTTCCTGCGGTTTAAAATGTAACTCAACAATTAATTAACATTGTTAAGAAAGTTGCAACACGTGGCGTCAAGAACGCTGCAAATCCACGTGCTCTCTTCACTTTATTCCTTCTTAATTATTAAGAACAAAAATATTTTATATAAAATGCATATAACCAATTAATTATTAAGTAATTAACAAAATATCAGACGCCAGGGAACAATAAGAAAATTTAGATGAAAATCCAAAATGGAAGGCAAAGTTGAAGTAGATATAGTGTGATATACTAAAAAAGAAGAGAAATAGATACGTTTAAGTTAAATAGAAAAAGAAAAATGATACTTATCGGAATTTCCACAGTATTATAAAGCTTTTTAAATCATATTTTATCGACGAACAAGGTTTCGCCTGTTTAGCATTGTCAAGAGAAATTATAATTCAAGAATCTTTATAATGTGGTTTTTTTGATAAGTGTAATTAATGTTTAATATTAATTATGGATGAATTCCGTAAAATAAAGGTTGAAACAATCAACTCAGTAAGGATGTTTAATGATAAATTTAGCTGCTCCACCAATAAAATAAAGAAAGTTTAAAACAAGAAAATAGATTGCAAAAAGCACGCAACAAAAAATACCCCTAAAGTAATCTGAATATATACAAAAATTGAAATTAGTGGCAGCAACAAAAGAAAAAACATCAACATTAAAGGAAGAGAAAACATTGTAGTAGACACTTCGTCCGAATTAAAACGTGATTTTTGTTTTAATAGAAATATTAAAGGTAAAGTGTACTTATCTTGAATTTCCAGAGTATTACAAAACTTTTTAAATTATATATTTTTTAAATTATCTGACCAGGTTTCGCTTAAATTTCATTATCAAAGATTGACATAAGATTGACTGGTTTCTTATAAGAGTATTTTACTTCATAATTCAAATATTGTATAACACCTAAATTCACAAATAATATTAAACAAATTTTAGTAACTGACTCAGAAATAATTTTAAAATCAGTCTAATAATTTCTATTACGAAAAATAAAAAATTTGCATTTTGATTAAAAATTTAAAATCCGTTAAAATTAAGAAAGAAATTAATAGTGATATTTTAACTTTAAAAAGTGTATAAAGTAAAATTATAAATAATAATTCAACAGTCAGAAAATAAGAAAAAGGTAGTATAACCGTCATTTTAAATACAAATGATTAAAAATATAAAGTAAATGAATATATTGAATCAAGTAACTTAAAAAGTCTCAGTAGAGATAAAACCAAAAAATGTTCAGATAATCTTAGGGAACTAGTTAATCAGTCAAATTTATTTTTTAATTAATGACTATGATAAACAGTATATAATTCAAAAAAAGCATCGAGTACCAAAAACTTTTTAGTGGTTAAAAAAAACTTATTTGATGTTAAAAAACTTAATTGGAAACCTTATACACATTTTATGATATTTGTAAAACATAATTATTGAGCTGAATTGAGTGATATGCCATACTTGAAGTCTAATAAAAGTTTACTAAATATTGAATTAATATATTTTCGATTTGAAACGTTTAAAGTGTGAAAACTTGCTAAAAATATAAACATATCCTAATCTTATTCTCTAGTATTTTAGAACACATGTATGATCCATTTTAAACCATACATGAAACACAAAAAGAAGAGAAAAATAGGAACATCTTTAATTTCTAAAATTACTTTTAGTCTTACCCTACACATGACGAACTATTAAATTTTATTCGTTAATAATTGGCGATAAATATAAAATTTAATGTAGCGTACTTAACGCTCTTAATATATCTTCTGAAATTAAATGGGACATTTTAGTTTTATTTTCTCGCAGTCACGTTATATTACAAATTTGAAAAATGAACTTTGACAAAGAAATTTGGGTCAATGTAAAGACGTTTAATCTACTTACAAAAATAAAGTGGAACGTCAAGAAATAAGGAATCTGGGACACATACTTCGTATAATTTTTTACTTTAACACTAACTAGGATTCCTTTTATTTTGTTTTGGTTATTTACATATTCAGAAATTTTGTAAATAACGCATACTTAATTTTAATAAGTGGATTCTAGAGGAACTCACCTGCCTCTCAACTTTTTTGTTAATAATGATTTTTGTAATGTATACTCCAAAAATTTCTTGATGAATAGTTTGCTTGGTTTAAATAAAATTTGTTCGTTTAAAATGGAAGGGGGAGTGTCTAAATTTTGACTTCTATTTTTTCACAGCCTTGTAAAAAGCTAATCTTATGATTTGACATTTCTTAAACTTAATTTTAATACAAACTTATATTTAAATATCCTAAATTTTGTTTGAAACACGTTTCCGCGTTAAATAATTCTACTAGATACTTCTATGTACTTATTTCACATTATATAACCTTCATAGTTTGTGTTTTCAATACAAAACAAATTTTATTTATAATAATCTCTTACGATATTTATTACAAATCAAGTTTAATATTTTTTATATAAATATTTCCTTTATATTTTTTTTCTTTTACAAAATTGTTAGATTACAATAAATATCAACGAACCCAAATACTTCATCTCTCCTTGAAGAAACCATTAAATCAAGAGAAAATAATAAGTACAGTATAAAAGGGTTGGCGAACACAAATATCTAGAAAAATAAAATAGTTAGTATGTCCTTAAATCCAAATCAAAAGCGTAAAATATAAAATCGGGCTCTAAAAAAATAATTCCGGTTTCTCTTTATGTCGCTGGAGCATGTTGCTTTAATAATGCAGATAAAAGCGAACTGGAGCGATATTGGAACAAGAAATATCCAAGAAAATATATTTATTTATCAATAATTAAGAACGATCGAAACAAATCTATTTAACTACAATTGTTTGTATCAGTTATTGATCTTATTGTATTGAAGAAGTTGATAAAGACGAAATTTGAATATTAAGGATTTTTATATATTAAATTAAATTTATAATTTAAGCTCTATAAAATTATTCGCGAGTTTGCTTAAACTGCTGCATAAACTACGCAATGTTATTATTCAAGAACACCAAAACAATATTTATGATAAATCTGGTTGAGATGAGACAAGCGATCTATTTATATTTGATTAAGACAAGATAGTTAAAATCGTATTGTTTTGAAATTAAACATCTACAGTTGCGATTTACAAATCTCTTTCTCTGGCCAAGTTTTGCTATATCGTATTTTTTTTTAATTCTTGGAAACAAATTTAGAAAGAACAAAAAATTATCAGGTCTGCAATTGCTAAAGTTTTTATGTTACTAACTAGTATTCTTTTTTCTGTGTTAATTGTTTAATTTCCACATTTCTAAGCTTTAAATTGATTTTTGGCTAGATATACCATCAGCAATAATATTTTCTTAACCTTTATTGTTAGAGATTCAAATTGAATGCACCTATATTCTATTTATTTGAATACTATCTTTTATATTCATTATGGATGAATTCCATAAGGTAAGGGTTGAAATAATTAAACTAATTTCGATTATTCGTTCGATTAACCTTGAAATATTCTAATTTTAGGTAATGTAATGTTATTTTTATTAATTTGTGATATATTTATTTATTTAATACTGACAGATATTTTTGTATTTTCTAAAATGTGATTTAAATTCCATAACAATACTTCTACTAATAATTCAATTGGTCAACCGTTTATTTTTGAGATACATACTTTGGTGCAGTAAAAAATAATTTTTTTGGCGTAAATTACTACCGGTTTTAAAATAACTCCATAAAACTCCAATTTCAGACAAATCGTCCAATTTGCAACAAAACGAATGATGAAATAAAAAATTAATCCGATTTACCAATTTTTATTGAAACTTCCACGTCCCCATCAACAATACGAGCACGAAATGCTCGTTTAGAGTAATGTAAATTCACGGTAATGATCCTTCAACAAACACAACGTTTCGTGCATTTTATATAATTCATTTACTTCCAATTTATTTTTTGTTTATAACATCCTCGCTCGGTTCTCAAATCTTTCCAATACAAATTAACCGGGTGTCAATTGGTCTAGACTGGAAATATTCCAATCTATCAAATTAAATTCAACAACCTCCGTGGAATGTGAACGTCGGTTACCGAACTGCGAATGTTACGCCGAAAATGACGAAACTTTTATCGGGATCTTTTTGTCTTTAAAGCCGAAGATAATTAAAGTTGGTCGGGAAAGTGAAACTTCCAAAGGACCGCATCTAACACGTTCGTAGAAAGAGGTAGTTTGGGTTTGTTGTGGGGTTTTTGATAATTTTGTTATATACAGTGTGAACTTTGAGAAATTGTATATAGAGATATGGTAGATTTTTGATTTCAGACTAATACAAGTAGTTTAATACGATTTAATGACCTTTATTAATGGGAATGTTTAGTATATTAAATATAAAAGATAGTATTCAAATAAATAGAATATAGGTGCATTCAATTTGAATCTTTAACAATAAAGGTTAAGAAAATATTACTGCTGATGGTCTATCTAGCTAAAAATCAATATTTTCTGATTTTTCCTTATAAATTAATTTAATCTTCTACTTCTAAGCTGCTGTTTTCTTAACACGAGAAATGGATATAAAGCTTAGAAATGTGGAAATTAAACAAGTAACACGGAAAGAAGAATACTAGTTACTAACATAAAAACTTTAGCAATTGCAGAACTTAACTTAAAAAAAATACGATATAGCAAAACTTGGCCAGAGAAAGATTTGTAAATCGCAACTGTAGATGTTTAATTTCAAAACAATACGATCTTAACTATCTTGTCTTAATTAAATATAAATAGATCGCTTATCTCATCTCAACCGGATTTATCATAAATATTGTTTTGGTGTTCTTGAATAATAACATTGCGTAGCTTATACAGAAGGTTAAGCAAACTCGCGAAAAATACAAAATAATATTTACTACAAAAAATGACAATAGTAAGAAAGATACAGGGCTTCAAATGTTAACTTTTGAAACATATTTTTTGCATTATTTTAAAACGTGTAATTATGAAATTTGCAATTACTTAAATCAACGAATTTTTCTGCATTTCTTCTTTTTATTCACATACTATAAATTTTATATCCAAAAATCCTTAGTATCCAAATTTCCTCTTCTTCAATGCAAAAAGATCAATAATTCATGCAAAAAATAAATAGATTTTTTTTCGATCGTTTTTAATTACTTGTAAATAAATATGTTTTTCTGGATATTTCTTGTTCCAATATCCAATATAATATTCTTTTACAGCTCAATTTTATATTTTACGTCTTTTGATTTGGATTTAATGACATACTATCTATTTTATTTTTCTAGAAATGTGTGCTCCAACCCTTTTGTGCGGTGATTATTAATAGATTTTGAAGGAAAAATATTACTAATAAAACATATCAAAGATAAAACATTGAGAATAAAACGTATAAACACGAAATCATATTGAATAATCAATTTTGGTAATAAGAATTATTTTATCTTTATTAAGATTACGAAAGTGAATATCTGAGTAGAGAGTACTAAAATAATTTTAAAAAGAAAATAAAATGAAATCACTAAAATATATTAATATATCAAAATCAGAAGAATTGTTATCGATCTCAAAATGTTTCTAATGAGGAAAATAAGCCCTTTAGTCTCACAGTCTATAAGACTTTATTTTTCTTAAACAAATAAAATCTTACAGACTGTGAGACTAAAGAATTATTTCCCCCATTTTCCCTGTGTTCAACAACTCATTTAAATTATTATTAGATCTAATTTAATTAAATAGCTGAAACTCCACATTTCATTTATAAATAGATCAATTCCTAACCATTTTCTGAACCAAATTCATTACTATCACATTCCAATTATTATAAAAAAATTACTCGGCTAAACTTAACCCATTGCTTATTCATTCTCGTTTATCCTCGTTGTACTTTAGACCGTCGAGGCCATTTTCCCTTATGCGATCCGGTCCCTGGAAGACTTTATAAAAGGCTCGCGAGGATTGTCTTTCTTGTTGAGGGAAAACAATTCAATAAGACTTAAAGCTCGCTAGAGCTTTGTAGCACCTTACACGAAAGTAGTTTTTTTAAACAAGATTCTTGTTGAAAATGGTATGTGGTACTTATAAAGCAATTTGAAATAAATCTACCACAAAAGAGATAATAGGTTTTTGTTTGTAATGAAAATAGTAGTTATACGGAAATATGAGTTAAAGAAGAGGAAAAATTAGTGAGTTCTTTTAGATTAGAAGAGTTTTTTTGGAAGAAACTATTTCAATAATTTTCTATTACTAGAAATTTTGGTTTTGCAGCTTGAGAAATGTATCAATTGATTGTATATTTAATAAAAATGTTCTTTCTCATTTGTCCATGAGTGCTTGTCAATAGAACATAACCTCACTTTTGTTAGTGTTTTCCCTCGTCTAAAAATTACGACAACAATAGTATTTTTTCCTTTTTTGGACTTCAAATTGATACTTTTGACCCCAGTTAGAAGTTTTTTTGCGAGTTCAACGTTAAAATTTTTGCAAAATCTCTGACTTCAAGTGGAGACTTAAGTTGGGATTTTCTAAAATCGTTTGCTTCTAAAGTTAAAATTTTACAAAATTACGAGTTCTGAAATTTTATATTTCAAATCGATATGTAAAAGCAAAAATCTCGAGTTTAACGATAAAATTTTACAAAACCCTTCGACTTAAAGTAGATATTTTGAAAAAAAAGTATTTAAAGTTGAGATTTTTTTAATATCATCATAATTTTAAAAAATCAGGTATTTCTGGAATTTCAAACAGAGATTTTTTTAAGTCTGTAATTAAAAGCAAAAACTTTGAGTTTAACGTTAAAATTTTTAGAAAATTCTAGCTTAAAGTGAAGATTAAAAAAACAAATGTTTAAACTTGAGATTTTCTAAAATCTTGTGTTTGTACTGTTATTTCAATTGCTCAAAAAAATCTTCTTTTCTAATAACTAAATACTGTCGACCTCTAACTCTTTACATTTTACAAATTTACAAATTTCTTGGTTTTATACAATTTACAATAAAAAGCTATATATAAATAGAAAATCTTATTCTATTTGTGTAAAAAGTAATTTTGGATCAATTAAATAAACAATTTTAGAACTATTTTAATAAAGTACAACTTATCCCTTTTTTAATTTTCCTTTCTGATTACCAACTGTGAAATATTTTTATTCTTCAGTTAAAAAACAATATTTGTATCACCCCTTTTTGTATTCTGCTTCTAGTGCATATAAAACAAGAAAGCATTAATTCTGTGATTCACGGAATATCTCGAATTCACTATCGACAAACAACAGTCTGTATATCTAATTACCAACTCGTAGTTTACTGGCATCAAAGCAAACAAGCAGTATTCATTTCATTAAAAAAGTGACACGTACGCCTTTCGCTTTACGCCACCAAATTTATTATTTTCTCCATTTACAATGCTTCGTGGTTTAAAATTGCATTTATCTGTCAACGATGCTTTATGTAAATGCTCGCTTTAGTTCGATATACAAATAGAACAAGATTAATTTCAGTCTACTAATTTCTGTTACGAAAATTAGTCTTGTTAGGCGTGAAACACCATGTATGAGTTTTATATGCAAAAAGTTCGTTTTAGCAAAAATGAAAGTTTTTTAACATCAAATCAGATTTTTTTAACCGCTAAAAAGTTTTTGGTACTCGAGGATTTTTTTGAATTATATATTTTTTATCATAGTCATTAATTAAATGACTGATTAATTGTTTCCTAAGATAATTTGAAAATTTTTGGTTGGATCTCTACTGAGACTTTTAAAGTTACTTGTTTCAATATATTCATTTACTTAAGATTTTTAATCATTTGTATCTAAAATGACGGTTGTACTAATATAATTTGTGAATTTAGCTAGTATACTGTATTAGAGTTATGAAGTAAAATACTCTTATAAGAAACCAGTCAATCTTTGATAATGAAATTTAAACGAAACCTGGTCAGAGAATTTAAAAAAATATATAATTTAAAAAGTTTTGTAATACTCTGGAAATTCAAGATAAGTACACTTTACCTTTAATATTTATATTAAAACAAAAATCACGTTTTAATTCGGACGAAGTGTCTACTACAATGTTTTCTCTTCCTTTAATGTTGATGTTTTTTCTTTTGTTGCTGCCACTAATTTCAATTTTTGTATAGATTCAGATTACTTTGGGGGTATTTTTTGTAGCGTGCTTTTTGCAATATATTTTCTTGTTTTTAACTTTCTTTATTTTATTGGTGGAGCAGCTAACTTTATCATTAAACATCTATATTGAGTTGATTGTTTCAGCCTTTATTTTACGGAATTCGTCCATAATGAATATTAAACATTACTTACACTTATCTAAAAAACCACATTATAAAGCTTCTTGAATTATAATTTCTCTTGACAATGCTAAACAGGAGAAACCTTGTTCGTCGATAAAATATGATTTAAAAAGCTTTATAATACTATGGAAATTCAGATAAGTATCATTTTTCTTTTTCTATTTAACTTAAATATATCTATTTCTCTTCTTTTTTAGTATATCACACTATATCTACTTCAACTTTGCCTTCCATTTTGGATTTTCATCTAAATTTTCTTATTGTTCCCTGGCGTCTGATATTTTGTTAATTACTTAATAATTAATTGGTTATATGCATTTTATATAAAATATTTCTGTTCTTAATAATTAAGAAGGAATAAAGTGAAGAGAGCACGTGGATTTGCAGCGTTCTTGACGCCACGTGTTGCAACTTTCTTAACAATGTTTAATTGATTGTTGAGTTACGTTTTAAACCGCAGGAAAATAATTATTTCGACACGAGTTTCCTTGTTTTGTATCTCAAAACAAGCACTATTGTTTAAAAAAATAATTTTCTATTACCATACGACAATGAAGAAATAAAAATTTGTAATTTGATCGAAAATTTAAAACCTGTCAAAATTAAGAAATAAATTAATAGTGATATTTTAATTTTAAAAACAATAAAAATAAAATTAGAAGTAATAATTAAACAGTTACAAAATGGGATTTACTATTATGATATATAGATGAGATGAGATTTTGTAGAATTCGCACTAGCAATTTACGAGATAATTGGCCGTTTCCAGACTTTTGGTCCACTCTGTATATAAAATGTATCGAAATAAAAAATAAAACAGAATATTTTAGAATTTTATTTCTAAATTTCGGTATTAAATTCGGTGGTTAAACTAAGAATGTACTATTGGACAAACTGATACGATGTTGTTACTGTTATATGGCAATTTATAATGTTATTAATAAATTTAATCACTACCGAAACGTAGGCGTAGAATAAACGTAATATTTGTATATATATAGGAAAAAAATTATTATGGCAAAACATAATTTTCGACATACCGATGAAAATCGCTTTTTTTAGCCCTTGTATAATGGAAAAACTTTAATCTACACTAATTTTTTTTTATAATTTAAATTCCTTAGCAAAATTCTTAATTTTGTGAAGTCATGTATAATTTTGATCAAAATTTTCTCAAATTCTAAGAAATTGTAAATAAATCATAATAGCAACAACTAAAATATGATAACAACTTAATTAATTTACTTTTTTTGAGTATTAATTTGATTACCAATACATTATTTACACCATAATTAAAATACAATTTGATATTTAATAATCTCATGTGACGCAATACTTATTAATACATCAATTCTAAATTCAATTCAACATTATTTATTAAATTTATATTTTAGACCAAAAATGAATATGTCACAAAAGTGTATATGGATTCTACAGAAAAAATTTTACAAATGTGATCTAATGAACTTCAAATTGTTTCATAAAACATTCAAAACAATTATATTTTAATTGTAATTTAAAACCCTTCGTCATATTTGTTGATTTAATATTGTGAACCATTTACCAATCCTTTTAAATTTTATAAATAATATTATGAATAAAATATATCGAAATTTAATGAGCTACTTTCAAATTCACGATGAAATATCCGCACAAATATGAATACAATAAAATAAAATTTATCCAACACAAAATTAATTATTTCATGTAAATTTTATGGCACAGTTTCCTGCTTAAAAGTCTAAAATTAATGAGAATTTTTTTGTGTGGCAAATTTTATCTGTATGGAAAGGATAATGGATTACCGTGGAAATATGCCAGATTGTGTGTGCCGCAGGGTTGATATTTTGGCGTACTCATAAACACTACACCTAATTGAATTTTAATTATTTACACGAGTTTTTAACCCTCATCCCTTTTTTCACATGGAAATCTTTGTTTGTTTGTGTTTAAAGAGCTCGACAACAAGGGGAAATTTTTTTGGGGGAGGAAATTGACAAATTACAGAAAAATATATAATTAGTAACAAAATAAAACATTAATTAATTAATTAAACACAGTTGAAATATTATTTGTAAGTTAATCGATTTGTTAATAACAGTATAAATTTCCATGTAACAGTGGCAACATCGTTAGCAGTATGTCCAACAGTACAATTTTAGTTTAAATAATTTGTATCTCATTTTAATTGTTTCTATTATGATTTATTAACAAATTTATTAATATTGAAATTAAAGTTATACAATCATCATAAGATTTTTCACTGAAATTTGAGACTTCAAAAAGTCGAAGTATATAAAAAAAAATTCAATTGTTTTTAAATTTCTGATACAAAATTGATATTTATTGAAATATCAACTTTAAAATCGAGATTTTAAAAAATAAAGCTAAAAACGAACGAGACCATAAAATTAAGAAAGAACTGAATTAATTAGAATATTACATCAGAAAAGTACGCAATTAAGGAAAAAGCAGAAGAAAAAAGAACGTATTTAAGGAAAAACTAGAAAAAAAAAGGAATGAATTAAAGAGAAACTGGAACAAAAAAGGACGCAATTAAGGAAAAAGCACTACAAAAAAAGGCCGCAATTAAGGAAAAACTGAAAGAAAAAAAGGACGCAATTAAGGAAAAAGCGGAACAAAAAAAAAGGACGCAATTAAGGAAAAAGCGGAACAAAAAAAAAGGACGCAATTAAGGAAAAAGCAGAACAAAAAAAAGGCCGCAATTAAGGAAAAACTGAAAGAAAAAAAGGACGCAATTAAGGAAAAAGCGGAACAAAAAAAAAGGACGCAATTAAGGAAAAAGCAGAACAAAAAAAAGGCCGCAATTAAGGAAAAACTGAAAGAAAAAAAGCACGCAATTAAGGAAAAAGCGGAACAAAAAAAAAGGACGCAATTAAGGAAAAAGCAGAACAAAAAAAAGGCCGCAATTAAGGAAAAACTGAAAGAAAAAAAGGACGCAATTAAGGAAAAAGCGGAACAAAAAAAAAGGACGCAATTAAGGAAAAAGCAGAACAAAAAAAAGGTCTAAATTTAGGAAAAACTGAAAGAAAAAAGGACGCAACTAAGTAAAAAGCAGAACAAAAAAAAGGACGCAATTAAGGAAAAAGCAGAACAAAAAAAAAGGCCGTAATTAAGGAAAAACTCAAAGAAAAAAGGACGCAATTAAGGAAAAAAGCAGAACAAAAAAGGACGCAATTAAATAAAAAGCAGAACAAAAAAAAGGTCTCAATTTAGGAAAAACTGAAAGCAAAAAGGACGCAATTAAGGAAAAAGCAGAACAAAAAAAAGGACGCAATTAAGGAAAAAGCACTACAAAAAAAGGCCGCAATTAAGGAAAAAGCAGAACAAAAAAAAGGCCGCAATTAAGGAAAAACTGAAAGAAAAAAAGGACGTAATTAAGGAAAAAGCAGAACAAAAAAAAAGGACGCAATTAAGGAAAAAGCAGAACAAAAAAAAGGTCTAAATTTAGGAAAAACTGAAAGAAAAAAGGACGCAACTAAGTAAAAAGCAGAACAAAAAAAAGGACGCAATTAAGGAAAAAGCAGAACAAAAAAAAAGGCCGTAATTAAGGAAAAACTCAAAGAAAAAAGGACGCAATTAAGGAAAAAAGCAGAACAAAAAAGGACGCAATTAAATAAAAAGCAGAACAAAAAAAAGGTCTCAATTTAGGAAAAACTGAAAGCAAAAAGGACGCAATTAAGGAAAAAGCAGAACAAAAAAAAGGACGCAATTAAGGAAAAAGCACTACAAAAAAAGGCCGCAATTAAGGAAAAAGCAGAACAAAAAAAAGGCCGCAATTAAGGAAAAACTGAAAGAAAAAAAGGATGTAATTAAGGAAAAAGCAGAACAAAAAAAAAGGACGCAATTAAGGAAAAAGCAGAGCAAAAAAGAACCCAATTAAATAAAGAACAGAACAAAAAAAAGTCGCAATTAAGGAAAAACTGAAAGAAAAAAGGACGCAATTAAGGAAAAAGCAGAACAAAAATAGGACGCAATTAAGGAAAAAGCAGTACAAAAAAAGGCCGCAATTAAGGAAAAACTCAAAGAAAAAATGACGCAATTAAGGAAAAAAGCAGCAAAAAATTGAAAGTAAGACTAAAGTTAGAAAACAGTTTCATAAAACAAAAAAATAGAATCATTTATCATTTTGTTTCCCAGGCGTTTCAAACATTTCGAATCATCTTTCACAGAGAAGAAAATATATTAAATTGTTCATTCTATAATTCACATAACACAAACTAAATATGAAAAACAAACAATATAATTTTGCTTTTCAGAACTAGAGTGGGAAGACTGTTCTTTTAAAATTAATTAAATTAGTAGGTACACGTATTACAAAAAGATTAAATTAAAAAACGGATTATTCCTTTTTTTTTTATCACGTCTTCCTACTTCCTGTCGAAAGTATTCGAGTCTCCATTTTACTCGGAAAGCAAAAATTATATTTCGCTGCGATTTTCCTTTTGCTCAATTTTTCTCAAATACCCAGCTTAGCCATACAAGTTTAAAAAAAGCTATTAGGCCTTAAATATAAATTGACATTCTGGAATGAAACGTGTTTAGAGTTTGTGTACGAATTTTAATATTGGAAATGACAAATGTTGCGAAGAAAGAAATTAGAAAACGCCCGGCCACGATTGACATAAAGCTTCCCTTTTTTGAATAATTGGTATTATTCCGAGCAAATTACTTGTTGGCGGTAAAAAGGAAATGAAAAATTGTTCGCTTTTCATATTATTTTTTATGAACCTGAGAGGTTTTCAGCCAAAAAAAGATGATATATAATTGGAAATGTATAAATAACGATCCTCGGAAGGTAAAATTTTATAATTTTACCTCCGATAAAGAACCACAAACATTTACAAATGTAGTAATGGTCATTTTTTGAAAAATCTAGAATGTCTTAATATTAATAGTCCAAAAATATCCCACAAATAAATAAATCTTTTGAAAATTCAATAGGTCTTTTTTATAAAAATATTAAGAATTTTTTTGAAGCCACAGTGTTAAACAGATGTTAAAATGTTACTTTTAAAACAAAATTTTATTACTGGAACGTGGAAATTGGTTTATTGAAGTAATTTATAAAGAATATGGACACCTAAAAAGACTAGACGAGAAGTTGAAGGTTTTTTTGGGGTTTTCCTCTCTAAACAGTTTCTCGTCCGGGAATGTAGCACTGTAAAATTTTTCGAAGGCAGAAGGATATTGTTAGAATTATTAAAAGAGGAAATTTCGTTCATAATCACAAAATTAAAAGGCCTGTTATGAAATTTCAAGTTCTTTTCGTGATAAATTTTAAAACTTTTATCAAACTTAAAAATGTTTTCCTTAAATTAAGTCCTATTTATTATTTCTATATTTAGAAATTTTTCTATTTATCAAATTTAAACTTTTTTGTTCATTTAATTAAAAGATTTTTATCTAAATTTAAAAAACTGTAAATTTATGGTTACTTTTTTTTTAAATTTAAAAGTGTTGGTAAATTTGAAACTTCTTTATCTTTATGGAAATTTTAAAAATCTTTTTCTCAATTTGAGTCTTTTTAATTAATTTTTTCGATCCTCACATATATTGAGCATTTCCATATTAATTTTTCCCATATTTATAAGATTTTAATCAAATTTAAACTACTCATCAAACTTAAAATAATTTATTTATAAAATTTGAGTATTTTCCAAATTTAAAGGACTTTATATAAGTTTATGGGATTTTTTGCCTAATTCAATAGTTTTAAATTAAATTTAAGAGGATTTTTATTAAATTCAAATGTTTTTTGGTAAATTTAGAAAACTGTAATTAAATTAAAAGAAAATATGGTCTTCTCTATATCTAAATTATTTTTTCCTAATTTACAAGATGTTCGCCAAATGTAAAGGATTTGTTATAAAAAAAAATGCTAGAATTAGCGTGAAAAATAAAATTGAGGCAAAAAGTAACTTTTAAAAATTTAACCTTGCTTAGAATGGTATTAAAAATTTGCGATTTTCATTTCGACCTATTATTTTTTGTTTATAACTTGCTGGTATTTTCTTCTCAACCATCCAGTTTATAACTTAAAACTGATAAATAATGAACTCAGCGAGGTTTCGTAATCTTTCAATTCATTAATTGAATTTCGTCAGCTTTGTTTGTTTAATTGGTTTTTTTAAATTCTCTGGCAATTCAACATTTATTGCATAATAAATATAAAAAGTACAATTTATATTTAATATTTATATTAAAAAACGATTAAGTTTTAATCCGGACAAAGTGTCTACTACAATGTTTTATTTTCCTGTAATGTTGATGTTTTTTCTTTTGTTGTCACTAATTCTATATTTTTTGTATATTTCTTATTGCTTTCGAGTATTTTTATAAGTTATACTTATCTGAATTTCCACAGTATCATAATAAAGCTTTTTAAATTATAATTTATCGACCAAGGTTTCGCTATTTATTTGTAGTATTGTCAAGAGTGACATAAGATTGACGGATTTTTTATAAACGTAAATAACTTCACATCATGAACATTTTAACCAATCATTATCAAGCAATATGTACAGTAACATTCTTCTTTTCCTAAAAATATTTTTGGTTAGTATTATACGGGTATTTAGTCCAAAAGGTAATCTAAGATAATTAAACTTCCCAGGTTTAATTAATGCACAGTTGAAAAATGTAAAATCCAGAATTAACTCGTTGTTATCATCTTATGCAACGTAACCTTTGCCATAAACCAAATTTCCGCAACTAAAAATAGAAAAAGCTCATCTTCGTGGCGCTGCCACTGGTAAACATCAGTAACGAGGAAAATATTAAAATAACACGGTGCATTGTCCTAACGAAATTAGCAAGGACGTGCGCTATTAATACTTTCCAAATTTTATAATTAGATTTAGAAAAATCTATTTTCGATTAACTGCATTCGAACAAATGCAAGTATATTGTTTGGTAAAGTTAAATTAGCGTAACTTAGGTAAATAATAGTTACAGGGGGTTTTAATCAAATTTATGCGGAACTGAGGTTTTATAAATAAAATATAGGTTGAATGAAAAAAAAAACACGGCGATGTATAAATAAATAATTATTTTTTTTATCTTAACCAGATGACTTTTAATAATGCTTTTGGGAAGTATTTATTTGACTTAACATATTCACGAATAGCACATTCAGATAGATTTTGAAAAGTGATTGATTAAAATGTCTTAAAAATAACTGACTAAAGTACTTTTAAATTTTGATTGAAATTCTCTAAAAATGAAACATTTTTCATAAATAACTAAAAATTATAAAAATGATATAATCCTTTAATATTGACTAATTTTTTTAAAATAATTTGAGCCTTTTAAATATGACTAAAATTCTTTAAAATGATTGGTTCTTCTCAGAAAATGATTGAAGTTCTCTAAAGATGACAAATTTTTCAAAAATCTAAAATTGTTTAAAATTATTGAGTTCCTTCTTATGAAAAGGTTATTGAAGTTTTTAAAAAATGACAAGTTTTTCAAAAATAACTGAAATCTTTTAAAAGTAATTGAAATTCTTTAATATTGACTTTTTTTTAATGATTGCAGCTTTTTGAAAATGACTAAAATTCTTTAAAATTATTGAAAAAGCATGTTTAAGTTCTTTAAATGTGTTAAAAAGCCTTTGGAAAATTATTGAATTACATTTTGTTAAGAAGTTAAAGATGGAAGGCCTTAATATTAATATTGGCTACATTTTTTTAAAAGTGAATAAAGTAAAAATAACTACAGTAATTTTTTTTTAAAAACTAATAAAATCTTTTGAGATTGAGGATAAAATAGAGTATAGTCCTTTTAGAAGTGACTGAAATATTTTAATATTAACAAAAATGTTTAAAAAGTAATGACATTTTTTTAAAAATGACTAAAATAAGTCGTCTTTTGAGACTGAAGAAGTTTAAAATAAACTACATTTTTTAAGAGTGACTGAAATCTTTTAATATTGATTTTAAAAGAGATCAAAGTTTTTTAAAAATGACAAAACTTTTTAAAATAAGTTTAAGTTGCTTTTAAACAAAAAAAAATATTTTAAGTGTTGAAAAACCTTTGGAAAATTAATTAAAATCTCTTTTAAAATTAATGAAATCTTTTTATAATGACAGAAATTCTTCTATGAAAGCAATTAAAGTCCTATAAAAACGAAAGTTATTTAAAAGTAACTAAAATATTTAAAAAAGTGACTAAAGTACTTTAAAAAAGTAATAAAATCCTTTGAAACTGAAGAAGTTTTAAAATGGTAAAGTCCTAAAAGTGAGTAAATCCTTTAATATTGATTGAATTCTTTTAAAAGTGAAAAAAGTTTCTAAAAATTTACTAACATTTAAATCTCTTTTATAAAAATCCTTTAATATTGACTGAGAAAGAAGATTAAACAATTATAATAAAAGGTGAAAGGACAAAAATAGAAATAAAAAGAAGATTAAAAGCTAACAATTAATTAGATTACTTGAATATTAAACTAAAGTTTTACCTTTGACGAAAACCATGGTATTCAAATAAAGAAAATAAAGAAAAAGTTCTTGCTTCATTCAATTTAGATCTCTTACAATATAGGTTGAGACAATATTAATGCCGATGGTCTATCTAGCCAAAAATCAATATTTTCGGATTTCAGATAATAAATTGTATATTTGTTTATTTTCACAGAAAGCAAAATTCCGAGGTTCAAAATATAGAAATTAAAATGTCTTGATTGTGGAGCTACTCAAAAAGCAATTGTAAATGAATCGAAATAAAACAAAAATAAGGGCAATATCCAAAAAAAAAAAAGAGAAAAATATGAATATAAAATAGACCACGCGAAGCTTCTTGAATAATTGTAGTAAAAGATTAAAGGACAAAAATAGAAACAAAAGGAAGATTAAAAGCTAATACTTAATAAGATTACTTGATGATTAAACTTAAGTTTTATCTAAACTTTGATGAAAAAATGGTATTGAAGTAAATAAAACGAAGAAAAATTTATTGTTTGGTTCATTTTAGATCTCCAGCAATAAAGATTGAGATGATATTATTGCTGATGGTCTATCGAGCCAGTAATCAATATTTTAGGATTTCTCTGTATATATATTGATTTAATCTTCACCTTCAAAATTGCTGTTTTTTAATTTGAGAAAATGATATTTAGCTTAGAAACATGGAAATAAAACAAGTAACAAAGGATAATTGTTCGTAAGATGATAACTAAGAATTTCATAATTTTTTTGTTACTTACTTTTATGTGTCCCCAACACATTGTTTGCGTATTAACTCTAATATGAATTGGAAGTTGTAAAGAAATAATAATTTATATAAAAAAAATTTAGTTAGAACTCATCTAGAAATCCTGAGGTTAAAGAAAAAAGCAAGATTAAAACCTAACCCTTAATTAGAGTTTTATCTAAACGCAATTTTAAAGGAAAACATGGTATTCAAATAAATAAAACAAAGAAAAATAAGGAAGTGACTAACGTTTTTTAAAAATGACAAAAATTCTTAAGAAAAATATTAATTAACTTTCGTTGGAAAAATTTAATATGCAACAAGAAGAAGAAAAATACTTTTCTAACACTTGTAACAAACTATTACACTAATAAGAATAGCCTCATTTCCTCCCTTGTTGCACAACAATCGTTTTTTTAGTGTACATTACATATATTCCAACATAATAAAGCGTCAATTTTTATTCTTGGAAATTCTTTTTTTAAAAAAACTAATTCTTTCCACTTGAATAGAGCACGTGTGTCGTCATGTGGTCAATACTCAGAAAGAAGACAAACGAGAAAAATAAAAAAACTGCATTGGAAAATTCGAGGCCAGTGAATAATTGAATTATTGCAGATTTGCGTTTAGCTACGCTACAATTGATTTATAGCTGAGTGCATTTTCTGTAAAAAAATTATCCGTATCCGGGTTTTTTTTACTTATAAAAAGAATGATCCATGTAAGTCCTACCACAATGTAAGAATAAACAGACAAGATTTATAAATTAATTAAATGGTTAATATGATGATTTTAGTTTGGTTTTTGGTTTATAATGTAGCTTGGGTTACTTGCAAGCCGGCTTTTTACGATGAAAACTTTTCCGAAGTGCACAGTAAGTAAATTTTATTTTAGAATTAAATGTTCGCGGTTGGAAATATTAATTTCTGGTTTTGATTTCTAAAAGATTGTGGAATGGCAATTTGATAGAAATAAGTGGAAAAGAAAATTACGTTTTATTTAAAAAGCTAGTATTAAATGAAGTAGTTGTTGATATTAAATACTATTTTTCTTAATTAATTGTTTTTACCTTTACTTAGTGGGAATTTATTCATTATAAATAAATAAAAGGTGAATTTTACCTATATTGAATTTCCCCAGTATTTCAAAGATATTTTTAAAATTACCTTTTGGAAATAAATTTGTTATTAAAACAGGATAAATGATGTGATTTACATAATTATAATTGACAAAAATTTTTATATAAATTAGTGAAAATTACAACAGAAGTTAGCGAACATAAAATGCATTTTTTTTTGTTTTTTGCTTTTTGTTTGCCTTTGTTTTTTTTGTAGTGTTTTTTTATTTTACTTTTTCTTATATTTGTCATTTTTTTATTATTTATTTTGTTATTTTCTGCATTTGTCGTATTTTATTGATTTTATTTTGTTGTTTTTGTCATTTTTTCCATTTATCATTTTTTTGTTGATTTTACGGTTAGTTTTTCTTATGTTTGTAGTTTTTTTTGCGTTTGTCTTATTCTTGTTGTTTTTTACTTTTATTTTTTTGCATTCATCTATTTCTTATTGATTTTATTGTTATTTTTTTGTATTTGCAGTTTTGCTGTTGTTTTTTGCGTTTGTTGTATTTTATTGATTTTTTTGGCATTTATCGTTTCGTTATTAATTTTACTGTTGTTTTTTCTTATATATGTTTTTTGGTCAGTTCATTCTTTCATACATTCATTGTTTGTCTATTATTTCTTATGATTTTTATTTTTCGCACTTATCGTTTCCTTCTTAATTTTTTATGTCCTGTTAATTTTTTTTCGTTTTGTTTCTCTTGTTTTTCTTTATATTGCTTTTTTTGAATTTGTCATTTTCTTATTCATTTAATTCTTGTTTTTTCTTGTAATCGTAGTTTTGATATTTTTTTCTCAAATTTGTCGTTTTTATATTATTTTTTTGTTGTTTCTATTTCTTGCATTTTCATTTTCCTTTTTGTTTTTTGTTGTTTTTGTCACTTTTGTGTTTTCTTGTATTTTTAGCTTTTGATATTTTTGATATTGAAAAAAATTCCTTGATATACTGTGTAAATTCAAAATAATAATTTTTTTATTAATATTATGTCTTGTTTAATATTATTCTTTTGAGTGAAATAAATTTTTATTATTAGCAATCAATTTAAGAGTAACTTGGTATTGTAAATAATCTGAGAAAATTAACTTAATTATAATTGAACTTACATATAATTTTTTTTGTGATATTGATAATTCTTTCGTTTTTTCTATTTTCTTTTTGTATGTTTTTAACTTTTTCTTATTAGACTATTTAAGCTGGTCTTTTTTATATGACCATATCAGTTTAGTTCATTTGAGCTTTTGCCTTTCTTTTTCAGTCACTCCTTTCCATGCATGTTTTCCTTGGTCTTTCTTTTGCTCTTATTATGTATCTTTTTAACTCCAAATTCTCAATTTTCATTATCAAATTGGTAACAATAACAATATGAACTTGTTCATTTAAAATCATCGTTTGTGTTCTACTTTTCTCCAACTTTTTTCAACAGCATGAGAAAAAATTCTTAGTAAACTCAATTTTAAAACTCAAAATATCAAACTATCCTGATAATAATCGAAACTATTGACATTTTTCCCCTTGAATGGTTATATGGTTTGAGCTGCAAGGCCAATTTTACTTTAGAAGTTTCTACAATTAAAAATATTTAGAACAGTCCTTTGGACATTATTTTACTCTAATGAAAGACAAAGGCATTTATTCGACATAATTATTAGGGAAGTCCTGTACACAATTTCGAGCCCAACAAAACTACTTCGACCGAAATTTCGTTCGAAATAAAGACAGAGGATTTATTTCCACATACCTTAGCCATTCCCTCATGAATAATTTCTAAGCCATTACCCTTTTTTGTGAGAAATGTCACCGCACTTCGATGTTCAACCACAATACCATCTATTTTACTTCACTAAAACTCTTTAGATCGTTTTAAATGAAATAAGTTTTAATGAAAATTCAATGTTCATACACCCTGTACATATTTCTATTTCTTTATGAACAAATTATTTTAATAAAAGTATTTCTGGGGAATAAAAATATTAAATTTTAGGTGTAAGCTCGCATATGGGTCCCATGGGTCATTCTGTAGTCGAGAAAACCGCCGTTTCGGAAACAGTGGGGGGCGGTATGGGGGGCGGTATGGGGGGCATGTATGGGGGTCGAGGACTTGTTATGCGAAGAGGAGTTGGAATGCATGGGATATATTAATCTAAATTTACTTATCGATTATGTCGAAAAATGTTTAATTATGTTAAATATACCTATGGTTAACATAGATATTGAATAAAGAAAAATACATTGTATTTGTATTATTTTCCTAAGGTGAAAATATGTTATTTGATATAATTTAGAAAGATCCAAATCCTATTAATCCTTCTCCTAATTTTAATTTATGGTTAGATTCATTTTGTATCTCTACAATAAAGGTTGAGACAATATTAATGCTGATGGTCTATCTAGCCAAAAATCAATATGATCGAATTTCTCTTTATATTTTAATTTAATCTTCGCTTTCAAAATTGGTGTTTTTTTTTTTAATTTGAGAAATTGATATATAGCAGAGAAATATGGAAATTAAACAAGTAACAAAATACAATACAATAAAAATACAAATTAGTGAGACGAAGAGAATTTCAGATTTGAGAATTTTTTTGTTGTTACTTTTTTATTTGTGTCCCCAAGAATTTGTTTGTAAATTAATGTTTAAGGTGAATTTGAAGTTGTAAAGAAAGAATTACTTATAAAAGAATCTAGTTAGAACTCACCTAGAAATCCTGAGATTAAAAAAGCACAAGAATTACAATCATTTTATCGTATTATTTATAAGTTATCAATATTTTCTAAAACCGATTAACCCATAAAAGGTAACATGACAACATATTGGGAAAACACATTTTAGAACTTAGTTATCAATATTCATTCATATTATACGTCTAAAATTAGTTTAAAATCTATGAAATCAAAAAGCTGTAAAATTCGTACCCAAAAAAGGAAAACTAATTCCAAAAACCGTTAACCCCGTCCTTCATTACGTCCTACAGACGGAGCTAAAATTGTTTATGCGCCTTTAGGGCAATCAAAAACACATGATAATACCACAATAATTTACAATTTGGAAGTTTGGAAGTAGGTTTCAACTCTGAAACTCAATTAACAGCGGAAAAGAATTTTCAAACTCCTTAAATGTAATGTCGGCAATCAAACAACCAAGAAAAGTCCAACCGAAATTTCGGATATTAGTTGGAATTGAAAGTGTTTGCTAAATTAACCTCAATTTTGGGTAAATTGCTTTAATAAAATAAGAACGTGTGAAGAACTAAATAGACTTTTGGACTTTCTAAGAACAATTGTAAATTGATTACATCAGAATATGATTGTTAATAATTAAAATAAAGAAAAAAATGTAAACGTTTAGAAAATATTTACGCCAACGAAACCTGTATAAAATTAAAATTGTACTGTTAGTCAAACTGATTACAATGTTGCCATTGTTTATTATATTATACAAAGAATGAAACTGAGTTCACAACGTTGGATTTTGTTTGTTTTATTTTTTTTATAAAATCATTAGTTAAAGAATGTTTAGAATAAATGGAAAAGTTGAAGATTACTTTTGAATGTTTGATATGTTTTGAGTTTAGGAGGTAGAAAGTTATATATTCTTGTTGGATAATAAAAAGTTTTTTGTTGTTTGTTCTATGTAAAAGGCGATACTTAACTAAATTAGCATTATTGTTAAAGTATTGCAATTTTTTCTTATTGTGTTTCATGTATTTTTGAATTTTGAAAAACTGTTAATACAGCTTTAATCGGAGCGATTCTCACTTCACCTGGAGCATGCATCTTTTACAGTATTATATTGATTGATATCTTTCTTTTTCTCTGTTTTATGTTTCTTATTTTACTCTTTAATATTTCACTAACTAAAATCTCCACGGCCTCATTTTTTTTAATAATAAAGTAGTGACTACTAAACAGAATGGAAACTCTGTCATCACTAACATTTATTTGAAAATTATCTTCAAATTTACCTTCCCCATTTTTCTTTTTGTTTTTCCATTTCTCGTTTTTCTTTAATTCATGTTTGTTTTCTTCTGTCTTCTTTAAAGAGAAGTTTTTTTTGTTCATTAGTAGCAGCACTAATTATTTATTTTTTTCATTCATCATTATCATCGTCATCTTTTTACGTTTCCTATACTTTTTCAACTCAGATTCTTTAATGACATTAGGATCATTAACATCTATGCCTGAAGGAAAATCTGAATCTTCATCGTTTTATTGATCTCTTTTCTTCTTTAATACTTTGTCATAGACTCACACCGGCGGCATTCAGTTAACAATATTTATTTCATTAATGAAATGTCATTTTGAATGAGTGACCTTGCCTGAGAATCCAGTCTGTAGTTATCACCCCAACTTTCTTTAAAAACGAATAGAAGTAACTCCACAATTTATTATTTAGCTTCCTTTATCATTCCCTATTTTCCACCATCTCAAATATTTTACACCCTAACTGATTTCCATTTGCCGGTTCGAAAACCAATTTTCTCAAGAATTTTCCTCCTTTAAAGGTGTAAACTTAAATCGCAAGAATAGAGAGATAATTTATAATTATAATGTCTTGAAGCGCTCCTGTTTGTTTTAACTTCCTCCAACTGGTTATTTCCATTAACACATCCACGTCATATCTTTTAGAATAATGACGGTTTTCCTATTGGGGGATTCAACTTTCGAAATTTGCGTTTTATAGACGGTTATTTCGACTGGAAATCGGTAATAAACCTTTCCAGTTTTAGATAAACGTCGGCTTTTAGTATGATTGATTTCGATGGCTGCAGAAGTCCATTGATAAATATTTATGGCTGTGATTATGGAATGAAAGGAGTTTCGTGTAGTAGGTTTTTATTTTGGTTTAACACAGAAAATATTGTTAATATTAGGAGGTTTTTTTGAGAAGCGGCACTTAAAGCTTAGTGTTGGAATTTAAGGTCATCATCAGGTCTGAAAAGATTATAAAAAACACATTTTTTTTATATAAAATAAGATAAACAGTAAAAATAACAAATTCAAAGTAAAAGGAGACTTTCATAATCTCTCCCAAAATGAACAAGAATTATACAACCACATGCATTATGTTAATTAGATAAGTTTTAATTTTTATTTTATATAAAAACATTTTTGATGTGTTTTTTATATTCTTTTCAGACCTGATGATGACCTTAAGGGGTCGAAACTAGTTGTTTAATAAGAATTTTTTATATGGTTTGATTTTGAATTTTATTGGTTTTAAAAATTATTTGTTGATCAAATATCAGTATATTCTTTAGACCTGAATAACTTCCATGTATTTTTAATTTAATTAAATAGAGAGGGTTGTTTTTTTAATTATAAGGCTTTCAATTTATTCTCCAGATTCTGAGATTGCAGTATCCAGTAGGAGTTATAAAAAAAAGATTCTAAGAGATTTAATTTATTTTTATTTAATTCGGTCCATCGATTTTTTCGACTTTTCGTCCTTTTTTTCATTAAATTTAGGTAGATAATATAAATAAAACTCTTTTATATTAGCGCCTGCCATATATAAATCAATAAAGAATTTTATGATATTGCTATGCACGCCAATGATTGTTCTCAGATTGAAACCCCAGTTGCTTAATTTTCCGGTTACACATATTAATTTTCAAGAGTAAATCTTCGCTAAATAGAAATCTAAAGGCTTTGGGTTAAAATAAAGTCTTTTGTTACACAGCAGAACTGTTGAATTTTGAAGAGATGTACTTATTAGTATTAACATCTTAAAAAACTAATTAAGATACTACTACCGTACTTATGAATTCAATTTAATTTAAATTTGAATATTGGAGATTTTCTCATCGAACATATTGGAATAGTCTTTAAATTTCGACGACGAATTTCACAGAATCTATTGACATTTCCAGGAACGCGTTAGTGTTTTATTGTAAAACAACATTTCTTGTTGTCAATCCTGTTATTTCGAGACACGTCTTACAAGAAATCGAGCATTTACTAAATTGTACGAGTATTACGCTTTTAATCGGAAATTAGATTTTAAACAAAAGAACATTGGTAAAGAAAAAAGGTCTGAAGCGTTCTCAAAGTCAAATCAAAGACTGATTTTCGTACGGAATTTTTAATTAGTGAGAATTTTTTACTTTTTTACTTTGTATACATACATTTCAGATAAACTAGTTACACAGAATGTATTTATATTGAAAAAGGTAACATTATATTTTAACAGATGGACAATAAAATTTATTTGTGACCAATTGTTTTGGAAAACCAGATAACCACTTTGAATGCTTATAGAATGAAAGTTTTTATTTTTAAACCTATGGAACGCATTGGAACAACAATAGATTGCATTTTCCAAAAAAGAAAATATTTCTACCAGAACTTAACCTCATTTTTTAAATGATCGCACATTTTATCAAAGTGTTGCATCAATTAAGAGCTAGACTAATTCAAAACAATTTTATTGGCCAATTACATAAATTTAAATACTTTTTTTAAACACGTTGTTATTTTTGAAATACATTATATGCATTAACGTGCGCAGTTAATTTAAAAATGCTTTGTTCATCAATTTTGGCGTGTGTATTAAAAGTAGCAAAAGCATGGTAAATTCCATCGAATCTCGAGTAGAATTCCAAATGTAGAGTTTCATTATTTTTTGTCGAAAATGTATTCGTGTGCCTTTCATCTTCTACCCATTGCGCTTTTATTTCTAATGAACATGTATGTTGTTTTCGAATCATGTAGCAATTACGACGCTAGTATCGAAAAAACGCTTTTATCGAAAAATTGGTTATTCGAAATTGTTCGAGTCTAACGACAATTACAATGACGTTATTTTAAACTATTAGATGATTTAAAAAAATATTAAAACTGTTCAAGTATGACCCAACATTTTCCAAAATCTGTTACAGAATGGATTGAAAAAATGTCAAGCCAAAATAAATTGTTATACAAGGCTACTCGTGTTATCTCGATTTTTAGAGTCAATATTTTAATAGATTATGACGTTAAATTCAAATTAACTTTAAATCAGAAATTAAAAAAAATATGATGATTTCTTTAAGATTTTAAAGTCCAGATTTTCAAAAGCAGATTTTAAAGTCCACGTTTTTATGTGCTTATTTTCAAATCCAGATTTTAAATTCCAATATTTTAATATTGTTGCAATACAAACCAATACTTATTTAGAAAAGATACAGATGTACTGGTGGAAATAATTTGACTCCATAAAATCGATAAACATTCATAAATACTGGAAAGGATATTTTCTGTATTAGTTTTGGGCCGAAGAGACTATATTTCACGTCATGAAAACGATCAAAGGATTTCTAGAAGTACCTACTTTATGCTATAAAACGTCATGTATATGAGGGTTGGTATTTATGTATTGAGAACTGGCAACACCAGTGTTGCCGGGTGAAATCTGTCATTGTCATCTTAAAGTTTGACATTATTTTTGACAGTCAAAACATACTCGGAACGTTTTGACGTGCGAGTACTATTTGTGTTGTTTACAGTAAGTTGGAAATCTCATCTCGGCCAAAAAATGGAATTATCTCTAGAACATCTTCGAGCTATGATTTATTATGACTTTCGACTTGGTGTACCTCAAGAACAGGGCATCAATCAATTTAATTCAACTTTTGGCGATGAAGCACCATCCAAAGCCAGTGTATGTCGCTTTTACACTGAATTAAAACGTGGCCGTAGTTCGCTCACGGACGAAGTTAAAGAAGGTCGTCCAAAATCGGTCGTTGTGCCAGGAAACATAGATGCTATGAGAAAACTAATTAAAGAAGATCGTCATGTGACATACCGTGAAATAGAGGCACGTTTAAGCATTAGTATGACCAGCATACATAAGATTTTGCAGGAACATTTGGGTGTTGGAAGCGTTGGATTCCACATTTGTTGACAGATGCTCAAAAAAAGGCTCGTGTCGATTGGTGCCGTAAAATGATTAAAAAATACAACTGTGGTGCATATAACGCCGTATACAGCATCGTCACAGGTGACGAGTCGTGGATTTATGCATATGAGCCAGAAAGAAAAGGCCAATCGGCAGTTTTGGTGTTTCAATGTGAAAAATACTCAACAAAAGTTGCTCGTTCTCGAACTGTTAAGAAGTGAATGGTGGCGTGTTTCTTCAACAAAACCGGTCATGTGGCAACTGTGGCTCTCGAAAATCAAAAGACCGTTAATTCATCATGATATACGACCATTTGCTTGCCAGAAGTTTTCGGTAAATTGAGAGAAACCAATCCAATACGACGAATCATTTTACATCACGATAATGCGAGCTCACACGCATCAAGTGAAACAAGCGAGTATTTGGACACACAAAAGACCGAATTGATGGGTCATCCGCCTTACAGCCCCGACTTAGCACCTAATGACTTTCTCTTATTCCCACAAATTAAAGATAAACTGCTCGGACAACGATTTTAATCTCCCGAAGAAGCGGTTGAGGCATTCAAAAACCATGTTTTAGAGCCATCATCTTTTGACTGGACAAAGTGCTTTGAAGGGTGGTTCAATCGCATGCAAAAGTGTATAAAGGTTAAAACCGAATATTTTAAAAAGCAATAAACGTATTTTTGAACAAATTTGTTTGTTATTTCTATTCTCAATGCATAAATAGCAACCCTCTTTCTGGTCATTTTTACCGAAAGGCTGTTTCTATCCCTTTTTGTTATTAATTGTAGATTGATGATGACCACGGACTAATTTCGGATTTTATTTAGCAACTACTGATTTGTTAAATGAAATAGAAAAGGTTGTCTATTTTATTAATTTCACTAGTGATTAAATATACTAAAACGCTTTGGAAGACTGTGGCAATTCTCGATTAAATATTATTTATCTTTCCATATTTATTATGAATAGTTTCCATAAAGTAAGAGTTGAAACAATTAATTTAATTTTAGCCGCTCATTTGGAGGAAATAACTCATCTTTTTAAGAAGATATATTTAAAACGTAATCTAGGTTCACAAAATATATGGTTCACTATGCAGTGCCAGAAACCGAATATTATTCCCAAATATATAAATTTAAAATGTCGTACAAAAACACCACAACTCGAAAAAGCAATAAAAAAAGCTAAAATTATTTGGTTAAAAGAAGAAATTAAAAAGTGGTTTAAGAAAAGAGACTCTTTAGAACATTAAAACTATTCACTTTGAATTAACTTACAGGTTACATCCATTTGAGTTCGATATACTGGATGATAAAATACGTGAAACCATTAGTAGAATTAAACATAAAATATTTCTAAAACAGTCCAAGAATTAAATAATTTAGAAGCAACTCGATGTAAGTACGAAAAAACACAATACACTGAAACAAACACACACACATTTTCACAACGTTTCCAAAATTTATCTGATATTCAGTTCACTGATAGTGAGATAAAATTTCTTAATAAAGGACTTAAATACAGTATCCCAACTAAATTCACAGATAATAATAAAGAACTTTCAGCTCAACTGACTCAGAAATACTTTTAAAATCCCAGTCTAATAAGACGTTTTGGCTGGTAGTGATAGACAATTGGATGTTTTCGTTAATTTTATTAACAGTTTATATCCTTAAATAAAATTTACTGTTTTAAAGCCATCAATTTTTTACCGGACAAAGTGCTCTGAAGGGTAGTTCAATCGCATGCAAAAGTGTATAAAGCTTAAAGGCGAATATTTTGAAAAGCAGTAAATATATTTTTGATAAAATTCATTTGTTTGTTCTTTTTATTCTCAATACATAAATAACAACCCTCGTATTAAGCAAATTGTCCTGCAATCTCCAATATTTTTTGTTTCTCATTTCCCTTCTGCGTACTCCAAACAACTTTCGCTCAATTTAACGAACCAATTTATGAGATTTCCATCCCGATGTAATGCAACCCGTGGTATAATATCTTCCAGACGGTAGAATCTTCCTTTTTTAAAAATACGAACTCGGTGGATAAGCATGTCGGGATTGTATGAATCTTTTAGGCTACGATATGAGCTCTTTTTTCGTGGGATAGTGAAAAATTTCGGTTTTCCAGGGATTATCAGATTTTCCGGCTACCGGATACACGTGACAACAATTCTAATGCCGAATTCGGATTTTTCGGTGAAATAAAGAAAGAGTAACAGTTGATTTTTAAGTCGAGAAGGTTAAAAAAGAAAAAATGATCAATTCTTATTTTTTGTAATTCGTAGTTAATTAGATTTACAAATACTTATATTAAAATTCCAGGATTTTACAAAATTTTCAAAAATCTTAATTTTAAGTCAGATTTTAATGTAACTTTTTTGATCAATGCCATAAAATTTATTAAAACTCAGTTTACCATTTGTTTGTGAAAAAGAAGAAGCCCAAACTATTTTTTACGCGGGAAATTTGAAATAATCTAAATTATACACTTCATTTTTCGTTAATCAATAACTCAAAGATATTTTCATCGCGGCGTATTAATTTTTTACAACGTAGGAATTAAAAAAAACACTTTTCGTTTCACTAATGATTTATTGAAAAAAAAAACTGCCACGTAATCCGAATTATCACCCTTCTATATTTTTCCGCGACAACAAATTTAAATGCTTACGTAACAACTTTATTGCGCTTAATATCGCATAGATTTACCAGAATTTCGTGATTTATGTAATAAAGTAGAAATTGATTATGCTTTCAATCAATGTCCGGATCGAAAAAGTTTCGCGATAATATTTATATGACTTTGTCGTTTTGATAAATTGCTTAAATAGTATGGACGTTTAATTTCATGATGCAAATCTCGTGTTTTCAAACAGCTAAATACACCGTTTTTCTAATTTATCATTTTTATAGACACTGCGGTATTAACTAAATTGTTAAAAAATTATTTATAGGATTCTGATTAACTAATAATACAGAAACTAATTTCCTTTTGTGAAAAATACCTTTTTTGACATTTTTAAGCAGTGAACTATCAAATTATTCTGATTTAACGACAGAAATATATATTAATGACGAAGGAAAATCTCGTCAAGTGGTTCAAACCTAAAAATAATTTAATTCCTATTTCTAACAATATTGTAACCGTTTGATAGGAGAGGCGAAGGCCACAAAAAAGACCCAGAAACCTAACCTAACTTAAATCTTCTACACCCCATTGACAAGATTTTTGATTTAAAATCGAGAATTATTTAAATTCTTGAAGAAAATATATTTATTTGCTTACTTAACTGTTATATGGAAAGATAAAAATAGAACTGATCAATCTAAATATAGTTGAAAAAAATTAAAATAATAATAATAGCGAGGCATTTTGAATAAATCACTCTGTATTGAAAATGTTTCCTCACAAATCTTAGTAACCCGACAATTGTGCAACAAAAGACAATTTGTAGAGTATATTTGATATTTTTGTTTGTCAAATTTTTCGGATTGATCCGTTGTATTCTAATTTTGATAAATTCTAACGAGAAGAATAATTATTCAATTATGTTTCCTGAAGGTACATTTGAGGCGTTTGACAACAATATAATGCGCAGGTATTTAAATTACTTTTATCTTCTAACAGGAACAACCTCAAGCCCCGCATTTTCACTTGCAACTTATATCGACGCTGTTGGATTGGATTTATTCAGCAGGTTGGTAAGATACGTATGTAAATTATTACATAGAAAATATATACGACCGAGGCGAACAATTAGAAGACCTGGGCCCCCAGTGAAAACTGATGTTGGTTGTCAAACGGAAAATTTAATAGACACGACTAGTTCCCTTCAGACGGAATTTCTGTGGAACACCACCAATCCTGGCACATCATCAGATACAGAAAAATCTGAAACCGTCACATTAAATAAACCTACAAAACGACCAGCAAGCGACGTTGAAAGTCTTACTTAAACGAAAAAATAAAAATTAGAAAATGGTCCAAGTGCAAAGGAAGATGTTTCCAAGTATTCAAAATATTGACAACATTCTTCTTGTTTTTTTTTTAATTTAATTTATAATATATTTAGAAAATAAATTGTAACATTCTGGCTTTATTTTTGGAGTTCTATCTTCTAATTCTTGTAGAGATTGAGGTAGATTCTTAAAAAAAATATTAAGAATTTTAAAAATTTATTCAGTTCAACCTAAATCTTTCAAGCACTTTGATGTTATTTCCATACGATTAATTATACCACGATATGAAATAATTGAAGCGTATTTCATGAAATATGACATAATTAATTCTTATAATGATTTTTTTTGTGTAGAAATAATAATTGATGATTGATGATTGCACGATATTCAGGAAATTTAATTTCTTATTAAATTAATATCAATTAATGAACTGAAAATTCTTATATAATTGGTTGAAACAAATTAACAATAAATAAAATTCAACAATAAGAATAATTTTTAACCAAAAAATACAAAATAACTAGGCATTACAATAATTAGAAAATTTCAAGGTTAATCGAACGAATAATCGAAATATTATTATCGTTGAATTAAGATTACAACGGAATTGGAACAAATTATGAATTATATTCGAAATATTTGACTTTTTTAAATACTAAAATATAACATTGAATAATTTAGAAAATTTTAATAATGAATGTGCGACACAAAAGCATGTTAGATTCATTTGAAAGAAGAAAGAATGAGTTTTCTTAATCTCTAATTATTTTCTTTTATGAGTAACAATGTATTTAAAGATACAATGAGTTAACACTTAGAAATTTTGATAAAATTTTTCAAAATGTCTGACAAATTTTTAAAAATAAGTTTTTTAAAGAGCTGTAATCCAAAAAAGATAAATTAACTGATAGAATGTGACAGTTGCCATTTGAATTTTGACTTGCTAAGATCGAATATCATCGATGTAGCTCAGAAAAGCAATAAATAAATCCTTATTTAATAATAATTAAATTATGGAATTATTTTAAAAAATATTGTACATAACCTAAAAAATGAAAATTTTCCACGAGGATTAATTTAAGTGTGTTTCGTTATAAAAGAACAATTAATTGCCCATAATTCTGATGTTCTTCGGAATTTATATTTTACATTATTATGAGTGAAATTATTTTATTTTTAAAAATTGTAAGAATTATAGAACAAGATGGTATCTAGCTTAAAAAATATTGTAACAATTTTTAAAAATCTATTCAGTCAAGCTAAATCTTTAAAGCACATTTATAATTGCATTAGATATGAAATTAAAATTAATCCTTATGATTTTTTTTGCAAAGAAGGAATAATTAAGAATTATTGATGATTGCTCGATATTCAGAAATTTTGTTTTCCAAATTAAATTAAGAACAATTATTTCAAATGAAAATTCATATAAAATTGGTTGAAACGAATCAACAGTAAATAAAATTCTACAGTAAGAATAAATTTTAACCAAAAAATACAAAATAACATGACATTAAAGTAATTAGAACATTTCAAGGTTAATCGAACGAATAATCGAAATCATATTATCTATGAATTAAGTTTAAACGGAAGTATAACAAATTATGAATTCAATTATTTGATATTTGAGTTGTTTTAATACAAAATATGACACTCAATAATTAAGAAAATTTTAATATTGAATTTAGTATACAAAAGCATGAATTTGAATGAAGAAATACTCTGGTAATTTAAGATAAGTTTAATTTATCTTTTATATTTAAAAATCAATACGATGGAAGGTCAAGGTTTAAATATAAAACGGGGCACAAATATTAAAGAAAAACCCCCTAGAGCGCCCTTCTGCAAATTTCCTCGTTTCATCAAATATTTTACTTTTAAGTGAGAGGTAAAACAAAAATATAAAAAAAATGAATCCGAAACCAGTGAAAATCTTTGGTATCTCCTCGACTAAAACGATTGAAACACTTAGTGTCAATAATACATGAACCCTCCATTAAGTGGTAAACTGTGTAATGACACGTTTACAGTGGCGGAGTGATTAGGTCGGGGGTTCACCGAAGGACGTTGTTAATAATACGGTTATTAATATTTTCAAGGGTGTTATTGTTCGTTTAGAATTCTGAATTTTTGCGGCCGTTGATTGAGCTGATTTAAATTATATGTTCATCAAAACTAATCAAAAATAATAATGCGATGGGAATACGAAAACCACAATTCGAAAGGGATGATGGTCGAAATTTGTTGTTTTAAAATAGGGAGTCATTGGAATATTGTCTTTAAAATCGAGATTTTTAAGGGAAAAAAAGTGATTTGTTAAATATTTTTTGCCTGAAAATGGAAATTCATTAAAACATTGAGCTTTAAGTGGAAATTTGAAATAAAAATGTTTTTGAGTATTTTTTAAGATCCATTAATACCTCAACTTTAAAATCGATATTTGTCAAAATTTCGACTTTATCATTGAGATTTTAAAGAAAAAAAGTTTTAAAAAAAAAATTAATTTAAATATGGACTGTAAAATAAAAAGTCTTCAAATTCTCGACTTTAAAATCGAGGTCTTAAAAAATATGTTTTTTTAAACAATTTAATCAATTCTTAAGATATTTAATTAAAAGTCGAGATGCATCGAGATATTGACTTTAAAAAGTCGAAATATATGAAGATTTGTGATATAAAAATCCAGATTTATTGAAACATCAACTTTAAAGTCGAGACTGTGAAGTAAAACACAAGAATTTAGAAGAAAAATTTAATATGTTTAAAATTTCTTCAAAACTGAGATTTAATAAAATCTCGATTACGAAAATCGAGATTTTAAAGAAAAGCTTGTTTCATTAAAATGTGATAATATAACTTTAAAATAAAGATTTAAAGTAAAAAATAAGGCTTTTTTAGTGCAATTTGCAAGATTTGTCGAAATATCTCATTCAAAAGTCGAGTTTTTAAAGTAAAACACGAGAATTTAAAGATTTCTACTTTAAAATCGAGATTCAATAAATTTTGAAAAAATGCTTTTTATAAAATTATAATCTCTTAAAACTCTAAGTTTAAAAGCAAAACGAAATGTATATCTATTATTAAATTAAGTCGACGTTGAAATATTAATTTTAAACTTGATATAATGATAATATTAGAGAAGAAAATTAAGACTTTTAAACTTTAAATTTAGCGGACTTTAAAATCCGGAGTAAATTAATGTCTTAAATAATATTCAACCAAAATTGAAACATTGATTTTAAACTTCATATTTAACTTTATTCAAGCTTTGAACTGAGAGTTTCTAAGATTAAATTAAAAATTGAACTTTTTGTAAAAAAAGAGGAATGTAAAATTCAATAATAATAATAATTGTTAAGTGATAGTATTAATAATAAAATGCATATTTTAGCGAGAAAACATCAAAGAATTTTTCCAAAATTGATTTTGTAAATTGGAAAATTAAGAATAACGTAATCAGTTTATTTGTTTAAATATTTTGTTTATCTTTCCATCTAGTTCTAAGTTGTATTAATAGTAACATTTTAATATAGTTTTTCGAGTTAGACACGTCTTTAAAGTTCGAGTTCATTAAATATTATTACTATTAAATAATTAACTCAGTTTTCATTCTAACAAGTATAAATAGATCTAAAATATTTGCCCTTTCGATGTAATTCACAATTTATTATTAATAATTTCCAGATTCTATCGACTATGTGACGAATCTAATATTCTACATAATAAAATTGCTGTGAAAATTATGATTAAATATTTATATTTAAATGAAATATTTGATATTAATAATAGAGCTTTATGATCCACATGAAATGAAGGGCGCTCATTAAAATATTATTAGAATGCATTAAACGAATCGCTGAAGGAGTACGAGTTTTATTATTATTAAAATACAGATTTTCATTATTTGGTTTTGCGTGTTTCAGATTCGTTTTACGAGTGTTTTAAATCTAATATCTCCGTATATGCACTTTAATGGATAGACCATAATACGATACGGTTGTTTTTTTGTAATGATTAGCAGTAATAAATTTTAGAACCATACGGGATATAAACAACACTGGAGTTTAATGGCTAATTTCAAATGTTGTTAAAAATCATAAAACTTTATTATAGCGATATTCATCGAAACCTAATTTCCCTACATTTCACAGCTGTAGCAGAAAATTAGTATTAAAATTGGTTTTTTCATATTTCCATCTGTAGGCACCGTTTTTTATCATGAATATTAAATAATCAGAAATTATTTAAATCAAAACTGGAATTGAAAACAAAAAATGTCGAGGTTCACTTAAAATTTATTTCATAAATCCCACTCGTAGTAAAAGGAAATTGAGTTTAAATTTCACAATTGTTTTAGATTCGTTCGAAAAAAAACTACTACTGAATATTTAAAAAATATGTTTACAGAATCTAGTTACAAAGTAAGTTTGTTGATGCACCAACTTGAAAAAAATATCAGGCCCTAGAATCCAAACACGTGTTTAAAGAATGACCAATTACCATTGGACGATAATTTCAATTTAATTCCCACTAAGATCACAGAACATTCTAGAAATTATTAGGGAAGGTTTTATCAAGAAAGTCAGAATAGGAATTGAAATAATCGTTAGTCGTTATGGGGTCGCCGATAAGAAAAACATTTTTGAATCTAAGCCCAGTTTCTGAGATTTTGTAACAAACATTTGTTTCGGTCATCTACTGTGAGTGGCTGTGGTTTGTTCAATTTTAAACTTCAGTTTCGCGATGAAAAAACGAAGGAAATAACCGAGAGCTACCGGCGGGAATCAAAGGGATAAGAGGAGAATAAAGATGAAAAAAACATAAAGATTTTTTTTGTTTTGTCATTCGTGTCAGTGTATGGAGATAAACAATTATTATTGTCAATAGAAGATTGAGTAAGAACAACCATAACTAACCTTATTGTGGATAATTTGTCTCAGTGTTTTGCCAATAGTAACTTTTTCCTTTTTATTTTCATAATACTAATGGTTAAAATATTGATTTTTATTTGCGTATTTTAGTTTGCTAGGTTTGCTCACACTTGCTCACACTTGTCAAATGGGGGACAAATCAGGAGACCGTGGTGGCCATGGCTGCAAATTAATTCTGGCATGTTGAAAGTGTCTAACGTTACTCTTACCACATGTGGTCGGGCATTATCTTGTTGGAAAATGGGATTTTGGAGAGTCCTAAGTTATGGAATTAAATGTGGTTCCACTGTTTCATCTGGGAAGTCATGCTGCCTCTAATAAAGACTAAAGGTGACCTAGAGCTGTAAGCAATGACACCCCACACCATAATCACAACAGTGCAAGGCTAAAGAAAACCGTAATTCGTAGCTAAAGACCACTGTGTTCCTTTTCTTGTCCAACGCTAATCGTTCTCTACTCCACTCAAGTCGCATGTTTCGATGCTTTCGGGTTAAAGGTAACTCCTTATTCAACGATAAACTGTTCGCAAACCAATTCGTCTTGCATGTTCTGTAAACCACTGGTTTGTAATTGCCCTGGTTGTGGAGAAACGATCTCGCAAAGCTTTTGGAGAGGTCGCCTTGTGCTTCTGGCTCTTTGTGTTCGATCTTCTTGGGATCATGCCTCACAACATCTGACCACAATATCTAAACGTTTTTGAACTCTAGTAACAATATCCCGGTACGAAAGTTTAGCCTCCCTTAATACAAATATTCCTCCCCGTTCAAACTCGCTTAATTGGAGATAAGTTGCAATCTGGGCGATATTACCACTTGCAAACAATAATTACTAACACGATCATTGAGAATGTTGATCATACTACTCTTTCAAATACCATTTATTAGCTATCACGTATTGGAAAAAATCAGGATAAAACAAAGAAATGCGAAAGTGATAGGGTTAAAAATTTTACCATGTGTTGTTTTTGTGATAATAAACTTGTATCCAAAAAGTTAATGAAAACAAATTATTTTTACTGAGTGTTCGGGTTTCAATATCATTTAGTGTATATAATGGCTTAACACCTCCGAAGAAGTAGCGCCGCTAAAAGCTAGATCCTATTTTCGGGGTGGATCAGTGCTCTTTTTTCTAATTTATATTTTTTCAGCAATTTTCTTTCTGTCCTGTCTTTTCCTTCCAGCTTCCAATGCCCATTTTATTCAGATCACTTTCTACCTCTTGTAACCAAGTTATCTTGGGTCTTCCTCTTCTTCTCTTGCTAGACGGTTTCCATTCTATCTTTGAAAATATTGTTGAGCAAGTACCTGCTCTCCATATGTGCCCTACCCATTTGAATCTCTGCTCTTTGATTGTTTTTACTATATCCTTCTCTAACTCATGTGCTAATTCTAAGTATGATCTTCGCATGTATTCCTCGTCTATTTTTTAGGGTTCTAATATTGCTTGTAATATTGCCTTTCATGTATTCTCGGATCTTTTTGTTGTCTTTTGGTCATTGTTAATGTTTCTGCTCCATACATCATCACTGGAGATACGTTATACTAATACCTTAAATTAATGGTGTTGTTATATTTTATTAATTGATTACCGATAAAATCATTAAAATTTACGAATACCTGGTTTGTTATTGGCAATCGACATTTCGCTAATTTTCCTAACCAGGCACCGTTGAACTGGCAAGTGTGTGTTTATCGATTTTTATAATATTGCAGTTATTGGAATGACTGTATTTATACGTTGATTGATTACCGGCAGAGATAATCTATCAAATAATGCTGGATAACAAGATAGAAGTTCTACATAAAATGTAGATGTATTGATGGATTTAGGTAATGGAATATAGGCATTTTTATTTTTGTTAGTCAAATTTCGTTCTAATTTAAAAAGTTTTTTATTAGAAAACAGGTTTATTTATCTGATAATTAGAAATTTTTTTATATATACAGAGTACTATTTGGAGCGTCTAGTTCTGGAGAAATGTCAGAATGGAGAAATATTTTATTGTGCAATGATAATTGAGGAATTTAAATTTAAAGAGGTTAAAATAATCCAGGAAATATAGAAAATACTTACTGCATAGTACTTTATAAATGCCAAAACAATAATACAGGGTGGGGCAGTGAAGGCGGACGTTTTTGAAATAATATAACCAAAATTAATAGATTGTTAATATTAAAATGCTTTCAAAAAATTATACGCTTCTTACAATATAGAAAATAAAATATACTAATCAGCTTTAATGCTTATCATTAGAGAATTTTAAAGTCAAGATTTTACTAAATCGTTATTTTAAATCGAATATTTAAAAGCGGAATTGTTCAATATTATTATATTAACATAGAAACACTGACTCAACCATTAACTCTTGACCGATAAACATCTCAAAATTACTCTCATCAGCTTTGAACAAAAATGTATCAAAAATTTTTATTCTGAACTTTTTCAAAATAGCAACAGCAACAACAAATAACTTTTCAATTTAAAAAAAAAAGTTGTTGAAATGGAAACAAATTGTTTAAATTTTTCTGGTGCCAACGCCATTATACGAAATTAATAAAAAATTGTACATTCATCGATTATTAAATTATCTATTTATTTATATAATAAATAATTATTAAATTTGAATCCTAAGTTTTCTTTTTTCCTATTTAACCAATTTTCTAATTTAACTCCTTCACGAAATATTCTTCCATTTTAAAGTAACCACCCTGTATATATCCTCACTACATAGTAAATTGCTAGAAAAATACTTGAAAATAGAACCATCAACCCTGAAGCTTAGAGTCTTTACGTGCAACAAAGAAATCATTTGGGAGAAAATAAAGAAATAATTTTAAGCCATGAAGTTGGTAGAAGTTTTTAATTAAAAATAACACTGTACCGAAACTTTATCATTATATTGACCTTTTCCAGAGGGCTACACTGTTCTTCTTTTACGTGTGATTGTCTTTTGATGTTCTTTTTTGACATCCAAGGGATCCGTTTCGTTTCATAAAAAGACTAAAAATAAATTTTAAGCAAAAAAAAACACTACGAAAAAGAGAGAAGGACGTTGCAAATTATTTTCTTTGTTTTATATTCACATATCTTTTTGGAAAACTGAGTAAAAAATATTATTATTTTGCTATAAACATCGAAGTTTTTTACTTCTAGTTGTATGTATAAAAATTAATTTGTATATGCTGAACTGTTAAACAACATATTTTTTCCGCGTCTTAACTAATTAATTTTTACATAAAATTATCAGATACGTTTTATTTGCACTAACTGTTGATAAGATAATTATAAATGACAATTTGTCGATAATTGAATGATCATGAAAATATATTGTGTTTATTCAATTTTCCGCGGCAAACTTGCTTGTTTAATTAAAATAAAATTTACGACGAAAAATATTAAAAAAAATAGAAAAATTAGATTTTGTTTCTTGCTTTAGTGCATGAACATTCCAATATTTCCGTACTGTTTGGGCAATACAAAAAGTTTCAATTTTTTTTTAATTTGACTGTAGTTTTGAATTGGGAGGCGAGACAATTAAAAGGGACGAAAAAACTTTTAATTAGTAAATTTTGGAATAATTTTGAATAAAACGCATTTCACTATTATCAGTAATAATAGGCGAAAATATAATTATAAAAGGTTTTGTAATACTGTAGAAATTAAAGATAAGAACAATTTATCTTTATTATTTATATTAAAAAAAAGTTCATGTTTTAATCCGGACGAAGTGTCTGCTACAATGTTTTCTTTTCCTGTAATGTTGATTTTTTTTCTTTTGTTGCTGCCATTATTTCTCTACTTCTTTTTGTTAAGTACTTTTTGCATTCTATTTTCCTGTTTTTAACCTTCTTAATTTTATTGGTAGAACAGCTAAATTTATCATTAAAAATCCCTATTGAGTTAATTGTTTCAATACTTACTTGGTGGAATTCATCCCCAATAAATATAAAAAAGATAAATTATACTTATATGAATTTCTACAGTATTACAAATTGTTTTAAATTATATTTTCCCTTGACAATGCTAAATAAGCGAAACTTTGGTCGAGATACTATAATTAAAAAAGCTTTGTAATACATGGAAATTCAAGAAAATCTTTAATATTTATGTTAAAAAAAATTCACGTTTTAATACGGACGAAGTGTCTGCTACAATATTTTCTTTTCCTGTAATGTTGATGTTTTTTCTTTTGTTGGTATGTACCACTAATTTTCTATTTTTTAATTTTTCTATATTTCATACTGCTTTTGGGAATTTTTTGTTTTAATACTTTTTGCTTTCTATTTTCCTGTTTTTAATCTTCTTAATTTTAATGGTAGAACAGTCAAATTTATTATTAAAAATTCCTATTAATGATTGTATTAACCCCTACTTGGTGGAATTCATCCCCAATAAATATAAAAAAGATAAATTATACTTATATGAATTTTCAGTGTTACAGATCTTTTTAAATTATATTTTTCTTGAAAATGCTAGATAGACGAAACCTTTGTCGATTGAATATAACTTAGAAAGGTATTTAATACTGTGTGAAATTGATATAAGTATAATTTATCTTTTAATATTTATATCAGAACACGTTATACCTGGCTTTTTATTCCCAAAAAAACAAACAAATTGTAATCTAATAATTGTAGTTTATTTTTCTTCGTTAGCTTTCAAACAATCGGCTTGTATATACATTAGTAAGATTTACGTTTAAATTATCTGCCAATAAAACGAAACTCAGCGGTTATATTTATTCTGTTATTGTTAGCTTAATTGTTATTATCTAAGGTAGTGTGCCAAAACGTATCTTTATTGCTCAGGGAGTTAAAACGGATGATCGTTTTATTATTTATTAAGAATACTCTTAAACATCGCGAGGTTCGTTGCTGGTCTTATAATGTAAATTTTATTATTACTTAAGTTTGAAATATCGGGTTCTTAATTTTAAAATTAGAAATTGTATCTGTCATAGACGCCAGCCGATTCATCGATCGTTCCAAAATTAGTACAAACTAAACTCATAGAGATAATAAACGAGAAAATGTGTTAGTTTCAGTATCATTTAAGGCCATTAATTCAAATGAATTTTAAACGGAAAAAATGTATGAGGCTATAAAATTTCCTTATAGTTTTAATTTATTGAAAGTATTTCCCATTATTAAATTATTGATTCAGTAAGCAAATTTTAATTTAGATTAAGTGAAAGAAGATATGGCCAATTGGTTACCACCAGTACCATAAAATATTAGAAAAAAGTATTGACAACATCAAAAATAATTAACAAGATCCACGTGATAAGTAAATAAAACAAAAAAATTTAATAAATTTTGAATGTAAAGTCGAGATTTTAATTAATCTTACGAAAAATATTTAAAACATTTTTTGTTTTAATTTAAATCCAGACTTTAAGCTCAATATGTTTATGAATTCAAAACTTTAAGCAAAAATATTAAAAATTAATTATTTTTCTTTAAGATCTTCATTATGTAGTCAAAATTTTAATAAATTTTCACTGTAAAGTCGAAATTTTAATTAATCTTGTGAAAAAAAAATTTGGTTTAATTTAAATCCCGACTTTAACAACAAAAACATTAAAAATTAATTATTTTTCTTTAAAATCTTCATTATGTAGTCAAAATTTTAATAAATTTTTATTTTAAAGCCGAGATTTTAATGAATCTTGTGAAAAATATTATTAAAAAGTTCTGTTTTAATTTAAATCCCGACTTTAAGTTCGATATTTTAATGAATCCTAAATTTCAAGCAAAAACAAAAAATTATTTAATCAAAATTTTTATAAATTTTGATTTTAAAGCCGAGATTTTAATGAATCTTGTGAAAAATATTAAAAAAAGTTCTGTTTTAATTTAAATCCCACATAAAAACATTAAAAATTAATTATTTTTCTTTAAGATCTTTATTATGAAGACGAAATTTTGATAAAGCTCAAAAAAATTTTGATTTTTAGTCCAATACTTTAATGAATATCAATTTTCATGCAAACATATTAAAAATTAATAGTTTTTCTTTAAGATCTCCATTAAAAAGTCCAGATTTTGATAAAAGTTGATTTTAACTAAGAGATTTTAATAAATATTTCAAAAATATTTAGACAGTCTTCTATTTTAATTTAAATATCGATTTTAAGCTCAAATTTTTAATGAATCTCAAATACTAATCAAAAATATTAAAAACTAATTATTTTTCTTTAGGATAAACTGTTTTGCACCTCAATCTTCATTAATAAATACTTGTTTTCAAGTCAAATACATCAAACAGCATTTCTAAGACGACAAACTCCTTTTAAAGCAAATCCAAATTAGAGAGCTAAAATTTTAACATTGATTACTTAAAGAGGTAAGTAAGTAAGTAAGTTTGCCGATATTTTTAACATTCCGGTCTTCGTAGCCCTTTGGCAAAACGCCAGCTAAAAACATGGATTTACTTAGGTTTCAAAAGACTCAAAGTACACAACGGGATTGAATTTAATCCCTGAATTTATCTTTTGAGTTACATTTTGGATCGCGGCAACGTGGAATTGTCGAAATTCGTAAGGTTGATGTTAAATAAATAGAACTCGACAGCCAAATTTATACGAATTTATCTCGCTTATCTACACTCTGTTTGTTGATTCTTTAGTTTTATGGGAAAGTTTAATATAACCAGATCTGGAAATTCGCCGGTCTAATGGTCGGTAACCGGTGAAAAATAGATAAAAAAAGGCGTAATTAAGGAAAAACTAGAAGAAAAAAGAACTGAAGAATGAAAAAAATTAAAATTAAAGCTATTTAACAACGTTAATTAATATAATTCTATGCGAAAAAAAAGCAAACCAATAAAGAACGAAATAAAAAAAAAGAAATTTAAAAAGAGAATGACATTATGAAAGACAAACTAAGAAAAAACGAAATTAAAAAAAAATAATTTAAGAGGAGAACTTAATAACAAAACTATCGAAGATTAAAATTAATTAACAATGAATTTAATAAAATTTAAGAACATAAAAAAACAAGATTTTCAACGAAGGAAGCCAATCAAGAGCAAAACTAATGAAGAACTAAATTAGTTAAAAATCAAATTAAAAATAAATCGATTAACTAAAAAACAAATTTTCACGCTTGACGATCTATAACAAATCTGGACCCTTTGCAACCACTTTTGACGCTCTACTATAAATTTTGACGATCTACAACAGATTTTGACTCTTTACAATAAATTTTGACCCTCTATAACAACTCTTGTTGTTTTCCAACAACTTTTGATACTCTAAAATAACTTTTGACGCCCTACAACAAATGTTGATGCTTTGCAATAACTTTTGATGATCTACAATAAATGTTGTCGCATTACAATAAATTTTGGTGCTCTACAACAAATTTTAATGCTTTGCAACAACTTTTGACGCTCTACAACAAATCTGGACCATTTGCAACGACTTTTGACGATCTACAATAAATTTTGAAAGTCTACAACAATTTTTAACTCTTTGTAACACATTTTGAAGCTCATTACAACTTTTGGTACTCAAAATTTGTAGCAAAACGTCAAAAATTATTGTACAGCGACAAAAAAGCATGTAATTAAGTAAAAACTAAAATAAAAAGGTATTAAAGAATAAAAAAAATACCTATTAACGCTAATTAACAAAGGAAATTAATAAAATTCAATTCAAATTAAAATCAAGTTATTAGCAAAGAAGCGCAGTGTCGCAGTAAAAGAATAGAAGAGGTTACAAAATTATATTAGTCAATTCATTTATGATACCACTGTTTCCAATACTTTTGTTATTTTTCAACTCTTGGATTATTTCTCTTATTTCTTGTATTGTTATGATTGTTCTGGATGTTTTGATTCTGGTTCTTCTTTTTTGAGTATCTCCGTGTTGTTATTGTTTAACATCTTTACACAATATCGTCTCTAGAAGAATTTCAGCATTACCTCAGATCATAATTTCTTCTTCATATTTAAGGGAAATCGTTCTAGATTTGAAGCTTTTGCTATCTTCTTTCATCGATAAAAATTCTTCATTGTTAAAACTGTTCTCTATTTTCCTAATTCCATTTCTAGTAATTGTTTTCTCTCATTCCTAATAAAATGATTTTTAAATTCCTCCCTAATCCATGAGTAAATTATATTTTTATATATCGACGACATCATAATTGTGGTTGTTTTGGGTTGATCAAATGTTGTTGGCAAGCACCAAACAAGTGTCAGAGGGAATTTCGGTGACGGAAACTATCGTTTGGCTGACGAAATTCAGCTGTGATAGAATTAATAGCTAATTACCAGAAGTTGGTCGAAGCTTTAATTATCTCATCGGGATTAGAGGGTGCGTGGGAACGAGAGCATGTTCATCGTTAATTTCTAATATCACCTTCGATCTATTATACAATAATTGAAAATTTAACGACGCTCATACGAGGGTTGCAATTTTTGCATCGAGAACTGGCAACACTGACGTTGCCGGGTGAAATCTGTCATTGCCATCTTAAAGTTTGACATTTTTGACAGTCAAAACTTACTCGGAATGTTTTGACGTGCGAGTACTATTTGTGTTTACAGTAAGTTGGAAATCTCATCTCGGCCAAAAAATGGAATTATCTCGAGAACATTTTCGAGCTATGATTTATTATGACTTTCGACTTGGTGTACCTCAAGAACAGGGCATCAATCAATTTAATTCAACTTTTGGCGATGAAGCACCATCCAAAGCCAGTGTATGTCGCTTTTACACTGAATTCAAACGTGGCCGTAGTTCGCTCACGGACGAAGTTAAAGAAGGTCGTCCAAAATCGGTCGTTGTGCCAGGAAACATAGATGCTATGAGAAAACTAATTAAAGAAGATCGTCATGTGACATACCGTAAAATCGAGGCATGTTTAAGCATTAGTATGACTAGCATACATAAGATTTTGCAGGAACATTTGAGTGTTGGAAGCGTTGGATTCCACATTTATTGACAGATGCTCAAAAAAAAGGCCGTAAAATGATTAAAAAATACAACTGTGGTACATCCAAAACCGGATACAGCATCGTCATAGGTGACGAGTCGTGGATTTATACATATGAGCCACAAAGAAAAGGCCAATCGGCAGTTTTGGTGTTTCAATGTGAAGAAAACCCAACAAAACTTACTCGTTCTCGAAGTCTTAGGAAACAAATGGTGAAGTGTTTCTTCACGAAAACCGGTCATGTGGCAACTGTCGCTCTCGAAAATTAAAAGACCGTTAATTCATCGTGGTATACGACCATTTGCTTGCCAGAAGTTTTCGGTAAATTGAGAGAAACCAATCAAAAACGACGAATCATTTTTCATGAGGTCAATGCGAGCTCACACACATCAAGTGAAACAAGCGAGTATTTGGACACACAAAAGTTCGAATTGATGGGTGATCCGCCTTACAGCCCCGATTTGGCACCTATTGACTTCTTCTTGTTGCCACAAATTAAAGATAAACTGCGTGGACAATGATTTTCATTGCCCGAAGAAGCGGTTGAGGCCTTCAAAAACCATATTTTAGAACCATCATCTTTTGACTGGACAAAGTGCTTTGAAGGGTGGTTCAATCGCATGCAAAAGTGTAAAAAGGTTAAAACCGAATATTTTAAAAAGCAATAAATGTATTTTTGATAAAATTTGTTTGTTCTTTCTATCTGGTCATTTTTTACCGAAAGGCTGTTTCTGTCCCTTTTTGTTATTAATTGTAGATTAATGATCACCATGGACTAATTTCGGATTTTATTTAGCAACTACTGATTTGTTAAATGAAATAGAAAAGGTTGTCTATTTTATTAATTTCACTAGTGATTAAATATACTAAAACGCTTTGGAATACTGTGGCAATTCAAGATTAAATATTATTTATCTTTCCATATTTATTATGAATAGTTTCCATAAAGTAAGAGTTGAAACAATTAATTTAATTTTAGCCGCTCATTTGGAGGAAATAACTCATCTTTTTAAGAAGATATATTTAAAACGTAATCTAGGTTCACAAAATATATGGTTCACTATGCAGTGCCAGAAACCGAATATTATTCCCAAATATATAAATTTAAAATGTCGTACAAAAACACCACAACCCGAAAAAGCAATAAAAAAAGCTAAAATTATTTGGTTAAAAGAAGAAATTAAAAAGTGGTTTAAGAAAAGAGACTCTTTAGAACATTAAAACTATTCACTTTGAATTAACTTACAGGTTACATCCATTTGAGTTCGATATACTGGATGATAAAATACGTGAAACCATTAGTAGAATTAAACATAAAATATTTCTAAAACAGTCCAAGAATTAAATAATTTAGAAGCAACTCGATGTAAGTACGAAAAAACACAATACACCGAAACAAACACACACACGTTTTCACAACGTTTCCAAAACTTATCTGATACTCAGTTCACTGATAGTGAGATAAAATTTCTTAATAAAAGACTTAAATACAGTATCCCAACTAAATTCACAGATAATAATAAAGAACTTTCAGCTCAACTGGCTCAGAAATACTTTTAAAATCCCAGTCTAATAAGATGTTTTGGCTGGTAGTGATAGACAATTGGATGTTTTCGTATAATTTTATTAACAGTTTGTATCCAAAAATAAAATTTACTGTTGAAATTGAAGAGAACAGTTCTATAAATTTCGTAGATATGAATATCAAAAGAGTAAACTGTAATCTTCAATATTCAATTTATGGTAAACCAACTCATACAAATATGAATATCCCTTATAACTCAAATCACCCTGTGTCACATAAATTAGCAGTATATAATTCAACGATACATAGATCCTTTTCAATACCAATGAGTAAGGGTGATTTTACAAGGGAAATTAATATAATAAAACAAATTGCTAACTCTAATAATTTCAAACAAAATATCAAAAATGATATCTTGTACAACATCTTCTACAATATCTTTTAAAGTAAGAACTAATGTAGGTTTATTTTTACTAAATCTAAAACCAAAAATTAATAAATTTTCAAAATCGGGTATTACCTAACTAAATTGTCCGGACTGTAACGCCATCTATCTTGGCCAGGCATTAAAAAATTTTAACATACGCTACTGTGAGATCTTACGAGCTTATAGATAGACAATTGGTATAATTTAAAACGGGTTCTTTTAGGAATTTTGCGCTATTTTTAATACTTTAACAAATTGGAAATATTCGAGTTTTAAACAGAAAGTACATTAATGAACTTTTTTATTATTTTTGAAAATACACAAACTACTTGAACATATATGCTGATAAAAGGCTAAAGGTGTGTAGGACTTTTAATTTCAAATTGAATTGCATTTTACAAATTTATTTTATAGTTGTTTTATTACTATTCCGTTAAACGTTTTATGGTACATATTTCTCTGAAAGTTTTACTTTGTGCGTACATTTGAGTCAATAAATTTTAAACCTGACAGTTCACCAAATGTGTCGATTTTATTTGTTGTTTAACATTAAAAATAATCCCGATGAATTCGAACAATGAAAGAAATAGTTTAGCTTTAGAGATTTAATTTATTTTAGATGTAAACAATTGTTGCTTCGTGGCTTACTTTTTCCAGTTGAATAGAAGATTTGCTTTTTTTTTTCTATATGGATAAAATATTTTTTGTTAAAAATCACTTCACAGCTGCATATGAAGTTGGATTAAATTGCCCAAATAGCAAGAAATATTATTTAAATATTTTTAATAAATGTTATTGAGACAGATTTTTGAATGTTTATTATTATTATGTTAGATTTTATTGAATCTTAATATTAAAGCAAAATTTTTAAAAATATGGAATTTTACTTCTAAATCTCGACTTTAACTTTTCGGTTTTTGTTTCGATTTTGAAGTTGATGTCTCTGCAAATATTTACATTATACACACAATAACTTTCATCGAAACATTTTTTCTTTCCGGCAGTTCCTTCCGTCCGTTCAAATTATTGGATTTCATTTCACGAGAGGGAGCTTTTTTTTAATATAGGCATGTTAATTATAAAAATTGTTGACTTCGAAAGAACGAGGAACATTGTAAACATTGTAACACGTGAAACCCTGCGGAATGGCCCGAATAAAAAAACATCTATTGTGAGCGTCTGCAAACTTTTTAACTTTCTTTACACAACGCGATTGATGTAATAACTTTTTTTAGAGGGGTTTCGTCGATGAGAAATGCTTTTCTGGCGGTTATAGTTTATTGCTCTCCTGCTGGAACACGCCAGGAAAATATATTTTAATTAAGGTACCGTGTTCGCGATGAAAAATAAAATTTCGAGAATAATAATAGGCACAATTTATAAGACAACTGCAGACTTCTATAATGAAAAAGAATGCTCTCAAAATAATTTATTTCACTTGTATTTGATGCCAGAATAAATAATAACAATAAAAATTGATTTTTATAATTGACTCATTCATTAAATTCATTATGTGTATCTAATGTTATGGAGTTTATATCATATATGATCAAATTTTATCACCCAATAATACAACTAGTCTGTTTTCTTTAAATTCTATTATAAATTAGATATTAAATTAAGGGCATGACTAATGCGAAAAATAAACAAAAAAATAATAGAAAAACAATGAATGCAAAAATGCTATATCAAAATTACAAATACAAGAAAAAATAACAGTAAAGTCGATAAGAAAACGATAAATGCCAAAAAAACTACAAAAAAACAATAAAATACAACAAATGCAAAAAAATAATAGCAAAACAACAAATACAAAAATAATGACAATACAATCAACAAGAAAAAGATAAATGCAAAAAAATAAAAGTAAAAAAACAACCTGAAAACTAAAAAAATAATAACAAAACAATAATAATAGGAGAAACGGAATAAATAACAAAAACTACAAAAAAATAACAGAAAAAAGATGACTGCAAGAAAAAAACGATAACAAACACTACAAATAAAAGAAAAACTAACAAAAAAACGACAAATATAAAAACATTACAAAGACAACTAAAAAAATCAATAAAATACAACAAATGCAGGAAATAATAACAACAAAAACAATAACAGAAAAACGACAAATGCAAGAAAAAAAACTGAAAAGTCGAAAAGAAAACGACAAACAAAAAAGTCTTGCCTTTTATATTCGCTAGCTTACGTTATAATTTTCTCTAATTTGTATAAAATTTGCTATTAATTATACCTAATTAAATTAATTTACTCTGTTTTAAAAACAAATAGGTTTCCAAAACGTAATTTACAAAAAAAATGTACAAATTGAATGAATGAATGAATAACCTCATCTGATGCTAGACTTAATATTTAAATTCTAAGTTTAATTAAACACTAGTTACTAAAATTAGTCTAATTGTAAAAAAATATTATTAATAAACTGAATTGGAAGAAATAGAGACCATCCAATATTATTATCCTCTTGTTATTAATAAAATAAATGTATTTCTCTACTCATTTTGAAGATTATTTGCATCTCATTCTGAAAATGGAAATTTATATTCATTAGACAATTCACCATTAATCTTTCTACGTACCAGGATTTAAATTCGCCAAAAATAAAGCTTACTTTATTGATTTCTCAAAAACAATGTAAATTACTTTTGGCCCATTAATTAAACCTAATTGACACATCATTAATTTTTATTTTTCCGTATTATGAACTTATAACGGGGCAGAAACTTGTGGCGGCCTAATAAAATAAAACCATTTTATTTTTGATGAACTACCAAATAGCAGAAAATATTAATTTAAAATTAGCTTTCATTTAATACTATTAATCATATCATCAAGTTCCAATTTCGAAATATTATCACTACGGTTTCGACAATGTTTCATGTAAATTTATAAAATCGTATCTAAGAAACGAAACACAAATGGCCACTCGGGTGCTAATAAAGTCATAATCGGGAGTTCCCCAAGGATCAGTCTTGGGCCTCTTGCTTTTCTTAATATTGTAAGAGAATAAAATTATAAATTTGTTGTTACATATATGTCAGGGTAAGTTAATTAAAATTAGAATGTTATCGTTGAGTGCAACAAATTACTTATGAATATATTAATATTTTACAACCTGAGATCTAAAGATCATAATAATGGTTTTAAAAATAAATTATTAAAAATTTTTAATGTTAATGAAAGTTTTATACGAGACATATTCTTAAGTCTGGTCCTGTCTCTTGAATTCTTTGTGAATTGTGAAATTCAATCCCAGGAAGAAAAAATGAAGATACAAAAAAAATAAAAAGATTCAGTGCTCTTTCTTTACGGAGCACTAACACTATTTTTCTTTTAATAAAAATTTTATCAGGTACATAATATTAAATATACTATAATTATTTTCATTATATTCTAAATTCTGTCAGTTAATTTATAAATTTACAGGCTCACAACCTTCCAAAATAAGCAATTTATAACAAATTTGCAAAATTTATTTATACATTTCAACTTATGATATTTTTACATACATAATTGTTTACAAATAGTTGAAATTAAGAAATCTCATTCTTTCTTTTTTATAATACTAGTAAAAAATTTTAATACAGTATTATATTCTTTGTTAAAATGTTTTGGTATTTTATAATTCAAATATCTTCAATTTTATTCATAATTTGTTGCAAATCCCTCAATTCAACAATAACATTATTGATATTTAATTTTTTACTCAAAATTTTCATAGCTTTATTTCAAAATTTCCAAATAATTAATTTACTTAGACGTGATCTAGTCAAACAACATCATATTAGAATTAATTATTTAAAAATTTTAATTTCTGATTTCCAGTCAAAACATTGCTTTACGCTTAAAGTTGAATGATTGTACTACAAGTTTCCATTATAGGTTTTTCTCTATCTTTCATTATCAATTTTTAAAAAACTGATCATTTCGATTATCCGTTCGATTAACCTTGAAATTTTCTATTTTCTAATTAAGTTTAAATTGGTTAATTTTGAAATTGCAGTTAATGAACTAAACGGTGACCTGGAACCAGTATTAAAATTCTCAGCTACACATAATCGTTTATTACTGTTATTATTATTATTATTATTATTAGGTTTCTGTTAAGCCTATTATTTCCTGGTTTCAATAAATCAAAAAACCATCCTTTCCAGAAACAAAAGCCGCTCTCCTCTTCCATTTTCTCCATTCATTCCGAAAGGAATTTATCCATAAATCCGTTTTTAATGAAGCCTAATTGGCGGCACATTAATTTCGATTGTGTGCTTTTCCAGACAGCAACTTCGTCCTGGGCAACGCTCAAGTTCCGACCGTTTACCCCATCGTGTATTGTTCGGACGGTTTCTGCGAGCTGACGGGCTTCACGAGGGCCCAAATCATGCAAAAAGGATGCGCCTGCAAGTTCCTCCACGGCCCCGAGACGAAGGAGGAGCACAAGACGCAAATCGACAAAGCCTTAGAGTCGAAGAACGAGCTCAAGTTGGAAGTTATATTTTATAAGAAGAACGGTGAGTATCTGGGTACACCAGTTTCCTGGTATATGTTGTGCTGATACAAAATTTGGAGGTAATAACAAACGAGTTTATTTCTTTATTGTTATTAGTCGATGGCTTTTTAAAGTTCCACTGCTAGATTAGCTATACAAAAACAACAACTTTGTAATAATACAAAATTTGGAGGTAATAACAAACGAGTTTTAATTTTTTTTAGTATTTCTTTATTGCTATTAGTCGATGGCTTTTTAAACTCCCACTGCTAGATTAACTATACAAAAACAAAAATATTGTAATAATACAAAATTGGGAGTTAATAACAAATTAGTTTTTTTTTTTAGTCTTTCTTTATTGCTATTTCTATGAAAATAGAATAATATGGTTAACGTTCTAGACCACGATTGTATGTTTAGTTTGAACATAAACTTTTACTTTCCCATCAATTACTTTCCTTATTCACCCAATTGTTAGATAAATTTATTGCTACTTTTTGTATTACGTTAAAAATATACATTCTTTCAAAAAATACATTTGTTTTTTAATCTTTTTCACACAAAGTTTTTGAATGTAATGCTTACTCAATTTTTTTTGTTCTTGTTTTTTATGAAACAAAAACTAATCATTGGAATCGAAATGATAAATTAGTAAAATATATAAATACAATTAAATTCAATATCTGTTACTTAAGTTTAAAAACATATTTTGTGTATTTTTTCTTAAAGATTTATAATTTTAAGAAAACTATTGACTAGGGATTTGTAAGTCTGACATAAATTTATTAGATTTCTAATTTTTTGTTACTTTACAACTATTGCTATTACTCCATTCTACTTTCATTATTTGTCCTGTAGACTAGGGATTTTTTTCTATTTTGATAAATTTGTATTTTTTTTCAATTTTGAATCGTTAAATTTTGATAAAAAGTAACTTAAAATTTAAATGTTTCCTGCTACATCAAATTTCTTCTGATACTTACTCAATAACTTTTTGTTCATCTTTTGAAGAACTTATTGCCTTTTTATTAAATTCAACTTTTTTACTTTTTCTGAAGAAACTTGATTTTTGAATTTGTTCAAGTTTTTCGATAAGTTCTCTAATAGTTTTTTGGTACAGTAATTTAAAAAATAATGAAATTTTATTAGTGTAGTAAATTACAGCTTGTTTATTATATATAAATATTTTCATATTTATTTGAGCCCGATTTGTTCTAGTTCAATATTTGATATTAAATATTAGTGGGCGCGTATAATTGATTTATTTTTCATGCCCAAAAAACTTTGGATTTGTCTTTGATATCTCCTTTTTTGGTTATTTTTTTTTTATTAGAATCAGTACTGAAAACAGATCATTATCTTCGATAAGAAAAATAAAACAATGTTAAAAAGTATTACAAACATATATATATAAAAGTACAATACATGAAAAGAAAATATTGTAGCAGATGCATTATCAAGATCATCGTTATCATTCTCTACACTAACAAATGAAGAAATGAAAATACCAAAATATTTAAAATAATAGAAAAAAACCGATTTCCTACAAATTCTACAACTTATCAATCAAAAACTAAATCGTACAAGAGAAGAAACAATTAAAATTCTAGTATGCACAAAATTGGTGAAAATGTAATGGCATTTTATGAATCACAAAATCAACCTGTGAAACATTTATTTCGTAATACTTTACAACTTTCTGTATTTTTTGTACGAATAAAAATAATTCCCTTGCTTTAAGCTCTTTGTTCCTTATATTATGCAAAACAAATAGAATATTATTAAAGATCTTATCAAAAAACTCCATGACCCGAAAGCATCAAGGCCTGATAAACTTTCCTTGTAAATTCTTTCGCGAAAAAAGCAGCTAATTTAATTTAAACTTTAATGAAAAGGAACGCGAGGTTAACTAATCATGGGTTATTGTTTAGAAAATTGGAAATTTTTATCCAGGCCACGGATCTTCTAATTATAAATTAAGAAGAAATATAATTTATAAATTCGGGAATTCGATTTAAATCTTCATTAATCCTTTTATAAACAAATAAATATTAATTTAGTTTTCCCTGTAAATACTATCGAAACAATATTTATCAGCGTAACAAATTGTATTTATTTGCCCGATTGAGATCTGTCATTATTAGAATAATCGAATTGTTTTGATAATCCGATAACTGCCATTCGATTTATTCCAATAGAGGAATGTATTTCAATTACTCATAGTACATTTAAAGAATTTTAATGAAAACCAATAACTGATTAACCGTTGATACAAAGTTAGAAATGATGAAAATTATCCACTTATCCTTTATGTCATGTTTTCAATTTATTGCAGATTTGATATTACGCATGCCAATTTGCATTTAATATTTGCGATTAATATTTAATAAATAAAACGGAATGCTGAATAATAGTGTTTCAATTTATAAGAGGATTTTCAGCAAAAGAAATCATGGTGAAATAAGTAACTTTTATTAAATTACAAACATCTACACATTAATAATAAAACTTTACAAATGTTTCCTGCGTGAATTTCGGTTTCACTTGTACAAATTTTCACTTTTTCACAACTCAAGTTAAATTAGAGAATTTTCATCTTGGTTACTAATGAGTCGTTAACTTTATTAACTTGTTAAATTGGAAGGCAATTTTTATTGGTCAATTATGTGGTCAGTTGGAACTTTTTTATTGGTTAACTACCAAATTTTCAAGAAAAGGCCACATTTTGCCATAAAATTTTACCTTTTTTAAAAATCACATGTTTTGAAGGAAAATGTAACAATTTTACAAGAAAATGCTACAATGCTAAATACTAACATATTGTGTGTTTCTCTTTTTAAGCGAAAATTTCCAACCATAAAAGAATTTCGGTTTCACTTGCACAAATTTTTACTTTTTCACAAATTAAACTTAATTGCAGAGCTTTTATTTTGGTTACTAAAGATTAGTTAACTTTATAAACTATAAATTTAGGGACAATTTTTATTGGTCAATTATGTGGTCAGTTGGAGTTTTTTTATTGCTCAAGTTTTGTATACGGGGATTCACATAAAATGAGCTACAGATTGTGCAGTTTTTTCTTTAAAGAGTGGTTCTAACCACTCTGTATACATTCCTAAATTTCCTATATTTGACAACTGTTAAAATAAAAGTAAAAAATGGATTAGACTTCTAAGAACTATTTAAATAAATTTCTAATACTTTTTTTATTTTTTTACTTATATATTTAACATTATTATGTCAGTGTGGTCATGGTCGCTCTCTTTAAACGATTCTTTTTTCCTTTCTCGTTTTCGTCCGAAGGATAAAAGTAATCAATGCGATTAAAGTAATTAGAGCTAAAACTTATTCTCATTAAAGAAAGAAAAACTCCATCGTTGAAACAGTCGAAGGGGGCTTTTAACTAATAGAAACTCCGTTTTCAAGTAACAATGAAATCTTTCATAATGTTTCTAAAACGAAAAAGTTTCCAGAAACTTTAGTTAAACTGGAAATAATTATTTTCCACGTAATACAAAACAAACGCAAAATAACACTTCAATCTGTAATATTTCTCGACAAAAGATTTACATTTCTGCAACTAGTTGTTAATTTTACATGAATGGAACTAGATAAGTTAGAAGCAAATTTCTCTAATTAAATATAGTGAAATTTGAATAACTTCAGTAAAAAAATAAATATATGCTGGAAAAAACACGAATATTTTATTATTATTATTATTATTTTAATAGCAATTTCATCGTTGAAGTTAACAATACTTAAATTATTTTTAATAAGAGAAAGTTATCATTCTTCACTATTTTATTCATTAAAGAGAAAAGAAGCTGTTTTTTTTTAAATGAGTTTTGAAAGACTTTCTTTTTCTACTGACACAAAAAGTAAATTTAACAGTGAAAGAAACATTCATAAGTCTTTATAAAAAAAGTTTTTGTATTGGAAGAATTTTAATAGAAAAGAGGAGGTTTTTTATTGAGATCTTTTACCAAAAATTAAAATTTAAACAAGAATAATTATTTTATTTTATTTCAAAGAATGTTTTTAAGTGTCTTAATTCTTTGTTCTATTTTAAAGGAAAAAAGTCGTTTTTTAAAAAAAATGAATTGCAAAACAGAGGAGGAAAATTAAATTTAGCAGTATAAAAAATTCTTTATAAATCTATAAAAAAGGTTTTATATTAGTCGATTCTTCGATTCTTCGATTTTTTGCATGTAAATTCCTCATTTTGCAAGAAAAATAATATTTTTCTTAAAAAATCGCAATCGTTTCAGAAAAATATAGACTTTACAAGAAAATTTCATACCTTTCCAAACAATTATATTAAATATTGTTTTGGTGTTATAATTTATCATTTCTTTTACTCAGAAACGTTTTTAATTTCGCTCGTTTCTAACTTATCTGTAAACTAATCCCTAATTTTTTCATTGTTAAGTATTTTTCAATTATTTATAAGCTATTTTTCAATTTGTAACTTGAAAGATATGGGAGAAAAAATACGTGAAAGATTTAAATCTAAATTTTAAGTTATTATTAAAGATTTATAAAATTCCTCCTTATCTTTCCAAATTTTAAAAACTCAAACCCTTATAATTCAGAATTTCAAAATGTATGTCACAAATTGAAATTTCGATATTTATGTCCAAATTTCAAGTTATAAATTGAAATAGATTTTAAGATCTAAGTACAAATTTCAAGTTATAATTGAAGATTTATAAAATTTCTACTTATCATTCCAAATTTTAATTTTAAACAATGGAGTCAGTGTTTATATTAAACATTGTTTTGGTGTTCTTGAATAATAACCTTGCGTAGTTTAACCAAAAAGTTAAACAAATCCTCAAAAATACAAAACAACATTTACTACAAAATAATTATTAAATAAACAATAAATTTATAAAATATTTAACAAATCAACTTAGGAAAATATATATACCCTCCTTTTCATACGAGACAACCTTGATGACTAAATCATATCAAAATAATTAACTTAGATTCCATCCTAGATACCTAAAGATGAATTTTCTATCATGAACTGAGAGCATCGAACAAAAAATAATGAAAATAATGGTGGTAACGCTAACCCGATAATGTAATATAATCCATCATTTTATTTTAAAAAAGTCTAGAGGTGATAATCTAATCGATACCAATGAACAGGTTGAAATTATTTGCTAAACGAATTGCATCTAAAACGGGAGGATTGAACTATCGTCTAACGATAATAGATATTAAACATTGCTAACCAATAAAGATAATATTTGAGATGGATTTAGTTTGTTATTATAGATTTTATACAGAGTGGGCCACAGAAAAGAGTCCACGCCGATATTTGGCAGTATTCATTAGATTTTAAGGAAATGCTGAAACACGTCGATTTTTGTTCAAAGTGGGACTTATTTTTACGATACAGATATCTGCCATTTGTCAACCCCCTCCCGTCCACTTCCCCAACCCCTTAATTTTAAATAGGGAATAGACCAAGTGTGGCACGTCATTAGAAAAGCATTTACATGGAGTATTCAGGCATATGATCATCCACGATTTTTTTTCGATATTTACACCGTTTTTGCAAAAAAAAGTCTTAAATAATTTAAAGTGCAACACCTCTTAAAAATGAAACGCAACGCCTATGTTTTGCTAATGTTTTAATGGTTTCTTTCACTTCGAAAGTAAATTAAAACAAATTTTGCAAAAAATTAGTAACTTGATACTAAGACAGTTTATTTAACATTGCTGTTAGTTAATCAATTTAGGTATTTTTTAAATATATAAAATTATTTAAACTTAAGTGACCGATGGTAATTTTGCAATGAAAAAATACACCTTACACACTTTATTCAAAATAACTTCGTTCAAATTCTAGAACCAGATTATTTGTTTGTTATATCTTCGCTTGTTTCAGTAATAGTAATTTTTCAATATGACCAATTTTTTGTTTCAAATTCGCACAAAATTTATTTTATATCCCAATTTATAACCCTTTGAGGTATTCTCACTTATGGCAGAAACGCTAGCAACGCTTTATATATTTCAGTAAAATTAAGTGCTTCTCTAGTTTTTAACTAATTTTAACTGTGGTTAGTGTTTTAGATAGTACAAATTCCTCGAAAACTAATTTTATATTTTTTCCAATTCGTAAAGTTTTGTTGGATGTTCAACCAGCAAAATAACTGAGGCAAATTTAAGTTTAGCTAGAGTTGATGTAAAATATAATTGAATTTTCTGTGTTGTAAAACTAGAAGTTTGTGTTGAAGGAAGTTTTGTGGACAATTTGCTTTAATAAATTATACATAAAATCCTTGTTTCGGTTTTTTTATTGAGGAAAATATTTTCCACCTGATAATGCAAAATACAGGAGTTTTTAATCTAAAAATAAAGGTTGAGACAATATTAATGCTGATGGTCTATCTAGCCTAAAATCAATATTTTCTCATTTCTCTTTATATATTAATTTAATCTTCACCTTCAAAATTCCTATTTTTTTTAACATGAGAAATTGACAGAGAGCTTAGAAATATAGAAATTAAGCAAACAATAAAAAATACAAGTTAGTGAGGTGAAAACAATTTCAGATCTGAGAATTTTTTGTTGTTACTTTTTTATTTTTGTCCCCAAAAATGTGTTTGCATATTAGTTCTAATATGAATTTGAAGTTTTAAAGAAAGAATTACTTTTATAAAAAAATTTACTTAGAATTCACTTAGAAATTCTGAGGTTAAAGAAAAAAGAAGGATTGAAAGCTAACACTTAATTAAATTACTTGATTCTCATCTAAATGTTGATGAAAAAATATATATATATATGTTTGATTCATTTTAGATCTCTAAAAACAAAGGATGAGGCAATATTTTTGCTGATGGTCTATCAAGCCAAAAATCAATATTTTCAATTTTTTCTCTATATGACCCAATCCAGAATTTAGACAAATCGAGTTAAACACATTAACTTAAAAAACCTTTACCATCTACAAAATCAAATATGTGACATGAAAAAAGTGTCACAAAGACTTACACATATTCTTTAATTCCCATTAAGAATTTTGTATTGAATCACTTTCTTTCTGAGCATACAATATATTAATTTTGTGAATTTGAGAACTTCAGAACTGAAAAATTCAAAAATTTTAAAGAAAATGTTTTAAATATTAAATATAAGAGTGTTGCTAGGGTTGAACCCTGTGGTACGCTAACTAATAATTACAATTAGAGCGCATTCGAATTTGTAATTTTTTAGATGAACATAAATGAACTTTTTCAATGAAAACTATATTAACTCGTAATGTTTTCTCCAAAGACGTATTAAGAGAATTTAAATTTCTCGTCCCTTTCCTTTCGTGTTTTTGTAATCCAAAAATAGCAGACATCTAACGAAATTAATTACGCTAAGCAAATTATAAATAAACATTATAAATAAGAGTAGTCGAATGATTTTCACTCGGAGGAAAACGCGAAAGCAAAAGAGCAAACAAAAGAAACTTGTATTTCGTTTTACCCTGTTTTAAACAATCTCATCCTAGAAATCAATTAAAGCGGGATATACCTCTCTGCTGCATAAAAATAAAAAAAAATACCGAGCAAACATTCAAAATTATAATGGGCATATCAAATATGGTATTCAAAATTCAGATTCGATCATTTAAATTTTAAATAATAATCCAAATTTAATTAGATTGAACGTACATATTCCAAACCTGGAACCCCTTTAAAAATATTCGGATACTTATTGTTATTTGTTTTATTGTGCATACCTTCTTGAATATTTAATTCGATTAAAAAGGAAGGCGTGGGTCCAATTAGTGGCAGTTATTTCTCTTACACATATTTGAAGGATTCTGTAATTCGAAATATGTAAAATTTACGTGAAAATAATTGGATGAATTTTACTGCTGGGCATGTCGAGTTTGTTTATCTAAGGATTTCATTTTCGAAATATGTGAAGGTCAGATTCATCATTATCCGTGAAAGAGGTAAAAGCAAAAACAGGAGCACACTTAATAGTTCCACTTTGTTGGATATAAGAATTTTGAAAAGGTTCGTTGTTAATAAATCCTACATAATATCCTTAAAGTTGCTTTGGAAAATATCCATAAAATGATGTTTTCACTGTTGTTTCTATTGTTTTGTCAAATTTAAGTTTATATTTATTATGAGATGTTTTCCATAATGTGACTACATCAGATTTCAAAATTTCTAATGATCTAAAAATAGTTTTTATTGCTATATAAAAAGGATTTTATTTTCTATTCTTCAGTACTAAAAAATTACGAACGAACCAACGATTTGAAGCAGTTTATTCTTATCAAACACAAATTTGAATGCCACCATTTTGCGTCCAAATGTAACACTACAAGTTTGTTAATATTCCAAAATTCCTTAATGGTAAATGCTTAGATTTATATCAATTTGGTCCGTTTCCTGTATACGGGATTAAATAGTTTAGTCAACCAATAAAGGACTTTACAATCCCTGAATGTGTAAATACTTTGAGACTATTAAGTATGTGTTCTATAGTAAAATTTTCGGTAGAACAATTTCCTTTTGTTTACAATTTTAGTAGTGGGTGTGACAGTTATTTATCTAGATAGACCATAATGAAATTAGTTAAATAGTTTATAGATTTTTTAAATTAGTTTTTATACAGAGTATCCATTTATAATGTTTTCATTCAAACATATATCTATCTCATACAAAAGTAGGTGTAATACTTTTCACCAGATGTAATAAATTTTATTTACTAGTTGTAATAACGTAGATTTATAAAGAACTGGGCGCTATGGGGGTTTAAGAACCCACTTTTTATCTTAAGTTTAGTTTATTTTAAATTACTTTGCTTTTAATTTAATAATTAGCCTTTACTTCCTTTGTACTTCATGTGCTTCTACAGTTTGTAACTCTAGCCTAAGATCACAGTTCAATTGGGGGTTAGCCCCTAGCTTTAATCTCCTATTAAATCCTCAGTCTAAGGCTATCCAATCAAATAATCATTAAAACTTATCGCTACAGAAATTCTTTAACCGCCATTACCCTTTTCGTGTTTGGGAAGAATTTTAGGTAATAAAAATATCATTTATAATATTCATAAAATGTAAATAAAACTAAAATGATAAATAATGTCTTAAGTGAAATAAAGACTTAATGTTAAAAGCGGTCATTAACTGTATTTAGGGATTGTTTTCTACTTTAAGATGAGCAAGATAATAAAATTTTAATCTTATAGTTAATTAATTCTTTAAACTAATACAGTCACTAATATTTTAGAACCAACAGGACCATAAAATTACAAGTTCAATAATTTTGCTTGTTATTTACCAATGAATAACAAGAAATGCATTTGTAGACTTTTCTTGAAGTATTTTAAATACAGATACAGCATGGGAACTCGTTGTAAACACATTAAGTTCTTAACTTTTCCCAAGGTCAAGTCAGGTAAAATCCAAATAATTATTTTCCCACTTTACCATTTTAAATTTCAAAATAACCATCATGTACGTTTCTAACAGAATATTTACTTTACTCTGTTTGAAAAATAGTTAACGCTTTTGAACTATAGAGTGTTATATATTTAAAAATAAATTCAAGTACTCTATTAAGACTTTCTAGATTTCTTAGAAACTAAAGGTTAATGAAATCTTATGGTTCTCTTACAAAGGTCTCTTTGTTGCAATAAAAAATCCAAAAATTTACCAAAAGAATGATTTTATTGTGACCAAATGTTAGTCATAAATTTTTTGTTGCAGGTACCCCATTTTGGTGCTTACTAGACATCGTACCAATTAAAAATGAAAAACGTGAAGTGGTTCTGTACTTGGCGTCTCATAAGGATATTACGAATACAAAAATGGCAGAAATGTCTGAGTGTGAGCTCTACGACAGTGGTAAGAATATGGAAATAGAGGGTATGATGCTATGAGCGCCTATTAAGAAACTAATTAAAATTAAAATCATTTATAATTATACTTCTTACTAATTTTCTTTGTTGACTTTCTGTTAAAAAAATTAAAACTAGTTTTTCAAAGCTACTGCTTATTTCGTATTGTTTTATTTAATATTTAATATCACTTTACTTTTTTATTATTCTTTGTACTTTTCCTTTGGCATATAGAAAAAAATTCGGAGTTTATTTGAAACTGTTTCGTACACATGTCAACTGTCTAGCAGGATATTAAATATGTGAAAATGTTATTCCAAATTCGTATTTTTATTTGGTAAAAATATTTTATTATCCGACTTTCCCATGACTAACATTGGATTTTGTTTTAGGGTATATGTAGGCATTCATTGCTAATTACCCTAAATGTAAATGAGTAAAATAGCGCTTTTGTGCCTTGTATGTACCTACCATTCACATTAGAAAAGTAATTATTTTCTTTCATTTTCATTGATGATTTTGTAAGGTTCATTGTCGTCAAAGTTCGGTATTTACAAAAAAAATACATGAAATAATCTATAAAAATACAGGGATTTGATTGCCGTTTGGAACTCGTATTCACCTGAATTTTATTCCTCATGACAAAAATAAAATGGTGATAAAACCGGTTTATCCATATTCAGAATACGAGGAGGCAACAATTTTTTCTTCTCTAAAAAACTTTTTTTTTTCAATCTTCGTCAAAGACAAGGAACACTGAAACGAAAAAGTTGATGTCAGTGATAGTGGTAGTGATAACGAAGAAAAAATTTTAAAATTTATAATAAATGGGTTTCATAGAAGAAACAAACTTTGTAATTTTGAAATACCAAAAGGTATATATCCGCCATTGGTGAAAAAGTAGAAAGCAATATAATATTATTTTATTAACAATGAGATATCGATAATAGAAATCATAGTGACGAAATTAAAAAATATAGGACATTTTGGCAAGTAAATGTTTGGGGCTCACAGTCCACTAAAAAACTAATTTTTACATTTGGTCAGACATTTTGAAAAATTTTATTAAAATTATTAAAATTTTAACTCATTGTATCTTTAAATACACCATTTCTCGTAAAAAAATAATTACAGAAAGCTCCTTCTTTCTTCTTTCAAATGCATCTAATACGTTTTTGTATGGTACATTCATTATCAAAATGTCATTATTTTTGTATTTAAAAAATTAAAATATCTCTAATTTAATACATATTTTGTTGCAACTGTGTTGTAAACTTAATCTAATGATAATAATAAAATTTCGATTATTCGTTCGATTAACCTTGAAAATGTTGTAATTATGTTAATGCTATGTTGTTTTGTATTTTTTGGATAAAATATATTCTTATTGTTGAATTTTATTTACCGTTAATTTGTTTCAATCAATTATATAAGAAGAAACATAACTGAATAATTATTATTCTGGTTAGAATTTATCAAATTTAGAATATAGTCCGAAAAATTTGACAAACAAAAATATCAAATATACTCAACAAACTGTCTTTTGTTGCACAGTTGTTGGGTTACTAAGATTTATGTGGAAACATTTTCAATACAGAGTGATATATTTAAAACACCACCCGATGACGTTGAAAAAACTAGTTAATGTTGAAAACATTTAAGCAGTAGTTTAAGCAGAAATTTAAAAATCACATACTCTGCTTTTCATTATCTACAAAAAAGAGCATCAACAAACATTTTTTTACAAAAACTACATATCTTTTCACCTTCGTAGAACCACAAAATGACATCTCTAGTACGTTATATTGAGCATTTCCATATTCAACATTTTACGCCCTTACGCCTTTTTATTATTGCATACCCACACCATTTAAAGAATATCGTCGAATGTAGGAAAATTCTCAAGCATATAAATGCCTCATGAAATTGGTGTTGTACCTTAAATAGGCTTATTTTCCCAATCCTGTATACGAGAAGATTCAGTACATAGAAAAACAGAGCAGTAATTGTTTGAAAACACTTTTCGGGATAATATAGAAAAAAAAATTAAATGGCTATATCGTGTCAAAGGAATTTAGAATAGAAACTGAAAAAAAAACATCGCTACATGTTTGTAAAATGAAATAAAAACATCTGGCACTTTAATATTTAACACGTTGTTCTCTTACATTTTTTTGATGCAATGCAATTAAAATTAGTACAAAAATAAAAATATAAGATTAAAAGACTAAATGAAAATAATTCTAATTTACACTACAAGTTTAAACTAGTATCTAACTCTAATTTCATTCCAAAAACTTTTCAAATTATCTCTACACAAGATATTTCTATATAGTACTACTTCTAGTATTGATTACAGATGGTTTAATCTATTTATTGTCTTAAACATCCCTCCGAATAATTTCTGCAATTATCTAACCAAAATAAAGATAATGGTTCGTATGAGGCTCTACGTGTTTGGCCAATTATCTCGTTTGACACACTGACTCCCCAAGGACTACAAATGAGTCACCTGGCGGTAAAAAATATTACTATAATTTGTTTGTGCCTATCTGTTACTTTCTTGCAGCATATCCTATTTGTTTACCACAATATTATTGAGTAAAGTAATTGTATGAGTGAATCTACATCTAGACATCAAAAATTTCTCGTTTTGCTTTTATGATGCAGCGTGTAGTTACTGGTAAATACTTTTATACGACTACGTACAAAAAGACAGCATATTTTTCATGAATAGTACATTGCGTTATTAAGATTAAAAGTGCAACGAGCAATTCTTTTCAATTGCGAGGTGAAGCAGAGCACAGCTGCTTGAAAAAGTTTCATGCAAATAGCATCTGTTTCTCTATATACTGTGTTTTAAAATTAAATTGAGACTTCAATCAATTGATAGTAACGGTAGTTACATATTAAAAAGTCTATCAGGTGTAGTTTTTTAATATGCAATTAATTTTATCTAATGAATTATTTCCATGGCAATGATATCACATTTCATTACTTTCCCACTAATAACATTTGAATGTTTAGTAAAAAGTAAGCGATTGAAAACTAACCTAACCTAACCTTAAATTAATAATAATAATAATAATAATAATAACAAGTGTCAGTTAATCATTGATTGAATTTTAAATTTTGTAAATTGCAATATTTAAATAACGACACTATTTTAGAAAATTAATAAAATTTCGAAGGATTGAGTGAATACTGAAAGGCTTGATTTTATTTAAATTTTATCTAAGGAATTGTATATAATAAAACAAAACAGTCAAATTTGAAGAACCAATCAAATTTGAGGAATTTAAATTATTTTATAAATTTTCCAATACTTACATCCATTTTTCTTTATATTCGCAGTACCTTTAACATTAAATATTAAGCCCAAGTAAATGAAGCATAATATATTTTCATTTTTTTTTCAAAAATACACTTGTAAAATTTTAAATTTTGGTTTAATTCCTGTAAGAAACAGCATTTCGAATTCGTTTTATTTATCAAAAACTTGAATTTATTTATTCTTTGATTCAATTTAGATCTCTAACAATAAAGGTTTGGGATAATATTACTGCTGATGGTCTATCTAGCTAAAAATCAATCTTTTGGGATTTCTTTTTATATATTAATTTAATTATCACCTTCAAAACTACTGTTTTTTTAAACTTGAGAAATTAATAAATATCTTAGAAATGTGGAAATTAAACAATCACAAAGAAGAAAAAATATGAGTTAGTGACATGAAAAGTTTAAGAATTTCAGGACTGAGAAATTTGTTGGTCTTTATTTGTTTGCCTATTAATTCTAATATGAATTTATTATTTATATAAAAAAATCTACTTAGAACTCACCTTGAAACCTTGAGGTTAAAGAAAAAAGCAAAATAAGCATAAGAATTGTATTTATTTTTTAATACTATTTGGTTTTTAACATTTCTAAAACCAATTAACCCATAAAAGGTAACACATTTATAACACTTCTTGGCATTGATCGTTTTATTATATTATTTATCCTCATTTTGATCAGCAAAAACAAAACTTGTAAAAATATAAATAAATAACTATCTACACTACCAACAACTAAAAAAAATGTTACTGAAGAAAAAACCACCGACTTGCCGCATATTTCACTTTTCAGGATTTCGTTGATGTAAGCACACGAAAAAAATCGTTTCCAGTTTTTGTCGAATTGTACAAATAATGAATCAATTAATTTGGAATCCGGTCGGCATAAGAAGATAAGGAAGGCAATCAAAGAAACAGCAATTAGACCTCCGCATGTGGAACGAAAAGAGAAATGTCTCTATAGTCGAAGACGTCAAAACTCCCCCGAATTCGCTAATATCGGAGAGAAAAGAGAACGTCAGTGGTATCTGCTTAGAGTATAAAAAATGACGTAAATTAAGTATATTTCGAGAGAAATTCTAAAATGATTCAGGTCAAAAGGATTACAAAAAAAATTAATTAAATTGAAATTAAATGTGGAATGAAGTTGGGGTTTTTAAATTAAGTTTGCTAGAAAATTAAAATAAACGTTTTTTAGTGTTTTATAAAACGAAACGTTGAAATCTCGTGATTTACATGCGTAAATTCTGCCGAATTTTGAGCCCAAAGTAAAGGAGGAAATAACGACTGCTCAGATATGTCATTATCTGTCAAATAATCGGAATATTTCAAAATCGTGTCGTCGTCTGATGCTATTTAGAGTAAATCAAATTCCAAACATTCGCTGACTTCAGCAGAATTTAAGAAAGTAAGGGCAAAAGCCATTCTCAACCATCTACTCATCTCAGAAAATTTATTTTTATACACATAACAAACAGGTACTTAAATAAACTGCTGAATTTTTTTATACCATTCTTTTTTCTTCAATTTCATTATACATGTTCTGTATTTTTCAACTGCAATGTGTATAATTCTTCAATTCATCCGCCAACTTCAGTAAAATATACAAAAATGCTGTCGTTACTAAATCTCGCAATTTCTATTCAGTAAAACAACACTTTGAACTCATCGCCGGTTGGAAAATTGTTAAAATAATAATGAAACAGCCCGAGCTTATTATTCGGCAACAGTGATTAAAGCTCAAATAATGACCTTATGTTTGCTGAACTCTAATCTTTGGTAAGTTTATTTATTTTATCGCAGAAACAGAATGGGTTAGTGAAGCTTTGAGAGAAAGTTTTCGAAAGAATCGATTTATTAATACAAAAGCGAAATAGTTCGAGTAATAAAGCTACTCATTTAAAATCAAATGGTTAATATTTTAGTTATAGTATCATCAAAAAAAACTCAAAAATTATCTTTTGATTAATAATCTCGTCAAACTTGTCAGCATAATCTTCTTTTGGTAAATCTAAACTTCTAATTTTTCTCAAGGTAAATTTTTTCTGGTTCACCCAAGATCTTTATTTTTTTTGTGAAAGTTTAAAGTGCAAAATTTCATTATAATTCCATCAAATTGTTAGTATAATCTTTTTTTGGTGAATCTGAACTTTTGATGTTGTCAAATTTGATTCTTCCTTCTTTACCTACGATCTTTAATTTTTTGTGGTGAAAGTTGAAAGTGCAAAAATTCAATTAAAATTCCATCAAAATGTCAACATTATCTTTTTTTGACGAATCTGAACTTTTTATGTTGTCAAAGTTGATTTTTCCTGCTTTTCCCACAATCTTTAGTTTTTGAGTGAAAGTTAAAAGTGCAAAATTCCGTTATAATTTCATCAAACTTATATCAGCATAATCTTTTTTTGGCGAATCTGAACTTTTGATGTAGTCAAAGTTGATTCTTCTTGCTTCACCCACGATCTTTAGTTTTTTGGTAAAAATTTCAAAATGCAAAATTCTATCATAGTTCCATGAAAGAGTCTTTATATTCTTTTATTGGCGAATTGGAACTTTCAACATTGTTAAAGCTGCTTCATCCTGCTTCACCCACGATTTTTGCTTTCTTGGTGAAAGTTTAAACTGCAAATTTTCATTAGAACCCCAACAAACTGTCGGTATAATATGTTTTTGGTACATCTAAATTTTTGTTGTTGTCAAAGCTGATACATCCTGCTTCCCCAACGATTTTTGGCAAACCACTTTTGACACTGGCTTTCTTTTGAAGATTTCTAAAATATGTCTGAAAAGAGCATTGCATTTTTAAATTGAGATAAAAACTAATCTATACAATTTTCTTACTAACTAAAGATGGAAGTTAAAACAAGAAAAAATAAAGGTTATCTACATTGAACACGTCGAAAATTAAAAAGAGCAATTACGCTAGTACTATTTTTGTTATCACTTACTTCAAATTGACGACAATGTACCAACAAATCCCATCAACTCATTCCCTCTTCTTTACTAGAACAATCAAAAATGCTTGCGCAAACCACGTTTTATTTCTTGTCTTAGCACTGTACTCAATGTTCCATAAATGTGCGCAAGTGAATTATATGTTGTGCACAGCGGCCGTATTGGGGGCCCGTTTCCGAGGTTCCGCTGACTCTTGCCTCCTTGCAGACGCCAACGGGAACCTGGACCCCGAGGCCCCGCCCGCCAACTACGGACGTCGACGATCCAGGGCCGTGCTCTACCAGCTGTCCGGACACTACAAGCCCGACAAGGGGATGAAGGGGAAGCTCAAGCTCAACAATGTAAGTCTCATTTTATTAATAGGTTCTTGGTTTTTCAGTCTCCAAGAGGGTGTAAATAAAAGACAGAAGAATGAAGAAAATGTAAGTAGGTAGCGCAGCACTTGGTCCGACCCCCTGCACTATTTCTTTTCTGGGGTTTACGCTCTTTGATCCATTTGTAATAGAATATCATTTTCAAAGAGAATGGGTTATGCTACCTTTTCCAGCTCGGAATTTTAGATCTATTATTCTTTGTTTACGTTAGAATTTCATCCAACTGTCTCTGGTGTTAGATATCACATTTATGTACAGAATCTTTAATTAAAAATATGTAAAAATTCAATCAATTAAGATATTGTAAAAGGATATTTTTATTAAATAAAGTGGGGGGATGTTAGGTGAAGAGATTTTTCTTCGAAAAGGTTTATCTTCTCTGGAAAATCCAAATTCTATTGTTGTTTCGAGCAAAAGTCGAAGAATCACTTCATCAAAACAAAATCTAGAAGAAAACGTAAACGTTTTTCAATCACTTTCACTTTTGCATGAAAATTTGAATTTATCTTTTACACATGTAATGATAATAATAAAACTTTATTTTTATTTTTCTTTTAACAATTTAGCGACGTGAACTGTAAGAAATCGAACATGGAAGAGAGAACAGCCTGAGAGGAATGAAAAAAGAACACATTACGAATTTTCGTTTAACTGTTTTATTTCACTGTTATTGCGTTCATTACCACAATACCACAATGGACAGTCTTACAATTAATTTTTAACACTTTTCACAAGAACAATACCTCAATCACACTCATATAAGCGAAAAGATAAAGAAAAATATATTGAATGTATATTGGCAGATTGTGTAGCACAAGTTTTTCGTTGAAAAAGAAGATACGAAAGATCGACCGAATATCGATTGATTTTTTTGGATTTCTGAGTTACATGTTTTCGAATTGAGTGCGAACTAACAGCGAAGTAAAGTTAAGCTGTATTGTTATTTCAAATAAATAAACAGCAAATGTAAAATGTATTTCTTTTCATCCTGTTAGGCCAGAACCTTTCCAAAATTCTACTAAACTATCGAATAGAAAAATTCCTAAAAATAATCCTACACGCCAATAAAACAGATTAGAGAACTGCTTTCCTATGAACTTTTTCATCAGCAAATGTTGCTTTTGTGTTATATTCTAAAGTTGAAATATCCCTGGTATACAGCAGGAATAGCACTGGTCCTAGTAAGCCTCCTTGTGGTATTATTTGTAAAAACCCTGTGGAACATCGAGGAAAATTGCTTGTTTCTAGAGATTCTTCTATTATAACTAAACTGGTGGTTAGGAATTAGAATAATAGAGAATAAGAAGTAAGTAAAATAGTTAATGTAATGAAAATCCAATTCCTGAGAAAGAAAGAAATAACAAAACATATAAAACTAGATATAGCAAAGAAAATGAGTAGTAAATCTTGTTAAATTTAAAACAGTAACTTAGGATAACGCACTGAAAATGAAACTGAGAAAAAGTACATGATACAAAAATAACACAAAAATAGTATAAAAGAATTCCGAAAAATCACAACCAGAAAAAAGAAGGCAAGGAAATATTTCCGGTAAATAATAAGAGATAGGAAGAAGTGGAGACAGAAATGAAAGGTAAACACCATCAATCAATATCTATCGATATTCGCTCGATCCTTCTTTCTATTCTAATCTACTGATAAACACTAAATGCCGAGAAAGACATGAAACAAAAATGTTAGCAGGAGCAGAAAAAAAATTATCAAAGAAGAGATCAGTGAAATGACGAGTGGTAGAAAAAATGGAAATAGAAATCCATATCATGACCCTATTCAAACCTGTGTAAGACTTACGATTATAAAAATATTAATTCTTTTACCAACCAGATGGCGCTCGGCTTATAATTCAAACTTGAGCCCGATATACACCGGCTCTACCATCCTCAACTACTACTACTACTCGCGTTTTTATTAATTCAATAGCTTTAATGGTCTTTCTTGAAAAGGCTCTGAACGTTGTACAAGATTAATGAATTTACCTGTTAGATTATTACATGAACAAAGCAGTTTATAATGAACAGTTGACAACGTGTCACTTGGCGTTGTTGAACGGTCTGCTCTTCGTTTTTTAAAATAATTATAGTGACTACTAATTATATACTTCAACTATAAGTACTTACTGTACAGATTTTAATTGGTATAATTTGCAAAATGTGATTAATAATCACAGATAATAAGAAGAGCAGGGTAAAACTTGCAATTGTTAAGATATTGGAAACAAAGATGTAGAGAGATGGTGGAAAGGACCTTTTTCCAAAACAAAAGAGGAATATAAAAGAACCCAAAAAACTTACAGATTAGTCATTGACTGTTTTTCAAATACAACTCCCAGCAAAGTTAATTATCTCAACAATGATTTAACCCAACAAAGTAATAATTCCATATTTCTAAAATACATGCTACAATGGTTTTACAAAAAATCAGTCAGGGAAAACTAATCCTGGATTCATCTTTAGATGGACTGAACGGAAAACAAATAATAAAACTTCAAGTGACCTGAATGATGCCAATTATTTCTGAAAAAAATCTGCGGATAACTTCAACTTTTATAAATATTCCACTTTCCTTCGCTCCCTTTTTTAGCTTCGTTGGAGGCCCCATTGTTTGCACAAAATGAGATTGTATTTTAGGAGATGCAGTTTCGAGCTTTTTTTCTTCCAAATTTCTTTTATATCGTTGTGGGAACAAACATTTTAGGCTGGTCTGTGCTGTGACAACCCATAAAGTTCTAAGAGAAACATATATAAGATATTGTTCTTTATATATGAGATTAGTAAATTGGGTATACTGGATGATCTTTTTGAAAATGGATGCTAGTTACTTACATAAGTTTATAGGAAACTAATTTTCTGAGCTGTTATATTGTTATCCAGTATTATTTTTAGAAATGTTTCTATTCGATAGCTCGTGGCTTGCTTTGGTCTCAAGATAAAATTTTATTATTATCATGCCATATATAAAACTGTTTATGTACATGTGAAATATAACCTCAAAGTTTCATAAAAATGTGAAAGTGATTTAATATTTTTGTATTTTTTCTTAGATGTTGTTTTCGAAAAGTGATCCTCTAACTTTTATCCGGAACGACAATAAGATTTGGATTTTCCAGAGAAGATAAATATTTTCGTCCAACATTACACTTTATTTAATAAAAACATTGTTGCAAATATTATTTGTAAAATTTTTAATAATTTTAGGGTAATTTTCATAAAAATATCACAAAAAAGATATTCATCGCGCAACGCATAGCTGCAATGGGGGTTGCCTATCAGTAAGGCATTTACATGTTTAAATTTAAATGAGTATTTGAAATTTCAACAGTTTAACAACTTAAAAACAGTACACTGGTATAGTTTAATGAAGGTTTTCTAATTAACTTCTTAAATATCTTAGAATATAAGTAATAAATATTTTTCCTGTATTCATAATCGACTAAACGAATAACTTAGAAATACCAAAAAGAAAGTTGAGTAAAAAAAGTAAAGCACAAAATACCAATAAATATTATATTATATATATAAATATTAAGCCAGGAGCTCAACTGAATAATTTTAAATCGATTATAGGAAAATTTATTCGCCGATCGACTTTGCAAGTTGTAATGTAAATAAACTTTCCAATATATTTCCTAAGTTTTTTACTTAAAACCAAGTTTTTCCAGTTTTCTTTTTGTTAGCAACATTTCCGACCCTAATTTTCCCCAGATTGTTTCTCACGTCCAAACTTATTCAAAGCCGAGAATGTATTTAAAGAAAAACTATGTACATATAAAATAGGAATAAAAGCAAATCTCAACCATTAATATTTTATTTGGGTATTTTTGTAACATTGGAAAATAATTGGGACTATTGGTAAATATTTACTTAAATTTATTTGCATGGAAACATTCAAATTTCATCGAGTATTGTTTTTAACATAAACATGAAAATAAAATTGTTTAAAATTACATGTTGGGGTTAAACTACTATTTTCATAAGGTAAATGAAACGCGAAAGCTATAACATCAAAAATATGTAAAGGGTGCCCAAAAGGGCGAAGCCTAGTTGGAAAAATTACCAAATATATCAAAAATACTGTGGATATACAATATGTCCCCCTAAGTTGGAATCATATGGAAAACATTTTTATTATTAATTTTAGGAAAAAACGTTATTCTTCATAAAAAGTTCTGCATTATCTAAAACCTGGAATACAGTCATCAAATATCAAATTTTTTCAGTGGTATACGAGGTTTGTTAAAAAATATGAGTTTTACTCAAGAGTAAAGTACCTTTAAATTTGACAATATCGAAAAATGTTACTAAAAAAAGTTGATCAGAATTAAAAATTACGTTTAAATATGCAAGTACATCCATTTACATTAATAAAATTATTTTTAAAACGTATGTCTACAATAATGCAAATTTAACTGTAGTGCACTTATTACGCGTTTTAATTGCAAAATTATTAAAGAAAACATCGAAAAACTAAAAGGTTATCATGTGTTTCGTAATCACAAGTGATAAATGTTCATTCAAAATAGAAATATAAGTAAAAAATAAAATAATCTGAAGTTTTAATTTAAATGGATGTACTTGCATATTTAAACGTAATTTTTAATTCTGATCAACTTTTTTTAGTAACATTTTTCGATATCGTCAAATTTAAAGGTACTTTACTCTTGAGTAAAACTCATATTTTTTGACAAAGCTCGTATACCACTGAAAAAATTTGATATTTGATGACTGTATTCTAGGTTTTAGATAATGCACAACTTTTTATGAAGAATAACTTTTCTTCCTAAAATTAATAATAAAAAAGTTTTCCATATTTGTATGATTTGACAAATTTTTACAGCGCTGATTACTTCAGATATTTACTTTTCGAATATTTCAATTCTAAAAAATAAATATATAAATTACAATAATAAAACTAATAGATGTGCGTGGTTTTTGAGAGCTCAATTTCAACTAATTCAATTTTTTTTCCAACCAAATTCGAATATCTGTTCAACATTTTTAAAATTGAGTTTCAAAATACTTTCCCAATGAAACAAATAAAATATTTTTATAAAAATTTTAAGTATTTCCCAAAAAACATATTTTTCAAACTCTCAATCGATGTTTATAATGATTTCATTGATATTTTTGATTTTATGTTGGCAAACAGTAAGTTCAAACTAAGCTCTATTGCTAGTATATTCCCTAGCAGATAAATTAAGGAAATTGAATAATACAGTTTCGAAATAGAGATGATTATATTCTGGTTTCTGATATTTACTCTAATTAACATTTACTCCGGATTCCAGAACATCTGGAGCAATTAAATTATCGAATCAGGAAACAGGAACACGTTGCATAGATTTCTTTACCATTAAATACTGAAGGTATATACGAATATCGAAAATTAGTTACGTTAATTTTATAAATTTAATTTTCTTTGTAGGTAATTTATTTTTCGAAACCAACAAATTCGACTTGAAATTTTTACACGGTCTTCAGGGGCCGAGCTCTGGAAACGTCCATTTTCATTTCTGGGATAAAAAATGTTGAGAGAAATAAATTTCGTTCTTCGAATTGCCCTCATTAAACAAACGGAGTTAATTATTAAACGAGTTTAGCTCGAATGGAACAACTCCATAAAAAGTAAATTAGCGGCTGAAAGTTGGATGGAAAAAAAAAGGCAATCGCAAGTTTTTCTTAGGCGAGGCGAAGAATAAAGAAAGTTAATTCGAAATTATTAACGCGACGGAATAAATAGCAACAGGAATTTTATATAATATCGGTATCTGTTTCGAATTGCTTTTATAAAAAACGAAATTTGAGTCGATTAACAAAAGGTCTTTTGAGACGAAATTAACATTTTAAGACTAATTAAATCTTTTATTTTCTCTATCGTCTTTAAAATTTCTTTGGAAGGGTCGGTGCTTGTGGAAGAAAAATTCCACAAAATTAAAAGAAAATTGCAAAAAACATCTAAAATAGCTAAGAGAAATACAATGAAAGACTACAAAATAAATATTAGGGACGTTTGGATAAAAATAAGGGAAATGAAAGGCAAAAGAATTTAAAAAATATTTTAATTCATTGTACCTCGAATAAAAAAATTCGAAATGTTTACAACACGGAAAGAAGTATCAAATAAAAAGAATTATGTGCAAACATTTAAACACATAATTTTAACAGCAGCAAAAGAGAGATGTGGCATACTAATAATGTAGTAAAATAAAAAACTAAATGGTGGAATGATGACATAAAGAATGAAATAAAAGTGAAAAAACAAAAATGCAAACAGTACCAAAGTAATAGATACAGAGAAAAATATAAACGGTATAAAATTCAAAGAAATTGTATTACAAGGGGAAAGAAAATATGAGAAGAATTTGGAAATAAATAGAAAACGATCATCACAATGACCAAAAATTGTTCTAGAAGGTTCTGTGAAATTTGGGAAAACAAGATAATCAACAACAAGACATAAAAAAGCAAGTGGAAGAAATGTGAACTTTATCTGGAAACCTTCAATGAAACAGATACAAAATTAAATCAAAAAGAAACCCTAATGTTGGAGACAACGAAAAAGTGAAGTGAATTCAAGACAGAAGTCAAAAAAAGCAGATTTGATAAAGAATGTTGACTAGTAATTGAAAAACGCAACCGAATCAGAATGAAAATGAAGAAAAAGATGCAGAGAAAGCACAGAAAAAATAAGCGAGAGCCAAGAACAAGACAAAAAATTTTGGGAGTAACAGATGATCAATTTGTCAATAAAGGAATTAAAAATTTTTACCAAGAGGTAAAAAAAGTAAAGCTGGGTGCAGACTAAGAGCAAGCAGTGATAAATTGCAAAAATAAAGAAGAAAACTTCATGGGTAGCATCGAGAGGAAATTAAATATATGAGTAGAGAACTTTAAGGGGCTACTGAAAAAAAAACGAAGAAGAAATACAATCAAAAACGAAGAGGATCCATTATACCAGCAAGATGTAGAAGAACCCACAGAAGACAATTTTGGAAAATTAAAAAATAACGAAAACGCAGGAGAGAATGGAATAAATAATTAAGTATGTGGGACAAAAACTGAGAAAAATAATTTGTAGATTGATTCAGAGTTCTCGAAAGTGGAACAATGCAATCATTTGTCCAATCCACAATGAAAATCAAATAAAACAGGTCTGTTGAACCAGTAAGTACGTCTATTAGAGAAGTAAACAGATCTGTTGAATAAGTATGCAACTTATTGAACAATAAAAGTGGTGGAGAGGTTCCATAGTAGCTAAATACCTACTAAGTCCAACATTATAAAATATAATCATAAACGATATTATGAAGAAGACCAGATGAGAAATACGAAAAGTACTGGGAGAAGTAGGAGTCACCAAAAAAGACAGAATAAGAAATAATAGTATAAAAACATAACCGAGAAGAAGAATTGAACAAAATATATTAAGATGGTCAATAGGGTGAGCAAATACAGGTCAATAAAGAAAGTATGGGAGATGAAAAAATTAGAAAAAAAACAGTATTTACAAAATATTGAAACAGAAAAGCACAGATAAGAAAAAACAAAAACACTAGTCAGGGAAGAGATGGAAAGAGATTCAGATTTTTTCAAAATGCTAGAGAGAGACTTTCCTAACTTTATTATTAATTACCTCGGATTCTCATTGATCAAAAATTCTGAAACTTATTAAACATTATCCTTAATCTATAAACAATAATTTTTAAAAATCTATATAAAAGCGATTTGAAGCTAGAACTATCTTTATGTTTATATTTGTTGGTTTTAAAAAGTTCAGTGCCACCAAATGCTCTCAATTTTTGGCAATTAATTCTCCCTAATTTCCTTCTCTTCTAATTGGAAAAGATTACGTTATAATCCCGAACGTTTTCAAAGAGAATAATCAGATCTCCTGCAGTGTGCTAATTAAGTAGGTATTAATTGATTGGTTGAGTTTAATTTGTTCAATTAATTACTAACAAGCCTCGCCAAATAATACCAACTCTGAATATTTAGATTGTCCTTTTTCTCTTATTTATTTATTTATTTATTTATTTTTTGCTATTTTGCGTTAACTATGTCTATTTTGTTCCAGAATCTGTTAAGTTCGACTGCGGCTCCTCTTCCCGAATACAAAACCTCTTCGGTGAAGAAAAGCCGATTTATCATATCCCATTACGGCATGTTCAAAAGTGCCTGGGACTGGTTAATTTTAATAGCTACGTTTTATGTAGCTGTAGTTGTACCGTATAACGCCAGTTTTAGAACGGAACGACCCTCTGTTGTATTGGACGTCTTCGTCGAAGCGTTATTTTTTATAGGTAAGAGAAAAATAACACTAAATAATATCTTCGTGTTCTTCAAAAATTTCGCCCGGAGAAAGAACTCAGCCATGATATATTAAAAGAAAATCTCTGGTATACTTTACATAAATCTTTCAAACCAACTGACTTTACCCGATACATATTATAATTTGAATATTTAATAAGTTAATAAAATTTCATGAAACTTACGAGTTTAATATTTTTGGCAACTTCGCGCTCTGCCAAATCATCAGAGTAACGATACGTGAATGATCCAGCGAAAAAATCAATAATCATTGACGAAAACGCACTCTTTTAATACTTAATTATACTTTCGTTCAAATACTGGCACTACCTACACTTAAACTTATTAGTTATACTTTCAACAAAGATCTGAGTTGATGTATTAAAAAAATTGTTTCTGATTAATGCTGCCATTGTGTAATAATTTCGTTATCTTTACTAATTGGCATATTTTATTCTACAAAACAATCTTCCTTTTTTTTATTATTATTATTATTATTATTATTATTATTATTATTATTATTATTATTATTATTATTCAAGCCTATTTCATCTCCAACATATTTTATGAAGGCTCTTAATTTTTTTTCCAATTATTCAACTTTCATCCTATTTAATTATGAATATTTAATAGTATTATAAGCTATTTCTAAGTGATTTTAACTGAATATTATTATTCTTTAATATTCAAATGCATTTTAAACGGATTAGTTTAATAAGTTCATAAAATTTACAAGTTTCATCTTTTTGGCAACTTCGCGCTCTGCCAAATCATCAGAGTAACGATACGTGAATGATCCAGCGAAAAAATCAATAATCATTGACAAAAACGCACTCTTTTAATACTAAATTATACTTTCGTTCAAATACTGGCACTACCTACACTTAAACTTATTAGTTATACTTTCAACAAAGATCTGAGTTGATGTATTAAAAAAATTGTTTCTGATTAATGTTGCCATTGTGTATTTTCAACAAAGTACTGAATTGTTTTATGATTGATCAATAAATAATCATTAATTTTATAATGATGCATCTAGAGCATAAAATTTTGAAAATAATGTGCTATAAAATGATTTCCAAATATTTTGGTCTCTAAATCTAAATCTTCTAAGAAATAAGACTTTTCCATTCTTTGAACTTTGGTTCTAGTATTACTTACCCAACAAAAGCATAACCATTGACCCAAATAATCCCTTCCTTTGAATCCAATTTCCATTTGGAGTCCTTCCTATAGGCAAAATGTAAATTGTTAATAACACAAAGTTTCCATAATGTTCCATGTTGCCCCAACGAGAAAATATGTTTGTGTGTAAACTTTTTATATTTATGGTTAATGAAAAATTTACAGCTTCCGGTAGCTAAAATACATATTAATAAAGCGTGATGATCCATAAATTTTTCCCCAACTTAACGAAGTTATTCGAAATTAGAGAAAGAGAACGACAAAGAGAATAAAACCGTCGTTAATAAAGGGAACAAGTTGGGCGAAATGGATTTAATAATGTTTAAGTAAATCGTATGTGTTTGTATAAGTTATTTTTATTGTTAAAGTCTACCTCGCTTTTTAAATAATAGTTGGAACATTAAAATTTTCTGCTGAAAGATTTAACCTCGGATCTAGGAGGAGTAAACACTTCACTACACAAATTTTTGTATGTTTTATGTAACCATCCACTCATGGAAGCAATTTGGGTTGCCTACGCCTTTAAATTCAGAAGAATAAATTAAATATTAACAGAATTCAAACTCGATTGTTTTGGGTTTTATATTAAATAAGGATATTTTTGTCACATGTAAATTTATTTTCTGATCCTTTTATTAGGATATAACAGACCTGAAACTTTTATGTACCCACCATATCCCAAAATCAGTTTTGTCAGTCAGCTGCCATAAATAATACAGCAACGCTGACAAGATCGTGAAATATTAGACCTGAATATACAAAGCCAAAAAAATAACAGGTTTACTCAAAAATATATCTTAATTTTTTAGTAGATTTGGTACATTTTCAACGTTAATATATCGATGTATGGAGAAGAAACTTACGAAATATTATAAAGTTGTTATAAATCAATTTGTTTTTGATATATTAGTAATCCAGGCTTAAAAAATATTTTTGATCATATGAAAATGTTTTTTATTTCGCAGGAAAACGTTTCTGTAGCTGGTATTTTTGATTTTTAAAAAGGTGTGTGGGGTAGTGAATAGAGTTAACACTAATAAAAAAAAATATTTCGTTGATTGAATTTTAAATTTGTAAAAGTTATTGAGCTTTAATCTCATCAAACAATTTTTTTTGACATCAGTCATTTAAAAATCCCTACGTCGACACCACTGTAATCAAAACCAATATATTTATATATGCGAAACCCCATTTCTTACATGGATTTATTACAATTCAATTTTTACCTATTTTCGAGTCGAAACCAAAAATTTTGCAAAAATTTAAAAAAATGATCTTTAAAAAATCATTACCAAAAAGCTATAAAAGATATCGAGTTCAAACAAAAACTAGTCGAAGAACAAAAGACGACATTAATTAAGAGAAATATTTCGTTAATTAGATTTTAAATTTGTAAAAGTTATTCGGCCTTAAATTAGTAAAAAAAAATTCACTTTTAAAAATCTCTACGTCTACAACACTGAAATTGAAATAATCAAAACACCTTTATTTTAATCAAAAAAAAATGTCAAATCAGCTGAAACAAATAAAATTGCTTTATCTTAAAAATTGTAGAATTGACGGTGGGTTAAAATTTAGATTTCGAAAATAATTAGATTTAAAAAGGATGAAAATCGATGAAATTTTATTCTATTTTGATTTTTCTAAAATTCAGCTTCTAAGGGTTTTCGGGGTGGAGAAATTCAATGATATGTTATATGGTCTGTTAATAAAAAAAAAATTTTTTAAGAAAATATCCAGGAAAATTTTGAAAAAATTGGATTTTCCGAAAAACTATTCTACTAGCGGAATAACAAGAGCCAATTTCGAATTACAATCAATCTAGGTTCTTTTACTTCTTAAGATCTAAAACAGCGTTTTCTTACTGTTAATTTAGTTACCAGGATCTATATGAAAATCTTTTTTTTTCAGATATAATCTTAAATTTTCGTACAACGTATGTAAATAGAAAAGGTGAGGTAGTTTCTGCATGGAAAACAATAGCAATCAATTATCTGAGGACTTGGTTTGTGGTAGATCTATTGGCTGCTCTTCCATTCGATCTACTTTACGCATTGTATGGAGCAGATGTAAGTACCATAACATTTTTAAATAAAAAAAAATTCTTAACTACACATTTACACTGTTCAAATTTATTTTAAACTGTATTTAGCTATTAACAAGATTTGTGGTTTCAGAAGTTTGTGTTTCTTCTTCACGTTTTTCTATAATTGTTTTTCTTTTCCAATATTCTATGACGTTTTTTTAATCTTCTAAAACTGCTTCACTCCACCTTCTTTTTTCTCTTCTTCCGGTTTTCTCCATGAAATGTAATGGTACCTTTTTATAAGATATTTATATATATATATATATATATATAAAGGGAATTTATTGAAATAATATTAAATATTCAGAAAAATATAATGAAGTTAGATAGTGACAGGTATGAAATGTAATCACAATCTTTGCTATCATAGTGAAAACGGTAGAAAAGATTTTTTAATGTATTTTCTAATAAATGTAAAATTAAGTATGATAATGAACATTCTAAAATTAAAAAAGAAACTTATAAGCAGTCCTATATAATTAATTTGACAGTTTTTGATCAATTTTAGACATGAATGCAATTTCGTAAAAATCATTTGCAGATAAAAAGTTCTTGCAAATGAACCACTTACACCTAAAAGCAAAAATGTAAGGTTATGTCTGCGGAGAAAATCAGAAAAATAATATGTAATAACAAATGTATTGAAAGAAAAATGTTTTAAACAATTTAATCAACATATTGGTGAAATAAACAATATTTGTTTTGTATTCTAAACAATTAATTAATATACAAGTGAGATTATGTCAAAAAGATTTTAACACCATTAAAGAACTTTAGTTAGTCATTGCGAATAATTAAAAATAAAATATTCGATATTATAAATTGTCGTAATTGGTGAGGGAAATATGTGTATAACAATAAACTTTTTTGTAATATTTGATTATTATGATATAAATCAAAATGGGTTCTAGAGAGACATGAAAATTCATTAATTCAGTGTCCCCAATTTACATTCTCTTTTTATCTTAATCTGGGGTCTTAATTAATGAAAAACGAACACAAAACCCCTAATTAAAATCGTCGCGTTGGCTTAAAGTGCTCAACTTTTTCAACGTTGTCTTACGACAAACATATCACACCAAACAGACTATTTTGGTCCTTCATAATTTCTAAAACCCTTCCAAATTGACTTTTAGCATCAATCTAATCCTTCTCAACAAGCGGCCGAGCTCGTAAAACCTTTTTGTGAGAGAGTTTTAACTCGTTGCGTTCCAAGTGTGTTCCATAAAGTTGGACAAATTTGATATTTACTGTCATCATTTTTATTATTATTATTATTATTATTATTATTATTACTCTATTAATATTATTTTCTAAGAAATTTAGAACGTTTTATACTGGATTTATTTTCGAATTTTTAAATCCTAAAAACATCATTTAAAATTGTTCAGCAAATGTTGGAATTTTAGGGCAAATCTTCTTGTATATCGTCGTTTTTTTGCTCACGTTTTGGTTTTTTACCTGTAAAAATATTTTCTCCAACTTCTGAAAGTTTTCATTTTATTCTGCTTCTTTATCATTTTTCCCATTTGTTACCTTGAACATTTTTTATTTTTTCTCAATCTCTCAATATTGGTAGTAATTTTTAAATAAGTGTGTATTTTTTTGTTTCTCTTTGGCCTTGTTTCTTCTTTTTATCTTGGAAGAATTTTTGTCTATATTTTCACATCTTCAGTCTTACTATTTTCACTTTTCTTAAAATCTTCTTCTACATTGTCAATTTTAGCCCACATTTTTTATCTTTTCCTAGTAAGACTATTTTCTTCAACTTCTGGAATTTTCTTTTTCTTCTTCCGTTTCCTTATCATTTCGACGTTTTTATTAATTTGCTTACACTTTATATTTTTTCTGCATCTAAACTGTCTTTTTCAATATTAGTAATAATTTCTAAATAAGTTTCTACTTATTGTCTCTCTTTACTCTCGATGATTTTTCTTAGATATTGTTTCGTCTTTTTCAATCTTGGAAGAATTTTTGTCTATATTTTCAATATTTCGAACTATTTTAGAAATTGCTGCTTTCTTTTGTCTGAGACCTAATGATCATTTCTTTAAAATCTTCTTTCACATTGTCAATTTTTGCTCACCTTTTTCTCTCTTTACCATTAACAGTAGTTTCTACAAATTTTGGAAGTTTTCTTTTTCTTGTTCTGTTTCTTTTTCAATATTGGTAATAATTTTTAAAGAAGTTTGTATTTTTTTGTCTCTATTTGGTCTCAAAGTTTTTTCGTATATATTGTTTCTTCTTTTTCACTCTTGGAAGAATGTTTGTCTATATTTCCATTTTTTCATTATCTTTACATTTTTCTTAGATTTGATAATCCTCTACTTAAAATCTTCTTCTACATTGTCCGTTTTTGCTAACGTTTTTGGTCTTTTCTGCATAAGAGCATATTCTTCAACTTCTGGAAGTTTTCTTTTTCTTGTTTTGCTTTTTATCATTTTTTTATTTTTTCCTATTTATTCTCTCTGTTCCATTTTCTTAGACCTGGTAATCTTCCGCTTAAAATCCTCTTTTACATTGTTATTTTTTGTTCACATTTTTTGTCTTTTCCTAGTAAGAGTACTTTCTTCATCAACTTCTGGAAGTTTACTTTTTTATCATTTTTACCTTTTTATCCATTTGTTAACTTGGGCTTTTTTCGTTTATCTGCATCTCAACTTTCTTTAAGTGTGATGTATTTTTTTATTTCGCACGAATCTAAAACAATTGTGAAATTTAAACTCAATTTCCTTTTCCTACGTGCGGGATTTATGAAATAAAATTTACGTGAACCTCGATATTTTTTTTGACGTACAGCGCGTTTTTTTTTTAATTTCAACGTTGATTTTAATAATCTCTGATTACTATGAAAATATAGAATTCTGATCTTTTTTTCCAGAGTTCTGGTACACTATCAAGCTCCCACACCCATCTTATAAAACTGACCAGATTATTACGACTGGCGAGGCTTTTCCAGAAAATGGACAGGTATTCCCAATACAGCGCAATGATACTTTTTCTGCTCATGTTGTTCTTCATTTTGGTTGCTCATTGGCTGGCCTGCATCTGGTACGTCATCGCTGATAAAGAAGTTGATACCGATTTAGGTGAGTCCGATATTTATTTTTAATTTTAATTATATAGAACCGTCGAGAAAAATTGAAACTGATTGTTTGTGTCATAATTTTCGAAAGTGTTGTTAAGAAAATTTAATTTAAAAAAGTGTATTCGACACGGAGCAAAAAGCAAAAATTATCGAATGGAATCTTGTTCATTTTTTTCTTAATTTTGTCTTTTTCTATATAACGTTATTTTTGGTTTCATTCTTAATTAATTAATTAATTAATGCTTTTGTAATTTCGTCCTTTTTGGCCAGGTTAATTATTAATTTCGTACTTTAACAGTTTTTTAATAGTTCCGTTCTATCGTAATTTCGTCCTTTTTGGAACCAAATTTTATTATTTTTTTTAACTTCATTTTTTTCATTCTATAGTTTACTTTTTTATCATATTTATCTTTAATTGCGTCTTTTTTGTAGTTTTTCCTTAATTGCGTCTTTTTTTGTGATATTTCTTCTTTAATAGTGTCCGTTTTTTATTTGTTTTTTATCTCATTTCGTTCTTCATTAATTGTGTTCTTTATTGGTTTCATTCGTTCCTAATTTTGTTCTTTTTGTCCTGGAATTTTATTAATTTCATTGTTAATTAGAGTTAATCTTATTTTTTTTCATGCTTTAGTCCTTTTTTGTTTGAGTTTTTCCTTAATTTCTCCTATATTAATTTGATTTTTAATAAATTTAGTTCTTCATTAGTTGTGTTCTTTATCGCTTTCGTTCTTTTGTAATTTTGTCCTTTTTGGCACAAAATTTTGTTAATTTTGTTATTAATTATCTTTCATCTTTATTTTTTCATTCTTTAGCCCATTTTGGTTCTAGTATTTTCTTAATTGCATCTTTTTTTGATTAGATTTTTAATTAATTTAATTTTTCATTAGTTAAGTTCTCTAATGGTTAAATTCTTTCTTAATTTCGTTCTTTTTGGCACAAAATTTTATTAACTTTGTTAATAATTATCTTTCATCTTTATTTTTTAATTCTTTAGTATTTTTTTGTTCGTGTTTTTCCTTAATTGCATCTTTTTTTGATTTCATTTTCAATCAATTTAGTTCTCCATTAGTTGTGTTCTTTATTTGGTTCGTTCTTTCGAGCATCTTATAAATCTTTGTAAAACGCAAGAAATATGAAATCTACTACACCGTTCTTAATTACTAAATTGTTGATAAACTAAATTTTCGTTTTTCGTTTTTCCTGAATTCATAAAGAAGACTGTAGAAAAGTTCACTGGAAATCAAGTGGTTTTCTTGTAGAAAAAACTACGCTAATTACAGAAATTAAAAGTTGGCGTTAATCAGAAAACTTAATAGAGTTTTTATTAATACAACGACGAATAAGTCTTGTTAAATAAGTTTCGTGAGGTTTATGAGAGTTAGACAGGTTAATAGGAAAAAACACGGTGAAATTACAACACGGTAAAGCACAAGAAAAACTGTTTTCGGATTAAATTAATAATTAACCTTAGCCTGTTTATTTAACAAAATTATGAAAGGACAGAAGTAAAAAGGAAAAAAAGATAAACTAAAATAGGACTAAAAAAAACATTCAAGACCAAAAATAATGATATTACAAAAGAACAAACGCGATAAAGAACACAACTAATAAAGAACTAAATTAATTAAAAATGAACTCAAAAAAGGATGTAATTAAAGAAAAAATCGAACAAAAAAGTACTAGAGAACGAAAAAATATAGATGAAAGATAATTGATAACAAAATTATTAAAATTTTGTGCCAAAAAGGACGAAATTACAAACGAACGAAAGTAATAAAGAAAAATATTGATAAAGGACGGAATTAAAAACTGAACTAAAAAAGATTAATTTTAAAATAGCTTAACCACAAAAAGAGAATGTTCAAAAAAATAAAATAAATCTAAAAAAGAATTACATATAGGTTGAAATTAATAAATAACCAAACCAAAAAGAACGAAATTATGAAATAACAAAACTAAGAGAAAGCAAAAGTAATATAAGATTAAATTAAAAAATTAACTATAACAGAAAAAGCCGAATTTAAGAAAAAACTAGTACAATAATGACTAAAGAATAAAAAAATGAAAACCAAAGCTCATTAAAAATGAAACTAATCAAAATCGTGACAAAAAGGACCGAAACAAGATAGAACGAAACCAATAAGGAACAATGTTGATAAAAGACGAAATTAAGAAAAAACGTACTAAAAAAAGGATGAAATTTAAAATGATTTAAGTAACATCGAACTTAATAAAATTCCAGGACAAAAAGAACGACATAACAAACTAATAAAACCAATAAAAACAACAATTAATAAAAAATTAAAAATCAAATGAAAAAAGGACGTAATTAAGAAAAAACTAGAACAGGAAAAGGACTAAAGAATTAAAAAATGAAGAATAAAGCTAATTGATAACGAAATTAATAAAACTCCGTGTCAGAAAGACGAAATTATAAAAGAAAGAAACCAATAAAGAACAATACTGGTTAAGAATAAAATCAAAAATAAACTGAACAAAAAAAAGGTGAAATTTAAAATGATATGACCACAAAAAAATAAAGATGAAACCGATGAAGATTAAAATTAATTACCTACAAAATTAATAAACGAAACCAACTAACTAAAAAATTAATAAACCACGAATTAAAAAATGAAGTTAAGAAACCAATGATATGACGAAATTGTTTTCGGGTAACTAAACCGAAAAGGACGAAATTATAAAAGAACAAAAGTAATAAAAGATAAAATAAAAAAAGAAATAAACTATAATAGAACTAAATAACGAAACCATCGGATATTAAAATTAATTAACAACGAAATCAATAGATTTACAGGACAAAAAAAACTTAACCATACAATAGATTATACTAAGGAAGAACTAAATTAAAATTTACTCACCAGAAAGAATTGTTTTATGAAAAAAACGCAATAATCTTTAAAACTTGTACCCAAAGCGTACATGTTAATCTATTGCCCCTTCACGTACCATATTTCTAGAATTCTAACACCAGCCTCATTACTTAATTTACCCACCCCGTATACATATTGTTACCATAGTATGTACAGGGATTTAGTTAAATATCGCCCTGTAGATAAAACTTATTTTTATTTTCCAAATTATAATACTTATTATAATAAAATTCCGTGGCAAAAAGGAGGAAATTTCGAAAGAATGAAACCAACCAGGAAAAATACTGATAAAAGACGAAATTAATATAAAATGGAACTATAAAAATATGAAATTTAAAATGACTTAACCACAAAAGGACTAAAGGTTAAACCAATGGAGATTAACACTAATTAGCAACGAAATTAATATATGAAACCAACAAATTAACTGTGCCACATTAAAAAAACGGTGACGTCACCATCAAAAGTCACGTGAGCCATTAATGCAACCAATAGGAGTAAATATTCACAACAAACAGTTGAAATCGATTATATTTCGAAATATTAGTAACAACCGTCAATATGTTTTTTATTTATTTAACATTACATGAGCGAGAGTTATGGGACAACGAATGTTAAATAAATATTTTTAGTAGTCACCAATATTCTTCTTGGTTGGTAAAAAAAAAGAAGATCGGGTGTCAAGTTTGGGTTCTCGGATGATCGAGACGTTGATAGTGCCTACCCCTGCTATTAAGCGTATTAGTTATTTAATGTGTAAGTTGCCCTTATATTTTATATTGTTTTCATTAGATAAATAAATTGTTGTTATTTTTACTCAGCCTCTTTAATTTCCAATTACCAAGTTACATAATGAGTTAATAAGTTAATAATCGGATTCTTTTACGCATTTATTATTCAGAAACAACGACCCAATACGTAACAATATGCGACATTCGAAATAGGACGTGAAAAGTTTTCGTTTGACTTCGGCATAAGAAATAAAGAAAAAGCGAAGTTCGTTGAACAAACGGTTCATTTGGTGTTTTTTTTTTTTATTCGATTCAAAACGGGAGATCAGAGATAATTGGTTTCTAAATCTCCCAGAACGGGATAACGACGATGCGATGTGTTTTCCAGGTATTCGACTATTTTGTTTTCTGTTTGCTTTTCTCGGCCACTTGTTTCCCCCGTCATGTATATGTTTATTTATAAAAGGATATTCGCCCCGTTGAGCTGTAGAACGACGTAGAATTTATGTTTAATGTTGTTTAAAAGATTCGCTTACCTACATCAAATATAATAATTAGAATAAACAGAGTCGAATTAGAAATATTCTTGAAATTTATAATACAGAGGATGATCGATAATATACAGAGCACATCAGTTAAACAGAATGAATCGATTGGTTTGACGGTTGTTACTAATATTTCGAAATATAATCGATTTCAACTGTTTGTTGTGAATATTTACTCCTATTGGTTGCATTAATGGCTCACGTGACTTTTGATGGTGACGTCACCGTTTTTTAATGTGGCACAGACAATTTGTTGGTTTCATATATTAATTTCGTTGCTAATTAGTGTTAATCTCCATTGGTTTAACCTTTAGTCCTTTTGTGGTCAAGTCATTTTAAATTTCATATTTTTATAGTTCCATTTTATATTAATTTCGTCTTTTATCAGTATTTTTCCTTGTTGGTTTCATTCTTTCGAAATTTCGTCCTTTTTGCCACGGAATTTTATTATAGTAAATATTATAATTTGGAAAATAAAAATAAGTTTTATCTACAGGGCGATATTTAACTAAATTCCTGTACGTACTATCGTAACAATATGTATACGGGGTGGGTAAATTAAGTAATGAGGCTGGTGTTAGAATTCTGGAAATATGGTACGTGAAGGTGCGATAGATTAACATGTACTACGCTTTGGGTACAAGTTTCAAAGATTTTTGCTATTTTTTCATAAAAAAGTTCTTTCTGGTGAGTAAATTTTAATTTAGTTCTTTCTTAGTATAATCTTTTTTATGGTTAGGTTTTTTTTTGTCCTGCAAATCTATTGATTTCGTTGTTAATTAATTTTAATCTCCGATGGTTTCGTTATTTAGTTCTATTATAGTTTATTTCTTTTTTTATTTTATCTTTTATTACTTTTGTTCTTTTATAATTTCGTCCTTTTCGGTTTAGTTACCCGAAAACAATTTCGTCATATCATTGGTTTCTTAACTTCATTTTTTAATTCGTGGTTTATTAATTTTTTAGTTAGTTGGTTTCGTTTATTAATTTTGTAGGTAATTAATTTTAATCTTCATTGGTTTCATCTTTATTTTTTTGTGGTCATATCATTTTAAATTTCACCATTTTTGTGTTTAGTTTATTCTTAATTTTATTCTTTATCAGTAATGTTCTTTATTGATTTCGTTCTTTTACAATTTCGGCTTTCTCACACGGAGTTTTATTAATTTCGTTGGTAATTAGCTTGATTCTTTATTTTTTAATTATTTATTCCTTTCCTGTTTTTTCTTAATTACGTCCTTTTTATTTGATTTTTAATTAATTTCATTCTTCATTAGTTTAGTTTTTATGAATTTCGTTGGTTTCTAAATTTGTTTTTTTGTTCTTGAATTTTATTAATTTTGTTGCCAGTTAGCTCTAATTTTGATTTTTTATTCTACAGTCCTTTACTGTTCTGATTTTTCTTTAATTGCCTCTTTTTTTTTGTTTTAGTTTTGTTTTCGTTCTTTTTCAATTTGATTTTTAATTAAATTAGTTTTCCATTAGTTATGTCTTTTATTGGTTTTGTTCGTTCCTAATTTTGTTTTGTACTGGAATTTTATTAGTTTCGTTGTTAGTTAATTTTAATCTTCGATTGTTTCGTTATTTACTTCCACTTTAGTTTGTTCTTTGTTCTTTTATAATATTAACCTTTATTATTTTTGGTCACTCATAATTCTTTGTTTAGGTGATTTTTAATTAATTTAGTTCTCCATTAGTTGTGTTCTTTGTTGGTTTCGATTGTTCTTAACTTTGTTCTTGTTGTCCTCGAATTTTATTAATATCGTTATTAATTCATTAATTTACTTTTGGTTTTTCTTAGCTTTGTTCTTTCATAATTTCGTGCTTTTTGGCCTGGTTAATTATTAATTCCGTCCTGTAATTATTTTGTTCTTTCTTGTTTTTTTTTTTATTTTATTTTTTCTTAAGTTCGTCCTTTTGTGGGTACGTTATTTTAAATTTCAGCTTTTTTTAGTTCCGTTTTTGCTAATTTTGATTACAAGGGATGTAGAAGAGTGAAAAATGTATTCTCGGACATTATTACACGATTGCACTATTTTTTTTAGGTAATAACCTGCTCGTTTCGAACAATCTTTGAGACACCGATACAAAACATCGCGGATTAGATTAGTCAACATGTCGAAATATTCTTAATTTAAACAAAATGCCATTTTTCACTGAATCATTGAAACTATTTTACCAAACAATATCCCTAAAAAGGTTAAACAACCCGAATCATCTACAAACTAACACAATTTTATGATTTATCAAATAGATATTCTTTGGTTACATGACACATATTTTTATTAAAAGTGTGACGTGTTGCCACGTATAAATTTTCGAATATATATTTAAAATGAATTTTTGTACAAACTAATGATATTATAAAAATATTTTATTAGAATATTTTGTTGCGATGACACCTTTTAGATACCTTTTAACAATATGCATTATCCTCTCGAATACCCCGTATATTATGAAAATGTATGTTTAATTACAGGTTGGATTCACACGTTGGCAGAAAGGTTACACCTGCCACATGCTTACAACGTAACAAGCATGGATGCTTATGTCACAGCTCTTTACTTCACTTGCTCAAGTTTAACCAGCGTTGGGTTTGGAAATGTTAGCGCCAACACCACATACGAAAAAATTTTCAGTATATGCGTTATGCTAGTTGGAGGTAAGAATAATCATTTGACCACAAAATATTATTTAAACAGGACAAATCATGAAAGCAGTAAGAAATAAAATTATACAATAGGGCAAAATGCAGCTGATTTAAACGAGACATCCTGTATATTTTTACAGATCTTGTTATTTCGAATTCGTACACACTGGGTTTAGTGTAAAAAATCTGTAACAACGAGGAACACAGCACTTTAATAAACCACTTTTAAGTTTTTATACATTAGAGTAAAATCACATTTAGATAAACAATTTGATATTGTTTGTATTAATAGTAACAAATAATATTTGGTAACTGTAGCCAAATTGTCAAATTGTAATTTATGGAAATAAATTGTACAATTAAGAATGGTTCCTTTAAGTGAAAAAGATCGTATTGAAATATTAATGGTGATCGATTCATAGAGTGGCCTGCTCGTTCTCCGGATCTAAGCCCATTAGATTTTTTCTTTGGGCTTATCTTGGATCTATCTTCTACAATATTTTAAAGTGTTTTGACATATGACTCAAGAATTTGTTAATAAGCTGGAATATTGGAGAACATTTTGAACATTTGAATTAATTTTGTTTAAATTATTATTCTCATTAGTCTAAAGTAAATAAATTTGAGTTATTTCTCGTTTTTACAAATTATTTCCACTAAACTCAGTATGTACAAATTCGCAAATCACAGGCTCTTTCAAAATCTGCAAAAATATACAGGGTGTTCCATTTAAATTAAAACAGTTGACGGTATTTCCAGTTAAACCGGAAGTATATTATTAATAAAAAAATGTACATCAGCTGCATTTTGCCCCATTGCACTTACCTACAAAATTTCATGAATATCGTAAGTTTCGTTTTAAAGATATTTACTTGGTTCCATACTTTATCCCAACCCTGTATATTAACATAAAAAAGAAGTTTTTTAGAGGAAAACTAAGCTTTAATAGAAATATTTAGGAAAAAGGAAAAAGAAAATTTATAACAACTCATAATTAATTATTAACTATGTTAAATCTGTAAGATTTATTTATTGGAACTTTATTGCATTAGAAAAAAATAAAACATCGATCATCCTTATGGGCGTTTAATTTACTACTTTTAATTTTCTCTAAGCTCTTCTACCGCTAGTTTTATTGCAACAACAAGAGTGTACGATTCTTTAAAAAGTAAGATGGAACTTTTATTGTTCTTTCTTTCAAAACTATTAGTCCTTGTTTATTTAATTTTACGATCGGTTATTCTTCTTTCGGTTACTCTTCTTCCTGCAAAAATTTTATTGCATTGTTCATATATTTTCTCACTTCATTTTATTACTATATGCTTAAACAAAATTATGTCAATGGGTATAATACATTTTATAGCTTGTATTTTATGTTCTATTATGTTTTTCTTTTTATTTCGTTAGAATATATTCACTTTATTCACTTAAGAAGAGGAAAATAGTTTTTCAATGCATAAATAATCAAAATACAAATAATATTAATTTCACAAGAAACTGTTGGCCAAAAATATAAAAATATGCTGAAAAAATGGTCGACATTTGGATAAAATCTAAAGTCGTTACACCAGATTGTTGTTAATTAAAGGCAAAACAAAAAAAAATAACGAAATATTTCTGAAACAAAACTAATAAGAGTCCTACAAAGTTTCGTTCTGAAAAAATGGACCAAGATTCCGTAAAACTTTTTAAAACAACAAAAAGTAGAACGTGACTTTAACCTAATAATTATCGAAGAAATAGACTATAAAATCGAAAAAAAATTTGAGCTGAACGCATTTCTTGTGAAATGGAATTAAAATATATAAAATACCACCATAGAAAAAATAAAAAAAAATGCGAGAATCACTGAGTTAGAATGAGGAGAAAACACTTCACTACACCAATTTTATAAATATATACCAAAGTTTTTTTAACCTGAACAATATTGTTAATTTTATATAAAACAGAGTGAGACTATGTTGTATGGAAATGATATAACGAAAAAATACAAAATATAAAAAAATATATTTTTTTAGACGACAGTCAAAGAAATACAGATAAATAATAATTGCATTAGAGAATAATAATACATCTACATGTATCATTATTTACAAATAAATATGATTATTTTTTGTCATCGTTGGTTAATAAAAATTATTTTTATTATTACTATTATTATTTTTTGAGTATGCTTATTATTATTATGGTTAATAATACTATTATTATTACTTTCATTGTGATCTAATTTTTCTTTATCTTCGTATTTTATGGGTTTTATTTTTTCTCAGCTCTTCAGTTACTGGTTCTATTGCCGCACAAAAAGTGGAATACTCTTGAAAAAGGACGTTAAAACTAAACATGAAATTTTTATGGTTTGTTAATTTCATTTAAAACTCGTTTATTTCATTTTACGATCAGCTGTTCTTTTTTCCTTGACAAGATTTATAGCATTTTTCACATATTTTGTTTCGGTAATTTATTTTGGCCGGTTTTTTTAAATGCTAAAACAAATTTATTTTAGTAATAAATTTTATAGGTTGTGTTTTATTTTATTATCTGGAAGGAAAGGAAAGTCTAAAGTTTTTTAATATTCAATGGTTTCAAGTAAAAATATAATCCATTATTGAATTTCATATGAATAAAGTTTGGCATCATAGATAAAATTTCATAAAAAGTATGTTCAAATTATTGAAAAATTCCCTAAATTATCTCGCTAGGAACAAATTTACTTCGACTCTTTTGAACAAAAAATTAATTAATTAATTAATTAATTAATTCAGATTAAAAAACTTTATTCACATTTATAAAATTAGTGTAGTGAAATGTTTTCTCGACACTCTAGACCAGTGATTCTCGCCTTTTTTTACTTTTTTTATGTTTTACTATTAATTAACAAAAAATCTGGCGTAAAGATTTTAGATTCCATCTTAATTTTAACCATTTTTCTATCATATTTTTACATTTTTAGTCAACAATTTCTCTTTAATACAATATACAGGGCTGGGACAAAGTATGGAACCAAGTAAATATCTTTAAAACGAACCGGACGATATTTATGAAATTTTTTAGGTAAGTGCAATGGGGCAAAATGCATTTGATGTACATTTTTTTGTTAATAATATACTTCCGGTTTAACTGGAAATACCCTCAACTTTTTTAATTTAAATAGGACACCGTGTATATTTTTGCAGATTTCACACAGATTCAATTCAAAAACAATATTTTTTTCAGTTCTGAAAGCATCAAATTATTTTGGAAAATATTTAAAAAAATGTCACTAACGAATTATAGAATTCTACGGTTTGTACTGAAATTAACGGTAAAAATGACAAAAAATAGAATATTTTCTAAATAATTGTTAGTTACTCTTAATTTTGTTGTAACATTTTTCAATTTCTTCAGCAAGTCTCTTTTGATTTATTAAACGATTAAATAATTATTAGTTGCAAAATCAGTTCTATGCATTTTAATTGAAATCACTGGAATAACGTATATCGTGAGTGAGTAATTTTAATAGGAATTTCTCAAGCTAAATCTAAAATAACTAAGAGAAGCTCAAAAATGTGCCATCTTATCTTTCAGATCCTTCAAAAATATACAAGGTGTCCTATTTAAATTAAAAAAGCAATACTGTCCGTTTAGTTTTAAAGTTATTTACTTAGTTCCATACTTCCATACTTCCATACTAATAACGACGAATGTTGTTTACTTTTTCATCAAATACAAAAAAAGCGAATCCATAAAAGTTCCCTCCATTTTTCTTCGGCGCGTCCTACGACACTAATTTGAATAATAACGAAGAGAGTATGAATTGAAGCTAATTTTTTTTCCAGCCTTAATGCACGCCGTCGTCTTCGGTAACGTAACTGCAATCATTCAACGAATGTATTCTCGTCGTTCTCTCTACCAACAAAAATGGCGCGATTTGAAGGATTTCCTCACCTTGCACCAGATTCCGAAAGAACTCAAGCAAAGGATGCAGGACTATTTTCAGACGATGTGGTCGCTCAATCACGGCATTGACATTCACGAGGTAAGCACTAGTCGTAATTATATTTTTTCAGAGCCGGTTTTCCATTTATTCAAACACTGCAGGATTTAAAATGGTTCAGCCAAGATTTCACAGATCCAAATAAGACGATAGGAAAGGGTTCGTTTCAAATTAATGTGAATATAAACAACTCGAATTCGCTTTTCTTGGCTTCTCGAACATTCCAGAAAATTCTTAACGTTTTTGAAAATATTCGGAAAACTCTCATAACTCTAAACAGTTAGTTAAAAGATTCTGGATCTTATACAATGTGTCTCCCTAAGTTGGAATCATATGGAAAACTTTTTTTTATTATTAATTTTAGGAAAAAAAGTTATTCTTCATAAAAAGTTGTGCATTATCTAAAACCTAGAATACAAATATCAAATTTTTTCAGTGGTATACGAGGTTTGTCAAAAAATATGAGTTTTACTCAAGACTAAAGTACCTTTAGATTTGACAATATCGAAAAATGTTACTAAAAAAAGTTGATCAGAATTAAAAATTACGTTTAAATATGCAAGTACATCCATTTACATTAATAAAATTATTTTTAAAACGTATGTCTACAATAATGCAAATTTAACTGTAGCGCACTTATTGCGCGTTTTAATTGCACAATTATTAGAAAACATCGAAAAACTAAAAAGTTATCACGTGTTTCGTAATCACAAGAGATAAATGTTCATTCAAAATAGAAATATTAGTAAAAAATAAAATAATCTGAAGTTTTAATTTAAATGGATGTACTTGCATATTTAAACGTAATTTTTAATTCTGATCAACTTTTTTTAGTAACATTTTTCGATATTGTCAAATTTAAAGGTACTTTACTCTTGAGTAAAACTCATATTTTTTGACAAACCTCGTATACCTCTGAAAAAATTTGATATTTGATGACTGTATTCTAGGTTTTAGATAATGCAGAACTTTTTATGAAGAATAACTTTTTTTCCTAAAATTACTAATAAAAAAGTTTTCCATATGATTCCAACTTAAGGGGACATATTGTATACACCTAACAAAAATTACCTGTATCCTGAATTCTTGAACTGCTACAAAATTCTCCAGAATCCATATAAAATGCTGGTAGGTTCAAAATTTCTCAATTACTTCCAAACAACTAAAATTGAATCAATTAAGATATTGTAAAAGGATATTTTTATTAAATAAAGTATGATGTTAGACGAAAAGGTTTATTTTCTGCGAAAAATCAAAATTTAATTGTTATTCCGGACAAAAGTCGAAAAATCATTTCAACAAAGCAAAATCTAGAAAAAACACAAAAGTTTTCAATCACTTTCGTTAAATAAAATTTTATCTTTAGATCAAAGCAAGACACTATATTTTAACAATTTAGTGTCGTGAAGTCAAAAAATTTTTTAGAAGCATCAACGACAAATATCGACATGGCCTGGAATCAAATTAAATCTACAATATTGACTGCCGTGGACCAAGTTGTAGGCAGAAGAGAACATAATACGAAAAACCCTTGGATGACACAGGAAATCATAAACCTTATAGAGGAAAAACGTAATTACAAAAACACTGACCCGCAAAAATATAAGCAATCAAAAAGGCAAATAGAACACCGCATAAGAAAAGCCAAGGAGACATGGATGGAAGAGAATTGCCGCAAATGGAACAACTGAACAGTAAACAGGATTCTTTTAATTTACATAAAAAATTAAAGGAATTAACTGGAAATACAAAAAAAAGAATACCGATAATCACAAGAAACATACAAGGAGATATTCAACTAACAGAAGAAGGTAAAAAACAAACTTGGGAGGAATACATTAAACATCTATTTGCAGCAAGACGAGATGACGTTAGAGAGGAAAACAATCAGACGGAACAGCTATGTATTCTAAAATCAGAAGTGGAGTATGCTATAAAAACATCAAAGAGCAGAAAAGCGACCGGACCTGATAATATACCAATTGAATTCTTGAAGGCCTTAGACGGTAGAAACTTAACCCAACTCACAAAAATGTTCAATAAAATATACGAAACAGGGGAAATCCCAAAAGATTGGCTTAAATCAGTCTTCATTCCTTTGCCTAAAAAGAACAACCCCAAGTCCTGTGATGAGTATCGGCTAATCAGTTTGATGAGTCATACCTTGAAAGTACTCTTAAAAATAATCCAACAGAGAATATATCGAAAATGCGAAGAACAACTGGATGAGACGCAGTTTGGCTTTAGAGAAGGTTTAGGAACTAGAGAAGCTTTATTTGCCATCACAGTACTGCTACAGAAATGTAGAGAATACAATAAAGATGTGTACGTCTGTTTCATTGACTTCCAAAAGGCCTTCGATAAAGTCCAACACGACAAACTCATAGAGAACTTAAAGAGCATCAAATTGGACCCAAGTGATATACAATTAATAAAAAATATCTACTACAATCAAACGGCAGTAGTTCGAGTTGGGGACATCGAAACTGATGAAGTCGAAATTCAAAAAGGAGTTCGTCAAGGCTGCGTTTTATCCCCACAACTGTTCAATCTCTACTCTCAGTCTGTATTTCAAAAAGCACTTTACGAGAGACCTGAGGGAGTAAACATTGGAGGGACATTGATTAACAACCTAAGATTCGCCGATGATACTGCCATAATGGCGGAGAGGGCAGAAGATCTTCAAACCCTTGTGGAAAGAGTCAGTCGAGAGTGTGAAGAAGTGGGACTCACTATAAACACGCAGAAAACTAAAATGATGGTCATAAGCAAAAACCCAAATATTAACCCTATTCTCACAGTAAATGGAAACCGAATAGAGCAGGTCCGAAAATACAAATATCTCGGCTCTGTCATAAATTCTGAAATGGACCCTGACCAGGAAATTAAGATCAGAATTGAAATGGCTCGAAAGGCATTTATGAAATATTCCACAATGCTTACAAACAGAAATCTAAACCTTGGCATCAGATTGAGATTCGTGGAGTGTTATGTGTGGTCAGTGTTAATGTACGGAGTAGAAACTTGGACGCTAAAGACTCAAATGATTAAAAAGCTTGAAGCATTTGAGATGTGGCTCTATAGGCGCATTCTGAAGATACCTTGGACCGACAGAATAACCAACGACGAAGTGTTGAGACGCATCGGCCGAAAACGAAAGCTGCTCACAATCATTAAGATAAGAAAAATATCTTACATAGGACACATATTACGCAATGACAAATATCTACTGTTACAAAATATTATGCAGGGCAGAATTGAGGGGAAGAAGGGTATCGGCAGAAAGAAAAAATCCTGGCTCCGAAACATTAGAGAGTGGCCAAATCTCAGCGTTGGAGAACTGTTCCATGTTGCAAAAGACAGAGAAGAATTTAGAAAAGTGGTCGCCAACCTTCTATGAGAAGACGGCATGAAAAGAAGAAGAAGTCAAAAATGGAAGAGAAGGTGTCTTTTTTATAAATTTTCAAAATGAAAGCTAACTTGAGATCACATTTTATGATGTGACTTTTCTTAAACTTAATTTCTCATAAAAAAATTAAATAAAAAATTTAACAGTGTAAATATTATACAGATTGAGGTAAGAATTCATAATAATAAAAAACATGAAGAGTTAGAAAATATTATAAATAATTGGAAATTTAAAGGCGAAATAAAATTATAGAAAATGTAATAATTCAACTTTAAAAAGAAATTTGTTATGGGGAATAATAAGAGATATTAAAAATAATTTAGAAGAAAATTGGCAGAAAAATCACAAAAAAATTTGATGGAAATCGAGAAAGTATAAATTATTCGTGTAAGAAATTTAGTGCGACCGAATATCGATAATTAATTACTTAGTGACAGGGAATGACAATTCTGTCGAATTTAAATATTTAATTGTCAAATTTTAGTGAATAATTTACGATGATATCCCTGTATATATCTAGAAAATAATTTGTAGCCGAGAAGATGTATACTGATCAATTTAAAGCAAAAGAATGGAATAATCAGATCCTTGTAAAAATGTCCCTCTTTAAAAATAACACGCAGTGACGCGGGATTTTTTATTGAACTAATATTTCACTCAGTTCAGGCGTCGAAGAGAAATTTTCTAAAATGGCCAATTCTACTCGGATAAAATTTCAATGATATATTCTGATGGCAGTTTTGATGACGCCCCATGAAAAATATCAAGAGTTTTATAACGTACGATTCCTGCAAAAACAATATTTTTCAATTACGTTTTTGCAGGCGGCGCGTATAAAAATCTCCAAAGTTCATTTAGATTTTATGCAGTTCAAGAATCGATTTCGCATAAAGTATTAAATTCCAGATTTATGTCCTGGAAAAAGTAGTTTTATAACAAGGTAATATTTTTAGTTTACATCTAAAAGACAAAAGTGACAGTTCAGTTGATGGAATTTCTTGTATATTTTATGATATATTGTTTTTTCTGGGCGAAATACAGACAATATGTTTAAACGTTCTTTTCCATATTTCCTGTTTTGTATGACATTTATAAATTTCCAGAAAAATATTTATTACAGTCGCAACTTGAAAACTATCAGAGTTATTAGTAAATCACCTCGAATTCAAATGTTCGTTTAAATTTGAACATGTAAATACACTACTTATAGGCAACCACTATTACATCCGTGCGTTGAGTGGTGAATACATTTTCTTTTGTCTTATTTTTAAAAATATAAAATATGTTCGCATGGGGTTATTTTTTAAATCTACAAGAATAGAATTAGAAGCAACAAGAAAAGATTTGGAGAGTTAAAATATAGAATCCAGAAATCGAATACTTTACCACGTTGAATCGAAAAATGTTAAGAATCGAATTGTTATCGATTCTTAGTATTCTTGTGTTAATTTTTAATTTTTTTTATATCTAAAACTTCTCGCTATATTCACTATCACTTAAAGCTCCATTGTCGGATTAATTTTTCAGCACCTTCATTTAAAATTCTCTGTTACCCAAATTTTATTTAAAACTCTTGTATTAATTCTACTTTCCTTTTTATATGTATTTTTTCTATCAAATATTTTTAAAATTTAATTTCAATCCTAAAATTTTTTATTAAAATATTATTTTTGATTACATTTAATTCAAATATAAAACAAATCACCTATTTTTTTTTAACTTAATGACTTCTCTTTTATTATTTTTTTACATACTGACACATCTCAATCTCAATTTATTTATATATGACGAAGGAATAAGCTGATTTAGTAATAGCGATCGATACTAATTAAAAATAATTATTTTACTTTGTAACATAGAAAGCTCTCAAATATTTATCAACGAAGGCGAGTTCCTTTAATTTTAAAAGTTTCGTGTATTTTCTTCATCTTCAAACTTTATTAGGAAACCACTTCAATATCAATTTTCGACGTACTTCTCAAATATTATCTTGTATAGTGCTCTTGTACGAGACCACTACTTTCAAGAGGACAGAAATATATGGTTATAAAGAAGTATATAAGAATTTATAGTTTTTAAACCTTTCAAAAAGGAAGAAAGATAGTTTTCATTCCAAGAATAGAATCCCTGGAAAAATTATTATTTTTGGAAATAGAATTTTAAATTTCTTTCAGTGACTTCTTCGTTGATTTTATTATTATTATTATTATTATTATCATCATCATTGTTATTATTATTCTTATTATTGTTATTATTACTATTAGATTTTCTTGGCAATACAAGTTTAATTTTCTTTCAGTGACTTCTTCGTTGATTTTATTATTATTGTTATTATTATTATCATTAATATTATTAGATTTTCTTAGCAATAGAAGTTTAAATTTCTTTCAGTTACTTCTTCGTTGATTTTATTAATATTATTATTATCGTTATCATAATCGTTAGTATTATTCTTATTATTGTTATTATTACTATTAGATTTTCTTGGCAATACAAGTTTAATTTTCTTTCAGTGACTTCTTCGTTGATTTTATTATTATTGTTATTATTATTATCATTAATATTATTAGATTTTCTTAGCAATAGAAGTTTAAATTTCTTTCAGTGACTTCTTCGTTGATTTTATTATTATTATTATTATTATTATTATTATTATTATTATTATTATTATCATCATCATTGTTATTATTATTCTTATTATTGTTATTATTACTATTAGATTTTCTTGGCAATACAAGTTTAATTTTCTTTCAGTGACTTCTTCGTTGATTTTATTATTATTGTTATTATTATTATCATTAATATTATTAGATTTTCTTAGCAATATAAGTTTAAATTTCTTTCAGTTACTTCTTCGTTGATTTTATTAATATTATTATTATCGTTATCATAATCGTTAGTATTATTCTTATTATTGTTATTATTACTATTAGATTTTCTTAGCAATAGAAAGTTTAAATTTCTTTCAGTGACTTGTTCGTTAATTTTATTAATATTATTATTATTATTATCGTTATCATAATCGTTAGTATTATTCTTATTATTGTTATTATTATTATCATTATTATTAGATTTTCTTAGCAATAGAAGTTTAAATTTCTTTCAGTGACTTCTTCTTTGATTTTATTATTCTTATCATCATTATTAATATAATTATTTATAGATTTTCTTGGCAATAGAAGTTTAAATTTCTTTTAATGACTTCTTCGTTAATTTTATTATTATTATTATATCGGGTCTTCTTTCTTTTGTTTTTTCAGTTTTTGTAATTTTTCGTTTTTAATTTTTGTTCCTTGCTCTTGACAATCCTTCATCGATTGTATTTTTATCCTCATAAGTGCTTTTCTCTTTTCTATATTTGATTCCTTTTCTCTTTAATCTTCTAGATTTTTTTCATAATACAAGTTTAAATTTCTTTATGGTTTCACTGATTTCGTTACTGACTTTATTATCATTATTATTATTATTATTATCCTTTTTTTTATTACTATTAAATGCCATTAAATAATATTTTCACATTTGAATTTTTTTTTTATATTATAAATAAACTATATAACATTTAAAAAAATATTATTGGGGATGTACCTATTAACAATACAGTACTTACAAAAAAATGTTAAAATATCTTTTTTAGTAATTTGTCGTTAGGAAAATAGACTGTTCATGAAAATTATTTGACAAAAGTGTTCATACCTTAGATTTGATTTTCACTAAAAGGAAAATTACACAAAACTATCCTAAAATTTTACCAAAAATTTCAAATTTCGAATTATTGTTCCATCTACGGCAAATCGCGCATCATCGCGACATTATAAAAATTATAACAAGAAATAATGATAAATAAACGATATGAAGAACCAATTTTTTTCTTAATATAGGCAGAAACGTTGAATAAAATCCCAAGGGAAGATAAAACTAGAGATAACGAGATCTCCAGAGATTATTTTATGGAAGAGAGAGTTTTTATACGCGTTTTATATTTGAATATAAAGATTTTATTGACGTTTCTAATGTCCTTCCGATTACTTCAAAAAGAAAAAATTCCTTTTTTTCCTGCAAGAGAAAAACAAAACGATCAAATCGATACAAAACAATCCCCTGTTGCCTTTAACTTCACATTGATCCGACTCTTATCGATTTAGTACTTAGCTTACGGTATACTTTGAATAAAACTCCACAAACATGACCTTGCAAATTCTAAATCATCTCGGAAATTCGATTTAATTTTCAGACACTGAAAGAGTTTCCCGAAGAATTGAGAGGCGACGTGTCGATGCATCTTCACAGAGAAATCCTGCAACTTCCGATATTCGAAGCGGCGTCGCAGGGATGCCTCAAACTTTTGTCGCTGCATATCAGAACGAACTTTTGCGCACCGGGGGAATACCTCATTCACAAGGGGGACGCACTCAGTTCAATTTATTACATTTGCAACGGATCCATGGAAGTCGTACAGAACAATATGGTCGTCGCCATTTTAGGTGAGTTATGTCAAAAAAAAAATTCAAAAAAAAAGAAAGATATTCGATGGTTGGTGAAGTTTTCTCCCAACTTATTAGTTTCGTTGTTATTATTAGTATTACTATTATTATTAACAATTTTAAGATACACTTCCAGTTTACTATTTCGTTATTCTTGCTGATTTTGATGCTGTTTCCTTATTTCTTTCAGAAAAAAAAAGATATTCGATGGTTGGTGAAGTTTTCTCCCAACTTATTATTTTCGTTGTTATTATTAGTATTACTATTATTATTAACAATTTTAAGATACACTTCCAGTTTACTATTTCGTTATTCTTGCTGATTTTGATGCTGTTTCCTTATTTCTTTCAGAAAAAAAAAGATATTCGATGGTTGGTGAAGTTTTCTCCCAACTTATTATTTTCGTTGTTATTATTAGTATTACTATTATTATTAACAATTTCAAGATACACTTCCAGTTTACTATTTCGTTATTCTTGCTGATTTTGATGCTGTTTCCTTATTTCTTTCAGAAAAAAAAAGATATTCGATGGTTGGTGAAGTTTTCTCCCAACTTATTATTTTCGTTGTTATTATTAGTATTACTATTATTATTAACAATTTCAAGATACACTTCCAGTTTACTATTTCGTTATTCTTGCTGATTTTGATGCTGTTTCCTTATTTCTTTCAGAAAAAAAAAGATATTCGATGGTTGGTGAAGTTTTCTCCCAACTTATTATTTTCGTTGTTATTATTAGTATTACTATTATTATTAACAATTTCAAGATACACTTCCAGTTTACTATTTCGTTATTCTTGCTGATTTTGATGCTGTTTCCTTATTTCTTTCAGAAAAAAAAAGATATTCGATGGTTGGTGAAGTTTTCTCCCAACTTATTAGTTTCGTTGTTATTATTAGTATTACTATTATTATTAACAATTTCAAGATACACTTCCAGTTTACTATTTCGTTATTCTTACTGATTTTGATGCTGTTTCCTTATTTCTTTCAGAAAAAAAAAGATATTCGATGGTTGGTGAAGTTTTCTCCCAACTTATTATTTTCGTTGTTATTATTAGTATTACTATTATTATTAACAATTTCAAGATACACTTCCAGTTTACTATTTCGTTATTCTTGCTGATTTTGATGCTGTTTCCTTATTTCTTTCAGAAAAAAAAAGATATTCGATGGTTGGTGAAGTTTTCTCCCAACTTATTATTTTCGTTGTTATTATTAGTATTACTATTATTATTAACAATTTCAAGATACACTTCCAGTTTACTATTTCGTTATTCTTGCTGATTTTGATGCTGTTTCCTTATTTCTTTCAGAAAAAAAAAGATATTCGATGGTTGGTGAAGTTTTCTCCCAACTTATTATTTTCGTTGTTATTATTAGTATTACTATTATTATTAACAATTTCAAGATAAACTTCCAGTTTACTATTTCGTTATTCTTACTGATTTTGATGCTGTTTCCTTATTTCTTTCAGAAAAAAAAAGATATTCGATGGTTGGTGAAGTTTTCTCGCAACTTATTATTTTCGTTGTTATTATTAACAATTTCAAGATAAACTTCCAGTTTACTATTTCGTTATTCTTGCTGATTTTGATGCTGTTTCCTTATTTCTTTCAGAAAAAAAAAGATATTCGATGGTTGGTGAAGTTTTCTCGCAACTTATTATTTTCGTTGTTATTATTAACAATTTCAAGATAAACTTCCAGTTTACTATTTCGTTATTCTTGCTGATTTTGATGCTGTTTCCTTATTTCTTTCAGAAAAAAAAAGATATTCGATGGTTGGTGAAGTTTTCTCCCAACTTATTATTTTCGTTGTTATTATTAGTATTACTATTATTATTAACAATTTCAAGATAAACTTCCAGTTTACTATTTCGTTATTCTTACTGATTTTGATGCTGTTTCCTTATTTCTTTCAGAAAAAAAAAGATATTCGATGGTTGGTGAAGTTTTCTCGCAACTTATTATTTTCGTTGTTATTATTAACAATTTCAAGATAAACTTCCAGTTTACTATTTCGTTATTCTTGCTGATTTTGATGCTGTTTCCTTATTTCTTTCAGAAAAAAAAAGATATTCGATGGTTGGTGAAGTTTTCTCCCAACTTATTATTTTCGTTGTTATTATTAGTATTACTATTATTATTAACAATTTCAAGATAAACTTCCAGTTTACTATTTCGTTATTCTTACTGATTTTGATGCTGTTTCCTTATTTCTTTCAGAAAAAAAAAGATATTCGATGGTTGGTGAAGTTTTCTCGCAACTTATTATTTTCGTTGTTATTATTAACAATTTCAAGATAAACTTCCAGTTTACTATTTCGTTATTCTTGCTGATTTTGATGCTGTTTCCTTATTTCTTTCAGAAAAAAAAAGATATTCGATGGTTGGTGAAGTTTTCTCCCAACTTATTAGTTTCGTTGTTATTATTAGTATTACTATTATTATTAACAATTTCAAGATAAACTTCCAGTTTACTATTTCGTTATTCTTACTGATTTTGATGCTGTTTCCTTATTTCTTTCAGAAAAAAAAAGATATTCGATGGTTGGTGAAGTTTTCTCGCAACTTATTATTTTCGTTGTTATTATTAACAATTTCAAGATAAACTTCCAGTTTACTATTTCGTTATTCTTGCTGATTTTGATGCTGTTTCCTTATTTCTTTCAGAAAAAAAAAGATATTCGATGGTTGGTGAAGTTTTCTCCCAACTTATTAGTTTCGTTGTTATTATTAGTATTACTATTATTATTAACAATTTCAAGATAAACTTCCAGTTTACTATTTCGTTATTCTTGCTGATTTTGATGCTGTTTCCTTATTTCTTTCAGAAAAAAAAAGATATTCGATGGTTGGTGAAGTTTTCTCCCAACTTATTATTTTCGTTGTTATTATTAGTATTACTATTATTATTAACAATTTTAAGATACACTTCCAGTTTACTATTTCGTTATTCTTGCTGATTTTGATGCTGTTTCCTTATTTCTTTCAGAAAAAAAAAGATATTCGATGGTTGGTGAAGTTTTCTCCCAACTTATTATTTTCGTTGTTATTATTAGTATTACTATTATTATTAACAATTTCAAGATACACTTCCAGTTTACTATTTCGTTATTCTTGCTGATTTTGATGCTGTTTCCTTATTTCTTTCAGAAAAAAAAAGATATTCGATGGTTGGTGAAGTTTTCTCCCAACTTATTATTTTCGTTGTTATTATTAGTATTACTATTATTATTAACAATTTCAAGATACACTTCCAGTTTACTATTTCGTTATTCTTGCTGATTTTGATGCTGTTTCCTTATTTCTTTCAGAAAAAAAAAGATATTCGATGGTTGGTGAAGTTTTCTCCCAACTTATTATTTTCGTTGTTATTATTAGTATTACTATTATTATTAACAATTTCAAGATACACTTCCAGTTTACTATTTCGTTATTCTTGCTGATTTTGATGCTGTTTCCTTATTTCTTTCAGAAAAAAAAAGATATTCGATGGTTGGTGAAGTTTTCTCCCAACTTATTATTTTCGTTGTTATTATTAGTATTACTATTATTATTAACAATTTCAAGATACACTTCCAGTTTACTATTTCGTTATTCTTGCTGATTTTGATGCTGTTTCCTTATTTCTTTCAGAAAAAAAAAGATATTCGATGGTTGGTGAAGTTTTCTCCCAACTTATTAGTTTCGTTGTTATTATTAGTATTACTATTATTATTAACAATTTCAAGATACACTTCCAGTTTACTATTTCGTTATTCTTACTGATTTTGATGCTGTTTCCTTATTTCTTTCAGAAAAAAAAAGATATTCGATGGTTGGTGAAGTTTTCTCCCAACTTATTATTTTCGTTGTTATTATTAGTATTACTATTATTATTAACAATTTCAAGATACACTTCCAGTTTACTATTTCGTTATTCTTGCTGATTTTGATGCTGTTTCCTTATTTCTTTCAGAAAAAAAAAGATATTCGATGGTTGGTGAAGTTTTCTCCCAACTTATTATTTTCGTTGTTATTATTAGTATTACTATTATTATTAACAATTTCAAGATACACTTCCAGTTTACTATTTCGTTATTCTTGCTGATTTTGATGCTGTTTCCTTATTTCTTTCAGAAAAAAAAAGATATTCGATGGTTGGTGAAGTTTTCTCCCAACTTATTATTTTCGTTGTTATTATTAGTATTACTATTATTATTAACAATTTCAAGATACACTTCCAGTTTACTATTTCGTTATTCTTGCTGATTTTGATGCTGTTTCCTTATTTCTTTCAGAAAAAAAAAGATATTCGATGGTTGGTGAAGTTTTCTCCCAACTTATTATTTTCGTTGTTATTATTAGTATTACTATTATTATTAACAATTTCAAGATAAACTTCCAGTTTACTATTTCGTTATTCTTACTGATTTTGATGCTGTTTCCTTATTTCTTTCAGAAAAAAAAAGATATTCGATGGTTGGTGAAGTTTTCTCGCAACTTATTATTTTCGTTGTTATTATTAACAATTTCAAGATAAACTTCCAGTTTACTATTTCGTTATTCTTGCTGATTTTGATGCTGTTTCCTTATTTCTTTCAGAAAAAAAAAGATATTCGATGGTTGGTGAAGTTTTCTCGCAACTTATTATTTTCGTTGTTATTATTAACAATTTCAAGATAAACTTCCAGTTTACTATTTCGTTATTCTTGCTGATTTTGATGCTGTTTCCTTATTTCTTTCAGAAAAAAAAAGATATTCGATGGTTGGTGAAGTTTTCTCCCAACTTATTATTTTCGTTGTTATTATTAGTATTACTATTATTATTAACAATTTCAAGATAAACTTCCAGTTTACTATTTCGTTATTCTTACTGATTTTGATGCTGTTTCCTTATTTCTTTCAGAAAAAAAAAGATATTCGATGGTTGGTGAAGTTTTCTCGCAACTTATTATTTTCGTTGTTATTATTAACAATTTCAAGATAAACTTCCAGTTTACTATTTCGTTATTCTTGCTGATTTTGATGCTGTTTCCTTATTTCTTTCAGAAAAAAAAAGATATTCGATGGTTGGTGAAGTTTTCTCCCAACTTATTATTTTCGTTGTTATTATTAGTATTACTATTATTATTAACAATTTCAAGATAAACTTCCAGTTTACTATTTCGTTATTCTTACTGATTTTGATGCTGTTTCCTTATTTCTTTCAGAAAAAAAAAGATATTCGATGGTTGGTGAAGTTTTCTCGCAACTTATTATTTTCGTTGTTATTATTAACAATTTCAAGATAAACTTCCAGTTTACTATTTCGTTATTCTTGCTGATTTTGATGCTGTTTCCTTATTTCTTTCAGAAAAAAAAAGATATTCGATGGTTGGTGAAGTTTTCTCGCAACTTATTATTTTCGTTGTTATTATTAACAATTTCAAGATAAACTTCCAGTTTACTATTTCGTTATTCTTGCTGATTTTGATGCTGTTTCCTTATTTCTTTCAGAAAAAAAAAGATATTCGATGGTTGGTGAAGTTTTCTCCCAACTTATTATTTTCGTTGTTATTATTAGTATTACTATTATTATTAACAATTTCAAGATAAACTTCCAGTTTACTATTTCGTTATTCTTACTGATTTTGATGCTGTTTCCTTATTTCTTTCAGAAAAAAAAAGATATTCGATGGTTGGTGAAGTTTTCTCGCAACTTATTATTTTCGTTGTTATTATTAACAATTTCAAGATAAACTTCCAGTTTACTATTTCGTTATTCTTGCTGATTTTGATGCTGTTTCCTTATTTCTTTCAGAAAAAAAAAGATATTCGATGGTTGGTGAAGTTTTCTCCCAACTTATTAGTTTCGTTGTTATTATTAGTATTACTATTATTATTAACAATTTCAAGATAAACTTCCAGTTTACTATTTCGTTATTCTTACTGATTTTGATGCTGTTTCCTTATTTCTTTCAGAAAAAAAAAGATATTCGATGGTTGGTGAAGTTTTCTCGCAACTTATTATTTTCGTTGTTATTATTAACAATTTCAAGATAAACTTCCAGTTTACTATTTCGTTATTCTTGCTGATTTTGATGCTGTTTCCTTATTTCTTTCAGAAAAAAAAAGATATTCGATGGTTGGTGAAGTTTTCTCCCAACTTATTAGTTTCGTTGTTATTATTAGTATTACTATTATTATTAACAATTTCAAGATAAACTTCCAGTTTACTATTTCGTTATTCTTGCTGATTTTGATGCTGTTTCCTTATTTCTTTCAGAAAAAAAAAGATATTCGATGGTTGGTGAAGTTTTCTCCCAACTTATTAGTTTCGTTGTTATTATTAGTATTACTATTATTATTAACAATTTCAAGATAAACTTCCAGTTTACTATTTCGTTATTCTTGCTGATTTTGATGCTGTTTCCTTATTTCTTTCAGAAAAAAAAAGATATTCGATGGTTGGTGAAGTTTTCTCCCAACTTATTAGTTTCGTTGTTATTATTAGTATTACTATTATTATTAACAATTTCAAGATACACTTCCAGTTTACTATTTCGTTATTCTTGCTGATTTTGATGCTGTTTCCTTATTTCTTTCAGAAAAAAAAAGATATTCGATGGTTGGTGAAGTTTTCTCCCAACTTATTATTTTCGTTGTTATTATTAGTATTACTATTATTATTAACAATTTTAAGATACACTTCCAGTTTACTATTTCGTTATTCTTGCTGATTTTGATGCTGTTTCCTTATTTCTTTCAGAAAAAAAAAGATATTCGATGGTTGGTGAAGTTTTCTCCCAACTTATTATTTTCGTTGTTATTATTAGTATTACTATTATTATTAACAATTTCAAGATACACTTCCAGTTTACTATTTCGTTATTCTTGCTGATTTTGATGCTGTTTCCTTATTTCTTTCAGAAAAAAAAAGATATTCGATGGTTGGTGAAGTTTTCTCCCAACTTATTAGTTTCGTTGTTATTATTAGTATTACTATTATTATTAACAATTTCAAGATAAACTTCCAGTTTACTATTTCGTTATTCTTGCTGATTTTGATGCTGTTTCCTTATTTCTTTCAGAAAAAAAAAGATATTCGATGGTTGGTGAAGTTTTCTCCCAACTTATTATTTTCGTTGTTATTATTAGTATTACTATTATTATTAACAATTTTAAGATACACTTCCAGTTTACTATTTCGTTATTCTTGCTGATTTTGATGCTGTTTCCTTATTTCTTTCAGAAAAAAAAAGATATTCGATGGTTGGTGAAGTTTTCTCGCAACTTATTATTTTCGTTGTTATTATTAACAATTTCAAGATAAACTTCCAGTTTACTATTTCGTTATTCTTGCTGATTTTGATGCTGTTTCCTTATTTCTTTCAGAAAAAAAAAGATATTCGATGGTTGGTGAAGTTTTCTCCCAACTTATTAGTTTCGTTGTTATTATTAGTATTACTATTATTATTAACAATTTCAAGATAAACTTCCAGTTTACTATTTCGTTATTCTTGCTGATTTTGATGCTGTTTCCTTATTTCTTTCAGAAAAAAAAAGATATTCGATGGTTGGTGAAGTTTTCTCCCAACTTATTATTTTCGTTGTTATTATTAGTATTACTATTATTATTAACAATTTTAAGATACACTTCCAGTTTACTATTTCGTTATTCTTGCTGATTTTGATGCTGTTTCCTTATTTCTTTCAGAAAAAAAAAGATATTCGATGGTTGGTGAAGTTTTCTCCCAACTTATTATTTTCGTTGTTATTATTAGTATTACTATTATTATTAACAATTTCAAGATAAACTTCCAGTTTACTATTTCGTTATTCTTGCTGATTTTGATGCTGTTTCCTTATTTCTTTCAGAAAAAAAAAGATATTCGATGGTTGGTGAAGTTTTCTCGCAACTTATTATTTTCGTTGTTATTATTAACAATTTCAAGATAAACTTCCAGTTTACTATTTCGTTATTCTTGCTGATTTTGATGCTGTTTCCTTATTTCTTTCAGAAAAAAAAAGATATTCGATGGTTGGTGAAGTTTTCTCCCAACTTATTAGTTTCGTTGTTATTATTAGTATTACTATTATTATTAACAATTTCAAGATAAACTTCCAGTTTACTATTTCGTTATTCTTGCTGATTTTGATGCTGTTTCCTTATTTCTTTCAGAAAAAAAAAGATATTCGATGGTTGGTGAAGTTTTCTCCCAACTTATTAGTTTCGTTGTTATTATTAGTATTACTATTATTATTAACAATTTCAAGATAAACTTCCAGTTTACTATTTCGTTATTCTTGCTGATTTTGATGCTGTTTCCTTATTTCTTTCAGAAAAAAAAAGATATTCGATGGTTGGTGAAGTTTTCTCCCAACTTATTATTTTCGTTGTTATTATTAGTATTACTATTATTATTAACAATTTTAAGATACACTTCCAGTTTACTATTTCGTTATTCTTGCTGATTTTGATGCTGTTTCCTTATTTCTTTCAGAAAAAAAAAGATATTCGATGGTTGGTGAAGTTTTCTCGCAACTTATTATTTTCGTTGTTATTATTAACAATTTCATGATAAACTTCCAGTTTACTATTTCGTTATTCTTGCTGATTTTGATGCTGTTTCCTTATTTCTTTCAGAAAAAAAAAGATATTCGATGGTTGGTGAAGTTTTCTCCCAACTTATTAGTTTCGTTGTTATTATTAGTATTACTATTATTATTAACAATTTCAAGATAAACTTCCAGTTTACTATTTCGTTATTCTTGCTGATTTTGATGCTGTTTCCTTATTTCTTTCAGAAAAAAAAAGATATTCGATGGTTGGTGAAGTTTTCTCCCAACTTATTATTTTCGTTGTTATTATTAGTATTACTATTATTATTAACAATTTTAAGATACACTTCCAGTTTACTATTTCGTTATTCTTGCTGATTTTGATGCTGTTTCCTTATTTCTTTCAGAAAAAAAAAGATATTCGATGGTTGGTGAAGTTTTCTCCCAACTTATTATTTTCGTTGTTATTATTAGTATTACTATTATTATTAACAATTTCAAGATAAACTTCCAGTTTACTATTTCGTTATTCTTGCTGATTTTGATGCTGTTTCCTTATTTCTTTCAGAAAAAAAAAGATATTCGATGGTTGGTGAAGTTTTCTCCCAACTTATTATTTTCGTTGTTATTATTAGTATTACTATTATTATTAACAATTTCAAGATAAACTTCCAGTTTACTATTTCGTTATTCTTGCTGATTTTGATGCTGTTTCCTTATTTCTTTCAGAAAAAAAAAGATATTCGATGGTTGGTGAAGTTTTCTCCCAACTTATTATTTTCGTTGTTATTATTAGTATTACTATTATTATTAACAATTTCAAGATAAACTTCCAGTTTACTATTTCGTTATTCTTGCTGATTTTGATGCTGTTTCCTTATTTCTTTCAGAAAAAAAAAGATATTCGATGGTTGGTGAAGTTTTCTCCCAACTTATTATTTTCGTTGTTATTATTAGTATTACTATTATTATTAACAATTTCAAGATAAACTTCCAGTTTACTATTTCGTTATTCTTGCTGATTTTGATGCTGTTTCCTTATTTCTTTCAGAAAAAAAAAGATATTCGATGGTTGGTGAAGTTTTCTCCCAACTTATTATTTTCGTTGTTATTATTAGTATTACTATTATTATTAACAATTTTAAGATACACTTCCAGTTTACTATTTCGTTATTCTTGCTGATTTTGATGCTGTTTCCTTATTTCTTTCAGAAAAAAAAAGATATTCGATGGTTGGTGAAGTTTTCTCGCAACTTATTATTTTCGTTGTTATTATTAACAATTTCATGATAAACTTCCAGTTTACTATTTCGTTATTCTTGCTGATTTTGATGCTGTTTCCTTATTTCTTTCAGAAAAAAAAAGATATTCGATGGTTGGTGAAGTTTTCTCCCAACTTATTATTTTCGTTGTTATTATTAGTATTACTATTATTATTAACAATTTCAAGATAAACTTCCAGTTTACTATTTCGTTATTCTTGCTGATTTTGATGCTGTTTCCTTATTTCTTTCAGAAAAAAAAAGATATTCGATGGTTGGTGAAGTTTTCTCGCAACTTATTATTTTCGTTGTTATTATTAACAATTTCAAGATACACTTCCAGTTTACTATTTCGTTATTCTTGCTGATTTTGATGCTGTTTCCTTATTTCTTTCAGAAAAAAAAAGATATTCGATGGTTGGTGAAGTTTTCTCGCAACTTATTATTTTCGTTGTTATTATTAACAATTTCAAGATAAACTTCCAGTTTACTATTTCGTTATTCTTGCTGATTTTGATGCTGTTTCCTTATTTCTTTCAGAAAAAAAAAGATATTCGATGGTTGGTGAAGTTTTCTCCCAACTTATTAGTTTCGTTGTTATTATTAGTATTACTATTATTATTAACAATTTCAAGATAAACTTCCAGTTTACTATTTCGTTATTCTTGCTGATTTTGATGCTGTTTCCTTATTTCTTTCAGAAAAAAAAAGATATTCGATGGTTGGTGAAGTTTTCTCCCAACTTATTATTTTCGTTGTTATTATTAGTATTACTATTATTATTAACAATTTTAAGATACACTTCCAGTTTACTATTTCGTTATTCTTGCTGATTTTGATGCTGTTTCCTTATTTCTTTCAGAAAAAAAAAGATATTCGATGGTTGGTGAAGTTTTCTCCCAACTTATTATTTTCGTTGTTATTATTAGTATTACTATTATTATTAACAATTTCAAGATAAACTTCCAGTTTACTATTTCGTTATTCTTGCTGATTTTGATGCTGTTTCCTTATTTCTTTCAGAAAAAAAAAGATATTCGATGGTTGGTGAAGTTTTCTCGCAACTTATTATTTTCGTTGTTATTATTAACAATTTCAAGATACACTTCCAGTTTACTATTTCGTTATTCTTGCTGATTTTGATGCTGTTTCCTTATTTCTTTCAGAAAAAAAAAGATATTCGATGGTTGGTGAAGTTTTCTCCCAACTTATTATTTTCGTTGTTATTATTAGTATTACTATTATTATTAACAATTTCAAGATAAACTTCCAGTTTACTATTTCGTTATTCTTGCTGATTTTGATGCTGTTTCCTTATTTCTTTCAGAAAAAAAAAGATATTCGATGGTTGGTGAAGTTTTCTCCCAACTTATTATTTTCGTTGTTATTATTAGTATTACTATTATTATTAACAATTTCAAGATAAACTTCCAGTTTACTATTTCGTTATTCTTGCTGATTTTGATGCTGTTTCCTTATTTCTTTCAGAAAAAAAAAGATATTCGATGGTTGGTGAAGTTTTCTCCCAACTTATTATTTTCGTTGTTATTATTAGTATTACTATTATTATTAACAATTTTAAGATACACTTCCAGTTTACTATTTCGTTATTCTTGCTGATTTTGATGCTGTTTCCTTATTTCTTTCAGAAAAAAAAAGATATTCGATGGTTGGTGAAGTTTTCTCCCAACTTATTATTTTCGTTGTTATTATTAGTATTACTATTATTATTAACAATTTCAAGATAAACTTCCAGTTTACTATTTCGTTATTCTTGCTGATTTTGATGCTGTTTCCTTATTTCTTTCAGAAAAAAAAAGATATTCGATGGTTGGTGAAGTTTTCTCCCAACTTATTATTTTCGTTGTTATTATTAGTATTACTATTATTATTAACAATTTCAAGATACACTTCCAGTTTACTATTTCGTTATTCTTGCTGATTTTGATGCTGTTTCCTTATTTCTTTCAGAAAAAAAAAGATATTCGATGGTTGGTGAAGTTTTCTCCCAACTTATTATTTTCGTTGTTATTATTAGTATTACTATTATTATTAACAATTTCAAGATACACTTCCAGTTTACTATTTCGTTATTCTTGCTGATTTTGATGCCGTTTCCTTATTTCTTTAAATTTATTTCTTTGAAGCGATAATACAATACCCACTTGTTAAAATTCAATTATTCATTTAAATTTAAACATGTAGTTGAACTACTTATGCATCTTTGTATGATTGATGGATATATTTTCTTTTGTCTTATTTTTATGGAGGTTTCCCTAAAATCACACATTCTTGTTCAAAAGCAAGTGCAAAATTTCTTGATTTAAAACAGTACGTTTTAATAAAATATCGTTACGTCATATTAAAATATGAGATTAGTTGAATGCTAAAAAATAAAAAACTTTAAAACTGTTATTTTTCTTCAATGTGGGTACAGTAGAAACCGCCTTTGTCATTTCGCAGTCCTTCGCCGTATGCTCAAGAGTTAAGATTCAATTATTCCACTCTCAAATAAAGTTGTTGCTCATCACCCATTCTAAAGTAAATTTGTATCACAATATCCGGTCTATAAAGTTAACAACTCTTCTCTAAGTTAGTTTTAGAGCATTTCGTATATTATTTGTCAGCAAACAAAATCTTACGGTGGTGGGTCAATTATGGTATGGGGAGGAATCTGCTCTCATGGTCGCACAGACTTAGTTCCGGTAAATGAGGGAAGGTTAACTGCGGATAGATACATTTTGCTAGATCAGGTTGTCCCATATGGTCCATTTATTAAGTAAGAGAATATCTTAACGACGTCAATGTTCCTACTCTCAACTGGCCAGCTCGTAGCCCGGACATGAATCCCATAGAGCATGTATGGCATCATCTTGGATGGGCGATACAGCAACTTAGAATCCCATTTAGAACACTAAATATCCTCCAAAATGTCGTAATTCAAGCTTGGGATGACATGGAGCAGTATGATTAGAGCCCGAGGAGGGAATACTCGTTATTAAACCGATACTTTTCTTTTCGGTATGCTTTTTGGAGTAAATTAATTGTAATAAAAGGATAACTTTTACCTTTTAACTCACATTGTACACTGTTTGAATCTTTTTTACGCATCATTGCCTCCAAACCTTAGAGCATACACATGAAAACTATCAGCTTCGCCTGCATTGTTTTAATAGTTTGTTTTTCAAAATATTTATGTGATGCGATCATTTTCGTGAGGTGTGTATTTCAAAATTAAAAATAACCTTCATTTAATACCACTTTTACAGTTCCCTAGATCATTTCTGCATAATGACCGCATTATCCAGCTTCGGAAAATAGGAATCCTACATTAATTAAAGGCATACACATATTTCTCCGTTCTAATTTCTCTTGGAATATTAATAGGCAGCTTTTCTATAGCGATTTATGACTCTCATTACCAGTTTGGACAACGTAAAATTATTAGCGCCGTTTCCGTGTGTTATTCCAGTTGTTCGTAAGCTATTTACTATACGGAGTTTGAAGTTATAACCATAATGGAGTTACTGCTAACACACTTATCACACCTGCGAGACATTTCGGTACCGAATGTATATACCAATAAAAATTTAGACGCTAATATTAAGGAAGCTAACAGATTTGGCCGGTCGTAAAATTTAATTTGTTTTACCTTGTTGGCTTCACATCGAGGAATTCAGAGCAACTCCGGTGTTGTCTTAACTCTTTGATACCCACAACCAAGAAAAACATTTTTTTTTTAATTCTAACGTGTTATTTCCTCGGCACAAAAGAGAATGGAACGCAAACGACCAGTTGGTTGACTATAAAACGAAATAATGACATTTTTATCTTGTTTTATCTGAGTTGATGATGGTCGTTGCTTCAATTTTTAATTAATTTTTAAGTGATTACAGAACTATAGAACATACAATGACGGTCTAAAAATTCCACTATGTATTTATCTACACAACAATCCTGGTGAAAAAATTTTCTATTGTCAAAAATTTTGGTTTCATTTATCATGATTGGTCGAATTTTTGACTTACTCTCGCTGAGATCTTTTTTTATATCTAGTGGGGGAGGTTGGTGATCCTACAAAACAAAGTAACTGTCTTCTTAGTTAAATTTATGTTACGCTCAGAAGAAACTGACACGTATTTAGACATTATCTGGTTTATTTTCAGATTTTAGTGCTAAAGGCCCGCCGGCAACCCCTTTTAGGCCTGCTCGAAGATAAATTTTTTTTAACCTCAACTTTGTGGATTCACTTCCTGTCCATTGTACATTTTTGATAAAGCAGAACATGTGGACTTTGATGAATCAAGATACGCGTTGTTTAAAAAGAATCGACCAGTTAGTTAGCAACAAAATAAAACTAAATAATGACATTTTTATCTCATTAATTTTTGAATTCGAATCTGACAGTCTAATATATCTTTAGTAGAGTAACAGCCAAAAAATTTCGTCAAAGAAGCCACATTGTCCAAAATTTTCGTTTAATTTATCATTATTGACAGAAACCAATCCAAAACGATTTTGCATGACGACAATGGGAGCTCACACACATCAAGTAAAACAAACGAGTATTTGGACACACAAAAGATCGGTTTGTTGGGTCGTCCGCCTTACAGCCCCGACTTGGCACCTAGTGACTTCTTCTTGTTCCCACAAATTAAAGATAAACTGCGTGGACAACGATTTTCATCGCCCAAAGAAGCGGTTGAGGCCTTCAAAAACCATATTTTATAGCCTTCACCTTTTGACTGGACAAAGTGCTTTGAAGAGTGGTTCAATTGCATGCAAAAGCGTATAAAGCTTAAAGGCGAATATTTTGAAAAGCCATAAATATATTTTTGATAAAATTCATTTCTTTGTTCTTTCTGTTCTCAATACATAAACAGCAACCCTCTTAATACGCCCTTTTAGTTATCGAAACACACTCCATTAGTATAGAATAATCCCACTTTTTAACAAATCGTGTTTTGATTCACCCCACTCAACGCCTACATAAAAATAAAACGAAACTCGACTCTCGTATTCCCCCTTCGATATTTCAACCCGATTGTTTGTTTATTTATTTAAAGGTAAAGGAGATTTGGTGGGCAGCGACATCAACATGCACCTCCAATATTCCACGAACGGCCCCTCGAACGAAACTCAACGAGCCTCAAACACCAACGACATCGTCATAAAATCGAGCAGCGACGTCCGGGCCCTCACGTACTGCGATCTCAAGTGTATCCACATCCACGGATTAGTGGACGTGCTGAAACTCTATCCCGAATACCAGCAACAATTCGCTAATGATATCCAACACGACTTGACCTTTAATGTTCGAGAAGGGTACGAGGCAGAGGTAAGATTGCTTTTTTATTTTCTGTAAAGTAGAGGATTTAATGAGCTACAAAATAGATCGGTTATACAGGGTGTGGCAATTAAATAAGGAGATTGCGCACCTCCTGTTGCGCAGGGTGTTTTGGGAGATGTTGCTATTGATGTGTCGTTGACTTTGAACTTTCATGAGCAGCCATCGTTCGTTTCATCATTCTATCTGCTTTGGTTTGCTTTTGAGCCTTTCATGAAGAGTAGGTTGTTCTTGAGCAGCGCATTAACATCAACTTTCTTGTGAAAGTAGGGAGGAGGTTGAAGATGGTGAACGTCCAGGTCGATCTGTGGGTTCAAGAACTGATGAAAGTGTTCAGAAAATTAATGAAATTGTGCGGGAAGACAGACGCCTGATTATTTGGATGATCGCTGACATGGTGAACATTATCAGAGAGACAGTAGGACAAATTTTGCGTGACATGTGATGAAACATGAATTTTCCAATACGACCCCGAGACAAAGCGTCTATCGATGCACTGGAAGACCAGAATGAAAAAAGCACGAACGAGCAAGTCAAAACTGAATGCAATGCTCATCGTTTTTTTCGATATCAGGGGTGTCATTATGACTGAAGGGTGCCTGAAGGTCAAACGGTTAATCAGACCTACTACAAAGAAGTCCTAATCAAGCTGAGGGAAGGATTAAGGAAGAAGAGACAGGATTTGTGGAAGAACGAACCATGGATCTTACGTCAGGACAATGCGCCTGAAGCAGTTTTTAGCGGACAAGTGCATTGTTGTACTCGATCCTCCGCATCCACCAGACCTGGCTCCCTGTTACATTTATACGTTCCCAAAAGTGGGAACACATTTTCAGTTTGTGGAAAAGGTGAAAGCAAAAACGGCAGAGTTGTAGAACAAGGTGACAGCTGATGACCTACATCGGTGCATAGATATGGAAGGAGAGTATATTGAAGGGGATTAAAATAATTTGTAACTTTGTTTGCAATAAATCTAATTTATGGCACCAGTCTCGTTATTAATTACCACACCTCGTATTTTAACTAATTTACCCCAAAACACCAGACCTGTTTTTTATATATTTAAGCCTAAAACAGGCCATAGGGTTGTTAATTTTTTTCACGGGTTTTTGGTACTCTCGTCTCCAGTTGATTATGTTCTTCTCTTACAAATTTTCTTCTATCTTTTGTCTCCATTTTCCTCCTCGGCCGTCTTCTTTCCTTTTTTCCTTCCATGCAATTTCCTTGACCAGTTTTATACTTTTATAAAGAAAATGCTAGAGAATTTCAAAATGTTGCTCTTGTTGAAGTTAGCTTATACATGAGCTTTCAAAAATATAAAATGCTACAGGGTGTTTCATTGAAAGAACAGAGTATCGGCTGTGTGGACTTTGACCTCAATCATTCTGTATATTTCGATTTTTCTAAAGAGATCGTACAATTTTATAACAGTTTTATAAAGTTGATTCGTCTCAGCGGTTTTTAAAAACACTTCAATTAACAAGAATAATTTTATTCCCCAGTGTAAAATTGATTTCTAGAAAATTGGATTTCGAGATTTGTAGTAATTTTAAAACCACAGATTAGTTCGTTTTTTATTATTATTACACTTTTACCACGTAAATGTTACATCAACACTATCTTAAAGAACAGCAATGAAAGTGGAGCTGGCAGGAATAAGAAAAAAGGTGCAACAGTAGCTTAAAAAAATGTAAAATGTAATTTAGTAAGTGTTAAAAAATATTTAGATTTATTTCAAGTTTACAACGCAATAGTTGTCCTAAAAAGTATAAATCCTTTTAAATACAAGAGATCTTTAGAAAAAATGTACAGAAGAATATCTTTATGTAAAAAAAATAATGGAGGTTTTCCCTTTTATAAAAAGCTTCTTGTTGGGTATTGTAACCCCATAATAAATTCTCCACACTGAGGGATATTTTTCGGAATTGTAAAGAGCCGAAAATTCGTTAATATTTTGAAAAAAAAGGGTATTTTAACTGAAATGTAAAGTTGACGCTTCAAAAAAGAGCAAAGGTTAGTTTATGAATATTATTTTTATGTTTAATTAATTAAGCCTGAACAAGAAGTTTTTGAGGATTTTCCTTTTATAAAAAGCTTTTCGTTAGGTTATTGTATAATAAATTCTCCAAACTGAGGGATATCGTTCTGAATTGTAAAGTTCTTTAATATTTTGAAAAAAAAAGGATTTTTTTACTGAAATTTAAAGTTGATACTTCAAACAACAGCAAAAATTAGTTTATGATTGTAATTTTTATGCAGGAAAAATTAAAGAGGCCTTTTATAAGAAGTCTTTGGATTCGGCATTTTCCAAACTGAGGAATATTATTAAATATCACGATATGAGTATGTTGGAGTTCAAAATGAAAAAATTATTGATGAATCTCACTCCAAAATAAGAGAAAACACTTCACTAAGCAAAATTTAAGTGTAAATAAATTTTTGTCGGGAATTTTGTATGATTCTAAGAAACATTACCTTTTGCAGTCAAATTTTGGAGAAAGCGATATCAAATTTTTACAAGACTTTATAATTTCATTACTTTCTTAGGATATTTTTTTTTAATTTGACTGCAATTTTACGAAATTTTCTTCTTACTTAATGATCTAAAATTAAATAATAAAAAACATGTCATCTACATAGATCATTTTTTTGTTGCGATAATTGTACCAAATTTTCAAGCTAATAAGTCTAGATTGTGAAAACTATAAAGGTATGACTTTACTAAATTCCTACTTTATAAATTAAAAATTTATTGAGTGCTAAGATGTAATAAGTTATGTGTAAATATATGAAAGAGCTAACCAGCCACTATGGTAATATTAAAAATGCAAAAATGCTCGTATCTCGCTTGAAGCTATAACGTATATACTCTAACAATAAAATGTTGAAAATATTATGAGCAAAGTTATGAAATCTCTCGGAATAACCCAGATTTATATGTTCACTTATTCCAAAACCATTATATAAATTATTGCATTTTTCGTACATAAATTTTCCGAGCATAATAACCGCTATAATACACCCGTTGAATAACTTTTTATCCAGTTAGTTAGTTTAAAGCGTAACGGGAGATATTCACATATCTTAATTGAGTTCATGTAGTGTTTCTAAATGTATTTATTATACAAAACTGACATATGCAACGAAATATTAAATCTAAGTATGTATATAAGCCGATGTTATTAATTAAATATACCTTACATTTTCCTAAATGTACATGAAATGTGAGAAAGTTTGTAAACTATTTGTAATTTCGAGAGGAAATAATCGGTCTACTAACAGAACATTTTTTGTCATCATCCTCTAGCTGACCTTTTATCTTTAACCAAAGAAAATTTATTTTTGAACACATGAATTAATTATATAAACATCATTATATTTTCAGTAAAAAAAACTCAAACTATGTAACAAAATTTTTCCTATAAATAAATAAATATGTATCTCAAATAAGACAACAAAGTGATCAAAGCCCAGTACTTTTTTCTTCTGCAACTTTTTTTAATATGTTTTGTGGCTCAGTCAGTTTCTTCATCAGCTTTTAAATTTGTTAAGAATGATTTCATAGATTAATCTTTTAATTTGCATACTCCCTATATTGTTGTGTTTTGTTATTTAAAGCAGTTTTGTCATCTGGGTTGTTGTCATCACCCTCTAGCTGACCTTTTATTTTATCTTTAACTAAGTTCTTATTTCAACTGGATTTTTTTTGTGATGTGAATTACCACTTTGGTATTATTAAATGCAGCTGATTGTGTTACTATTGTAAAAATTCTATGGCTACTAATTACTATATAAATGAATTTCTTTTTGCAATTATGTTCCAAAACTTTCCCAATTCGTAGTTTTGTTTTCGAGATTTGGATTTAATTAATTTTTGATTATATTTTCACTAAATGTTAATTTGTAATTCCTGGTTCTTCCTATTTTTCGTTAATGTTAAGTACACAGAAAATCTTGTTCTTCTTGGAAATGTTCTGAAAAAAGTGAGCAGAATTCAAATCAAAAATAATCTACAGTGTGTTTCATTTAAAAAAATGCTATCCCTACTTATTGAAACATCTTGTATACTTTTTGAAACGTGTAGCTTTAATGTATAATAAGGAATTCTTTGTTAGAGTTTTATAACACTCTGTATATAAAATATAAGCAAAAATGAAGCTTTAAATTATTATCTAAAAAAGCTGAATATTTAGTAATTATTGTTTGTATATGCTCTACGCTTCCTACCCTGAGGTCGGAACGGGGAAAATAAATTATTTAAATAAATTTCCATAAAAGCGGGAAAAAATCTTTTATAAAAAGAGCGACGTGAATAAGTAGATAAGTGTTCATAAATTATTAGTTTTATTCAAACATGAAGAATCAAGAGTTTAGCTCGAAAAAAAATGTGGGGATAAATTCCAAACCGCCTACAGAATTTTATTTTCGAATGTATTATTTAATAATGTCAGGGACTATGAATGTCAAATATCAGGAAATCAATTTTACTTTTTTGCTTCTTATTTAGTGCGATGGGCATAAAATACAAAAATTTTTACAAAAAAAAGTATCCATAAAGGATTGATTTTCACAAAAAAAAATAATAATTAAATAATATTCAAAGGGCAAACTCTTCAGAGGCGTTATTATTTTCATTTCAATAATCTCTGATTATTTCAAAATATAACTTGTTGTAACATCATACTTACCGCACTAGTGTGGCAAATATATACCCCGTTAGAGACAGTTAAAGTTAAATTGGTTGATTGAACATATACTTTTATTTATTTTTCAGGTGGAATCAGAAGGAAACGGCATTCCAACTTTAACCCTTCCGAGTATCAGTGAAGATGATGAAAACGCACATGAAGAGGGCGAAACGTCGCCTCTTTCCCCAAATAGATCGCCTATACACGCTCTTACTAATAGCCCCAGACATGCCAAACTAAATTTAAGGTAACATCCCCACATTTTTTCAAATAGAATTTTTGTATTCGAAGAAAGAAATTCAATGTTGTTATATCTGGTGATCGTGCAACCCATCCAATTAGACATATTCTACCTATAACCTGATTATTGTGAGATCAAAAAGATCTTCAAATTGATCAACTGGTTATCAGTTTGAGGACTGGATACGTTTTCCTTCCCATCAAACACACCAATGTTATTTTTATTTTTAGGTTGCAAGAATTTCAAGATAGTATTCGACGGCCTAGGATGGGGGGAATTGCTACGAATCACTTGGCGATGCTTAGACAAAAAGTGGAAAGACAACGAAGCGTAAATTTGCCTCACCATTCGTCTAAAACTAACTCCATGGAAGAGATTAACTGCGAATTGAGAAGCGACGTGGAAAACACAAGAAACGGAGTCGATAGATTAGACGATCAAATATCAAGTTTGCATCAAGATGTGGCTACACTTAGCGTCGAGGTACACAAAAGAGATTTGATTGTTTTTGATTAGAAACTATTGTCTCTATCATTATCACTTTTATTATCATCTAATCGATAGTTATTACTGGAAGATGGAACTGTTGAGCTGGAGTTTTTGAATTTTTACTTACTTTGTTTCCCTATTCGCTTCTGCCTTTTCATTTGATTTGCTGTTTACCCTTTGTGGTCTTTTAGTTCTTCCATTTTATTTGTTTGAGCTCTGGTCATAACATAAAATGAATTGCAAATTAAAGTTTTTAATTATTCGGAAGATATATCTATACGTGATAGAGTATCTGCTACAACATTATCTGTACCTTTGATATGTCTTACAGTAAAATGCTAGGGAGAAATATGGATAAAGTTAGAGCTAGGCAAGATTTAGTTTAAACTAGAAAATCCCACATTTTTTTTGTTAGTTTTGTTAGATTGAAGTATTGGGTATTATTTTCGTACTATTATCAAACTATGGATGAATATTCAACAGGAATGTAAAAAATTGTTACAAAAATTAAAGGTATTTCATAAAAATGTATTAAAAAACAGTAATGAAAGAAGTGTCCAAATGTTACTAACCGTAAGTTTAAGAAATTAAATGAGTCTAAGGCTAGTTATAACGAGATAAAATTATAATTAAATAGAAAATTAATATTTAGGTAGTCGTAGTACAAACTCTGACGAAATGATTGGTCAATCTGGAGTTATAAAATTATTGAAACGAACTAAGATTCTTTTTTCATTTTATTTAATAAATGTTCATTATTATCAATACCTTCTTCATATTTATTGGTTTTGTTTATATTTCTGACATATCATTAATGTCTTCTTCACTGGTCTTGTTTTCATTACTCACATTTTGAATTTCTTTTCTTAATTCTGAGTTTAGCTTCTTTCGTTTAGTACATTATATTATAATTTGCTCTATTTTATTCTTTTCATTTATTGTAGACATTATTTTCATTCTCAGCTTCATTTTTATCATCTCTTTTTTCTTCTAATATATTATTACAATATTCTATATTGAGTTTATTCATTATAAATATTGTTTTTCCTCATTATTAATAACTTTGTCATATTTTGGTTTCACTTATATCCTTCATTTTTTCTGTTGTATCATTATTTTCTTCTTCACTTCCCTTGTTTTCATTATCCACATTTTGAGTTATTTTACTTATTGATAACTTTTCCTAATTCTAAGTTTACTATATTTACTGGTTTTCCTGTTATACTTTTTGTTATATTATCTATTACTTACTTTTCTAAATTAGTCTGATCCTTCCTGATACATTTTCTAATTTTACTTCTACTCTCTTTTCTGAGGTATTCTGCTCGTTTCTCAGACTTTCAATTTTCCCTTCTACACCATTTTCTATTTTAAATCCCATTTCTCTCTATTATTATCACTACATTTCTCGATCTATACCACATTTTATCATAATTATTTAATATAAAATTGTATTATATTATTTGTAACAAGTATTTTCCCTGCATTACATAGAGCCTATGCTTAATCTAACAAAAATAATTTTAATTAATATTCACCTTGGTGTTATAGAATTATTGAAAGGACCTAAACATTCTTTTAGTGTATCTCCAGTATCTAAATTACTCTAAATTTCGTTACAAATGATGTACAGTAGGATAAAAATTTGCGTACTTATACTACTTATATCTACTAAAATGTGTTTGTAGGTGAGGAATGCGATCCAGGCTTTACAAGAAATGGCAACTCCATCATCCTGCAACGCTTCAGTCATCAATTACTCCGCCCAATCCAACCCAAACATAGCCGTGCTCCATCACAGTCCATCCGGGAACGGGATCTTAGCCAGGAGTAACTCGCATCCCCCAGAAATGTTCTGTTGGGACGGACCCCCTTCACCTCCCTTCGTGCCCATACGAACCTATTTAGACTCAGAAACCCAAACCGAGACCACCATGTCCGTTCTGAGGCATTTCGTAATGAACAACCCCAAACAAGCGTTGGAGATATTGGGACTAGATCCGGATAAATTCATAAATTCGTTGGACGTTAAGAAAAGTCGCAGCATACCGGATTATACGACCGGTTTAAAAAATTACGACGATTTTAATTTTAGTAAGAATGTAGATAGTCAAGCGGACTCGTGTCTGCTGGATATGGAGACTGATGTAAATACGTTTAGAGATGACAACTATGGGTTTTTATGGAATAGGAATGCTAGGAAGGTTCAAATTTTCGAGAGTTTGAACTCGAACAAGGGTCAAAATGCCTTCAAGTAAATTATGTGTATATATATATAGTTGTTTTAAATTGAAATTCAGCAAACAGGAATTAAAGAAATATATCTCTTGTACACCTTCTACCTATACTGTTATCTAATTATTATAGCACTTGTGCTCTATGTCCGATGATATCTCTTAATTACTATTTTGACTGTAGCTCGACGCTCATCCGTCGGAAATTTAAAGCTAATTCGTGTAAAATTTCATTGGCAAATCCTTCTAGTGAATTTTTGTTTGAAACAACTATGTATAAATTAAAATTCATAATGGGAGTGTTTGTACGCCAATAGATTAAAGTTGTGATCATTATGATTGGCTGTTTTTAAAAGAACGAAGTGATATGTATATATAATCGTTATTGTAACATATATAAATTGTATATAAAAATACTTAATAAGATTTATGATCTTAATCTTAATAATTTAGTTTTGGTACTTGAATGTTTAACTTGTCAATTACTCGCTACTTTTTATTAATTTTAATTTATTAAGTAAGATAATACTACTTTCTAGAAAAACTCAAATTGTCATTTGTGAGATTATTTTAGTGGTTTATTAGTTTTTCGAAATTTCAAGAATTTTTACCAATATTAAATCATTTCACGCAATACTTTTAGATCAAGAAATTATAATAAGCCATTTTATTTATCTAATATTTTCAAACTAAAACGAATAAAAAATTATTATTTCTCAATTTCAGTACTGACCGGAGCTCATTTTTTGCCAAACTAGAATTCTTTGACAAGATATCTAAAATCTTAATACCTATTTCAAATATTTTATAAAATTTTCAAAGTTTTAGAGTAGGGATGACCAGAGCTAGTTGTTATACAAAAACACGAACATTTTTTATCTGAATAACAAGAATTCTTATGAATAATATATAAAGAAAGATAATATTGAAAACCTTGGAAAATGATAAAAATATTTGGAAACAATAAAAATTACATAGAATAACAACTTAAATGGCTGGAAAATGTTTCTAAAACTATTTAAAATTAACAAAAAATCCATGAGTCATAAATAAATTGAAGGAAAAATTGAAAAAGAAGCCTGAAAAATACAAAAAAATTAGTAACAAACAATAAAAATAATAAACGACTAATAAAAAACAATGGAAAATAACAAAAAAATATGGAAAAAACAAATATTAATGAGAAATATTAAAAAATACTTTCAAATAACAAAACCTCCCTGGAGAATAATAAAAATCAAGAGAAAATTAAAAAAAGTCCTAGAAAATAGAAAAGAGTATTAATAAACAATAAAAATCACTAAAGACAATAAAAAATCACTGGAAAATAATAAAGAATTTTGGAGAATAACAAAAATGATTGATATTTTTCGGGTTCTGACAACCTACCCCCTTAACAACTAGCCCTGTTCACCACTAAATATCGATTTTAATAAATCAATTCAACCGATTATTCAAAGTCGAAATATAATTCTAAATCTAAATGTACTAGTTATTTAAAATAATTCAAAATGTTTGCATATCAATGTGATCTTACAAGTAGTGCCTCTATTGTTAATATAAATGTATATATGTAACATTATTCTACAATTTTAGTCTTTTTATATGGGTTCATCAGATTTAAACACTTATTAATCCAAAAACATAAATACATCCATTTATTTTAGAAAGAGTTGATTATTAAAGCTCAATACTTATTGTCTCAGTCAGTTTTATGTATTTTGGTTAGAATCGTGTCACGAAAGTATGAATTTTTATTTCAACAGATAATTTTGACGAACCCATTTATATTTAGACTATTAATAAATTTCAACGTACACAATCATATTGCTAATAGGAATTTAACTTTAGGAATAAATCTGGTGTGCAATCTTTCACTCCAGTCTGCAAAAAATTAATTAAACCTCCAATGTCATCCTACAGCTGTGGTTTGGTTTTATTTTTAAATAAAGAACTGACTAAAAGACTCTTGTCTTTTAGTAACACCAAATAAGAATATTCTTAAAAATTGGTAAAAACTTTATCTCGTATTTCAATTTTTATGCTCATTCTAACAGACTGGAGTATTTTTGTAATTATTATAAATATATGTAAATTTAATTTGTTATACATTCCTACAGGTCAAAGTTTAAATAGTGATAAATAAAATATATTTGTATACTTCTTAGGCTGTATTCGTTTGAAAATTAATAGAATAAATTAATGGAAAATTAATGTTACGTTTTTAGTTTTACCTAACCAGATTGGAATAAAGCTTTAAATTGCCTTTCAAATGAGGTATATCGGAACTTATTACTCCCTTTAAAAAACGAAAGACATTTATTTAACTTAAACTATCCTTTCTAATATAATTGATGATAATGAAGAAAAATTTAAAACACACCTTTAAGAGTTAGTTGGGTAAATTATCTCATAGACACAGACAAAAGAGAGGAGAAGAATACTTGTAAAATACTAAATATTATTAGGAAATCTTTTACATATATATAATGAAATTAAAGCAACTTTTATTACCTATTAAATTATTAAGTAGTATCTTAGTAGTTACGAATATTGTATTAAGCTACAACGACTTTGGTTTTCTTAAAAAATCCATTTATTACTCGATGGCTAAAAGAACAAACATTACTCCATACTCAGAGGTGAATTTCGGAACGTGGTCTTGAAAAATCCCCACTTATCGAATGATAACCAGTATCAATTATTTATAAAAAATTTACTAATTTAAGCATACTAATTAGTATATTTTTTAATGACATTTACAGAAACAATAACAATGAGATAAATATTAAATTATTAATTACATGTAATTTTAGCGTCACCTTATTTCTACTAATTGTAAGTATACAGAGTAGTGACGAAAATGACTTTTTTTAACACAGTAAAGAAAATTCGAAAGGAAATCAAAAGGAAACAACATTTAAACCAATATATACTTTTTAATGCAAAAAATCTTATATATATATATATATAATTTCGGAACGTGGCCTTAAAAAATCACCACTTATCGAATGACAACCGGTGTCAATCGTTGATTTGTCAATGTTATTATGTCAAAAAGCTAGCTGACGTTAACCGTTTACAAAATTTTTACTTATTTAAGTCGGCGAATTAGAATATTTTTTAATAAAATTTAGAAAAACGATCACAATAAGATGGATATTAGATTATTGTTTACATGTAATTTTAAAGTCACCTTATTTCTACTAATTATTGTAAGTATACAGTGTAGTGATAAAAATGATATTTTTAGTACAGTAGAGAAAATTGGAAAGAAAATCAAAAGAAAACAACATTTTAACCAAATTATACTTGTCAATACAAAAAAATATTTGTCTTTTATTTAATATATATACAAAAATGAAAACGTACCACATAACCTTAAACAGCATTTTTAATCTTAAATTACTATTATTCCCTAGATTACCTATGTCTGTAATCCAACAAATAGCGGAGCAGTTCAACTTACGCAGCAAAACATAGACATGACCTTAGGTAAGAAATAAATCGATCAAAACTAAACTTTTTAACCACAATACTTTCTACCCTCAAATCCAACTCCATAACGTATTAATTAATTTTACCGTTTATTCCAGCTTCCAATGAATTAGTGTTTATAAATTTTTATGCCGATTGGTGTAGATTTAGTAGTATGCTTATGCCGATCTTCGATGAAGCAGCAGATGCGGTAGCCAAAGAATTTCCAGAATCTGGAAAAGTCGTTATGGGAAAAGTAGATTGTGATAAGGAAAATAGTATATCCTCGAGGTTTCATATTTCAAAATATCCCACGTTGAAAGTTATACGTAACGGCCAGCCCGCCAAAAAAGAGTATAGGGGACAGAGATCAGTAGAAGCCTTTACTAGTTTTATTAAGAAACAGCTCGAAGATCCAGTTAAAGAGTTCCATCAGTTAAAAGAATTAGGAAACTTGGAATCCAATAAAAGAATTATCATAGGTAAGTACTATTAATAAACAACAGGTAGTTTTTATATTTAGATTAGATTTCAAGTAGTAGATAAGATGATTTTGTTAATTCGTTTCAAAATTTAAAAATATTATAATTTTACAATAAGAGATTATTTAGGTGTACCTTCAGCTGTAGAAGAATATCTGATAATTATCATAAAGGGACTTACCAAATATGTTTTTAATTTGTTTTTAAATAACTACTGTTTAATATGTAAACAATTTTATTTATTAATAAATTCCTGAATACATAATTTACATGAAAAAATATATGTATATCCACTTTATCAATATTTGATCCCATGAAGAATCATTTGGTTTCTGACAGTTTCAATAAAGTCACATATGCCATCTTCAGGTTTTGTCCAGTAATTTTCTGCTTTCATTCAACAACTGTGGAAGACTTAATACTGAAATAATGTTAGTATTACTTTATCATTTGTTGTATAATTTAAATTGTTTGTAACTGAGATGAAAAGAACAATGTAATAAATTTAATTTATTACCATATGTAATAGGGTCAAAGATATATACATTATTACCTACCTACATAATTATGAATAATTTATTTAGTTATTCTTATCAACAAACATTTTGTTAAAATATTTTCACTTTAGTTCAAAATATTTCAATATATTTCATTGAATAATTACACCTTTAATTTCTACTTTTTTAATACCGATAAAACCGAATATAGAATAGAATATTATTTGTAATTTTCATAATGGACTATTACTTTTTGTTTGAAATGATTGTACTGTAAAATATTATCAAAATATTATGATTTATTGAACATAGTTAATTTGAAACGTTAAATATTGCATAACCAATTTAATTTCATTAGGAAATACCTCGAGATTTGGTAAAATCAAAAACATATTAGTAGGAGAAAGAGCAATTTAATAATCAAAAGCATTTGTTGATTTAAATAATATTCTTTATTTTTATTATGAGCATAATTTGGGAGATATTTTGTTGATCGCGAATTAGATTATAGGACATTAGTAAGTTGTAATATAAAAACCTATAAAAAGTGGCTTTGATAGTCCCAAAAACATGTTAAAAATTCACTGACATAACAAACACTTAAGTCAAATTTTGCCTTTTATCGCTCACGTAAATTATTTGTCTGTCTATTTTAAGATTTTAAATGAAACTTTCGTTTATTTCTAGGATATTTTGATCGTCGTGATCAACCTGAATACAGCATTTTCCGACGAGTAGCTACAAATCTCAAGGATGATTGTCAGTTTCACGTCGGGTTCGAAGAGGCTTCCAGACAAATGCATCCGGCTGGCCAACCAATAATCGTTTTCAGACCAGATAAAGATCGTTCAAACGATCTGGATGAAACTTATCCTGGAAGTCTAACGAATTTTGATGAACTACACATTTGGACGTCTGAAAAATGTGTACCATTGGTTAGGGAAATTACTTTTGAAAATGCTGAAGAGCTCACAGAAGAGGGTTTACCATTTTTGATACTTTTCCATGCACCTGATGATAAAGAGAGTATTAAACGGTTTAACGATATTGTTCTGAATGAATTGTTAACAGAAAAACGTAAGTATGGTTTATAAAACTTCAAAATCACCACAAATATGTCATAATCAACCAAAAAATCGTTATTGATTTGTTCGATTAATAAAAAAAATATGTTTTTATGTTTAGAAAGCATCAACTTCCTGACAGCAGATGGAAAAAAATTTGCTCACCCACTGCACCATTTAGGAAAAAGTGAAAAAGATCTGCCGTTGTTAGCGATCGATAGTTTTCGTCATATGTACATGTTCCCTAATTACAAAGACATTGATGTACCTGGAAAATTAAGGACCTTTATTAAAGATCTGCATTCTGGAAAACTGCACAGGGAGTTCCATTACGGTCCTGATAGTTCCAATGAAAAACAAGAGGAAACGACGCCTCCCAAAGAGAGCACCTTTAAAAATTTAGCGCCGTCGAAAAATAGATATACATTGCTTGGCAAAGATGAACTGTAGATATTTATCGATTTTTAAATGAATTTTTGTTTTTTAAGTTTTAGTGTTTTTATTGATTACATATTACAATCCCGGTCTTGTATGTAAATCTTTATATTGTTTTTGGGTCATGTTTAAAAGATAGTTTAGAGCGCGCACATATTTGTTTAACAATCGCCCAAACTTGTCTATTAGTTAGATTTAGTATATCGTCAATATTTAATTCCGTAATCTTAAAAATAAGACGGACAAGTAGATAGTTAGTCACAATAACTAAAAATGAGTTTCCCTTTATTGTTGGCGTCTGTAGGAATTCCAGCTCTAATAGGAATAAATAAAAAAGTTTTAATATTGTTAAATAACGATAAAACATTAAGTAAAAGCATCATCTAGAGAGTCGGCCAATGAAGAACATAACTTTATTTATGACTTGTAAAGTGTTTGTGTTATATTGAAATAAAGTGTATATATTTTTCTGATAGGTATTAATGATTAAGGTAATGTGTTTTTTATGTATAATAGATATGTTAAATTTCAATTTTAATTATAAATTTTTCGTTTCTTTGTAATATTTTGCCTGTTTTAACAATTATATTTGTAAATATGATGGATTTTTTACAATAAATTTTTCATAAAGTATTACATTACGGATTAATTATTCTTTAAGGAAGAAAAAAATAAATATCTAGTGTAGTGCAGTCGTTTCAAACTGGCGAACCTGAAAAACCTAAAAATATTTTGAAAACTATAAATGAATTACTCAAAAACAAATCCAAAGGTTACATTACCCAAATAAAATTTAATTAGTGTTTCTCATGTGATAAATGACTTTATAAATATAGGTAAAAATCTTACAGAAAATGCCATTAAAAACAAAATTTATTAAAAGCGCAAAATAAACAGAATTCGATCTCTCTTCCCGGCAAAAGAGGAAGAAATTCTAAATATTAAGATCTCAAAAAAAAAACCCGTCCTGATGGAGTTAAAAAAATTATTACGCCCTATATTTTAAAACCATTAACATTTATTATAAATAAGTCTTTATGTGATGGTCACTTACCAACATTGTTTAAAATATCAAATATACCTATTCATAAAACAAAAATGATAAAGTACAGACCTTAATTTTAAATTTTAGTAAAATTCTTGAGAAAATCATTAAAAACAGATTGAACCAGTTACTTAAAATATACAATAGTATATTTGACTCTCAGTTTAGTTTTCAAGGAGGAAAGAGCACGCAAGATGCCATAATTTCATTCAGACTATATACAAAATTGATAGCAAAAGACCTTGTAAAGGAGTATTTCTAGATCTGACCGAGCCCTTTGACACCGCCAATCACGAAATACTCTTAGAGACAATAGAAAATATTGGTATAAAAGGAACAGAACTTGACCTATTCAAGTCTTATATCATAAATACGACGTGTTTTTATAGTATCATCACAGAATATGATTATTCAATTCTGCTTAAAAATATTAATTATCCCAGTATTTGAAATAAAAACTAAGACATGTTTCTAAAACTGAGAATTTATTATAATAAATAACAAACAGTACAGGGTGTACTAAAGTGGTTTCTTTCCGTTAAAATTCATTGACTCTTGGTAAGCATAATCAATCTCTACAGCTAAGCATAGTTTTGATCAGCTATTCATTTCCATGGCGAAATTTTAAAGGATTGCTTATTCTTCTACAAATTCATCGATATTTTTAAAAACCATGATTAAAAATTAAAATTTTACAAAACTCCATTCAAAAGTGTATTTGAAGTCGCGAAGAAAAATGTGACGAATTAGGTGACTAGTATCTTGAAAGAAGTATAAACTATAAATTTGATTTAAATTCCCTAAGCCCGACTTTACGCCATTCTCACCGATCCTGGGGTATCCGGAGGCCCCGTAGAATTTTACTTTGCTAAAAATGAAAAGTGACATTAACATCACAAACTCTCAAATTTTTATCTCTTACTTGATAATGTTGGTCACTTTCAATCATTCCTACTACAGCTACGATTTGGTATTGCTTAGCTTTCATCGCCGCTTCATTTTTTCTTAAAAGTCTAAGAGCGGTCGATGCGCTATTCGTATCTCCCAATTGCGCCATCTGCTGCGGTGAGTGACTAGGATCTAGTACTAACAATATTAAATTTCCATCTCTGTGAATCTCAATGCCCATTATTGTACGGCTATGACCTAAAAAAATGTATGAATAAATTATTACTTGCATCTAAATCACGAAAAGTTCCAAGACTCTTCAGGAAGCCTTCAGTAGGTCAAGTTTTTGGGGTCATTGTAAAAAGAATTATTAAATAGTGATAAATGTGAATAAACACACCACTTTTTATAGAAATTACATGCGTAGCATCACCTTTTGTTGTTAAAGATTCTATGTGACTGTTCTTCCATCCAAAAATATACTCAATAAAAGACCAAATACTGCTTCATTTCTCAGTAACTTCAATGAGAAATAAATATTTTTCATCTAAAAACTTTAACAGAGCTACATAAAACTTTTTCACGTCGTTTTTATAACGGTTGGCACTAATTTTTCGCAATTCACCACTTAAAAATAATACTATTCATATTGTGTTTGCTGAAGAGTTGTTAACTATATATTTTAAACTTGGGTTGATCTTATTGAGTATTTAGAGACTAATTAACAGGGAGGTGTGTGTTCTCTTTGATTAATAATGACGATTAGTTAGATGTGAAATCAGAATGGGCGATTCATTCGCCAGTTTTAACCGCATATTTTCCAGTATTTCTTATTGGTTGAAGCAAAAATTGCCTACGTGACAAAAGTCTTGTAAACGAATCTTCGAGAACATGTACAAGGTGTACCAAAATATTTGAATATTGTTCTAACTTGTTTCAAATAAGTGAATTTTAAATTTATTCCCTTTTCAAAATTACTTACCCTGATGTTGCAAATACAAAGGAGGAGTAAATTCGCCATCCACAGAACTTTCAAAATATCGAACGACCCAATTAAAAAGTTCCGGATGAGTCCCTCCAGCTCCTGTAGGTTTGTGAAAATCTACCAGTTGGCATTTTATATGGAGGAATGAAAGAAGGGTGACTACTTCTGTGGCGCCAATCCATTTTCTAGTATTAACTAATCTACTACCTAACTGTTCTGATCCCTACATAAAGAAAAACATAATAATTCAAACATTGAAACGCAATTATTATTGAATTATTACTGACTGACCTGAATATCAAAACCCTGTGACCACGCCTGTTCTATGAGACTTTGAATTCGCGATATACTCGGAACGGAACTTCTAGGAGGCTTTTGCTCCTGCCATAATTTGTATAATTTTTCGTTATACCCTGTATGTGTCAGAAGACTAGAAATTAGCATTTGAGTATTTCGATAACCACATCCCCATCCTCTATCACCATAGGATGAAGCGTAATGGTCAACGCAGGTACATAAAAGAGTCCGAACCACATTCGAAGCATTATTGCTTATGGCTCTGACTCTAGGAACCTAAAAAAATATGTTTATTCGAATTAATCAGACTCCTTTATTTGATTACATTAAAATATTCCACTTACAATGCTTCTGGTAACTGAGCTTCCGTCATCAATGCCACAACTCTCGGCGGCTCTCAGATCCAAAGTTCTTTCATAATAATCCGAGACGCTCATTTCTCCCGCATAAACAGCCCGTTGCATATTAGTGACAGATTGTTCCTTGAAATTTCCCTGATTATCCATGCCATATTGGGCACGAAGCAACTCAAATTCTCTCTCTTCTCTTTCCCTGAGCGCTGCTCTGTCCGAGAATTGTGGAGAATTGGCAGGAAAATGAGATTCAACATGTCTGACTGCTCGTTCACTCTGGAAATTTAGTTATTTATCATTTATAATCAATCAACAAATGTTAGAGAAATAGTTACATTAATATCGCCGTCTAGGATAATACCACAAACGGGGCAACTTTGAGTGGAAGGACTGGCAGGAGAAAGGATATCACGGTGTTCAATGTTAACATGTAATTCCAGATCTGCAGCAGATTGAGACTTTTTTGAACACAGGGGACACATATATTGTTCTAATCCTGTTGTATTGTCACCGAGTGAAGGAGAAATCAAATCGAAATGGCATCTAAAAGCAAATAATAATAAAAATAAAATTAAAAATTGTTTCTCATCATGGCAAAACATTCAATGAATGCAATTTATCTGGATTTAATTGATTACCTGTTGACATGTTCTTCCAAAGTATTTGGGTTTGTACTTGTATAACAACACATTGGACATTGCATAGATGCTGAAGATTTTTTTAATTTAAGATCCAAGTTAGAACGTAAAGGTGAACCTTGACTATGACTGGAATTGCTAGGACTCACTTCTCCTCCTCCATTTATCTAAAAAAAAAAAACATTAAAAATACATGTATTAGTGAAATAAGTAATAAAAAATAAATATATAAGAAATTCAACTTTTTAAATATGTTTACCTTTGAACTTTGGTTAATATTTATATTACTTTTAAATGGTTTAACGGGTTCTGAGTATGTTGAACTATCTTTGGAAGAATACGAAGGGCACTTCCAGCGGTTTTCACCATTAATGCCATTAAATTCACTAAAATGTATTCAAAAAAAATATTATTATGTATTCAATACTTAGGCCTAAATAAGAAAATAGAGCCATTTTACACTTCACACAAAATAAAAAAATTTAACAATTCGAAGAAATGTTCTTCAAACTTACAAAAACGCCAGGAATGGTTTTGAAAAAAAAAACAATAACTTACAATGCTTGTCTGTAATTAGAAGACTGATATATAAATGATGCATGATAAAATGTGTTTAGTACTACTAATAAATCTGTTGAAAAATTAATTAGGCCTAAAAATCAATATGCCCCCAATAAATAATTCTTCTAAAATTTAATATTCCAGCTTTATTCGACATTATCAATATAACTTTTTCAAGGTTCAGACACAGCTTTAAAGGTATAAATTAGTAGTTTAATTTTTAATTAAAATGAATTTGGACAAAGCATTTAATAAAAACTCTAACAGCTTTTAAAGTATTTGAATATTTACATTGTTTAAGAGACAAAAAAATGTAAAAGTTGAATTTAACATATTTTTGACTGTTAATTGCTGAGTAAAAGAACCAAAATGATGTCATATTTATGAAAAATTAAGCATTAAAATGGGATTACTACTGGAGGCGTTTTACATTGAAAATCATGCATTTTCAGATCTTTTTTCTCTGAAATCGTTCATCCGATTGTCTTGCAATTTTGTAGAATTATGCAAAAGGCTAATCTACAAGACTGGTAATAATGTTATTAAAAAAATATTTACTTAAGCTAAATTGAGTTTTTAAGAGCATGAAAATGCAAGATTTTCAATGTAACATGGCCCCCGCAGTAATGCTCTTAAAAAACTGTCTGTAAATATCATATGAATATTATCTATTAAAAATATTTCCATTAGATATCTTAAAAAAGTTTTGTTATTTAAAATTGTTTTGATATTAACTTTAACTCATGATAAACCCCTATTAAAATAAGTATCTAATAGCAAAATACTGTTTTTCTTGTAAGATGCAGAACATATAAAAAATTAAACTAATGCTCTCCTAAGCCATTCATTACTGATGAAATTATTAAGTAATAAGCAGGTAATTATGGTATTGTTCCTACCTAGGGCTAGGGTCATCAATAAAGCTAATATTGTGCTCAGATTCTGGTGTTAAAAAGTCCAAATGCGCTTGGTTAACATGTAAAATTAGTTCTGCAGAGGAGACAGCCGATAACCCACAAAAGGGGCAAATACCACTACCCTCAATATGTGCTGTATGCGTGTGGATCCTAAATTCATCTTCAGATAATCCTTCTAATCCACAAATTTCGCAACAATGACTGAAGTCTGGAATATTACTTGCCATTTCCGGGTTATTTCTAAGGAGAAAAAATGAATAAAAGCATGAATTATTTTAAAGGTATACTTATTCCATTCGATTAAAAACTTTAATTTTGCTGATGGTTTCTGAGCAATCGAAAAAATCCACCCCGTTCACTAACTTTTGAAAAATCATAATCATATCCTTTCATGACCTAATTTCTAGCAACCAATAAGGCAAGATTGCATAAAAAATTGCCTACATTACATCCTTATTCGTGACGTCATAACGATAAAACTTCAAAATCAGCTGACTTATACATGCTTTGAAAATACTCACAGTTAAGTTCCTGCAATAAAGTGGTACCGATTTTGACGCTTCATTTGCTCAATTTGCTGTTAAATTGAACTTTTCCTGCATATCCAAATGATTTAATGTGTGATTTTGAATTGAATCATAAATTGCCATGTCAAACTGTTTTAAATGTCAACATTGACATATTGAAGCAAACAAATTTATATGAAAATTACGTACACCGTTCACCTAGAATAATTCATATTTAAAAATATTTTTGACCTCTATCACCTCCAAGCGCATAGTGATAGGTTTAGGTTCTTCGAATTTTTACATAATATAACAAATATTTTTACACTTACTTTTATACTTAAAGTACAATGTCTGATCAAAAAGGGATTCCGAATGTGCTCAAATTCGTTTTTGGAGCAGCCGCTGGGTAAGTTTTATAAATTAAATATTACATTATGTATTTTACAAATATTTAAATATTTCAGAATGGGGGGCACTTGCTTTGTACAACCCCTAGATTTAGTAAAGAATAGAATGCAACTAAGTGGTGCTGGGGGTAAAGCTAAAGAGTACAAATCTAGTTTTCATGCATTGCGTACCATAATCGCAAAAGAAGGAATATTTGCATTATATAATGGATTATCGGCTGGACTTTTAAGACAACTAACATATACAGGTACACGTTTAGGTGTATACACTTATTTGTTTGAAATATCCAAGCAACCAGATGGTACTCCTCCTGGTTTTGTTACTAAAGTAACCATTGGAATGGCAGCAGGAATTTGTGGTGCTTTTGTAGGTAAGCATCATTGATTTATTAATTTATTCTATTATCATATATGACAAAATTATATTTACTTCCAAACTAGATTGGTATTATGTTTAAATAAAAATATATATAATTCTAATGCATTATTTTCCAAATAGTAATTAAAAAAATTAATTTCATATTATACATGTTTGTATTTTCAGTTATCTAACAAATTGTTTTTAAGAAATATGTTCATAAAATGTTATCTACAATTATTATTCTAGCTCATTCTTAGACCTTGATGTGTTTTATTTTATCGCTTTTTGATAATTTGAATATTGTTCTAATAGTAAACTATTTTTTTAATAAATTTTGTTAAGATAGCAAGAAAATATTTTTTAATATCTTATTTAAACACTGCTCATGCTAAGTAGTTTTAAAAATAATCCATATTATTTTGTATATTCATTTTTTTTTAAATTTTGTCCTACAACAAATGTGCGGGGATTTCCTTAATAAAATATTGATAGTCATTGAATGTCTTTTTTAATAATCTACCTAGTTTAGAACTCCACCTATTTTTAAATAAATCATAGTCATTAAAACCAGAACTAGTTTAATATTTAGTGATTTTTACCCTTTTTGGAAAGCTTGTTTTTCTTCCGTTCATGTTTACTATTTTTTTTTCTATCCACTTATCATTATTAGCAATGCTGTTTATTTTAGCATTAATATCAATATTAATAGTTGTTTTGATTGGGGAATTACTATTTACTGTTTTAATGCTTTTGTCTGTTTTGTTATTTTCTTCTATAGGTTTTATTTTTTTATTGAGCGATTGGAATGCTTGTATCAAAAGTCTCTTAAGGATTGTTCGTAACCCGACCTTAGTTTCCTTTAAAACCGAGTTGTTTACCTCTTTTTTGCTTCCAGATTTCAATACATTGTGTCTATAATTGATACATTCTTTTATTATACAATGTGTTTACAATTTAATTTCTACTTTCCACCTTTTTCTATACAAAGTATTTATTTTTAACTTCAATAATATTTCAAAACTATTTATTTTCTGTGTCTTTAGGTACCCCTGCTGAAATATCACTTATTCGTATGACAGCTGATGGACGCCTTCCGGCTCAAGAAAGGAGAAATTACAAAAATGTTTTTGATGCATTGCTCCGAATTACACGCGAAGAAGGAGTGTTAACTTTATGGAGAGGTGCTTTGCCAACAATGGGACGAGCAATAACAGTAAATGGAGCTCAATTGGGCACTTATTCTCAAGCCAAACAAGTAATTGCTGAACATTTTAAAATGGCCGATGGAATACCACTTCACTTTTGCGCTTCTATGTTCTCTGGATTAGTTACTACTATAGTTTCTATGCCGTTCGATATTGCCAAGACCAGGTAATTTATTTTTGTTTTTTATCTTATATGGAACAGAAAATTTTACTAATTGTTTATTTTAGAATACAGAACATGAGAATTGTTGGTGGAGTTGCTGAATACAGGGGCCCAACTGATGTGTTTATTAAAGTAATAAGAAATGAAGGAGTTTTTGCTCTTTGGAAAGGCTTCCTTCCTTATTACTTGCGCCTCGGCCCACACACAGTCTTAACATTTATTTTCCTAGAACAACTGAATTCTGCTTATTACAAGCATGTCTTGGGCCGCAAATCTTCTGGGGGTTTATAAAAGGTATTACAGTTTGGATTATATAGTTATCGCGCTGGTTAAATCCTGGACTAAATTAAGATGAGCAATAAGAAAAACCAGTTTAAATAATAGTCTTTGTGTAAATAACAAAAATAGGGCAAAGTATCAGATTATATTTTTATTGTTCTATTTTTATATACTAGTTATTGTAATTTTTGATTGATTTATAGAGAAACTGGCAATTATCTGTTTAAAATATAATTTAGTAATCATTTTACGATTATCTGAGAATGTATAGAAAATTTATAGAAAACGTTTCTTCCCTTAAATTATGGCTGCTGTTAATAAGTTAAAAGTTATTATCTAAAATCCAGAAAAATCCAAAATTAAGTTTTTGACTTAACTGATCAAAAATAAACAAAAATTATCAATAATACAAAGGAAAATTTACAGTTTTGTAGCCAACTTTTGTACAAATTAATAATTTATGTGTGGTAAATACGTAGCCAGTACAAAGTGTATTTAAAATTATTTAAAATATATTTCCTATCAAATTAATTTTTGCTGCCACACTAAGTAATATAATTTTGATTTATATGTGTTAAATACTGTGATAAATAAACCAGATATAAAACTTCCAAGTCGTCTTTTATTTTTATTTTTTATTAAGTTTTATTTTCTGCCAATTTTTAAATACTAGAAGTAAAATTATTGATACTAATTTTAAGTATATGAAGCTGTCTTGTGATATTTTACGCTGTAAATGTCGTACACGTTGTCCTTCTTTAATTATTAAATCTGTAACTTTTTAAAGTATTTTCGCTTATTTTCAAATATGATAAAACATTCTTTTACAACGCTATTACCAAGGATTACAATTAAAATAATAATAATGTCATTGACATTATGGAAAATTCATTATATACCAAACTAAAACATTACAAGAAAAAGAAGACTTATGACAGTTTTCAAAATAAACCTAACCTATAATTTGATTTAACGTAACTTGTTGGTTTTGTATTTTACACTGCAATGAATTAAACCATTTCCATTTATTAAGAAAACACTTTAAATAGGATTTAATTCAACAACAATGTCTGACGAAGAAGAAGAAAACTTTTGCTATTTTGGAAAACCTTTAGATCCCTACGATGAAGGTAAAAATAATGACCTATAAATAATATATACATTTAAAAAACTCAACATTAACTACTTTCAGATGCGATTCCAAAGAGAAGACCTATTTCAGTTGAAGATCAAATTGCCACAGATGCACAGGGACGACGCAGATTTCATGGCGCGTTTACTGGAGGTTTTTCTGCAGGTTTCTTCAATACAGTGGGATCTCTTGAAGGATGGACTCCCAGTGATTTTAAAAGTACGAGGCAAGAAAAAGCAAAAAGTTTTACTCAAAAGCCTATGGATTTTATGGATCAGGAAGATGTAGGTGAATATGGAATTGCTCCAGAAACTATAAAAGCAACTAAAGAATATTCTACTTCAAAAAAGAGAAAGAAACAGGTACGTTTTTTTTTTTGATATTGTCTCTTCAATAATTAACAATTTCATGTCATATAGTTTTTGTAAATTATTTATTTTTGTATTTTTTGGCAGGTTTTCTCTGACGGGCCCATACCTGGTACACCTGTATTACAAACATTATTAACAAGTGGCAATGAAACTATCGGTTACATGCTTCTAAGAAAAGTAGGTGTTAGAGAAAAAATCAAAAAGAGAGAAGAAGAATTAAATTCCAATACAAAGGTATATGGATGTGAAAGACCTGAACCATTTAAGATACCAAATAATATTGAAAATAAGCAATACAGAATACCAGAAATATATTTAGAAAATTTGGCAAATCCAAAATCGAATACGTTTGGATTAAATTATAAAGGTTTAGACAGATCTCATGTTAACTTGTTTTCTCATTCAAATTTAGTCATAACAGATAAAAATAATAAGAAGTTTTCAATAGGTGGTCAGGCTTTTGGTGTGGGCGCGTTTGAGGAAGATGATGATGATGATATTTACATGAAAGAAGATATTAGTAATTATGATTTTGAATTGACTAAAGAAAAGACTCCTAACAAGAGTAAAACTTTAGAAAGTAATCTTTTATTTGGAATGTTTAAGCCATCCAAATCACCTTTAATTTTTAAAAAACTATATCCTCCACCAGTAATACCACATAGTTTTACAGGTAAACATAAAATTAAAAAATCCAGGTTTGAACCAATAGAAATTAAAACGGAGGAGGAAGAAGAAAATAGAAGCCAACTAAATCCTGTTATTAGAGCTAGGTATCTGGGTGAAGAAACAAGTAATACATACACAGTTTCTCAAAACTCAATTAAAAAAGAAATCCCAAAAGAAAAAGAAAAGGATAAAGAAACACAAAAAACAAATGTGTTTGATATTGCATCATTAATGTTGGATAAATTTGTTTCTGCATCTGAAAAGGAGGATATGAACAATATTTTGGAACCTGTGAAGGAAACTGAAATATTGCATGGTACTCAAGATGCTAGGGAAGCTGCAAAAATGAAAATGTTTGGTGCACTTACTAGGACTTTTACAGATTGGACGCCTTGTGCAGTTCTATGTAAGAGGTTTAATGTTCCCCTCATAGAGTAAGTATTTTTGTCCACTTATTTTCAAATAATTAGTTTTCTTCAATAAATAATTACTTTATCTATTTATAGTAGCCGCCCAGAACTGAAAAATAAAAAAAGAACCAAAAACTTAATTTTTGAAAATGAAAAATTCTCAGATGAAGCCAGTAAATCTTTTAAACCAGGTTTCTCAACATCTGAAGACAATGAAATACCAAGTACATCCAAAGATCTTAACCATGCAAATGAAGAAAATGTTACAGTTACTATAAAAACAGAAGAAAAGTCGCCAGAATTGGAAACGCCAAAAGAAAATGAAGGGGAAACGCCAAAAGAAAATGAAGGGGAAACTGAAGCAGAAAAGACCATTGTTGTCAAAGACATAACAGAAAAGATTGGTATAGATGAAAAGGAGAAGATAGATCTCTTCAAAGCAGTGTTTTCAAGCAGTAGTGAATCTGAAAGTGAAGATGAGGAGGCAAATGATAAACAAGCAGTGATTAATAAAAATGAAGAATTTAAAGAAACTCTTTTGTCTGATTTAGTACCAAAAATAAGGCCACTAAAGCAAGGGATCTTATCAAATATAACTTTCCAGTCGCCGAATAAAACGGTAGAATCTGTAGAAGAAAGTACCAAAACCGAAGAAAGTACTATAACAGAAGAAAGTATTAAAAAAGAAAATAGTAATTCTGAAAGTCTTTCAACCAGTGTTGAAGTAGAGCCCACAATAATTTCTTATGGACCTCAGTTACCTGCTCAAAATATAATTGCTGATTCCGATATCGTTAATAAAATAAACGTTATTGATAGTGATGATGAGTGGATAGAAAAAAATAGTAAACATAAACGGAAGAAAAGTAAACACAGAAAAAAGGAAAAGAAGAAACATAAGCATTCCAAAAAGAGTAAAAATCTGTAAATATTAAATTAATTATATGATTAATGGCTGTGTCCCTTTTTATATATACCCTGTATCATGATATCCTGTTGTATTTTTAGTGTGAAATAAATGTACACAAAATAACCTTTTTTGCATTATTTTGGAGTAATGTACATTATACAGAATTACTAGTACTACATATTTTATATTACTGTATACATATTAGATCTTAAAATTAATGGTCTTATTGGACATTTGATAAAAGGTGTTTTTACAAAATTACTAGGAAATAGGATTTTTTTAAAATCCATTATCAGTTTATATTTGAATTTGTTATCAGACAATTGGCAAATCAACATAGAATATTCCTGGGAATTTAATACTAACAGTAATAGAACAAATAACTATAGTTACTTTGATTAATTTAGCTCAATAAAATAAAATGATCCTTGCAATTTCAGTAATTTTAATGGCAAAATTTGCGTCATATGATTCATTATTAAGAAAAAATCTGACTCATGGCTTTGAATTGTGTATGGGGCAAGTTTATTCTTAACATTAATAAAGATGTATTGCAACTACAATAAGGGCTTAAAAAATTATAACTCCCATTTCATCAGTGCACCCCAAATCAAAATTTTCAGATTTATTTGTTAAGCTGGGTATTTATCTTTAGTATATCCTTAAATCAAAAGATTGTATCAAACATTATATAAATCGTGATATTAAAATCCAGGACCATAATATTAGCATGAGATCCCAGTAGGTAAATAAACTGAAAGTTTTAGTTATATAATTTTCAAATATGTAAATATTTACAAAGTAAATACACTAATGTAATTTATTGTTTATTTCTTCAACTTATTTTCAACAAATATCAATTCATTAAAAAATTCAAAAGCTTTGCTTCATTAACTTTATTTCTTGTTCAATGCTTTATCTATCCATATGTTCAATTTATCCTCATCTTGTAATCCAATTAATCTTTCTTTAACTTTACCATCTTCAAATATGTATAACGCTGGAATGGTACTAACCTAAAACATGTAAAATAGTATTATTCCAAAGCTTTGCAGGGCAAATGTTAGAAAAGGGCGGATATAATTTTCCATGGGGCGTCCCGGAACTAATTACAAATTCTTGGTATGCCATTTGTCTTACTATATAAAAAAAAACGCTAAGGAGGTACCTATCAAACCAAAATTTTTTACTACCTGTTATCCTATTTATATTTATATATATATATATATTAAATTTTCACCTCATATTTTGCTGCTACCTCTCCTAAATCATCTATATCAACTTTGGCAAGACTAATTTGCCCTTTCTTTTGTGCCATCACATTTTGTAACCTCGGTTCTAAAGCTTTGCAAGGTCCACACCAACTATAAAAAATAATCGTTACCTTCGTCGTAGGTCTTTAATAATATACTTACTTGGCGAAGAAATCCACCAGAATAGGATCTTTACTTTTTTCGACTTTTTCTGCAAAATCTTTGTCATCTTGTACTTTGAAAGAAGCATTCCTACATTGTGAAGTTCCTAAAAACCTTTTAATTAGAATCGGAGCCCTGGTAATAACTTGAGGTCTGTTAATAGAATTCATTTTAATAATGACTTGATATACTGAAGGTGTGAAGAATTTTGATTTTAAAATTAAAAATCTAAAGATGTCATGTCGCAATTCGCAATGCATTGCGCAACTACATAAAAAAATACTAATTAGTTCCATACCAAAGTATTTTTTTATTAAATATTGAAGGTCGTTAGGTCCAAATTTAAAAAACTAATGTGCAGAAAAACAAATTAGAAATTAGCGGAATTTTATTTTCACAAATTCTCAAAATCAATACCTGAGTGTCTTAAGAAGGAGAGGGCCTCTTAACTGTAGATGAAATTGCCGATCAACCTGCCACCACATTATAAAAAGTTGAACTATTTGAAAAAGTAATCAAAACTTTTTTTCTATTTTTCAGGTTTGGAAAAAAAGGAATTATTTATTTTGTAATATAGGGGTTGAATTTTTAGTGTTGCAATGGTTGATAACTCCGATATTATAAAGGATATCCAAAAAAAGTTATTTAAAAAGAATTGTGGGCAATAAGGATATGCTCTTTATTTGGAAAATATAAAAAAACTGAAACTGCTACTGGTAGTTATTTATAGATCGAATTCTAAAGAATCGCACTTTAACCTCTTCCTCAACGTCATAAAGAATGTTTTATCTCATAACAATTAACCAATTGTTAATGATGAATGTAGCAACCTAGAATAATGTTAATTGTCAACAGAATACTTCTTTTCACAAAATAATTTTAAAGTAAATATGTATGTTCAAAATGTCCACATATAACGTTTGCAAATGACTATGGGTTACATTTCTCAACATTTGTATGTTACTACTGTTAAAAACTTCTCTTAATTCTATTTTTCAAGGTGTTGTTGCAAGTTTTTAATACAGACGTTTTTTAAATAGCTTCACATTAAAAAAAACAATTTTGACAATTCTGGTCATTGAACTGGCCATACAATTTGTCCCCCTCTGCTTAATCAAATGTGAATACCTTTATATTAAAAATCGACCTGTTTCAGTATTTTTTTAAATATGATGATTGCTGTCAAACATCGGAGTGGCCTATTCTAAAAGATCCAATCTGTATATAATGCTGAAACCACTTTTATACTAAAATTTAAAGTGAAATTTTGAATTATTTAGCATTTCCTCACAGAAAATAAATACATAAAAGACTTGATTTAGTTTGATTGTATTACATTAAAAAAATATTCTCCTATTTATTTGGAATATTTAAGCATAGTACTGTTCTAAAAAAAAACAAAGTTTCATCCGATACTTGTTTAGTTAGACCATAAATATCACATAAAGGTCAATTGATTTTAAAATATCTACAATACCAGCATTTTAAGCGCATAAATGTATGTAATATGTAACTGTGGATATAATAACAACTAACTTATCTTTTATTATGTTTTATTGCGAAATCGTTGAATTTATTTTTATAGGAAACGTTAAGAAACGAAAAGAACATTTCTGATTAGTATCAAATATTTAACAACAAATTTTATTAAACGATACTAATTAATTAGAATTAATAATACTATATATATGTATATTAATACATATATATTTACATAAATAAAATAATAACAAAGCTTATAACATTACAGTAAAACCTTACATAAAATATTGTTACTCAAATATTTTATTAGTTGAAATACAAAATGAACATTATTTATTAAAGTATTTGGTGTATTAAAAAAATCGCCAATATATTTAAACACATTTTTTTCTGTAGCAATAACAATACAAATCTGTAGTTATTAATGTAAAAAATTAAAAATTATGTTAGTACATATATTGCATTATATATTAAAAATTAGCGAATACTCTTTAAAATCAAAAATTAATAAATTTAGGTGGTTGTTTTTAAAATTTTAAATTTTTATTCATATTTAAAGTTAATTTTTGGTCATTCATCAGCCTAAACAATTCCAAAATAAAAACTAATTTTCCCAAAAGATTAATTTGTTCAAACACGTTTTACCAACCAACATTCCAATTTCCTTAAATTTATCTTCTTCATCAAAAATAATTTTGTATTCCCTAAAATTGATTAAATTACACTTGTAAATAATTTTAATTTTTAAAATATCTTCTTCAGAAGGTATATTTTCATCCAGTGCATCTTTATCATCATTAAGTCTGGAATATTTATTGACTTCTAGAAGAGGTATACATTTTTCAATTGGAACCCAAGAATATGTTTCTGGGCAAACTAAGAAAGACGGAACCAGATTTCCTTTGTACCGCATTTTTGGACAGGAATGAATATAAAAACCCATGTAGTAGTTTTCAAGATTTTGCAAAGATTTCTGAAGTTGCCTAGTAAATTGTAATTCTCTGTAGAAAAAAAAAGATGTAGATATATTAACTTGGAAGTTAGTGAATTTCACCTCAATGATCCATATGTTCCTAAAGTCAAACTTTTATAATCGGGATCATAAAAGAAGTACACAGAACTGACACATTTCGGTAAAATATCAATTACTCCCACTGCTATTAATTTATCATTTAACCAATACTGTTGATGGAAAGAACCATAACCTGGACCTTCAATTCCATCTGGAAAACTTTCTGGCTAAAAGAATATTTTTGTCAAAATCTCTTCCAAAATTATGGTCTGTTTTCCAGCTTTACTTGAGAAGTTTAGGTAGTTTATTAATTAAATTGTTTTCTTAAAATTTTTCAAGTAAACTGTTCCGATCAACAGACCATAAATGAATGAATCTTGTTAAAAGCAAAGCAAAATCTACCTGTAAAGGTGTATTAACCAAAAAACCGTGAAATTGTTCTTCATTACATTCGTTTGGTGGATCATTGTGAATAATTGTTTGATATTTTTTGTACAACTCTGCACTCAATCCATAGTGGTCATTTCTAGACGACATACGTTCCAAACTAGTCTATAACCATTGATATGGACATAATTTATTAATTTTAGAAGAGATTAACTAGATAAAAAAACTTATTGACTAAGATGGCGATTTTCTATTCATTTTTGGTTGGAAAAGTCAAGATTATATAGAAATATTCACCTCATTTGAATGGTTTTATGTTGAAAGCAAAGTCGGCCTTCATATCTCAAAAACAACAATTTTGCTCTGCTTTTTTTTTTTTTTTTTTTTTTTTTTGACCTTTACCTTTAAAGGAGACTTCACTAAAAATCTACAAAAACCATTCAGGCTTAATTTAGTGGGAGGATCATTGTGAATAGTTATTTGATATTTTTTATACAATTCAAATTCAATATCTTCCACCTCTTTCCAACATGAGTTTGGTGAACCAGTCGGAATTAGTGTCATCTATGAAATATTAACAAAATAAATGGATAATATAGTTTACGTGTACCTTAATTGATACTCAATTTAGATAAACATAAAATGTACAGATATTAAGAAAATGTAATAATTACATTAATAAAGAAACCACTTACTCTTAATTGATTCATATTATCTTTTGATACAGTTTCTTCAAGAAACTCTTCTAGGGTCTTAGGTGGTATAGTTTTTGGTGTCTTCTCAAATACTATTCCTTTTTTTAACGCTTTTTCTTTTTTTTTCTCTAACCGTAATATCTTCGCTTTTTTACAAGGTGGTTTACTAGAATCAGGTCCTTCTCCTTCTTTTAAACTTGTTTTTACAGGTGTGTTTATCTGACTAGATTCATTATCTTTAATATCACATATTCTTTCTTTTTTTGATTCAATTGTTTCTTCCGATTTCTGAAAGGTACTAGGTTCACTCATAGGGATATCAACACTCTCAGAAATATTTGACGTAATGTTGTCTAATTTAATATTAGGTATTTCTTTAAAAGTCATTTGATAACTTCCTGATTCTTCAGCGTTATGATTATCATAAAGATTATCTTTATTATTCAATTCTCCATCTCTCAGAAATTTGTTAAATTTTTTAATTACTTTTTTTTGTGATTTACTTAACGATAAATTCACACTATCACATCTGTAAAGACAAACATAATTCAAACTCTAGTTCCTAATGAGATTTCACATAGTAATATATTAAAATGTGATAATTAATACTTACTTTATAGTATAAAGTGGACAACATGTTTGTTCCATGACTGGTTTGTAGCAATATTTGCCAGACCTACGCCAGCCTCTATCAATAAGATTTTGATAATCATCAACGGTGAGGGTTTCAGCCCACATTCCTAAAATATAAAATTATGTAAATTAAAAACAATGAATTACCAAATTTCAGCAGTTTTATTGTAATATTACATAATTATTTTTTGTATAAGCACACTTTCATGTTTTATTTGTTTTTCAGTATTTTACTTGTTACCTATTATTTTAGTACAATAATTTTCGATCCTAGAATAGATTTAGTTATATAAAAACACTTGATAAAATTAATTCTTACTCACCATTTGAAGTACTACTCTCATTTTGTTTGCAATAACCGCAGCTATGTTTCTGTAGACCTTCAATCCATTGAATAACACTAGATTTACTTAAACTTACACTCATATTTATTTATTTTTTGGTACATTTGAAAGATTAAAATCTTGGTTAAATTTTCAGAATTATATATTATGCTGGGATAATTGTCAAAAACAATGTTGTTTTATTGTGCTGTTCCTTTCCCTCTTATATAAACTAAAAGCAATGTATCATTCTATCCTTGTCGTTTAGGTGTTACTTGTATATATTTGTCTTTGTTATTAAAAGTTTATTGGAGGTTATTGGTTTCAATATTTTTTTTAATATTGGCATCATTGGACAATTTTGACAGCGATTTCGGCGATCCCTTTTCAGTCAAAAAAGGCGAGAGTTAGAATTGAGATGTAAACTCTTTAAAATGAAATAACTGCGTCAATATTGTTTACGTTAAAATAAAGAGAAGGCTTGAAGAATGTATTGAGAAATTAGGACCAAAGCTAATTTTACATTAATCAGCAACGTAGGGTTATATGTGTAATAAGCCCTTAAGTAAACAAGAATGATTTCATAGTTATAAAACAGGCACGTCTCTTAGGTAATTAATATTTTTATATTTACAATTTGATAAATACAATTTATACTTCATTCAAGAGGAGCAGAAGGTTAATGGATATTGATGAATATTATAAATAAAACAATACATTTCTGTAAATAAATAGTTAGTTCATTATCTGAAGCAGGTAATTGTGTAAATGTTTTAATGTTTTATTGAGGTTAACTGATTGAATTAGTCATAAAATTAATTAATGGATCTATAGGATAAAGTTTATTTCACATTAATAAATGAAAACTAAAGTGGCAATTTTGTTATTTCTGTTCAACAATCGGAAGTAATTGTTTAGATTACATGGGTCAAATAAAAATTATAGTAAATACTCGATAATTATCTGTTAATAGTGAGCTATTGTTCTGGATGTATTAATTCTCTCTTTTAGAATGCAGTTAAAAATTATGTCAGTCCCATTCTAAACATCTAAGAATGATTGAGAGTGTCTCTAAAAGAGCATTCAGTGGTTCTAGTGGTACATATAACGTACATGCTTTAGAACTGGCTGCAGCAAGAGAAAGAAAATTAAAAACTCTCAGTATTACAGTGAAATTCTTAGATGACACTGAGCATGTTTTTCATATTGAAAAACGTGCCAAGGGATCCGCCTTATTAGATCAAGTCTATCATCATCTAGAGTTAGTGGAAAAAGATTATTTCGGCCTCCAGTATTCAGACAATGGAGGTTTACCTGGGAATAGAGGCTCTGCATGGTTGGTAAGTTTCAATTATCAAAGAATAAGTGTCTTCATAAATCTATAAAGAGTCCAAAGTGTAATGAGCATGCACATTTTTTAAGAAGCTGGATATTACGTCCCTTTTTTCTGTAATTATAAAAATATGTGTTAAAAAAATGTAAACAAATTTTTACATAATCATTTTAATAATAGGAGAAGAAATAAACCATTAAATACAAGTAATGAGTTAAATGCGATATAGATTTTTTATAGCTGTATGTAATGTATTAAAGTTATAAATCTTTTAAGCTGTGATAACTCAAGGGAAAACAGTATACATTTTAAATCTTTATGGTGTATGATAAAATTTTTATATAAACTGGTTTTAAATTTTAGTACACAATCAGTATATTTTAACTCAAATTAGGTATGTTGTTTTAACAAGTGTCCAATTTGAGTATAAGCATAAAACTATATTTATTTAAAGATTGAGAAGTTACCTGGGCAGGTTTTATAATAATATATGGTTTTATTTATTATCTTTTGTAGTATGTGAATGTTAAAACATTTAGATTTTTTAATTGTATGGTAGAAGAAAATCCAGTGTTTTATATTGCATATTTGCACCTTATTTCAAAAACCAATCTGCTTCTAACACACTTTATTATATTTGTTTATTAGTAGTACTTTAGTCATAATCCAAATTCAGCATTTGTTAAAATACAACAAGAAGAAATTAAAAGGCGAAAACTTGTTTAGATTTTGTATGTAAATAAACTTAGATTAAATAAAAAAACTGGTGCAAATGTTTATGTACTAATAGAACATTTTCACAATTTTCAAATTTAATATTAACAATAAAGATTAAGTTTCCAACCAGCTAAAGTGAAATCTAAGAATATTGAGGGTGCATCTATTAATCCTACCAGTAAATTAGGATTTATGTATAGAATTTAGTCTAAATGTGAAATATTTTATATATTTTTTATTTTAACCATATTTTGCCATGTAACAGAAAGAAAGAAGTAAATACAGTATTTTGAATCAATCACAAGGTTTATTAATTGTAAAAGTAAATAGTTTTAGTTCAGGTGATTGTCAGTTAAAGATAAAATTATCTTTGATTTTATTTCATACTTAATTATTTGCTTCTGTGCTACTAAAATTACACGTTTTCTTCTTAATATTGTAATTTTTATAAATCTACTTTCTTCATCTTGGAATTTTATTGAAGCATTTTTTAAAACAAACATTGCTGCCACTAATTTTTTAATGTAATACTTGATTACCGAATTTCCTACAATTTCTTGTTTTAAAAGAAACATTAAATTTCTCTCAACAATTTCAAAAATTTTTTTTTGAAGAGTAACAAAAGGTTACGTGTTAAAAACCAAATTTTTTAAAAATGTTACTGTTTTCTACTATATTAATGTCGTTTTTTAAAAAGTTAATTTAAGATGTATTGTTACTGCGTTGATGTTCTCTACTTTTGTTTTATAACCAACCTTCTCTACTTTTTTGCACTTTTTTTTGTCCTGATGATGGCATTGTTTTGCCGAAAGCGCTTGACACTCTTTTGACTTTGAGAAATATATATATTTCTTTTACACATATCTTTAAATAAAGAATCTTACACACTTTAAAATACAACTTATTCAGCCTTTCTTTAATTTCAAAAATGCCTGCATTCGAATATTTACAAGAAAATTCAGTAATTTTAAACTTGTATACATCTATGTAAGTACATACATATATACATACATACATACATAAACTTTAAATATTTAATAACAATAAAGGTTCATAAATTTTGAAAGTACGGTGTTTTAAGGTTTGATAGAAAATGAATTTATATATCTTAAGCATTACTATATTTTGATATTGCAGCATTGGCTAGATCCGTCCAAATCAATTAAAAAGCAGCTGGGAACCTGCCAATATGCAATATATTTTAGAGTTAAGTTTTATGTATCCGATCCAAGTAAACTCCAAGAAGAATATACACGATATCAATTTTATTTACAATTAAGAAGAGATATTTTAGAAGGAAAATTGTATTTACCTCCAAGCACTGCCATACTTTTAGCTAGTTATACTGTACAATGTAAGTAATTAGTACACAACAAACGTTGCAATACACATTCTAAACATCCACTAATTTTAGCTGAATTAGGAGATTATCAACCTGAAGAACATGGACCAAACTATTTATCAAACATGCAACTCGTTCCTAATCAAACTGAAGACATCGAAAACAAAATATCAGAATTACATAAACTTCATAAGTAAGTTATTGAAATAATATTTTTTTATTCAAATCATTATCCAGATTAATTTTATTTTTATTTGTTCAATAATGTTTTAATAGTTTTATCATTGATGATTTGTATAGGGGCCAATTACCAGCAGACGCCGAATTTAATTTTTTGGATCACGCAAAACGAATTGAAATGTATGGAGTTGAGTTACATAAAGCAAAAGATAATGCAAATAAAGAAATCCAATTGGGAGTTACACATTTAGGATTAGTTGTCTTCCAAAATAACATAAGGATCAATGTTTTTTCTTGGTCGAAAATAATGAAAATATCTTTTAAACGGAAACAGTTTTTTATACAACTTCGTCGTGAACCGGTGAGTAAAAGACCTATTAAATTTGATAATCAGTTAATTTTTTTTTAACTACTGTGATATCGAATATATTTGTATTCGAACTAGAGATAGTTATTATCGTAAGTTTGATCATAACTTAAATGACGCTTGTAGAATTGATTATGTTTGTATTGTAAATATTTATCTATCTAAAAGGAGTGTGTTTATCTTTTTTTAGTCCGAATCTTATGATACTCTACTTGGTTTTAATATGGAAACATATCGCTCTTCAAAAACGCTTTGGAAATCGTGTGTTGAGCACCATACTTTCTTCCGATTACATTCGCCTAGAGTAAAAAGAAAATTTCCATTATCACTTGGTTCAAAATTTACTTACTCTGGTCGTACAGAATATCAAACTGTGGCAGAAGTAAGACAAAGAGGAATTTTAGAAAGAAAGTTTGTTAGATCTCCAAGTAAATATTTGGTACGTACAATATTTAAAGATTATATTAATATTACAATAATTTACAAATTTTTTTTAATGTCATTTAGAGTCCACCAGCTGTATCGACACCTCCTGCTTTAGAAGATAAAGGAAAAATTCTACCTGCTCCTGCGAGACCTCCCGGACCTTATGCTCATAAAGTTACTTCTATGGACACGAAAGAACCTAAAAAGGCATGGACTGAAGATTCTCGGATATCAGATGAGTAAGTTAAAGGTCTTAATATAAAAATATCGTTTGTTTCGTTACATATTTTTACCGTATTAATAGTCGTACATTCTTCAGTGACGGTGGTTTCCTTGAGAGAACTTTAGAAGGTCCTTTTTCGCCTGGTATTGCTGGAAGAGTAATGAGCTACGCAGACGAGGAACCACCTTCACCGACATCAAACGGACTTTATGATACTCCGCCTTATAGTTTAAGCCATTCACCAACATCTCAGATCATTGACGAAAGCTTAGTAACTATTATTCTACATCCCGATGAAGAAGGAAAATATGGATTTAATGTCAAAGGTAAATTCTGTCTGTCTTGGTGATAATAAATCAATAAAAACTTAAAACATGGCGGTTTTTGCATGGAATAGAATATTTATTGATAGTGACGGGAATAATAATAAGAAGAATGAGAATAATCTGATACATTTTCTAATAAATCGTAGTTGCTTTGTTAAACAGCTCACATTATCCTAATTTAAGTTTTTTATTCTCTTTTCCACAATACAACGTTGTGTTCGTTTGTTTGACAGACGACTTTTCTTAATTTCTTTCTATTGTTTGATAGTTGTTTTCTCCTTTAGTCTACGTTTAATTTCTCACATCTTGCTCTACTTTATCTTTCTATCTCATGTTTGGTGTTTTTTTTATAATAGCGTACATTGTGTTTCAGTTTTTTATAATACCGATTTATGATAAATGAACGCTTCTACTTTGGAAGTGTAACATTATTACAATACATATTGTTGTGACTGGACGATAATTTATTACAATAATTTTAATCTACACATAAGTTTTGTTAATTCATTCAAAATTCTACACACAAACTTTCTTAATACCTTTTCTAATTCCTTTTATCCAAAATTTCAAAATTTACTTTTATATAACCAATAATCTGCGCAAATTATTAAATTTACTTACACTATTAACAATTTACAATATCCAAATACAAATTTTTATAATTCCCCTGTTTTCTTGCTTCTATTCTTCTGAACAATTTTGATATTACTTGATAACTCTATCTCCCGAATCTGATACTATTCTGCTTGGTTCCCAAAATTTACTCCTTTGATTCTAGCAGCTGTTATATGTATATTTTTTCTTTTGGTATTACTTCCTTCTTTTGTTACTGTTCCAAATGATTATTTAAAATACATTTTAACTTCCTTTTCTTAGGGTACTATTATCTTCTTATGGCAATGTATCTAGGATTCTTCTCACTGATATTCTATCAATCTATATATTATATCTTGATGGGGTTCAAAAATTTTTATCTCTAACTTTGCTTAATTATTTATAAGGATAGAACATAAAAATTTTCAGATAATCTCTTAATAATTCTTAACAAATTTAAACTTAATTAAACTTTTTCCCTCTCTGGAAACTTCTTTTCAACTCTTCTTTCTTATTTAAATTGAACAATCTCCTCTCTGTTTATTACTTTCTCTCTAATAACCTCCATTTCTTTTGTTTTGATTATCATTTAAAAAACATACGTCATATCCAAAAAGTGGGAAATAATAAATTTAATCTAAACTTTACCTACACTGTGTATACTTTGTTGAAGAAAAATCATTTTTTACAGGTGGAAGTGAAAGAAATGTGCCAATCTTAGTATCTAGAGTTGCCCCAAACACACCAGCAGATAAATGTGTTCCAAGATTAACAGAAGGTGACCAATTACTCCAAATAAATGGACATGATGTTTCCCATGCACTTCACCAAGAAGTCGTTACACTTATACAAGAAGCCAGATCATCAAATTCTGGTAATTACACATAGTTAAAATAAGTATTTCTTGTCTAGTTGACATTTAATTGTATAAATTAAGCACTCGTATTATAAAGGTTAATTATCATAGAAAAATATATATATATTTTTAACCGTTTTCGTTTATTTAGGAAAATTGGTTTTAATAGTAAAACCAAACGGCATGTACCAAGGGTACGAAGAGTTTGAAGAACCTCCTTATCAGTATGTGCCTGTTGGCGACATTGAGCCCGCTTCTCCTGGAAATGCTCTGCAACAGAGTATGCTGTTGCTGGCCGACGGTTTGGCAAGTGGGGCCCTCATTGCACGTTACGAAACTTTGTTCAGAAAACATCCCGACCTCACCTGTGATGAATCGCTTAAACCCGCAAATATTAACAAGAATCGATACAGAGACATTTTACCATGTATGTATTTTTTAAACATTTTACTATTTTTTATTTGGAAAGCGAAGGGCAAACAGCAGTTCCATTGTGTGTTCTTCGGTTCATAAGAAACAGTTGTTCAATTTCCTTTTCTTTTGAAGAAATAAATCTATTTCTGTCCTTTAGGGAATGATAGATAATTATTTTCTATATGTTAGTTTTGCTTTTTTTAAGGTGATTGCTTTTTAATTGGTTTGTAGAATAACTTAATAACTCTCATGTGTGCACACCGTTTTTGCAATGGTTTTTTTTTTGGGAAATTGCTTATTTGATTTCAGACGATACGACCAGAGTCATTTTGAACAACCTCCCAAATGGTGATTACATCAATGCAAACTTTGTTAACATGTCGGTATCTAATACTGATATAATTAATCGTTACATAGCAACTCAAGGGCCTTTATCTTCCACTACAGAAGAATTTTGGCAGATGATACTGGAAGAAGACTGCAATCTCATAGTAATGTTAACTACGCTTATTGAAAGAGGTCGTGCAAAGTGTCATAAATATTGGCCAGGATTAGGTGAACTTTTAACAATGCAAAACACCATCGTAAAATGTATAAGTGAAGAAACTGATCCGTCAAAGAGTTTTGTTTTCAGAGACTTTGTTCTTATCGACGTCAAGGTAAATTGTAGCTTAAGACTAAAAGTTATGTAATACTAATCTTTTTACTTTTAGAACAACCAATCTCGGGAAATAAAACACATGCAGTATATAGCGTGGCCGGACCATGGGGTACCGGATTCGCCTCAGCAATTCCTGGCTTTTACTGAAAAAGTGAGATCTGCTAGAAAAGGTTCTTCACCGGTTGTGGTCCATTGCAGCGCGGGCATAGGCCGAACTGGAGTCATGGTTCTAATGGAAACAGCCCTTTGCCTGATGGAAGTGGCAGAGCCTATTTACCCATTAGAAATTGTTAAAACTATGAGAGAGCAACGAGCTATGATGATACAGAATGCTGTGAGTATATACATATATTTAACTTAATCCTACCCAAAAAAATTGAGTTTCATCTTTTAAAGTTGTTGACAAACTGTAATAGCAACTTTCCGACAAAGTTTTCTGCATTCATATTTGCTTTATTGCACAAAAGTACTTAATTTTTGCTAAATTTTACTTACTGTAAAATAGGAAATGCCTTCATGATCTAGACGCAATTCACGGAACAATCTCAATATCTCTTTGTATTTTTTCATATTTTCAATTTTTGTTTCAGAGTCAATATCGATTTGTCTGTGAAAGTGTGCATGCTGCCTACAATGATAAAATAAAAGGAGAAAAGCCCGAGAGCTAACTATCACAATTTAAACGATAACGATTTAAACTTGTAAATAAAAGTTTAAAACTTTCGTAATAAAGACTATCAATTAGATTGAGATTTTATTATAGAAAATTTTTGGTATGCCATTAAAAGTTGTTTTTTATTTGAACTAATTTTTAGTTGTAATTATATATTTGATCTTTTTCATTTTGATTATATACATTAGTCCTCTTTTAAAGGAAAGTTTATATACATTTTTTATAATATATCTGTATTAGAAACCTCTTAAACGTTAATGTATTAGTTTTTAAAATGAACAAATAACGTTAATTAATGTACGTTTAAAAAACCATTGTATTCTTTTTTTTAAATCTTCTATTTAGTTAATTCTTTTTTGAAACTGCATCCTGCATGTAGTAACAATCAATTGAAACTTCTATAGTTTTAAACTAAATGGTTTGTATTGTGATTTTAATAAGCCTTAAAAACATTGAACACTATTTATTTATCCTATTTCGAGTTTTAGGATAATGTTGAATACATTTTGTAACAATAACTAGAATAAATGTATGGAGATGATCTAAGAAGGTAACTATTTTGATTCAATCTTCCTTATTCACAGAATATTTTAAAATGATATACATAAATCAATGGGAAATATAAAACAATTTGACACATATATTCGTATAAAGTTGTGTAATAAGTAAAACATCTGAGATTATAACAAATGCAATAAAATGTATAGGTACAAACAAAAAGGATGTAATTTAGGTGAATCTAGCTTTATTGTTAGATATTTTGGAGACTTAAAACAAAAAAGAGTTAAATGTGATAAACAAAAATTATGAAATTAACTTAGATAAGAAATTTGGACATAAGAAAGGGACAAATGTGTATGTTTTTTAATTTTAAGTGTCTCTTTGTAATTACACATTTTTCAATGAGAGTGCCATTTTTTTAAAAATGATCCCGATTTTATACTACAATATATGTTATTCATTAACTAATAGCAAATAGCCTTTTAAAGCTAGTAATTTACTTGTATGAGCAATTTTGTTATCATTTTGATCTTTAGGGTTTCAAAAGGAGCAGAGAGAAAGTGGTGTCAATTCAGTTTTGTTTTTATTATTTAAGATGTTAAAAATGTAATTAAAATGGAAATTTTTTCTAATTGACAATCATAAAAATATTTGATATTGACTCTGTTCTATATTGTTAATTTCTCATTTACATTTCAATTTTTAAGTTAATTTATTTTATAAAACTTACTTTATTATTTTTATAGTTTCATGTTTCTCTACCCTTACAATGAAAATATTATAATATATATTACATTTTACAACAAAATCGAGCTCATTTTTAAATTCTCATTTGTTTAGGTTTTTTGAATATTGTGTTTAGTGTATATTGTCATATACTTCATTTAATCATAAAAAAACCCAAGGTATTTAATGTGTATAAATAAATTTTTCTGAAGTATATAGTGGAGATTTATTTCTTCTTTATCAAGACTTGCACTGTTTCAGTATCAGACAAATAAAAAAAAGAAATGTTTATTAATTAGATTTTGTAGTTAATGTCATAAATTAATTTTAAATGTATTTTAAATTATTAAACTAACATGTTTATATTTAGAGGATTCAAAATATTTGTTTACAAATCTTATTTTAAAATCGGATCTCAAGTAACAAGTATTCTAAAATAAGACTTGAAACATTGCAAGCTTTATATATACATTTATTATAATTTCATTTATTTGTTTCAGTTTGTGTAGTTTCTTAATGTTTAAATGACATAATTAAATTATGTAAAACAGTTTATAAAAATAAAACAATGTTTCAATTAGGTTTCTGATATTTTGCTTGAATCCACACCCTGTACATTTTTAACAACTTTCCTCTATTTACTTGTAATCTTCTGTCTGCTCTATTTTCAACTTCTTTAAATCCTTTGCTTTCAAAAAGATCTTTAATTTCTTCTAAAAAGTAAAAAAAATAAAATTATTAGACAACAAATATTGAAAGAAAAATAAATAGATAAAGAAGATAACAAAACAATAACGGGTTTTAACTTGCCTTGGGTAAAAAAGTATACTCTGGTACCATCCCCTCTTACATAAAAATTTTCTCCTAAACTTTTACCAGGTTTAAACCTTAACTGAGCTAAGTCATATCTACCATAATCTCTAAATAAAACTAAACCTCCTGGCTTTAAATATTTATAAATATTTTCAATTACATGATTAAACCTGAAAATAAAGATTTTGTTACTAAAATAAACTATGCATTTCTGATAAAAATGCTCATTATTTTTATAAGAACTATTTTGAAAAATTTCATGAATTGATATTTAAAAACATACTTTTCAGGTGTGATTGCTGATAAAACAAAAATTAAAACTACAATATCTATGCTGTTTTCAGAAAACGGTACATTCCATATTTCACTAGTGGCGTCTAATTGAAATGCCTTGCATCTTTGTTCATCATATTCAGAAGATTTTTTAAGAATGTCTATAGCTGTAGAAGAAAAATCTGACGCATATACCATAAGATTTGTGTTAACGGAATATTGTAAAATTGGAAAAATGGTGTTGCCAACACCGCAGCCAATTTCAAATATTCTTTTCTCTGTTGGTGTACTATCATCACCAAGTTCAGGGAATTCTGTAAAAAGCCAGTGACGATCTTTAAAAAATCTATTTGTATGAATATCATAAAATGAATTCCAATATTTATCTGCTTCTTTTTCGTACTTGTCAATATCCTTTTGGGTGAATTTTATGACGCTGTTGGCCGAAACCTTTTTCTGGGCTTCCTTTTCTTGTTCTTCATTCCATTCTACATCATCCCTAAAAGAGAAGTAAGTTTCTATGTTAGATAAAAATGTAATTTATACATACCAAGCATTATGACTAAACACATCAGACTCTTCGGTACAATAACGAGATCCGTACTTTGGCTTCTTTCTGTATCTTGTTGAACAGAACCGAAAAGAAAATAAACCTAATTTATAGAATTTCATACCATGCATTATGTTCGAAAACATTGTTTTCTTCAGTCAAAAATCGATTTCCAAACTGCGGCCTCTTTTCCGAATCATCAGAATTACTCATTGTTCCTAATTTGTGAAATTTTTTGCTCAAATCATATTAAATAATAAATTATAAATTTCATCTGGGTTTATTACCACATTTTCGAATTTTTGTGGTTATGTTTTGACGTTTAATTTGTCATGTAAGTTACGTTCATTTGGCTCTTTGCTAGTATTTGTGTCCTTGTTGGTCGTATATAAAAGTATGTAATTTTTATTCTATCGCAAGCACTAAATAAACGTATGTTTATTCAAAATTTCTTTGATAGAGGGCACAACGTTACCAAAATAATTTTCCTAACTCTACCAAATTGATAAAGTAGTGAAGAATATTATTTGAGTAAAACATTAAAAGTAGTTGGCAGTTTTTAATAATATTATTATAAATGAGTATTTTATAAGTGATTTAATCGTGTGTGTTCATAAATAATTTTAGTAAGATTCATTTCAGTTTGAGTTTAACCTAATGCTTTATCAAAAGTTAGATATATGTTATTCTCAATTGTGATGTCAAAGTTTATTTAACATCCTGCATCCTTTACACTGTTCTTAATGTCTTAAGAATAATTAGATTCCCGGTAATCGTCTCCGTTTTTAAGAAAAATCGTATAATTGTTGTTAATAATATTAAATTAATACAATATTACACGTAAATAACAGTGACGATATCGGAATTTCTAAATTTTTCATAATATTCCTGCATTTTGACATCTGTCAAGTTAGGAGGGCGTATTCGTATTCATTGCCAAGGAATTTCCTTGGTCGCCAGTGAATTATTTCTTAAAAAACAGTGCCTTGTTAAGAATCCCAATAGTGATAAGAAGTGTTAAAGACGTAAGTATTTTTTTCCTATTTATTTCCATTTCAAGAATACACCGTTTATTGATTTATGTTACTTTATTTTAAATTTCAAATGATTTTACTCTACTACACTTTCCACATATTATTACGACGTTCATACACCAACATGAAATTATGGAAATATTTTATATGAATTATTTTTTTTAACGAATCTATTAAAATTTGGAGGGTGTGATTAAAAGTGCAAATATAATTGATTAAAATACAATGTATTGAATTATCAGAATTATATCACATGAATCCACATAAAATGTGAAACTATAATTATTTACAATTTAAAAACATATTTTTTTAAATTTTTTGTCTACGGGAACACCAATCCACCAACATTTAGTTAAATATCAGCTTAATGTGTACTGTGTAGGCTTTGTTACTGCTTCTCATTGCACTTTAGGAACAACATTGTTAATTTGTTAAAAAAATATATAACTGTAATTATTGCCACATAATCACTAATTAAAATCATTGCTTTAGGTATGGCATTTATATAACTAGAACATATAATTAATTTATTAATATATAATCAACTGTTAACTCAAATACATCCTTACTACCCTTATTTATTATATTTCCAATATCAATCAATCATAAGATCAATATATCTAACTACATAATAATTTCTGTTCACTAATTATAAATAAAAATACTTTAAGTGAAATATACAAAAATAACAGAAGGAAATGCGTGTAGGTATAAATGTAACTTTGTACAAAAACTTTTATATTTTTTTACGATACGAATAAAAATATATTTTAATCCATTAAGTAAAATTTTATGGAGCACTCCATAAAATGTTTATGACGTTATGTGAGACTATAATTAAATTGGCGTCTTCAAAACTTCAATGTTACACACAAGTGTTTTTACAATAAATCCTTCACTGTTTTGGAGACATACACATATTGAAATCACGAATTTTCTAAACTAATGTATCTACAAAGACTCGGAAATATCTGACCATTGTGTACATTTCTGAGCAATTCGTTTATGATGTGAATACATTTCTGAACCATTGACTAGACAACTTTTTTATTCTTTGGCTTGAAAAACAGTTGCAAAGAAATCATTAATAATAATTTTAACTAATAATATTGATTGAAAAATAAATAATTGGATCATGATAACGGATATTTTCTCATGGATTTTGGAAAGTTTCCACAATAATATTGACATACCGTTTTGGAGAAACCCCATCCATAAAAATATAAAAAAATCTTAGATGATTAATATAACAATCCCCCTAAATATTTTATTTTCTTCTGATTAATAAATTTAAATAAAATTTATAAAATGAAATATATTTTATTTTTTAAATTTTTCTTAACTTGTTTCTCTGTAATATCTAATTATAATTATTACATGTTTGATTCATTGAAAATATGTAATGATTCAATATTGAAAATTCCTTTAATTTTCTTTGATTTTGGTTATATTTAAGCAATAATTATTCTCGTCATTGTATTTGTTTGTTTTAAGTGGCAATAAAAAATTTGTTTTTTATGTTTCCATCAAATTTAATGATGCTTTCATTAATCTATATTCCCTTTATCTTTGTGTTATTGGAATGTTGTATCTTCCTTCTTATTTCTTCTCTTAATTCTTGGACATCTGTTTTTCTTTTATTTCCTCTTTTTGTAAATTTGTATTCGGTATATTAACTTCTTATTCTACGTATTGTTTAACATCTTCTATTTTGTTCTTTTGTTGTTCTATCCTTACAAAAATTTCTTATTTTAATTGATTTTGCTTTCTAAAAATTTCTTCTTTTCACTTTAGTTGAGTCCCTTCGTTTAGTTTTTTTCTTAGACTTTTAAATTGTTCTTTATTTTGTCTTTTAATGTTTTTTCTGATTTTTAAATTTGCTCTTGTGTTGCTTCAATTTGCTTTCTTATTTCAGTATCTATTTTGTCCTTTTGTTGCTGTAACATTCCTAAAATTTATTGTTTTAGTTGAATTTGCTTTCTAAAAATATCTTATTTTAGCTTCTGTTACCCCTTCTTTGAGTTTTTTTCTTAGACTTGTTATATTGGTCTTTATTTGGTCTTTTAACGTTTTCTTCTGATTTTTTAATTTGCTCTTCTCTTGCTTGAATTTTCATTTATTTCAATATCTATTGGGTCCTTTTGTAGCTCTAATTTTTCTAAAAAAGTCTTGTTTTAATTTGTCCTTGTGTTTCTTTATTTTGCTATTGTTTTTTCTTCTAATGCTTTAATTTGTTTTTCTTAAGTTTATATTTCCTCTCGGATGCCAATTTTTTTATATTATTAATTATCATACTTTTATTTTTCTTGTTTATTTTATTTGGCCTGAGCTGCCAGGACTATTCGGCCAACCAACTTTTTATTTTATCTTCACCTTGACAGACTTAATCTAATGACAATATAATTACAAATAAATATTTTTTTAAGTCAAGTTCGCAATAGTATTTATACAGAATTTAAAGGAAATCTGAAAATCTGGGTTAATTACTCTAATTATTGCTTTTGGGTCTTCTGCCAAACGAAGCGAAAAAACTCGGCACCAAATATTCAATGAAATGCGATATCTAATCTTACTTTTGATAAATACGTCCGGCCATCATCCACCCACGATCTATTATACGATATCATTTAGTATCGAGATTGCTGGATGGTAAATCCCTTTTGCCATAAATGAAATCACGTCTGAAATCCTGGAGCCAAGACATTGGACACTCCGTCGAAATGTATTTATTCCCTTATCAAATTTCAGGAGTTAGTGTTTTAAATAAATCAATGTTTTTGGTATGATTATTACTAGTTATTAAGATTACGTGTCTGAATAATCTGAATAATTGTAAAAAATTGGGAGACAATCGGATGAACGGTTTTAGAAAAAATGAATTATTCACACAGGGGTATTTTTTTCAGAATTCAACAATTGATGGATATTAGATCTAATTGATTTGCTGATAAGATTTTATATTTTTTCAGATTCTTCATTTGTGACAGTGCGTGTGTGAAAATGATAGAATTAAACAATACTAATATTTCAAGATCACGATTCTCTACCAACTTCAACTGAGAAAAATACTCTTTCATAACTGAAGAGAGGAAAGAGATTAAAAATGAAATTGGAAGAAATCAGGAACAAATTATAGAATAATATTAAAAGAAATGAAGAGACAGGAAATAGAGACAAGAGAAAACATTAGGTACACAAAAATAGTAACACAGGCATAAAAATCAGAAACAAAACCTGATATCAACAAAGATAGATGTGGTATTTAAAAACTGGGAGAAATGGGAGAAAGTAGATTCATTGTGGAAGAAGTGGAACCATTGAAGAAAAGGAGAACAAGTTAAGAGTCCAGAATTCGGAGATATTTAATATATGATGTTATCGCCCTGACTCAAGATAAAGAATATTTGAATGAACAATATAGGTTGAGGCAAAATTACTGCTGATGGTCTGTCTAGCCAAAAATCAATATTTTCGGATTTTTCTTTATATATTAGAAGTGAAGTTATTAAATACAAGAAGATGTTTAAAGTACGATGTTATCACTCTGATCCAAGATCAGGGACCATGTAAAAATAAAATGTTCAACTTTTTAGATGACAAGAACAGAAAATTAAAAAATCGGAAATTGGAAATAAAAAGAGCATAGTAAGTTAACAGAATACATTCCACCTTTTAACAACGAGGTTTTTTTTTAAAAAAAAGCACCAATGAAGTCAGGTAAGAATGTACAATTCCAACATTTCATTTAAAAAAATGGAAGCGAAATATAGGGGTCCAAAAAAAACATGGTTGGCTCAAATATTAAAAATAATCATGAAAAAAGGTTTTTTCGGTACTCAACAAATATTGGATCGACATATTACATTTTGTTGACTTGTTCATAAGACTATTTTATATTTTTTCAGATTCTTCATTTTGTGAAAATTATCAAATTAAGATAATTTCAAGATCAAGATTGTATACCAACTTCAAGTAAGAAAAATGCTCTTTCATAGCTGATGACAGGAAAGCGAAAATAAAATTCAAAAACAATTAGTAACAAATTACAGATACGTATTAGGAGAAATGAAGACACGAGAAATAAAGAAAATTAAAAAAATTAGGGACGCAAGAATAGTAATACATAAGAAACGATAAAAAGCTACATTTCGAAAAAGACAGAGTTGTAATTTGAAAACTTAGAAAAGGGAGAAAGTAAACAGTCATTTTGGGAAAAGTTGAACAAATCTTTAATGAAATAAAATTTAAAAATGCAAAAGAGAGGAGTTGAAATGAAGTCACTGAAGCACTCAATACGGAATGCAAAGAAAATGTCTGGAATAGAAGGGTTCAAAAAGAAACAAGTAAAAACACCACTAAAGACGAGGAAAACAAGCTAAAAATACAGACTTCAAAAAATAACTCAATAAAATTCTAAATCGATACCACACGGTAATTTTTATTAATAAAATATATGTAGACAAATAGTTTCGGCCATATTGCCATCGTCAGGTCTATAGGAAGAGAAAATTAATTAATATAAAATATATTATAAAATGGTGCAAATTATAAGCTAAATATATTACTACATAATGAACTATTAAGGGGGTCAAAAATGCAAAAAGTTTCTTTTCAGTTTTTTCGGTCTCCTGAGATTCTCAAATGTAGAGATTTTGGCATTTAAAAAAAATAGAAAATAAAATTTCTTTGAGGGAGGAATGGAACTATTTAAGAAAGAAAAACAGGTTAAAAATACAAACTACAGGAATATTTAAAGTAAGTAAAAAAGGGATAATGCAAAAAGAAAATAGACAGATTTTAAGATATCAGAGACAAAAAATAGAAAATCTTATATTGTTACGTATTGTGTTGTTTTCTTTCAATAAATATATGAAAGAATCTAATTACTATTTTCAGGGGTTTTTTAACCCACTACATAATTTTGTTAGTGGAAATTAAAGAAGCTGAGTGAAACAATAACAATTTATTTATATAAAAAAAAACTAATATGAAATATTAGGGTAACTTTCATCTTTAAAAAACTAATACATTTAATCGCAGGGGTAGACACTATCAACGTCTCGATCATTTGAGAACTCAAATTTGACTTTCAATCTCTTTTTATTTTCCCAACCACCAAATGTTTATTAATATTAATGACTAATAAAAATGTTTATTTGTTATCCGATCGCGACTTTGCCGCAAAACTTTCGATCACATAATATTAAATAAACAATGTATGTTATAATTTAGAAAATATTAAATCAAAAATAAGTTCTTCGTACAGGGCGATATTTAACTAAATCCCTGTACGTACTATCGCAACAATATGGAGGTATTTAAGAGAAGTCTTTTTAAGTAGCAAAATGGAATCGAAAATAAAAATAGTAAAGAAAACTAACAGAATATATTTCGCCCTAAACTCCATTGTTTTTTGAAAAAAAAAGTACCAAAGAAGTCAAGTAAGAATGTACAATTACAACATTACTTTATGAAGTAAAAAATATGCAAGAGAAGAATAGAGAGACCAAAAAGCGTGGTTAACTCAAATATTAGATTTTAAGAATCAGTTTTTTGAGACAATCATGTAATAATACAGAGCATTGATAAAAACTTGTCTTATCTATTAATGTATGCAATGGATATCCATAAAATATACCTGTCTTCATATCTCGTTTAAAAAAGGAGATCCAACCAATTCATTTCGATTGTAAAAAGAGTTTTAGCCCGTTTTCCTCTAATATATCCTGCGTTTTAAGAAAGGGCGAGGATGCGATAAATTACGTATTGCGAAAACAACTCCTTATCTTTCAAAGATATTATAATTTACTCAAATTAACATTTCCAATCAAAACTTGTAATTGTCCTCCATTCTGGCTCGAATAATATTGTTCGTCTATTTGTATCCCATCAAAAGAATTCTAATGAAAAATGCATTTAAATGTAAATGGTAAACTTGTCCTTCTAGAGAACGCGAGCAAAGGAAAAACGTTTAGTTCACAGTGAAACGAAACGCATGCGGGCACACTGTTCACTTCCCCAAAAATCGATAGGGCAACTGCATAAGGCAATAAGATAAATTCGAGTGCAGTCTAGCCATCTCATAGTACAGGAAATCCAATCTGAGACTCAGTTGTGATACGGGAAACGGGACACCGGCTCAGATTAATAATCAGCTCACAGAAAAATATTTTAAGAAACTTCTTTACACATTTTTTAATATAATTTTACAACAAAAATGTAGAACACTAAAAAGGACTAAATAAATCTGTAGTTGATATATTACTGCGTTTCAAATGATAAATTATTAATTAGGATAGCTTAATATACAAGGCGTCCTTGGAATATCGGTCACAAATTTGAATACACGCCAAAATAAGAACCACGGTTGATTTTGTGGTAACAAAAGTATAACATTGCATATAGCGTCTATTAAAATCAACGTGACCTACCTGGCATATTTCATTGAGACTTTCTCCCAATGACAAGATCAGGATTCGACCAACAAGAGAATGCGATGGGTCAACGACCCAACGCAACGTCGATGCCCGTGGTTTAGGATTTTGTACGCGAAAGCCTGGAGAAAATAATTGACGTGGTGGACCTGACGTGGGCCCCCAGACGCTCTAACGATTTGTTTTGGATTTGTGCGATAAATTTTTGGGACAGCTGCACGGTTCTTCCTTTTTTGTAAACTTTAAACGATTTCGGGAATTGGGTGCATGTTTTTTTGTATCACCCAGGGTATTTTTTTCGGAACTCGACTGTTAATGGAGTGATATATTAGATATAGTTGACTTGTTGATTAAATTGTTTTATATTTTTTTCAGATTCTTCGTTTTTGATAAAAGAATCTGTGTGAAAGTGATCGAATTAAGACAATAGTAAAATTTCAAGATCAAGATTATCTACCAAATTCAAGTAAGAAAAAAATTCATTCACAGCTGAAGGAAAAAGAGCGATCAAAAATAAAATTGAAAGCAATTAGTAATAAATTATATGTATTATTAGGAGAAATAAAGAAACCGGAAATTAGAAAAAAAATAGAGAAAATAGGTATACAAGAACAGTAACACGTAAGCAGAAAAACCTGAAACGAAACTACATATAAAAAAACAGATTTGGCATTTAAAAACTTGAAAATAGTAGAAAATAAAGATTCATTGTGGAAGAAATGGAACTATTAAATACAAGAAAAATAAGGTTAAAGTACAGAAATCAGAGATATTTAATATTGTTGTCGTTTTAACCCAAGATCAGGGGTCATACAAAATTACTGCTAATGGTCTATCTAGCCGTGATTGGCTCAAATATTAAAAATAATCATGAAAAAAGGTATTTTTCAGTACTCAAAAGTTATTGGACCGACATATTAAATTTAGTTGAGTTGTTCATAAGACTGTTTTATATTTTTTTCAGATTCTTCAATTGTAATAATGTGTGGGAAGATGATCAAATTAAGACAATAGAAAAATTTCTAGATCAAGTTTGTCTACTAATTTCAAGTAAGAAAAATACTCTTTCACAGTTGAAGACAGGAAAGGGATTAAAAATAAAATTGAAAAAAGATAGCAACAAATGACAGTTTAGTATTAGGAGAAATGAAGCGATGGAAAATATAGAAAATAGAAAAGAATAGATATACAAGAATAGTAATATAAAAGAAACCAGAAAAAACTACATGTCGAACAAGACAAATTTCAGATTTGTTATTTAAAAACTTATAATAAGGAGAAAGTAAAAAATACGTTCAGGGAAAGTAGAACAATTTTTTTGTGAAATAGAAGATATTACCAAACAACAAGAAACAAAGTTAAAAAAATACAGGCTTCGGAGATTAACTCAATAAAACTCTAAATCGATACCACACAGTAATTGTTATTAATGAAACATAAATAGACAACTAGTTTTGCTTATATAGCGCCATCAGATCTATAAGAAGATAATATTAATTAATGCAAAATATAATATTATAAAATGGTGCAAATTATAAGCTCAATATGGTATTACATAATGAACTATTAAGGGAGTCACTATAAGAAAAATAAAAATTAATGGAACTTATTCGTAAACAAAATTATAATATTTCTACATTTTTATTCGCATTCTAAAGGGTTGAAATTTGTCTCCAAAGTCAGCAATGACCGGAAGGAAATGCCTCGATTGCTTCAAAACAAAACCTTTTTCCTGTTTGAACAAACAAACATTTCATAATCATTGTTGCATTATGATTTTAAAAGATCTTTCAATATACACGAATGCCCAAATAACAAAAAATTAAGAAAAAATAAATGAAAATTTGCGAGAAAACTTCTAAAACGTTTTTTTGAGATTTTTCGCTCTTTTGAAAAGTAGCATTTTTTTGTCAAAGTTCCTTTTTCTCTGGTTCTCAAATATTTTGCATTTAAAAAAATATTGGAAGAAAGAATAATTAGGCCAAAAAAAGCGTGGTTGGCTCAAATAAAGAAATATTCATGAAAAAAGGTATTTTTTTCAGAACGCAAAAAACAATTGAAAATTAATCGATGTAAAACAAAACTAAGGGCAATGTCCAAAAAACAAGAAAACATGATTATTAAAACAGACCACACTAAGCTTGAACAGTTATAGCAAAAGATGACACGATAAAAATAGAAATAAAAAGAAGATAAAAGCAAACGCTTGCTTTACTTGAAGATTAAACTTAAGTTTTATCTAAACGCAAATTTGATGAAAAATATGATATAAAAAAAAATAAAACAAAGAAAAATGTGTGTTTCATTTTAGATCTCTGACAATAAAGGTTGAGACAATATTAATTTTCGGAATTCTCTTTATAGATTAATTATACTTCACCTTCAAAGCTGCTGTTTTTTTAACACGAGATATTGACATATAGTTTAGAAATGTGGAAATTAAGCAAACAACAAAGAAGAAGAATACAATATAGAGAGATGAAAACTTTAAGAATTTCAGAACTGAGAAAAATTTTTGTGCCTCCAAGAATTTGTATATTAACTCCAATATGAATTTGAAGTTTTAAAGAAAAAAATTACTTCTATCAAAAATGCAAGACAGGCGTAAGAATTGTAATTATTTTGTAGTGTTCTTTAGAAATTTTCAATCAAAGCTTGAACAATTGTAGCAAAATATGAAAGGACAAAAATAGAAATAAAAGGAAGATTAAAGGCTAACACTTAATTAGATAGAATAAAACATAAAAATGTATTGTTTCTAAATATTTCATAAAAAATCTGTGTACCTCTATTTAAATTAAATTCATAATGAAGTTCAACGAATCAACCGTCTGTCTTAACTCGATACAACAAATTCGGACATATATTTTAATACATATTCATTTCCTTTTTAATGACTTATAGATATTCTTGGAGCGTCTAAAGATGGCAAAAGTTAGGTACGGGGTTCAAAAGAGGTTACTGCCCTTAAGAGTCTAGACGTGCAGTGGAAAAATAAAAGACGGAGCAACCCTAAGTTTCAAAATTATTTAGTGGTACCACGTGTCGTTGTAACCCCCTATGAACACACACGTGGGGTCTCATTTTCTTGCAGATTCCCAAATTAAACTCGACGTTAGCGCTGATGCTTATCTAACTTTTAAGAGTCGCCACATGTGAGCAATCTATTGACGTGTCAGGTATTAATATAGGGGTACAGGGTGTATCGTTTAACCGATATTCTAAAAACGAGGTCAATATGTTAATTCGTTGTAAGAAAAATGTGGTAATTGCTAAATTATTTTATTGTTATATCTACATTTTATCAAAATATAGTCAAATAGCACTGTCAATTATTTGCAAGAGTAAGAACCTCGAACAAATTTTCCTTTTCGGGTTTCATTTGGAGAAAAATAAATGATATATTATTGTAATTATTTTAAGGACTTTTGTGTTTTTTCAATTATAATTATATTGGAAAAATTAAATATTTGTAAAATTAATTTAAATAAAATTCGGTGTTTCATCCTGTATTGAAAGCATCTATCGACATTCACGATACTGGCAAAATATATTACACTTCAGTTTACGAGGGTAGCATCTAATTAGTTTTTTTTTGTCTCGTTTTTATTTCTTTAACATCATCCTCGACAGGATATTGTTAGAACTATTTTTCTTTTGGGTTGACATTTTTTTAACTTTAAAAAAAGAAAATGTAACCTTGGAAATACACCAAGTCAGAAAATTTAATACAATTCTATATATATATATATCTTATGATTTATAGTCTAATATTCGAGAAAATTGTAACTTCACAAAAATGAAAAATTTTCAAGTAAATTTAAATTATGTAGTATACATTAAAGAAGAAAGACGGAAATTTTATAATATTTAATAGGGAATTATGTTTTATAATTACATTCGAAGTGTTAAAAATTTGATTTTATTTAAAAGTCAACTTCATTATTATCCAAAAATTTAACAAACACTTTTCGACAGCATTAGAGTCCACGTCATGTAAACCTTAGAAAATTAGATTAAAAAAAATTACTTTTTCAATTTAAGGTTGTTCTTATTCTTACATCGTTAACTACTTAAAATTCGAAGCTTACTTGACGAAAAGATAGCTTTATTGTAGTTCTCTATATCAAACGTAACCTCACATTTTATAAAAAATGAAAGTGGTTAAAAACTTATTGTTTACTTTTGGTTTTTTTGTGGTGGTACATGTTTCTTCAACTTTATTGGGGGACAATAACCTATTTAGAGTTGCCAAAGAACATCAGAAGAGAAAAAATAACACTTTTTGTAAACGAAACATTTCGAATATTAAGATTTTATGATGTTTAGGACTAGGTTCAAGAATTTATATTCATATAGACAATTGATTTTGAATTTTTTAAACAAGAGCGCTGTTTCACAAATCTAATGAAAGTAATTTAAATTATGAAGAAAAATGTTATAGAACAGATTAATGAAGAAAGACTGAATATTCATAGTATGTAACAATTTAATGGGGAAACATGTTAAATAATTAAATCCAGAGCATTTAAAATTTTGTATGAAAATTAACTCTGATAATAATATATAGTCTTAAGTTGACGTTGATTTTGAAATATTATAGAAAGAACGTCAAAAATGACACATCTGTTTCATTTTAGACTAGATACGAGTCCACATCGTGTAAATATTAGAAAATTACAGCTTGTTTACATGTGAAAATAAAAATAATGAGTGAGCTCTTTCAATTTGAACGTTGTTGTTCATTATATTGCTTAAAATTCATGTCTTACTTGATGAAAAAATAGTTTTATTATGATAAAATATATCAAAAATAATCTCAAATTTTATTAGAAGTGAAAGTGGTTAAAAATTTATTTTGTTTTTTTGTGGTGAAACGTGTTTCTTCTACTTTGTTGGAGATTAATAACCAATTTTATTTTAATGAGTTTAATATTGTAGATTCCATTTTATTCCTAAAATCTAAAACACTTAACCTGATTAAATTATAATTAACTCCACTAAAAAGGGGTATTCAAAAACAGTAGCAAAACTATTTATTTGTGATATATTAGAAATGTTATTTTTTTAATATTTGTTAATTTTATTATATCATTTTTGTTTTCCAGATTCAAACCTGCTCTACTATCTTAAGGTAAGATACATTTTTATATTAAACCAAAAATTGTAAGCTATTGTAATAATTTGGCATCTCTGTTTACCATGTCACAAAATTGTATTTCATCCTGTAGATTTACAGTTAATTAAACAAGAGTACTACTGAAAAAATAAATGTGAAGAAAAAAGTGAGGTCGAGTGGAGATTACCAGAAGGACAAGAAACTGAGAACAACTGAAAATTTGAATAAGAATTGACAGATTTAAAAGAAATCAAGATGAACTGCAAAACGAGATAATAATTGTAGAAGTAAGAAAAAGTCCAACAGAATAAAAAAGTACCATTAGTAATGAATAATGAATTTGGCCTAGACCTAATTTATTAATTCATTAGATGAATTCCGCAGATTGGAATGCGAGAAAGCCGTGTAACTCTAAAACTATATTTGAATAAAAATTGATTTTGAATGAACCGCTACAGTACCACTAATTTTTATTTATTCTCCACGAATATTTAAAATAATTGTTATTATTTGTAATGATACAAAATTTGTAGGTAATAACAAACAAGTCCATTAATTCATGTATGATGCATTTATTGAAAATGATTAACATTTTTAAGTGACAGTGTACAACTGTGCCTTAAAAAATAGTCGTTCTTCAATGATGGAGTTACTACAGCAATGAGTTTAAAAAATTACACCAAAGTAAATTAATTTAAAGTAAGATCAGGAAAGGATTCGATGCAAGGATAAAAGAAACCTTACAAGAAGGAGAAGAAGAGAAAGAATACAGAAGAAGAGGAAAATGAAGGGACAAGTATTTTACCAAAAAAGGTAAATTATTAACAAACAAATAGACATGTAATGGCTATTTTGTTAAATATAGAGGAAGAAAATAAAAATAAATAAAAAATATGTTAGATTTAAAAACAGAAATCGCAAGGAAAGAAGACATGGATGAATTAAGAAAAGTGAGCAAAATATTAAAGTTCTAAGCGATTAAACAAGTATAAGAGATACAAGAGATTAATGAAGAAATCAACAGGGAGCATGAATAGTTTATTAAAAAATTAGTATCAGATGTTGAAGGAAAACTGGAAGAAAATAATTGATTCTTCAAGACAAGAGGAAGAGTGTATGTAAAGCAATAAAGATGGAAGTTTTAAAGAATATGGAAATCACCGAAACACAAATTTTGTTCATTCAGCAAGACAAAGAAGGATTTTGGTTTTCTTTTTGAGAGATATTCCGGGAAATTAAATAAAGACATGAACGAACAATACTAATAGAAATGAAATAAAATTGGAAATCATAACTAAAAAAACAATGGTCGATAAAAGAAAAAATAATATTTTTTTAATTTCTTTTTTGTGTCACCAAGAATTTGTTTGCATATTAACTCTAATGTGAATTTGAAGTTGTAAAGAAAGAATGATATAAAAGAACCCTACTTAGATTCACCTAGAAACCCTAAGGTCAAAGAAATGTCAAGTTTTCAATAGTTTCTAAAACCGATTAAAAGCGAACACGGCATATTATTATTACGGACATTATTTTTGTTATATTACTTTATAGTTCGTGAATTGTCTTCTTGGGCAGTCCGGACATTTGGACCACCAATTTGAATGTCACATTCGCCGGTAACGTTTATGATTCTACATATATTTGGAGTGATTCGTGGCAACATCGAATCGAAGTTATATTGCATAGAAAGACTATCGGATAGCGGTTTTCCATCACGCCTACAATTATAAACCGGCGTGATTAGAGATCGGAATATTTGCGAAGAGCGCCGGCGCGAACTCTGGCGGCGTTCCGCCGAACCACGGACACTAGATAACCAAGATGGTGTCCGGCTGACGAGGGGAGTGGCGAATGAAATATCTAGTTGCGGTAGAAACAAGTGCCGGCGATCCGGTTAGTAGGCCTCCCTCGGTCCTCTTCGCCCTAAAAAAATATAAACAAGTGCCGTGAAATGACATCTTCGTAGTGTGCCATGACATTTAATACTTAAATAATACAGACACACCCCTAATATTCTTCAACTCATCTGTGATAATAATTATGGCCGTTCGTATGGACAACTCTACACCCAATAAAAAAATATACCATAAAGTTACGGTAGGTACCAACGTCGAAATATTCTTTAAGGATTACGTTTTAGTTATACCGATACGTACCCCGCCCATTAAACTCGGATTACCTACGTACTTACGGTTTTTTCAAAACACTATTGCGTAATAGTACCAACATATTTATATTCGATATTCAATAAAAGCCGTCTTCACCCTCCGACATTGTATAATTTTGCTCCTACAATACCTGAGAACGATTTTTTTTGCTAGATACATAGTTTGATCAAAAACCGCAAATGTTGTGATCCGGGATTCGACTTGTTCAAGTTTGTTTACACAGGTATCACTGCCTGGTGTGTTTGCGTGACTCTGGTCAAATACCTTCGTGTAGCGGAATACACGGCCGTGATTTTTCGAGGTTGTCAAAAGTGTGGAATGGATCCGAACCTTCTTCCTCTCTTTCGATAAACCATGTGTTTGTATGTGGGTGTCTCCTATCGGAAATCGAAGAGGACAGCCTGTGTAAAACCTCCCCCGTGGAAGACGGAAGTTGTGACGTACATTGCACACAATTTTAGATTTTCAGTATTTCAGTCTCCAGTCGCCGTTCGTCTCTCTTTTCGTCATGCTCTAGTCGGGCCGCTTGTTAAAAATTAACCAGTGTTATTAACGGTGTTCGCTTCGTTAACAATTACAGTTTTCTGGCTTGGTTTTTTAGTTAATTAGACTTTGTATTTATTGGAAAACCGACCGAGTAGTAGTCGTTTGCCCTAAGGTCCGATACATCTGGTAAAGTGTCATACTATCTAAATGTTAACTGTAACAGTTAATCGGAAATCATTAATTGATATTAATTAATAATAATAATAAACGACTTTATTGTACAATTTAAGTAAGTACATGGAACGAGATTTAGCTTACGCTACTTCAATTATTAACTTTTAGCTAAACTATTGTATAATCGTATTGAGAATCTTATAGTTTAAGAAAAATTTATAAATTATGGCATATTTAAACGTTAAATTAGACTTACACTGATAAAATCGAATAACTATTAGTTACTTTACCATAAAATCTGATCCATCTTGTAAAATGTCTTTTTTATTATCTTACCTAATCTAAAATTCATGGGCAGAACAGTTAATCGAAAATAATGCATAGTAGGGTTTATAGTTTTAAGAAAATTGATCAATTTTAAAATGTTGCTGTGTCAGTAATTAATAATAATAGTAGTAATAGTAATGGCAGTAATAATAATAATAATAATAATAATAGTAGTAGTAGTGACAGTAATGGCAGTAATAATAATAATAATAGTAGTAGTAACAATAGTAGTAGTAATAATAATAATAATAGTAGTAGTAGCAATAGTAGTAACAATAATAATAAAAACATCTTTATTGTACAATTTAAGTAAGTACATGGGACGAGATTTAGCTTACGCTACTTCAATTATTAACTTTTAGCTAAACTATTGTATAATCGTATTGAGAATCTTATAGTTTAAGAAAAATTTATAAATTATGGCATATTTAAACGTTAAATTAGACTTACACTGATAAAATCGAATAACTATTAGTTACTTTACCATAAAATCTGATCCATCTTGTAAAATGTCTTTTTTATTATCTTACCTAATCTAAAATTCATGGGCAGAACAGTTAATCGAAAATAATGCATAGTAGGGTTTATAGTTTTAAGAAAATTGATCAATTTTAAAATGTTGCTGTGTCAGTAATTAATAATAATAGTAGTAATAGTAATGGCAGTAATAATAATAATAATAATAATAATAGTAGTAGTAGTGACAGTAATGGCAGTAATAATAATAATAATAGTAGTAGTAACAATAGTAGTAGTAATAATAATAATAATAGTAGTAGTAGCAATAGTAGTAACAATAATAATAAAAACATCTTTATTGTACAATTTAAGTAAGTACATGGGACGAGATTTAGCTTACGCTACTTCAATTATTAACTTTTAGCTAAACTATTGTATAATCGTATTGAGAATCTTATAGTTTAAGAAAAATTTATAAATTATGGCATATTTAAACGTTAAATTAGACTTACACTGATAAAATCGAATAACTATTAGTTACTTTACCATAAAATTTGATCCATCTTGTAAAATGTCTTTTTTATTATCTTACCTAATCTAAAATTCATGGGCAGAACAGTTAATCGAAAATAATGCATAGTAGGATTTATAGTTTTAAGAAAATTGATATGTTTATATCACTTTTAAAATGTTGCTGTGTCATTAATTAATAATAATAGTAGTCATAGTAATGGCAGTAATAATAATAATAGTAGTAATAAAAACATCTTTATTGTACAAATTAAGTAAGTACATAGAACGAGAATAAGCTTCCACTACTCTTAGGTCAATATTAACTTTTAACAATTATATAACTTTATTGGAAATTCCACACTTGAAAATTTCATAAATTATGACAGCAATCCACATATTTAAAAGTTAAATTATATTTGCCACCAATTGGAAAATCAAATAGTTAATGGATTACCATAAAGTCTGATCCGTTTAGATAAATGTCATTTTAACTTTAAAATTTAGCTGTAACAGTTAACCGGAAATAATTAATTAAATTAATAAAATCGTAAAGTATCGGGAAATTTAGATTTGTATGATCGATTTCCTAAGATATTTTGAAGTTTAATCATTATCATATGTATTTATTGCTATCTTTAATTAGACAATTGTTATTTTTAACTTAACTGCTGCACATTTTTAAAGAAACTCCCACAGTTAAAGAAGAATTCATAAATATAACACGAATCCACATATTTAAAAGTTAAATTAGCCTTTCGGTACTGTTATTGTACCTGCAACACTTAATCGGAAGTAATTAATTGAAATTGTGCTAACCCAGTGAATTTTTTTATTTGTTAAAATCAAAATATAACCTTTATTCGTATTTTCTTATTTTCATCCATTTTTCAATAAATATTTGTCAATCAAGGCCTTCCATTGTTGTTGTTTATTGTTGCTAATTTAGGTATAGTTTTCTTAACTCAGGCACATTTTTTTAGGATAATTTTTTGCTAACTTAGGCACATTTTTTCTAACTTAGGCTCGCTTTTTGCCAAGTTAGGCATATTTTTGCTAACTTAAGCAGACTTTTTCTATTTAGGTACGCTTTTTGTAAATTAAGGCAAAGTTCTTGCTAACTTAGGCACACTTATTGTTAACCTAGGAACACTTTTGCTAGCTTAAGCACATTTTTTCTAACTTAGGCCCTTTTTTGTTTATTTAGGCCCACTTTTTGCTAACTTAGGCACACTTTTTCTAACTTAGGCACACTTTTTCTAACTTAGGCCCGTTTTTTGCCAACTTAGTCATATTTTTGCTAACTTAAGCAAACTTTTTCTAATTTAGGTAGGCTTTTTGCCAAAGTAGGCACTCTTTTTGCTAACTTAGGCCCTTTTTTCTTTACTTAGGACCACTTTTTGCTTACGTAGACACACTTTTTTAAATGAGGCTCGCATTTTGCCTACTTAGACGTATTTTTGCTAACCTAAGCACAATTTTTCTAATTTAGGTACGCTTTTTGTAAATTAAGGCGAAGTTTTTGCTTACTTATGCAAATTTTTTGATAATTTAGGCTCACTTTTTGCTAACTTAGGCCCTTTTTTTTTATTTAGGACCACTTTTTGCTTACATAGGCACACTTTTTCTAACTTAGGCTCGCTTTTTGCCAACTTAGGCATATTTTTGCTAACTTAAGCACACTTTTTCTAATTTAGGTAGGCTTTTTGTCAACTTAGGCACTATTTTTGCTAACTTAGGCCTTTTTTTTATTTATTTAGGCCCACTTTTTGCTTACTTAGGCACACTTTTTTTAACTTAGGCTCGCGTTTTGCCAACTTAGGCATATTTTTGCTAACTTATGTACATTTTTGATCATTTAGGCTCACTTTTTGGTAACTTAGGCCCTTTTTTGATTACTTAGGCACACTTTTTCTAACGCAGGCTCGAATTTTGCCAATTTTGGTATATTTTTGCTGACCTAATTACACTTTTTCTAATTTAGGTAGGCTTTTTGCTAACTTAGGCATATTTTTTCTTACTTAGGCACGTTTTTTGGTGCCGTATTACAGAAGGAAGTTAATTACGACATTTTTCAGTAACGATTGGAAAATTCGATATATCCAGCAAGATATTTGAGGCAAAATATGAAATGTAGCCGTAAATAAATAACGCAGGGCCGGCTTATTTCCAACAACTAATTTATTTTCTGCACAATGTCATTGGTGGGCTTCTTTAAATATGTCACTCTATATTTTTACATTTTCAAATATATTTTACTAAAATGTAGGGATTTGCGAGTGTGAGACTTACAATTTTTTAAATATTAAATACAGTAATAATACAGAGTGTTAAAACCATCAGGTAAAGAGAAGGAAATTTGTTTTTTACAACTGCTACGAAATATATTTTTTCTCACAAGTCATGAAACTACAATATAAAAAATTGTTCATTCCGTGGGAAAAAAATTCTCACGCTATGTACATTTAAAAGGAGAACCAACAAACATTTTTACAAAGTTGACTTCGGATTTCTGTCATAAACGTCGAAAGATCAAATTTTAACAGATTCGATTATACTTGCAAAAAATGTTCTTTAAAAAATCTTAAAATGGAAGCAAATAGTGATTTTTTACCCTATTTTTTACCATATCAAAAAATGTGGAAAAGGGGGATACCGAAAAAAATAGGAAATTACTTTTGAGAAGTATGTGGAGTTGAGAAAAAAGTCTAAAGTTAATCATATTAAATACTTTTCTCATTCTTGTGATTTTACATTCGCGAAAAAAGTATAATCTTTTTACAACTACTTTTACAAGCCCCCAAATTTGGTCTGAAATATTTGGCAGGTTATAATAATAATGATAATAATAATAGTAATAATAAATTACTCCTGTTAGAATCGGTGTAAATTGGCGTATTGTAAGTATTAATTGCTTCATTATCATTCGGAGAATAGTTTTAATCTCAACTTAATATTCCACCAACAGAATGTTAACGACCTTTAAATTTGTATGAATAATATCACTCGTCAATAATTTATTGCCAAATAATTATCAATTAACACCGAAGCAAATGTTGTCAACGATATAGATAGATCTTGATCTGTGACTCGCCTACCAACTAACAGGAATTTGATATTAATAAAGATTAAAATACACGATTATAAAAAAGTAAATTAATATCAATTTACGAATAAGACTGTAAAGCTTGCTTTACTAACAGTAGTTAAAGGTAAAAACGGACCATTATTATCAAGATCATGTTCAAAATATTACAATAATGAAGATAACAACTCCTTTTAACGACTATTTAGATGTTATGACATTTTCTATGTAAACAGCAGTATTCAAACTAAGTTTGTTATCAGAACAACAGATTTTTGATAATTAAACAGGCAGTTAATATACAAAATGTCTTTAACAGGAAAGTGAGTAACTGTCAACAAAACGATCGATATTCTAACCTAACTAAATTAATGGCATTATTAATTAATTAATTAATCATCAACAGTTTGACCAACAGTTCACTTTCATTTTAAGTTTCATGAGCTTTTGTGAAGTGAAATAAGATAATAGAACGAATTTCCATTTAAATAATTATATTGTATGAAACTTCAGACATTCTTTTCAAATCTGCCTTTACTAAAGGCTTGTGATAATTTATATCATTCAAAATTATGTTAAATTAATGCATATTCTATTATTATGCCACACATTTCTTTGTAATTTTACAATATTTACGTACAAATAATGATTAAAAATAGCCCACACATATTCAATTAATTCATTAATTTTACAGATTAAATTGGTTGTTGGAATTATTGTTGGTTACTAAATGAGTTTACATTACAAATTCTAATAATCAGATTGGACATCATAATAGATCTTTAAAATTTGAATTTTTTTTAACATTTTTCGCTCAGAATCTACGATATGGTAAAAAATTTAAATTTTTATGAGAAATTTATAAAAATTGTACAGAACAATTATTATTGATTCAACAAATATAACCCGATCAACTTAATCCGTATTCGTTATTACTTGGACTTTCGAATCGGCATCTTAATTTGACTAAACTTTTATCATTATTATTATTATTATTATTATTATTTATAAATATAAAAGGTAAGTGCGATTTAATAGCAAAAGCTACAAATACAAGAAAAAACAAAAATGACAAAAACAACGAAGAACAAAAATGAAAATGAAACATGCAAGAAAAAGAAACAACAAAAAAATAATACAAAAACGACAAGTTCGGAAAAAAAATAGCAAAATTACGAATGCAAGAAAAACAAGATTAAAACAATAAGAAAACTACAAATGCAAAAACAAAACATCAAAAAATCAATAAGAAAACGACAAATGCGGGAAACAACAGAAACGACAAAAAAAATAAAAGACACAATAAATGCAAGAAAAAAGCAAAAGCAAAACTACAAATACAAAAAAATAACAATAAAATCAACAAGAAAAAGTTGAATGCAACAACCAGAAAACTAAAAATACAATAACAAAACAACAATAATAGGAGAAACGCAAGAAATAACAAATACTACAAAAAAATAACAGAAAAAAAAGCAATAACAAAACTACAAATACAAGAAAAACCGACAGTAAAATTACTGGTTTTCTGTCTTGAAACGACGACATAAACAATTAAATGATAAAAACTTAAATTTACTGAATTATTGAAACCATCTAAAATATTTTGAATTTTATCAGTTTTTATCACAAAAAATGCATTTATCAACATATTGTTTAAATAATAGTTTACAGGGTAAAAAATTAATCACACATTGTTCTAAACGTTATAGAACAAAACTTCCAATAGGTCCCGAAATTGTTGAACACAAAGCAGCGCCAAAATATTTTGTTATTATTATTACTACTATCATTACTTAGAAGATTATTTAATATTAGGTACATTTTGGAACTGCATCATAAAACGTAAATTTAATACAATTAAAACATAATCAAGAGACGTAATGAACGCGGACGAGCTGTACAAAATTTAAAAATTAATTATAAACGCAATATGTTATGTTATGATCTACCTTGAAACTAATGATTTCCGGCTACCTGCGCCGCCGTTTGCTTCGTCCGCATTTCGTAATAAAATTCTGAGTTTCTGAGGTCAACAACCAACCCAAAGTTACCTCTAGAATACAGAGGAGGGCAATTAAATACCTTTTGCAATTTTACCAACCATCATTCAATTTATTTTCTTCTATCAGAATCAGAATTTTTTTTTTTTTGAAAAGGATTACATTTGTTGATAAGTTGTATCCTGTGTTTTTTCTGATACCGAGTCGTGTGTTGAAAATTATATAATAGTAGAAATATTTTGAGAGAATTGATATTATCTATCTAGACTTCTATTTTGTTACCTTGACCTTTACGTTACTGATTTATTGCAGGATAGACCCAATGAAAAACATGTAGCATCGAAAAAGTTGCTCTATTTCTTTTCAAAATATTCCCCTTGACGATTTATGCACTTTTTGATGCCCATAAATTAGTTTTCATAACACTTTTCCAATCTGAAGATGGTATGCTCGTCTGAGGATTTTTAAACTCTTCAATTGTGACGTCTTTTATTATAATTTTTTTCATTTTAGAGATTACTTCTAGTAAATAAACAGTATACTAGTAGTATGTGGCATGTTTAGTTTTCGTCCAAACTAGAAGCATGATCAAAATATTAAAATAGAATAAAAAAAATACTTTTCTAGTTGGATGGTGAAATTGTAATAAGAAGGTTACTGACTTAAATGCAGAATAAACCTAATTAAAAATATTTAGAATGGAAAAAGTGGCTTTATTGTTTTTCAAATTATTCCCCTTAACGATTTATGCACTTTTTCATGCGAATAGACCAGTTTTCTAATATGAAGATGGCACGCTCATTACGCATTTTTAAACACTTCAATTGGTTCTTCTGGACTTGGAAAACATTGAGTACGCAATTGATTTTTGATTTTTGGAAATATAGGAAGGTAAGACTTGTAACAGAATTTTTCTCATTTTAGAGATACCTTCTGGTAAACAAATAGTCTTGTACTACACTGCACCCATTGGTCTGCAATTTTCTAAATATTTTTTTGAGAATGTTTTGTATACTAAGAATTATGTGCAGATAAATACACTTTTACCTGTAAGTCATTTGGTTTTATTAATACAGGCTTATAAGATTAAATTTTTATTGTAAATCTCAAATTATTTTTCTCTGATTTATTATTTGGCAGTACTTTTAATTATGCAGGGTAGTAATAACTTGTTATATAAAATAATTTGCCAAATTTCTCTAAATTCCGTTACAATATATTTTATATCTTGGTGATGCGTGGGGGCTTGTATTTTCCTAGTGCAGAATGCTTTATGATTAATTTTTCTCATTTTAGAGATTACTTATAGTAAACAAATAGTTGTGTACCACTCAGCATGTGGCACGTTTTGTTTTTCATCCGAATTAGAAGGCTTATCAAAATATTAAAATAGAATAGAAAATATTTTTATAATTGGATGTTGAAATCCCACTGAATTCCAAAAATGTTTGTTTAAAACTACAATTCTTGTTGGATTATTAGGAAGATATTTCAAGTTAGAGCTTATTAAAAATTGTTTTGCTTATTGAAGTGGTTTTTGATATTTACTTCAGATTTCTCTATTTAAATTACAAAAAAATGTACTGGTACTGGTTTGTGGTGTTATCAGCAGTTTAGAAGTTAATTAAAACCAGAATTAACACATTGATCTTGATTTATTTGATATAGTTTCGAAATTAGTACACTTCTTCACAATTTTGATCTAATTCACAAAGATTCTAAAATTAATTGGTATTTTTATACATGGTTTGATTTATTATTCTACTACTTTCGTTATTTTTGTACGAAAATTGTAAATCTTAGCCTCAGATACGAAATTTCTGTTCTACAATAAAAATGAGAACAATGGAATGATGTATAAATAATAAAAACATATGTGATAAAATATGAATAATTAAATGAGTAAATGAGAAGTAAATAAATTGCATTCTCTTTTTCCTTCAAAACTGACACTTTGACTATTATTGACAGAAACCCGAAATATCGCCAATACTTTTAGCAATTCCAAATGTAATGAAATATGAAATTATAAAACAAAATGTTTTATGTACAATTATAGTACTAAATAAAGCCATTTCTTTAGAACAGTCGTTATAGCAATTATAAGAATCGATCTAGTTATATTTTCGATTGGAATTAGAAGCATCCGATAAGCGACTAATTTATAGTTTGTCTAATTGCTTTCCGTAATATTCCGAGTAAATAATAAACGGGCGACATTCTGAATGAAGATTTCTTATTCGATTATTAAATAGTTTCCCGTAAAACAGGTTTACACAGAAAATCCGATCAATATCTCAAATATCTGTGTTACATGTAAGTAATTGGAGAAATTGTAACAGCCTTGAATGAGATACGCATTGAAATTCTATCGCAAGTTTAATAAAACTTATGAGGGCGCCTTTATAATAATTATTCAATAAATTTATAAAGGTTTTTCGCTAAACAGAGTGATCAATCAATCGTTTAAAATGTTCTTCCCAAAAAACGAGTCGATTAGAAGTCACAGTTAATAAAATAATTTAGTATGGAACATGAGCTAAAATTTATAATCAATTTCGTTAGTTTCGATATTAGTTTCTGTATAAAATATGATTTATTCCTTTTATGAAACAACTTTACAGCAATCTTTTGTCCCCCATAATTTAAAATCATCATAACAAATTCATTATTTGTTTGTTATAAATTCCCGAACTGCGTGATAATATAAATGTAATGTGTAGAATTCGGATTCTCAGGCAAGGCCATTAATTTTATCCCATACTCTAGCGATGAGATTTGGGCTCCGGAGAGCTGATATAAATAAATGCAAATAAAATGTTGTTGTTCCCTATACAGAGTGGTCAATAAATTGCAGTGTATTTCTCGAATAACTAGTTGATTTGAGGCCACAAAAGAAAAATGTTAGAGAAAAATATCGTTATAAGACTCGGTCTCCCTACAATATAAATGTAACTAAATTAATTTTTATTAAGATAGGAAATGTACAGAGTGTTATTATTATTTACATAATGAAATAAAGATTTCTTGGTTATAAAAATTGTATTCTAAGATTAGATTCCACCGAATATGTGAAAATTTAACTATACAGAACTATTTCCTAAAATTCCTTGACTCTAAATTTTTACTTTTAATAAAATACGTACTGGAAGTCTCCCTGTTACACTCAAGCAGATTAATATTTCTGTCGAGGACGATTTAGAATTCCGAGTTCAGTTTATATCCGGTTGATTTGTAGAAATGTATTTTAAAGTGAAAGAGAATTTGTTTTATTGCGGGGTCCCAGTTTACATTTCTCCTAATTGCGACTGAATAAATTTCGCCCGCGGTTACAAGTCCGGAAACCTGCTTATCCGGCTCAAAAGACCACTTATTTAGACGATATTTTTTTATTAATTCGACTAAAAATTTCATTAAACGGTTGGTTTTGCTACACATTTTTATGGTAGTAAATAGTTTTTATGCTTAAAGCTGATTTTTAGAGATAAAATAGTATGTTTAATTCAAGTTGATGTGATTAACGTTTATACGTGAATTAAGTTATATACGTAATTTTGTTTGGTAAATATAATAAATTTTATTATAGGTGTATTATTACATTTGTATTTTAAATCGGTAGTAAATAGTAGTTAAAAATATTTATTGCTGTTATGTAATTTCAACTTAGTTAATTTGATATATTTTACATTGAATAATTGGGTCATTAATATCACTAATATTTTCTATGGTAAGTTTTTTTCAAATGTTTCTTTCATTTCGTAAAAATGCACTTTTAAGCAGTTCAATTTCGACAGATGTAAATTTTGCTCCAATGTGAAGAAATTTGCTGATTATTATTAGTTCAAGTGATGAGAAAACACTTCACTACACTAATTTTTGATAAATTTATACTTGACAGGTACTTTGTATGAAATTTTACCAAAAATGTCAAACTTTATTGATAAGAAACCATTTTATAAGGCGAAGGATGCAATTATTTTTATTTGGTCATTTTCCTGGTTTAAATTTCAACTAAACATTCCTAATTTCTGCTCTAGAAAGAGCTCTTTCACTTCGAAATACCGTTGTTGACATTCCCACAGGTTTCGCATTTCAGAATCAATAAACAATCCGAAGCAAAGAGAATTCTATTAGTGTAGTTGTCAATGTTATTCTGGTATTGATTTCCTGTCTTACCCGCTGACCGTCTGTTTATTAAGTTAAACATGCAGGACGGTTACTGGTTCTACCAGTAATCTTGTTACTGTGTTAATATAACAGTAGCGACGATGTTTACGTGAAATTGAAATATTTTAGAACGGTTCAAGTGGATTGCGGAATTAGATTTTCAAAGTTTGATAATTTAGAAAATTCGAGTTTTAACGTAAAGCAAAAACAAAACTTAACTTAAAATCAGGAATTGAAGGAATAGAGTATTTCCTGCAAATATTTTTTTCTTCTAGGAAACTGAAAATACTTAATCTTTCCAAATCAAATAACTAGATGAGTTAGTTCGAGTCGAGAAACAAAAATTTCAATAATCTTAATGCTTTTACACCGTTTTACAAATTTTGATTCTTCAAGTCATTTCAAAGTTTTTTATGTGAAAAATTTCTAAAAAATCTTAAAAAAGAAGACCTCAAACTGGCAAAATAAAATTTTTATAATACGAAAACTCTTAATGTCCTGCGAAAAACAAGTTTCTTAAGGAATATAATTCCTTATTAAGGAATACAATCAACCATGGAGATTGCAAGTTTATATTGGTCAAACCAATTAATACTTCTAAAAAAGTTTTATCAACATACAAAAAGAGGAAACAGTTCCATTTTGACGTTACGATAAAAAGTAATTTTTTTCTAGAGCTGTATCAAATTTTATATTAATTAAGACAATAATTTATTCCAATTATTTTAGAAAAAGGAATATTTTCTTCATTCGGCATAAAATTTTGATTTAGCATTAAATTTAATAAATAAAGCGCGTTTTCGTGAAAAAATAACATTAAGTGACTTTAAAGTTATTTATGTGAAAAACCTATTAAAAAACTCAAAACCTAAAAACAGAAACTGGCAAAATATTGTTCTTAGCACACACAAAAACTCTTAACGAAGATTTTAACGAAATTTATATTGGTCAAACCAAATAATACTTTAAAGAAAGTTTTATCAACATGCAAAAAATGAAAAATAGCTCCATTCTGAGATTCAAGGTACATACGTTTCGAAAAATTATATTTTCTTCCTCAGAACTAGCTACCAAAGGTTTTCCTTGTACTAACTAATATTTGATGTTAGATTTTTAAAGTTTGAGTTAAAATGTCTTTAGATAATTGGAGCTTTAATGTAATGCAAAAGAAAACTTGATCGATGAATAAATATTTTACATTCATATGTACATTTTTTTTGTCTATTGGTCTATTAATATTTTGTCAGATTTTACCGAAGGTTTTAGAAATTTTGTAATATTAAAACATATTTATGATGTACGAGGACTACTTCTTTAATTTATTTACCAAATAAAATCGTGTAAGTCTTTAATAACTAATTCATCTGTTTTTCCTATTCTGTCATCTATTTCTTTACCTTTATACTTTTTTGTGTAACCATTTTGTAGATTTTGGAAAAAATTTCAAAAATTTCAATTTTGGGTACACTCTCCATTCTAATTTTCCATAACCGCGTTTTTATTTTGCGTTACGAGGCCAAATATGAATAACGGCAACATCTAATGTCCACGCACGGCATTTCACGGATATTAAAGATATTCTTGAAGGAAGAACGGCGATCGCAGGCTTATAAAACTTAAGTGTTTTGTCCTAGTTCTTAAGCTCGGAATAAACGTCCTTGGCAAGCGGTCTTGTGTCCGTGGTCTTCTTATAATGTTATGTTATGACTGAACGTGGATATTGAAGATACTAACCTCTCTAACATCTGTGTCACTTACTGTAATTTTACATTCTTCGGATTCCTCACAGTTTGTGCTAACGAAAAAAAAAAAACTCATCACGTTCGTAGTTTAATCAAGGACGGAATTCGTTTATTTTACTTGTAGATAGGTTTTTATAATCGGCTGCTAAGAAATATATTGTATACTCACAAATAATGAAACTACAATGTAGCTAATTGTCTATTCCGTGGGAAAACATTTTTCTCACGCTATTAACATTTAAAGGGAGAACCAAGAAAAATTTAAGATTCACAAAGTTGAGTTTGGGCTTTTGTCATAAATGTCAAAAGATAATAGAACAGATTTTTCTATTAAATTACTATATTTTTTAAATTAGTGTTTATTGGTTAGATAGACCATCAGCATTAATAATGTCTCAACCTTTATTATTAGAAATCTGAAATGAATCAAACATTACATTTTTCTTTGTTTTATTTATTCGAATTGCATATTTTTCATCAAAGTTGCCTTTAGATAAAACTTAAGTTTAATCATCAAGTAATCTAATTAAGTGTTAGCTTTTAATCTTGATTTTTCTTTAACGTCAATATTTCTAGGTGAGTTCTAAGCAGCTTTTTTTAAATAAATACATTTTATTTATTGTATCCTTTGGTGTGTAGTTGATTTTGGGCCATATTTAATATTTTCTGTAGTTCTTTCTTGTTTATTTTTTCTGGTAACTCTTGTTTCCACCAATTCCTTTTTTGATTTAGATTTTTTTCTTGATTTCCAATTTTTTTGTGTTTTATTATGCAATATTCCGTTTAATCTCCACAAATTGAATACAAATTGCCCAAAACTATTTGCAAATGAAAATAGACTGTTCTGAAAAAACTTCACCTAATGACTCATAAGAAAAAAAATTCATCAGAGATTACAAGAAACACATAATTAAAATATCAAACTTAAATAGCTAAAAAAAATAGTTTATTAGTTATAAAAACTTCTAGATATTTATAATAACTAGTTTCATTATAGATTTATAAATAACAAATTCAATATCATAACAATATATTATGATATGTACCTTTATAGAAAAATATTAAATACTTTTTAAAATTATCTTTGTTTCTGGACTATTATTATATTCTTAGAATTAAAATTTGAAATTCAAGAAAATGAAATTTTATTAAGTATCTTCATGTATTAAACAAATTCAATTCATATTTAACAGTTTATTTAAACGATTGTTAATGTTTGTAACATGAAAATACAAAATTAAACATGCGCGGAGTTCCTTTCCTCCGTTTAGTTAAGTGGTGAAACTTCTTAAAAGAAGAAATCCCTTATAGATTTATCGCCATTGAGTGAATTTGGGTATTTTTTTCTCCTAATATTAATACTATTTACCATAGATTCAGTTAAAAATTTTCGTCAACGTTGAGGCTACGAAATATCTTAATTTCCCTTAAAAAATTAAATACATTTTAATTTACACGAAGCCTTTTCTGACCAATTATCCCTGCTACGAAATTTAAATTGGCCGATTGACACTTAAAATTGGCCACGAACTGACTTAGTTATTTTTTCTTTTTTATACAGAATCTGTTAAAAAATTTCAACATAGGCTACAAAATACCTGAATTTCTATTAAAAAATTATATACATTTTAATTTACACGAAGCCTTTTCGGACCAATTATCCCTGCTACGAAATTTAAATTGGCCATGAACTGACTAACTTAAAATAAAAATTAATTGTAACCAAAATTTTCGTGTTACTTAGTTTCTGTTAGAAATGATTGTCAACATTGAGGCTTGACACTTGGAATTTGCAACGAACTGACTTAGTTATTTTTTCGTTTCTGTTAAAAAATGCCAACATTGAGGCTACGAAACACCTGACGTGGGACATCGGCAATCAACCCAGTGTGGGTGAAAATTCTTGAGAGACAGTGAATGGCATTCTAGATTCGACACAGCGCTATTAAATTGCAAATGTCCTTAGGCATAGTTTCTCTATGTTTTTACAACAGATCCGGGTCATTCCTCTGCTTCGATTCGTATACGGGGTGATCGGCCTTTATATCTATATTAAAGAATATTTACAGTTCTAACCGTTCCATATCACCGCCCGAAATTAAATAGTTGAACAACATCGTCTTTTGAGAACGGGGGCCAAGATTAAAAGAGATGTTATTAATTGATATAAATAATTAGTATAAAGAATTTGTAATGTAGTTTTAGAAAAATGTATAGGGTGTTAATAGAAATAACCTGTATTAGCTTCTTCCGAAAAGGCCGATTTAGTCATTTAAACATGGGGCTTGAACATATATATTTTTTTTATTTAAAAAATATTGATAATTTGTGCGGAAAAACCAGTTATCACAACATTTTTTTCAATCTGAAGATGTCGCACTCGTCTCGGGATTTTTAAATACCTCAACTGCATCTTCTGGGCTTAAAAACGTTGACAAAGCAATTATTTAATTTTTGGAAGGTATGAAAGTATTTTATTGATTTTTCTCATTTCAGAGAAAACTTCTGGTAAACAAATAGTTGCGTACACACAGTTTCTTCTCGATTCGTTATTTTAAAATTAAATTCTACGACAACTTTACAACTTATGTAACTTCTGCTTATTCAACAAATTCATATAATTAAATGTCACTGTACACCAACAACAAATAAATTTTAATAGATAATACAAACAAATTTTTTGGAAAAACGTCTTTACTTACACCCTATAAATATGCTTTACAATTGAACGAAATGGAATTTTAAGAGTCAGGATTGACTCAAATATGAAGGTTGGCCAACCTGAATGGGGAACCGTAGGAAGTAATCAAGAAATAATTGAAAAATAGCTTAGCAAATATTCTTTCCAGTTTAATCAACTGATGGGATTTAAGATATTTAATTAGAATGAATTGTTGAGACTCACGATAAAGTAAGACCCGATACGGACTGTTTGCTACATTTTAATAAGGATTTCATGAGCTCAACGGCAATTTGCACACGAAGATGATTAATTTAAATTAATAGATTATTCAAAAAATTGGTTCGTTGCTGTATTTATAAAAATTAAATTTAGTAATTCGAAATAGGTTATTGGGTGTAGGACCAATCAGTGTATCGACTTCAAACGTTATTTTATTCTAGAAAAAATATGAGCATTTGTAAAAATTGAGATTTGTTGTGATAAGCAAAAGTGATAGAAGTTGAATATAGTGAGAAATTCGAGTACAATTTAATTTTAAAATAATGAATCGAGTAGAAACTGTGAGTGCACAACTATTTGTCTACCAGAAGTTTTCTCGGAAATGAGAAAAATCAATAAAAGACTCATATCTATCCAAAAATCAAAAATTAATTGCGTTGTCAACGTTTTTAAGCCCACAAGATGGAGTTGTAGCATCGATTTTGTTTTACTTTCAGTTAATGTAGAGGAAAATAGTATTTCCATGATTTAATTCAATAAAAATGGATAAAACATAAAGTTTTAAAAATATTGCACAAATTAATTTTCCATAAACATTGCGTATTTTGCTGGAGGATGATGTAAGTAATCGTAATCGCGAAATATTGTGACATTTTCGTATATAAATTTATTTATACATAAAAAAAAATGATCGTTGTTTCAAATAGACTTTGAATTATCAATATTACGGTCCAAAGAACAGTGACCATTCAGAAATAATTTTATTACATTACATTAACATAATAAAATTATTAATAATATATTTTTCATTTAATTTATTTTCATGATTTCAAATATACAGCAAAACATTATATATTGTGTTTTTAAAATACCGTACCTTAAATTGGAAAAAGATAATAGAACATATTTTTCTATTAAATAACTATATTTTTTAAATTATTGTTTTTTGGCTAGTTAGACCATCAGCATTAATAATGTCTCAACCTTTATTGTTAGAGATCTGAAATGAATCAAACAATACATTTTTCTTTGTTTTATTTATTCGAATAGCATATTTTTCATTAAAGTTGCGTTTAGATAAAACTTAAGTTTAATCATCAAGTAATCTAATTAAGTGTTAGCTTTTAATCTTGATTTTTCTTTAACGTCAATATTTCTAGGTGAGTTCTAAGCTGCTTTTTTTAAATAAATAGATTTCATTTATTGTATCCTTTGTTGTATTGTTGATTTTGAGCCATATTGAATATTTTCTGTAATTCTTTCTTGTTTATTTTTTCTGGTAACTCTTGTTTCAACCAATTCCTTTTTTGAAAGAAAGGCTGAATAAGTTGTATTTTAAAGTGTGTAAGATTCTTTATTTAAAGATATGTGTAAAAGAAATATATATATTTCTCAAAGTCAAAAGAGTGTCAAGCGCTTTCGGCAAAACAATGCCATCATCAGGACAAAAAAAGTGCAAAAAAGTAGAGAAGGTTGGTTATAAAACAAAAGTAGAGAACATCAACGCAGTAACAATACATCTTAAATTAACTTTTTAAAAAACGACATTAATATAGTAGAAAACAGTAACATTTTTAAAAAATTTGGTTTTTAAAGGCCCAGGCCTGAAAGTTGTCCCAATAAAAGACAACAAGTGTTTTTTAAAAACATGTAAAATAAATAAAAAATTAAGATGTTTTACGTGAGAAAATTATGAACATGCGGTTTTTGACAAAGTTAGAAAAAGACTAACTTTGTCAAAAACCGCATGTTCATAATTTTCTCACGTAAAACATCTTAATTTTTTATTTATTTTACATGTTTTTAAAAAACACTTGTTGTCTTTTATTGGGACAACTTTCAGGCCTGGGCCTTTAAAAACCAAATTTTTTAAAAATGTTACTGTTTTCTACTATATTAATGTCGTTTTTTAAAAAGTTAATTTAAGATGTATTGTTACTGCGTTGATGTTCTCTACTTTTGTTTTATAACCAACCTTCTCTACTTTTTTGCACTTTTTTTGTCCTGATGATGGCATTGTTTTGCCGAAAGCGCTTGACACTCTTTTGACTTTGAGAAATATATATATTTCTTTTACACATATCTTTAAATAAAGAATCTTACACACTTTAAAATACAACTTATTCAGCCTTTCTTTCATTACATAGTGTGTACGCACCAAACACGTAACCTTTTGTTACTCTTCAAAATCAATTCCTTTTTTGATTTGGATTTTTTCTCTTGATCTCCGATTTTTTTGTGTTTTATTAGGCAATATTCCGTTTAATCTCCCCGTCTCTCGTCTATATTCTATTTTCAGTTTTTGATTTCTCTGCTTCTCCTAGAATCTTTTTGCATAATTTTTCAATTGACGGTTAACAAGATTGTCCCAGATATATTGCCCTATAGTTTATATTTACAGTACGCTCTAGAAAATTTTTTGAAATGTCCTCTTGACCACGATCTTTTTTTTTTGGTTGACAATTTACCGCGAAATTCAAATCGGACATTCATTTTGGGACACTCGTTATAAAAAAACGACCACAAGGACTATTCCCACGTACGTATTTGGCATTGGATACGAAGAGAAACCGATTGCAGTAAAATTAGTTTTTCTTCCTAGTCTAAAATAGAAACTAAATACGTTTTAATCGCTTTAATACCGCATTGGCATTGGTATTATAATGAAGAACCAGTATTTAAATGGGTGATAGATACTACTAGTTGTATCGTTTCTGCATTTCAAAAATCGTTAGAGTGATTTGTAAAGTTTGACCTTCTCTTAACTCGACAATCACCTTGCACATCGAGTTTTTTTATGCAATAAAATTGCTATTATTATTGATACATCTAACAGAGGAATTTCCTTATAATTCGAATCTTACAATGAACTATTTTGAAATAAATCCGAATCGCTTAATAATTTTTGTTTATACATAACATATTATGAAAGACTATTTGTTAGTTTGTAATTTTCACAATCATTTATTATGGTTATACATATTTTCCAAAACTTTATGTTTTGATGCTTTGTGTCGAATCTCATTTGATTACCTAGTAACAACTTTTGTATCCGAAATTAATACGTAATTACATGACACACAAAGTGGAATTTATGGTGTGATAAAAATTCAAAATGGAACCGAGCCAACAAATATTTTTTTTATATTGAATTATTCGGAAAAACTAAATCTAAATTTCGAAACGCATTTGCCCCGTTGTTGACGTCATTCTTAATATGTTTTTTTCCATAATAAATATTAATGTTTGTTTTTCTTTCAGGTAAGTTTGGCAAACTTGGTTTTGGAAGATAAATAGTGGGTGAGTTTTTATATTTGGTAAACTATATAATGTGTCTAGTAAAAAACTGGAAGATATAGAAAGAGACCAACAAAAAACATCAAAGTAACTCAAGAGGAATAAAAAACAAAAATGGTATATTGAAACATGAAAGATTTAGATCGAAAAATAGGTAGATTTTTACTTTTATAAAGCGAATTCAAATTGAAAATTGACTCTTTTAACGAGTTTAGTGCGAAATTTGATAAATTTTCTTAACATTTACGGGATTTCGAATCAACGTGAATATTTTATTATCTGATTTATTTAGAGATTTTAGAATGAAAAATGAAAATTTTTGGCTTTTTAATGAGTTCCGAGCGAAATTTTGACAACTTTCAAATGATTCGAGCTCAAATTTTCACTTTTGACTCGTTTAAAATAAAAATATCAACTTTTTGACTCGTTAAGAACTTCTTGACTTTTTTAACAAATTTAGAATGAAAATTTCAAGTCATTAGAGCCGAAAATTTCAATTTTGATTTATATAAAGTTTTGAACATAGGAAAGAAATGAAATCCCTTGAAAAATAGCAGAAAACACAAAATAAAAGATGAGAAGTAAAGTAAAAACATGACAAAAATAGTAACAAAACTAGAAAAAAGTTAACAAATAAGCTAAAAACAAAAGTACAAAAGCAAAAAAACTGGTACCGAGTTCCTTTCTCCATTCAAATGAGTGGCGAATCCATTTAACAATGAAATGAATCACTTATAAATGTACCGATGATTCGTTATCTCTGGCACATCCAAAAATTGTTGTTTTCCAGGCAAAGCAGAAAAATGGTTTCAAAAATCCACTACTCTGATAACAAAAATTAGGTCAGGATTTTGTGTTTCAAACAAAAACCATTGAAATCTCCAGTTCGAAAACCCACTAAGAAACAAACTTTTATAATTTGACAGCAGATTTTAGAAATGTTCAATAAAGTATCAAATTTTAATGATATGAAATTTCAAAATTTCTTTTCAAATCTGCATTACCAAGTTTTCTGAATAATATTTTATAGTACCTATTCGAAATATCGATTTTATTAAAACTTGTTTTATAAGTATGCCACATTCTTTTATAATTTTACGTTTTGATATCAATACTAATTAAAAACAGGTCAAGCATGTAACAAATTAATTAATTCATCAATTTTATCGATTAAAATGGTCGTTTAAACATATTTTGTCAAAAGATGACAATACAATATACATTTTAATAGTGTAATGAGATATCATACTTAATTCTTTGAATTCTAAATTTATTTCACATTTAAACAATAATTAGATTATTATATATCAGATAACAACCAAGCTTTTTACATAAACTGTACATATAAATTCCTTATAATTTAATAAATACAAAACGACGAACTTTATTATAAAAAAAATATTTTTCTCCATCGTAAAGAGTAATAAATTTTCTACAACAATTGCAAAAATTGAGATGAAGGTATTTTTAGAACACGAAAAAAAAATTTTTAACAGGAATATTTTCACTTTTTACCCAATTTGGCAAACAATTTATTTTTAGAACCTATTTATTTATTTTGTATTTAAAATATTTATAAACAATCGGTTCACTAAACTTCAAAGATAAATTGGAAACACAGATAATTAGGTTGATCTATTTATTATCCTCCATTCATTGATTACTGCAAATTTTGAACATTAATTTTTTCTTATTTTTTATAATTTTAAATGTTTTAAAGCTACATATTGTCACAAAGACTTTAATTAAAAATTTTAATCGATAATAAAATTTTTAGTGGGCACTCAAATTCTTGTTTTTTAAAGGCAAGTCCAAGGGAAGAGAAAACCTTTCATTATATAAATTTCTATGAAATTTTATTAAAAATGCCGAACATTCATGAAATGAAATTCAAAGATGAAATATGTCATTTAAAATATATAAAGATCAACAAAAATTTCTTAGTTCTGAAATTCTTAAAGTTTTTATCTCATTAACTTTTTCTTTATTGCTTGTTTAATTTTCACATTTCTAAGATATGTCAATTTCTTATGTTTAAAAAAATCATCAGTTTTAAAGGTGAAGATTAAATTATATATAAATTTAAATCCGAAAATATTGATTTTTGGTTAGATAGACCATCAGCGTTAATATTGTCTCAACCTTTATTGTTAGAAATCTAAGTTGAATCATGAAAACATTTTTCTAGCAATAAATGATCAGTACTGTCAGTAGTATATTAAATATAATTTATGCAAATTTATAATGATACATAATTGTAATATTTATTCTCAGTTATTATTAATAAATTGCATCCAATCCTATATTTTTTATTTAAACTCCAAACATTCTCTGTTCTAATATTCTCAGCGTTTATGAAACTATATCAAATAATTTAACAAAATCGATAAACGCCCAGAGGCTTAATTCAGTCGTTTTTTTTTTAAATTAGCATCGTTTATTCCTTCCTTTGTTGACACGTCTTTTCAAAAAGCATTATTTTTAAATCTTTCTAATTTAAGAATTTTCGTAGGCAATCAACCTTCAAAGAGACAATTTTCATCATAATTTTCCCGTTATTTATTAGAGCCGTAATTCAGTCTGGAGGTAAAAACGCAGACAGAAAAATAAAATAAAAATGTTTTCCTAATGAACCGGAGCTGGATGAATCGCGCTTCTCAGAACCCAATCCATATAGTTGCATAAAAAAATAATTCTCTTCAATTAATTATCGGGATGTTTGATTTATTTAGCGGAAAACACTTTTTTTACGAATCGAATCCGGCATACGGCAACATTGTAAAATCTATTTCAGTCGTGGTTGCAGTAAAACATAGCAGTGTCCCAGCAGTAAGATTACAGAATATACTGTAGGCTGTTTTGCATGAAATTCGACAACATTAATACGTTCGTTAGTCAATAATCATCGAAGTTTCATTATCGTTGTGTCGGTAATCAACCTTCGTATCGTGAAATCATGTGATATATGCATGTGTATTGTCATTCTTTTATGTGTCATGTGTCACCCGTAACGCTTTGTTATCTCTACCGTTGTTTTATGTAATTTTGTAATACTAGGAAGACAAAAGAAATTTTTCGGTAAGTTCAAACTACGAGTAGAACATAAAAAGAATTAATTTCAATAATAGAAGTAAGAAAAGAGATAATTACCAAACGTAATATTCATTTTATGTCTTTGATTGGTGCTTTACAGAGTGAATGCAGATATGATTTAGTGTTTAAATTCATTTCTAGTTACAACAAAAGAGTTATTTCGAGTTTTTTAAGTGAACAAAGACATTTATAATCAAAATTTGGCTTTATTGCTTTTCAAAACATTCCATTTGACAATGATTGCACGTTTTGATGCGGATAAACCTGTTGTTATGACAAATTTTCCAATCTGAAAATGACACGCTCAACAAACGTTTTAACTGCATCTTCTGGAGTGGAAAAACGTTGTCCGCCCAATTAATTTTTTGATTTTTGGAAATGTGGATAAGTCACTTGGACTTAAATCAGGACTGTATGGAAGATGAGTAAATAATTCCATATTTTGTGTGGTTAAAATATTATTTGTTTGTTGCATTGTGTGCATTATTCTGGTGGAAAATCATTTTTTTTCATTTCAGAGATTACTTCTGGTAAAGAAATACCTATCTATCATTCATTTTTGTGATTTTCTAAAGGGATAATAGTGATTTGTTTAGTTTTCGACACAAAAGAAGCATTAGCTTCAAAACTTCTGTTGCTATGCTTCATTTTGAAACACTTAAAATGTGCATGGTTGTTTTGTTTCCGATTCGTAAGGCTATATCCAACTTTCTTTATGAGTATCTATTTTAGTAACTTTTGTTTCGTCAGGTTTGTTTTAGTGAAAAAATATTTGATTTATGATTTGGGGTATTTCCCCTAGCCATTTTACAATTCTTCTTCTTCTCCTCCTATTTCAAATGTATGATCTCTTATCTACAAATATGACTAATGTAAATATTTTGTAAATATTTCAAATTGAATAAAACAACCATGTTTTGTATAGAAAAATATAACAACGCGCTTTTAATTATCAACCAACATGGTCAGACACTAGAAACCCGTATTTATAAATAAATCAAACATTACTTATAGTCCTTTTAATGGCGATTAAATTGTTCCATGCAAAACAATCACTCATTTAAACCCCACTCACTTGGCACACAATTAGGGTTTATGATTGATTAGATTTAATCGTTTTCGAACTGCCATTTCGTACAAAAACCTGGATACTCATATTTTCCGCTTTAACAACTCGTTATTGTTATTATTATTATTTCTTTCTTTTATTGTGTAGTTTCGGTGTAAAAATTTTTATGTGAAATTCCATAGTTGAGTCATCTTCAGGTGCGTATTAATAATTCTCTTGCAATACAATTACGTCACAAAATACAATGTTGTTGTAGTTGGTATTTCGTAATAAATGGATTGTCTATAATAGTAATTTACAATATTTTAGTGTATAAAGAATGATTGGGAAAATATTTTCTATTAATAAGTAATGAAATTTATAGAGATTTTAAAGTGACATTAATTTATACTTGGGTTTTGGTTTGTTTATTTACTTAGTCGGTCAACGCCAAAATAATGCAAAAACAAAACAACTAGTAAAAAATAAACACATTAGAACTGTAAATAGAGCAATTTTAGTGTAAATAATGCTTTGATAACAGATTTGAAATAAAAAAAGAGGATAAATTGATTGCTACGTTTGATATTTATGTTGTTTCTATTATTATGAGTTATATTTAAAAAACAGCAGCATTAAAGTTGAAGATTAAATTAATATATAATTAGAATAAATATGGAAAGATAAATAATACTTATTTTGAATTTCCATAGTCTTCTGAAGCCTTTTAATATTGTACTTAGGTTTCGGTACCTGACAATATACCATTTTCCAGGACATAAAAGTTTGACAGATCTTTTTTAAAAACGTAATAAATTTCATGTCATAAACCTGACAATAACCAATCAGTATTATTAAGCAACATTCTTCTTTTTCTAAAAATCTAATTGGTTAGTACTATTTAGTTCAAATGTAATCTAAGATAATTGAACTTCCCAGGTTTAGTTGTTCATTCAATGCTGCATATTGAGGATATTTTAGGTTTTTCTTTATTTCATATTTCTCCAAAAAATCAAGTTCTTCTTTCTTGTCACTTATATGAAGTACTTCCACTGTTGTTTCCATTCTGTTATTAACACAAACCTACACTTAATAATACAATGGAAACAACAGTGGAAGTACTTCATATAAGTGATAAGAAAGGAGAACTTGAATATGAATAATTTCCATGAAGTAAGAATTGAAACAATCAAATTAATATAAAGAGAAATCTGAAAATATTGATTTTTGGCTAGATAGACCATCAGCATTAATATTGTCCCAACCTTTATTGTTAGAGATCTAAAGTGGACGAAACAATAAATTTTTCTTTATTTTATTTATTCGAATTTTTCAAAAACCTTACAAAATTATTTTAAATAAATATTCAAAATTCTTACATATTGATTAAAAAATTTTAAAAGTCTTACAAAATTCTTTAATAAGTTAAAACTAAAATTTTGGGTTTATAATCGAGATTTCATAAAAGGTTTAGTTTGACGTAGAGAAACAAATCGGTTAAAATTCTTGGAAATCCCTCGAAATATTTCAGAAATTTTGCACACATTTTTCAAAAGCCTTCAAAACTCTGAATTTCTTTAAAATCTTTCAAACTGTCCTAAAATCTCCAAAAATATTTTTTTCGACATTTCTCATAAGAATTCCAACATTTTTCGATTCCAAAAAATTCCTTCGATAACTTGTAACATTAAAAATGTATCTAAATTTTTCAAAAATCTGTCAAAAACAACCAAAATTCTTTAATATCACTAAAAATTCTTCAGAATTTAAACCTCTTCAAAATCTTTCATAATTCTTTAATTACAATTGAAATAATAATAATGATGGTAGTAATAATAATAAAAAGAATAATAATGTCCTTATGTGAAATTATTAATAATTTACAAAAAAGCGAAGTTTAGCTTAAACTACTTTTCCACTTTACCTATTTGCACTAAAACAAGAAAATAAATAAAATAGAAAAAATGTAAAAAATGCGAGAAAATGATGTTACAGAAAAAAAACTCTTTTAGTTTTCTTTTAATTAATTTATGAGAGAGATGTATATAATCTAGTAAATAATTAGTAAAATGATAAAAGAACTCATTTTTTTACCCGAAAAAATTGTCTCATTATTTTTGAAAAGTATATTTTTATCGTAAATTGTTGAATTGTATTGAGTAATGTACCTCGAAACGCCCATTAACCAAATGGTATGTACCTATCTTCGTGTTGACATTTAATTATATTAAATTGCTGTTTTTATTTTGATAATTAATTTTATAGACGGTCATTTCGAAATTTATTCCATTTACCCAATCATCAATTTAATTACTATATTTTGAAATAAACACGATACGATTAAGGTAAATAAACCGATCTGCGAAAGATGACTGGATGCTCGGTTAATAAAACGGCAATTAAAAAAAGAGATACACCTAGATATGCCTATAATTGTGTGGTTAATTAGTTGTTTTTTAGAAAAATAAATTGTTTATTGGCTTTAAGTTGGTAACTTTCCTGATATATCTACAGTGTTGCTCAAAATAATTCGGTGATTTTACCATAAAAATAAAGGCAATGATGTATAGACACACCAAAAGTAAAATGAACTTTTTTCAGTACTAACAAAATTGATTTTTGAATAGTTTGTTCGTCTCAGAATCCTTTTTGGTTTACCTTGTTTTATTTGGTCTTTGGTTTCTTATTTATTATCAATTTCTTTCTCCGTTATTTTCTCTGTTCCTGGGTTTTCGAGGTCTACATCTTTCACTTTTTCGAGTAGTTGCTTTTCTAGCACTTTCCTCTCTAGCTTATTTGTCTATTTTCTAGTTCTGTTACTATTTTATTCACGTTTTTAATTTCGTCACTTCTCATCTTGCATTTTGTGTTTTTTACTATTCTTTCAAGGAATTTCATTTCTGTCCTATTTTCAAAACTTTAAACAAGTCCAAAAGTAAAAAATTTCCGCTCTAATGACAAAATTCTCGAAATTTCACTACGAACACGTCAAAATTTGTAAATTTTAGTTTTAAATCTGCCATAAACAAAAACAAACACCAAATAAAAGAAGTCTTACACTTTCTTTCTTAAATCGCTTAAATTGTTGTAATTGTCACTCTGAATTCGCTAAAAGAGTAAAATTTTATCTCTAAATGATTTAAAATTTTGAAATGTTATTATTTTTTATTGTAATTCTTGAAATATTGCTCAGAAGTCGTTACACAAGTCAAAAACCAGAAATTTGAACTGTGAACACTTGAAATTTTCACTCTGAATTTACTAAAAAAAAATCAAAAAGTTCTAAACAACTAAAAAAGTTGGTATTTTTCAATTTCAATTTTCATTCTAAACTGGCTCCAAATAAACCACACAATAAAAATCCATGTTGAGTCAATATTCCATAATTTTCAAGAAATTTGATCACATTTTGTCGCTAAATAAATCAAAAACAACTCAAATTTTTTTCAACTTTCGATCAATTTTCAATTTGAATTCGCTTCATAAGTTGAGTTTTTGCTTTAGATTGGCTCTAAATATAAACAAAAATTATAGCGCATTCATTTTTAACTCGCTAAAATTGTTGAAATTTTCGTTTTAAATTCGCTAAATATGTCAAAAACTTATATTATTATTATTGACTTACAGAGTACCTAATGTAGGTAAAATAGTGCAAAACAAATGGTAAAAGTATGTGTCAATTTTGTTAGAATTTAACATTACTAAACAATTATTTGAAGAGATAAGATACTGAGGTCTTAGATACCCAAAATAAATATAAATTTAATAAAATGCTAATACGCTGGAAAATCCAATGATATATTTTAATAGTGTGAAACTTGTCTCTGTTCTCTTTATCAGTAACAGAAGTTGATTATATCACTAATTCCACATTTTTATTTGATGTACATTAACTAGTAAGCAATATTTTCGGATTGTTTGTGCTACAGAATGGTTCATAACAAACAATAATTAATAGTCAATTTTACAAAATAGAATATTGGTTCGGAGGAATTGAACCATAAGGAACAAATAAAAAAGGAACAAAAACATTTCTCACTTCAGTTTTTATCACACTAACTTGATTTTTCTTCTATGTTGCTTGTTTTTCACATTTCTAAGCTATTTATCAATTTCTCAAGTTAAAAAACAGTAGTTTTGACGGTGAAGATAAAATTAATATATAAAGAGGAATCCGAAATATTGATTTTTGGCTAGATAGACCATCAGCATTAATATTGTCTCAACCTTTATTGTTAGAGATCTAAAATTAATCAAATTTCTCTTTTATTAATTTGAATACCATGTTTTTCATCAAAGGTTTAGGCAACCAATGTTTCACAATTTCATACAAATATAAAGACAATAATGCTTACATTAAGAATTTTTTTTTGTTTAAACCAATTCAAAATTCATAATTCTCGAGTATTGACCAATTTAGAAATTTCATATCCAAAAGGAAATCTTGTAATTGGAAAAAAAGTTTGGATTTACGCATAATTTTTTTTAAGAACAAACAAATTTTTCGAATATCAAATCGTATTATTGAAAAATACATGGTGAAACATAAACTTGCAATTATGTTTGCTCCATACCTCAATTCTCCAATTCTCATTGGTCTCTGTTAAATATAACGACTCATGGTTTGACTGAGAAAAGAATAATTTCTTCTTCGAGTTAATTATGACTATTGAACCAACTTCGCTCAGCTCAAATTAATAAAAATTGAAAAAAATGATTAAGATTATCAAACAACCCAAAATCTAGCGAAATGAATAGATCCTATATTCACTAATAACCCTATTATAAATAATAAAAGTAGATAGTTTCACACTAATAAAATTTCTCACTTCAGAAATTCTTAAAGTTTTCATCTCAATAACTTGATTTTTCTTCTATGTAGCTTGTTTTTCACATTTCTAAGCTATTTATCAATTTCTCAAGTTAAAAAACAGTTGTTTTGAAGGTGAAGATAAAATTAATATATAAAGAGAAATCCGAAAATATTGATTTTTGGCTAGATAGACCATCGGCAGTAATATTGTCTCAACCTTTATTGTTAGAGATCTAAAATTAATCGAACAATAAATTTCTCTTTTATTTATTTGAATGCCATGTTTTTCATCAAAGTGTTTCACTATTGCATACAAATATAAAGTCAATAATGCTTACATTAAGATTTTTTTTTGTTTACACCAATTCATAATTCTCGAGTATTGACCAATTTAGAAATTTTATATCCAAAAGGAAATCTTGTAAATTGGAAAAATGGTTTGGGTTTACGCATAATTTTTTTTAAGAACAAACAAATTTTTCGAATATTAAATCGTATTATTGAAAAATACATGGTAAAAAATAAGCTTGCAATTATGTTTGCTCCATACCTCAATTCTCCAATTCTCATTGCTCTCATGGTTTGATTGAGAAAAGAATCATTTCTTCTTCAGTTAATTATGACTATTGAGCCAACTCCGCCCAGCTCAAATTAAGACCAAAGAAAAAATAGAAAAAATGATTATATTATCAAACAACCCAAAATCTAGCGAAATGTGTAGATCCTATATTCTCTAATAACCTTATTATAAATAATGAAAAGTAGATAGTTTCACACTAATAACCATCAAATGAATGGTAAAACGGTACGTAGGTACATAAAAACGCGTCGGTTTATTTATGCCGAACACATTTTTCTTTTTTTAATTGTAAACACTTAATAAGTAGATCAAGATCGTCGGATCGTTGATTGTATGGAGGAAGCGAACTGTCGCTAATTTCGAATGCTTTGCATTGCGAGGAGGCAGACGAACGGTGACCTTGAAAGGTCGTCGACCTCAAAGTAGGAGCCGTTTATAGCCGCAGGCTCATACCTCATTGATTATTTTAGAAATTTCTCCATCGAAGCTACATTTTACACGTATGCGGTTGTTTCGCTATAATCGATTACTCGCTCTAATCGATTTTCGTAGTTGATACTTTGCTGCATCACCAGAGTTCAATACCGCAAGCCCAGATGGGTTTGTTTTCAACTAGGTTTTTTAATTATTAACTATGATATCCGTACGGCCTTTAAATTTGTTGTTTTTTGGCCTTTATGTTGCATCGTCTTTTTGGTCTTCGGTATGTCACCTATTCTTTAATCCGTATGAGGTTATGATTTATTGTGATCTGCAGACAATCGATTCATTTTTGTAATATGTGTTGATTTGTCTATATTCATTTTTATTTTCCACTTTTTAATCAATTTCTCTGGCTAATTTACACGAGTTTAGGGTTTTTGTAATTCTCTATCTGGATGATTGTCTTTACCAACAGGACGGATTTTAGAATATTTTTTTCTTCTTAGTATCTTTTTGGCTTTTATAGCATCGTATTTGGTGTTTCTTCTCTTGTTTTTTATCAGTTTGTTCCATCATTTACGATTTTGGTCAATTAAAATTTATTTTATAGTATTTATTGTTGATCTTGCGGGTCTAAAACCGTTTTTTAATCTTCTCTATAATTTTTCTCATTGTTTTCTTTCTTTCTCTTTAGACTTCCTTTATTTTCTCTGCCCATGTTTTTAGGCTTTTTTCCTTTTTCGATTTTTTTTGTTTCTTAGTGGGTTTTGGAGCAGAGTACTTAATGTAGGTCAAATAGTGCAAAATAAATGGGAAAAGTATGTGCCAATTTTGTAAGAGCCAGAGATAACGAATCATCGGTACATTTCATTGTTAAATGGATTCGCTACTCATTTGAATGGAGAAATGAACTTTGTACAAGTTTTTTTAGCAATGTCGTTTCTAGCCTATTTGTTTTCTTTTTTTTTAATGCTGTTACTGTTTTTGTCATGTTTTTAATTCCTTTACTTCTCATCTTGTATTTTGTTTCTTGGTGTTCTTTCAAGGAGTTTCATTTCTGTCCTCTTTCCAAATCTTTAAAAAAGTCAAAAGTGAAATTTTCTGCTCTAATGACTTGAAATTTCATGACTTTTCAGCAAAATGCAAAATTTGTAAATAAATAACATCTAGTCCAAAAGATTTTTTTATTTTTCTTGAACTATTAAAATAATTAGCCTCGTGTTCTTTGTAGACTTTGTCACCAATTTCCGTCGTTAATTCTGTTAAATAATTAGAAAAAATGTGAAAATATGTAACCTGTTTTCCTAGTATTAAATCAACAAGTATAATTAAACATTACAAATGATAAATAAAAATTAATTATTATTCAGTTGTAACCAAAATGTAACAATTTTAGGTTTTTTATTGAGACATCGAATGTTTTCAAGAAATTTGTTTAAAATTTGCTCTGAGCTCTTGACATTTTTTCACTAACTCTAGAACGTACTTCCTACTGACCTGTTTATCTTGATATTTTTCCTTAAATAACTGAGCCGTTACATTTGCACACTAATTGTTCATAAATTAAAGCGTAAAGTGATTTGGGTAATAAAGCTTTATTATCATCAAAATTTATTTTTCTCAAATTGTTCATACTTGGAGGTCAAAATACCGTTATTTTACATAAAAGAAAATCTTGTATAAATAGTGTGAACAGCGCTTTAAATAATGTAGAACAAAAATCTACTTTTTATTAGTACACAAAATGATAGAGGTAGAAGTAAACGAACTGATTAAAAATGTTATCTCGAGAAGTCAAAACAACAAAACGGAAGTAAACAACATCATCTCGAAAGCCATTAACTAATTTCATTGATTTGTAATGTAAGTTAGAGTTGTTGAGCCTATCCCAAAAAAAAATAAATATCGTGTAACGTTGTATTTATTAGAAAATATGTTTTGACAAATTGAAAATCTAGAGTAGAGATCTGTTCTTATGCTAAGAGAGTCAAATGCAGAAATATTTATTTCAAATACAATTCGAGATGGAACTTTTTTTAACTATTTATTTTATACACTGAATATTATTAATCTAGATTTGTTTTTTAAAATGTTTCGTACTAAGTAGAACATTTCGAAGCAATAATATGAAAACTATAGGAAATTGATAAGATTTTAATATGTGTTCTTTAAACTAACATTTATGGGTAATTCAGTGATAAAACCATAACTCTGTGAGTCATTTTACTTTATATAATTATTAATTATTTCCGGAAAATGATTAATACCGCTCTGTCGAGTACGTAGACCACTATATGGTAATTTTTGTCGGTTTTATCTGCATTTTAATAATAAATGGTAAGAATAAAAGAACCAAAGATCACATGTATTTTTTGGAGTAGATATAGCCTATAATTTTCCTAGGATTTTTTATAAAAATTACTCATTGCACACGGTTTTGTTTCTTGAATGTTGTACTTCGAATTTCACTTTAGATTATTTTATAAATAATTTGAAGAAATACAGAGATATAAGTTACTTAATTAAAAAATTGAAAATCTATTTCAGCGTTAGTGGTCAAGTAATTTGAACCAACTTTTTATATTTTCCTCTGTTGCTTTTAAACCAATCGATCAACTATTTCCATTTCTCTCTGTTTTTAGTCTTCAGCTATTTATTTATAGTACTTCTATCTCTTCTTTAACTGCTTCTATCCACTTTCTTTCTATTACCTTGTTCCCCTTTTCCATGATTGCTTTCACCCATTTTCCTTCTTTTATTCTCCTACGTGTCTTATGAATCTTAATATTTCCTTTTTAATTTCTCGGGCTATAGATGGATTCCCCAGCAAAACTTTTAATTCCTTCTTCTTTAACTCTTTTATACATTTTTCTTAGCATTTTTATTTCCTGTATATCTCTAGTCACTATGTAGATTTCCAATACGTACTTAACCGTGGGACTTATTATCGTTCTTTATTTCTTTATTCAATTTCTTCTGTGTCTCCACAATTTTGTGATACTATGGTTCCCAGATATATTTTACTCTTCGGGAACTGTATTCTTTCTTTACTTTTACTTTGAAATTCATCTTCTGTCTCGTTTTTTTTTGTTGATCATTAGCTTCATCTACTTTGTCTTTTGTTCGTTAACTCTTTGCCCAAACTTTCTTGAAAGGCCATCCTCTAGTAACATAAATATTTCCTTTAGTTTCTTTTCCTCTTCAAGATCCTCTATTGTACCTATTTTGGCACTTATAACTTCGTCCTTCTTCTGCTGAGCAAATGAAGTTTCCGTATTATCTGTATCTTGATTTGTCTGAAATATATTTGGAGTAATCTTCGATTTCATCTCCATCTTCTATATTCTCCTTATTATCACTATCTATCTTTTCCTGTTTGTGACTACTTCTCTCCAGTTTACTACTCCTAATGCTCTCAAATCTTCGTAGACTGCAGCTATCCATTTGCTCCTTGTTTTTCTTCTTTTTCTTTTTCCTCTTTGTGTTTGTTGCACATTTATCTTAACCCTTTTTTTAATTTCTTCCACTATTTTTGGATTCTTATACAGCGTTTTTAACTCTTCATTTGTTCAGCTTCTCCATTCTTGTTGTTTTTTAACTCCTCCATAGACTTATCGTAGGATTTTTCCTTCTCAAGTTTATCGGCTTAAGACAACTTTACTGGAAAAGAAAAGCCAATAACCATGAGAGGTCCTTTATTTGGATTGTGATGTTGGTGCCAATTTTTAAACCAGTTTTTAATGGTTTTATGTTGGTTTTGGAGATGTTTTAATTATACCAGCGTCTTCCTTGGTTCTTGTTCTGTAAAAATCAATACTTATTGCCTTATCAGTCCAAGACAACTTTTCAGAAAAACTATTATCTTCTATTTGGATAATTTTTAAACCGGTTTGAAGAGTTTAGGTTGGTTTTGGATAAATCCTAACACTCTGTATCACCCTAATTAAGAACATTATATTCGAACATGTTTGGTTAAATCTTTTTTTACACCAAAGCATCTGCGCTAGGTATATAATAATATAATAAATTATTATTATTATTATAATTGTTATTATCTTAATTTTGTATCCCAATTTTCTTTCTGTACATCATGGTTTCATATTTTGTGGCAAATTTGATGAACCGTTTCTAAATGCATATCTTATGTTTTGAAGAATAGTTTGTCGACCGGATTGCAAACAAAATAAATATAATGATATTATTAATGACAAACATCGAATAGTACGGATAGTTTAGGTTAGGTACATTCTTGATACAATAATCGTTATCTCTTTATACATAACAAAAACAGCGTTATCTGCAAATTCCCCGAGACGTTTCAAAATAGTAATAAATGAGTCATTCGTGGAATACAATCGTCATCTTCCAGTGTGTGCGACATGCCCGCTGGCAGCGTTTTAGTATTTGTTAGATTTTCTCTTTGTTAGTTAGTTGGTATTGTTTAAATTTTTCTCCGATTAGTGGAATAATATGTTTAGAACCGAACACGATCAACACCTGTGCATAATAATTACTCAGATTACGCCGCGACGTGTACATTTGTGCGTCAACCTTTAAACTTATTTCGAAAATGGATTTCATGTTGTTCGCCGATTATGAGGTGAGTTCCTTCCTTTTCTCTTCATCGAGTCCATCAAAATCACCAAGTATTGACGGAATTAAAAACGAACAGTTCTTAGTTCGTCCAAATAATTGTAGCACCAAATTAACTAGTCGAAATAATGAACGTCTTTGATACAAAGTACAATAATTGTATCTTTTTCAACAGTTTCATCAATTTTAAATTGCTTAGTTAATACTCTTTGTAGATGGAATGCATTTTTTGGTTCACAACAAATTTTAAGTACAAATTAAAAAATGTAAGTAGAATATTGTACAAAAAAGTCCAATCATCTTCCTCGTTAGTATTGGTACTGGTAGACTATTCCAAAATTTTTTTATTAAACTCCTGAATTTATGGAAATATAAAAAATCACTACAAGTTTGTTACCTTCCATTTCCCTTCATTATCTCCAGTTTTTTTGTAACATACTAGTTGTTGGCATAAAAAAACATAACAAACATCATTTCCTTGAACCAAACAATAATTCTTATAATTAAAAAACAATTTCTTCATGAAATATGGTTAACATTCCGTTTCATTTTTTTTTTACTATGAATTCTTCTTCTCTTCGATACTTCTCTGGTATCCATTTTCTGTTTTCCACTTCTTCAATAGTACCATTTCCTTACAGTGCACCAAATAATATTTTCTTACAATTAAACAAACAATAATTTCTCATGACATATCCTTAACATTCCGTTTCATTTTTTTTGACTATGGAAACTTTTCCTTCCTCTTTTTGATACTTCTCTGCTTTCCACTTTCTGTTTTCTACTTGATCCTTACACTCAAACTTGCTTAAGAAAATTTGATGTTATAAATTAAAAAACAAACAGATAAAAGTAGGTTGTCAGAGAACATAAAGAAAGCAGTAAAAGGGAAGAGAAATAGAAAAATTATTTGGAAATGAATACCACAGAGGATAACCAACTTTACAACAATAAAAAAACAAACCAAGAAGGGAGAAAATGAAGAAAAAGGATAAAAAAATTATTTTTCGGTATTGTAAAATAAATAAACCAGAATAAGAGACCGACAATTAAAAACATGAACGATAAAAATGGAAATGCCATAAAAGGTGAGGAAAGAAAGTATGGAAAGATGGAAGAAGCAATACTTCATCGAATTCAAATAAACCAGAAAAGAACCAAGAAGAAGTTTCAAAAAACGAGGAAATAAATATGGCAGAAATTAGGGAAGCAATTAGCAAAATTCCACCACGAAAAGCTCCAGGACAAGATAAAATAACAATGGGTATGTGTAAAACACATCCAGAGACTTCATTAAAAGAACTGAAGAAGATAATGAATTGAGTCCAGAAAGGAAAATGTTTCCCCAAAGAAAATAATGGCACTAAAGAAGCTCAATCGATTAAGCTCGATCTGGTTAAATAAAACAAATAAAAAATACTAAAGAAATATTTCGATTCAAACGCAAATCAATCGATATAGTTTAATGAGCGAAATATTTCAATCATTTCGAACAAATCACTCCGGAGAGGTCAATTTCACGATATAATTTGAATTCAAATGAAAATCAACCGATACAGCTCAATTCCAATGTCAACTGTACTAAAAATTAAGTTTAAAACGAAATCTTTACATCAAAATTAAAATAACTCGAAATCTACTAAAATTAGATTTAACAATGCAATCGTAAACATTGAAATGAAATCGAAAAATATTTAGTTTCCAATTTTGCTTACCCAGTTACAAGCTCTAGTTAATCTCGTTTTCTTTACAAATCTGAACAATATCCCTCAGTTTGGAGAATTTATTACGAGGTTACAATACCGAACTAGGAAGCTTTTATATAAAGAAAAACCTTGAAAACCTTCAACATCTCGTTCGGTGTCTTCACCAAACTCTACCAATTATTTCTACATAAAAATTACAATCATAAACTAATCTTTGTTGTTGTTCGAAGCGTCAACTTTACATTTCAGTAATAAATCCTTGAGTATACACAATAAAACTAGACATATGTACAAAATGCAACACTTTCAACTGTCTTTTCTTTTCCCGTTCCTAAGATCTAATTCGTTGCAGTAATATTATTGAATGTTTATTTTGAATTTCAGACAAACAACGGGGGCGGTTCTGGCGGCATTCGACCGTCGTCAGCCTCGACGCAACCGTTCGGCGGCGGTGGAGGCGGAGGCGGTATAAATAATAAGGTGGCGGGACCCATGGCCACCCAGCACCAAACGGCCGGCGTGTACCGCGGCCAATGGAGCAGCGTCGGCGCCGGTCACCATCAGCATCAGGCAGCAGCGGCAGCTGCAGCTGCAGCAGCCGCCGGTGCCTCCTACTATCAACGGTACGCCGTGGCACAACCTGCCCAGCAGGCCCAAATACAATCGCCGGCACAGAATTCCTACACGCCCAGTAGTACTACCACGAATAGCAGTTACAATAATTCGAATTCGGTGAGTCTCAATTCCTTTTAAAATTAAAGCTACCCACGATTAGTGCTCTCGCAGTAACTTTACAAAAAAGGGAAAGCAGGATACGGTGGATTGCAGATGTTTAACCGAACCGCTCACTAGTATTACATGCTCTTTAAATTATTATAACTAAATATTTTGTAATATCCGGCACCGCCACTGGTGTAGCGTCCAAGTGTGGGAATTGTTTCCGTTTCTCACAGATAATTTCCGCTTTCTCTATCTTCTACTAACACTCCAATTTAACACTACATCTACACGTATATCGCAAACATTAAAACCAATTGATCAGTTCGATATTGTCACTGCCTTGTACCGATCATCAGAATATTTTACAAATTTTAGGTGCAGCCATCGCAGATCATAGAAGTGCTAAAGTAACCACCAGGCGAGTTGTTACTTATTAGTATTTACAAACTAAACTGTAGTATCGGTTAAAAGTGTCATCAGAACAATTTGGACTGTTCGACTCTGCCAAAATACCATCCATTGGAGGGGATTTATTTTCCTACCCCACAGTTTACCAATCTGACTCTGGAAAATAAAACCATCCAGATCATGGTAGAGTGCTTATACAAACATCTATCACCAAAACTGACCAGGTGGACGGAAAAACATAAGGTCAACATTTTTCTGAAAGGTAAGCCCGACGAAAAGCAAAACTACCTACAAGACCTTCAGATAACGTCACTCACGAGCAACAATCTGACTCTGGAAAATAGAGCCATCCATATCAAGGTAGACTGTTTATAGAAACAACTAACACCAAAACTAACCAAAATTTTTCTGAAAAGAAAAGCAAAACTGCTGCTAGAGTTAAAATTATTGAACTGACTCAGAAGTGAATTCGAGTCTAAAATCAAATTCAGACGTTTCCGTGGAAAATGTATCGAAAGTTTCTACAAGCCAAAGTGAAGCTAACAGTTAAACGGCGGAACAAGAAACTAGAAGAAAACACCATAAAGAAAAATGCGTCGAAAACACTTACTAGACACTAAATTAAGAAAGTACGTCGAAAGGGTGTCAAGGTGTGACTAAGGAAAGTGCGGCGAAAGAACATAGTACAAAGATCTCAGAAGGATAAGTTAGGTTGAAGGATCTACTTATATACAAACCACCAAAATTCGGTGAATATAAGAAGAGAACAATTAACTCTTGGAAGAGTGAACATAAAGAGAAAATATATTTAACCCTCAAACAAGTGGAAGTAAGGAGAAAGCTCCAGAACGAAACATAGAGGAGCAACCCTCAGAAAAGTGAATATAATGAGAAAACACAAGGAATGGACAAAACGCTAAACAAAGAGAAGAAATGAACATAGAAGAGGCTATAGACACACGAAATCAATCAGTTAAAAGTCCCTCATAGAGATAAGAAGCAACAACACCTCAAAAGGAATGTTAGCAGTAAGTTTAGACTTCTAAAGCACTCAGATCCCCTCTGATCAAAACAACTACGAGTACAGCTATGTCAAAATGACTGTACCAACATCCATGACCATCAAGATGGGGTAACTACCACCTAAACTTTATAGGAACATAATACAACGTCAAGCCCAAAATGCATTAAGCCCCACCATACCATTAATTCACGATACTAAAGGACATATTTTCTCCCAACAGTCAACTGGAACCATGAAGGTATAGAACGTCATGACTCAACCAACCAATATAATTGGAAGAACATACTTAAGATACCACAGAACAATTTGAAACCAGCACCAACTTTAGAAACTTCTTTCATCAGAAACCGATAACAGATACCAAGAAATGTTTAAATGGAAGAATGAACCCCCCCTGGTTCGAATCCTTGCATGGGCATGGATGTGTTGTAAATGTCCAAATTTGTAATTTGAAACATTTGTGTGACTGACCGATGAGATATTTGCTGGAGTGCCAATAAAAACAATCTCTTTTCCCTGAATAAGAATTTAACTCCCAATAAGTCAGTAGTAAGCATGTAGAGAATTATACACTGTTTACAAGTTGTTCAAAGTTTATAAAATGTTAAAACGATAAAGGGAGATGGTAACTTTTCTGCTCATCAGTTAGCAATAATTGTAGGATCCACTGAAGAGCAACTTTGCTATTTTCATCTGATGCTGCAATACGTGCAGGTCCGGAACCAGCCAAATCTTTAGAGAGTTCTCTTCTTTATCGAAAATTATTATATCATTCTTATTACTCTGAATCTTTGTTGTATTCCTGTTACTTATTTGCATGTATTTTGCCTTCCTAGTATTAATATCTCGTCTTCTCTTCCTCGCATCTTTGTTTATTTTCTCTACTATTTCCTTCAAACTCTTTTCGTCCTCTACTGTGTTTGTTATTATCATTTTAACTTATTTATATAATTTTTTCGGTTGGAAAAATTTCTGTTCAGACAATAAAAGTTAAATGTTCTATGCGAAAACATTTTATCGCGAATAATAATTTCCGTCGAAAGTTTTTTTCTCCTGATAACCGCAATCAAATATCAAGTCGCAACTCATAGCATTGCAATTTATTTATAAAATGTTTCAAAATTTATCTCGCAGACGAATTAGTTTATTTTATCATATTTATACAACTATCTTATCGACTTCCAGTCAGGTTTCTAATACCTAGTTTATTTTTTAGTGTTGGTTAATTGATTGAAAGGTAGGGTTAGTCATTGCTTATTTCTTTTTTTAATTCGTATAGATTTTCATGTAATGTATACCACTATACCGATTTAATTTTTCTTGTGTAAATGTTTTTATTTAAACGTGTATTTTTATTTGGAAAAACTACACCCTTCGAAATAGTTCGATCCTCGATTTTACTGCATCTTAAAAAAACTATTAAAATTTAAATTGAATGGTAATCTTTACGATTTAACGTATCAAAAACGCTGATAAATGTTATTTGTTTCAATTTGTTGAGCGTTTCCCAGAAAAAATATAATATATTAAAAAAATATATCTATTGGTTCCCCGAAAATTGATAACAATAGCGCGTACACCTTCTTCCAGTAGTAAATTATAAATGATAATTTACCAAAAAATAGTAATGAAATTAAATATTGTTCGCAAAACTTAAATGAATACATAAGAAGATCTGAGTTATTTACAGTACCATTTATTTTTTTTGGCAAAATTAAGACAGGTCAGTTCAAAAATATTTAATACATTTAAAAAATAACATCCCAAAACAATTATTTTTGTATTTACAAAAAAATATTTTAATACACTCCTGTTGTTTATTGAAATTTTGTTAAAAAAACCAGATAAATCGAAATTTTATTGAAATATCTAATTTTTGAAAAAGAATATTTTTAATTGTATGAAAATTTGGTACAAAAATCAATTTTGTTAGAGTCTATTTTGTTATTAAATATAAACAAAACTGATCATTTTCTATGGCTTATAAGGAGTTTTAGGGCATTAGGAATATTAATTTAGAAAAAATAACAACTTAGCCCTTTTCGATACATTTTTTAGTAAAATAATCTTTCTTACATTTTATTTTAATCAAAATTAATCCTCAGATTTAAAGAACTCCTTTTTTTAAATTACGTTTCAACAAAACTGCACCTTCCTTCAAGGGAATTTTAACGAAATGACCTTCTTTTATAAGATTATAACCAAAATTGAACACTTCCATTAGATTTAAAAAAAATATATCTTTTTTCGATAAATTCTAATTAAAATTTTTGCATTATATCATCGATTTATTGTGTACTCAAAACGATCTGAATGATATCAACAGAGCTTTAACAATTTTACATTTCAATTGCTTCCACTTTTCCTTGCACCCATTTGTTTTTGCATCAACTTGTCTTTGCGACCATTTGTCTTTGCGACCATTTGTCCTTGCGACCATTTGTCCTTGCGTCCACTTTTCCTTGCGTCCATTTGTTCTTGCATCCACTTGTCATTGTGTCCATTTGTCCTTGCGTCCACTTGTTCTTGCGTCCACTTGTCCTTGCGCCCAGTGAGCCACGCCCCCATATCCTAGATGGGGCCGAGTTTATTCCTGACTTTCTGCCTGCAACACTAATCTAGCTCCCTTAAAGATAAAAAGAATCCTGTACTGCTTCTTAGTAGAAACATACTCATGAAATTTCGTTATTTCCAGTACACACATCAAAGAGTGCCAACAGCCACATCACCGTCAAATGCCAGTAGTTCCAGCAGTCATACAGGTAGCCAGAGCGGCAACGTATCAACATCTCTTAGCAACAATATGCCCAACAATACCAATTCATCATCTAACAACTCCTCGTCCGGATCAGAGCAGCTTTCCAAGACTAATCTCTACATAAGGGGACTGAATCCTGGAACCACTGACAAGGATTTAGTTAATATGTGCCAGCAGTAAGCAAACAATTATATAGTCAACATATCAGGGTCATGTTTAACTAAGAACCGTTTTATAGTAATCATTCCTGCATCAAAAATCCTGCAATATTTACGTAGATTGCCTCAAATATTACACCTTCCCCCTTAACTCCAACATAAGCAGAGACCCTAAAACTACTGTTAGAACATTAAGGGACCGGCCCAGATTAGCGAACGGTTCTTACTTTAAAATTAATAAAGACAATATTTATTCTAATAAACCTGTTACATGTTTCAAACTTATCTTTATTTCAGGTTTGGTACAATCATATCCACCAAAGCGATTTTAGATAAAAATACAAACAAATGTAAAGGTGGGCATTTTTTTAATTAAATTTGACTATTACAATTGTATACTTACATGGTATTTATGTTGATTTTTTTGCAGGTTATGGTTTTGTAGATTTTGAGAGTCCTGCCGCAGCCGAAGGTGCAGTCAAGGCTCTTACAGCAAAAAACATACAGGCTCAAATGGCGAAAGTGGGTATCTGGTATCAACATCGTAGAAAAGCCACTGTACGTTTGCATGCAAGTAATATCTAGCTTTACCTTGAACACTCTGTCACAAAGGATTTCTTTTGGGAATAGAAAACAAAAATAATTCAAATCTACCATTGCAATACATTTAGTGCCCAATAAAGGTACATACTTACTTAGTTGGGTCTAACTGAGATCTAAAGAGTTCGAATTTTTTGTACAGTTCTTCGTTTTTCGATTCTCTGGTTATTTTGTCGGTTATTTTTTGATTTTAATTATACCCCCACAATGATAAAAATAACCTGTATATTTTCATTTTTACTACACCATTAGGATTAGGTCTATGTCTTGGTTTCATGGTGTATCAGCAATGATCTGTTCTATCGTCTAAAAAAGTCCTGTTAGAGTATTTACTATTGTTGGTAGATCGGATGTAGAGCACCGGACCCAGTGCGCTTCCTTGGGATACACTTGTCTGTATTAGATACATATTTGAGGTTTCTACGTTGATTTTGGTTCTGAACTTTTGGCTGAAAGATAGAACTCCTACAATTTAAATAAGTTGGAAGGTATATTTTTATTTTGTAAAGTAGACCCTCGAATTTTGAGATAAGTGTAATTTTTCTTATACATTTATATTGGATAGATTTCAAAAAGTAAGGGTACAAATAATCATTATAATTGGAATTATGGTTGAACAGTCATGTAAACTCATATCTGCTAATTATTTTAAAATGGAGTTCAATGGAGAATTTCAGAAAGATGTTTCGTTTTTGTAGTTTTATTCGGTATTTTTGAACAATTTCCATTGATGTTAAAAAATCTAGCAGTTGGTTTATTATACCAAGTGTCTCGCTATATTCTTCCACATTTTGTTTGGAAACAATAATAAAAATATAAACATGCTGTTTGGATTAAAGATTTTAGTACTATAAGTTTTGAAATTGTTACATCTTCTTTAAAATAAAAAATAGTGCCATTTTAAAATGCATCATCTTTCATTCTTCAGCTTTCTAATGACATGTTTTGTTTGAAAATATTTTCGAAAATGAACAAAAAGTGTTATCAAAACCGTTTTATTGTACAATTTTAATAAATGTTTAAACAAAGAATGAAGATACATTGAACATTTATTACTTACATTTACTTTTATTTTTCATTAATAATTGTAAATCAATAAATTTAATAAATTAAGGCGATTACTTCTTTTTTATATATTTTGACTTTTTAAGGAAACGCGTATTAACTAGATTCAAAAATGCAGCATTTCTATTTCTTTTAGCCATTTTTAAAATTAGTCCAAAAGGAGCACATCATTAGAAATCTGAAAACTGGAGCTTTACCATTAGAAACCTAAAGAATGGTTTGTTTTTAAAATATAGAACATGTTCCTTCTAAGGCAAAGCAGATTATAAGACTTTAAAAAGTGCCATTTTTTTTTCTTAAAAAAGTAAGTTTCAAATTAATGTCTGACATACCCTAATAAAACTTACGGTTCTACTGAAGTTCTTAGTGAAAACCGCATCTTCATATTTTGATTTATTCAAAAGTGAGACACCCGATATCGAATTTTCTCATATAATGATGTTATTAATGAAATTAATGAATACATAGTTGTGACAGAGTGCGTAAAAGAAACTCAACTCTAGTGGTAATTTGAATAATTTATAGAGAATGCGCATTTGAACCTAAAACTCACCTAATATTTAGATAACATTTATACACTAGATTTGATTTTAATTCTCATTTATATTGGAGTTGAATTATACGTATTTTGCTATGCATTAATGCATGATTTACTTATATATAATGTAATGGGCACCTACTAAGAGCAACAAAGATACCGATCAATATTTAATCACACACTATTATTATTATTATTATTGTTTGTTATATTGTCTTCGAAAATTTTAGCTGAATATAATATGGATTTGCTTTATGTTTATCTGCTATTTTAACTATAGAATGCATCAGTTTTTTTGGCCCTTTTTTTATAACACTTATAATACATAAGATAAGCTAGTTATATTGGTCAATGGTTCTTAATTTTTTAGCTAATGAAAGTGAGTACAGAAAATCCAAAATTCAAATTCAATAATAATTTATTACATATTTAAAAATATCCACAGCACAAAGTTAAAAAAATTCCATAAATTGATAATTCAATAATCGATAAAGCAGCAATTTTTTAATGTGACGATTTAATTATGTTGGCACAAGAAAAAAAAAGTTATTTGTTGATGTTGCTATTTTTTAAAAATTTGAACAAAGATGTTTGATACATTTCGATTCAAAGCTGATGAGTGAGATGTTTTTCGGACAAGAGTTCATAATTTAGTCACTGTTTTTATGAAAATGTATAGAGAATCCTGATATTTATTATAATTGTAATTTGGTCGTAATGTTGCCAATACTTTTAACAAATTAGAAATATAATGAAATTTTATGAACTTATGAAAGTAATCTCTGTAAAATTCATTTCAATTTTGAACAAATAGCATTCTTAGCCCTCACAAAATTTGTATTTGCTATTATAGAAATGTATTTTTTCCCAGTTAACATACTGCCTAAAAATTAAAAAACAATAGTGTGTGTGTTTAATTTTCGGTGGTCTTTTGAAACAAAAAAATTATGCTGAATAATAAATATCAATTATTAATATCAAACGTAATTAAGTTTTAATTTTCATAATATTCAAAACCATTTTCAAATTAAATTTATTGAATAATGACATTTTTGGTGAAGGTAGTTAATGTACATTATTAGAAAATGTTTTTAATTTTTATAAAAAAAAATATCCGTACATAGTCCTTTTTTTTTTAATTTTAAATATCAATATATTTTGTAGAGGAAATTCTTGCAGTTCACGTTAATCGAATACTGTAAAATTAAAATTGCCTTCTTAAAGCATTCTCTACTTAAAAGATTCAAAAATATATAATTTCAACATCAAATCGTATTTCCCCTTAAACTTCTGTATTACTTGACTATATTAAGTTTTTATGTTTGTAAACACAAAACTTTTCTCATTCAAGACATCTTGAATTTTTTACGGTTCAAAACTTTTCTTACTGTGTTTGATTAATGCAGGATGAACGAAAACCCCCTCACTTTAGATTTATTTCTTGAATTTTAACTGAATCGCACTTTTCGAAAAAGCAGTAAAGTAGTATTGACATAGAAAGATTGATCCAGCTGTACATTATAAGTAATAAACGATTAGAGCATTGTGCATGTTGTAAAAAAAACATAACATTAAAAATGCATTTTGTATAAACATAATATATTTTGTGCACTTTTTATTTAACAAAAATATAGTATTAACACTGATATATGTATTTTAGGTAGAACAATTAAATGTACGGCACTAACTTAATGTTCTTTTTATTTATTCTACAGTGTGTCGGTATAAATATTATTATTAATATTATTATTATTATTAAATCTACTTGTAATTCAATATTCGTTAAATATAAAAGTTTTAACGATTTTTAATGATACTTGCATCGCCACACTTTTTTTAGATTCGGAAAGTTCTAATATTTATTATACACTTCAATAAAATTTGCTTTTTTATATTTATTTCCAAATATTTATATCTTTGAAAATCCAGATAAATTTTTCAATAAAGCCAAATTTCTCGTTCGAGAATATTTTCTTGAAATTATATTTAAAAATTATTAAATTTAATAGTACCAGTTTTTTTAAATGATTGATTGATTATTTTATAGAAATAAAAAACAAACCACAGAATTATTAATGCGACTTTCCGTATCTTGATTATAATCATTTATTGCAACTTGTTTCTGTTTAAATATATTAAAACTAAACTATTCTTTTAACAGCAACAAGAACAAGATCCCACAAATTTGTACATAGCTAATTTGCCGCCGAATTTTAAGGAATCAGACTTGGATAAAATGCTTTCCACATACGGACAAGTAAGTAATAATTCAAGTAAAAACCCTTCTTTGAATATGAAATGGAGCACCATAACTTTGTTGTACATTTTATTTTTAGTATACTCGTACTAGTACAGGTTTTTTGGCACCAGTTTTTTAAAAATAACACTAGGAATGTTTCTAAACAAATCGTGCAAATATTTAAAAAAAAAACTGGTTCGAAAAAGACCCCGTTGGACCCTTATGACCAGGAACAACATATTTTTTTTTACTAAAAATAGAGTACTACTGAACTAGTTCATGAAAAAGTAAACTTTACTTTTAAAAGAAATTAATTGTGGTATTTTTTAGGTGATTTCCACGCGCATTCTACGGGATGCCTCGGGTGTATCGAAAGGAGTTGGATTTGCGAGAATGGAAAGCAAAGAAAAATGCGAATTTATCATTCAAAACTTCAACAGCAAATTACTACAGGGTAGCAAAGAGCCGCTCCTTGTGAAATTTGCCGACGGAGGCAACAAAAAGAAAAATTTATACAAGAACAATGAGAACGCGAAGATTTGGAGAGAAGGCTCCGAAGGCCTGACTGCGGTTCAGTACGATCCAACAGCTCTTGCACAGAACGGCGTGGCTGGACAACACTTGATGCCGGCTTTGGCGAATTACAGGCATTACAATCAGGTATAATTTAGTTAAAAATGGTATATTTCAATTATTAGTTTCTGAATAGCTCCAAAAAAGATATCATCCGTCTAAAGCGCACATATTGTAACTCTGAAATTAACTTTATGGGGATCTTGGTACCACTTAATTTGCATTTTGTCTTTCTTGGAGGCACAAATATTATGGCTCTAACTCGCCCCAATTTTCAATAAAGTAAAATTGAGAATTAAAGCATTTAAGTACAATACAATATTTGTGTCCGTTAGAAATTATATTACAAAATTCACAAACGTTGTATTTTGTATGACAACTGTTTTCAATTGGATCTGCTGCCTTTTTATTTTTATACCGTTCGGTTTGCGATGTTAATCTAATTTTTTAGTTTGTTGGCCAACAGTTTCCTTCGTACACTGGACAATGGCCGGTGCAATATGTGATGGCGGCGCCCCCATTGCAAGCAGTCGACGAAAGTTACAATTTATCGGGTCACATGGCAGCTCAGTATAAGAGCGACGGACAACCACCTCGGGGAATACCACTTATGATGCCGTCTACAGAGACCGCCGTTCCTTATACAAATCTTTTACCTCAGGTAATATTTTCTATCAATTCTCCCTGATTTTATATACATTACACCATCCCCTTAAATGTCACACACTACAAGTTCCCCCTAATTCTGACACATTACATCTTCCCCCATTACACCTTTATCCTTAATCCTAACATTACATCTTCTCCTTTAATTCTGACACATTACACCTTACCCCTTATTTCTGACACATTACACATTCTCCCTTAATTCTTACACATTACACCTTCTTCTTTAATTCTGACACATTACACCTTTCTCCTTAACCCTGACACATCACACCTTCCCCCTTAATTCTGGCACATTACACCTTCCCACTTAATTCTGACACATTACACCTTCACCCTTATTTCTAACACATTACACCTTCCTCCTTAATCCTGAAATATTACACTTTTATCCTTAATCCTAACATATTACACCTTCTCCTTTAATTCTGACACATTACACCTTCCTCCTTAAACCTGACACATTACACCTTTATCCTTAATCCTAACATATTACACCTTCTCCTTTAATTCTAACACATTACACCTTCCCCTTTATTTCTGATACAATACACCTTCCCCTTTATTTCTGATACAATACACCTTCCCCCTTAACCAATTGGACATGGTTTTCATATAATGATGAATGAATGTTAACATTTCAGCTCACAACACAAATGGGAGCAATGCAAATAACTTCTGGGTCATACATTTCACCACAATATCCGTATTACCACCCATCGACGATATTACACGCTGTCCCAGTCGATTCAGAACACACTTCCAACGCAGCAAGTCCGGAAGATCCTTATCAGGCTTACCAAGGACAACCCAAGTAATTTTTTTTAAAGAATTGTTATTTTGGAAATATATTTAAATAGCATTTTTAAAAGTTGCCACGTTTCTTAATTTTTTAGAATGAGTATAGGCATTCTAAATGCTGAATAGAATAGTTAATTTATGAAATTAAATGTATGGCAATTTTTGAATTGGTCTTGAAAGTCCGCTGGAAAAGCCGGCGAGTTGTATGATAGTTATTTTGCTGCTGAGTAATTTGAGTCTAACATTTTGTTTACAAAATATTGTTACATGATACAAAAAACGGACTGAACTAATGTGTAAAGTAGATATTTTTGATACAGTATGTTCCTAGTTTCACAACTAAATTGTATTGAAAATATGTCTTCTAAACTTACGTCTGTGTCGGGGAAATGCAGCTGATTTTTTAAGAAGTGCACAGAGTTGCCTGTACTGATTATCAAATTTTTTTCATCCAGTACTTAAAGTACACATTATTAGGTCACCTTACTTATTAATTGAAATCTAATTAGTACTTATTTTTTTATTAAACATTTGCTTGTTTCTCAAAATCAGTTCTAATCTAAGCATTGAAGCAAAAAACACTTTTCATTTTAACTTCCCTTTTCTAAAATTGTTGTAAAAGTGACAATATTTTTATCAATTAAAAAATAATTTTTTATAACAATTTTGATTTTGGTGGCAGCTCTGATGTTGACGAGTTGTAATTTTGAGCTTCTGTACATGTTGTTTCACTGGACAGGGCATTTTCTTACACAGATTTTTTCCAAAATATAGGAAAAACTAGGATAGTTTACACAATGTAAAAAGTAATATTGAAGCAAAACGACTTTTCTACATACAGCAGTGAAATTGTGTATTGATCTTCCCAAGCCATAATGGCATAGAATAGGTAAAATTAGTATTTTATTTTTTGATGAAGATCTACATAGGCATATAGGTAGTTGTTTAAAACACTACGCAAAATTTGCGATAAAAACTGCTCATATAATCAAATAAATTCTTCCTAAATGAACATCTGTAAAGTTTTACTTCCACTATAAAAATTTGTCTATTTATTTTATACACAAATATATTTTATTTATTTCATTGTTTCACCTTTATCGTTTGTACTTCATTTATGTAGCAAAAATTTATTACAATGCAAATAATAATTATATACATTGCTTCATAAAAATATATATTTTCCTTCGACATCCTACGAAATTAACAGTTATCTCATGTTTTTGAGATTCCAAAAACTATATAAATGCGATCAAAAGAAAAACAAGACGAAACTGTATGATTTTTAAATACGCACCCTAATAATAATTTCATAAAACTGAATTATATAAATTTAATAATTACCTGCATATTTTGCACTTTTAAATTTTTTTCTAATAAAAAAGTTTATTGCTTTAAGAAATATCTAAATTATAAAATGTTTATCTCTTAGTAGCATCCCTACCTATTTTTAATAGATAAATATTAAATTAGCGTTTAGAATTTATCTTTTATTAAAAATTATAATTAATATTGCTTTGATAAAAATATTGCAGAGAAATTGCAAAAAATAATTATGTTATGTTCACTATTTTCTGTGATCTGAAATTAACAAAAAAGAAACAGTAATACACAAATTATTAATAATAGTTTGATGACTTACTAAGTGAAAATTATATTTCTGCTGTTAAATACATTTTTTAATAAAAAAGTAGAATAAATATAACATTGAAAAATAATGTACGTAACTCGTGTATGCTATTTTTGATTCAGTTTTAGCTGTTATTATAATTATTACTATCATATTAGAAAGTTTTTTTATAAAGTCTAAATTAAAAATTAATAGTCCCTTTAAATCTGTCTCCAGCTTTTAATAATATTTGACTTCAGAAAAGAGACTGACTTATATTATACCTTATACGAATGAAGATGAGACTGAAGATAAATGAGAAAACTTTTTTTTAAATGTTATTGATAAGTTAAACTGAACAATGAAATAACTCATATTAAATTTCGACCCGAACAGCTGGTTAAGGGAACATTAATCTAATGCCATTGAAAAGGCTTTTGTATGTGTTACTCTTTAAAATATATAAATTTCAATATATATTACTCTATGGGAATTCATTTTTATTACAAGCAAAGTTTACTTTATTCATTTTGTTAAATTTCCTGGCAATTGGCGACGCGTTTAAAACAAAATGAAAATTATTAAACTAATTTCGGAATTGGTATTATTACTTGCATAGAAGGAATTTCAAACATTTGTGATAATTAGTGAGTTTGTACAACAAAAAGTAGGAGCTAGCATTTTAATATTTTTTTTTAAATGTATGATTTACTTTTTTAAAAGAATTCATTTCCATGTCATATATAAATAATTTTTTATGAAAAAACTAAGAAGTTATTTACGGTGAAGGTGGAACGCGGTATTATAGAATTTTTCAAAACGAATAAACAATATTAAAAGTTTTTAAACCAACTATAACTGTAACAATTATTGTATAATGAATATCACAATATTTGTACCTACAGTTTGCAGAGTTAAAAATGGAAAAGATTTAAGAGAGCCAGTTGCAAAGATTTTTTTGACATTCCTATTATTTTAATGTATATAGTTTTATATTTACATAATTTTACTGAAGGTAAACTATGTAAAAACTAAAACCACATGTGTATATGAATATAACATTATGATGTAGTAAAATCAAGGAAAACTACTGACATGAAAAGAAAAGCTGTTTTTGGATAGGTTTAAAAAAATCGAAATTGATTTCCATTTAACCGAGAATTGTTGATTCGTTTTCTAAATATTCTATAATAAATCAATCAATTGTTGCGACATTCCAATGTCTTAATATTTGTTAATAATATTTCCCTATTTATTCACAAAGTTCTCTTTTTCGTTTTAAAACGTGTCCCTATTTTTGTACAGTTATGTTATAAATGAAGTATGTATAGTGCAATCTTTTTTTTTGTTTTATTTTATTAGATTTATTTATGATTGAAAAAATAATATATTAAATTGGGATTCTTTTAAAATGGACTGACCTTATTATTTATTTACATAATCCAGTAGATGAACTAGGTAAAAGTGAAGCTGTGATTTTGTAGATTTTTTTCAGTTTTATATGTATAGTTGTGCGTAAGGAGGATATTTCGGAAGTTTTCCGAGTTTATTTACTGGAAATATATTTTGATAATTTCATAAAGATGCGACATAGCCTTTGAAAAATGTTGGTCGGTATCTGATATACTTATTGATTTACGTTTATTAACGACTTTAGAAATCCATCATTAATAATGGTCAATTATTTATTTATTTTTTTAAGTTTATTTTTGGTTTCTTTTAATAGTTTATTTCGACGACGAGATTATACCTATAATTCGGTTCGTGTAAAATTTAAATCAATAAGTAATATTGTTTTGTCAGCAATTTTTGCATGGAACTTCACATAAGAGATATTGTGCCTTTTCAGATTGTCCACAGGGATATACTGAAAAATATTTTATATATTTTTTTAACTCGGTGTATTCTTAAAAAAAACCGATAACTAAATTTTTACCTTATAGTTATGTGTTGTAGGTGATTTGTGAATGTTCTCTTTAGTTCCCTTTTTTAATGTGGAGGTCAGGGTAGAATAAATAGACACATTATAACAACTGCTATTGCAGAGTGTCTTCACGCCCTCCATCCAAAAATTTTTGTATGTAACATAGCTAACAATTTTTAGGAGACTACTTTCGTACGAGCCCTTTTTTACAAAGGGCTATGAAAATCACTTAACTGGGTTTCAAATAAAGATTACCAAACCAGATTAACTTTATATATTGTAATAAAGTCTTCCCGTTATTTAGTATTATTTAAAATTATTAAAAACAATTTCTAGAAATAGACAGTGTTAGCGGATGAATTATTTTTTTAGCTTACAAAATAAATCCAGAAGAAATAAAAACTAACATACAGAAATTAGAAGAAGATTGATTGTGTTAACAGTTAATTAAATTTAAGTAGTTCGAATTGTTGCTGTTAACTTTTATTGGCAATCGCTAAATCTACATTTTTAAGACCTCCCAATTAAATGTTAATTTATATAATTAATAAATTATCAAAGGAATGAAAAACTTGATGTGGCAATTTTTTCTATTGTAGTTCATATTTAGAAACGTGGAAAGTAATTAACAATTATCAGGCTAATGAGTACACAAAAATTAATGTGAGATGAAATTTTTTTCAGATTCAATTCAAATCGTTGAAGAATTTTTTTAGAATCCAATTAATATTAAAAAAATAGATTGTTTTAAAAAATACCAACAGAAAAGTTATTTCTTATAGAACTTACGTTTTTTAAGTCTATGAATTAAAGATTTGCTTCAATTTTCGTGCAAGTATGTTGTAGGGTAGAATATTCAAATATTAAAATACAGATTCTTATTTTTTACTTAAAATCTTTTTTTATAGAACTATTTCACTTAAATATGCTTATACTAAAACTGACAATATTTAGACAATATAAACATCAATAAAAAGTATGAAAAAACAAACAAAATTGGATTAAACCAATAAGATTTCATATTTGAACTACTTCGGAAAATTACTTCACCCTAGAGTTCGCAAATAAAATCTTCTAATTTCGATAATAAAGATCAATCACAACATTAAAAAATTGAATATATTGATGATTATTCTTTGAGCTGAACAACTTACATTTCATAAAAATTGGAACTTTTATCACTCATAGAAACGTTTTGAAAATGAAATGATTGAAATTATCAACTAAATATTCATATTAACCATCTAATCAAGCTAATTTGAAGTTTCTTAACTATTTTAGCCTATTTCTAGAAAAAAGTACTAATTACTTTTATTTCATTATAATTTCTAAGTTGCTAAGGCTCTTTTTTGATTTTACATTTTCGATAAAATATGGTAACGTGTTTAAGTTATTTGAGTGAAACGGAATTTGGAGCTTTATTTGAGACAAAGTTGAGTGAAACAGCTGAAGCCAAATATTGCATATTGAGTATTGACATTACTTTGTGAAGGTTTACACTAACTTATAACTGATGAAGATCAGTTTTATTTTCATATACGATACCGTAATTCGATGGTATGAAGTTATTTTTAGACCGTAAAATAAAATATCGAAAATTCGATCAGCGACTACCTATTTATTACGTTTAAGTCATCATTGGAATGAATTTCCAATTTGTAAAAAGTATGCTAGAAAGCATTTAGTTAAGGGTAGCTTCTAGCGTGTAGAATAGTTTTTAGATTTAAATAATTAGATAAGTTAGCGTTAAGAAAAACTTAGATAGGCTTAGATTAGTAAAACAAAAAAATTAAATTAAGGCCTGTTTCAAGAGGAATATTGGTGCAGTTTTTAGTTAGTGTTTATATTATATAGATATATTTAATACTGGGAGTTTGGTCATGTTTCAGTGCAATATCTGTTTTCTTTTTGATTTGTTTGTGGAAAATGACCAATTTTCAGTTGGTGTTTTTTAGTCATGAAGGTGCACTGTCTAATATTCCTCCTGAAAACACATGAAGAAATAAAAAAAAAATGGTATAACTAAATGTTTTTTATTGTTATAAGTTTAAAGTGTATGTTTTTGTTTTCTTTTTTTTTTTTGTATTGTAAGACTTTGTGTTGGTAAATATAATGTATTTGTCCAAAAAATGTGTTTCATTTTAGAAATCCCAGACCTAATAAGTACTACTGCAATTTAACCCACTTTAAAACAAAAAATATATACAACAAAATATGGGAACCCCCAATTTCTGTGCCCAAATAACACTGTGTTATCAATTAATTTACTAATTATGTTATTCACTAATTTTACTCATTTTCAATTATTTTCGTTAATATACAGGAATGATTAAAACCCATATTTTTCTAATATTTCTAACAAATATTCTGTTAAGTTTCAAATTTGGAAATTGATTGTTATAAATATTATTACAGTTTATAAATATTTCTTTGGAATAAAATAAAATCCTTTATGCGAATTGTGTTTGTCAGATTGAGCGGTTGTTAATTTTTATTCGTTTAAAATTCGGTAGTTTTCAGTTATAAAATTTAATTTTTTCGTTTTCGTTCAACAAATCTGACTCGCGAATGTAAAGTGTCCTTTTGAATCAAATATTCTACTTCTAGAAACAAGGTAAGATGAATATTTATTTTATTGTTCTATCTTTTCATTTTAAATTCATTGAGTGAAATTAAGTTGCAATTGTATTTTATATTCTTTAGTGTTTTATAATAGTTTAAATAAAATAATGGGTTGGTTACAATAACAAATACAAATTTACATTTTTTTTTTCAAAAAAACAAATTTTCAAATTAATTTATATTTACATTCTTCGAAATTTTGTTTTTTTTTTAATAAAATGAAAATTTTTATAAAGAAATTTATCAAAATTATATATTTTTTATATTTATATTTTTAAGATTTTTTATTAGCTTCGAATATTTTAAAATATTTTAAAATAATTATTTGGAATATTAATTGGAACCAATAATTTATTTTACTTTTTAAGTTCTTTAATATACAGAGCCTTTAAATTTAGTATTTCCATAATAAATCTAAAAATAAATCAATCCTATATTTTTTTATTATTTAATATTGTCATTGTGTTTCCAGAATATTGCTGGATATGGACACAAATCTGGATTTCGTCAGGAAAGGTAAGAAACTGAGCATTTACAGGATGGTCTTTTGATTTTTTTTTAATCAAATTTAATTAATTTATTTAATATAGAGAGTGATACACAACTATTAATGCCTTGAACTATAAAGCGGTTCAGTATTTTCTTATTTTTAATTTGTGCGTATACACAGTTTGTGAAAAGTGAGTGACATCGAAACGTAACATTTTTTTTAAATTATTGGTTCTATACATTTTAAAGCACTGCCTTTATAAGACATTTTTAAGAAACTAATACTGCTTGACTTTTTAAATGTTTTTAATTTAGAAATTGTTAATGTACGTAGTTATGTCATTTTGTATTTTTTAGTTACCGCTCCTACATTCTGTTTGTAAATAAAATTTTATTGTTTTAGAACAAGTTATTTAATTTAACCAAAGCAGTATCCATAATCATCCGAAAATAATATATTATTTCAAATTTTTGTTGTATTTAACTTTGCTTAACTATAAAGTGGCTTACTTAAATTAAAAATACGATGTTTTGTCTCTTTGTAGCAATCATCAAATGTTTTATTATAAATATAGACGTCCCTTTGTTTTAATATTATTAAATCACTGTGGCTAAAAAATATGAACTTTTTGGATTTTCTAAATATTTTAAAATTAATAGAACCTTCCTTCTCTTTGCCTTTATGTTTATCCCTCAGTGTGATTTTCGATTATTGTGAAATTTTTCACCCAAAAATATCTTATAATATCGCTTATTAGGATTCTTTCAATAAAGAAAAGCATCTGTGATATAGTATATTTATACAATATTATACAACAGATATTTTATGTCTTTTTTCTAATATTTAACTATCTTAAATAAGGAAGTAATAATTTGATATTTATACATTTGACTAAAAAATTTCTATACAATAAATATTTTTGAATAACTATGTACAATGCCAGTGATTCATTCGAGATTTCAAACCAATCAGAACATTATAAATAATAATACTATTTTCAGAAAATATGTAACATTTGGCTGGAAAAACAAAAAACTTTAGATGACGCTAATAAAACAAAATTGAATATTATAAATAAATCGCAAGAAAATAAAGACATGCAAGAACAGTAGCATTTTTAGGTATTTAGTATTTTTTGAGTATTCAGCATTTAGGAATGTTTAACATTTTTTGGGTATTTGCAAAATACAATAATAAAGATGAAAAAAAGGAGAATCCAAAATTGGAGATTCAACACACAGAGGAGCACTGAAGAAATGGCATTATGAGAAAGAAAAATAATTATTAAAAAGATACCCTCATATCTGAGTATTCAATTTTTAAATATTAAGCGTTTGTTTTGAGTTGTTGTCTTAAATTATATTGAACCGAATAACTGCTTAAATTAGATCCTGAGTAACAGTAAAAAAATTTAACCGTATTTTATACAATATTTTTGTTTCACCGCAAACACGCGTCTTTGAAGTTAGTAACATTCAGTGAAGTAAAATAGTCATCATGTAAAAACCTAACTATGTCCTCTATTTTACAAAGATTTATCTTATCCCCTACATTTACAATATTTTTACAAAAACTGATCTGTCTAGTGATGTCTTTTCCGTTTGAAAGAAATCTTAAGTAGATCCCTTGAGTATTTTCCGAATTTTCCTCCTCTTGATAGACTTCAAATACAATTCGTGCCGCATACCTCAACAAAAACGGATCATTTTGTAATCCGAGTGCAGTGCTCAGTTGTTCTAATGTGTGATCGTGTCCCGAATAAACTACTAAATAGGGACCACTGTTTGATACCTTAAAAAAATAAACTTGGTGTAAAATGTGTTGCTCTTTGATGATATAACTCACCATTTGTAGCATCTGTTGAACAATATGTCTTACTAAACCATAAGATTTTAGTAAGCAGTATCTCTTCCAAAATATATTCCGCCACTTTTGGTGATTTACCCAGTCTGTGTAGGCAAAAATACCAACAACATTTTGTCGTCTAAAACAAGTATATGTCTGATTCATGAAAACACAAATTTATTTGGATAGCAATAATTTTTATCATCTAACAGATTATAGGGTATGACAGTAAAGTCTTACTTTATTTTTATTTCTGGTGAAGCATTTTTTGATTATAAAAATACATTCGAAATAGGTTGATGTTAATTAAACGTATTAAATAGTAATAAAAATCGAGTGATAGATTATTTGCAAGTGTTTTTAATTCTTTATTCAATAGTATAATTATAAATCTGCTTTATTGATTTTGAGTAAATTGAACTTGGAATAAACTAGCCATACAAACAACACAATATTAGTTTAACGATTGAATTTCTTGGCATAAAAAAGTCTATTTTTTGTTATTTCTTTTACATTTTGCAGTATTTTTCTGGTAATTAAAGCACATGGCTCTGTTATCCAATGAAGTATTTTTTCTACGATTGTTAACCCATTACGTTCACACTGTATATTTGATTTGAACACACCTTATGCAATTCTGGTGCGTGTCGCACGGCAGTCCATTCCTATGGCATACAAAAGTTAAAAGAGCGTCTCTAATAAAATGTGGGTCAGTATTTGAAGGTGCTTTTTCTCCATTAGTTGAAAACAAAGTGGCACCGGTTGACTCTGCTAAGGCAGCAACTGCTGGATGTGATTGTAGTTGGTGTGATATGCCCTTTTTAAAGTTTCTAAAGAAAATAATATTAGTTTAAGAAATGCATAGAAACATAAACAAATAAATATAGAAATATATATATTTTTATATAGAGTACTGACCTGTGTAATTTTTCAGTTACTGGACAACCACAATCTTTAAAACAAAAGCTCATACTTTGGCTTTCATGCATGCTTATTTTTTCTAGAATATCTGGTTGGATTAATCCATAGAGAAAGGCCAAGACTGACTGAAATGTGCGTCGATATCGAGTACTATATATTAAAATATCACTGGGCCTTAAGGTAGTCGATTTAGTCCAAACATCTTTGTATTTATTTTTTAGCAAAGCACCCAGTTTTAGTAACTGCGATACACCTGAAAAAATAAATAAATAAAACATGAACTATAGAACAACTCTGTAAATATTTTTGAGACGAGAACAAAATAAATCTGACAAAATATTTGTTTGTCACAACTATAAAATAAACAAACATGTACCCAAAAAAAAATGTTATCTGAATATTAACAAAATATTAAACAAAAATAGTTTTACTATTATTTCTAGTTAATACAAATATTTATATAAAATGTTAATAGGAACCAAAAAATTATGGATACCTTTACATGGTATTCAAAGATGATAATCACTGAAAATTTAAATGAACATATCAGCAACTTTGGATTATTTATTGAATAGAGATCGAAATTAGTACAAATTTCTTGAGATTCTAATTAGGAAAGAATAAAATATCATTTTTAATTCATTGTCAATTAATATTTGGTTCTGTATTTAAATTTAAACATACTTTTTTTATTAAAAATACTTATTTTTTATTTTCCCCGTATTCCAACCAATCTTTTATAAGTTTGATGTTTGATTACAAATTTTAAAATGATGCAGAGCTTTTTATTATAATTATATTTTTTTGGGACACATTCTATACATTTCACTTGAAAGAATATCTATCTTCTACAAAAACGTAGACATTGAGAATATATTCAGGTTTTTTAAAAGCAAAAGTAATACATGGGTCTTACTATCACTAAAAAAAATAAGTGAGATATACATAGTGCCTCACGGTAATAAAATTACAAAAGAGAATATACAAAGTGTCTCAAGATTATAGATTTTTAAAATCTCTTTTCATGCAGTATTTAAAGTGATTTGGTTTAGGTCCTTTTAAAAGAATGTAATTTTCTTGTTTAATCTTTTTAAACATAGATGTAATAGGATTATTACTGTTTTTTTTAATATATTAAACTTATTTAAATTATTGGTTTTCTACATTTTAAAACACCATCTTTATAAGAACTTTCTAAGAGAATAATATTGCTTGACTTTTTAAGTTTAAGTGTTTGTGATTTAGAAACTTTTTTACTGTAATTAATGTGACCTACCATATTTATAAGATACCTACCTTGCATAGTTAATTGTCCCAAGTGACATTGAGTAGGGTGAACTGGAAGAAATGGAAAATTGTGAAATGGACCAGGCCCAGCCCAAGACACTTTTCCTGGGAGAGATTGATTATGTAAATAAGCCTATAATAATGATAATAATTATTTAATAGGATATAAAAATAAGGCAACAGAATTTACCTTATATGACGTTATAAAATCATTATTTTCAGTACCACAATTTATGGACGATATTTTCTTTATATGTTGAAGTGGGCCTCGATCTCCATGCCTAATTAAAATTATTAATCCTTTAAGAATCCATTTTTTGTCATTTATAGCGCCTAAAAATTAAATATGTTGAAGTTAACTTTTTAAGTGTATATTTTTGTAAATATAGACGCCTTTAATACAGCAACACTAGGTTTTGTTTAACATTAGCATGTAAATATGTACCTTCATCTGCGGAAGTAATATCTTCAGGAAAGTTACATATACGAAATATTCTTTTCGTTTTTGCATCTAATGCAAGATTCGTGTAGGACGTAGATATAATTTCATTTTCAGGTGGTTTCTGCTGAGATTCCAAAAATTTATAAATACCAACAACAATCAATAATATCCACAAGCTCATCAAAAGATAGCAATGGATTGCCTTGCTTTGAGGAATACGAAACGAATTCAAAAACATATTTAATAAGTTTCTGCCATTTGAGATATATAACTCCTTATTTTTTTCCGCATATTGTAGTCGAAACTACATTCAGTATTAATTATAAGAAATCTTAATATCCCGTAAATTGAAATTGGCTTACAGCCGTGACATCTTGTCAAAATAAACAAAAAAGTTGAGGTTATATACTCATTCTTCTTTGTTATTTGTACTTATGAAATATAAAATATGTACATGTTAGGGGGGATTAACTGTTAACTGCTTTTGGAATAGGCCTGCAAGATTAGAAGACGTATGAAGGGATCCTATCAATTGATAATTTTTTTGATTTTCAATATTTTTATAGTCGGGGTTTTTAGTTATTTTAAAGAATAGTGCTTGAATCTGACTTGCTAAGTCATACGCTTTTATTATCCACTGTTAAGTTATATAAATAATAGGAGGTTTAGTCAAAAACTGGTTTTTTATTTATAATTCGAATGCCTGCTAGATGTAAGGGTAGGCAACTGAGAATACGTCAAAGTAGTTTTGTTGCCACACTCTTTTTATGTGCTTAGCCTCTTTGGAATATTTACTCAGTACAATAATTTACTTGCTTCTAAAACAGCAGGATTAAGAAAGGTAGTTTCACATATATTATTGTATTTTTTGGGTTTATATTAACATTTTAAATAATTTTTAATAAATCAATATATAAAAATGTCAAAAAATTAAATTTAGAATTGGTGGCTGAATAGCCTTGGTAGCTGAGGACTGAAAATGGTAGTAGTAAAAGAAATTAGAATATATTTGTTTTGTGATTTGGAAACGTCAAATTATTAGTAACAATAAAAAAACGTAGTGTGGTCAAGGATATGTATTTTTAAATTCGACGTTGCTAATTCGTTCAGTATCAGTTGTTGATATGAATTTTTTTATTTGCATTTATACATCGTAAACATTTCAAAGGGAGATATTAAGTGCAGTGTTAACGTACTATTTCGCTAAATGCGTAATTTATTGATTGTAAGTTATTTTTGCACTAGTGGATGTTAAAACTGGTTTAAAAGTATAAGTTAATGATTAGCAACATTTTTAGAGAAACTTTTGGAAATTAGGACACGAATATACCGGGTAAACAACTCCACGTGATCAAAGCATGGTATAAGTAAGAAGAGGGGACATGTCAAGTATTGTTTTAAAGGAATTTCGACTCTATTTAGATAATATCCAAGAATGAAGATCTGTATTTGCTACGACGAATTTGTCACGTAGTAGTTCATTATTAAGAAATATTAGACATATACCCTGTATTAGGAAAATAATTACCACTTTCTGTTAATTTTGAGGTTTTATAAACATGTGTCACGTGTTTTATTAATTTTACTTAATGTAAACAGTAGTTTGCAATGTGTGCTCTGCAACTATAACTTGTGAATAAAATAACCCTAATGTTAGCGTTGGAAAAATTTTGTGATTTTGTGACATGACTCAAATTCAGCGAGATACAGTCATCCATCTAGTCGCTGGAGGGTAGGTACTTAAATACCTTTAATAATTCTAGTTTATTTCTATAATTCAAGTTATGCCGTTATGCACTTGTTATATAATACTTCGATACGGCTATTTATGTGCTCTTAATCAGCCTAAGGGCATAAAATAATTCGTTTTCGAAGGTTTTTAATATGCCATGTAACTTTCCAAAGTTTATTTTTATGCTGTGGGGCATTTTGATAGTCAGCTGATTGTTTATTTACCTTCATTAGGCTTCACTTGTTTTTGTTTTTAATGAATAGATGTACATCTGTTTGATAAAAGCTATTTATAGAACTCGAGTTTCTGTCTTAATTTAAATGATAATGAGATATCCTGAGCTTAGAATAGAAAACCTCTCAAATAGAAGTTGTTTGTTTACTTGATAAGTTTATAGATTGCATTCCATTAAACTCTAAAACTGTGCGTGTTGCTGAAATTATGCAAAAACAGGAAAACATTTTTTGTGCTACTTAAATATTTTTTCTCAGTATTACGTTGTACTTACTTGCTCATCTAGATTTTCTAGAAATAACAAAATTAGAAAGTTAGTATTATATCTATAACTAATTTGTAAAATCGTATGAAAACATTGACCAGGTGCGCAGCAAAAAATATTTCTTTTTTTTTAAATTATATTTGCTTTTAGGGCAACATCTATTTGCATATTATGTAGCAGTTTATATTTGGTTTCTAGTTCAAAATCAGATGATTTATATCCTCTCTAGACATTTACAAACCTTGTAAAAATATTGCCTTAAATATTTTTATGAAGGATCATTTATTATTAAATTTGATTGCCAAAACCTGTGTTTAAAATTTTATGACTTTGCAAATTTTTCTAATTCTATAACTAAATTTACTGCAAGAAATATTTATTGTTTAAAATCCTCTTTGCTTTTAGGGTAACATCTATTTGCATATTATGTAGCAATTTATATTTGGTTTCTAAGTCAAAATCAAAAGATTTATATCTACCCTAGAAATTACAAATGTTGGAAAAAGTATTACCTTGAATGAAAGATTATTTATTAACAAATTTGAGGGCCAAAATTTGTATATTTAAAATTTGATGACATTTTTCTAATTCTATAATTAATTTGGTAAGAAGTAAATAAAGAGGATTCAATTTACTAAGAAAACTTTTTATGTTTTTTATTATCTTTGTGTATAACACAGATATTATTTTTTAAACATTACTTTGATAGCATCTCAAATGTTTGTACCTATAAAGTTAAAAAATTCCATTATATTGAGGTATAGTGTATGTAGATTGTTAATTTCTCATGCAAATAATTTCAAGGCTTTTTATTTTAGTTAGTAAAAACAAATCCTACATTTAAATGAGCTAAACATCATTTTTAATGTAGACTTTTTAAAAATAGAGACTAGTATATTTCCATACTTTAAAAACAGTATGAAACTGGATTTGAAGATTTAAAAAAATAATCTTTAATTTTATTAATTTTTCCATTATTTATCACTAGTATTAATTACTTTTTCGATATAATATACTTATTCTAGATAAAGCTTGGATTTTAAAAAACAATTCCATAAATAGAAAGTATTTACGACTAGTTTTAGAATTTATTGCATTTATATTCCATTTTCAAGTAATATTGTTACACCGCTGTAAAAATATAGTATAGTATTGGTTATTTTATTTTTTATTTAGAAAATTATTGAAAAAAAGATTAATTTTATCATTGAAAGTCATGAATATTTAGAGGAGAAAGGTGATTATTGATATATATATATTAAATCCCGAATATAATGCTTTGTTTTGGAATATTTTAATACTATATTCCTTATAACTTGAACATAAGTAGTTTTAATGAATACTAAACACAGTTTTTGACATTTTTACAATCTTCTAACAATATTACTTGGAAATCGAGTAAATTTTAAAACTAGTAAAAAACTTTAAATAAAGTATTGTTGGAAAAAACTTCATAATTTCCGATTTTTCTTTGTTAAAATGTTGGAAAATTCTTATTTTTATATATAAAAAAAATTAACTCACACCAACAAACCACAAGATCTTAACACTAATTTTTTTTCAATAAAAAATAAGTGAACAAAAGTTTTCTGTGATTTTAAAATTTATAAATAACATATTGAATCAAAACAATAGAAGTTACTATATTAAAATCAATCTGAAGGTTTATTAAAGGTTACTAGTCTTTTTACATATTTATGGTTTATCTTAACAGCTATTTGTTTAAGATACATCGAGTATGGAAACCAGCAATTGTTTATAGTTTAATGTTACAGCTCAGTTCTTTTAGTGCTGGTATTCCCAATAATAATCTTACTCAGTGGCTTCAATGGGGCTACTCTCTCTAGTTTTTTCTATGAATTATAAATTTGAAATTCTTATATTATTTATTTGTATTGATGATTTTAGGGTTGCTGGAACAACTGGAGCAATAGTAACGTGTCCGTTGGAAGTGGTGAAAACCCGCCAGCAGTCGTCGAAGAGCAGCTTCATTGTTGTCCGTGACCTTCCCAACGTACCTGGTGAAAGTGCACAACCGAAAACAACGTGCAGAACAGTTCCGGATCAGAGGCGTAGGTTATGGACAACATGTCAATATAGCCGGCCTCAAGTTGTAGCTCTTTCAGGTTATTCCTACACGCCAGTCCAATCGCTCAGCATCGTCCAAAGCCTCAAGCATATTATACAGCATGAGGGACCCATGGCACTATTCAAAGGTTTGTGGGGTCTTCCTCTTAGAGGAATTGCCCAATTCTTAATTGATTGACAATTCAGATTAATTCTTGAAGAATATGATTTTACTGCGAAATATGTTAAAGGTACAGATAATGTTGTAGCAGATGCTCTTTAACGTAAATATTCGTTATTCGTATATGTTAAGCTCTACCTTAATGTTTTTGAAGACATGATTAATAGTGGTTATAGTAATCATTCAGGTAGATCAGATTCATGCAAAATAAACTGAACAAACAAATAGTGACACGCTGCATAAATATTTTTTTAGGATTTAATAACGAAAACAAATCAATTACTCATTGTATCGGATTTTAAGTGCTTTCTTTAAATAAGTAGAAGCTTGTACTAATTTAATTATTAATCATTTTTATACAATTTGCTATCGCTCTTATTTTGACAAATATTTTTGTTTATGGTATTTGTTATTTATCGAATATTAGAACTACCTTAGGGTCACAAAAACAACAATTTATTTCTGTGAAATTTTTAAATCTCGCCAAAATGGTTTGGCACTGAATACACATATTATTCGTATAATTACAACTATCAATTTACTCGATTCGATTATCCGATAGTAACCCATTTGTATGCAGCAATTTTATAAACTTTATTAGATAAGGAGTTTTTTTAATGCACAGTTAATTAAACGATAAACCCGATCGATCTTCGATATCTCTGATGCTAAAAATGAGAGATAAATGCTTGTAGAAAGCATAAACAGATTGTTTGGAGTTGGGAATGATTTACGGTCAATATCAAAGTCAAAGTTTCCATGTAAAATACTATTAAAAAAAAAATGCTTTATTTGCGTGTTTATCGGAATTATTTTCAATAAAAAAAAATTGCTGTTATGACCGTGACGATGATTGTGGCAATTTTAGATTTTCCTCGGTATCTATCGTTTATTTTTTCTCACAAATTAAGCAAATATTTATATAACCTTCAATTGTATTCATTATATTTATTCATGTGATATGATAAAGTGTTGGAATTGGAATAAAAAATCATTATTAATAAAAGAAAGAAATATTTGAGACCAATTAACTAGGACTGTAAAAATGAATCAGAATGAGTACTTGTTGCTATTAAAATAGTACTGCCCAAAAATGGTTTAAACCATTTTCTAAAACACCATAACTTATTTTCCATTGTATAAACTAGACCAAATAAAAAAAAACTATTAAATTACAATTTCTATTTCAATTTATCTTAAATAAATTTGTAAAATTTTATATTTTTGCCTATGGCCATTTTGTTATACCAAGTGATTCATGAAAAAATGGAAATATCTACGTTAATGGTAAATAGAGATGTTTTAAATGGATCTTAAATTGGTAAACAGGAAGCTTTGTCGACTTTGTTTATTTTTAGCATAATGACTAATGAATCAAACAATATATTTATTTTTTGATATTCTGCATGTTTTTCTTTCATTTTTTAAATAACTAGCTTATTAGCCTGAAATAAAATTAATGTTTTGATTAACAAGAATTCAATAATTTGTGGGTCCTCATATCTATTTCTTTATATTAAAATTTTTAATATAAGTGCATACAAGGCATTGGAAAATACATTTAAAAATTACAATAAACATTAATAAAAACAACATCTACAGGTATATAAATACAAAAATATGTAATAAACATTTTAATAGGTTAATAATGAGTTTATATTTAACTTATTACATAATTTCTTATCAAATATTCCATTTTTAATTATCTAACTGGTGTATTAGCAAACGTTGATTAAATTTAATCAACTAAATTTAAATAAAAAAACTCAATTTAACGAAGTGCTTATAGTTTCATGAATACCACTGTAAATCCTTTAATTTTGTTTCTAAATTTGACTAGTTTTTTTTTGTATTATTGATTATTTCAAGAGTAGTCCGAATTTTAAAATCTATAAGCTAAATTAATTGTTTCAATTCTTGCTTTGTGGGATTTATCCATAATATATATAAAAAGATAAATTATACTTATCTGAATTTCCACAGTATTACAAAGCTTTTTAAATTATATTTTCTCGACCAAGATTTCACCTATTAGAATTGTCAAGAGTGAAACCTTGGTCGAGAACATTTAAAGATTTTTTATTTTATTACATTTTTATTTTTTAGGTCTGGGACCGAACCTTGTCGGTGTCGCCCCTTCTAGAGCTGTTTATTTCTGTACATATTCGCAAGCCAAAGCTTTTTGGAATGGAGTGCTACCCCCTGATTCACCGATTGTACATGTTTGTTCTGCTTCGTGCGCCGGTTTTATGGCCTCCACCCTCACAAATCCAATTTGGTTTGTTAAAACCCGTCTACAGTTGGATTTAAATAGAAATAGTGATGTGACTGCTATGCAAGTCGTAAGAAGGATATATTCCACTTCGGTAAGCATAAACGGGGTAATCAAATGTTCCGGTATTATAAAAAATTAATGAATATATTCATTTAATAAAATTGAGGACTAAATTTTAATATTTAGATAGAAAATCTATCAAAAACTAAAATTTGGCACTTACGTAGATGACGTACCTTATTAATAATAAATAGATCTAATGTAGGAATTTACATTAAATAAGTTACCATTGTTTTAACGGATTTTTACCTGTGCGTCAAAACTAATAGCCATATGAAACAAGTCTGGAAATCATTCTCGGTTTTGAAACAAAAAATGCTATTGTTCCATATAAATATAGCATGATAAGTACTAAGAATAAATCAAAAAGTACGCTTTATCAGAAACAATAATAATAATAACTATAACAAGAATAATAGTAATAATAATAATGATAATAATAATAGCCAAACAAATAATCTCAAATTTAACAATTTTTAATTTATAATATGTTCAATAAGAATAATTACATACTGTTAAGCTATATATTTTAAAATTACCTTATATTATAAAGATTTATGTTAACCACTGACTTATACTCTTTGACCTCTATTGAACCAAGAATTATCCAATTTTATAAGAGGTGAAAAATATTTTATTTACATGTAAATATATTCAATAAAAAATTTTGTTTTTTGATTACTTACTAAGTTTTAAATAATTGGTCTCAGTTTTTAAACTGCATTAGGTCAGACAAATTGGTTTTTAAGTTTTCATGGAAAACTATAAAATTCAGTACTTAATAGAGGAAATAGGTCCATAAATATTCAAAGGGTTTCCTTTTTCGTCGAATTTGTTACATTTTAAATAATCGTTCTGAATTAGTTTTAAAACCATTAAAGCATGTTTGGGCTGCTAGAAAACTAAAATTACCGTTCTTGAATAGTTTTTGTAGGTTTCGGTTGGTAAAAATTAAAAGAAAATCGTTCTAAAACCGTTGGAATGAGCCTGCATTATTAGAAAATCGAAAAGAACCGTTATTGAATAGTTTCGGGTTCTTTTTGATTCAAAATTGGAGAGAGAATCATTCTGAAATACTTTTAGAACCATTAGAATGTCTTTGGATTATCAGAAAACTGAATAAAACAGGTTTGGCTCCACAACAGTAAATTACTTTTATTTCGCCACAATTCTGCAAGATGGTACCAAAATATTGAAAATCTCAATTTTACTTGTTTTGTTTTTTTCTCGATAACGGCTCTTTTTGTAAAACAAACTAATTCTGTCTACCTTTTCTCGATTTGTACATAAAGGTTTTGTATTATCAGATATTAATGACAAAAATGTGTCGCAAGGGTAAAGATCCACCGCTACATCGAAAGCGAAAAAGAATATTGTGATACATTTACAGATCCAGAGGCTATTCTCATTTTTAGGTACGACATAGAAGGACACAGTCGAAGTGTAAGCAGAACAAAACTACAATTTTTCAGTTTATATTCGCCTTTTCATTCACTTTTTATACGTTATAACCTGCCGGTGTTCGTTTTAAATTCAACTGCCAACTGATTAGATCAACATGGATTAGTTCTTAAATAATTTGACAATTTACAAGATTGAAGAAAGATAGATTTAGAACCTTCTATTGACTAACACAAAATGTAAACTCCCCTTAAAGGTTTTATTTATAATCTCTAAAAAAGATCAATTTTTTTTTCAGGGAATTCTAGGTTTTTATAAAGGTATAACCGCTTCCTATATGGGCATATCCGAAACAATTGTCCACTTTGTGATATACGAAGCCATAAAAGCTAAATTGCTAGCGCACAGATCGCACATTTCTGATGAAAAAAGTTCAAAGGATTTTCTGGAATTCATGATGGCTGGAGCCATTTCGAAAACTGTTGCTTCCTGCATTGCATATCCACACGAAGTAGCTAGAACTAGATTAAGAGAAGAGGGAAACAAGTACACGGCCTTTTGGCAAACACTTGGTTTAGTCTATAAGGAAGAAGGTAGTTTTTATTTATTTGCAATCACAATAGTAATTTTCCAAAACACTAGTTTATCGAAGAGTGCGTATAGTTAATAACAATATTACTAAGATATTTTTATTTTATTAAAATATGTATAATACATAACGGAATCAATAAACTGACGATTATCAAGAGTTTGTGAACATCATATTGTTACGTACTGGCTTGTTTTCTTTCAATAAAGGTATGAAAGAATCTAAATACTAATTTCTGGGGGGTTTTAACCCACTTCGTAACTTGGTATAATGGAAATTAAATAGGCTGGGTGGAATAATAACAATTTATTTAGCTATGAACAAAAACAACTTTTACAAATATTAAGGCAACTTACATCTTTAAACAAATAACACATTTAATCGCAGGGGTAGGTACTATCAACTTTTCGACCATGTGAGAACCCAAACTTCACTTTTACAATTTATTTTTATTTTACCAACTAAGAAGACCCCAATGTTTAATCATTTTGATGACTGTAACAATAATGTTTTTTTTTAGGTGTAAGAGGAATTTACAGAGGTTTAACCACTCAATTAGTCAGGCAAATACCTAATACAGCCATAATGATGTCCACTTATGAAGCCGTAGTTTACATTTTAACTACTAAGTTTAACACAGAGTTTTATGCCAAGGAGAGAGAGCATTAATTAGTAAATTTTAAATTTTTAGTTGAGGATGGGTTAAGACATACACTTATTAGGTAAATTGTATATTGTAGAAGAGGCAATATAACATATTTTTGAATTTTATTCTGCTCTGGAAAAATGTTACTTTTTTTTTTAATTTACCTCGAAAGATTGAATATTTTCATTATTATTTAAATAGGTATATTTTTGTTTTTTAAGATTTTAAATTTGAAAATATGCAAACTATCTTCGAGCTAATGTTGTTAGAAATATTAGAGCACTTTTAAAGGAATATACAGACAGTTTAATATTAAAATGGACATATGTGGAAGAGAATCTGAGTGTTTGATTGATTTTACCTGAATTTTCATTTGTTTGGATATAAAAAATATAGGTAAATTTCGTATCTCAGTAGATAGACCAAAAATACCATGTATTTTTGTCTGTATGTACATTTCAATCTTAAATTTTTTGTATATTAAACGTCGTAATAATTTTGTATTATAGTTTATTTTAACTTATAAATATACCATATTGCGATGTGCCATAAAAATGTTTTGAAATATTATATATTTAGAAATGTTATCTAAATTTATTTTGCTTTATGAAAAACCTCTAATAACGGTATTGTTTTAATTCTTTTTTTTTTTGAGACGATCTTTTACCTCGATTTCAATATTTTGTAATCTTTTTTGAAATCGAGTAATGCATATTGTAATATGATAATATGATATCCAGTATTCATGAATATTGAATTGTGGAAAGTTGTGTATATGAAGTTCGTTAGGATGTATATATTGTTAAAAATTATATTAAGTTTAAGTCTATATTATTAGTTAAGATAGTAGCAACTTACAAATTAAGAGGATTTTATGTTCATTTTGGGCGATTTTTGAAAGAACTGAGAAAACTTGAGAAACTAAAGTATTAAGAATAAAGCCTGTTAAATGGAATAAGTTGTGGTTTATATTTATTATACGTCCGCTTGTTACCGCTACTAAAATAAACATTGACTGGTGAGCATGCTATCTCCTAACTAAATAGTTTTCAATACCCTTGAAGTTTGAATTTTATCTGTTACCCCTTATTAGTTTGAATATGTAGCCTTTCTTTTTAGACGATGCATGCTTTTTGGTTATTAAAAAAAAGTCCACAAGTCTCAAAAACAAGTCGAAACTGTCTGCTATAATAAATACAACTTAAGTCTCAATTTGAAGCCTTATCTTACAAGCGAAACTTTTATTTTTAACTCTTATTTGTCATGTATCCGTTAAAAAAAATTGTTGAGAATGTTTAGTATATAAATTCTGAAATATCAAACACACTGGAAATAAGAATAATTTTCTACTTGTATATAATTTTTGCAGAACTAATACATACATAGCGTATGTCACGTCGAGTAGTATTATGAAAGCTCCACATTTATACCATTGGAAGATTTAAGAAGCAGTAAAAATACAAAAACATCCAAATAATATTAACAGAGAAAACAATACAATCATTCAACTGGCCACTCGACTGGTTACGTTTAATAGTTGAATTACCGTGCACATTTCACCTACTGAAGAAACAGTTTATGATAAACTCCGAAACATTGAGAAATAAAAAATGACGCAGTCTTCCTGAAACAATAATTCTCAGCTTATTTTTTCATTCAAATTAAACAGTGTGAATTTTTAATAATGTTTATAAACATCCAAAAACCTTTTGCAAATATTCTGTTTTTTGAGAATAAAAAAAATAAACAAAAACAATATATTAAATTATCAAATTCGAATTTGTTGGAACACCATAATATTATATCTTAGATAAGTTATATAAAAATGAAAAGTAGTTTATTTAATAAATTTTATTCTTGGTGGTTTGAGTTCTAAGATTTAAAAATAAAATATAATATGTAAACTAATTCGACAATTTCTGGTGGATACATTTAACTAACTGGTTACTTGTATTTTATTCAGTTTACCTGAATTTAAATTCAACTATAACTTAAAAATGGCTCGGTATAAAAATTACAAATTTAGCAAAGAGCTTTTTTATTACATCAACAGAGAAATTCGATAATTTTGACCATTGTTTCCACTTCAAAAATTACGCCCTGTATAAGATTTTTCAAAATAACCGAAAATATTTACTTAGATGAGGATTTAGTCAACTTTGAAGTTGTCGTTTTAAGAGACCCCGTTTTTTCATATCATTTAAAAAGTAGTAGAAAAATCAATTTCAACATTTAAATACTATTTTTTTATGGTAAAATATACAAATATTTAATTTTTATAAAAGGTGTTTCACAAACAGTGGGATAATATCTTATGCCTAAAACTTTTTCGATTTTTTTTAAAGAAACATTGTGTAAAGCAGTATTATTATTTGAAATAATTTTAAACTTACTCTTTTACCAGATTTCAAAATTGCGCCATATTAAATGAATAAATACATAAATAAGGCAACTGGAAAACGTATATTTTTAAAAATATCTTCCGTACATTTCTTACATTTAAAATATTACAGATAGTAGCAATGGGCAATATTTGTAATTTATTTTTATGTAGCTAATTTGTTTGTTGCAGCTACAAATTTTGATATTTTCTTTAAAGGCTGGTGCGGCTCTGGTATATTTTCTGAAGTAATATTTACTGAAACGGGCACTATTGCACAATCAATTTTCGATTTCTCTTCTCTATAATCTTCTTGGATAATCTGTAAAGCTAAAATTAAATAATTATTCTATAAAACTTACATTTGTGTATTAGTTAACGATGAATAAGCCATTATCCATTTAATTTAATTTTACCATAGTTAAAATGAAAAAAAGTTTATCTATTTGTTTACTTGATAGTTTTTAATTTGATTTGTTTAATATTGTATTTACAAAAATATACGTATTTTATTGTAAAAATAAATCGCGAAAAAAAACTATTCCAACCTCTTTCTAAATCCATAGTATCCATGTCTTGATTTTTAATCAGTTTTAGCCTCTGTCGGAATTTTTCTGCAAGTTTTTTCCTGCAATAATCAGCCTCTATCTCCTGTTTTGTCCTGGGGACCCGGATTTTAACACAACAGCAGAACAGAACCACTAAAACATATTTAATCTTTACTGAACAATGTCTAAATATAATTTCTAATAAATAGTTTTTTTTTGAGATAATTTTATCGTGCTTACCAAGTATTGTAAACGCAGAGAAACAGAAAAATATATAATGCCAAATTCTGAATTTTGGTGAATCTAAGGCCGCTCTTTCTATCCATATTTCATTTTCTTCGTCTGGATTCGCATAAAAAGTAGCCATTTTTATCTAATCTTTGCATTTAAAAAAGCTACAGGTCACAACAAATCGTTTTTTGTAACTGGTAAGGGGATGATAATGGAAGTGTTCAATAGGGAGTTTATTGCCGCACCTTAAAACCTATCAGGCGCGCCCATGTTTTATGTATTTAGCATGCAATATTAAGGTAAATATAGGGTGATTCAGATATCAATAACCCCAAGAAACTAGTTTACTTTTCTTACAGTTAAAATATATGGAGATCATTTTAATATTTTCAAAATTTATAAGTTATGGTTGTTATTCTATAGGTATTAGTCTTATCCTAAAATTTTGTAATTATTTTATTAAATATAACAATATAAATATTTATTGATTTTTTTTGTTGTCAATTTTTTTTATGTATTTTAGTTTTTTTCACCTCAATACTCATAGAAATTTCGGGCAGTGCGAGCTGGGTTGAATATTTAATAAATGGGTCGATTTGAGGTCAAATGTAAAAGTAGTACATCAGATAATTACATTTTTGTATTACGTTTCAATCCCCAATGGAAGGTTTTAAAGGTAAATCTGTCTTGGTTATACAGGGTGGTCCACAATTCTCGAGCAAAACTTCTAGGGATGATAGTTTTTATATACACTTTTTTCGAAAGTTCAATAATAAGGAAGATACCTACCTCTAAAGTTGTATAAAACTTGTACTGGTAATAATTTTATTAATTGAACAATTATATTCATTATATAGAAGTTAGTATCTTATACTTATTTTATGATTTTTATGATATAATTATTCTTTGGGTTTATAAATAGAATTAAAAAGAGGTAATATTTTTTATTATTTACAGGGTGATTTAAAATTCGGCTATGGAATTTGTACCACTGATTGCTCTCATGAATTCCAATATAATTAAATTTTAAAATTGGAAATGTGTTCTCAAAATCTCAAATTATGATGGAAATACGATTTATTTTTTTCATTGGTGTTTAACAGGAGGTACTGGTAACTTTAACCCGAATATTTTCTACGCCACTGTCTGAATGTTAATTATTTTAATGCATTTTAATTTTATTCAAATAATTGGAAAAAAACTACTTTTAATTTTTAAAACTTAACGGCCTGTTTGTATATTGAAACTGGTTGATTTTCGAAAATAAATTTATCCTTAATACGTGTAATTAAATGGCCGTTTAAAAACTATTAAAAATCTTATTTGCATCCCCTGTCCTAATTATTAATAACCAAAAGCTTGAAAATAAAAATTGTTTTGCCAGTTTTAATTTACACAAATATTCAAAAAATTAGAGCGATCTTTATTTAATTAATTTTTCCTAGTATATTTTGAATTGGTTCAACTACCAGTGTGGTAATATTCATGCTAAAAAAATTATTTCGTTTTTATTAAATACACAACACAACATTTTATTAATTTAAATTAAGTAGCATTTATATATTATTCAGTCATTAAGGCGGACAGTGTATTGTTAATTTCAAATTTTCCCGCGCCACAGAATCGCCCAGCCGATAATTATCGAATTGTCACCAATCACAACTTACGCTGTTGCCACGTTTAATAATTTTACTAGATACCTACCTAAATCTTTAAAATATCAAAATGTTACAATTTGTAATGAATGAAGTAGAGATGGTTTAGGAATTTGTTACGTAAATTTTTTTGAAATCAAAATGTTTATAAATAAAAATTCTTGTTCTTCTAAAATTAGTGATATGCCAAATTAACCGAGATTCTCGTAAAAAGCGGAAAAAAATAGGGCGTGCCTTAAAAGTTACGTAACGCAATGTATTATAAAGAGGGAGAGGGGGGGGTTTGGTTAAAAATATCAAATTCTTAGCATTAAAACAATATATGACTGGCCCTTTATATAAATAAAGAACCAAATTGATATGGGAAGAAGAAGTGGAAGAAAAATATGGCGTGCTTCAAATTTACGTAACGCAAAAGAGGGTCTTTCAATGTGTTACGAAGAAAGAGGGAGAAGAAAAATTTAAAATTATTACGTTATGCAATATGTGACTGACGCTTTATAAACACAAATATTTTTTCTCAATACTTTAAACCGTAATTAAGAGTGTAATTACAATTTTTACGCAATATATAATGAAGAGGGAGGTGGAGGGGAGTGGTTAAAAATGTCAAATTTTTGACGTTACGTAACATATGTAGGTCAATTATACAAATCGATACACAATTTTATTTAACACCGTGTTTCAGAATTACACGTATCTATTTAGCGACTACATAATTTTGTATTTCAACTGTAATTTGTATTTACACCGCCCATCTTTATAACAAAAACTCGAGAAGAAGTGGCAACGTCCGAAATACTGACAGTCCGAAAGGAACTGCTGTCTGCTGATAACCGCTCGTACTGCGGCAATACTCTTGTAACCTTTTTATTTTTATTGAAACCGTTTTATATAATTACAAAAATTCACTCATGATTTGCTCATGATAATAATGTTTCTTCTGCGACACAACGGAGTTTTAGTAGTGTATGTTTGTTCTAATTGCCTGTAAGTATAAATATAAAACCATCAAACTGGCGAGCGACAGCGATAGCAAGTCAAACATGGCTTCTTCAGCGAGATTTATCCAAAGTCCCACCGCATGGTGTCAGCGGAAAGTGAATCTCAGACCGCAACATCGGGGCGTACATTTGGTCACTGAAGAGATTCTGAGGCAGTTGCCGGAATTGAATTCGTTTGTCATTGGGTTGTGTCATATTCAAAGTAAGTTTTAAGTTTCCTCCTGGCTACTTGTCACTCTTTTTCTCCGAGTTTTTTGGTAATTTTTTCTTGTGTTGCAGTATTACATACCAGTGCTAGTTTAGCTTTAAATGAAAGCTGGGACCCTGACGTTAGAGACGATATGGAAATGATGCTTAATAAAATTGTTCCTGAAGGTTTACCGTACAGACATTCTTGTGAAGGTCCCGATGACATGGTAATTGTTGTTGCTAAATAAATATAAACATATCGTCACTCAGGAAGAAAAGTGACATAACTCAAAAAATAAGGTTTAGTACCAACGCTCATTTAAAATATACACAAATTTTACAAGTATTTTTGAGGTAGTTGTAAATAATTACTAATACGATAGTGCCAAATGAGTAAACTTGTAGATTTTAAAAAGTAATGCTTAGAATATGCATCATTTTTGACAGGTTTTTAAAATGTTTGTCACTTTTCTTTAACCCTTTGCGACCCATATCGTTTTTTAAATTTTATTTATTAAATAAAAGATTTATCGGGAACTAGCTTAAATACATTATTTCAAACATAAAATGTACATTTAATTTTAACAAAAAGTAGGGCTCTACAGTGGAACCAGTTGACAACTAAAACAAATTACTGAATAGTGCAGAATATTTACTTAATCTCTGAGACCAATATTGCACATTTTACAAAAGGAACGCATTCAATGAACTTTTAAGATGCTACTGCATAATCCACAACTTTATGTAGCGTGAAGTGGCAAGTGACCTATATTATCCATAAATATTTCAAGCTGAAATCGAATATTAAAATTTTTATAATTTGGTGGTCTGTAAACTGCTACATATTATACACCACCCCTTTGCATGTTAGTCCTAAAAAGTGTGATACAACTGTAAGACCCAATTCCTTACTTATAAAACAATACTCACTTATACACAATATAATTTGGTTTTTGTGTATTTATTATGATGTTTAGCTCAAATGCTTTTTTGGCGAGATCTCCTTGTGTGTTAGAATTCTGTGTGTATTCACTTCCTGGTTTAATTAGTGCCTTTTCTTTTCTGAATTGCCACACCTCTGGACCAAAACTAAAAACTACTTGTACATGCTTATGTTCTAAATTTAATTAAAAACATTTGTTGTCAGTAACTTTGTTGTAAGCTGACACATCTGGGACACATGACAAATTGTAAATCAGTTTCAGTAAGCTATTATTATTATAAATGCTTATAACTATTTTTGCAAAATAAAACATTATTCTCAGTGGGTTCAGTTCTACTTATTTAATTCAGACTGAATTTTCGATAATTTTCCAAATCAGTAACACAGGACACACAGGGGACAGAAAATCCAGGGCAAATGATTATAAAACAATTACCAATATAAATTGATTTAAGGGGGAAGTCATAACGGGGGGCAAAATGGTCCTAAAAGCTGGATGTGGTTATTTACAATTTTTAGAAAATAACCTCATTTAATTTTAAGTTTTGAATACTTATTATAAAGGTTTTTAGAAAAAAATTCGAATATACAATAACCATTGTACACTTGTTAACGAATACGGTACATCTTCTCTAAATCAGTGTTTTGTAAAGTTATTAAAACATTGACAAACTTCTCCATATTTTGGTTTTATCAAATACTTTATAGAAAGAAACACAAGTTAATTTACATCGCCAAATACACCTAATTAGAGAAATAATATAAGATATTGTTACGTATTGGATTATTTTTCTTTCAATAAATATGTGAAATAATCTAATTAGTATTTTCTGGAGGGTTTTAACCCACTACGTAACTTGGTTAATGGAAATTAAAAAGGCTGAGTGAAATAATAACAATTTATTTATCTGAGAAGAAGAACAACTCTTATAAATATAAGGCTAACTTACATATATAAACAAATTACACGTTTAATTGCAGGGGTAGGTAGGAAGTATCAACTTCTCCTGTATAATTGGAGAACCCGAATTTGGCTTCCGATCTCTTTTTATTTTCTCAACCAAGAAACCCTCAATGTATCGCTCACGTAATATTAAATAAACAGGGAATGCTATAATTTAGAAACTATTAAATTAAAAATAAATTCTATATGCACAGGGCGTTATTTAACTAAATCCCTCTACTCACTAACGTAACAATATACATATCACCAATAATAGAGGAAGCTAATTCACTTATTACGACTGTTATGAATTCCCTTTTAATCTATACAATGTTCGAATTGTAGACTTGAAGTATTTTTCTATTTAATTTTCGCTTTTTATTATCCCCAAAAGGAAAGTTAATCTATTGAGTTATTAATTGTGATATTTTTCAGCCTGCTCATGTAAAAGCATGCTTTTTGGGTTCCAATCTAACGATTCCTATAACGGAGGGTAAACTGAACTTGGGCACGTGGCAGGGCATCTGGCTGTGTGAGCATCGGGACCACGCGGGTTCTCGAAAATTGATGGTCACTCTAAACGGTTGCCTTCGAGACAACGCCTGCACCCCCTTGTCCCCCGTCAGCCCGATGGCCAGCACCAGCAGTTAGGGAAAGCACTCGGGGCACTCACTATCCAAGCACTGATTGTCCCGAGTATTCTTTAAATACCTATCATTCACTCTTTTGTGAAAAACCACAGACTTAAAAAAAATAAAATATTACGACAATATGTACATAGTTGTACATTGTAATATACTGTTTTCTTTTTATATAGATAAGTGGGGTTGATTATTATTTTTACGTGAAATTGTGTTTCGATTTGTTCACACTTTGGGCCCACTAAACACTTTTAAAATTAGGTTTTAGTACAAATAAATCCTTTTCTAAGATATATCAAAATTGTAAATTACTAACAATTTGGTAGTTAACCTACATTTAAATCTAAACAATTACTGTACGACCGAAATAACTAAAGCTGCGAGATGCGCGAATGAGAGATTCGAAATAGTAAATTGTCATCAGTTTGGTACTAGAAAAATCAAAATGGTTCAAAAGCCAATTTCACTAATATTACCAACACAGCTTTAGATTATCGAAATATTTCCAGAACATTATAATGTAATTACTAAGCATAATAAATATGAAAACACCGCAAAGTACATAATTCCCAGTACAATGATAAAAATATCCAAATAAACCCATCTAAAGACGAAGTGAAAATAATTGTCTTCCTTGAAGTTTTCAGTTATTTTGGTCAAACAGTAATACAGTTTGATCTGCTAATAAATTTTTAATAATAGCCCAATTTTGATTGAAACACTGTTTCACGATTTAGGTGCTGTGCATTTATTTAATAGATAATATGATTAGGAGTGATAGTAGATTGAAAGTATTCAAATGAGTTGTTCTTTATAACTCCAAGTGTGTTCTAGGATGTAATTGGCAGAAAAAAAAGTTTTTAGTTTTTGTTTTGTATTTGTACACTGTTATACTGTCAAGCAGAATGTGGCATCACACATTGGAACGGTGAAGAAAAGTAATATAGGGTTTATTTAAAATTGAAAAAGTAATGGTACTGTATTTAATACTTTTAAATAGTTTTTCTGCTATATTTTTTTGTTTTTAGATAAATGTGGGACGGTTTAAATCTGGGTGGGGATATTGGTGTTGTTTTTGTGTTTTTTTTGTTTTTTTTTTGTTCAGTGGAATTATAATTTTTATTTTTTGTTATTTTTATGTTTTTTTTCTCTCACCTTTCATATGCATAACCCAAAATAGATCTTTTCTTTGAAAGTGAATTTAATGGCTTACAAAAATTTTCTCATTTACTAACATTGAGGATATGTGAAACTAAATATATACAGCCAATTAAATGCATGGCATTTGTGTACTATTTGTTTATTTTACTTTATAAACAATAAATTTCATGCTAAGAGGTCAAGCTCTGGTCTATCTGATGCCTCCGTAGGTTTGGAAATATTGTTACGATATCGAATTTGTTAATTATAAATATATAATGAAAATAGTTCCAATAAGTGAAAAAAAAATAAAATTTGAAAAGATAATTCGTACTTATCTGAATTTCCACCGTATTACAGGCTTTTTTAAAAAATTATTTATCTGACCGTCTCAAGTTTAAAGTGGAAATTTAAAAAATATCGAATATTCTAAATTTCGATTCTAAATTCTTATGTTTTACTTTAAAATCTCTGCTTTAAAGTTGATGTTTCAATAAATCTCAATTTTATATCAGAAATCTTAAAAAATCGTTTATATCATATATATCTGCTTCAAATTCTCGAACTTTTGAAGTCAAGATTCATCAAAAATTAGGGTCTATGTTTATGAATCTCGATTTTCAAAATAGAAATCTCAAGAAATTCCAAATCTCGACATCTATATGTAGATATTAATTAATAATCGACTTTAAAGAGACAAATTTCTATAAAATTTGAAAAAAATCAGCGAATATCCACCTGTTTCTTATAACCTTAACTTTTAAAATTGTTTTTTTACAATTCTCTTAAATCTGACAATACTTCATTTTTTTTTATTAACATCAATCAAATAAATATTTTTCATTAACAGTCTCTTTAGGTAACTAAAACTTTTGTAAAAAAACAATTTTATTATGAATTTTAATTACTGTTTTTCTTGTTTTTTTTTATTATCATTGGATCATATCAATATACCTTAAACCAATATAATTTTGAAACTTTAATTTAATAATAAATTTTATAACAAAAAGTTTACATAAAATATTAATAACAGGTTCTAAAAAGTGAATTTTTATAATTAATAGTAATAAGTTACAAAGCTACTCTTTAAAAATCTGTAATAGATTAGTTTTCTTAAAGAGAAATATTTACTTGTTCTATTAATATTTGATCAATTTTCTTATCTTTTAGAATATGCCAAACTTTTTTTGAATTTACTTCTACTGAAACTTTGTGAAAATGAACCTTTAAGTTAAGTTAAACTTTCAAAATATGTGATGAAAGTCCAAGAAATAATAGTTTTAAAATGTTTTTTTCTCTATATGGTCTATCGCTTAATTTCACCCTTTAAATCTTGTAACTCTTATGATTTTTAATATCCCTTTGTTAGTATACACCTAAAATCATTATTTATTTCAAATGAAAACACAAAAAAATATATGCCATATATATTTTAAAGAAACAGATCTATTTTATTGAAACTAAAATAAACTGGTCTTATTTCCAATTTTTCCTCATATACATGTTTATAATTTCTTTCTCTGTCTCTGTGTAATAGATATCGACAATAATTTATTCGATGTATTAAAAGTAATTAGTTTGAAATTTCAATGTTCAAAACAGTTCACTTCATTATTGTACATATAATAACGTTACGGGTTGTATATATTAAGTGTTGTTATGGACTGAATGTCTTGTCTTCCTCTATTCCTCTATCAATATTTCCTACCTGTCTTCAGACTCGTAAAAAATGTAAATAAGCAGCTTTTTAAAATCCCCAAATTATAAATAATTTACTTAGAAATAATAAATTTAGACATTACATTTGAGTTAAGTTTTAAAACCCGTTATTACTGTTTTTTAAATTTTGAAGATAATTATAGTAATAGTAAGTATTTCTTATTTGTAACTTGCTGCCCCTGATTAATTTTACTGTTAGGAAAGATGTACCCTTTTTGATTTTATATTAGTTTTTTATTTAAAAGATAAAAAAAACTTCTGTCAAAAAATAATTATATATAGCATTTATTAAATGCTCTAGTTAATGCTTGAAAATAGTGGAATACATTATTATTATTATTATAATATTAATACAAAAGCTTGATTACATTTTTTAAATTTATTTATTAGTTAATCTAAATGCTTAATTACATTTTTTTGTGATGTCTTGACAATACAACGATGCCTACAAGCTTATTTCAAAAAACAATTTTAATTGTTAATTTGAATATTCAATTATTTATTGGCAGTCTAAGAATAACATTTAATTGAAAAACGTACATACTATTCAGAATAATATTCTGTAAAACGGATATTATATTTTATATTATCCTTAAAATTATTCAGTTACTTTCCAAGAGATTTATTAAACTTATAAATTAAATTAAACAATTAATGAATTGTTTCCAAAAATTCAATGCAAAGACATTCAAAATGTAGTTTTCTTAAATTGTATACAATACAATTTGTTTTTGTAAATCCCTTGTATATTTTACTTCAATGTTAAGCGTTAATTTCATCAATCAAATCATTTTTGTGTGAAATAATTTTTATTTTTTTGTGTATTTTTATTTCATTGATGTTTTTTAATTTTTTCTTAAAGCACTGTTTGACGCTATTTTTAACAAAATTGATTTTTTATCCAAGAAATATTCCCCAAAGATCAATTTCAAGTAGAGCGTTTTACTATATTGCAAAAGTACAAAATTTCTAATAGAAGTTGTAAAAATCACATACAGAGTGATTCGTTAAAAAGGCAGGTTGTAGAATATTTTTTTAATGTGTATTTTTTATTTTTATATTTTTCCTTCGTAATATTTTTTATCGATGTAATGGCATTTGGGTATAATCTTTTTTTAAAATTCAAGTAATACAGCTGTTATTTTTATTTACTATCTCGTCAGAAAAAAAAATAGTTCTGTTGCAACTTAAATTTTAAAAAAGAATTGTTAAATGTTCAATGACGAGGCGAATATGATTTTTTCTGTCATTTTATATGCATGCACATTGTTAACTCACTAAATGAATAAATTAATTTACAATGCCGTGATGTAGGAGTAAAGTTTGTTGAATTTCTGAATTCGGAGATTTTCAAATGACTTTAAAAAAATAATAGTTTTAAATGTTCATGTTTTTCTTTTATGAATTATTTCTCAAATTTGATTCTGGATTTCACTGGTATAAGTAAACTAGGGTTATTCCGAAAAAGTCGAAATACATTTTAATATACTTGTGATAATTTGACATAAATTTTAAATTTAACAAACATTTTAACCTATAGTTTAGATATATCACCAATAAGTATCAAACTATTTCTTTCTTGAAATTATGGACATTTAAAATTTAGAAATTGTTGTCACATTCCAGTTTGATTGCAATAGGTGAATTAGAATTAAATCTTATTATTTTATTCATATTGTTATATTTTAACGATCTTTTATAGTAGAAAGAGTCGCATTCTTGGCCACGAATTAAATAAAAAGAGTTCCGTTGGATAATTTGAAAAAAACGCCAAGGGAGATGAATACAAGGCTCTAAAGATAGAGTAGGAATTACCGTTCATTTCCCCGAAAGTGTAGATAATTCATCAAGATATTGTTAAAAAATGGGTATATTATTTTTAATTTGGTTAGTAGAGTAAGAAAAAAATATGCATTATTGTAAATAGGAACATTTTGCCGCCATAGATTTATGGAAAAGTACTCTTAAATTCGTATTTCAAATAAAAATGGAATATAAAAAAGAATTTGAATTGTTAAAAATTCAAAATAAGTCCAACAGGTAAAGAGTTGATTGGGTTCGAATCCAAGAATTTGGAAACCGTATTTTTAATTTTTAATTCTATTCTCAATCGGCCTTTACATGTAAATATATAATTGTAATGTTTTAATGTCAAATTACAGTTAAAATTGTCTTAATGAGTGAAATCATCTATTTAAAAGTTAAAGTAATCAAATCATAGTCCCAAATCGAATACTAAATATTTTGAAAAATACAATAGTCTACTATGAACATGTAAAATTATTACAGAATTAAGTACACAAGTAACAATTAAATGATTAGCCAACAAGGATACTTTTTACAAATATTTCATTGTTGAAGTTATTAGGATCATTTGTCCAATAACCACACTAAACATTAAATTTTTTTGGATACAATCGTTTCTCCAGTATTTCTTTTGGATTTTTGTCACCCCATATTCCTCAATCGTGTTTCTTTATGTATCCATCAATTTCGAAATGAGTTTGCTTGCTAAAGATTATTTCTTGAAAAAGTATTAATTTTCTTGCCTTCTTGAGATTTTGTCTCGCATTGCGAGAATTTGCAATCACGAGGCTAACATGCACTTAACACGCACTGATAACTGTTTACATTTGGGATTTTTGAATTTGATTTGATTGCTTTAATTCACATTTACCTTATAATTGAACTGTAATATGTACGATTATTACCTAATTTATATGATAACTTTTAGGCTATTTATAGCTAATTGATAACATATCTTCAGTGGAAAAAATATGCTCATTACGTACTATGTTGACTATAGCAATAAAATAGACATATAAGACATTAGATATAGTTTGCTCACATCCAAGTGGTTTGGAATGTGTGGCTTAAGGATTCGGATAAATTTAAAAAAACCAACTTAAATAAGTTTCTACCAAAAATATCTAATTGGGTAATTAGCAGTATAAATATAATTTCTAATTAAGTTTATTCTATTCTGTCACTTTGTATTGTAAATGGGAACAATCTATTTTCCAGGAAGTATTAAAATGACCGCATATAATTTTATTTATTTATTGTTTCAAAAATATTAATAAAACGAGATTTTTGTAAACAAGTTTTTGGTGCTAAAATGCACTTTAATATTTTATTTTAACATAATTTTTATTTTTTTATTTAATCTGCCGTTGTGTTAAAATTTTGTATACTTTAGAGATATAATATTGTGATTATAATTGTAACTTGGAATGGTTTCGGTTAAGTTCATTATAATCGCACAATAAGAAACGAACTCCGTTAAATGATATGTAAATCTATTTATTAAGGTTCATATTTTTGAATGCTCTATTTTGATTAAGAAAAAAGAGACCACAATATTAATAAAATTTGTTTTATTTTTTACTTTTAGTTAAAAAATTATATTCCCAATTATTTAGGTTGGTTTTCTACAAATGACTTGTTCAATTTATATACATATTTATTGGTTGTGAAATTATTAACATGTGATAATCATTGCATGGTTCATTAAAGGAAAAAATTAAATATTTTAATGTATATCGGTAAATTTTCCTTTTATATTACCTATTATAGGAAGCGAAATCAAGTAATTGATTCAGTTTTGATAGTTATAGTTAGGTACCAAAAATAAAATTTGATTTTGTATTAGTGAGATGTTATGTATATCTAATGAATATTCCTATTATTGAAAATACGAAATTTATGGGTACTTTCTAGAGTGAATTTAGTCCATTGTTATCAAAAAAATACTTAACTATTTTGGCAAAAATACGGCTTTTTTTAACAAATGATTGTAATAACTAGCTTCTATTCCGAAAATGTATCTTTCTGTAACTAAAATTTTTGTAATCTGTAGATATCTTTTTGAAAAAAAAAAAACCCTAACACTTCACTTTATCTAAAACCAATATTTCATATTTTTTAATATCGTGAAAATTCCAAAATATATCTACAGATTTATGGTTTCGTGCAATTTATTTTTGCCGAAATCGGCAAATATACACCCGTCCGTCCTCTAAGTATAACAATTTACATAAATATATTTGTGATGTACGAAAAAAAAATGTAAAAACCTGTCACTGAATTTAAATTTTTAAATGCGCTAAAAATGTAGTCGAAAGTTTCTACAACTTAAAATTAGAGCTGTGGCCTGTTTTATACCGCGTCTTAAAAAGTAAATTGTATATATTTTGAATCGTGAGTGAAATGTGTGGTTGAAAGAATTTAAAATCAATGAATAAGTTAGTTATTATTAGTACACTGTATTTTTGTTTTTTCTCATTTGAGCCTCCAACATTTTTTGTAAAATATACATTTTCTTTAACTGATAACTCAACAACCAACTTAGAAGTTAATAAATATTAACAATGATTTAATAACAAACAGAAGTGTTATTTTTGGTTAAGAAACTGCAATCATTTTCTTTAATGTGCCTCTTGACAGCAAAATTTTTGTGAGCAAAAGTTCAATTCTTTGAAGCACTCGAATCTTTTCAACAAAACTTTGTTATTTTTTTAATCATCTGAACCACACACTTTTAATACCGTTGTTTTTATCTTCTCTGCACAAAGATATAATAATGCTATTATTGATCATTGTTCTTAATAAAAATAAAACAGGCTACAATATTGGGTGTTCGACTTAAAACATCGTGAATCGAGGTTTAAACAACTCAAAATAAAGTCGAAAACCGAATATTATTTAAATATTTTGCTCCCTGCGATGACATTTGTAGAATATTGACTTATCGATATATTATAGAACCGAAAATTACGATTAGCTGTATTTTTGCCTATCTTGTGTAAAGGAAATGTTGATCGTTTCGATCAATCGATTTATAAAATAGTACACTGCCACAATGCAATTTGTAAATATTGTTTTTTTTTTGTTTAATTAGTTTTTCTGTTTTGCTCACAGGTTCAGTTTGATAATCAGGGTATAGTTCTGATTAAATTGCCATTTTTAAATTAGGTGCAATAGAATAACCCCTTTTTGAAAAATAATATTGAATGTAATTAAATATTTACATAAATTCTTTTGCACGTTTTAACAAATAATTATAATCTAAAATACAATCTAATTAGATCAGCAGATAGTGTGAAAAAAAGTTAACAAACCAAATATATGTACTAAAATATTTTTTTTTTGTATAAAACCGTTTTTTATATTTGATACCTAACAGTATATTTAAACAATATTTAATTAAGAAAATTTGGACGTATCAGTATTAAAACAATTTTAAACAGATATATTTTTACTATATCTGGGACCAATTAAAATATTTGAATAATTTGTTCAAAAAAAATGTAGCACAGTGGATTAAAAAATCTTTTTTAAATAGGGTCCATTAAGTTGGTAGTTAAAATCCATATAAAAAAATGGGAATTCCTTTTTTTAATGGAAGGGGTTATGACGATGGAAAAGCTTATTTTATTTTAAAAATATCTAATCAGCAAAAGTTGTAACCTAAAGTGACATCCTACAACTTGCACCTGGTTCTTTTCTGTAGATATATAAAGAGATTTTTTATGCGCACAATTTTTACGAAGTATATCTGTGAGTAATCGGGAAAAACTGATCTGATGTATGTACTGAGTACTAAATTTGAGGGGTGAAATATTTTAAATCAGTTGAATTGGCTGCGTTGCAGTCAATTCATATTCTGTATTGTACCTAGCGCATAATTTGCATAAATGAAATAAATGATACGGATAAGGTTGTTCTTCTTTATTCCTTTTCAACGAGGTGCCAACGTTCCAGCTTATGAATATCATCATATCAACTTTTCTATATAATCCTAAACTCAAAATTGACTTGCAACCAGTAAATACTGAGTTGAGCTGCAAGAAAATATGGAAAGTGGTAATTTTTAACCCCACATACGGATTTGGTACAAGAGTTTATAAAAATCTTAGTTTCAACTTGATTTTGGACTGCCAAGAGAAAATTTTAATGAGTAAGTCAATAGAATATTATGGGTTCTGAGACATTCTGAGCAAAATCAAAAACATTTAGAATTAATTGTTTTTTTTTAAATCTTGATTAAGAAAATCGAGGTTTTGATAAATCTTGATTTTAAAGTCGAGATTTTAATAAATCTTGCAAAAAGTTTGAACAATATTTTTTTATTTTAAATCTCGACTCTAAGCTCGATAATTTATTGAATCTCGATTTTCAAGCAAAAATACTAATAATTTGTTGTTTTTCTTCAAAATTTCGACTTTGATATCGAAATTTTAATTTATTTCGATTTTAAAGAGAGACATTTTAATAAATCTCGATTTAAAACCAAATATTTAAAAAAAATCTCTTATTCAACTTCAGAATCTCGACTTTTTGAATTGGAGATTTTGATAAATTTCGACTTTAAGGTTTTAAAAACAGAAATCCCAAAAAATCCTAAATCTCGACTCTGATATAGAAATTTTAATTAATCTCGACATTAAAAAAAACAAATTTTTTGTATATTTATTTTTTTTGAAAATATTTATTAACTATTCATATAAGCTCCTGAATATTTTGTATGTATAAGCAAATGAATATTTATTGTATATTATAATAATAGTGTTGATAATAACGCAATGCTTAGTTAAAAAGTTTATTTTATTTGATAAGGTACACAAAGTACACTCCAACTAATAAAAAAAAATAATTCTAACTAATCTAAAATACAAAATAGGTTGCACAGATAACAAAAAAAATCACTTTCAGGGCAGTGCTTCGTTGGGCGGAATTGGATGCGGACCTGGCCCAGTATTATTCACTTTATCCTGAACAGCCCGAAAACTGTCTCTAATTTGATCCAGGGCAGTACCAAGTCCAGTTTTGATCTGATTAAACTCTTGAGTCACCAGAGATAATCTGCCCAAAAGGTAGTTGAGGTTCTCGTCGACCTCCTGCATTCGGCCGTTTATCTGCCCAACCTGGAGGAATATAAAACCGTAATTTCCATAACAGTAATGGTAATAAATAAATAAATAAATAATAACGAATGTATATTTATTGTGGATAAATTCCACGGTTAAAACAATTAACTCAATAATAAATAATAATAAATTTAGCTGTTCCACCAATAAAAGTAAAGAAGCTAAAAACAAGAAAAAAGAATTCAATAAGTACTTTACAAAAATACCCCAAAGTAATACGAAATGTATAAACATTTAAAAAAATAGTGAATTAGTGGTAGCAACAAAAGAAAAAACATCAGCATTAAAAGAAGAGAAAACATTGCAGTAGATACTTTGTCTGGATTAAATTTTTTTTTTAATATAAATTCATATCAGTATAATTTATATTTTTTATATTTATTATGGATAAATTCCACATAATAAAAGTTGAATGAATTAACTTAGTAAGGATGTTTAATGATAAGTATAGCTGCTCCACTAATAAAATTAAGAAAACAGAATGCTAAAAGTACTTAATAAAAAATACCCCCAAAGTAATATGAAATGTACAAAAATAAAAAAAATAGTGAATTAGTGGTAGCAACAAAAGAAAAAAACATCAACATTAAAAGAAGAGAAAACATTGTAGTAGACACTTTATCCGGATTAAAACGTTATCTTTTTTTAATATAAATTTTAAAAATAAATTGTACTTATCTTGAATTTCCACAGTTTTACAAAGCTTTTTAAATTATATTTTCTCGACCAAGGTTTCTCCTATTAACATTGTCAAGAGAAAATACAATTTAAAAAGCTTTGTAATACTGTAGAAATTCAAGATAAGTATAATTTATCTTTTTTATATTTATTATGGATAAATTCCACAAAGAAAGAGTTGCAAGAATTAACTCAATGAGGATGTTTAATTATAAGTATAGCTGTCTGTTCTACTAATAAAATTAAGAAAGTTAAAAACAAGAAAACATAATGCAAAAAGTACTTAATAAAAAATACCCCCAAAGTAATATGAAATGTACAAAAATAAAAAAAATAGTGAATTAGTGGTAGCAACAAAAGAAAAAACATCAACATTAAAGGAAGAGAAAACATTGTAGTAGACACTTCGTCCGGATTTAAACGTGATCTTATTTTAATATAAATATTAAAGAAAAATTGTTTTTCTCGACCAAGGTTTCTCCTATTAGCACTGTCAAGAGAAAATACAGTTTAAAAAGCTTTGTAATACTATATAAATTCAAGATAAGTCTAATTTATCTTTTATGGATACATTCCACAAGTAGGGGTTGAAACAATTAATTTAATACTAACCCTTCCTTTCATGTTGTTTATAGCACCAAGAGATCCATTGACGTAGGTATCTGTCATGTTTTGGAGGTGGTTTAATGCGTCTGCGCTACTGCTTATTTGTTGGTACATTATTCCAATTTGCCTCCAAACTTGATGAATATCTTCACCTATTTTCGATGTTAGGTTCGCTAAAGCACCGGTCTCTTCGTCTAAGATGTTAGTTTCAAATCTATCGAATCTAAAAAAACCAAAAAACTGATGGATAAAGAAAATATATAAAAAATATATGCCATTAACCTGTCACTAATTCCTTGATTAATATTTTTTGAACTCTCCTTTAGCTGTTTTCCTACTTCTCCCATTATTTGATGCACCCCGTATTCCAAACGTCGTTTAATATCGACAACATCATCCGAAGTTTTAATAATAACCTGATCTATTTTACTCAGAGCGTGAAGTTCACTTTTAATATTGCCATAATTAGTAGCAAAATTCTCAGCAAGCGTTCCCGTAATTTCCGACAAATCGTTCAAATTTCTCATCGTGTCGTCGTGAGTTTTATTCAAGTTGTTATTCACTTCGTTTAGTGAAGTTTGTACTTGATTTAAGATATTTATTTTATTAGATAAGTCTTCAAGTTTCTTGGACGTTTGATTTTGGAGGAGAGCCAAGTCGTATTTTTGTGGGAGTTGGTTAACTCGGTTTTGAAGGTTCCTCAAGTCTGAAACGATTTCGTTGAAGTTTGAATTTCCAACCGAACCTATTGAAAAAAAAAAAATATAAATTAGTGTAAAGTATCGACATTCTTAATATAAGACATTTTGAAGTTGCATGTATGTGGTGCCATCTACCACTTTACCTAAAAAGCCTAAAATGTATTTGTAATTATATGATGGTGCAATTTACTCTTTAGTTGATTAATTCTAAAAAGCGATTTTTTTGGGGGATTTAGTCATTGAAATCTAGATGAAACCATAAAGTTACAGATGCAGATAGTTTTTTAGGAAAAGTCTAACAAACATCAGTTTATATGGGGCTTATTTTTTTCAGGATCCGTCTCGAAATTAACTCGTTTCAAAGGTTCGAAAACGGTTTTAGAACAATTCTTTTTGGACCTCCGCCAATGTAGAACCACGAACTGATTCAAGAACCATTCTTGTCAATTTTCTAGCAATCCAGACTCGATCTAAAGGTTATAAAATGGCTTTAGAACAATTATTTTTGGACCCCTGCCAATGTAGAAATATGAATTGATTCAATATCAATTCGTTTCGGTTTTCTAACAATTTAGACTTGTTGTAAAACTATTTTAGAACGATTCTGTTTGAATTCCTGCTAGTATAAAACCATAAAAAACGTAAAACTGTTAAAGAAAGATTCTCTTCGATTTTCTAATAACCCAGACTCGTTTCAAAGGTTCCATAATTGTTTTAGAATAATTTTCTTTTAATTCTCGCCATTTTAGAACCATGAAACAATAAACGGTTTTCTTCGTTTTTCTAATAGTTCAGTCTCGTTCCAACATTTTTAAAACTGTTTTGGAACGATTTTCTATCAATTCTCGCCAATCTAGAACCATGAAACTATTCAAGAACATCTTTTCTTTTCAGTTTTCTAACAATCCAGAAACGGTCTAATGGTTCTAAAACTATTTTAAAACTACTCCCTGCTCAATTTTGAGTCGTAAACAACCTGAAACAGTTCAAGAACGGTTCTCTTCGATTTTGTAATAGTCATGGTTCAACTCTTCACTTGGTTAATTCCAAAAAGTTCTCGAAAAAAATGTTTTTTTTTTAGTTATTGAAATGCAGATAGAACCATAAAATTACAGATACAGATAACTTTTGAAGAAAAATCTAACAAATGTTAGTTGTAATGAGAGTTTTTTTTTCAAGATTCGATCTGTTGCGAAATTAAAATCCGAATTTTGCGGAGATCTTTTGCGCGGTGAGCACCTCAACATACCTACAACAATAGAATGAAAAAAATCGCCCTGGTGTTTAAATACATTTCAAGACAAGATACTTTTTTGTGAAAACACCAACATGCTTATATTTTGTTTTTATTAGAATTAAAAATATTTTACTAGAAATGGCCGTATTCCTTGCGATTTCTGTCAAATTTTTCAGGGAGTCTTTCAAGGTTCTTCGCATCTCCTCGTCTGAAGGATTTCGATTATTTTCAATTTCATCCAATCTTTTTAGAGTTGCTCGTTGAACAAGAGAAAGATCGTCTTTTTGTGGCAGTTGGTTAACTTTTTCTTGAAGATTTTGGACATACTGTAGAATGTTTTTAACTTCACTTTTTTGACCATCAAGAACTAAAATTGGAAAAATCTATATAAGCAAAGCATTTTTTGGCTATAATAAAATAATAATGATAATAGTAATAATAATACCATTGTTAGCATTGGAAATGCTGTTGACCAATGTAGCAGCAATGCTGGTTAAACCATTTATATTCCTCATGGTATCATCATGGGTAATATTCAAATTATTATTCATATTGTCAATAGCTCTACGTAAATCTTCAGAAGCAGCAGTATTTTGCTGCTGTGGTGGGATCAGTTCCTCTTTTCTTGGTAGCTGGTTAACTTTATTATGAAGATTTTTTACATCGTGGAGAATTTCATTTACATTACCCTTTTGGGCATCCAACACTAAAAAAGAATAAGTTGATCGAGCAAAAACACAAGAAGTTTATTTGATTTACCGTTATTGGCATTAGCAACGCTTTTCACCAGAACTGCAGAAATTTCTGTTAATCCGTTAAGGTTTTTCATTGCCTCCTGATGGCCGTGGTTTATATTATCTGTAATGGTGCTAACAGCTCTTTGTATTTCGTCTAAAGTCCTTGCTTGAACTCCATTTTTTGCACGTGAAGTGTTTCTTAGTTCTTGGAGAATTTCTTGTAGGTTAGCCCTTTGATTTTCTAAGGCTAAAAAAGGGACACCACAATATTTGGACAGTTACAAATGGTCGCAGTAAAATTTCATAATTGCAAATGCAACATTAATGAGGAACGATAAAAATAATATCTAACTTAGCAATTCAAAGGAGTTAGTCAGATTTACCAATTCTGAAGGAGTCGAGCCTAAAGAATCCTAAAGAAGCTCTAGAAAAAGTCTTATGTAGACTCTTTGAAGAGTTTATATCTTGTTTAGCGGCGTAGAAGAAAAAATTTTGTACTAGAACGGTTTTTTTTCGGTTTTCTATGAATCTATACTCTTTCTAATGGTTCTAAAACTGTTCTAAAATATTTTACAACAATTCGAATCAATCTAGAACAGTGTATCTATTCCAGAACTGTTTTTATAGATTTTGTAACAATCTAGAATTATTCCACTTATTTTCTCCCCAATTTTGAATCAGAAAGAACATGAAACTATTCAAGAACTCTTAGATTTTGTAATAATCCAGACACGTTCTAATAATTCTTAAACCATTCCAGAAGGATTCTTTTACCAATTTTGAATTGTAAAGAATCCAAAACTATTCAAGAACGGTTTTCTTCGATTTTTTAATAATCCGGGCTCGTTCCAACGTTTCTAAAACTGTTTTAAAACATTTTTTGTATTCTCTACAAATAGAGAATTGTTATATAATGGTTCTAGAACAATTTTAGAACGATTCTACTTGCCAGTATAGAATCATAAAGAACGTCAAACTATTAGTAACATTCCAGATTGGTTCCCAAAGATGTAAAACGCTTTCAAAACGATTCTCTCTTCAATTTTGAATTATGAAAATCCTGAAACTATTCAAGGACGGTTCTCTTCAATTTTTTAATAATCCAGACTTATACAAACGGTTCCAAAATTGTGTTAGAACAATTTTCTTTCAATTTCTGCCAATGTAGATCTAAGAACAGTTTGTTTCAGTTTTCTAAAAATCCAGACACATTCTAATGGTTCTTAAACCATTTTAGAACAATTATCTTTCCAATTTTGAATAATTAAAAACCTGAAACTATTCAAGACCGATTCTCTTTCATTTTTTAATAATCCAGTATCGTTGCAACGGTTCTAAAACTGTTTTAAAACGATTTTCTTTCAATTTTGACCAATCTAGAACCAAAAAATATTCAAGAACGGTTTTTTTCGGTTTTCTAACAATCCAGACACGTTATAAAACCATTTTAGAACGATTTTCTCTCCAATTTTAAGTCATAAAGAAACTGAAACTATTCAAGAACGGTTCTCTTCAATTTTCTAATAATCCAAATTCTTTTCAATGGTTCCAGAACTGTTTTAGAATGCTTTTTTCTCAATTCTTGTCAACCTAGAACCATGAAACTATTCAAGAATGGTTGCTCGAGTTTTCTAACAATCCAGACACGTTCTAACGCTTCTACAACTATTTTAGAACGATTCTCTTTCCAATTTTGAATCAAAAAAAGAACTTGAAACTATCCAAGAAAGGTTCTCTTCGACTTTCTAATAATCCAAACTCTTTTCAATAGTTCCAGAACTGTTTTAGAATACTTTTTTCTCAATTCTTGTCAATCTAGAACCATGAAACTATTCAAGAATGGTTGCTCGAGTTTTCTAACAATCCAGACACGTTCTAACGCTTCTACAACTATTTTAGAACGATTCTCTTTCCAATTTTGAATCAAAAAAAGAACTTGAAACTATCCAAGAAAGGTTCTCTTCGACTTTCTAATAATCCGGACTTATACCAACGGTTTTAAAAGGATTTTCTTTCAATTTCGGCCAATCCAGAACCATGAAACTATTTAAGAACGGTTTTCTAGCAATCTAGACACGTTCTAATTGATCTAAAACTAATTCAGAAAGATTCTCTCTCCTATCAAAATTCAGAAAGAACTATTCAAGAACTTTTCTCTTGGATTTTCTAATAGTCTAGACTCGTTCAAACTATTCTCAAAACCTTTTAGAACGATTTTATTTTAATTGCTGCTAATCTAGAACCGCAGTACTATTCAGGAAAGTTTTTTTTCGGTTTTTGATAATTTCGATAATAAGGTTCTAAAACAGCTACAATACCTTTTTTATAATAAAAAAGTTACATTTTATTTACAATGTTATTGATTGCTGGTTAAATAAAAAAAAATGAGCGCGTTTCTAATATTTCAAAGCGATCATTGAAGAACTTTCGGAGATTTAAGACTTTTAACAAAAGAATATTTATTAATTATATAGATAATTACCATTATTAGCGTTGGAGACACTTTTAATTAATATTCCTGTCATTTCGGTTAATCCATTGATATTTTTCATTGTATCATCGAGGCTACCATTAACATTATAATTAATAGCGTTAACAGCTCTTCGTATATCGTCTGTAAATAACGAATTTTTTTGCTGGATATCTTTCACGCTCTGAAGAATTTCTTTTACATTAATTTTTTGGCCGTCCATTGCTAAAACATATATTTTTAGTGGTAAATTGAAACGAACATTATTTATTATACCGTTGTTTGCATTAGCCACACTTTTTATTAATACTCCTGTCAATTCTGTCAAACCGTTGATATTTTTGAGTATATCCCCATTGCTGTTGTTTAAATTGTGAATGGTTCTTCGTAATTCTTCATTTTGGGGCTGTGAACCGTTAAATGGTGATTTATTTTGCATATTTTTTAGATCTTTGAGGATTTCCTTTATGTTCGATTTTTCATTATCCAACGCTAAAACAAAAAAGGAGAATAACACAAAAAAGAACCAAAAACTGGAAAAATGAACTTAATGGCAGAGGATGTACAATAATATTGAATACATAAGAACGATTTTCTTTCAATTCCTACTAATATAGAATTGTTATTATCGTTCTAGAACTATTTTAGAACGATTTTGTTTTAATTTCTGCCAGCATAGAACCATAAAGAACGTAAAACTGTTCGAGAAAGGTTCTTTTCGGATTTCTAACAATCCAAACTCTTTCCAAAGCTTATAAAACAATTATCTTTCAATTCCTATTAATATATAATTGTTCTATTAGTTCTGAAACCATATTAGTTCGATTCTCTCTCCAATTTTGAATCATAAAGAACCTAAAACTATTCAAGACCGGTTCTCTTTTATTTTTTAATAATCCAGTATCATTGCAACGGTTCTAAAACTGTATTAGAACGATTTTATTTCAATTTGGAACCAATCTAGAACCAAAAAATATTCAAGAACGGTTTTTTTCGGTTTTCTACCAATCCAGACACGTTCTAAAACCATTTTAAAACGATTTTCTCTCCAATTTTAAGTCATAAAGAAATTGAAACTATTCAAGAACAGTTCTCTTCAATTTTATAATAATCCAGACTTATACCAACGGTTCCAAAATAGTTTCAAACCAATTTTCTTTCAATTTCTGCCAATGTAGAACCAAGAAACTATTCAAGAACAGTGTGTTTCAGTTTTCTAAAAATCCAGATACATTCTAATGGTTCTTAAACCATTTTAGAACGATTATCTTTCCAATTTTGAATCATTAAAAACCTGAAACTATTCAAGACCGATTCTCTTTCATTTTTTAATAATCCAGTATCGTTGCAACGGTTCTAAAACTGTTTTAGAATGATTTTCTTTCAATTTTTTTGATCAATCTCGAACCAAAAACTATTCAAGATCGGTTCTCTTCCAATTTTCTAATAATCCAGACTTATACCAACGGTTCCAAAATAGTTTCAAACCAATTTTCTTTCAATTTCTGCCAATGTAGAACCAAGAAACTATTCAAGAACAGTTTGTTTCAGTTTTCTAAAAATCCAGATACATTCTAATGGTTCTTAAACCATTTTAGAACGATTATCTTTCCAATTTTGAATCATTAAAAACCTGAAACTATTTGAAAACGTTTCTCTTCTCTTTTTTAATAATACAAAATTATCATTATGTATATTACTAAGGCATTTAACAAAGTTCGTAATACGGAAGATCAAAATCATAAAGAAAAATGGATTAAACCAACCATAACCAAAATAGAACTGGAGCAATTATTAAATAGAAGATATGTAATACAGAAAGGAGAATAAGACAATATACCAAAATATTACAAAAATAAAAGAAAATATTTTTCTCCATTTTCTATACAAATTTACATACCTTTCAATACGTTTTGCTTGAATTCCTCCTGATCTTTCGATTCTTTATTCGACCTCTCAGGAATTTTATTATTTAACGCTGCAAGTTTCTTATCGTAATTCGTTAAAAACTTTTGATTATCGTTTATGTGTTGTTTCAACTTCTCCAAAACATCATTCGATTTATTATTTGAATCTTTATCTTTTATTTTCCCTAATTCGCTTTCAATTTTACTTATAGTATTAGTCACTTTGTCTATTTTCCCTACAAATTCTTTCTCCATTTTTTCGAAATCTTTCTTAGACATTAATGGTTCGATTATTTGTGCAGGCGGTTCGTGAGTCGCCAGCTAAAACACATTTTTTTTTATGATAATTTTGGTAAATATAAAAAGATAAATTATACTTATCTGAATTTCCACAGTATTATAAAGCTTTTTAAATTGTATTTTATAAGAATGACAGGTTTCTTCATGTAATAAACATTTCTGCCAATCGTTATCAAGAAATATGTACATTATGAATTTTTAGTATAATATTCTTTTCTTTTTTGGTTGTTATTATATAACTATTTAGTCCAAAAGGTAATCTAAAATAATTGAACTTCCCAGGTTTAATTGTTCATTCAGTACAATATACTGAAGACATAGATATAAGCTTGTAAGTGTTCACTGTACCTTATTTCAAAATTTCTAAGGATCTGACCAAGATAGATGGCGTTACAATATGGACAATTTATCTGATTTTTTTATATATACATATATATTGTAATGTTCTCATATTTGGGTTAAGGTCAAATAAAAATGTATATATTTGAGTGCCAAATTTAAACTAAATATCTATTATTATATTGTATGAACCCACCTGCTTCATTGATTTTATTCGAAATAAAAGGAAAATGTAAACAGAACATATACTACTTATTACAAAAAATTTTATGAAAGAAACTGAAAAATTTATTAGTCACTCAAAAAAAAATTTTATAAAAGGGAAGGGAAAATAAAAAAAATAGTTTATAACTAGTTTCTCTCCAATTTTGAATCAGAAAAAAGAACCTGAAAATATTCAAGAATTGTTTAAATTTCTGACTTCTAAATTTGGATCTTCTTATTTATCGTCTTTAAATTTTAGATATTCGGTCTCTTTCATGTTCATTGTCAATCCCCATTCTCGTATTCAACTTTTAGTTTTCTGAGCATGTTTTAATCGTTCTAAAACTATTTTAGAACGGTTCTTCTTCCAATTTAGAATCATAAAGTACCTAAAACTATTCAAGAACATTTTTTTTTATTTTCTAAAAATCCACGCTCGATCTACCGTTTCTCTTCGATTTTCTAATAACCCAAACTCTTTTCAATGGTTCCAGAACTGTTTTAGAATACTTTTTTCTCAATTCTTGTCAACCTACAACCATGAAAGTATTCAAGAATGGTTTCTTGAGTTTTCTTACAATCCAGATACGTTCTAACGCTTCTACAACTATTTCAGAACGATTCTCTTTCCAATTTTGAATAAAAAAAGAACTTGAAACAATTCAAAAATGGTTCTCTTCGATTTTCTAATAATCCAAACTCTTTTCAATAGTTCCAGAACTGTTTTAGAATGCTTTTTTCTCAATTCTTGTCAACCTACAACCATGAAACTATTCAAGAATGGTTTCTTGAGTTTTCTTACAATCCAGACACGTGATGTCACTCTTTGACAATGCGATTTAACGAAACCTGGTCGGAGACAGACTTTGAAAAAATAGTTTTGTAATACTGTGGAAATTCAATATAAGTATAATTTATCTTTTTGATATTTCACGTCGCAAAATAAGGGTCGAAACAATTAATTTAATGAATAAATTTGTTACTCTTCCATACCTTGGAGATGATATCATTTTTGAGTCCTTCCATGATAACGGGCAGATTTTTCTGTATGTCAATGACCGCCTCGTAAGTCCTCTGTAACTGCATTTTTTCCCTTTCGTTTTTTTGCATTAAAATGGTTTCGACGGCGGCGAGTCGCTCGTCTAAACGGCCGACGGTTCCCTTAAGTGGATCGAGCATTTTTATTCTCTTATCGATGTTTATCATTCCCTTTTTTAATTGTTCTCCGACGACCCGATCCCGGTACTCGTGTCTCTCTAATTTGTCGTCCGTGGATCGTACCATGTTCACGATTTGCAGAATCGCTGTCCTTATATCTTCATTTCTATAATAAACGACAAAAATACGTGGTTAATCTATCGAATAAATCGATTTAATTGGGGATTTTTTTGATTAATTCTAATCACATTAAAGTACAATATAATTTGTAGCAATATTAAAGGAAAAAATAGTGGCCCCTAAACTGAACCTCGTGGAACTTCTCGGCTTATATTTGTAAAATTATCTGTAACTTTAACATATGCCAACGAAGATTCAAGCAATAAAGAGTTATTTTAAATCATCCAAAATTTTCACTTTATTATCGATTTTTAACAAATCTAGAATCGAAAAGTATAAACGACTATAATTAATTTATTTTAATTTATAATTATTTTAACAAGAAAAATATGAATAATTCAGTTTTTATAATAAATATAAAACTAGTTCGGAACAATTTTAAAACAGTTCGTATTGATTTAGAATTGTAAAACTGTTCCTAAAACGTTTAATTTCGATTCCATGAAAATCCATCTATCTAGAACTATAAAGAGAGTGAAATTTTTCAAGAATAGTTTTTTTTTTCGATTTTCTACGATACAGATTCGTTCCAAAGGATCTAGAACAAATTTAGAACAATTTTCTTTCGATTTCTGCCAATTTAGAACCAAAAAACTATTCAAAAATTATTTTCTTCGGTTTTAAAACAATTCAAACTAATTCCAACGGTTCTAAAACTGCTTTAGGACGATTCTCTTTCAATTTCTACCAATCTAGACCGTAAAACTATTCTCTTTGATTTTCTAACAATTCGGACACGTTTCAACGATTTTGAAACTGATTTAGAACAATTCTCTTTCAATTCCTTCTAATCTAGAGTCTATGAAACTATTCAAAACAATTTTTTTTCAATTGTATAATAATCCAGACACGTTCTAATGGTTCTAAAATCATTTCAGAACGATTCTCTCTCCAATATTGAATCATAAAGAACCTAAAACTATTCAAGAACGGTTCTCTTCGATTTTTTAACAATCAAGACTCGTTTCAACGATTCTAAATCTATTCTAGAACTATAAAATAATTCAAAAACAGTTCTTTTCAGTTTTTAACAATCTAACGGATTTTAAACTGTTTTAAAACAATTTTACCACAATTAGCATTGATCTAGGTTTTAAATCTGTTTTAGAACGATTCTCTTTTTATTCCTGCTAATCTAAAATCATGAAACTATTCAATAACATTTTTTTTCGGTTTTTGAATAATCCAGACTTGTTTTAAAACTAATTTAGAAGGATTCTCTTTTAATTCTCTCCAATCTAGAATTATGAAACGATACAAGAACGGTTCGAATCGGTTTTTAAACAATCTAGACTCATTCTAACGGTTCTAAAACGGCTTTAAAATAACTCGTACCAATTTTGCATCGTAAATCTATTCTAGAACGGTTCTTTTCGGTTTTCTAAGAACCAAGAATCGTTTCAACGGTTCTAAAACTGTTTCAGAATGATTTTACCACAATTAGTATTGATCTAGGTTCAAAAACGATTTTTTTAGGGTTTCTAACAATCCAGAATTTAAAACTGTATTAGAACGATATATTTGAGTTTCTAACCGATTTAGAATCATAAATTCATTTAAGAACAGTTCGTATTGATCTAGAATTGTTCAACTATTTAAAAATAAATATGGTTTTCTTCGGTTTTCCAACATTCTCCTTATAACGGTTCTAAAATAAAAAACTCTTTTAGAATGTTTTTTTTTGTTTATAACAATCCAAACTCTTATTCGCGGTTCCAAAATTGTTTTAGAACAATGTTCTCTTCGATTTTTTAACAATCAAGACGCAGTCGAATGATTCTCAAACTGTTTTCCAACAATTTTCTTTCTATTTCTGCCAATTTAGAACCATGATACAATTCAAGAACGGTTCTTTTAGGTTTTCTAACAATCTAAACTCGTTCCAACGGTTCTAAATCTGTTTTAGAACGATTCTCTTTCTATTCTTGCTAATCTAAAATCATGAAACTATTCAATAACAATTTTTTTTCACCTTTTGAATAATCCAGACTTGTTCTAATGGTTTTAAAACTAATTTAGAACGATTATCTTTTAAATATTTCCAATCTAGAAATATGAATAAAACGATCTCACAACAATTCGTACCGATCTAAGATCGTAAATCTGTTCTAGAACGGTTCTTTTCGGTTTTCTAAGAATTTAGACTCGTTCTAAATCTGTTCAAGAACGATTTTACAATAATTGGTATATCTCGGATTGTACATTTATTCAAGAACGATTCTTTTAGCCTTTCTAACAATCTAGAATCGTTCCAACAGTTTTAAAAATGTATTAGAACTAGATTTTTGGGTTTCTAATCAATTTAGAATCATAAAACCAATTAAAAACAGTTATTTTCAGATTCTAAACAATTCAAATTTTTCTAGTGGATATATAACTATTTTAGGACGATTTCAGAACAGTTTATGTACATCTTGAATCGTTTCTTAATATGCAAACACGTTCTAATAGTTCTAAAACTGTTTTAAAACAATTCTGCTCCAATTCCTGCCAATTTAGAACCATTATAGGATTCAAAAACAGTTCTTTTCGGTTTTCCACCAGTTTTAAAACCATTTTAGAACGATTCTCTTCCAATTCCTACAAATATAGAATTTTTATAATGGTTCTAGAACTATTTTGAAACGATTCTGTTTGAATTCTTGTCAGCATAGGACCATGAAGAATGTTAAACTATTCAAAAAAGGTTCTTTACGGATTTCTTACAATCCAGAATCGTTCCGAAAGTTCTGGAACTCTCTTAAAACGATTCATTTTCAATATTTGCCAAATTAAAATTTCAAAGAACTTGAAACTGTTCAAGAACGATTCTCTTCGATTTTTTCATAATCCAGGCTCGTTTTAACGGTTTTAGAACGGTTTTAGAACAATACGAATATTAAAAGTGTTGTTTGTTTGATTTCAAGATCTGAATTATTTTCGGCGGTGGGTTCCCCTGAAGGATAATTAGTTCACCCTGTATATGTGAATATTGAGAAAATTGTAGAAGATCAAATGTTTGTGCGGAAATCAACGATATTTCGAACTGACTACAAAATTACACAATTCATAAATCGATGAACTAAATATTTTAATGGAGTCTAACTCAAAGTTCAAGAATGTTGGCACGCCGTCAAAAATCTACATGGCGTTAAGAATTTCCAGGTTGAATAATTTCAAAATGGTTCAATGTTTATATGGGAAAGTAAAATATTCGAATTTGAAATAAAGTTTTTCAACATTTTAGTTTGTAAAGTTGCATCTTTTTTATAAAAATTCGCCAAGACGCAAAGTTTTTCGGTAAAATTTTATATTATTTAAAAACCGTTTACATTTTAGTTTAAAAAATTGCATTTTTTATTAACAATCGACTATCTTTCTGAAAATCGCATTTTTAAAAAACTTTTTCTTTAAAAAAAATTAAAATTTCTGATTGTTGGTAAAAATAGATTTTTGTAAATGGTAGTCAAATACAATGTTGAGAAATTTGGAAATATTTTATTATTAGTGAAATTTCTCTAAAATTCTGCTTTTTTGAATCGACTTTCCTCAAGATTTTTTTCTTTCAATTCCTGCCAATTTAGAACCATGATACAATTCAAGAACGGTTCTTTTAGGTTTTCTAACAATCCAGACTCGTTCCAACGGTTATAAATCTGTTTTAGAACGATTCTCTTTCTATTATTGCTAATCTAAAATCATGAAACTATTCAATAACATTTTTTGTCGGTTTTTGAATAATCCAGAATTGTTTTAATTGTTTTAAAACTAATTTAGAAGGATTCTCTTTTAATTCTCTCCTATCTAGAATTATGAAACGATACAAGAACGGTTCTAATCGGTTTTTAAACAATCTAGACTCATTCTAACGGTTCTAAAACGACTTTAAAACAACTCGTACCAATTTTGCATCGTAAATCTATTCTAGAACGGTTTTTTTCGGTTTTCTAAGAACCAAGAATCGTTTCAACGGTTCTAAAACTGTTTCAGAACGATTTTACCACAATTAATATTTATCTAGGTTCAAAAACGATTCTTTTAGGCTTTCTAACAATCAAGAATTTAGAACTGTATTAGAACGAAATATTTGAGTTTCTAACCGATTTAGAATCATAAATTCATTTAAGAACAGTTCGTATTGATCTAGAATTGTTCAACTATTTAAAAATAAATATTATTTTCTTCGGTTTTCCAATAATCTCCTTATAACGGTTCTAAAATAAAAAACTCTTTTAGAATGTTTTTTTTTGTGTTTATAACAATCCAAACTCTTATTCGCTGTTCTAAAATTGTTTTAAAACCTGCCAATTTAGAACCATGATACAATTCAAGAACGGTTCTTTTAGGTTTTCTAATAATCTAGACTCGTTCCAGCGGTTCTAAATCTGTTTTAGAATGATTCTCTTTCTATTTTTGCTAATCTAAAATCATGAAACTATTCAATAACATTTTTTTCGGTTTTTGAATAATGCAGAATTGTTTTAAAACTAATTTAGAAGGATTCTCTTTTAATTCTCTCCTATCTAGAATTATGAAACGGTACAAGAACGGATCTAATCGGTTTTTAAACAATTTAGACTAATTCCAATGGTTCTAAAACTGCTTCAGGACGATTCTCTTTCAATTTCTACCAATCTAGACCGTAAAACTATTCTCTTTGATTTTCTTACAATTCGGACACGTTTCAACGATTTTGAAACTGATTTACAAATTCTCTTTCAATTCCTGCTAGTCTAGAGCTATGAAACTATTCAAAAACAATTTTTTTCAATTGTATAATAATCCAGACACGTTCTAATGGTTCTAAAATCATTTCAGAACGATTCTTTCTCAAATATTGAATCATAAAGAACCTAAAACTATTCAAGAACGGTTCTCTTCGATTTTTTAACAATCATTACTCGTTTCAACGATGCGAAATCTATTCTAGAACTATAAATTGATTCAAAAACAGTTCTTTTCAGTTTTTAACAATCTAGACTCGTTCTGACGGATTTTAAACTGTTTTAGAACAATTCTCTCCAATCTAGAATTATGAAACGATACAAGAACAGTTCTAATCGGTTTTTAAACAATTTAGACTCATTCTAACGGTTCTAAAACGGCTTTAAAACAACTCGTACCAATTTTGCATCGTAAACTATTTTAGAACGGTTCTTTTCGGTTTTCTAAGAACCAAGAATCGTTCCAACGGTTCTAAAACTCCTTAATTAAGAAAATAATGTTATAAGAGTTTTTCGTTATTAATAGTACATTGTACACGTATACCTTTAAAGAACACTCTAGTTTCGGGAACACTTTGTATATAAACAATGAAAAAATGTTTGTACGTTTGAACTGCACTTAACAATTTTGATTTTGGCAAGAAATTGATCTTTGTAATTATTATTTACATTCATCTTGCAAATATTTCATTAATTTCGTACTTTTTACGGTTGCCATGCTGAAATTCCATGGACTTCAGATTTAAAAAAAAAATCGACTTACACCCTGTACGAAACCCTAGAACAAGATTCTATTGTATATCGAAAATCCTTCGGACGTATTTTACGGTCAAGAAACAAGAAACAAGTCTTGTGCTTTGTTAGAAGCAACACATGGTTTTTATAACTCCACGAATTGGGGCAACAAGTAAAGAATGCGCAACCTGAATAGTTGTGGTGTTTATCTAACAGACAAGTGGGTAAGTGTCCTTCTGGAATGAATGATTGCACACATACACTCGAAGTTATTTCAATAAAAAGACAAGACATCTGCCTCGGATTTCGCTTTCTTCAATCCCGGAGGGTAAACGAACTTCGACGTTTATTTATAAGTTTTAATATGCCTCGGCGTTCAATCATTTCAAGAGATTTCGTTTCACTAACTCTAGTAATTATTGTTGAAGATGCTGGTACGTTCGGACAAATCCCGTACGTCAATTTATTTCAATTAATCAGCGTAATAGTATTAGTTAGTGTAGTTGAATTAATAATCAATTTTCCTTAAAATCAACATTAGAAAATAATTGAACGCTTCTATTACAAATAATAAGCCTTTTAAAGTTTAAGTTTAAACATACAACTTTTTACTATTAATATATAGGGTGGTCCCGAAAATATTGCGTTCTTTAAAGGTATACGTATAGGTAAACTCCTATAACATTTTTTTCTCAAAAAAAAAAACCCTTCATTAATTATGATATTTATTATTATCTACTGAAAAGTACTTAAAGCTGACAACGTTGCGTCGCATTTAATGTAGTTAAAATGCACAGCGCTGGGTTGCCACATGTATTTTGATTCAAAAGTTTTTTGAGAAACCACTTATTTTCGGAAAAAAGGAAATATTAATATACCCTCGACTACAAAATTAACATGGCCTCGCGTTTTTCAAAAAAAACAAAAGTAAAAAAGTAGATACAGAATTGAATTGATAATTTAATTAACTTAAAAACACAAAAATAATGACATTTTAAAATTTCATAAAGTTATATTTAAATAATTATTGTAAACTTCAATTTCTTCAGAAAATCAGAAATTTGATTGAATTTTCTAAAAAAAATTCCACATTTGAAAAAGTTGTAACGTTGATAAATTTTGAATATTTTTTTTCTAAAGATATTCAATCGTTAAAAATATAAAATTTTACTAAAATATTTGGGTCTTTGCAAGTTTTTTGAAAAAGAAACTACAAAAAATTAATGAAAACTGTCAAAAACTGTAAAAAATAGCGAAAAACTGTAAAAAACTGTAAATAATAACGAAAAAGTAAAAGAAAATTAAAAATATGTCAAATATGGTAAAAAATAGTGAAAAACTTTCAAGAAATAATGACAAATGGTGAAAAACTGGAAAGATACTGTAAAAAATAGTAAAAAAACTGTTAAGAAACAGTAAAAAAAAATGGTGAAAAACTGTTATAAAATGTAAATAATAATAAAAAACTAAAAAAAAAGTTGAAAATTGTCAAATACAGTAAAAAATAGTGAAAAACTGTCAAAATACAATAAAAAGTAGTGAAAAACTGTCAAAAACTGGAAAACACAGTGAAATGTATCAAAAACTATAAATAATAATGAAAAGCTGGAAAAAAAATAGTGAAAAACTGTAAAAAAGTAGTAGAAAATTGGAAAAAACAGTTAGATCTGTCAAAAACTGTAAATAATAATGAAAAACTGGAAAAAATAGTGAAAAACTGCCAAAACTGGAAAAAACAGTTAGAGCTGTCAAAAACTGTAAATAATAATGAAAAACTGAAAAAAATAGTGGAAAACTGTCAAAAAAGGTGAAAAACTGTCAAAAACCATAAAACTATTATAAGTATTGTAAAAAATTAACATGAGTGTTCAACAAAGAAAAAATACAAAAGAGAAAACTTGTAAAAGAACATGAGCAAGCAATTTAATAACATAAAACAGAGAAACATGCAAAAGCAATAATTTTTGTTGTAGGAAATGATAAAATGGATGAGGAATACTGTAACAAATAAATAAAAATAAATACTTACGTCACAGCTGCTCTAATTGTCGAGACAACCGTTAAAAATAATAAAAAAACCAGGGTTTTCGAACTCATATTCTAATCCACCTAAAATAAACACAATTAGAATAATAATTTAATAACAAACATCAATATAATAATGTTAAAACCATAATTGAACAAAATGTAATCTACTCGCTATTTGCCAGTGGTGTCAACAAATTGAAAAAAGGAGCGATAAAAATCCACTTATCTAACCTGACCTTTTGCTTTCGAGTGCAACTAAGAAAATAACTATTACCCTATTGATACCGAAATTCACGGAAAAAGTTTGTCGGAAACCATTTTCTTGTTATACAGGGTTCACCGCATTTCTTGGGAGATACAATTATTTATCCCGCTTCTATTTTTATTTTCTAGATTATACTAAAAATAAGCTAGCCAGAAACGCAGGTTTAGAAAAAATTTAGTCCGTCAAAATTCTCAAAAAATTGAGTTTCAAAAATTTTCGATTTGGAAAAATTTTTGCATAGAGGGACTTTAACGGTCTGCGAATCCAAGAAAAGTTTAAGTATCACAAAATCTCTTTTACTTTTTGAATTATCGCCTTATTTTCAAAATCGCTTTTTGGAATATGTCCCATAAAATTAAAGCAACCCAATTTAAATAGTAAAAAATAATAAATATTCTTTTAAAAGCTGCAGACACAGTGAAAAACCGATAAAAAAATAGTGAAAACTGTCAAAAACTGGAAAACACACTGAAATCTGTCAAAAACTGTAAATAATAATGAAAAACTGAAAAAACCAGTTTAAACCTGTCAAGAAACTGCAAAAAACTGTAAATAATATTGAAAAACTGAAAAAAATAGTAAAAACTGTCAAGAAACGAATAAAATTGTTAAAAACTGTAATAATTTTGCCAAATAGAAGTCACAGTAATTGCATAATTAATATTAAAGCATTTGTAATTCCGATTAATGTAGTATTATAAATAAGATGTAACTATCTTATTTTGATAAAAATATTATTTTACTTTTTAATGTTAAAGGTTATTATTAGTGCTTTCTATGACAATTGCTAATTATTTATTGATGATCTAATGTATTCTTTCATGTTTATTTATTTATAAAAAAAGTAAAATTTTCAAGGAATATCTTATTTCTTTCAATTTAATAATCTAGGTTTTCTAGAGATTCAACTGTATTACTTCAAAGTTATTAATTTTATTTAAAAATAATCTACTCACCTTTATATCGACAAATACACACAATTATTTCATTAAAATCGAATATCTTAGGAACAACAGGTCAACAATTCACTTTGTACTTTACGTGCGTCGATTTTGAAGATATTTTCATGTTTTCAAGACGAAATTCGAACCATTCATTTCTGTCGCTCGCCGCTGAGCTTAAACTGTTTTCTGTTTTAAGTTAAGATAGGAGCAGGGTGGATGGAACGATGGGTCTAATTCAAAATCTATTTTCATTTGGAGGGAGGGCCGATTGTTAACACACTGTCCGCATTTATTTATACAGCGGCTGCACTAAAATTTGATCTCGCTATTAAATTTGAAATTTTATACATTTATTTCTCTGCCTTCCCTATAGGTGTTTGTTGTTTCATATTGTAGACTATTTGTATATTATTATATGTATGTGTTAATTAACATGAAATACATAGACATACAATCTTATTTATTTCTAACAGAAGGCCTCCTTCTATATACTGAACAAAATAGAACAAAAATACAAGACATTTTTTCAAACAAATCAATTATACAAAGGAAAAACAAATGGCGTGAAGAACAAAAAAAGAAAAATAATAATGGAAGATAGACAATATAAACAAATATGGGACGACTACTTCAGGAAATTAATAATAAAGTCAGAAATAGTAAGGAAGTTACAGAAAAAGAGGAAAATGAAAATATAAACAAATATTTTAACTAACTAACCAACCAGAGAAAAAATAGTAAAAATATAGCAAAGCTGTAATGGTAAAGCTCCTGGAAATGACGAATGAATTTCTAAATTATGGGGGCGAAGCACTAAAGGACAGGCTAGGTTTATAAATAAAAACATAGAAAGATTAAAAGTTACCAAAATAATGGGAGAATGGAATGACGTGTTTATCAAAGGATTAATTTTTTAAATGGTTCAATGCATTGGATTTATCTTTGAAGTTATTTTAGTATGGCTAGGCCCCGAATCTTGTGAGCGGCTCGTCTTGCTATTCTTAGCCAATGAAAAAGGGTAAAAAGAAACAATATTAAACATTTTTATTCAACTTACAAAATATAAACATCTAAAACATTAACTAAAGAAATAAACTGATTTTAAAACTTGATTAATGTCGAAATCGCCTGTTTGTGGCAGTTGTCGCAAAGTCCTGTTTAACTTCTTTTTCGTTAATTCCAAAACAGATCCGTCCTTCGCAAATTCACTAAAATCAAATTTATTAAAAAAAAGATGTATATTTATAAGATATTAACATTACCTTTGGTCATATCTGAATTTTTCCCACAAGAAATTCGATAGATCTTCCAGGATTGGCTCGGAATGAAGGGCAACAAATTGTTCTCTGCAAATCTAAAACATATTTATTTCACTTTAGTGTACTATTTCTTTTAGATTACACAGAGAATTCTAAATAATGAACCAAAATAATGTAGTTTTATTGTCTATTCACGTTTCAAATAGGGATAGTGTCAACTAGTAACTAAAACAGGACAAATTATACTAAAATAAAATACTCTAACAAAATGAAATCAATGACAATAACAACAAGTACGTTGTGTAATAAAATTCACGTTTATTCAACCAAATCCAATGATAGCAAAAATTTTACAAATAATTAATACCTACTTCCATAAATGATCTTCAACAACATTTGAAATACACTTATGTGCTTGTTTATGTTGATTATTTAAATATTTATAAGGTTGTCATTTAGGTTGTAGATTTCACTTCAGTCAGATTTAAGCCCTTTTTGTAAATTATGTGATCATAATTTGCAACTCAATATAAAGAAATGTAAAATTCTCACTTTCCCCTAGATCTAATCGGCAATTGGATTTTTTATACAGTTTTGATAATCAACTTTTAGAAAGTGTTTGCCAAATTAAAGATTTAAGGATTATTGTTAATCATAAATTAAGTTTTTCTGAACATATAATGTCTATTAAAAATAAGACTATGAAATTCCTAGGTTTTGTTTTAAATGATATAAAAAATATATACTGCGCGGTTGTACACTATCTATTGGAATATGCTACTTCTGTTTCGGGTCCTCATTATCCTGTGTAAATAGATATATTGGAAAAGGCGCAGAAGTTTCTTAGATTCATAGCTTTTAAATTCGACAAATCATTGAACTCTATAAATTATGCAGACTTGCAAATCTTGTTGAATTTAAATACTGAAACATACAAGAAAAAAGGCGATTTAATATTTTTTTTTAAATTGCAAATAACCTCATTGATGCTCCACAAGAAATACTCAGTTGTTCTACACAAATTATCACCAAACAAATAATGGGTTTAACTGTCCTTTATTTTTGTAATTTGTAGACTAGCTAATTACATTTTGTCTCTTGTTCTCTCGCTCAATAGCCTTGCGATAAATTTCAATAGCGAGACTAGCATGTGCTTAACACGCGTTGTTGGTCACTTTTTACAATGTACATGTTTGAAATGTGAATAGAGCGTAGATGTATTCATGGTTATTCGAAATTTTCTGCATGGAAATTGCGTCACCTGAGTCTTCAATTGTTAACCCACCTTGTTCATGATAGGTACAGTTGAAGGATGTGTCCAATAACAATCATGTACCGAAACAAAAGCGATGCCAGCTCTTTCACAATGAAGAGAAGTTAGCATCATGTGACTAGAATCCAAGGAGTGAATAAAATTTGGAGGGAAAGCATTTTTCTGTTTCAATACGTTTGGTTTCCTGCAAAACAAAAATATATTTTATTTTTAAAGACGCAGAGATTCTAAAATATTCTTAAAATTAGCTCATGGTTGAAGTTCGTAGGCTTCTACGGCCAGTTTGTATCTAAGGATTATTGTTTCTGGAGAATAGCGTCATTTATAAGATACTTCGCTGTCTGTTCAGGTCTAACTCATGCTTAGTTAAATATATTAATAATAACTTACTCATATTTATCTATTGTAAACGATTCATAAGTAGATCCTGCGGTGGGAGCTTTTCTGTATTTAAAATATGGCTGCACTATTGGTAGTCCTAAAGGTGTCACCCATTCAACTTGTTGAGCTCCAACTGAAGAAATTAACCTTGCGCATTCGGTAAACCAGTCTTGTATTTCTCTAGTTGATGTAAACATTGTTCTTAAAGAATCAAATGTTCTTCCTATTGGAAATAACAAGGAATTTACATTTTAGATTTTAAAACTTATTAATTTATTTGGTTAATGGTTAATTATTAAATTGATATTATATTTTGTAAATTTGTTTGGTTGTACCAATTACCTGTAAGATAAGAAGATGCTGCCCAAACTAAATCTTTGGGAAATTCATCAATATCCTTTAATTGTCGGGCTATCTGTAGTCTAGCTCCAAAACGAGTTACACCATAAACTGTTGTCATGATGGTTTGTTTAACAACTTTCCTCTTTACAACACCCTCAAGAGCCTTAGCAATCTAGAACAATTTAATAACAATAATTTTGATGTTGCTTTTATTTTTTATTCCAATAAACTTACTGTATTGCCATTTTCCGCATCAATAAATCTCTGTTTTTCTACTAAACTAACGACTGCACTGTAAACGTCCTGCGGTACGTCAGAAGTAGCCAAATTAACGCTGAAAGCACCGCTCGCATCTCTTCCAAGAGCTGCATAATGCTGTAATCCGTTACAACTACCATCTTGGTGGACAGGAAAATGTGAAAGGAAGTTTTCTGGATCGCCGGAACGTATGACCTTAGTGATTTCCAAGCAACATGCAAGAGTTTGCCATGGTTCATCAGAGTCTGCCCACCAACGTTTGCCATTAAGCGGATTTTCAGCAGAATCGACAATTAAATGAAGAATTTCATTAGCATAATCCAATCTTAAAATAAAAGTAAAGTTTGTATCGACTCTCAGGAACATATAACTATACTAAGTGACATAGAACGAAGAACACCCAGTAATAATGATTATTTTGTAATATTGATTTGGGCATATGTTTGTTTATGTTAAGAATAAAAACGATACATTTTTCAGCGATATTACTCTAGCCGTTTTTGTGTTAACTTTTTCAAAAATATTTACTATCTTTGGTTCTTTCTGAGAACAATCAAGTTGCTTTGTTGCCTTGGCCACCGAGATCTCCCGATCGTTCAACCATCGAGCACGTCTGGGATATTATGGGAAGATTACTCAATTTACCCCACCCTCCACAAACTCTAGAGTCTCTGCTGCACGATTTATAGAAACCAAGGGATGAGATACCTCAAGAGGAAATCGATAACCTCATTAGAAGTATGACCAGACGTGTTAATGAGTGCATAAGACATCTTGGTGGCGCAACACATTATTAATTTAATTAATTAATATACTTGTATACCAAAAATTCTTCAAATAAAATAATTATTACTGGGTGTTCTTCTTTCTATGTCACTTAGTATATATTGAATCTATGATAAGGAATCCAAAACTAAAATTCTAATAAATATGTAACACTCACTAGGATATATTCTGTTACTTAAGAAGTTCAACAAACTTTTACCATGTACTATCTAACTAATTAATGCTTACCTTTTTTGGATTGATTCCTTTTTTTTTAACCCAGTCAGATTAATAAGATGTATCTTCAACCAATCAAGACCATCTGGTCCTAAGGGTCGGGGTTCTGCAAATACTAACATGGACCTAGCTAAATCTGAGCCAAGGTGGTTCAAGTGTGGAGGGACTGGATATACCCTCCCTCTGAAATCCATATTGTGAGGTAACCAGAAAATGTCATCACGAAACTGGAAGATGTTTTGCTTATAAATAATGTAAAACCCTTTACAACAAAATGTGAAACTTACATGATTAGCTAAAGATAGTCTATATAAGCAATCGCACCATAAAGAATACATTTCCGCCTTTTTCCTTCTAAATTGCAATTTTTGTTTGAAAATTTGATATCTATCAGCTTTATCCATTTCAGAAGTGGGGTTTGGTGGAGAGGTCAGTGAACTAGGAGGTTCTGGTACATCCAGTTTTGCAGATCCTCCACTATTAAAAACCTTAAAAATAGTTATAATACTCATTTGTTTCATACTAACATGAAATAATTTAAATAGTATTTTCTTATAAAATTACCTCCAACACCACATCAAGAATGTCAGTATTTACTTTCCATGGTACAGAAGCGAGTTGATTGAGAGCATCCAGACTCGGGTACAGTTGCTGTGACCCAGCTTCCGAAAGTCTGCATTTCTGAGTAGAAGCTTGTATCGGTAATCTAATAACCTCACAGGGTGACACTAAATAACCACCCATTTCAGTTGAAGTCCATGGTAGTGGTGGACACACCATAGGGACATCACCAGTAGGAAAAGTTAGAGTTTCCAGATTTGATTGTCTGTATAGTTTTGATAAGATAGGATGTGGTTTAACTTCTTCTTTTACAATTCTTCCTTGGGTTCTAAAAATTGTGTAGAAAGCAGGCAAATAATTTTTGTGTTTGATGTTCCTCAGAACATTTACATCTACTTTGAGGTCGTACATCACAATGTGATATAAAAATTTTCCTATGAACATTAAAACAGTAGGTACCCATTCTTGGTGATCCATGTTAAGTGTTGCGCCTTCTCCCTTTAAATAGTGATCAATCAATTGCCAATTATGTCTAGAGTTTAAGATAACTTCTTCAGTAGGTAAAACTTCTAGAGGTTGGTGCAAATTGGCATATTGTTTACAATATGTTTTGTGGATTTTAATTATTTTATCTAGTACCCCCGACTTCTGTTTGCAAAGAACTTTATATCTTGCATACACTTTATTACCTAATTCTCTATAAAGCATATTTACAGTAGGACTATAAGTTTCAGATCCTTGGGCCATTTTTTTCGCTTCTTCAATTATTATTGCTACACAATCTTTGGCTGGGATTGCTCTTATATATGGTTCCATATTCATTGCGCTTCTTTGGGCAGTTAATGTTGCCAAGTCTCTGTTAAAAGCTTTAAGAGCTGCATCTTCCCACATTTTGTAATGATCTTCTAAAGAAATTCGATTTCTTACAACTTCTACACTCACTTTATCTTTTGAAGCTACGCTCTTAATCTAAAGATAATAGAGTTACATTAAATAGATATAAACATATTTCATTTAACCAAAACATAATGACAAATGTTTTATAAATATGATTTATATAATTTTTCTAATATAAAATTAAATAAACTTACAGTAATATATCCAGCTTTCTCCAAATCAATTTGTTTATCTACAAGTTCTTGTAATTTTGAAGATTCAAATAATCCATTACATTCATCAGTGTTTGGAATAAAGGCTTTTTTTTGATGTGGATGATTCAAGTGGTTAACCAATTGATTATTATATAATACTGTTGGGGGTTTGAATTTTGGCGTATAATTTACATCAACACATCTCATTGCTTTTAAAACTAGTTCTCTCTCATTATTGAGGAATACTGCTTTGTCCATTATTTTATTAAAAGTAATATTTTGCGATAACGCATTCATGGTGTACATTTTTAATTCTCTGGTGTAGTCTTTGATGTCTATTCGAGCTAAACATTCAAAAATACCCACATATGTTTGTACAGTGCGCTTTACTCTCTCTTCTTTCATGACATCCAAGATTTCTTTAACTTTAGGATAATCTCCCTTATGCGCAAATCCTTTTAGCAAAGCGTTATAGACGGTAGGGGTTTTTATTGGAATATACATCTTATTGCTCATTCTTCTAGCTTTAGATCTATGGAAATGTAATAAGGCTAAACCCCTTTGGGGATTTTTTAGATGTCCACATATTTCTGCATAAGCAGCTATAGTTTTTGTTATAATTTCTTCCCGACGTTTATGGTCCATTACCCCTTTAATCACAGGTTTATCTGGTGGACCTTTCACTTCCTCTACCTCTAATATTTGCTCCTCTGTCACTTCTGGTTGAAATGTGTTTACAACCTTTATGCTACAATCAAAATAATACATTTCAATTAACTTATAAGCCTCAGAATGTTGAATATTTATCATTTCCTAATGTTTCATTGACGCCAAGAAATATGTATTACATAGTTATTATGTTAATTACCTTTCTAATTCTACTTCTTGCTCTATGTGTTCTTGTTCATTTGATAATTCAGATGCTTCAATTAGTAATTCTGGCGGTGTCTCCACTATTTGCTTAGGTTTAAATATTTCTGGTAAATCCAAATTTACAATTCGTTCAGTATTACAATCTAGATTTGGGTTAATAAGATCGGTTTGGCTATCTAAATTACTTGTTGGAAAATGATCAATTATATTCAAGTTATTGTAGGTATGTTCATGGATAACGCCTTTCTGAGAAAGCTCTTTTAATTTATAAAGTTCGCTTAAATTTAAATTTGATGTTGCTAATAATTCTAAATCGCTAAATGTTAGTTTTTTAATATTAGCTCGTCTTTGGCATGAAGAATTTTCAGTAACTAGAAAAAAAATATTCAATTTTTTAAGACACAATTTATTAAGGACGAATAATGTTTTATTCAAATTAATGTATAATCCTTGACTTACCAATTAACAACTCTGAATATACTTTTCTTTTCCCTTTAAGTCTTTTGTATTTCAAACTAGGATTAGCATTTGTGGAATTATGCCTAATAAAATCTACATAATACAGAAAATTAATATTAAAATTCGTAATATGGAAGGAAATAATGAAAACTAATGTATATATTCTTACCTGTAGAAGTTTTGTTTAATTTACATAACAGACATAAATTCCTTTTATTATTAATTAACCTAAGTGATGCGTGTGAATATTGAAAAAAAGTCGTTCCTTGAGCTTTAAATAACCGATACATGTTATTTTTTTATACTGATAACTTTTAAAAATTTGAAATAATCAATTAAAATGCATAAAAATTATAAATCATATTAGCACACTATTTGAGGTTTACCTAACCCTGTTTTTTCTTTTGCTTTAAATGGGATATAACGTAAAAGGCCTCTATTACATTTTGCTAGTTCAAAAAACTCTCCCTGAATTTCAATTAATGAAATGACTTTTTTGAATGTTTCGGCTTTGTCATGTCAGAAGATAGATTCAGCTAAATAATGTTTTACTTAAAAATTATAAGAGTAAGATGTATATTAAATCAATTTCAAATCTGGGTGAATGTTATTCTTAGCTCGAGGCCACAGAAATAGAAGAAGAAATTCAAATTTGTTTAAAAACTGTCAAAGTCAATGAATCAATGTGACATGCGACGTATTTATGTAAGTTATATTTATACATTTTATTTCAATACAAAATAAAGTCTTGCTCTTTGAAGCAAATTTTATTGTAGATCACTTGCAATTACGTATCAAAATTACTTGTTTTAAATAGTTTTTTCTCTAGTTTACGTATGTTTTAAACATAAAAATATTTTCCAGAAATTTGCAAGTGTATGTTGAAGGTGCCATGGATGCTCCAAAAACGTCCGATATAGTTCTGATTTCGGGAAATTCCCATCCAGAACTATCAAATTTAATACATAAAAGATTGGGAGTTAAATCAAGCGGTTGTGCTGTTTACCATAAATCAAATAGAGAGTCTATGGTTCAAATTAATGATTCAATAAGAGGGAAAGATGTTTACATTATTCAAACAGGCGCCAAGTAAAATTATTATTACTAAACTATTATATTAACCTGGCTTATTACAACAATTTTTCATATTATACTAAATTTTAGGGATGTGAACAACAATATAATGGAACTTTTAATAATGGCTTACGCCTGCAAGACTTCCTCAGCAAAATCTATTGTTGGCGTTATTCCATACCTCCCATACAGTAAGCAGTGTAAAATGCGCAAGAGGGGAAGTATTGTTACCAAACTTTTGGCACAAATGATGTGCAAGTCTGGATTAACACATATAATAACAATGGATTTGCACCAGAAAGAAATTCAAGGTTTTTTCGATTGTCCCGTTGACAATTTAAGGGCTAGTCCTTTCCTTCTTCAGTATATTCAAGAAAGTGTAAGTTTTGATTAAGAAACAAGATATATTACAATATTTATATTACTGGTTTGATTATATTTGACACCCATTGTTATCTTTGTTATTGTAATTTAATTTTATGTATCCGTTTTAGAAGGAAATAATTTTTAATGGTAATCATATTCATTTCTGACTGATTAAACATATTACATTTATGTTATAAATATGCCTGAATTTTGTACCAAATTTTAATACATATCCTTTTTGTTTCTTAAATAACAATATTGTGTACTCACGTTCTTGGGTATGAAAAATGTCATTTATCTATCTACTTAGTTTGCAGATTATAAATCCAATTACAAAATAAGAAACACAGAAAATTGATGAAAAATGAACTTACAAATGTACTATCTAAAAAGAAATTATTTGATTTCACTAATTGATATCAAAATTATATCAATAACTTATATGGATGTCATTATAATTTCTGAACGATTTCAATTTTGAAATTCAACTTAAGTAATATAGATGATAAAACTTTGCTAAAATCTTCTTAGTGTTCAAAATATTTTCTTGCAAACTTGTTTTTAAGATTTTTCCGAAATGAGAGAAGTGTTGGATTTCTTACTCAACCATAGCTCATTCTAATTTGACTAAAAAAAAATTCTAGACAATACTTGGGATATATCTCGATTTTAAGTAATTGAATAATTCTATTTTTTTTATATCCCATAAGTAAATCTCACTTTAGTTGTAACATTTTGGTCACTTTTATTTTTACAGCCACAAAATACTAAAAAAATATTGAATAAGCTTTTGAAATATTTCGGAAGCATATTTACAATTACATGTAAGTAGAATTAAGTCTCGTTATTTGTATATTTAATTCTGAAGACATTTTTCTGAATTTTTTTCAAACTCTGCCTGCAGCCTTAAGAGAAAATATAAAATTGTTATGAATATCCAGACTTAGATTCATCAAGTCAAATGTCTGTAAGTAAAAATAAGTTAATACTTAGAGAGGTATATAAAATTCAGGATATCTGTTGTTTTTTTTTATCAAAACTCTGACAATACACACAGAAGTGAATTTGTTTCTGCTTCAGTTCTATTAACAGTACTGGTAAAGGCTATCTTTTAGCCCCTAGCAAGTAAAACTTCATGCAACTTCACACAATCCTATAAGCAGTACCTTTTTTCTTCTCACAAATAATATGATCCATGGGAATAACAGACCTATTATCAATTTAACAAAGTAAAATCTCCAAAACCTTGGTTTTCATAAAATGCAGTATTTCATTCGAAATATCTTCCAGATTCCAGATTATCGTAACTCTGTAATAGTTGCAAGAAATCCCGCAGCTACTGCAAAAGCCACATCTTACGCTGAACGTCTTCGCCTTGGAATAGCTGTTATTCACGGAGAACAAAAAGAATCAGATTCTGATGAAGTAGATGGGAGATATTCCCCCCCTACAGTTCCTCGTTCTCGTACTATGGACGCTGGCGTCGGGGTGCCTGTTCATATTGCCAAAGAAAAGCCTCCAATAAACGTTGTAGGAGACGTAGGTGGTAGAATTGCCATTATGGTGGTGAGTTATAAGTTTTTTTGTCGTTAGTTTAGAGATTTATGAAAAACGCTGAGACAAGACCAAATTTTTAATTCTATTATATGTTCTTTGCATGAAAATATACAAGGGCTGATTCGTGTGAATATAATTTTAGCCAATAAGTGGTTTCCACAATATTTTAACTAATTAATTTTTCAATAGTGGACTATTTAACATATAAAATATTTGAAATTTTTAGGATGATTTAATAGATGACGTGCAATCATTTGTTGCTGCTGCTGAGGTGCTAAAGGAACGCGGGGCTTATAAAATCTATGTTATGGCTACACATGGTCTTCTTTCTTCAGATGCTCCTCGCCTTATTGATGACTCTCCAATTGACGAGGTATACTTAATAACTAACAAGTTTATATAATCTGTTTTTTAAAGTTTTGATTTAATTGATTTTTGTTTGTTAATGTATAGGTTGTTGTGACTAACACTATACCCCATGAGCTTCAAAAAATGCAGTGTCACAAGATCAAGACGGTCGACATATCTATTTTGGTGTCTGAAGCTATAAGGCGAATTCATAACAAAGAATCCATGTCGTATCTGTTTAAAAATGTTACCTTAGAAGACTAGATAATATATATTTTATTTGGTATTGTCTGTTAGGTATTATTTCTTTAACTTAAGTTTTATCTTGATTAGAACTTGTAGTATTCATGGAAATCTTGAACCAAGTTGAAGATTAACATAATTAACTTAGAGTATTAATATTTTCTATGCTATGACAATTTTTATTGGATTTGTTACCAATTTTATTTTATCGATAAAGGATTATTTTTTAACGTTTTCTAAGATTTTTGCATATTACACAGTAAAATAATTGCAGCTGGTTCTATTTAGAGACGTTATTTGTATGTACTTTTAGTTTAATTTTCTTTGTATAATTGTTTAGACTTGAAATTTTACATTTTTGTTTTGTCAATTTATGTACCGAATTTATACTTCTACTATTAGCTTTATATTTTATATAGAATTACTTTTTAAGAACACATACGTTTGGCTTAAGTTAAAACCAAGTGTAAATAAACAATATATCCTTTACCACAGTTCAGGGTGATTTATTTGATTCCACTGAATTTATTTTTTTTTCACACTTTTGGAGGAATGTAAATTATGGGACCTAGGATTTAATTAAAATTAATAAACAATTATATCGAAATCATCTATTTAATTCTAGGGTAAAAAATGTATACCTGAAAAAAAATTACAAATATAAACGTGAAGTCCATCCAAAAATATTCGCCTTTAGTTATTAAGAAATGTATTACTCTCTAATAGAATTTTTATTTGATGCTCTATATTTTCCACATGAAAAACACCCAAAATACAAAACACAATATTGACAGTGATTTTGTTGGTATAATTCTAATTTAGATTTTTTGTTTTATAATAATAGTATATTTACTGTATTAATCATAACACTCTCAATTTTTGACCTTCAGACATTTTTGCATTAATATTGAAACAATATAAAAGTCATAGTTTAGGTTTAGTAAAAATTCCAGAACAAAAATTTAATTTTTATTGGAAAAACAATAATCACAAAGATCAGTATAAAAATTATGTACACTTCCTGAGGCCACACACAGTCTTTAAGTAAAAATAAAAATGGCAGTAACGTTATAATTCTCAACAGGTGAAATACACATTTACATTAACCTTCTATTGCTTCTAAACTCAGGGTTTGAATAGAATGTACTGGCTTCTCCATAAATGGGCTCTCTGGTGCATTCTCCAGTTTGTGTTCGACAGCAAGAACAAGTCTGTTTTGAAGAACCTGGTGATGTTGGAGAAAGTCTTGGGGAAAGGCTGGGCCTACCTCTATTTCTATTCGCAGCACATAAATGATCTGAAGGATATTGTTGCATTCTGGTAATGTTCGGGCAAGGAGGACATGGAGGACCGGGAGAAGAAAGATTAACGTTCACAACTGGTTGCATGTACCTGGAGTAAGCTGTAAACAAATACATTTTTTAAATTTGTTTATTTAGTATAAGAGTAAAAATAAAAATTACTTACTGTAAAAGGTGAGGAAGAAAATGACCAACATTGTTACTGCAGACATTATGGCGTATTTGTAGCTGTGCAGGAAAAGCATTACAGGCGACCTAACTGTACCGCACATTGATTTATCTATGTTACCATGCACTCTTACAATGATTTTGATGTTTTGCTGGGTTATTCGAGAATGTACAACTATTCCCATAGCTTCTTCCATATTTGCCAATCTCCAATGGTAATCAATTAATTGTACTTGATATTTTCTTTGAGAATCACCAAAAGGACTCCCACCATCTATATATAAAATGCTGCTGTCCATTGCATATACATCAATTTGTTCCAAGACTTCTGGTAGACCAATTACATTAAATTGTCCTTCAAAAGTATTCTCCAAATTAAGTACATCGATAGTGTAAATGCCTGAAATAAAAACGGTCATATTAATTTTGAGTATTCTGTACAATATTTGTTGAACAGATTATTTCAAAAAATAATAAACGAAAAGAAATTAGTGTGCAGGTATATGGTAGATTAATTTCAAAAAGAGGCTGTAGAAAAGAAATACTAAAGACAACTCTCAGAAGAATTTAAGAGAGGAAATACTGAACAATTGTTACGATAGTATGTACAGGGATTTAGTTAAATATCGCCCTGCACATAGATCTTATTTTCAATTTAATATTTTCTAAATTATAAAATTCACTGTTTATTTAATATTACATGAGCGAAACTTTTAGGGTAAGTCGCGATCCGATAAGAAATAGAAATTTTTATTAGTCATTAAAACTAATAAAAATTGGATTCTTCTTGATTGGGAAAATAAAAAGAGATTGAAAAGTCAAGTTTGGGTTCTCGGATGATCCAGACGTTGATAGTGCCTACCCCTACAATTAAACGTGTTAAGTTATTTGAAAATGTAGGTTGCCTTAATATTTTATTCATAGATAAATAAATTGTTATTGTTTCACTCGGCCTCTTTAAATTCAATTAACCAAGTTACGTAGTGGGTTAAACCCCCCTGAAAATAATATTTAGATTTTTCATATATTTATTGAAATAAAAAGAACCCATTACGTAACCAGATATATTTTGTACAATATAACGATATTAAATTGTAAGATGGACAAAAAAAGTTAACTTTTCTATATGAATATTATTGAATCTGTAAATTTTCATTCCGAAACGTATTTATATTGTTATTACTTGCCAGGTAAAAATTTAAGTATCTGTTTCTTGGACGTAACAGATCCATCTTCAGTAGTGGCCCAAAGAACAACTTCAGTTCTCAACATGGATATTAGTGTACCATTTAATCCTAGATTGATTAGTTTGCAGGCGTACTGGCCTGTATCTGGTACCCAACTGGGCGTAATATTAAACAGCCTGTCAAAAGTAATGGGTAAACTTTTATTTGAAAATTCGGCGTAACACCTGAAGCCCGTAGGTCTTACAATTTTTCGTACATCTGTTCTGCATCTCCAACCTTGAATCTAAAACGATTTAAAATTTAACCAACATTTTTTATAGAAATTCTATTTACTTACCAAATTATTTGATTTAACACCAGCGCTTCTTTCGCTCTGTAAGACGAGTACTACTCTAACAACGCTGTGAAGTTCTCCATTTGTCAAAACCAATAAAGGAGATTCCAAAAAATCAATTTCACTAATGAGATTAATTTCTATGGAAATTGGAGCGCTTCTAAGTAATGAATGAGTTAAAATAACGATTCCCTCTTTATTTCCAACAAATCCGATATCTAGAGCAGGATTAATGTGAATGAGTGAATCGTCGCTACTTCTCCATGTACCAGGTACGTTGTACTCGCTAACAACTGGGGTCCACAAACAAACAACGTCTCCAGTGGTCAGACTCTCGAGTTGGGGTTTAACGGATTGTTCTACGTGCACTTTTATGTAATCTACAGTTTGTTGAACGCCTGTTAAAAAGAATTCACTATCAGTATAAAATCATACATCTTTGCATTGCGAATAATTGGAAATTGAAATAGAATTAGCTGAGGGGCAAATAGTAAAGGATATGGTAACAGAGCCGCCTCTGTAAAGCAAAATCAAATATAGAAAACTAGTAATTTTTATTTTTCTAGGATTAGATCAAGTTATTTCCAAATTCAACAGTTAAAACAATTATTATCCCTTCAATAATTCTCGGAATTGAGGATTACAGTTAGTTTTGTAGAGAAAGAAAACTCTTTAGTAAACCAAAAGCCATAAAAAAATCTGTGCGAGCAAAAAGTAGCTAACAGTTCAATTTAGGAAATCGGACAAATTCGGATATCAGTTGTAGTTTAAAATTTATCTCAAAAAGTACCCTTATGATAAAATGTCTTCGTCTTGTTAAATCTTGTAGGTTACAATTTGCCGGTACTTTTCAGAATTAGTTAATTGAGTCAACGGTTTATTAAAGAACTCTGAGATGTTTAATAGTTACTCAAAGCATTAATTTAATTTGTTGTATTGTAAATTCACTCTTATAATTTTCACCATTTCTTCGCTGAATAAAAAAGTTAGAAAAGTTCAATTACTTTCTTTGTTGTCGAGTGACCTATAAGTATACCTTCATACTTGGTGTCCCCCAAAATCGAAGCCCAAAAACTGAAGGCCTAAGAAGCTGGTAAGTGGCAATTTTCTCTAGGACTATAGTACAGTTGCTGACTAATCAATCCAACCTGAATTATTAACAAATCTATTGTAAGAACCACGCTTTTGTTTCGCTCGGCAAACCTTACAATATATATGAGATGCCAAATGCATTGAACAATTATTTTATAGAAAGCATTAGTGAAATATCAGATAACATTGTTATTATATCTAATAATTTCCATATTACAGCAAAAATTGAAAAGGCCGAATTGTTATATATTTTAAACTGTAAAAATTAACAGTTGCTAAGCAAAGCATTAATAATAATAATAATAAAAAACAAAAAAGACTCACCTTCCGCCCATCCTTTAATCATGGTAGATCCAACTGCTTTAGTATAAATCCAAATAGTGGCGTCTTCTTCACTCTCGGTAACTTTCAATAAATCACAACGACTAGTTCTAACTTTTAGTTTTTTTGGACCAGCTTGAAATTCATTTCCAACATTGTCATGGAATGTGGCTTTTAATCTAGTGAACCAAAAATAAAAACTTTGGAAAATATATACAAAAAAATGTTCATGTACTCACCCAAATTCAGTTCCCAAGGGCACTGTTCGGAGCTGGGTATCAGAATGGATACGCCAATTAGCAAGAATTACTAGATTCATATACTGAACTACTTTAACTTCCACAACAATAGATAAATGTTGCTTCAAACCCATTTCATCAGTTGCTGTAATAATGAGTAAAGTTTGTCCTAAGACGCCATAAGAACGAACAACACCAGAAGGACTAACTGTTACGATCACATCATCACGCACAGATTTATCTGCAATTAGCTCCGTAGAGAAGCTTTGGTCTCCAGGCAAACTACAACAATGTATTTAAAGAATCGTGAACATTTTCCAATAAAACTTCGCTTTAAGATTTAGTAATAACTATTTATACTGTAATAAAGTGCAAACTTACGTAAAATATAATTTGCTATCAGTGCCTCCATCCATATTAGTGTTTATTTGAATTTCACTAAAAGGAGCCATTAATAATGATTTTCCAGGGAAATATTTCGGCCTATTAAGAGCAAACTCAGCAATAACTTCAAGATCAACCCATGTAGATAGTGCTACAAACTCTAAGTTATGTATATTTACAGTTTTACCAGGAATAGTCGCGTTGACAAACATTCTAGTCTTTCCTACTTGTAAACCATGGACCTTTAAAAATATTAATTGAAATCTTATTTAGTCAACTAGAGCTACTTCTTATGCACACTAATCACGAATTTGATTCCACATTGTTTGTTATTAAATTAATCTCTTTTAAATTGTTTTAATTATACTAACATTAGCAGAGACTCTGTCCAGTTTCTTTTTGAATACACCAACGGGATGAAAGACACCACTCAGATCCACTAAAAGTTTGTCATCTACACTCCATTTGAACTGAATTGGAGGCTCGTCGAATGCTCCCAGGATCATGGGCGAAATATTTGGGAGACCCCACACCCAGAAAGGTACCACTGCCCCAATTTTAAATCTCAATAATGGAGACACCAGTTTTAAACCTTGAAGTTTAACGACTTGTAGGTCAACATAGTCCTTTAACAAAGAAAATAATAATAAAGTTTGGTCAAGCATGGGAGTTTCTGACGGAGTATAATTGTATTTATTGAAACAAACTGTTATAGTGTTGTACCAATTTGAAGTAATTATTCGACAGTATTAATAATAGCATTATACATAGGAAAAATTTATATCTAAGATTTTTTTAGATTTGTAATAAATTATGTACTGAATATATTCGAAATTTTTTGCCCTAGTTTTTTAACGGTATTAACTTGTATATGAAATTATTCTTTATTTCTCATAAGGTAATTATGTGGTAGCGATATTAAAAGTTATTTATTTTTATGTAGATTATTTGTCATACCTAATATAATTGTCATACATTTAGTAATTTTGATACTACAAATAATTCATCAGAAGAATATTAAGATTTTTTATTGTTAGAATAGTATGTACAGGAATTTAGTTAAATATCGCCCTCTAGAACTTCTATTTTATTTAATAAATTTAAACATTCACTGTTTATTTAATATTACGTTAGCGAAAGTTTTGGGTCAAGATCGCGATTGGATAACAAATAATAATTTTTGTTAGTCATCAAAATTAATAAACAATGGGGTCTTCTTGGTTGCGAAAATAAAGAGATTGGAAGTCAAGTTTGGGTGTGCCTACACACACCTGCGATTTGTTTAAAGATGAAAGTTGCCCTAATATTTTGTAAAACTGGTTTTTATATATAGATAAATAAATTATTTCATTTAGCCTCTTTAATTTCCATTAACCAAGTTACGTAGTGGGTTAAACGACGCTGAAAATAGTATTTAGATTTTTTCGTATATGTATTTATTGAAAGAAAAATAACCCAAAATGTAACATAAATTTTATAAACTTCTTTTGAATCACATTTAACTGTTTTAAATGGGTATCTGTATCAAAGAATAGTAAATAATTTTCAAATCTTGAATGTATATGTTATTTTAAAAAGCGAACACTTTTTGTCGCATGTATATAGCATAGGCCGAGTGAAAATCCACATTGAGTTTTTTATATATTTATTGTAATTAATATGAAAAATAGAAACTTTACCTCTGCATAAATAATACTTTGTCCGCTATATGGATGGACTCCAACAGCTTTTCCAAAAATTCTGGCATGCCCCAGTTGTCTTCCAATTATCACCCCTTTATCAGAAACCTCTGAAAACATGAACACAATTTGATACAATTTTTATTGTTAGTTTGAAAAGTTGTTATGAATATTAAAAACATGATATACTTTTTGTTTCTTTTTCTAATAACTTACCAACATTGGGACTCCTTGTATTAAAAATAATTTTAATTTCTGGTGAAGGTCCACCTTTAGAATTAATTTGCATTTTTGAATTGATAATCATCGAACCGTTTTTAGGTGATAATTTAAGCGGTTCAAATACTTGCAAATTTAATGGAGCGCTGTGAATTTCTTCATCATTTCCTGATACTGTAAATACCAATTTGGTATCTCCAACCTGTATACCTACAAAAAAATAAATCGAATTTTTAAGTATTGTCTTTCTTCTGTGATTGATAAAAACTTACCTGTTATAATAAAATGAACTTCACCGACCCCCCTACTAGAATCTTTTTCTGCTAAATAAATATTAGCAATGCTGTCTTGAAATTCTGGTCTCAAATCAAGCATTTTCGGGTCTGGTATGTCCATCAAATTGTCATTTTCGTCATACAACCTCACTACTGCTGTTATACATTTCGCAATCTCGACTTTATCTACCATTTCGACTCTTATGATTCCGACTGATATTATGTGAACGACCAAACCTGTTGGTCTCGCCACCAAACACAAATCAATGACTTGAATGGTAACTTCACCCGATTTCACGGGGGTAATTTCTATTTCTCTATTAGTTTCAGAATACTTTATGACGGCCACATCATCGGAACTGACAACCAGTTCAAAATATCCTGAACCTTGTTTAACTGGTACAGTTATTTTGTTTCCAGGGTGGTTATAAAGCGTTACTTGGCCTGGGGAAACAATCGGATCTTCAACTAAATACAACGAAAGGGAAAATTTTATTGGTGGTATTGTTTGACCAGAATCTTCTTCGGATGCAAATGGCGGCCACTCCGGTTTAACGTAGTAATTTCGAACGATCTGTTTTGCATAGAAAAATAATTTCGTTCAGAATTAAAATGTACGGAAAATTCCACCATATTAAAGAAAAATTAAACAAAAAATAGTACAGGGGAAAGCGACTTAACACAAATTCTTACCGATGATCTATATCCTGACAAAGTGACATTAAGAACAACAACCCCACTATCAGTAGCTGGTTCTAGTGACTGGTAGTGACTATGGGCGATAGGGATATTCCCAAATGTTAAATTTCTAGGAAAAACTGAATCTGTGCTTAGAACTTTGCCGCTTCTATAAGGATCCACAACCCAATCAAATTGCAAGCTAGTTACGTTTAGGAACTTAAGTCCAGACTCATCAAACACAGATACATCTATGTCAATATCTCTTGAACTTTGCACGACAACATTTCCAGATCCTAAATCCATAGGGCAGGCATCAGCGTCGGCGATTTTCAACTCAGGCGTAAGAACAATCTTCCTGGGTTTCCCGCAAATCACCCTTGTTCGGCAAGAGTGTGTTTGAGATCGACAGTTTGCTAATGACGGCGTGTTACTAATCATTAGTTTCATATCAGTTTCTCCCAATTTCGCGCACAATACCTAGAAAGCATAAAAAGTAGTCAATTTAGTTTTTCAGTGTTAATGATGAATAACGGCAAAAATAATGTAATTCAATAAATGTTTTCCATGCTATATAAATTACCTGAATAACAGTTGTATCCTCTCTTGGTAATTGATATAATCCAGTGATATCTTTTGCTTGGGCAATTGTTTCATCTTCACTGACAATAGTACGAGAGAATTCAGAAGCACGGCCTAATAAAGGACGAGGTCCCCCAAGATATACCAAATTAATTGTTGTGCCCACCGCTAGGACAACTTCACGTTTCGGTTCTATGAGTGTCAAACTTTTAAAACCCGTTACTGTAACTGAATCTTCCAAAGCTCGACCATCTTGGAAATAGGAAACAGTCACCTATAACATATAATTTATATATAAAAAAAAATAAAATGATGAGCGTTTACAGACTTTGCTGGTACCGATGTCCAATGCAGTCATTGCTATATTTCCACAAGAGACTCCCACAGGTGGTACAGAAGCCGTCTTATTTTGTCTAAATTTTTGGTCAGACATTTTAATATGGAAAGGTAACTCCTGGCATCTCGTAAACGGCAGATTTATGATTTGTCCGTCTTTTTCTTGTTCAGCATAAAGTGCGATGTGCAGATAAACGGGTGAACCAATCTCAGCTTCCATTATAAACTCGACAATTTCCAAACGAGTTGGAGGTAATATTATTAATTTAACACTTGCTCTGTTATTATGATTACGCAACATAAGGGCCGCGACTTCGAAAAACCCGTTAGATTGAGTCCTTACAACACCGGTTTGACTGACCATACCTATAGAATTGTCGGTACTGATCCACAAGTATCTACCATCGCCCCCTTTAGCTGTCAGTGGTATTTCAAACCTATTTAAATAAAAATCACAAAATCAATACTGAATAACATGTTTTTTAAACATTTGAATACCATGTAGAAGAAAATAAAAACTTACTTTGGCCGAGTAACTGGATCCCATGGAAGAATAACTTCGGAAGGAGTAACTGTTATTCTTGGATAAATTAGAATATCATTTTTGGCAGTAATGGTTTTAAAGGTAACTTTTCCAACTCTCTGGCTGTTAATACCTTCTAGAGATGCCTGGACCAAGGCTACACTAGGCTTTACTCCATAACCTGTTACCCAACTACCATTAGGGGTTCGACTCACAACTGCAAATTCAGGAGCGATCTCCATATCAATTCTAGCACTCTCACCAATAAATATTCTATGATCATCTCTAAAAAAACAAACACAAATGAATATTAAGTAATACCTTGCCTCACTAGTTTACCACAGTAAACAAATTTACTTTGTGTATAGTTCTACTGAGATGTCATGATGGTCTGCAACAAGTATGGCCCAATTTTTGTGAGGTAACATATTCAGCACCATATAATGAGGAGGAATTATGTGGATCATTGAGGCTGGTAACTTCATTAATGGGTCATTTTTGTCAACGTTTCGGTCTCGCAAAACTACTCTTGTGTCACCTTCCTTCAAAGCTTCAATGTCTGCAGATTTTTTATTTGAATATGCTACTTCAGAATTCTCAGTTTCAAGATAATATTGGCTATCAGGTAACAAAATCTCTTCCATTCTGCCATTTTTCAGCTGAAAATTTCACTCATTTTCAGAAAAGTAATATCATAAATATAAATATAACAACTAAAGTATGTTTGAATTTAAAATTAAAATACTTGAATTAGAAAGCAAAATCAATCTTTAAAAACTTACAAAATATATTTTGAATGGTACGATATCTCCTTTCATCACATAAACTTCAGGTGGTGTAATTATTATATTTGCTACAACCATCAATTGTACTTCACATGGTTTGATATGTTTGTATTCATAAAAAGGTAATCCAACAGTTATCTATAAATCACAACAAATAATTTATAAATACCATCAGTGCTACACAAAAATGCAATTATTCAGACATATTTTTTTGCACAAACAACAATAATTATTAATATTTAGATCTTAAATGTTAATTCTAAAATGTGAAAATTAGACCAAAAATATTCACAATACATTCAAATAAGCTGGGAAAGTTTTAAATAATTAATTAGAATCCTTACTTTAGCAGAACCGCTTTTTACTCCTTCAAGCAAAATTGAATATCCCTTCTTCTGTTGACTTTCAAGATTTTCAATAGCTTTTGGAGTCTCATAGGGCGAATCTCTGTACGCAATATATCTTAATACTGTTTGCCTATTTGAGCCCAATGCTATTATATTCCAATCAAATTCAATTCCTTCCAGCGAAGAAAATTCATTTCCTTAAAATATTACAACATTAAAACAATACAAATTTCAAAATTTTTTATTGTACCTTGATCATCATAAGCATTTACTTGGAAGTCTTCTGGTGCTTCTTCCATAAAAAGTTCTCTGGTAGTAGTTGTAATTCGTAATTCATGTATAACGTCTACCATAACATCACATCTTAATGTTTGTTTTGAGTTAGGATCTTCTGCTAAAACGACTGCAATATTTCTGGCTTTTTCTTTGGTAACAGTACTCAAAAGAACTTTTGTGGAACAATGGTTCTGTAGATCTTCATCCAAAAGGGTTATTTGTATTATGTCATTTCTTGTTGTGCTCCTATAATAGAAAAATGTATGTAAATTAAAAAAGTGAAGAAAAAATGTATGGATTAATTATACTTTTCAGGATAACTGTATGGGACGTTAAATAATAATTTAACATCAGCTTTTCTAGGAATACAGAAACGAAAGATGTATATTAAAAAAATACCCTTATATCAGAATAAATTATTAACTACACAATAAAGAAACATGTTGATGTAGTAATAGCATTTTATAGAAAATACAGAAAATTAAAACTTACGTTTACCTAGTAATCCCCTGATAATTTTAGCATTGTTAGCGAAACGCAGGTCTCGTATTTTGATATGGTGCCATAAACAAACTTTATATTTAATTGTAGCTTATATGAATTGGTTTTTGTTAAGTTTGTAAATTTAATTGACAAAAGGAATCTAATTTTCTCATACCCTGAGGATTGCCTTATAAAAACCGAAACATTGGTAGTGAATAAAACAATTTTGTATTTTCCACCTCTTAAAACTAACCTGGGTCGCAAATGATAAAAGAAATACATTTACTGTTCCTCTTAATAGAAAAAAGCTGGGAATTAATTAACTATTTTTGTTTTATCCCAGGAATTTATGAAAAAATCATACAAACAAGAAAGTATAATTTTTCATAATACATGCTTAAAAACAGACTGGGACTCATGGAACTTATATCTAAATAATAAATCTTACCATGTATAGCAACCCCCTTCAGTGGCTTCTAAGGTGAAATTAGTTGCAAAGTCATTGAATATTGGTAACAAAATTCGAGGTACATTTAATTTAGAACACTCAACAGGAATAGTCAAAAAAGCTAAATTTAACACTAAATATATTAATATTCCTACTGCCATAATTTTGTCAAATATTTTGAAAAATTAAACCCGCGCCGACTGGGTTTCAAACATTTTTTGAGAGGTTAGAATAAGATTTGTTTTTAGATTAAGTCGGGTTTAGTTGGAGTGATTCGGAGTGTAGTTTTAGTAGCTTTAGGTTACCGCACAACACTTTCAATATAGGGAACAAAACAGGTTTTGTGATCTAGTGTAAATGTTACAATGTTTGCGAGGAAGAAGAAACCGTTTAAAATTAGGAGCAGGGTTAAAATATGACACTTCTTCAAACTAACAAACCTGTTTTGTTGGTTGCATGAACAAAATCTTTGTTGGCGGTTCGTCTTCTTTGAGGTAAAAAATATAACCTGTTGTGATTGGCGGCAAGTTTTTCACCAACTTTATTTTTTAGTTTGCTTTTTCGCTTTTATAAACCATAAAAATGTCCAAAGTATATGAATTTAACGTAAAAATGACGTGCGATGGATGTTCTGGGGCAGTTGAAAGAGTTTTAGGAAAATTAAAAGGAAAAGGAGTCGATGACGTGGTTATAAATTTGGAGGAACAAAATGTTAAAGTTAAATCAACTTTGCCGTTAGAAGAGATTTTAGAAGTTATTAAAAAAACTGGGAAAGATGTGAATTTTATTTCTTCTACATAATATGGTGATATTATTTATCTATCTATCCAAATTCGGCAGCTATTTCGTTTTTAAGTATCTCAGAATAAATTGTATGGGTATTTCCATCAATATCAAACGAGATTTGTTTCAATCTAATTTCTGATCAATTTTTGAATTAGTTATTTCCATTTAAGGATTCTGTTATGTCTATATACTTGTACTTTTATACGTTTTTTTATATATGTAAGATATTTTTGTATTTAATTTACTAGTTATTTACATTTATTTAATTATTAAAATACCAGCTCATGACCTTTATCAATCCTCATATGTATCGAATAAATGTTTTTTAAATGGATATATTTGAGGATTACTTTACCACTGTGTATCAACCTTTCTTTATTATTAAAAAATAATAGACTATCAAGGATACCCGTCCAAAATTTCCTCTAAATTAAATTCGGACGCACTATATATTCCTTCAAAATCTTCTTATGTTTTAATGATATAGGAAAATTAAAATTAGAATGTTGGCAATTAAAATTTGTCATACATTGAACCAATCAAAAATATATTTAAAAAATAGATAAATAGGAGGCGGCAAGTAAAACAAATCAGGGCTCCTAGTAACAAAAACAAACATTCGCCATAAGTTGGTATTTGTTTAAATTAAGATCATTAAAAATAACATAAAATGCGAGAAATTGTTCATATACAAGCGGGGCAGTGTGGAAATCAAATTGGAGCCAAAGTAAGTCATTCTAATTACGTAAAAATGTATATTCTATAATTGTTTTATGTTTGTTTGCAGTTTTGGGAAGTAATATCAGATGAACATGGAATAGACCCCACGGGAACATATCACGGAGATTCCGATCTACAGTTAGAACGTATCAATGTATATTACAACGAAGCTACAGGAGGCAAGTATGTACCCAGAGCAGTCCTCGTGGATTTGGAGCCCGGCACCATGGACTCCGTCAGGTCTGGACCTTTCGGCCAAATTTTCAGACCTGATAATTTCGTCTTTGGACAGAGCGGAGCCGGAAATAATTGGGCAAAAGGACATTATACAGAAGGTGCTGAATTAGTGGATTCAGTACTGGATGTAGTAAGGAAAGAAGCGGAAGGATGTGACTGCATGCAAGGTTTTCAGCTCACTCATTCACTAGGAGGCGGTACAGGGTCTGGATTAGGAACATTACTTATTTCAAAGATACGTGAGGAATACCCGGATAGAATTATGAACACTTTCTCAGTTGTGCCATCACCCAAAGTATCTGACACTGTCGTGGAACCGTATAACGCAACTCTATCTGTACATCAATTGGTAGAAAACACCGATGAAACTTACTGTATCGACAATGAAGCCCTATACGACATCTGCTTTAGGACCTTAAAGCTTACTACCCCAACTTATGGTGATTTGAACCACTTAGTGTCAGCTACAATGTCTGGAGTCACTACATGTCTACGTTTTCCTGGTCAGCTAAATTCAGATTTAAGAAAGTTGGCAGTGAATATGGTTCCTTTTCCTCGACTTCACTTCTTTATGCCTGGATTTGCACCGTTGACTTCCCGAGGTAGCCAGCAATACCGAGCTCTAACTGTTCCTGAACTAGTACTACAAATGTTTGATGCGAAGAATATGATGGCAGCGTGTGATCCTCGACATGGGAGATACCTGACTGTTGCTGCCATTTTTAGAGGTAGAATGTCTATGAAAGAAGTCGATGAACAAATGTTAAATATTCAAAATAAAAATAGCAGTTATTTCGTAGAATGGATTCCGAATAACGTAAAAACAGCTGTTTGCGATATTCCTCCTAGGGGCCTGAAAATGTCATCCACCTTCATAGGCAACTCTACTTGTATTCAAGAACTGTTTAAGCGAATTTCTGAACAATTTACAGCGATGTTCAGGAGGAAAGCTTTCTTACATTGGTACACCGGAGAAGGAATGGATGAAATGGAGTTTACTGAAGCTGAAAGTAACATGAACGATTTAGTATCTGAGTATCAGCAATACCAGGACGCAACAGCAGAAGAAGAGGGCGAGTTCGATGAAGAGGAAGAAGGTGATGAGGGCGAAAACTAATTTTTGTCTATATAAAATTTTCAAATCTCCCAGTAGTATTGTTACTTGGTTCGATTTGTTTTATATTGTATAAAATAACAACTGTATTGAGAGAAATTAAATAGACTTTGAGTTATATAGTCTTTTTTTATACAGGTTTAGAAAGCATTTAATAGGACATAAGCGGAATTTTAAAGAGCGATTGATCTCAGTTGTCGGTCCAAGGAGCAACATTGGCTAAAATTGCTGCTTGTAACTGCAAACTGGTCCCATTCTAATCAAAGTGGTTCAGATCTCTAGTAGAAAGTTGTTTGACATGGAGAAAACGGGTTTTGGAAAAGATGCTGTAGAGTAATTCTAAAAGATAAGAGTACGAAATGGAGAACAAAGACAAAGAATGGGGGTGGAGAAAATGACGACAAAAAATATAGACACCAAACAACTGATGTGGTGTGGCCATCTAATGCGCATGGAAAATGAAAGACTACCCAAGAAGACGTTCCAGTGGATCCCAAACGAAAAAAAGAAAGAACGAGATAAGCCTAGGAAAAGGTGGAAAGAGCAAATAGAAAAAGCTATGTGGACCTCAGAGAATATGATTGGAATAATAGAAGCGAAAAGCGCAAACGATGCGACAAAGGTAAAATTTATAATATAATTTAATTCAGTTTATTTTTAATTACGATAAGGACACCGTTTTTACTCCGTATATATACATTTATGTCGCATTGGTAAAAATCACTGGAAGAACTGTTTATAAGGCAAAATACAATAACAAAACCAAATTTTTTGAACATAAGGATAAAGTATATATCAACTGGACAGAAGTATAAATATTAAATTATAATGATTGGTTTTATCCTTACTTTGTGGAATCTATTCAGTATAAATATAAAAGATAAAATATACTTATCTTAAAATTCCATCGCCTGACAATGCCAAAAGGTGAAACAATTGTCATAAGAATATTTAAAAAGATTTGTAAATTTGCGGAATTTTAAGATAAGTATATTTTATCTTTCACATTTATAAGAATTTTCTGTATGAAAAATATACTCTACTAAATTTACATGATTCCATAAAAATTTGGTTGTGTATATTGCACAAAGTCTTTTTTGAGTTCTTCAAAGCATTTAGTGATTATTTTGCATTATGATCTTCATTAGATTGTTATGAATAAAAGTATCTGAATGAAAATAAAACAAGGCATTTAGCAAGAGATAAAGTGAATTTTATTAAAATTATTCTAGCATGCAACATTGCATAACGCTATTTACAAAATACTTCTAAATTTAGTACATGTAGTGAACTTTGCAAGAGTAGGTATTTACAAATTATTACAGTCTGTTCAATATAATAAACTAACCTCTATGGAATCGCATTTTTTTTTCTAAAATATTACAAGTAACCTTTTTGTGTATACTTCAATAATTACAAAGTAACGCTATCATCTGAAACTTTTTTAATTTATACAATGTGCTCTAAAAATCCTAAACTCACTTAATTTATGCCAATCGTTATAGTTTATTATACATTAAAATATATATTTTTTATAGATTTTTGTTTGATAATGGTAAATGCATATTTTAAAGTATAATATTAACTGCCTGTAGCAAAACAGTTCTTAAGCGTTTAATGCTTAAAAACATTAAGAGTAATTTTAGATTTTAACAATTGAATGACTTTGTAAACACTACTACTACTTAAAATAATGTCTTTAAATTCAACAGAACAGTTAGTATTATTTTAACAAATGTAATAAATTGAGAAATTTAGGACGGACATTATATCAACTAATATTATTTTTCAAATAGAAACAGAATATTCGAGTTTGGTGAAATATATTTTGTTAAAAATAAATCATTTAGCTAATTTTTAATGAGATATATCACAATGTAAGCAGGTATACTATATACTAAATTCATATAGATAATAAATTAAGTAACAACAGTAAATGCACTGGTTCAATTTTCAAGAAGTCACCTAAAAGATTCATATTTAATTCTTAATAAAATAATCAATATTTTCTTAAAAATTTGAATATTTAGGTAAAAAAAATCATGTACACAATTAAAAGCTTAGGGGAATGTAATATTTTCAATTTTAATTAAAAACAATAAAAACTAAGTAGAAGTGGTTGAATATACAAGAAAAAAGCAAAATGGAAGAAAAACAAAATGTATGGGATAACTGTAATACAAAAACCAAGATATAAAGATAAAGCGGTAACATTTTATAAAATAAATAAATTTGTAATAAGACAATCTAAAAATGTATTTGAAGAATTCTTTTTTGCAAAATATGATCCATGGAAATAAATTATATAAGAAGAATATTGAAACCCAAAAGATATCAAATAAGAAATGAAGATATCAGAAATGAAACGCAGAATATGAAAAATATAAAATAGAAATTAATTGATATTATTTGAATAAATCCAGCTAGAATTACAAAAACAGAAGAAGCAGGAAGCTAAAAGTGGCGGAACTTAATTAACTTAAACTTAATTTTGGCTAAATTGTGATTTAAAATCCAAATTTAATTCATGTTTGAATTCAATAAAACTTAATTTTTTGGAATTACACTTTAAATTTACTTAAAATTTCGCGAGTTGAAAGTAACATTTTAACTGAATTATACAATAATTTTAAATCGTTATTAGAATTTTGAATTAAGGTTCAAATTTAATTAAAGTTCAAATGTAGTAAAACTTTTTAAATAAAATCGATTTTGATTTTTTTTAGTTTACAGTTCAAAGAAGAAATGGAGATAATATTTAAATATACTGGAAGTTTTTATACTTTTATTCAACCTTATCGCGTAATTAATCTAATATTATCACTGTATTAAAAATAACCAGATAATTCTGCAATGATCCTTTTTTACTACATTTATTGATGTACTTTTAATATTATTGCAGAATGATTGGTAAATTATCGATTAAATATTTTTTATTTGTGACAATAATGACACATTTAACCACTTGTGATATATTTTTAGGTGACAACTCAAATTCTAACAAGTAAACGTGACTAGATAATCTTTAACATACCTAGTAGTTATTAGTAATAATTAAATGCAACAAATCTTAAAATATTGAAACAAAATTTTATAATAAATTACTTATAATCTAATTTTATTAATCATAATTTAGATTTTAAAATATTTAATTGATTTCAGTGTATTAAAAATCACAACACTTTCACTTCTTGAACAAGAAATTTAAATAAATTAATTTGATTTCACTTTTAGGATTAAGGTGAATCTATTATAGGGTGTTATAATATATGTGGATCAAACGCAAAATATACCCATCAAAATTATCACATTTATTTAAATGAATCGGGACTTTTTTCTAATTTATAAGATTTTGCTCCCCCTGACTTAGGTTTTTTATTTTTTTGAAAGGTATAACAACTCTGAGACATGCTGTTTTTAATTTTTTTAAATTAATATACAAAAATAGCCAATTTTATGAATGAAAATTAATGCAAAAATATCTTATAATTGACATGACTAGTAATTTATTAAATTTTTTAAATATTTTACACACTCTAATAATAACTACCTTAAACATTTGAATATTTTAGTAGGTCAAATTTAGCCATTAGAAAAGCCGCTTTATATCGAAAAATCTTTATAAAAGACTAACTTTTAAGGATTTATTACTATAAAATATTTTTTTAATATATAATTTTTTTAGTTATACTGCCTGAGGGGTAATTTTTTTAAACAATTTGTTTAAGAAATTGGAACACTTCAAAACGAGAAAACTACAAAAAAATGGGCTCTATACTCAAATTTGACCACCAAAATATAATGATAAATTCTAAAAATATATACTTGTCATAAAGGCTTATGGATAATTAAAATCAACACTTGGTTAAACTCTGATAACTCGTTTATAATGTATCTCATTATCTCGTCGAGGGTTTGTATCTGTTAAGTTTCAGGGAGACTCTGCCTATTACAGTCTTTAATGTGGCCCCCGCTTCTTCTCCAGTTGCATTTTCTACATTCTGCCCGTTAACGGATATTAGTAAATCACCTTTTGCTAACCTCCCATCTAGCTCAGCTGTACTTCCGCTTATCTGTAAAATTGTAATATTTCATTAGTGTCTCTAAAGTAATTTTATAACTAACGAACATTCGCCTAAGGATATTACTGCAAACTAAGTGGGTTTTCTCAATTACTAAAACCCTAGAGGGAATTCTGAAAATGCACTTGAAATTAAAAAAAGCACAATGTAGTAGCTTTAAATTACGTGAGCGAAAGTTTTGGGATCGTATCGGATAACAAATAAACATTTTTGTTAGAATCATTAAAATCAATAAACATTGGGGTTTTCTTGGTTGGGAAAATAAAAAAAAATTGAAAAGTCAAGTTTGGTTTCTCGGATGATCGAGAAGTTAATAGTGCCTATCCCTACGATTAAACGTATTATTTTTTTTAAATGTAAGTGGCAGTAATATTTTGTTTTTATTCATAGATAAATAAATTATTATTGTTTCACTTAGCTTCTTTAATTCCCATTAACCAAGTTACGTAGTGGGTTAAACCCACCCTGAAAATAGTATTTAGATTCTTTCATATATTTATTGAAAGAAAACAACCGAATACATAACAATATAATCTTATTAATAACTGTAACGAATTTTTAATTTTAATATTTCTTTGAATATTATTAAATAAATAGTAAACTTACGATGTCAGCTATGTATACACCCTTTCCAGATTTTCTAGCTACGACACTTATACCTAATCCTTTTCCAGCTTTTTTAATTAGATCAACTTCGACAGTCGTGTATTCTATTGTATTAGGTCGATATATGATCATTTTCATCTGAAACAAATATAAAACATAAAATAAAAAGTTAAGTGCAAAGGTATTAAATATTTTTGTAAGCAGCAAAAGTGGTGGCTTGTTCAAGATATTTATTATTATTATTATTATTATAATTATTATTATCATTAATATTACTACTATTATTATTAAAAACAAACGTAAAGATTCTAAACGAAACAAGGCATGAAAAGACATGAAAAGGACAAAATGTTTATACAAATTTGGAATTAAAAACCAGAATTTATATAATTTTAGATTTAAAAACATGGAATTTATTAAAAATTAAAAGCAGTTTTTTTAAATCTGAAATTTCTTTCAATTGGAATTCAAAAGACGAGTTTGCTAAAATTTTGAAATTATAACATAACAAATCCTGAAAATACATGAAAAGCACAAAATGAAAATAACACTTAGTATTGTTATTTTTATTATTACAGTGAGATATTTTTAGTATAATTATTAGAACTCACCTTTGGCAGTGTTTGTCGTAGAGCCTGTGAGGCAGTTGTATAGGATACGTCTTTTAAAGAAGTACCATTAACATCCAGGATATTATCACCAGGTTGCAGTCGTTTATCTTTATCCACAACTCCTCCTGGATATATTTCTACTACAACTATACCATTCTAAAAAAATAAATAAAAATAACTCAGCTAAATTCTATATTAAAACGTAATTGTTCGAAAACTTCTGGAACATTCTTGAACGCAGAAGTTCACAACATTTTCTAGACAACCGCCCCCTTGAGAAGAAAAAAAAATAGCTCTCAGCACTTTTAACGCCCCCATTTGATTCTGGATCTCCTACTGTTCCACAGAAGACCACAGTACTCACTGGGGGGCACTATTGCACCTTTGGGAATCAATAGTGTTAATAAACATGGTATGTTTTTGGTTGGGAAAATAAAAAGAGATTGAAAAGTCAAGTTTGGGTTCTTGAATTATCGAGAAGTTGATAATGCCTACCCCTTCGATTAAACGTGTTAGTTATTTAAAAATGTAAGTTGTCCTAATATTTTCTAAGAGTTGTTTTTATTCATAGAATAATAAATTGTTATTGTTTCACTCAGCCTCTTTAAATTCCATTAACCAAGTTACATAGTGGGTTAAAACCCGCTTTAGATAATATTTAGATTCTTTGATATATTTATTGAAAGAAAAATAACCCAATACGTAACAATTGTAGAAAATATCTAGATTCAAATCTTAAAATTTTACTTTCCAAAAATAATTTTCCGTTATTACGAAGAAATTATACTTACGGGAATTTGAGTATCTTTTCCTCCAACAAAAAAGATTCCAAGACTTTTATTTTCAGATACGATTTCAATGGTAGTTTCTCGTCCTGGATTTATTGGACATGTCAGAGGGTCCGCAATGGGTTCTGAAAATGTGTAAATTGTTTTATTATTTCCATATGCCAGAGAGTTAAAAAGTTCACGAATACTGCTAAAAATTATATGTACAATTTGAAAGTATTTGAACAGTAATTATCGTACATTTTCAGAACAATCATGAAACGTCAGAACGTTTTTGTTTACTGTCTTTACGAATCCAATTATGTTAAAAAATACAATGTGAAACACTTGGTTTCCATTATTTTTGTTTTGATTGTTACATTCATGTACATCTTTAATGATTGTTTCTAAAAATATTCTGAGTGTTATTGATTTCCTTATAATTTTCAAATGCTTTTTTTCAAGTAACTACTACACAACAATTATTAAAAACAAGATTTGAGAAAAATTGGTTACCAAGAACCTCGAATGACTTTTTAGGTAGAGAAATTTTAATTATGTTAGTAATAGTGGGTGATATCAAGTTTAAGACGAAAAAAAAAAAACACCAACGCTGAAGCTTCCTGGAGGCATTTCATTTTCATATGTCTTGTGAAATTGTGGAAAAAATCTTTAATATAAACCGAAACGTTGGCTTAAATCAATTGGTGTTTTTTACCTGTCCTTAATCACCCATTATTGATAAGATATGTTTTGAGCTCAATTTGAAAATTAATTGCATGAAAATCGGTAAATGTATTTATTTGAATGTACAGTGGGTTGGTTTATCCTAAACGAAGTGTAATATACGGAAAATATATACAGCGTGTTCTGTCATACCAGGTACAGGTGTGGTGGGTCTAGAAGATGGTGCTGCAGGTTTTAGGGTGGAAGGTTTGGAAAGAGCATTCTTGTTATTTTCTACAATTGCGTTATTGGACGAAATTGTTGGGGTGGGCGTGGCAGAAGATGCGGAGTCTTTTTTACCAGGATTGGAGACAACCAGCGTCACCAAACCCTCTGTCCTTTTTAACAGATTTGCTGCCTGAAATTAGAAATAAAATACATAAATAAATATATTATTTAATATGGGTAATATTAAGGGAGGAAGAGAAGTTTAGATCGTTACAAAGTTTATGAAAACCGTTGTTGTTTCTTGAAGCATTTTCTGTCAATTTCTTTATTGCCAAATTGTTCTGCTTGGAATCTATCCTTTAAAAAGACACCCCACAGAGATTATAAGACACTTTAATGTATAAAATTCATTACAATTTTTATTTCAGACAAATTCTATAACTAATTTAATTTCATTTAATCTTAAGATAACAAATTGAAATATGTAAAGGGATTTAGTTAGACATCGCCATTTATATAGAACTTATTTTTTATTTAACATTTTCTAAATTATAACAGTCACTGTTTATTTAATATTAAGTGAGCGAAACTTTTTGGGGCAAGGTCGCGATCGGATAAACATTTATTAGAGTGGTCAAAATTAATAAACATATTGGTCTTCTTGGTTGGGAAAATAAAAAAAGTCAAGTTTGAGATCTCGTATGATCGAGAAGTTGATAGTGTCTACCCGTGCAAATAAATGTATTAGTTATTTAAAATTGTAAGTTGTCCCAATATTTTGTAGAAGTTGATTTTATTCATAGATAAATAAATTGTGAATGTTTTATTCAGCCCCTTTAATTTCCATTAACCAAGTTAGGTAATGGGTTAAACCCTCCTGAAATTAGTATTTAGATTCTTTTATATATTTATTAAAAGAAAAACAAACCAATACGTAACAATATTTTTGTAACAATTTTCATCAATTGTACGCATTATTCATCCATTTATTAAATTCGATTCAACGTATTGTTTACCATCGCCGTTTTAATTTCTGTCTGTGTAATTAGAAGGGCAAATATTGAATAAGTACGGAAATGAAAAACGTGAAAACATGTAAACTTTGCCCAATGTTAGGCGGGTGTCATTTTTTCATTTTCATAACTTCATAATGCATTGGTTTGAGTATCAGGAAATGGGAAAAAATATTTATAGAAAATTAATTTTGTTAATTCAAGAATGTTACTACAGTCTGGAAGAAGATTATATTTTCTATTATGTAAAGGGTGTTTTTTAGAGGTACAGAATATCAAAACGAAATAAAGCACATAAAAATCCTGGTAATGGCCATACCATTCTGTATTTTTTGTTTTTACTATATTTTTATTATATTATTTATTTTTATAGATAATGTTGTTGCTTTTTAATAGTTTGTTAAGTTTAAAAGTAGGGACAGTGAAAAATATCAGTCTGCTTTTATTTTTTCTAAATTTACACAACTAGGTAAAAGTAGTAATTTTTATTTAAATATCTTAATAACGCGCATTATTGAAATTACTATTCAAACTTAAACATAATTTTATACTTACATGACAAAATAGTAATAATAATTAAAACTAATATAAAATATAGCTTATTATATATATATCGATAAATTAAACATATAACAAATAAAACATTTTTCGGTAACTAACAATCTAACAATATAATGTGTTTAAACAGGAAAAGTCTTATCTTTTTTTTAATCCCTAAGTTTAATCTCATAAGAGTTTACGATCTGATAAGATAAGGTCCAAAATCAATTTTAGAAGTGAAAAAATATGTGCTTATTAATAGATTACAAATAAATAAATAAATATAACTCTGATGGTTTTTTAGTATCCGTATAATAAAATTAGTAAATGGGTATTCGATTTATTATCGATTTATTGTAAGATATAACCTGCTGTTTTTAATAAATAAATAAATGAGAGAGATTTTAGTTGCAGAACGATATTGAAAATAAAATTTACCGTTTCATAATTGGAACCAACTAAAGAATCCTTATTCACTGCCAATATCAATTCACCAATTTCAAGACCAGCCTGAAACAAAAATATTTATATTAAAATCTAGAACAGCATTTCATAATCAATAACTAAGACAAATTCTAATAATATTCATACAGGATTGTCCAAAATTGACAAGCAATACTTCTAGGGTTGATAGTTCTCCTAAAAATAATGGTTAATTTTTATAGACACTGTTTTCGAAAGTTCAATAACAAGGGAGATACAAGCTTCTAAAATTGTATAAAAAAATATTTTTTTAATATCTTGAAAATTTCAAATTCTAGGCAAAGAAGCTTTGCATAAAGATACTTAATTTTATGTAATTATGTGTACTTTTAAGTATAAATTAGTCGAAAACGGTGCATTTTATGGAAATGTATCAAGAGTACTTTTTTTTGCCTAAAAAAGGCCAGGAAATCTTAAAAATCACTCATAAATCAGAAGAGATGAAATGAAAAATAACATAAAATGAAGTATCTTTATGCAAAGCTTCTATGTCTAGAATTTGAAATTTTTTTTGCAAGATATTTAAAAAAATGATCCCCCTTATTATTGAGCATTCGAAAAAAGTGTATATAAAAAGGTACCTTCATTTTTAGGTGAACTATTTCCCTAGAAGCATTGCTCGATAATTTTGGACCAACTTGTATACATTTCACAAATAGATCAATGATTTTAGAGTTTTAAATAAAAGATGAATTTTTTACCTTTTCTGCCGTACTTCCTTCTTGAATATCAGATATAAAAATACCTTGTCCAACTTCCACATGTTTTCCTTCAATTATCATAATCCCCAAGCTCTGGTTAGATTGCTAAAAAAAAATTTCAAAATTAATTTATATACAAAACGTTTATTGAGACAATTGTGTTTTGGTGAAAATGGATAATGAAGAGAAAGAAATTTATTAAAATGTTTAAAAAAACTTGTTCTTCGATAAATGTCAAACAGTCAATAGTGCACAATTTGAATAATTAATAAAGTTGTTTTTTGATTTTATAATTGCTATTTAATATATTATTTTGAATTTGTAGAACCGTGTTTTTTATTTGATCTACAGTCATAATGACCTTAGCTTATTATATAAACAATAAATTCTTTAAACTAAATTAAAAATGGATGTTGATATCAAAAATATTGATGTATTCCTACTTCTATAACATGTATTCACTCTGTGTGTTTCATTTAACTAATTTTATTTAAAAAAAGCCCAAATAAAAACATTTATACCAAATTTTTAACAATTTTATTGAAATTGGTAGATAAGGACAATTTTTTCCAGGTAAAAATGAAATTTTTTTACATAAATTTGATAAGTTTTTTAAAAACTAGATCAACGTTAAACAAATGTATCCATTATATAAATTATATTGTAAATATTTAGAGAGCGAGTTTTTATTTATAAGAAAAATTGTGGAAACGTAAACAGACTAGCCGAAACTAAAATAGTTTAGTATCTAGAATAAAGGTAAAGTATATTAACAAAAAAATGGTGCAAAATATTATGAGCAATATGGTTGAAATAATTGATTATAGATTTGCATTTTTACCATTTTAAGAATTGAAATAAAATGTTTTAAAATAAATAGAATATTAAAAAAAGAAGAAACCAATAGGAAATCAGAAGGAACTAGTAACTCAGAAGTTTAGATATAGTTATCATAATAAAAAAAAACACAAACCAAATATTTTCATAAATGTGTTTAAGTAACTTTGTAAATTACAATCAATATTGCTTGAAATAAATAAATAAATATGTTGAAAATGTTCTCACCCTGTATGTGTTTGTTGAAACATCCATTTCGATAAAACTTTAGCAATTTCCAGTAACATAAATTTTTCAAAACATTATCTTAACCAAGAGAAACTATCCGAATATTTGTCCTGTTGAAATTTTTGTTCCTAGCACCGAAATTTAAACTTTCAGGCCGGGAAACATATAAACACGACGCCCATAGTATGTCTTCCCGTAATTTAAGGTCGATTTTCAAAAACGAACACTAGTTCTCTTAGTGATTATATATAAAGATTCTGAATTAAAAATAGAAAACTAAGTGGGTGTAGATTGATATTGAAAATTTAAAACATGAGTTAACACTTTATAGCGAAAGAAAAAAACATGTTTTTTTAAAGGCTAATCATTTACGATTAAAGTATTGTTTTAGCGGTACAATAATCTTATCGGGTCGTTAATAATAATACAAGATTATAGATTCTTGTACGAATTAGAGTCGTTCATCGTATGAGCGATTTTGAATTTGTGCTCTTCTTTTGCCCCTCTCCAGCATATCTTTTTAAGGTTATTGTGCCTCTTTGCGTTTCGCTATTTTTGTTGTAATTTTTCTATCTTATTTTTCCAATCATTTAGTTCCATGTTTTTTATGTTCTAAATTATTTGGTGTTCTTCTTGACCTGTTACTTTGTGGTCTCCATATTTTTTAATCTTGGTTATAATTTCATCTTCTGTTTTTCTGTTTATATGACCATAGTATTTAATTCTTATTGATTTTACTATTTTGACTATATTTTCTTCTACCAATTTGTTGAATATTTCTCTGTTAATCAATCTTCTACATTGTTCATCGTTTATGTTCTTTTGGTAACTGAAATCTTCGTGTGATGTCATGACTGGAAGCTTGAACAAGGTTAATTTACTGGAAATTTCAATTATTTTTTAATTATCATTTGAAATATTTTCTTAGATTACTTTTAATTTCGTTACAATATATACAGATCAGCTCAAAAGGATCTAAAGGTCCTAGTCTTCAATCAATTCAGTTTTCCAATCCTGGATAAGTAGTTCCATTAGATCGTATTTCACTGAATCCATCTATTTTCTCTTTGATTGGCACATTTTTTTTATAGTCAAAACGAGAATTACTTAAAAGTTGAGAGAACATTGTTTTGTATCCATCTTTGGTCAATTCTTATGATTCTTTTTAAATAAAGTTAGGGCTTCTTAAAAAATTTTGTTAAAACGATGAATAAAAATAGTGCTGTATCATTATTTGAAGAAAATATTTCCTTCTGAAGTTTCATACTGTCTCCATACAAAGTTATCAGCTATATTATTACGTATTACAGTCTTTCCTTTGGTTTTCTAGATACCTATTTGGATTTCAAAATTTTACGTAACGCCCTGTCACTCTTATTTCTTTTATCTGTTCTTTCATTGATTTTCATACTTACTTTAGTTCTCTTATTTATGTTGACTCCAAGGTATACAAAGCTTTTTCAGTTCTTAATACCATGTACCTCTTTTTTCCCGATTTATTACTTGTCCTGCTTTTATCATAACTTTTTTTAATCTCTTTGTCATGATTTTAATTATTTTGCTGGGTATTAAACTAAATTTCTCTTAGCTCTTCTTCTATGTTGAACAATCTTCTTGTTTTGCATTAATATTTGTTCTGAATTTTGGTGATTTTTGTTCATTTATTGATACTGTTTTTCTATCTTAGTTAATGTCATTCTTGTTAGTCTTATCATTTTTTGGTATACTTAGTTTTCCCATTGATTTGAACATTTCATTTTAACTTTTATGGACACTTATTTGGATTTCAAAATTTTTCTTAACGCCCTACCACTTCTATTTCTGTTGTTTGTTCTTTTATTCATCTCCAAGTATTACTCTTTTTTGTTATTTATGTTGACTCCAAGATAAACAAAGTTGTTGGGGATTTGAAACTGGTATTTTTGAACTCTTAGGAAGTTTTTGATCATTAAATCTGAATTAGTTCTTTCTTTACCACTTCTTAATACCATGTACCTCTTCTTTTCCTTATTTATTTCTTGTTCTACTTTATACACAGCTTTTTCTAATTTCTTTGTTATTTATTTTAATTCTTTTGCTTTCTCTTAGTTCCTCTTCTACGATGAATAACATCGTGGACAGACTTCTTGTCTTACTTCCATAGTTCTTCTGAAATTTGGTGGTTTTTGTCTTAGTTAGTGTCATTTTTGCTAGTCTTATTCATTTTTTTGGTATAATTAGTTTTTCCATTGATTTGTACATTTCATTTCTGTCTATGCCATCGTAAGCTTCTATAAAATCTACAAATAATGAATGTACTATCATATTATGTTTGTAAGTACTACTTAAAATTTGTTTTAGAGAAAAAAAATTGAAACTGTCACGAACACACCTTCTTGCTCTTCCTGTTTGATATTCTCCAAGATTTTTTTCGTAAGCTGCAATTATGTTTTTCAATATTTTCAACAAAATTGTGTCCAACAGAGGTATTTCTCTATAATTATTGCATAGTTTAGAATATCCTTTTTCCACAGTTAGCATTGCTTCTATCCATTTTGTTAGTATTGTTTCTTTATTCCAAATTTTGTATATCATTTCTTAATATTTTCCTCCAGTATTGGTTCACCTTCTTTTGTCATTCGATTATTTCCAACACTTTTATTTTCAACTTTCGAACACATTCTCTTACTTCTTCTTTTGTCTTGACTTTCTTGTCTTCTTGCGTTTGTTATTGATTTATATTCCACATCGATAGTTTTCCTTCATCGTCATCTAAACAATAAGAAAAGTTATTAAAATCAAATGTTGGTTGAACTTAAGGTGGCACACTTGGTCCATTGTCAATATAATATTCGATTGTTGGATATTTGCCGCAACTCAATATAACTTAAAGTAAACACCGAGGAGGTTGAATTAGCACAAAATAAACTCACACATGAACTAAGTTCGGTGAAGCGGGGATGCACAGCGGTTGAAAATTACGAATTTATTAGAACATTTGGCACAAAGGTAAATAAAACTCTATTTGAAGTTAGGATCGCGTTTATTCTAACCCGAAGGTACATAGTGTCCATTTATAATCTTTTATTACCATATTTTATTTAACTTTTGAGACTAAAATGCCACTTTTAATTCCTAGGGAATAAAAGTGAAACTAATAGAAACGATTCAACTAGTTTAAGATTTACTCCTAAATAATACAGATTTAAAGAGATTTTGTAAACTAAATAAAAGGTCTAGAAAAATAGAGTATGTTAAACAGATTAGCAGTGAAATTTACCAAATCGAGGTGGTTTTTTTGTTTTTAATATAATATAAAATGTCGCCATATAAATATGATTCTATAGATTTCTGCTTGTTTACACTTGTATTGTGTTTTATTACAAGATTATATATTTGTTTTATTATCTGTTTGAGTTCGTTAAAATCCTATTAATATAGAAATCAATTAATTCAGTTAACCCCAACGTGGAAATAATAACCGTACTGTTAGACACCACTTGTTTTATTTTAGTTAAGCGAATATTTTTGCATCTTGTGGAAAATATCCTTGTTGAATGTTTCATTTATAATTAATCGTTTATTTAAATAGTTTGTAATATAAATATATAAAATTAAACATGCGCAGAGTTCCTTTATTCCCTTTAGTTGAGTGGTGAAAGTTTTTAAAAGAAGAAATCACTTACAGATCCTGCCTTTTAGTGAATTTGGGCAAAAAAAATGTCCATTAATCTGGTAAAACATTTTATTTAGTAAAATAGTGCAAACTTTTTAATATACCCTGCACACTAATCGAAAAAAAAATATACAACGTCAATTACTGAATTCCTAAACCCACATAAAACCTTTTTGCTCATGCTTTTCAAGTTGGTGAAAATGAATTCGTGATGTGTGATATGTGAACGTGTAGATTAACTATATACATAGTGAATAAAAATAAGCATACCTTTTTTATAGCGACGGTGCGCACATTCGGATAGCTTGCACTAAATTGTTCTTCGGAGGCCTGAAGAAATAAAACAAAAATCTCAAAGAATGCTTAGCAAAAACATGCTGCAAAATCAGTCACGCACCGTGTTTAAAAATAATATAATAATAATAGTAGTAATAATAAAGATGATGATGATAATAATAATAGTAGTAATAATAAAGATGATGATAATAATAATACAAGTAATAATAAAGATAATAATAATAATTTATTTTTTTATATTATTTATAAGGTAAACATATTTATTTTCCGTTACATAGTGGGCTTTTATTAAACATTTGTTGAAAAAGAGTGATATAAATGGAGAAAATAACCTTTTTCTAACCAGTATTACTTAGCCATAAATTTTAAGCAAAATTATTTTTTTGCGGGAAAATCTATAGGTACATATATTAAAAACGTAAAGAAAACTTAAATGGGAAATTAGTCCTTTTTGTATATCAACTTTAATAAAATAGAATATTTAATAGCGCTTATCATTCTCTCGAACCTAATTTTTACTCTCGAAAGCAAATATCTAACTTTAACTCTAATACTCTGTTTTTTCTATTAAGTGAAAGAATTCATGATAATATGTTTAATATAATTTTAACCCCATACCTTTTCCTCATCATCTTTGTATATGCCAAATATCTTCCTTATATTAATTTCAATTTCTTTAAAATAAAACGAACATAAACTATACATGTTCCAACATTGAGTCACAGCTTTTTAATGAATTTTACAACAAATTTTATACTAATACCGCTAAAATCAAATAAATTTAACAATAAATCTTTTACATAATATATTTTAATAATGAAATTCATTCTTAAACATATTCAAGGTGTTATTTGAGCTTACAACTGGTTTTACCTAAAGGTCCTGCGAGATCACAAAAAAATATTTATATTATATAATTATTATTCTGATATTTAATAAAGTTTGGCGCTACGTCTGATCTTAAAATGTCGTTTGAGCTCTCGATTCAAAATATTCATAAAGATGAGAAATATTTTTAAAGATTCATGCTGATGAACTTAAAGTTCTTGTGGTGCCATTCGGTCTTTTGAATACTGATTTATTAAATACATTTTTGTTGTAATTCTTAATTATCTGTGACTAATTTTATGATCTGGAAGTCCTTTATAAATTAAAAATTAACAATAAGATTCTAGTATATAGATTAAAAAAAAATCAATTTCTCAATAGTGAGTTGAATAAGCAGATAAATTAATATTACATTAGCAAAGTTATTTTTTTTTAAAAAACATAATATTTGAAGTTATTAACGATTTCATCCATTTTTTTGGAAATATTGTGAATCAAAAATTTTATTTTGAATTTTGAATTATTCCTTTATTTATTAAACTTTTATTAAAATAGATTTATTAATAAAAAGCTATGGGATGGTAAATTTTAAAAATATATCAGGTAAAAGTTTACGAAATGTTAACCAGCGAATTTTTTATCAAAAAAACGAGTACGTCACTGGATATTTATCTATACAAGTAACTATTGAGAAATTGATTATTTTTTACCAATATAGTACAAAGTTACTGTTAATTTTTAATTTATACAGTACTTCCAGATTATTATACAATTACAACAAAAATTTACTTAATAAATCTATATTCGAAAAACCGAATGAGACCACAGGAACTTTGAGTCGATCAACATCACACTGTATAATCAATTCTAATTTTTTAATTTCATTTACTTCGTAAAAAAATAGTAAAATACCAACCTATTTTTCTTTTGTTTTACACAGTAAACATATGATAAAATAACACACTTAAAGTTATATTATTAACATCGGATTCTATTTAGTGGTTCCATTTTTTATGAATTTTTTACGGTGTAACACTTGACATAACACAAAACCGGGAGTGAAAAATCGTATGTTGAAAATAAGCTTGTTTTGACCTTCAGTGCCAAAGTAATTATTCAATCTATGGAGATAAGGAAAAACGATAGGTTGTCTTAAACCAGTCGAAATCACATTAAAAATTTTAATTATATTGAACTTTTTGATTTTTTAAACGTAAAATTTGTTTGCGTTTCCTCTTCTCCGTTTAAATTATAAAATATTCAACATTGTTCATTTATAAATCTCTGTTGATTCTCTTTAACATTTTGAAATCTAATTAAAAAAAAAATAATTTGAACTAGAAAGAAATTAAAACGAATTCAACATTAGTAATAATCTTATCCGAACTCCAACTTTTAATTATTGTACACATTTCAATCACACCCTACTACAAACAAAAAAATTACAGAATTAATTTTTTTTACCTTAGATCTGCCCATAAGAATTAATTCATTTTAAATTCACGACACATGGTATAAAATGTTAGCACTTAGATTTGAAAACTAAAAATGACAAAATACACACTTAACACCGAAATTAATTATTAGGTTGTATTACCAATTAAAGAAAGGTTGACAAAAACGATTTTTCTAATGGAAATGATCATTATTAATTTAGTTTGTCGTTTTCAATTGTCTAAACTGCCTACAAGCCATTTGAATTAACAATGGAAAATGCCGACATATTTAAATGTAATTGTAATTACTTGTGTTGGAATTAGTAGATAAAAGTGAAGTTTTGAATTAAGTGTTACTATAAGTAAGTTAATATTGTTTTGGTTGTGAAAAAAAAGTTTTTCAAATGTTGTTTCAGAAAATTTCATTTATTTTGATAGCGATGAAGTGATGAGGATGACTTTTACAAGAGGTACATTAGCTATAAATTTCTTTTACATTTTTTAGTTTTTTTGCGAAAAATCTATAAAGTAAAAACATAAAAAAATATATTTAAAAGGACTAAATTATTTTGTCACCATCCGAAAGGGCAATACATTTCCCAAAATATTTGCAAAACTTGAGAAAAAGTTATTTTTATAATTCGGAAAAAAAATTGTCAAAAGAAGAATATTCTCTCATTCTTAGAGCACTACTTTCAAACAAAAAATGTTTATGAATGTCATGTTTGACATTTTTTTGCAAAAATATTTTTTCGCCATCGTAGACTAATAAACTCACAACATTTGTAAAAATTGAGAAAAAGTTATATTTTATAACTCTCAGTATTTTTTTTTAAAAGATGAATATTCTCTCATTCTTCGAGCACTACTTTCAAACAAAAAATGTTTATGAATGTCATGTTTGACATTTTTTTGCAAAAATATTTTTTCGCCGTCGTAGACTAATAAACTCACAAAATTTGTAAAAATTGAGAAAAAGTTATATTTTATAACTCTCAGTATTTTTTTTTAAAAGATGAATATTCTCTCATTCTTCGAGCACTATTTTCAAACAAAAATTGTTTATGAATGGCATGTTTGACATTTTTTTGCATTAATATTTTTTCATTATTGTAATGAAATTTTCCACATCATTTGCAAAAATAGAGGTGGTTATTTTTTACAATTTTCTATTTATGATTTCTTTATGTTTTTATTACTTTTACAGTTTCATGAAAAAAAAAATGGATAAAATTTATGGATAACGTAACAGTGGTTATAAGTTTTAATTACTTATTACAAAATGAAAAACTACACAATTGTGAGATTTAAAAAAAAAGAGGAAAATTATGAAAACTATGTAATGAAAAACTTCCACACAGTTTAAAACGCTTAACAAAATTATATATATATACATAGTAGATATTAACGATGATAAAAAGCAAAAATCAACAACCGAGGGAGAATAAAGACGCCTAAAAAAACATCAGAAATACTATTAAAAAAGCATTATTAACTCTAATTTTAAGGTGCCCACTTCATTAGCTCTAATTAAACACATTTTTAACTCGGAGCTAATTAATAGCAGCAAACGCTTATTACTCAATTAATTTCCGAGGGCCAATTATATTCATAAATACAGGCAACAGTTTCACGGTTCCACTAGTAATTAAATGTACTTTGTGCATGCAAGTGGTGCGATGTGTCCCATTAGTACGTAATTATTAATTATATTCTACTAACAGGACTTTGGTAGCCCTGACACTAATGATGGTTCGTTCGTGTTATCTCGATTCGTATGTTGGATGGATTAGTCGTTTTTTTTCAAAATTTATGTCGTTTGTAACAAGTTTGTTGATAGGATCATTCGTTTACCCAAAAATTCATTTTAAACATTTAATCGAAAATTTATCACCTCACATTTTTAATAAAAATATGTGTCATGTAACCAAGGAATGCCTACCTGATGAATCATTAAATTGTGTTAGTTTGCAGATGATTCGGATCGTTTTGTGGTTTTTATTGAGAGAAAATATTGGCCAAAAAGATGTGATTAGATCTATGAAATATTTAATGGGCAAACGAATGAGGTATTTCTATACAAAAATCTATTTAACAGTTTTTTTAAATTATTAAGTAGACGTTTAAGTAATATTAAACCGTTACAAATTGTCAATCTATTTTCCTAAGTTGATAAATGTAATTATTTCAAGATTTGTGGTTTTTATTGAGAGAAAATATTTGCCAAAAAGATGAGATATGAACTATGAATTGTTTAATGGGCAAACGAATTAAGCATTTCTATTTAAAATGAGTTTTTTTTTTAGTTAAAACGTGGAATTTTAAATAATATTCAACCATTACAAATTGTCAACCTATTTCCCTAAGTTGATAGTCAAAAATGCGGATTCATGTTTTAGAGTAAATATTCTCTTTCATCAACGAAATCTGAAAATCCAAATTTGTTCAATTGTAGGTTCTGGGCGGACCGAAAATAATATAAAAACCGTCATAATGATGAGGGTTGGACAGCGGTGTGAAATATTCAAATAATGTTGTCACTAGATGTATCATGTTATTAAAAAAAAATGGGTTTCATGATGATAAGAAATAATTTAAAATTAGATTTTTGTAAACTCACAGGAAATTAATGTGGGAAAGGTGATCAAAGTAACCGCAAAATTTGCCAAAATTTCGTTTGATTAAATCAACTAGTTTTTAGTTTATATAATTATTTATATAAAAATTTCGTTTGAAAACTAGTCTGTTATTTTAATTATTTAGTGCGTTTAAAAATTTAATTTGTTTGGAAAGCATTTCGTATAATCTAAATAAAAAAAAAATAAAAAATAATATAATATGAGCAGGTTATTAATATTTATATAAAACAATAAAAATCAAGAAGCAAATAAAATATACTTGTATAATTGTATGATTTGAATTAATTTAAATCCAATTTTAACTTCAAAACGAGTGTATTAAACAAGTAATATTTCCTGTTGTATTTTCAAAGTATTTAAAACATTTTAATAGGCTATACCAATAAAATATAAATAAAAAATTATGGCAAAGAGTAAATTGTTTCATAGAACTTAAAATAAGTAATGAAATTTGAATTAATAATAGTTTAAAAAAAGCTCGAACTAATTTTGTTAAAAAATTGTGAAAACAAAAATGTGTTGAGCATTTTCCAAACTATTATTAATTCGTAAGCTATTAAAGTGTTTTCATGTTTTATGAACGCACTGTATATGATATTTACTCAATACATGTATGTATTTAAAGTATGATACATATGATTACTATAGTTTTAATTGGTTGTATGTGCCTATATATAAATATCAATAAATGAGTAGCCAAGTATATCCAGTATGTTTAATTATGAAATGTTTATTTATACTTATTGTAGTTTCAGTATTAGGTCATCCTTTACTTTTAGCACTTTTCAAATAATTTATTTTTCAGAAGCATTTAATGCGAAATGTGCTTTTTTGTAAATAAAGTAAAATATCAAGTGTAAGATCATATGTACATAAAATAATAATTAAATTGTTTTTTTGCTTTTTCTGCATTGTACTCAAATGAAATAATTCATTTTTTTGTAATTTTTTAAATGTACAAGTAGTTACCCACCTCTGTCTGATTCTAATTTTTTACACATTTTACTTATTAATTAATAATAATTCTTTATTTTTAAAAACAGTTACAGTAATTTTACAAGTTTTAAAAAAATTTTGAATAGTTAATGTCCTGAGCCAAATAATTACATATTTCCTTAATTATCCATGAGTTATTAATTGTTTTAATGGTGTATACAAGTAAAAGGGATAAACATTCAACTTGTTGATTTTTTAGTTTAACTAAAACAAAATATTTTCCTGCAGTGATTGCACATAATTAAACTAAATAGTTCTAAATATCTAACAACAAATTAATTATGGTATAACCGTAGCAAAAAATTGTATAAAGCGTTTCAAATACGTTTAATTAGTATTATAATTACTATTATCATCTAATATTTATTTGGGTAATTAAATATAAATATATTATACAATCCAAACAGTATGTTTTCATTTGTACATAATTTTGGACAATTTGTCTTTTTTTATCTGACTTTTAAATCAACTTCTTTACAGAATATCCACTTTTTTTATATAATTAATTTTCAACAATTTGACATCAATCATAATCATTCTATTCTCATTATTGTCCATATAATAATTAATAATAAATATTTGTTACATATCTTTTAAGTTTCATATTTCTTATACAAATCTGTTTCAGATCTGACAACTATTTATATTAAAAAATGTATTCTAATCTTTTATCAACAATTTTCTCCTTGTTACCAAAACAATTTTCATAATGAATTTTAATTACCCATTTTCATAATTTTCAAATTATAATTGGATCATAACTATAGAAAAGAAATAGAAAGAATCCTGTGGTACACTATACCTACAAATTTGTTAATTTAATCTAAATTAACAAATTGTTCTCTTTCACTTAAATAATTTTCAAATTATCTATAGACATTTTGCTTAATTGCAAGATTATATAGATTTTTGAATAAGATTTTGTGATTTACAGTTTCAAATGTTTTTAGTAAATCAATAAATAGAAGGCCACAATCTTCATGTAAATTTTTTTGGGACTTTACATTTTTACGCTACAGGGACAAATAAACGGACAATTGGTCAAAGTTACAATATATCTAATAGTTTTAAAAATAAATTTTAAATAAATTCTTTTTCTCCTAACTGCTACTGTCACGAATACCAGAACATGTAAATTGTAACGTAATATCAACATTAATACTGAAAAATCCCTGAATTTGTAGAAAATTTCCGAAGAAACCCGAAATTTAGTCTATAGTACCACAGAGTACAAAAATTTGCTATAGTACTATTTCGTAATAGATTTCTACAAATAGAAAGCGATTATAGAATACGAACTGACACATAGCAGCCCTGACTTCACATTTTTAACTACATATACTGAAATTTTGTGAAATTCTGAAGCTTTCCTTTTATTTAAATTTCAATTAATTTCTCCCGCTTCCAAAATTGTGCATATTTTGAAATAAATTGTTGACATCACTTTTTCTGTGTGTTCTGTGGTAAAGTATTCTTTAAAATGACAAGCTGTGAATTTTGATAGTGACAGTAAAAATTATTAGAAACAAATAAATTGTTTTCAAAATGAGTTTTGTACTACCTTCTCTTAAAGAAAAGCCTTCTATGCCAGAAAGCTTTAATATACATAACGAGTATTTCGGATGTCACAATGCAATGATTTATGGATTCTCATCAGCTAAACAAAATACAGATTTGTACATCCACCAGCAGCTTTTGAAGCCAAGTATGGAGATCATAAAAACAATATGAATTTTGCTATGCTTAGAAGCACTCAAGGAATCCATGCCCCATTACGTATTGCAATGGAACTAAAATCGGCCAAAAAAATTGGAAGATTACCATTTCTACCGTCGTCTAATGTAATGTATGAATCCCTTACAGGTAAAGATTTTGAAATTGGAGTTGAAGATGTTTTTAACACGTCAGAATTTTTGGAAGTGTCTGGCCAACCTCATGCTGTTATGGAAAATGGTAGTAACAGATTAAGTTTTGATTTTCTTAGTATGCCATTTTACTTTTTCTAATATTCTTTTTAACCTTTTTATTATAAAAAACGTACATTTCTTCCTATTCTAATGTTTCGGAAGATTTCTTATTTTTTTAAAATAATTGTCTTTTAATTAAATTTGCTACGTAATTAAATATAAATATACACAGGTTTTTCATTATCAAACTACCTTGATTTAAATTTTTATATTTTGGGAGATTCTTCAGTATATGAAAAAAAAAGTGTAAAAAAACCATCATGTGAAAACCGTGCAAGTGATATCATTTTGGATTTTTACCTTCTTTGCTAACAAAACAAAGAATTTTGTGATGTGCTTTTTGTAGTGTAACTATTGATGTAGTTTTTTAAATGTTAAAAATGTAATAAAATGACTTTCAAGTCGAGATTTGGTTTAATTTCTGAAATAATCTGAAGATGTTACTCTTAGCGAACGATTTGGTTGAAGATTTTTAACAAAAAAGTTAGTTCCGATTTATTGAATTCAAACAAAGTTATGGGCAAATGAAATTTCTACATACGGAAACCAAACTTATATTTCTACTCAAAGTAAGGAAATGAGCTAAAATGTATCTTTTTAAACGTTTGCATTTGAAAGATTTTATGCGCAGTGTAATTTTATTTTATTGATAAAAAAGACTGTAAGGATTGGATAGATTATTTTAAAACTACATGTTAACTGATCTCTTGGTCTCATTTACTATAGTATTCACTTTCAATCCAAAAATAAACGGTAAAATGAATAGCTTCTTAAGAAATAAATAAAAACGAATAGAAAAAAGGTATAAAAGTACAGCTATTTACAAACTTTATAATAAGAATTTTCAGCGTTCAAGGATTGAGTTCTTTTCAGTCGTTTAAGAGAAATTTAATGTTAAAAAAGGAGGAAAGCAAGAAGACCCTCTATAGACAATACTTTTTAATTTGGTTTTGAAAAAAAAATCTTACAAGACAGCGAAATACAATTGAAAGGACTTATTTATAAATTAAATCAAAGGGTAACTAAAAAACAATACGAGAAATTTAAATTAAAGAAGAAAGAAAATACAATATAGGGAAAGCGAAAACATTTTAATAATTGGTAGCAATCCTAGCAAACAAAAATAAGAGGATATAAATAAAAGATTAATGAAGGAAAATAGAATGTTAGAAACTTTGAATAAGTTTCTAAAATCAAAAGAATTATTTAGAGCAGCCAAAATTAAATTTTACGGACCTGTAATTCTGCCAATTGTAACAAAAGGAGCGAAACATGGGTTTGAAAAAAAAAAGAAGAAAGTAAATTAGATATATGAGATATAAGAAAAAAGTTTGAGGGAAAAACCAGGCGAAAAAAAATGTGAAGATATAGAACAAACCACGAATTAGATACCTTGTATAACTACCCTAAAATAACACGATTTATTAGAACCTAAAGAGTACAAATCAATGGACATATAGAAAAAATGAATAATAGACTGAGTTCCAGAAAAAATTAAACAAGTGGGAACAGAGAATGACACAAAATTTTAAATTATAGACTAGTAAAAATGAAAGAAAAACAAATGAACAAACCTACAAGTCAATTAGCCTTAAAGGCCTGTAGTACTGCCTTATAAATTAACATGTAATATATATATATTTTAATTATTCTGTACCGTAAATAATATTTAGTGATTTTAAATTGCGTTTTTGCTCTTAAACATCCTTTAGCAATTACCTTACAAGTTTCTCATTATTTAATTACTTTGGTTTAATTTTGTATATTTTGGGACATTCTCCAGTTAGTGTATCATAATGAAAACACCGTAAAAAATCTGAAATTTAAATAGGTATTTAAAAACAAAAGTGTGACTGCGAAAACCATGCAAAAGTGATATAATTTTGTATTCTTACCTCCTCTGCCAACGAAACAGGGAATTGTGTGATGGGCTTAACAGCGATATCATCGATGGCAGTTTTTCGCCTGAAAATAAACCAATTAAAAACAAGTTTATTAAAGCTATTTAACAATATTTTTACCGTAATAATAAAAAATACTGTGGGAATAAAAGTGTTAACATTACACCTAACCTGTAAAGATTGAATATTAAAAATAGCTAACAAATACAACAAATTAAAAAAACTAGTTTTGCAAGCTAACGATATAACTATACTGGATTTGAAAAAATATTAAAACAAATAATAAAGTTGAACCTTGATGTGATACAGTTGCAAATAGTGTATTCAAACTAATAAAAATAATAAGCAATCACCTTAAAATTTGCATGAAATAGAAAACCTCTTAAAACGAAATCGCGCCGTTACAAAAACAAGACATAAAATAATTCAATAATAACTTAAGCGTTACATAATAAAAATAATTGTTAAAGTAATAAAATTCTAATTATTTGTAAATAAGAGTTCCAGTCGATTAGAACTTAGGCAATTGGTAAATTTACAATACAAGATTGTGTATTACTGGTTACATATGTAAAGGGATGTAGTTAATGATAATTATAAAACATGCCTAATTTGGTGAAAATTATGATTGATCATTTTTGTTTGTTATGAGTTTACCTTAAAATTATAACTTTAAATATTGGTCCAGATAGGCCTTTAATGATTGCTGATGCATTTAGATGACAGCGACCATGTAAAACAACACCATTCACCTATAAAAAAAAATAAATACAGAAATACTAACCTGTAATTATAGCAGCTCAAAAAGAAATTCATATATTCAAATAAGTCATTGATAGTCGAGCACGTTGGTTGGTTTCTACGAAACGATAATGATACAAGAGCATAACTAGCTACACAGTCATTATCAAATTCGCGATTATTATTTCCAACAGGATACTGGTAGGTATGTACTAAAATTCGCTTATCTAGAACGCCAAATTACTCTTATCCATTATTAGAATATAATTCGGGAGAGAATACCTTGAAGTGTATAATATACGCATTCTCAGATATCATATCAAAACAAATTAGAAGGCCTACCAACAGTACCAACGTTTAATTTTAATTTTTTTTCCTACCTTTTTCCGGTGTAGCGCTTCGCCTGCGAATTCGTAACCAACATTACATCAATTATTTGGAATTTGTTTAAAGTGCAGCATTCGCGGGAAGGCGGAGCCCGACATTAGATCGTTTTTAATTTTTAAAAATAACTCTGCGAAATATTTCGGAAGATTTGTTTATTATTTTCACCGTGTTTATATTTCATGGAAGGTTGCGGGTGATTTTTAAATGATCTGGGTCGGTTCTAGTTCATTTTATTTGGGACAATCTTTTTTTTGTATTTTTTTTTTGATAATGACACCATACGATTTTCGAGTTTGGGTTGAGAATAACAATTAATTACTAATACTTTTTGCTTGAAATTTCAGATTCATTAAGATATCGAGCCTAAAGTCGGTATTTAAAATAAAATAGAAGATTTTTTTCAATTATTTTCGGAAGATTTATTAGGGACTCGACTATAAAATCGAGATTTATAAAATTTCCGACTTCACAATTGAGATAATAAATAAAAAATAGATTTTTTGAGATTCTTCTTTAAAATCGAAATTAATTCAAATCTGTACTTTAATGTCAAGATTTTTTTAAAGTCTCGACTTTAAAAAGGAAATTTTAAAGAAAAGTAAAGTTTTATAAAAAAAAATACCGTTTTTATTAAAAGTTGACGGAAAAGTACAATATTTATTAAAAAAAGTTCAATTTTGACCAAAATTTGAGAAAAAAAGTTCAATTTTCATTAAAATTTTATGAAATAGTTACAATTTTCATTTAAAAAGCCCATCTTTTGTTAAAATATTACTGAAAAGAGTTAATTTTTATTAAAATTTGACGGAAAAGTAAAATATTTATTAAAAAAAGTTCAATTTTGACCAAAATTTGAGAAAAAAGTTCAATTTTCATTTAAAAAGTCCATCTTTTGTTAAAATTTTACTAAAAACAATTAATTTTTATTAAAATTTGACAAAAATATATAATTTTATTTAAAAATGTTAGATTTTGATCAAAATTTAAGAAAAAATGTTCAATTTTCTTTGAAATCTAACGAAAAAGAATTGCTTTTTATTAAAATTTTACGAAAAATTACAATTTTTTTTTAAAATATTTCCGAAATAAAATCGAGATTTACTGAAACATCAACTTTAAAGTCGAGATTTAGAAGCAAGACACGATAATTTAAAAGTAAAATATTTGAAATTTTTGCCTTAAAAATCGATATTCAATAAAATCGAGATCATGAAGAAAAACATAAAAAATATTTTAAGTCTTCTGTTTCAAAGACGAGATTGATTAAAACGTAATAAAATTACTTTCAAGTCGAGATTTAAAGAAAAAGTACATTTTTTAAAACTTTTGCGATATTTCTACTTTAAAATCGAGATTTAATAAAAGTCCAAACTTTTAAGAAAAAAAAAAAAATTCTACTGATTTAAAGAATATGGCAAAATAGGTTTAATTTCTGGATTACTCTTAGACAAGCATTTGCTTGAAGATATTCAACAAAAATTTTTATTTTCGATTTAATTTAATTTAATAACAAATCTGGCAGTCATTACTTATAAACCAACTTTAACCGGCCTTTTTTAGTATGCGGTGAGCAACAACTTTTTTTGAGAGTGGACAATTTATGAGTTAACATTTGAATGGATGGTGTTCAACTTCGAAGTTGAGTTGGAACTTGAAGAAAACGCGGTAAAAGAGATCATGTCTAATTGGTCAATAATATGGTCAATCTTAATTAACTTTTAACTGGTTGGAGCTTAAAAATGACCGTTAGAATTATCTGGAAAGTTCGATATGAATTTAACAAGGATAAATGCGTTGGACAGTATTTTAACTCGTTCAAAATGAATTAATAATCATATTTTGTAGTGACTCTATATTATTCCCTTAGACTTTGGAGTGCTTAATCCTTACACCGATCCTGCTGAATGTTTTAGCACAGTTAACAATAGTTCTATTGTTATTCGACAAGGAGTTACCTCGAGTATTTCGTCCCCAATTTGTATGCTTCCCGTCTTATAAGCCATTCCTTTGGGATTAAGGCCGCACACGAAAACTGCCATACAGTTACGGTCCTTGTGGCCGGCCAAACTGAGGCCCAGACCGTGGTTGCTCCGTTCCAGTTGGACCATCAGGATGGTATGGCCTAGATTGGCGTATTTCTTTTTCACTTTGTCTGAAACGAAAAAGAAAAATGAATAAAAACGGTTCAGTTAGACGGATTTTAAAAAGAGGAGAATGGGGCATGGGTTTTGTTTGCTGCAAAAAACAAAAAACCAAAAATAAAAATATGTAAAAGGTTACATTTGGTCAAATTTTTAAAAAAGAGGAAAATGGGGCCGTGGGTTTGGTCTTAATTAAAAAAAAAATAAGTAAAAAGTTTAATTTGACCAAATTTTGTTTTTTTGTTTTTAAAAAGAGGAAAATGGGGCCGTGGGTTTGGTCTTAAATAAAAAAAAATAAGTAAAAAGTTTCATTTGGCCAAATTTTGTTTTTTTGTTTTTAAAAAATAAAAAATAGTGCCGTGAGTTTGGATTTAAACAAAAAAAAAAATAAGTAAAAGGTTTCATTTGACCAACTTTTGTTTTTTTGTTTTTAAAAAGAGGAAAATGGGGCAAATGTTTGGTATGAGGTATATATTCTTTTAATACAGGAAACATTACAATCAGAAAAACATTTTAATTAAATTTTAATTATCCTGTAGTGAATAATAAAAGAGTTTGGAGAATAAGTTTTACGCAAATTTTTTATTACTATAAGTATTTTTATTTTATTTTTTTTTAATAGGAAAGATTATAGTTCACTCAGTAAGTGTTTTAATTAAGTTTTATTTATCATGTAATGAATAATAGGAATTGATGTAAGCAATCACATTTGGAGAATAACTTTTACGCAAATCTTTTATTATTACTATTATTTTTATTTTAAAAAGAGTTGACTGGGTATTTTTTTTATCGTAAAAATTAGTTCACTCAGAATGTGTTTTAATTAATTATTAATTATCATGTAGTGAATAATATATTAAAAATATCAGAGTTTGGTGTAAATCACCATATTTTGAGATTAAGTATTCCGCAAATCTTTTATTATTAATATTATTATTATTATTATTATTATCGTTGACATAATCGGGTATTCCACATATGAATATAATTTAAATATTATGGTTTATGAATTATTAATTAAAATGATAGAAAACCTTTCTGAGAGCAAAACACTGTATCACTAAAAAGCCAAATCTGTTAATAATAACCACAAAAGAAATATATACAGGGTGAGTCATAAATCAAATTATAACTGTAGATTCAGAAGGAAAAATAATATTTTATTTAACAATAATGGGTCTAAGATTGCTGCTTGTAAGCTACAGTGTGTTGAAATTGGAAAAGTAAAATATCATCATTTCTTTGCTCCCCTTTTCGTCTTTTCAACTGTATTAATAGTTATAATTATCCCTTATTATTTCTCCAGCTTTCTTCCCTCTTATTTCCTCAACTGTAATAGCATCGTAGCTATATTTATTTGTTTCTTCTATTTCGCTTAATTTATAACATACTTTTAATATAACATGTTGCTCTCTTAATTAGTTTGTTAATATTTCTCTTTTTTTCACTTTTTCCCTTTTTTTCGTTCAGATTTTGCTATTTTACTGAGTTTTCTTTGAATTTTGGGAATTGCCACTTTTTCCACAATAAAATTGTGATTCAATTTTGTCCACACTGTATAAACCGAATCTACCTCATGAGTTTATACATGATTGAAGTAATATTAAATACATTTTAAAATTTGAATTTTAATAGATCAAAAAGTGTTCTTGTTAAGACCACATTTTCATTTACATTTAATTTTCATTATCTTTATGGGCAACTTTACCCCTTTGCAGTCAACAAATTAATTTCAAGAATTTCTACTTAAAAATTGAACTAATTACAGACTTTTATCCGAAACTAATTGGATGAACAACAAAAACTGAAAAGAGAAGACAATGATAATAAATTTATAGATGAAAATGGAAAGGTATAAAACGAAAAATGGAAAAAATCGCTAAAGAATGAAGGCTCACATAAGCTAAAATAGTTTGATATCGAGTGTGACAGAGAATCGAACAAAAGGAAAACAGCAAGATTAAAAATGTTTAGCCAGAAAACGAAGAAATAAAAAAAATAATACAGCGAATGTAAATTGTAAAAGACTATTAAGGGAAAAAAGCAGTAATCCTAAAAACAAATAATTAAAATAAAAGAATATTATAAGGGTAAGAAAATCAGAAACCTTTACGATGGAGTCAAAAAAGAGAGAGGAATACAACTAGCAAATACAGCAATCGTAAAGAATGAAAACGAAAAAATCACAATCTACATTTGTATCTTTTTCCTAATTTTCTTCTTTGACTTATAGAAATTACTTTGCTTTACATAAGATCATTGAAACTGTAGAGACATTTGTTCCCTCTTCAGGTGCCTTCCTTTGATTTCTTCCCTTATTATCAGCTTTTTCTTTAACTCTATCTTCAAATACAAAAATCTCTCTAATTCTACAAACTTTAATTCTTTTCTTGATTTTTATTTTTATGTTTAATTTCTGTTCTTCAATGAGCTTCTTGCTACGGGTTTCTCATTTCTTTGCCCTTATAATATTTTTCTATTTTATGATTTTCTTGTTTTTTTTCTTTTTTTTCTTTCCATCTTGAGTGATTAGCTCCTTAGATAGTCGAATCATATTTTTATTCGTATGACTTTACTACAAATGGAGTAAATACTTTGTTATCTTAATCGCAGATGTAGTTCTAAGTACTTGTCTATTTGGATCTTCTTTGTTTTTTGGTGAAGCTGGTTTTTCATTTCTTATTGAAACCCAGAAATAAGTATATAAACAGACTTGCGTTTAAAAATCTACTCCATTACACCAGAGATTTTTAGTTTGAGCTAATTATTTCAAGTCCATTCTTATCATGATGGTCATGGTTTTTGAAAATATTGTTTTAATTGTATTGTTGGTTGTCTATATTTAGTAGTAGTACATGTTGAATTTTAGAGGTTGTTTGAATTTTAACAACATCTTATGATTATAGATCTAACAGTACATAAAACCAGAAGGTTGGATTATGAAAAATATAAACGGACCTCACTAACAGTAATTAATTAAGGACCCGAATTGTGCGTTAAATTAATGAGTGCCCATTTTAGCACTATAAATGTATAGTCAAACTTTCAATTAGTCTTAATTATTTGACACTTTAACAATGATAATGATTGATGGCAACGTTCTCGGAAAAGCTCAATAAAGGATTGTTGTACGGTCGACACAATTTAGGGCTTTAAAATGAGCTGCACACCTTTTATTAAAATTGGACGGAAACAAGAACCTTTGAGGTATATTCTCTTTCCGGCAATATTTTAATAACCGGGAGAAAGAGGAAGCAACGTCATTATTTCCTTCTATAATAAACGTCATACGGTTCTTTACGGGTTTCTTATATAATATGTTTTAAGGGAAAAAAGAAAAACTGTCGCGTGAAAATGGTAACGGTGAATATGAAATGTCATTCAAGATAAAAAAATATCAACAAACTGAAGGTGAACAATTACAAAAAGACAAAATCCCCCAAAACCCTTTGACAGTAACCCCGAGACATTTATCCTCTCGTATAAAATATTATTGATACAAAATTCACCCTCCAACAATTCCCCCTCTTTATATTATCCCTTTCCCTTTTCCCACTGATAAGTTAGGTTAGGTTAGATTTGTATTCAATATCCATTAATTTTTATTTGGTAAAAACATGAAATATCTTAATAACCACTCGGATTTATTGTCAAAAATACAAACGCTAGTTCAAAAGCATCCCTAAAACATAAATATTTTTAAAATACTACATAGTTTTCCGGGAAATATATTTAAAGGCAATTTTGAAAATTAAAAGGTGCTGATAATTTTTCTGTGAAGCAAGTTTTGTTAGCAAAAATTGATCACTGAAATAGCAAACAAATCTATTAGTTTTATAATTGTAATTGAATGAAAATATTGGTGCGTGAGAGAAATTGGACGAGAATGCAAAGGTTTTTTGGGTTTTTTCTGCTATTACAATATTGCATAACAAAATATTAGTATTTTACGATTACTGTTAAATAGAACAGAACTGATTAATTAGTTAATTCCATTCAATTTACAAAAACTGGTGTTAAAAATACTTAGAACATGTTTGAATCAAATGCGTAAAAAAACAAAGTTAAATAAAAGATGAAAAACCAGGTTCACACAAAAACAAAGAAGATGCAAAGAGAAAAGTAGTTAGAACTACATCTGCGATTAAAATTTACTCTATTATTCCATTTGGAGTAAAGTACAAACATATGATTTGAGTATACCATGGTGGTAATCATTCAAGATGGAAAAAAAAGAGAAAGAAAAAAATGGAAGAATATTGTAAGGGCAAAAATCAGAAACATCTATCAAGAAATCAAAATAGAATGTAACGTAAACTGAAAATGTAACCATAGCAAAGAATAAAAATTAATATCAAATGAAGAGAAATTAGTAATGAGTAGGAGAAAATACTTCAATGAAAAAACAAGCGAAGGGAGGACAGTAAATAAAAATGAAAATAAGAATCAAGAATAGAATTAAAGTTCTATAGATTTTTGTATTTGAAGATTTAGTTAAAGAGAAAGCTGATAATAAGGGAAGAAATCAAAGAAAGTCTCCCAAAGAAGAACAAATGTCTCTATAGTTTGAAGGATCTTAGGTAAAGCAAAGTAATTTCTATAAATCACAGAAGAAAATCAGGAACAAGGCAGAAATATAGATTCTGGTGCAAATATTATTAATTTTTCGTTTTTATTCCTTACGATTGTTATATTTGTTAGTTCTGTTTTTGATTTTTTTACCAATATACTATTCTTCTATTTTAATTATTTGTTTTTTGGCTTTTCGCTTTTCTCTTAGTAATTTTTTTGTAATATATATTCCCTGTATCGTTTTCTTGAATCCTCCATTTTCTGGCTTAACATTTTTAATCTTGCTGTTTTGTTCAAATTTTTGTCAGACTCGATATGAAACTGTTGTTTAGCCCTTCATTCTTTAGTGCATTTTTCAATTTTTTCTATTATATCTTTCCATTTTCAACTATAATTTTATTGATATTGTCTTTTATTTTAATTTTTGTAAATTTTATGTTCAGTATAAATATAAAAGACAAGTATAATTTACCTTTTTTTATATTTATTATGGATAAATTCCACAAAGTAAAGGTAGAAACAGTCAATTCAATTGAACAATTTTTTTTTATAAAAACTTGTTCCGAATTCGGACTTAATTAAATACTGTTTAGACTCAATACGGCGATTTCCTCAATAAAATGTTCATCCCAAACCGCTCGGCTCTCATTTAACCCTTTGTACTAGTACGATTTTCAAATTGTCAGCAGGGAAAAACTAAAAGCCCTCGAAAGTAATCAATGAATCCTTTTTGATTTTGCGAACGATAAAATAATCTTCCTGTTTTGCGGTCGAATTCACGATTTGCCTCAAGGTATCATCCGTGAAAATAAAATCGAAGAACACGCCGGCACGGATCCTTTATTAGCCCGTTAGGTTAACTTTCTGAAACTCATATATATCGTCGGCCCCGGAAGAAGGTATTTCTTGTGTTCCGATGTTATTCAGAAACGGGGTTAGTCTAACAAGCTCGACAAAGGAAAGAAAAAGGAAATAATAATGGCTTTTATCTAGGGTTTCGGCTCAAGAGAGTTTTAGGGAAACTCTTGACAGGAACGAACGCCGATTTTAGCATTATTTCGATTCTAGTTATTCTATTATTTTCTAAACAAAGATTTCAACAGGGCTTATCTAAACGGACAGAGGACAGATTCTGGTCTCTTTTGTGAAGTTTGCGTTTCGGAAATAAGCGTCTTACACAATTATCCTCCTTTTTACCAAAGAGGCTAATTATTTATACAAAAGGAACCATTCCGTTCAAAATAACAAATGATTTATGACGATGTTAAATGTTTCGGTTCTCTTTTTCAATGCAATGGAAACCAAAAGAAAAGAATAATAAAATAGCAAAAAAATATGGAATGAAATTGTTAAAGCAAGAGTATTGCAGAAGAAAAGATCAGGGAAATGACATTTATGTTGAAATTTGAAAAAAAAAACGCTAACAACTCAATTTTATAGGAAATTGAGATGAGGTTTCATTAATTGTTTAGAAAACGTGAGCCAATATTCAAAATAACCAACCTTTATATAAAATTTAAAAAAACCCAAGCTATGAAGAAAAGAGGGACGATATAGCGAGGGAGTCAGAACATAGAGATTTTTGCAAAGCTAAACTTCGACCTGTTAACAGTGAAAGAAAAACTTTAAGACTCAAAAAAATCTTAATTTAGTTGCCATTCTGAAGATGTGATCCATTTGAAATCGTTTTCTTGTTTTTTTCAACTTTTGTTGAAATATGAAGATAGTAAAGTATTTCAGGAACATATATTTTATATAAATTATTAAATGATTACCATTAACATTATATTTACCTACATTTATAAAATATTTATTTTTTCCACAATTCATTATTTTCATTATCAATTCCAATAAAAAACAATATCTCTCGTATTTTCATTATTATTGATGAGCTCTTTAATCGAATAATTTCTATTGAACGGATATTCCACAATTGCGCTATTAAATGATTTATGTACATTCTAAAATAAAAGGGCTTATAAAAATTACTGGAAAACACAAATTGCAACTGAAAAAAAGTAACAAAACTGCGATTTAGTTCACCGATTTATTTCCCATAAAATAAAAGTAAAGCTTGAAGAATTGTAACAATCGATGAAACGACAAAAAGAAAGTAAAAGGATGATCCAAAGCTAGCACTTAATTAGATTACTCGATTAAGTTGTTTTATTTGAACGCTAGTTTGAAGAAAAAATATGGTATTCAAATAAATATAACAAAGAAAAATTTATTATTTGACTCAATTTAGATTTTTAACAATAAAGGTTGAAATAATATTAATGCTGATGGTCTATTTAGTCAAAAATCAATATTTTAGGATTTCTCTTTGTATAGCTTAGAAATGTGGAAATTAAACAAGCAACAAGGAAGAAAAACACAAATAAAAACAATTTCAGAATTTTTTTTACTTCTCTCTTTGTCTCCCTAAAAATTTTCAAAGAAAATGCGGTTTAGCCAAACCTGGTTAGAGAAAGAAATTAAAAATTGCTTTAAAATACTGTAAAAGCCTTTTGTTGTTTAGTTCAGTAACTTTTATTTTGCTTCAATGTGACAATTTATTTTATTCTCAATTATTATTAATTTATTTGTTTTTCTGTTGTTAATATTATCACTTACAGATACAGGCAAGTTAATTACTTACCAAAACAAATATTTTCTGTATTAAAAACAATATCTAATTAAAAATTTAACATTAACGCACAAAACCAACAAAAATAGTTGAAATAAATATTTGAAATCTGATATCCAGTTATAGTTCCACTTTCATCTAAAACACTTTGCGGTCTCTTAGGAGCTAAAAGGATTAAATTTCTTGCAACTTGGTTGTACAATAAATTTTCCCACACATCTACAGCCACCACATGAAAAGAAAATAAAGTATCTCTCTTTTTTTATAAGTAAAGCTAAAACACATATATTGGTTCAGTTTTAAATTCGGGAAAACTTTCCCTACCTTGCTGACTCTAATTATGCTCCAACATAAAATGTAAATGTAGTTTTTTCAGACTAACTAGAAACAAAGCCAACGATAATAGCAGGAAGAGATGAGCAAGAAAATAACTGGAACAAGTAAACATTTTTAAAGTTTAGATATATTAACATGTAACAAAAAAAAACAGTAAAGCTTGAATAAAATGTAACTAACTAAAGAAAACATTCAAATAAAAAAAAAATAGAAAATAAATTCGAGTTATCCCAGAAGATGTAAATAATTAGGGAAAAAAATAAAAAATAGAAAAAACTGAGAGAACTAAACAAATCTCCGTCTCTCTAATTTTAATTTTCAACCATAATAAATTATTTTCAATTTAATTTAAATACTTTTTCTGATCGGAAGTTTCAAGACATTTTACAGGAAAAATTAAATGATTACATACTTTTATCCGAAACTAATTAGATAAACAACAAAGAACTTTCAAAAATACTAATATTTTGTTATGCAATATTGTAATAGCAGAAAAAACCCAAAAAACCTTTGCATTCTCGTCCAATTTCTCACACGCACCAATATTTTCATTCAATTACAATTATAAAACTAATAGATTTGCTTTCTATTTCAGTGACCAATTTTTGCTAACAAAACTTGCTTCCCAGTAAAATAATCGACACCTTTTAGTTTTCAAAATTGCCTTTAAATATATTTCCCGGAAAGCTATATGGTATTTTAAAAATATTTATGTTTTAGGGATGCTTTTGAACTAGCGTTTATATTTTTGAAAATAAATCCGAGTGGTTATTAAGATATTTCAGGTTTTTACCAAATAAAGATTAATGGATATTGAATACAAACCTAACCTAACTTATCAGTGGGAAAAGGGAAAGTGATAATATACAGAAGGGGGGGATTGTTGAGGGTGAATTTTGTATCAGTAGTATTTTATACGAGGGTATAAATATCTTGGGGCTAATGTCAGGGGGTTTTGGGAGTTTTTATCTTGGGGTAATTGTTCTAGAAACGTGGATATGTGTTAAATATCCAAGATGGAAATGAGAATTAAAATTCACGAATTTAAAGGCAAATATATTTTTCACTTTTACAACTTACCTTTTATATATATTTTGAGTTGTCTAATATTCTATACTTTCTTAAGAACCCACTTGAGCAGAGTTATTTTTAAAAACAAAAATCACACAACTTCACTTAACCCAAATCCAAAGGTAAAAAAAATCCTATAACATTTTCATAAAAAAGCTGGCTACTTTTAATTTTCCAGCTTCTGAAGCTTCATGAAATTGCAAATCAAACCAAATTATGCTCGATATATCGTACAGCATAATTAATTCAATGAATCAATAACTAGCTTGAAACTTCATTTGGAAGCAAATTGTTAATTATGCAACAAGTGTAAAGGGAGAGTATTTCTTCGAATTGGAATTAACAGACAATTCGATGAATGATCAAAGTTAGTTTATTGCAAGAAATAGATGAAATGTGTGATTGATTGTAGTTAAAAGAAAACGCCCCATATACAAAAAATATATTTTAATATTATACTTTTCATTCAGATTTCATTTAACTGTAATACTGATATTTACAATCAAATATATTTCTTGTACATACTTTTTCAATTTATTTAACTTTATTTAAATTTATTTAAGGTTATGCAAGTTCCATAAACATTTTATTAATTGACAGTGAAATACCTCTAAAGGTTTTATCAAACATTAGATTGAATACATTTTTATGGATTGAAACTTTTTCTGTTTAAAATTAATTAGAATTGTGAACATGTTTAACCACATTTTTTCAAAAATGTACAATGTTATGATAAAATAATCTTGCTGTACGTTTTTTTTCTAGAATTATTTCTGGTGAGTCCATTTTCTTCCCAAACATATTGACAAATAAAATGTTGTGAAACGACGAATCCCATAAAACTTGTGAGGAAATATAAAATTATAGCGAGAAAAATGTTCATGTTTCGAATTTTGAAAGCCTCGAATAAAGTGGATAATATATCTTCTAACATGAAAACCGTTTAAGAAAGAAGATTATTTTGATAAAAAGGTTATTAAAGACAATTATTAGTTTCCTTATTTCTGCTCGAATTATAGTGTGGAACTTTGTATTATACAATTTTCAAGGAAAAGTAAATTAGAAGTGAGTAACTTATAATAATAGAGCTAATAAAATTTTTATTAGGCTTGATTGTTACTTCAATCGATATTAAATATTAATTGAAATTATATGGATAAGTTCTAAATTTCTTAGTCAAAATAACTATGGTTTATTAAAAATAAAACTCGCTCTTGAAACAGGTTAAAAGGGGTATTTTTTTTAGTAAATCGCTTTCATTACAATTTCATCATTTTTATAGCCAATTAGCTAAGTAATCCAAATATATGCAAAATAACAATTGCCCTATTTATGTAAGTACTTTTATTACAATAATGTAATCAACTTACGTAAACTTGGTTAATAGACATTTATTAAAGTGCTTTTTTATACCAGTTAATAATTAAATTACTTATTAAAAGTTTATTTTTGTATTAAAATGCATGACATTTAAAATCGTACTTTTATTTGACTTTAGGAATATTGACACGAGTTTGTTACTTTTAAACCTTAGTAAAATCTACTTCTAGTAGATATAAAAAAATTAGGCCTGCTAAATTTATTTTAGTGAAACGAGGTGATGATAATCAAAATTTTAGGAACTTAATGTGTTTTCCTGTGAATAATAATAAAATATTACATTAACAGAAAACTAAGAGAAAGTTTTTCTAAAGTGAAAATGTATACAAAGAACCAAAGTTAAAATACAGAGTTAAAGTACCATTAGGGGCGAACCCCTCGAGACAGACAATCGATCACTGGCAATTAAATCTCCCCGAAATGTTCCCTATAGACAACCCACAAAAAATCTAAGGATATAATTATGGTGTGTCCCAGCCTAAAAAGAAACTTTTACCACAAATTTTGTTTCAAGTTATTCTGGTGTTTAATTATAACAAACAGCCATTTTAAATAGTCACAATTGATTCCAAGGATAACAATAGGGAAATAGTTTTAAAATATCATTTTTGTGCCACATTTATAAGAATTAACTATTAATTTCTTCTTTTTTAGTAGGAATAGAAGAATGAAACTTAATATGTTGTAATCGTTTGGTTGCATAGGTCAAGGCCAGTGTCTGTCAGAACGTTGACTGTAGGAATGTACAGGACAAGACCCAGGAAAGCAGAATAACTTAACCTAACCATTGACAGTTATGTCGGTTTCCTGAAATATTTGAGAAGCCAAGAAAAGTATGTCAATCCAAAAAATTAGGAAGAACCAAGAAGAATTTTGAATTGTAACAAACTAAAGAAGAGAAGGGGAGGATTATACAGAATACAGAGAAAAAAGTGTGAAAGTAAAAAAATAATCAGGAAAGAAAAAGAAAATAGTTAGAAATACTTCGCAATAAAATCTAAAAATAACATATAATCAAAATTAAAAACTATTATTTAGGACGCCCCATAATAAAAACGTTAAGAAAACTTCAAATATTTAATTTATATAACCACAATATTTATTTAGTAACAATTTATAGCAAATTTTATAAAAAAAATATGGAAGTGTTTATAAAATTCTTTATTTATTTAAATTAATCAAAATTATTCATTCCAGATTAAAAAATAAAGTATACAGTTACATTTTGCGTAATTATTTAATTTGGAAATATGTTTTATTAAAAATTCCAGTTTTATATAAAAAAAATGAGTTCAAGAAATATCAAATCATAAATTTTAGGTTTTAGTTGCTTTTGATTTTGAAAAATAATGAAATGGTTGTTAAAATTTTGACAATCTCTCTTCCATTTTTTGCCTCCTAAAATTCACATCGAAAAATCTTTGATCTTAAGATAAAAGTTTTACTATTGTTGTTTCATATGGAATCTTAACCTCAAATTTTCATTAAAAAATGCGAAAGTGATTTAAAATGTTTTTGTTTACTTCCGAATTTTGTTTTGATTCCCAGGTTTGAATTGAATAACTATAAAAATATTTTTTTTCTCCCTTCCTTCCTGGCTTATAAGAATTGGGTAATAGTACTAATTACTTGGTTAATGTTAGTTTCTATTATTTACGCTGTCAATTAACGTTGGATTCATGTTTCTAATTTTGGGACGAACAAATTAACCTTAACACTATACACACTGGCAATATTTTTACATTATTTAATAACAAAAACGTGTTTCTACAGAGATACACGAGGGACTTAATTTAGTTTGGTTTCAAAATAAAAAAAATATCCAATTAATTAATTGTATCGAACTGGATTTCTACTTAGAACGAAAAATATTGGTGAAGAGTTACTTTATTTTTATAGTCATTAACGCCTTAACGTCGATAAGTACTAAAAAATAAATTGCTAAAGTTAATTCATTACGTATTTTATTGATGGTTTAGCACTGGTTTTTATTACTTCTTTTAAGTAATTATAGAGAGTTAATTGTATGACTTTTTCTTCACTGACTAGTGATCGTTACATTTAATCAATATTTCGTTTTTTGCCGGTCTAGAAGTAGTTCATCGAGTTCATACAAGTTAAAATATCCAATTATTTTTAGTGCACCCTGTACATTCTCAACCAATCAATAATTTTTGCTAGTAAACGTCATAAAACTTGATCAATAAAAAATCTCCAACTACCATTATTGAGCATTGTTATGAAAACTGCTCTATTCGCATCAAAAAGTGCAAAAATTGTCAAAGGGAATATTTTGAAAAGAAACAAAAGCACTTTTTGAATTTTAAATGTTTTTGTTTGCTTCTATCCCGAAATTAAAGCAGAGTTCTTGTAAATGAATAATTAGAGATGTGGTTTCTAATTGGTAGAATCAAATTATTGGCTTTTTCAATCGATTGGTCGTTGACAAATTTTCATAGTTTTTTATTTAATCTAATATTACATATTTCCATAATGTATGTATTATTAAAATTTAATTAGTATACACGTTAAATTGTTAAAACGCATTTGAATAAAAAATAAGGGGATCAGTACTGAAAATTAAATTATGAATAAAATATGTACAATATTACTATATAATTTAGTTTACTTTAACAGAAGTCTGTACGTAGACGGAAAAACGACGGTATTATTTCATTAATAATTTAATTATGAATCGATCATTAGTTTCAAATATTTATGATTATTTTTACAGGATTGCGTAACTTAAAGAATAGAGAAAAAAGAGAGCCTTTAATACCAACAATATTGTAATTTTCCCACAAACAAATATTACAACAAAACCAATTTTTATGATAATCCTAAAATTACTGCAATAAAAAGTCAAAATGACATTAATAATACTAGTAGACATATAATAATAATAAAATAATAATAATAATAATAATAATAATAATAATAATAATAATAATAATAATAATAATAATGATAATAATAAGTAGTAGTAGTAGAAGAAGACAATTATTTTAACATTACAATTTTTGATCATGTTTTATAAAACTCGCAAAATTTTCAATATTTACAATATACTCAGAATAGAAGAAGAATGTCAAGAACGGCAAACAAACATTTTAAAAAATCTTATTTTTCCATTTTCACCGTGATTTACCAGACTATTTGAATTTTTTTTTGAATTTTTTTAAACAACAATGATAGTTAGTAATTTATTTCAAATATTTTTAAATTTATTTATTGCAGATACATTTTAATACAAATCCATCGATATTCGTGTGTTTTCTGAATTTAATAAAAAATGCAAATAAATGAGGAAATGCAAATAAATGAGGAAATCCAAAAAATTAACATAATTTCGTCACGTGCGTTAATTAAATTCCACCAAAAACCTGTTTAAATAATTTTTCATAGTATTTGTTTACAATGAAATCAGCTTGCCAAACGTTATTTATTATCTAACAAGTGACGTAATTTACTACAAAACTTAATAAGAACTTTTAAGTATTGTGATTTATACGATTAGGTCGTCAATTTGGAGCCTCTTCATTGAATCTAATTGCTTATTTATTTTATTTTTATTATTTCATATGTCTAATCTGATGATATATAAGAATTAAAAAAAAAAGATTTCAAAAACCGTGGAAGTTTGAGATAAGTGTAATTTATCTTTTACTTTTAAGATTTGTTTTAAACCAATTTTTACTTGTAAGTAATTTTTACTAAGAAATTGGTAACTAATCGTAAGAAATGCAAACAAATTTTTACTTGTACGTAATTTCTACTAATAAACTGGTTGTTAATCGTGAGAAATGTACACAAATATTTACTTGTAAGTCATTTTTACTAAGAAATTGTTTAATAATCGTGAGAAATGTAAATCAATGTTTACTTGTAAGTAATTTTTACTAATAAACTGGTTGTTAATCGTGAGAAATGTAAACAAATTTTTACTGGTATTTATAAGAAATTTATTACTAATCGTGAGAAATGTAAAACAATATTTTACTTGTAAGTAACTTTTATTAAGAAATTGTTTACTAATCGTGAGAAATTTAAACAAATTTTGACTAATAAACTGGTTGTTAATCGTGAGAAATGTGAGCCAATTTTTACTTGTAAGTAATTTTTAGTAAGAAATTGGTTACTAATCGTGAGCAATGTAAAACAATGTTTACTTGTAAGTAATTTTTTAGTAAGAACTGGTTACTAATCATTAAAAATGTGAACCAATTTTTACTTGCAAGTAATTTTTACTAAAAAACTGGTGAGTAATGATGATTATAACTCACCGAGTTCGCACTGCAATTCCTGATCCTGGTCCTCGATTATCGTTTCCATGTTTCCATGGTAGTGGAAACTGGACCACAAGCACTACCGTTTTAACACGTCGGCCACGGCGATTCCTATTCTTACCCGATGCACAAAGGGCCCCGCACACGTTCCTGGTGGCAAAAGTTCTTGTTCTTTGCGCCAACTTTGTACCCGCTCGGTAACTCGTAACGCCATAACTACTTCAGTTACAAATTTATACGATTTCTGTTCTCGGTTACGCACGCGGAGTTTGTTTTAATCCAACGGTGGGTATTTATTGCCTTGCTTAGTTTTTGTTTTGTCTCGTTTTGTTTTGTCCTTTTGTGATCGCATGCACGCACCATGCGGTTTGGATGAACTAATTAATTAAATTGCGGTGTCTACAGGGTCAATCGCTAAACTGGATTGTTGGAAATGAATGAGTTTCGAGTTGGGTTTTAGACGTGCGAGGCGATAAATATGGCGAGATATATCGATATTTTAAGGTTAAAGAAGTTATTTGTTTAAGGTTTTTGCTTTAAAATTGAGAGTTGTTCTAATCTGGACTTGAAAATCAAGATTAATTTAAAAATTTCGACTTTAAAATCGAAATCTTTAAGAAAAACACATAATTTTTTTAAATGTAACTGATTTAAAGTCAAGATTCCTTAATATTTCAAATTTTGAGTCAATATTTCATTATTTAAAATCAAATTTTTTTAAGATAAAGTTTTCTTAAGATTTTAGGTTTAAAGTCAAGATTTCTTAAGATTTATAGTCAAGATTTTTTAAGATTTAAAGCCAATTTTTCTTCAAATTTCAGATTTAAGGGCAAGATTTCTTATGATTAAAGTTTTAAAGATTTCTTAAGATTTTAGGTTTAAAGTCAAGATTTTTTAAGATCTAAGATTTAAAGCCAATATTTCTTAAGATTTCAGATTTAAAGTCAAGATTTCTTCAAATTTCAGATTTAAAGTCAAGATTTCTTCAAATTTCAAATTTAAAGTCAAGATTTCTTCAAATTTCAGATTTAAAGTCAAGATTTCTTCAAATTTCAGATTTAAAGTCAATATTTCTTCAGATTACACATTTAAAGTCAAGATTTCTTCAAATTTCAGATTTAAAGTCAAGATTTCTTACGATTTCAGATTTAAGGGCAAGATTTCTTGAGATTAAAGTTTTAAAGATTTTTTAAGATTTAAGATTTAAAGCCAATATTTCTTCAAATTTCAAATTTAAGGGCAAGATTTCTTACGATTAAAGTTTTAAAGATTTCTTAAGATTTTAGGTTTAAAGTCAAGATTTCTTAAGATTTAAAGTCAAGATTTTTTAAGATCTAAGATTTAAAGCCAATATTTCTTAAGATTTCATATTTAAACTCAAGATTTCTTCAAATTTCAGATTTAAAGTCAAGATTTCTTGAGATTAAAGTTTTAAAGATTTTTTAAGATCTAAGATTTAAAGCCAATATTTCTTCAGAGAAAGATATTGAAAAAATAGCTTTGGAATACTGTGGAAATTCAAGATAAGTATAATTTATCTTTTATATTTATATTATAAACGAACTTTAAAATAACCTTTAAGCTTGAAAAATAATCGAATGAGCCAACTTTAGTTCCTCGTAGAAAAAAAATTATAGCCTCATATCATCTATACATCTATGAAAAAACATAAATTATATGGTTTCATTTCAGATCAATTAAGAATTAATTACAGCAACGATTTTCACAACACACAAACAATATTTCAAAGCTAATTTAAACAGGCCGCAAAAATTTTGTACAAACGCCATAAACGATTTCGAAATGTTGAAATTTTCTGCGCTGGTTCCCTAAATGTAAGCATAAATCACGAGAAACGAATTTAATTGATGTTTCTTTATTGCTTTTGGCTTCAAAGACACAATCTCTAATAGTTTTACACTTTATTCTTGTTGGTTCTATTGCATCGTTAATTTAAAAGTATGGCAACTGTTTATTCCTAAGAAATACTTAAGCGATTCTCCACTTAAATACATTTTATAACATCTGAGACGTTTCAAATTGTAATAAGAGCTATGTACAAACAAGATATTGATTGTATTGATTCATTCGGTTTGATTTTCCAACATGTGATTCATTTGTTGCCAAGATTTTTCCTTTTTTGAAGTTTATCTCTGATATTTTCGTCAATCGCGTTTTTTGATCTTTATTTTCTCGTTTTTTCTTCATTTCAACAAACTTGGCGGGAGACTCTATTGTTGTAAGCATGTTTACGTGCTCACAGCGTGCTCAGACCTGACAAGTGTGACGCGACTGATTTTCTTCCACTTTTACTCATAAATCATATTTCTTTTTGCTGAGTTTTTTATGCTTATCTCTGCTATTTGTATCAACCACAAATAATATATAATAATTACAGAGTTTTTTTAGAAATAATAATTGTTCCTTGTTGAATGACGCTGTATAAGAAACACGGTGGGCATAAAATATCGCGGGTAAGTCTACAATTTGTTGAATTGAATAGAAACTGGGGTTTATCGAATGAATTCGCAACCGGATTGTTGGCATTACACCGATCATGAACTGTCTCAATATTTCACATCACACGCTACTTTCACCGCACTATGCATAAAATTAATGCCTTCGAACAATTTCGATACACCACGAACCTGTTTCTTGAATGAACTATGAATTTATTAATAACACTAGTCTTGCAGTTAAAAAGATATTTCGCAATTATTAACAAATTAATTTTATAGCATTAGAAACAATGGTTCGTTTCTACAATTAAAGTGGATAAAATAAAATATAGCATAAAAGAGAGGAAAACTAGACGATGAAAGAAACGATACACATGACATGGGAAGAGAGAAGACATTGGAACAGTTGAAACTGATACAGTCTAAGATAAAACGAGATAAGAAATAAATATACAGCAAGAAGTGGGGTATCTTGTGAATGAAAAGACTAAGTTACTCCTCTCTACTATTTTGCTACCGCGCATCCATTTTGAGGGGTCACTTCTTGGTGGTTCTACTGTACCAGGGAAAAAATGGATACATGGAAATAATTAACACAAGTATAAATTCCGAAAGGGTACAAGGAAGGAGCAAAAGAAAGGAAGTCTAAATTTGTTTCAATTATGTTACCTTTAGACAATTAGTTTCGAAAAAAGATCATTTGATGTTAAATAACGAATATCGTTTTAATCTTTAAGAAATATTGATTATTTATTTATTAACTTATCGCACATGTTAATTATAAATTATATTATTATATCATAAATAGCACCCATCACATGTCTATTAGAGGAGGGAAAGTTAGTATCACAATACCTGTCTCAGATACTCAATCGACAGCTTCTATTGATAAAATGTGATTTGTGATTGACTATTATCGGCAACATTCATTCTTCTTTTGAAGATATAGTGTTCTTAATAAAGTGATTCAAAAATTGAAGATAGCGATTTTCTGTGGAACATCCAGATTAGCACTATCTAGAAGGTTAGCGTTTCCAATGATTCATGGTGTTGCCACCGCATTTTCTTGAAGACGTAGCACTTAATCGTTTTATATATTTTGGTGTAATAATCTTTGAAGGATTATATACAGTTGTCAAACCAGTTTCATCCTGGTTCCAGATTCTTACTGGTGAAAATGGACCATAACGCCTACGGGAGTCTCCTATATTATTAAAAAACTGGGAAACGTTGTTAAGATATAAGAAAGTTTTCGTAAAAAGAGACGCCAGTAATTTTCTCTTCATCCCACTTTTCTAGATACTTTTTTTTCTTCTTCATAATTAAATAACTTATAAGTCATAATAATGGGTTATGTTTACAAATAAAACAAACCATATCCCTTTATTCACCGATTTATACCGTATTCACAGGTTTCACTTAAAAACTATTTTTCCTTGAGCAGTTCTTGCAAAACAATTAATCATAAAATACAGAATCGTTACTTTTTGGACAGAATTCGAAAATTGGGGTTTTTTTAGCTTGAACGTGCTACTTAACTCTTGTAGGTACATATGATAGAGGTTCATAATATTTATTTTGATCGCCTGAGGCTACGCCATGAAATAATCATAAAACTTATCGCCACAGAAATTCTTTACCTGGGACGTATTTCCCGCATTAAACTTTTAGTTTTACGTAAACGATTTCTGAGTGTGGTCTTATTATTCTTATCTGAAATTTTTGTTTTTTCCTATTTAGTTATGTGTTTTTTTGTGGTGTAATATGGAAATGGCAGAAGAATTTATCGACGTAGAAAGAGTCAGATAAATGTTTGTTGCAAAAATTTGGTAGTGAATGTTTTTATGAAGGTAAATTTTAGTATAATCTTATTTTGTTTTCGTAAAAAGAAAAATATGCATCAAAAAACACATTTAGTTAAGTAGGAGCCAATAGATAACGTTATCTCTTCGAAAAATGTTATTAATTGCCAGTCCTAAGCCTGGGCAAAATGTATTTTTATAATTCATTAAATGTAAATAAAACTAAAATGGTAAAAATGTCTTAAGTGAAATAAATTCTTATTCCTAAAAGCGGTGATTAACTATACTTAATTTTAATAGTTTTTGTTATTAATATGTAAATGAAAACTAATAAATAACATTAAGTTATGAATTTAGAGAACATTGAGTGTATCGCCCTGTAACTCCTTACGAATATTTTGTATTAATTTTCAGAAGCTTAAATATTTAACCGCTATATATAATGATTAAAATTATTTTATAGCACAAATAGATTATTATCGAATTTAGTTTAATTAATTAAAACGTTTTTATCGACTTCCTAACCGCAACCAACATGTGTTAGGCCAATAAAATTGTTAGTATAATATTTATAGAAGGTTATGCAAGGTGAATTAGAATAAAAGATAATTATTATAACGTGTATAAAATTATAACAAAACGAAACGTTTTTTCATACTATTAAAGCACATTTATTGACAATTGATAGCAGAAAGAAATAGGAAATTCCAATTTATTTTCTTGTACGTGTATAAACAAATTTTTGTGAAATTTATATCAAATTTGATGAAAATATAATGACAATTATTCCAAATTGTAAAACAAATTACAAGTGAGTTTATATAAATTATACCAAATAAATGAAGGAAATAATAACAACAATAAGACAAATCCAAGAAAAATACAATAAAATCAAAAACAAAACGTCAAATGCAAAAAAACAAAAACTCTTGTAATTTTCACTAATTTGTATAAAATTTGCTGTCGATTATAATCAAATTATAAAAATATAAATCGCAAAAGTTGCTCTGTTTTAATAACAAATATATTTCTAAAACGTAATTTACAATAAAAATTAATGTACAAATTGAAAATTAATAACCTCACATGATTTTAGACTTAATATTTAAATTCTAAGTTTAGTCAAACGCTATTTAGACCTGAAATTCATCACATGAATTGATTAATTACGCTCACATTATTTTATTCCTTGATTTTACTTTCAAATAAATCGAAATTGAATTCACAATTTTTGTATTAAAATATGTAGAGTTGCGTTAATAATATCGTATCAATATTTTTTCTTTTATTTAAACGAATTACATTTTCTAAGTGAAACAAAGTAAAAAAAAACAAGACAAATTTTCTACTAAGTAATATTTTCATCAATCGATACCCATTGCAGAATACTTAAAACTGATTTAAACAAGCTGAATTTAATGGCAGTCGTTAATGTTTACACTGGCCTTTGGAACTTTTCCAATTATATGGAAATGAGTTCCTTGTCTTCAGAGAAACGGTGGCACCACAAACAAGTTTCTAATTATTTTCACAGAATAAAGTTATTGTTCCAAAAATTGAAGGTGAGTTGTGCTTTTATTTTGTTTCGATATCAAACCTCCAACTAATGAGGTCATTTAGTCTCATATAATCTGTAAAAGAAGAAGAAGAAGAAGAAGAGAAGACGAAGAAGGAAATAATATTAAGAAGAAAAGGAACGAATGAGGAAAAGGAAGGAATAAGAAGAAAAAAAGAAGAAGAATAAGAACAAAAAAAGACGAAGAAGAAGAAGGAAATAATAATAAGAAGAAAAGGAAGGAATAAGAAGAATAAGAAGAACAGTTCTTTTTGACTGGAATTTGCTGTCTTGTCAATAATGTTCTATATTTTTAATTCTCGTACTATATACGTTACTATCAAAATCTCTCTTTATTATTACGGAATTTTTCAATTTTCTGCTTTATGATATTATGATATTCCTGACAAATATTTATCCACTCTGTCTAATTGCATTTTGAAAATTCAATTAACTGTTATTCAGATGTAAAGGCAACACAACTATTTCTGAGCAAGCCAACTGGGAATTTCTTTATATTATAAATTGGTATGTGAGTAATTTTATTTAGTCGATTGATTGATTTTTCTGATTCAATTTCAATATCGAATTTCCTATTAGGGAATTATTTCGCAGTTGTCATAAATCCGACATTTCAAATGAAAAACATTCTGTTTTAATTGGATTATTTTCAATCCCGGTTCACGAGGTAATAATTATCGGGTTCAGTTTGATTTAAATAATAATTTCGGTAGTTGATGACTAATTTTAATAAACATATCGAAACCCACAGGTTAATTAGAATACAGTTTTTTTTTGTTTGCTAAGAATATATTGGAACGTTTGGTTGCATAGGTCAAGGCCATGGAAAAAGAGAAGAAAACTAACGTATCTATTGAGACCAATGACAATTCTTCTTTTTAATTCTTTTATGGCCTATTTAAAGCTACAATATTCACAAAAATGTCAAGAATTTTCTGGAATATTCGAGAAGCCAAGAAAAATTATTGAAATAACAGGAAACTGATGGAAGTGGGAATAAAGTGTTAAAGTGAGATGGGTTGTTTTTTTTTTGCTTAATAGATTTTATTGTTGTTTTCTCATGTGTTTTTAGTTTTGTGCATTGTTTTTTCTTGCATTTATCGTTTATATTTATTTTGTTTTGTTTTCATTTTTTCTTTAATTTGTTGTTTGTCTATTATTTTTTACTGTTTTTATTTCTTTCATTTATTGTTTTTCCATTATTTTTTTTGTTTTTATTATTTATACTTTTGTAGTTTTTTTATTGATTTTATTCTTGCACTTACGTTTCTCATTTGCTTAAGGATTTATTAGCGTTTTTTGTTTTTTTATTAATTTTATTCTAGTTTTTATCGTTTTTTTCTATCGTATTTATCGTATTTTTGGTAATTTTTGTTGTTTTCCCCATTAAGTCCTAAGTTTCTTATTTTTATTTGCCCTGTAATTTTTATTATTTTCTCGTTACTTTTTCATTTTTTTGTTTTTATTGTTATGATCGTTATTTCAGTAATTTTTTTGTAATCTGTTGATATATTGTTTTTTTTTGCGTTCGTTTTTTTATTGATTAAGTTTTTTGTTTGTGCTTTCTGCTTCGTTTTTCTAATACTTTTTTAAATTTTTTTATATCATTCATTTGTCGTGTTTTATTAAATTTTTGGGATATGTAGGTTTCTTAATATTTTTTTTGTTGCTTTTGTAGTTTATAAAAATAATAGTTGTTAATTCCAAAATTCATAAAAAGATGTCAGAATTTCGACTCAATCTCTTCCATTTTGAAAATCGTCCGGTCACAGTAACCTCAAATTTTCATCCAAAATTGAAAGTGTTTGAAAACTTTTTTGTTTACTAATGAACTTTGATGTATTTCTAGCATCATATGAGGTTATTGTACATCTCGAAAACAAGTAAATTATACCGAGTGCTTCAACAAAGAAAAACATTGAAAAACACATTTTAAATAACAACATTAAAATCTCTGCCATTTGTGCTCCTTTACTAAAATATTTCATTCAAAATTGATATCGTTCTGATACATGGATTTGAAATAAAATGCAAACGATGTGTATGATAGTTGAATATTTATGAAAGCAAATACTTGCAGGTATCGAACAGCGAGATTTTTACATATTTTTCTCGTTAAACGGAGATATTTTCGCAACCAGATAAAAGTATATTCACGAAACTTATGTACTGGATAGTTTTATGATGTCGGAAAATTTGAATAAGAAAACAAAATTGAAACGAAATCAAACAAATGGAAGAAGTCGAATAAATGTAGCGTTGGAGTCCAAGCGATTTTCCAAATTTACGGACGAACTTCCAAGCGATTTTCCAAATTTACGGACGAACTAAGTACCTAAAATATCTTCTTTTTTAATCTATATATAAAACCTAATAATAGTGTCTTACTTCAAATCTCGACTTGTTAATTCGAAATGTCGTAACAACATGGTAAACAAAAATACATTACAATGAGGCTGCTATCACCACCGAAGAAGAAGTATATTTCAGGGAGGTTCATTAAGTCCATTATGGTTGTGCATCGCAATGAACCATCTGTCTCACCGGTTAAACTCGACCGGATATCAAAAACCAACTGGATCAAATGCTCAAAATCGTGGAAGGATTTTCGGATCGTAGGAATGCACTTTGGTCAAAATAAATGAAGCACAGTCAACAATGTTAAAGGTCAAACGAGTCATAGCGGATTCGAATTAATTACAGGCTGGCCAGAACTTAAAACCAATGGGAAAAGAGGACACCTACAAATATCCAGGGATGAAACAAGCCCAGCGAATAGTACACGAGACGATAAAGGTTGAGGTAACGGAAGAGTTTGGAAAGAGGAGCAGATTGTCAACAAAGACAATACGTAACAGTAAAAATCTGTTTAAGGCTATATGCTTTATCGGTACTTGGATTCTCAATTGGGATAGTAAAATGGTGAAACACGGACATTGCAAACGTTGAATGGAAAGTTAGAACTTTACTCACCCACCCCAGAAGTGCAGTACAACGGAGTACATTACCACGACACGTAGGAGGAAGAGGACTAGTAGATCGCTAAACAGCAGTACCAACAAATAAGCAATCTTCGTAGGTATTTCCACAGGAAGGCAAATATATTAGAGCTTCACAGGAGATCACTTGGTGCTCAGGGAGCAGCACGTACCAATTCACCATCATACTAACACAGAGAAGCTAAGGATATGGCGGGAGAAGCTCTTGCCAAGGAGACGTGCGAATGAGACCGATCAGGAGTATATCGACAATATAGCTTCGAACCACTGGTCAGCTTCGGGACAATTGTTCCTCGAAACTGAGGGCCTTCTTCTCGCTATTCAATGCCACTAGAAACTACCTGAGGCACATTGTGAGAAATCACTCAATTGAGAACGACCACCGGAGGATGCCAGATGTTCGCTGTAATGGAATATAAAGAGCGTCGTGATGCAGTGGCGAAGATAATACATCAGGAACCATGTAAAAAATTATTAATCCCTTTGGAATCTTTGATATCTGGGATAAGTAAAATTTCCCCTTACTGGAAGTGCGAATGCCTTATGGCTAAATCGATAAAAATAGTAATAATAATAATACTAATAATAGTAATAATAGTATATACAGGGTTGGGATAAAGTGTTGAACCAAGTAAATATCTTTAAAACGAAACAGACAATATTTTTGAAGTACAATGGGGCAAAATGCAGCTGATGTACATTTTTTTTATTAATAATATAATTTCGGTTTAACCGAAAATACCCAAAACTTTTTTCATTTAAATGGGACACCCTGTAAAATTTTACAGATTTTGAAAGAGCCTGTTATTTCTCGAATGTCTACGTACCGGAATTAGTGGAAATAATTTGTAAAAACGTGGAATTAAAGTGGAAACAGTTTAATTTCCTTTTCTTTGTCATTAATAGTTTCTATTGCTGTGACAGCATTTAATTTCATTCATTCATTTTCACCTCTCAATTGCCCTAATTTCTGATTTTCTAATTATAGGAAAAATATTTTTTAGATAGAATTATTTATGGTCATATTGATATTTAATCCAATTCAATTGGTTTTTATTTCTTGATTAAGTCATTGAAAAAATATATAAATAAAATTTTATAATTTCTTAGAACTGTGAACCTTTTAAAAGAATACAAATTTCATTTTTATTTTTCTTAGTAGAAAATTCCATCCGAGTTTTCTAGGTTCTTTAACCCATTTATTAACTACTTTTTTCCTGTATGCTTTTCTATTTTTTTTTATAATTAATAAATTTTCTTGCAGACCGTTGATGGTGAAATCTACTTAGTGCCTTTTTTGCAAAGAGAATTGAAATATTTTACATATTTGCATAAAGTCTGCGAAAATAAAGCAAAAAGCTGTTAAATTGGATTTTATTTGCGAGAAATAAAAATTCCCACTTTGCTTTTGCGTTTTCTGGTTACAAGATAATTAAAAAACACAACTTGAAACTTCAAATGTTGATGTTTTATGAAGCTAATAAAAATATTTCAGTCTATGCATTTTTTGGGAGCATACAATTTATAATAAAACATTTGTATTTTGATATTTTTTTAAATATATGTAACATATTTCATTAAAACGATTTATAATTGTTTGAGAATTTTAAGCAAAATTTTACTTAGTTTCGTCTTGTTAGAGTGATCGATTTGTACCAAATTTACATTCACTTAGTCAATTCGTATTTAGAGAAAAAGAAGGTATTTTTTTAAACGTTTCTTATTAGAATCTCAAGTGAAATATTAAGATTCGACGTATCACTAAAATTTGTTGAATAATGATAGAATTTTAAGATTTTTAATGATATCACAAGGGATTGTGATGGTGTGTTTTATTTTCAAATAATATGTTAAGCAATAATTAAGTCTAATTGTGTTTTTTTGTATTTATTACAAATTATTGCAGAACTCAATATAAAAGATAAATTAAACTTAAGAAAAATGACAAATACAACGAAAAACAAAAAAATAATAAAAATGACAGATTCGAGAAAAAAAATAGCAAAACTACGAATCCAAAAATAAACAATAAAATCAACAAAAAAAGATAAATGCAAAAAAATAAAAGAAAGAAAAACAAAAGAAACAAAACGAAAAAAATAAAAAACATGAAAAAACAATAAAGAAACGACAAATGCGAGAAACGACAGAAAGAACAAAAAAATAATAGATTAATTATGAAAGCAAGTAAAAAGTAATAGCAAAACTACGAATACAAAAGTGCCTAAAAATAACAAAAAAAGATAACAAAATACAACAAATGCAAAAAAAACAATAGCAAAACTATATATAAACGCAAAAAAAATAAAAATAAAAAACAAGATAAATCGAAAAAAAAAATAAAGCAACAGGAATAGGACAAGCAAGCAATAACAAAAACTACAAAAAATAACAGAAAAAAGTCGAATGCAAGAAAAACTAACAGTAAAATTAACAAAAAAAGATAAGTGTAAGAAAAAATGGCAAAAACGAGAAAAAAATCAATAAAATACGACAAATGCAGTAACTAATATCAACAAAAAAATAGAAAAACGATAAATGCAAGAAAAAATAAAAAATGTCAATAGAAAACGATAATGTCAAAAAAAACTAAAACAAAAAAGTCGTGCCTTTTATTATTATATTATTTCACTAATTTGTATAAAGTTTGCTATCAATTATAATTATATAAATCACATAATTTACTCTGTTTTAAAAACAAATTAATGTACAAATTGAAAATTAATCTCAGATAATAATAGGCTTAATCTTTAAAATTCTAAGTTTAGTTAAACGCTAATTACAAAAAATAAAATTAACATATCATGTATATAAACTTAGTACATATATTTTTGAAATACTGTGGAAATTCAGATAAGTATAATTTACATTTTTATATTTATTATGTATAAATTCCACAAACTAGAACTAGAAATAGTTAATTTTATTGTAAATATAAAATTTTTTTTGTGAAAAATTGGTAGGAGATGTGTTTTATTTAAAATAATATATTAACAAAATTGGATACTTCCAGATTTTGGGGGAAAAATATTTTCCAATTTTTTCTAACGTAGTTCATGTAATATAAGAAAAATCAAACATTTTCCAACTCGTCACTCGTAGAAAAAGTAGAAAAACATCTATTTCTTGTTATTGTTCTATACGTTAGATAAACGAAAGTGATTTTTATTTTTCACATCTTTATGACAGTAAATTCAACTAAATAGAGAGAAACCTTTCACATCGAGTCTAAGAAAAAGTTGGAAAAAGATTCCACGACCTCTTTCAAAGTGTACGTCGGACAAAATATCTGTTCTCTCAACAAGAGTGACATTCCAATGAAAAATCTATCAACGCCGAATTTGGGTCAAAGGAAATTCGCAGCTCAAGTTATACAGTGACGGATTGGAAAAAAAATAACGAAATAATATAAATTGACGCATTCTTGAGGAATTTTTTTGTGTCGGAACAAGAAAGTCGTTTGAACGAACTCTTTCTAGTTTTACTTTGTAAAATTTGTCCGTAATAAATATAAAAACGTGAATTATGCTTAGCTTGAATATCTCCGATTATTAAAAATAAAAAAACCAAAATAGGCTAAAAATGTTGGATTAGTTAAATCTCGACCTAAAAAAAATTAAAGAGGTTTCTCGAGTATTAAAATTAATAAAACCATCCGGTTTTAAATTATTTAAAAACATATTTGAATTTAAATTTAAAATTTGCCAAGATTTTTGTCTTCAAAGTCGAATTTTATTAAATTTTGAGTTTAAAATTCAATTTTCATTACATTTTTGGTTTAAAGTCTTTAATAATTTTAATCAAAATTTGAATTTAAAAACCAATTTTGATTAAATTCTATGTTTAAAGTACAGGTTTATTTAAATTTTAAAATTAACGTTGGCATTTAACAAAAATTTGTGCATTATTTATTAAAAACTTTAAATTCGGTGTTCAATAATTCTTAATAAATTTTCAATATAAATTGGGAACTTAATTAAAATTATATTTTCAAGAAATTTGCTTTATATTTTAAATTTAAAGTTTAAAGCCAGAATTTGATTAAATTTTGAGTTAATAGTTCTTATTTGATTAAATATTGAGTTCCGAGACCAAATTTAACAAAATCATTATATTCAAAATTCAAATGTTATAAAATTCCTTTCAATTTTGAGTTTAATTAGAGTTTGAGGTACGAATTTAATTAAATATTGATTTTAAATACTGATTTTAATTAAATTCTAAATTTAAAATTGATAATAAATTAAATGGTAAGTTTAATTTAATAAAAAAATTAACTTTAGATTCAATTTTGATTAAATTTTAATAAATTAATTAAATCTTTTAATATGAATCGAAATTTCAACTAATTATTGTTTATAATATAATTTTGATAAATTTGACAGTTTGACGAACATTTTTATAATTTTTTTTTGATAAAATCGAGGCTGTATGTGTAATGCTGTCAATTTCTTTAAATTTTATCTGACGGTGAAACAATTGTCATAAGAATATTTAAAAAGTTTTTTGAAAATCGTAAAATTTTAAGATAAGTATATTTTATATTTTATCTATTACATTAAAAATGAAATAACTATTCCTATTTCCTTAATAGTAATAACTGGATATATTTTACTGCAGATAGTGTTAATGTGATGTAGTAATTTATTTAAGATGTAAATTCCCGTAGAGGATAAATAGAAACGTAGAAATAGGTTTCGGTTTTAGTACTGAGATGAGAATCTTAGAAATTGCCCCAGCAATTCAGGCTGTTAATGAGATTGTGAATTATAACATAAATTAACAAACAGGAGGCATTAGTTAGTTGTATTTAATGCCGGTTTAAACACTTAAACTAAATAGAAATGTTTATTTTACACGTAAAAAACAAGAGATTTTTTTATATGATACTCTAATTTTGAAAGTGAAAATTAAACTACAGGTTGTCTGAGAAAATAATTCATATTTTTAAATGGTGTATAGAACGTGTTGTTTGCAAAAAAAAACATGTTTACACAAAAATTCGCTATTAACATTTACTCGAAAATTTATATGTGGCAACACCTCACACTTTTAATAAAAATATCATAGGATTGTGTTAGTTTATAAAATATTCGGATCATTTAATCGTTTGGTAAAGTAGTTTTAATAATTCAATGAAAAATGATATTTTATTAAAATCAAGAATATCACGACGAATTAATTAATGTAATCCGCGATGTTTTGTATCACTTTATCATAGATTGTTGAAAAGTATAGCGAATTACCTAAAAAAAGTAGTGGTAGAAATCGTTCCGTTCATGTAAATCATTCTAAATTTTAAAAATATCGAATATACTTCTAAATCTCGACACTGAATTCTCAAACAAATCTCGATTTTTTTATAAGAATTATTATGTATTTTCTTTATATTTGAAGTCGAGATGTTAATGAGACTTCTTAATAAACTTCATGATTCCTTTTAATTTCTCGTTTTTTTTTATTGAATCTCGATTTTAAAATAAAATGTTTCTAATTAAGGTGCTTTGCTTCAAGATCTTGACTTTTGAAATCAAAAATCACTTCTTTTTAAATCCCGACTATGAAGTCGATATTTTGAAAAATCTCGATTTTTCAGAGAAAACTTTTAATAAATCTCGATTTAAATCAAGTATCTTAAAAATATTTCGTGTTCAACTTCCAAATCTCGACTTTTTGAAGTCGGGACTTTGATGAATTTCGGGTCTAAATTTATGAATGTCGATTTTGAAAATAGTATTTTTCAAAAAATTCCAAATTTCGACTTTGATATCGAAAGTTTAATTTATCTCAAATTTATAGAGCCAACATTTAATAAATAAATAAATTAAAAAATTGAGAGATGTTAAATTTTTACATTTTGATACAATTACAATTTTCATTTATTATTTTCAAAATATCCATGAAATATTCATAAAATAAAAGCTTTTGAATATTTTGTATACGTATCATCCTTTATACTGGATCCGGCTCGAAGGACCATGCACTATTTTTTTCTAATCTTATATATAAAATATAAAATATGCAGGGTATATCATTTAGAAAAATTGTCGATGATATCGTTACTTACAGATAGTTTACCCTGTATATTTAATGATAATATAAAAATACAGTAACTTAAAATAAAAAATTAATCAGCATTAGGATTTTTTCTAAAAATTGTTTCTATAGCTAACACAGGATTTATTCCATACTGTGTGTAATATTTGGAATAAACTTGATTGTGAGTATTCTTATTATTATTATTACTATTATTATTACTATTATTATTATTATTATTATTATTATTATTCTTTGTTTCTTCTCGCATTTAGCGGTTTTCTTTTTAGTAAATTCATATTTCGACCTGGAACCAAAGTGATTTAACCTCACGAGCGGATGGATGACCTGGGAGCATCTTTAAATTTCCTTCATGTCCTTTTTTTAATGTTCCTAGTGCTCCAACTATAATTGGCAGAGTTCGTGTTTTACGGTGTCACATCCTGCTGATCTCGATTTCCAGATCTTTGTATTTACTTATCTTTTCAGTTTCTTTCAACATGATGTTAGAATCATCAGGGACTGAAATTTCGATCAACAGACATGAGAAATGTTTTCTGTGTCGTACTGTGCAACGCTATATCAGGACGGTTGGCTGGAACTGTCCTATCAGTTATTATTGGAACATCCCATATGATGGTGTTATTATTGGTATTCGTGACCTTTTCTGGTTGATGTTCATAATATTTTCTAGCTATCTCTCTCCCAGATTTTTGCATATAGTCCACTCAATCATGCTAATGTGTGTTTTTCGTTGGTGCAAGTGATGTACAACCTGCAGAAATATGACTTACATGTTCCTCTGTCTTATTGCATAATTTACATTCATTTTCTACTGGCTGTCTCAAGATGTTCTTCTGGTGGTACCTGGTGTTATGTGCCTGATCCTGTTAAACATTCTATTTCTCCTTTCTGTTTAACATTCTGCACTTCAGTGTTACGTGCCAAATGTTTTTTTTAATTTCCTCGGATTCTTTCTGGAGAGAGTAGTTTGGTTTACTGGAATCGTGATCTCTAACTAGTCTACTAAATCTGTCTTTACCTGGCTTGATATAGTCGCTCAGACCAACGATGGATCAATCATACGATGACTTTAGTTCAGTGAGTCCTCCACCATTGTCTCGCCTCTTGATATAATTTTTTGAAGTCAGCTTTTGGATGATGTTCTTCTGGTGGCACCAGGTGTTAAGTGCCTGATCCAGTTAAACTTTCTATCTCTCCTTTCAGACTGGAAGGATGATGGATGCCTCCGATGGTCAAGTTACAATTATTATAAAAAAAAATAGAGGTAGGTTTAGTAAACTATATTTTGTGATCCACCTTATCAAATTTTTTCTCTCACCTGTCACCCATTTTAAACCTTCTTGCCAATATTCAATATTCCCTAATATGCAATATTCCTAAACTGTAATATTCAATTTTGTTTACTAATAGATCGGAGCACTTGAGTTGGCCCATATTTTAATTAAATTTTATCCTATCACACTTGCTCGTTCCGAACTATCGGTATCCCGTTCATTTATTATTAATTTATGCTCATTTCCACTAACTTTAATGCTCGTATTTCCACGAAAATGGTTACGTTAAAAAATACGGCGTCATACAATTTATTAAACGCATACGAGGTTTCGAATTTTAATGAAAATAAAAGTTTTAGGTACTCAGTATTTTGTGCTTCTATTTTATGGATTTTCTAAAATATGTATCGCAAACAAATTTTTCTGGAAAGTTTTCCAGAAAAGTGGCCATTGAATAACGATTATCCCGCGCCGAATTCTATCAAAGTGTAATTTTAACCTCAACTGTTTGTTTCGCCAAAAAACTCTGAAAACAATGGCAGTGCCAAGTTTAGTTTCGGAAAAAGGATGGATTTTATTCTTTCCGATTTTCCAACTTCTGAAAGGTCATAAGGTCATCCCGGGACAAAAAATAAATGAAAATAACGTAAATGATACATCAAAGTAATTAGAAGAGGCTCTTAAGAAAAATGTTTTAATGGAAGAAGCACCAAGATATAATATTTAATAAATAATTTTAGATATAAATAGAAATATAGTCTTTGAGGAATTTATCCATAATAAATATAAAAAACATAAATTATACTTATCTTGAATCTCCATAGCAATTTCTCAATATCTTTCTCTAACCATACTTCAATAAATCCCATTTTTTGTTTTGTTTTTTTGACTTTGTTATTTTTGTTTTGATTTTATTATTTTTTCTTACATTTGTCGTTTTTCTATTATTCTTGTTGTTGTTCGTATTTTGTTGTTTTTGTCTTTTTTTCATTTGACGTTTTTTTGTTTATTTTACTGTTAGTTTTGTTTTGATTTTTTCTTGTATTCGTCTTTCTTCTGTTATTTTTTTAAAAGTTATTGTTGTTTCTTACTCGTCTCTTATTATTGTTGTTTTGATATTGTTTTTTTCGATTTCTGGTTTTTTTGCATTTGTTCTATTTTATTGATTCTTTTTTATATTTTTTTTGGCATTTATCGTTTTCTTATCGATTTTACTGTTGTTGTTTCTTGTATTTGTAGTTTTGTTATCGTTTTTTTCTGGCATTCATTGTTGGTCTATTATTTTTTTATTGTCTCTGTTATTTCTGACATTTGTCATTTTATTTTTTTTCTTTTCTATTTTTTGCATTTGTCGTTTTCTTATTGATTTAATCCTTGTTTTTTCTTGTATTCGTAGTTTTACTACTTTTTTTCTCTAACTTTCCGGTTTTGTATTATTTTTTTATTGCTTCTAATTCTTTCATTTTTTATTTTCCTATTTATTTTTCGTTATTTTTGTCATTATTGTGTTTTTTGTGTTTGTAGCTTTTGTTATTAAATCGCTTTTAGCGAAACTTGATTAGAGAAAAAGATATTGAAAAAATAGCTTTGAAATACTGTGGAAATTCAAGATAAGTATAATTTATCCTATATATTTGTTCATTAATTTTGTTTACTCAAAATGATTATTTCTATCCTCTGAAATATTTTTTTGTCGTAAACTTCACATCCGTATGCGAAAAATTGTCTCCAGGTGGAAAATATTGGTCGTTATCCGTTTCACTAGCATATTCAGATTTGCAATAAAATTCCTAGTATAAAATACGACTTATTATAATAGTGTAAATATCGTAACCGTATGAATTCATAGGTGAAGGCCACTGAAAAGACACAAAAACCAAACCTCAAAACATGCTTCAGTGTTCAGTTGGTCTTTTACTTTTATAAATTACAATTTTAGGATTTTCACAATTATAGAATTACTTATATACTCGTATACTTTAGCGAATAGTAGATCATCTAAATTACCAACTATATTTATATCTTCATCAAATTAATTATTATGTTTGCCAAACAACCCATATCAAAGAGAAAGCTAAAATATATTCTAGATACTATTGGTTCCCTCAAGTTCCTTTTAATAAATCAAAATCAATTAGCATATTAAACAGCAAAAGTTTTCTAATATCAACAAAAATGCTTCGTTTGAAAAAGTATTACAGAACAATATTAACTTTTCATTCAAAATAAGTCATTTCATTTAAATTTGTTCGGGGAATTTTCTAGCGTTTCTCTACCATTCCATTTTCTAGGACTTTTTTCCTTTAAAATTGGCCGATATTAAATGAAGCGGATTGAAAACCAAATAGTAAACAACTTCATTTCCATAAATTTTCATCGTCTTGCTTTTTCCTTACGTACGTATTGAGTTCCTTAAACTCTTTACTCCAATAAAGAGAATTTGGAGGATTTCGAAATTTATAATAATATTTAAATCGAAACGAAACATTTGCCAATGATCATTGTAAATGGAAAAAGAAGAAAAAGCGTAACAATTTAGATATTTCTTTTGTTTTTCTCGAAAATATCGAGGAGATTTCTGCAAAATTTAAACTAACAGCCATACTGTGAAAAAAAATGATATATTGGAAAAGCATGAGTTATGGTGTGGCCAGCAAGATTACCAGATTGGACCCTACTTCACTATGAAAATGATAAAAAATTAGTAGATAAACTACGAGTGTTCTCCTCCGAAAATGACAGTTTTTCCATAAATTCTCTTAAGGAAATCAAATGTTCATTCTAGCCTTTTTTCCCAATCCAAGATCGCTCGCTTCATATATGCTTGACTTCTGCTTTCTTCCAATGTGCCATCTGTCACTTGTCATCTGTCGACCATAATAATCAGAGATTATTTAAATCAAAATTGGACATAAAAAGGAAAAAAGCCCTTTCCAACAACGAAATATCGAGGTTCACATAAATTTTATTTCATAATTTCCACACGTAGTAAAAGGAAATTGAGTTTAAATTTCACAATTGTTTTAGATTCGTGCGGAATAAAAAATATGCCACTGCTGAATACTTAAAAAATATGTTTACAGAACCTAATTTTAAACTAAGTTTGCTGATGTATCAACTTGAAAAAATATCAGACACCAGGGTCCAAACACGTATTTAGAGATTGACATATTTTAACGTTGCAAATTACCATTGGTCGCTAATTTCAATGTAACTAATGAGAATTAAAAAAAAATCGTTATGGGGTCACCGAAAACAAAAAACTCGAGAGTTTTAAATCGAGTGGATAACTTGTCAATGGTCATTTTTTTTTCATTTATAATCATAATACAAAGAGTTAACTTCCCTCCCAACTCTTGAAAAACAAGAGTTTTTTAATTTGTTAGGTTATTAATTTTTAATCAAGTGAAAGTTACTTGGAAATTATGGTTTGGTGTTCAAACAAAGTAACGCTTGGCTGATGTTTTGAGCAAGCGTTAAAAATTAAAATTGTTTTATTCATTTGTTACTTTATTCGGTATTTTAATATTTTGAAAGAATATTGTATTTAGTTAAGAGGGAAAACTGAGAAGCACAGGTCCGGGCTAAGGTGGTTAATTAAACGTTAACAGCTTTGAATATTCTTTTTTAATAATTCGAGGAATGAACTTCGTAGTAAATTTAATAGAGAAAAAGACGTGAAACTAAAATTTTGTCAGAAGGAACCAATTAGCCAGATTTATGTACGTTATTATAAAAATTAGAAAGTTTTTTCTTGAATGAACAACAATTAAAGGGTATTCTGCCCAAAAGTAGGGGTTAACCCCCAATTATTCACTACTACTACTAATTTGTAGAGTTCCATTTGTGATTTGTATTCTAAAAGGACCGACATTCTTTGATTTAATTACCCGTCTTTTTTTTGACTGTACCGAAGGTCCCCGCATCTTTTAAGCCGAAGCGACAAGGGCGACTAGAACCATTTGCCAAATTTTTACCGCTCTAAAACCTTTCGATTTATTGTCGGAGGACCTAAATTTAATTGGTGACAGGGTTATTTGCATTTGAATTTTTTATGACAGAGAATTTTCAGATGTTACACTGTAACCTTAGGTTAGAGTTTCGAACTGTAGAGGCACGTAAAGTTTAAGCCCAAGTAACTTTTAGTACATGTAAAATAGGAAAAAAGTTAGTTTAAAGAAACTAACGGCTAATTTTCAAGTTAAAAGCAAAGACATTTAAAATAAACTAAACTTAAGATGTAGAAGGTGTCTTTAATCCTCCACAATGTTCAGCTCCTTTTTAGTCTACGTTATTACAACTGGTGAATAAAATTTTACAGTATTATATCAGTGTAGGCGAGTTCTACACTACTGTCACATGTCTGTTGTCATTTGTCACTTGTCACGTGTCACTTGTCATTTGTCACTTGTCACTTGTCACGTGTCACTCGTCACTTGTCACTCGTCACTTGTCACTTGTCATTTGTCACTTGTCACTTGTCACCGGTCACTTGTCATTTGTCTCCTGTCATATTTACGTGAACATACTGCAAAAATCCATAATTGAAAAACAGAAATATTCATAATATTAGTAGACGTATTTTTAGTAACGGAAAAAGTATAATAAAATCCGCTCATCGAAGTTCCTGAAGTACAATTTCCAAGTCCTTTATTAAGTTATCGAGAATAATAACGGGGGTTCAACGTCCCTAAGATGCAGCGCCTTGAGTCTCGTATCTCTCATGAGCAGATATAAGTGAGCAACCAGAAAAAGTTCGGAAATTGATTAAATAGATGTGTGCTGTGCTCCGTTGACCCACATTTTAAATGTTACAGGTTACTGGGTTACCGACTTGGAATTCTCGGGGCTGTATGGAATTCGCGATGATTTCGAATCCGGATTCGAATATTTTTTTGTTGGGCTCGTCGAAAGGGCACACCTAATAAAAGGTTTCTGAAATTTGTTATTTACATTTTGAAAATGAAATTGTGTGTTTTTTAATTCGATAGTGTTAAAAGGGTTAATTGTTATGAAAGAAATGTTAACAAAAAGTAATTAAAAACATTGTTTATACATAATAACGGGTTTCGAATTTCTATAGGAAATACGTGAAAGAATCAGTTTATAAAAATATACTTTCGAAAACTTTTCATTTAAGCTAAAAGCATTAGAGTTTAGTAACAAAAAAAGTAAGAAGTCAAAATTTTCGAATTATAAAGAATATGAAATTATTCACGAACTGTTCTCATCAATTTTCTATTAATCTAGGATCGTTCTCTAGGTTCTAAAACTGTTTTTGAATAATTGTCTTTCAAATCCTGCCAATCTAGAACCATAAAACTATTCAAGATATATTTTTTTAAAGGAAGGCTGAATAAGTTGTATTTTAAAGTGTGTAAGATTCTTTATTTAAAGATATGTGTAAAAGAAATATATATATTTCTCAAAGTCAAAAGAGTGTCAAGCGCTTTCGGCAAAACAATGCCATCATCAGGACAAACTGAAAAAATAATTGATGATAGAAGATCATACATAAAGCAAACATGATACTTACAAAAGTGCAAAAAAGTAGAGAAGGTTGGTTATAAAACAAAAGTAGAGAACATCAACGCAGTAACAATACATCTTAAATTAACTTTTTAAAAAACGACATTAATATAGTAGAAAACAGTAACATTTTTAAAAAATTTGGTTTTTAAAGGCCCAGGCCTGAAAGTTGTCCCAATAAAAGACAACAAGTGTTTTTTAAAAAACATGTAAAATAAATAAAAAATTAAGATGTTTTACGTGAGAAAATTATGAACATGCGGTTTTTGACAAAGTTAGAAAAAGAGTAAGGTTATTTTTAAGTAAAGGGAAAGGTAAAAGGCCAGGACAATAAAAAGGAAGAATAGATCTGAGAGACGTTCAAATATGAAGGTGGATGTAGGAGAGAAGAATATGTTGACTAGTGGTTAATTTAAATAGGTTTTAAAAATAAAAGAAGTGATTACTTACCACACACTTACAAACTTTTGAATAATTCCATTCCATTATTCAAAAGTTTGTAAGTGTGTGGTAAGTAATCACTTCTTTTATTTTTAAAACCTATTTAAATTAACCACTAGTCAACATATTCTTCTCTCCTACATCCACCTTCATATTTGAACGTCTCTCAGATCTATTCTTCCTTTTTATTGTCCTGGCCTTTTACCTTTCCCTTTACTTAAAAATAACCTTACTCTTTTTCTAACTTTGTCAAAAACCGCATGTTCATAATTTTCTCACGTAAAACATCTTAATTTTTTATTTATTTTACATGTTTTTTAAAAAACACTTGTTGTCTTTTATTGGGACAACTTTCAGGCCTGGGCCTTTAAAAACCAAATTTTTTAAAAATGTTACTGTTTTCTACTATATTAATGTCGTTTTTTAAAAAGTTAATTTAAGATGTATTGTTACTGCGTTGATGTTCTCTACTTTTGTTTTATAACCAACCTTCTCTACTTTTTTGCACTTTTGTAAGTATCATGTTTGCTTTATGTATGATCTTCTATCATCAATTATTTTTTCAGTTTGTCCTGATGATGGCATTGTTTTGCCGAAAGCGCTTGACACTCTTTTGACTTTGAGAAATATATATATTTCTTTTACACATATCTTTAAATAAAGAATCTTACACACTTTAAAATACAACTTATTCAGCCTTTCTTTCATTACATAGTGTGTACGCACCAAACACGTAACCTTTTGTTACTCTTCAAAAAAAAATTATATTTTTTTAGTTTTCTAACTATCCAGACACATTCTAGTGGTTCTAAAACTATGTTAGAACGATTTTCTCTCCAATTTTGAATCATAAATAATCTGAAACTACTCAAGCACGGTTCTATTTGATTTTATAATAATCCAGGATCATTCCAACGGTTCTAAAACTGTTTTATAATTATTTATTTTCAATTCTTGCTAATCTAGAACCATGAAACTATTAAAGAGATATTTTCTTAGTTTTCTTACAATCCAGTCACGTTCTAATGGTTCTAAAACTATTTCAAAACGATTCCCTCTCCAGTTTTGAATTAGAAAGAACCTGAACCTATTCAAGAACGTTTCTATTCGATTTTCTAATAATCCAGGATCGTTCTGTCGGTTCTATACCTGTTTTAGTATGACTTGTTTTCAATTCTTGACAATCTAGAACCATGAAACTATTCAAGAACGATTTTCTTAGTTTTCTAACAATCCAGACACCTTCTAATGGTTCTAAAACTATTTCAAAACGATTCCTTCTCCAATTTTGAATTAGAAAGAAACTGAATCTATTCAAGAACGTTTCTATTCGATTTTCTAATAATCCAGGATCGTTCTGTCGGTTCTATACCTGTTTTAGTATGACTTGTTTTCAATTCTTGACAATCTAGAACCATGAAACTATTCAAGAACGATTTTCTTAGTTTTCTAACAATCCAGACACCTTCTAATGGTTCTAAAACTATTTCAAAACGATTCCTTCTCCAATTTTGAATTAGAAAGAAACTGAACCTATTCAAGAATGTTTCTCTTCGATTTTATAATAATCCAGGGACGTTCTGTCTGTTCTAAAATTGTTTTAGGATGATTTGTTTTCAATTCTTGACAATCTAGAACCATTAAACTATTTAATAATAGTTTCTTTAGTTTTCTAACAATCAAAGCACATTCTAATGGTTCTAAAACAATTTTAGAACGATTCCATCTTCAATTTTGAATTATAAAGAAACTGAAATCCAAGTGTAATTAAATACCAATTACTGAAATTAGCTAATATGCCAGAAATTAACATGCTTTTATGAACTTGCTAATTAAGATTTATAAACAAATTATTTTTAATTTCTTAAATTTTTACTATTTTGGATGCCCTCAATTTTTTGAAAGACTTCCGAATTTAGTTTTGAATTCGATATAATTTAAGTAAAACTTAATTTAGTCCCTTTTTCTTTTATTTTTAAACTATAATACTATAATATATATATAATATACTATAATAATAAAAAAAATTTCTCATATTGACCCTAAAAATCCACCTAAAAATTTATATGCAACGTTAAAAAACCACTCACCATGTAAATTTCCCGATATAAATTCTGGGAAGCAATTTAATATGTTTTCCTAGCTGCAAATTTATGTAACAACAAAAGGAACAAATCTCGAATAAAATCGAATCTAGCTGACATGTTCGTGTCATAAAGGAACTCGAAAAGAAAAAAGTCTTCACTGTTTTCTAACGAGAGCCATTCACTTATGCGAACTCGGAATATAATTTGGATCCGCCCAATACTAATTTGTGGAGAAATTCTGGCGCTCTATTTATTTTCCATTGTATTGAGGTTTCCGTTTCTTGCTCGAACTTTTGGCCAAACTTTTACACAATGCATGTGTGAGTTTTGCCAATCAAAGCATGTACAACTCTAAAACTTGGGTAGTTCTGCGAAAGTTTTACCCACAACATGGCTCATTTTCATTAATACATCCGGTATACATTTTCCGAGTCTGCGTAGAATCGAAAGGGAAGAAAAATATAACGAAATAAAGAGATTTGTGAATGAAATCTGAAAAAAAATAGATAATAATAATAATAATAATAATAACAATAGATTGTTCCTTTTTATTAAAAAATATCTAACTGAATTTTTGACGTTTTGCAAAATCTATTGATAAAAAACTTTTTAGCCAAAAAAAAACAGAAACTGTCATCATTAAAATATATACAGTATACTTTTTAACAAAAATCGTTCTAAAGTAGTTCTAAAACCGTTGGAACGATACTGGATTATTAGAAAATCGAAAAAACCGTTCTTGAACAGATTCAAGTTCTTTATGTTTTAAAATTGGAAAGAGAATTATTCTAAAATGGATTTAGAATGGAATAGAAGCGAGTCTGGATTACTAAAAAATTGAAGAAACTGTTCTTGAATGGTTTCATAGTTGTGGATTGGCAGGTTTAAAAAAAATCGGTCTAAAACCGTTTCGACAAAGCGATTCTGAATTATTAGAAGATAGAAGAGAATCGTTCTAAAATAGTTTCAGGTTCTGTGTGATTCAAAATTGAAGAGAGAATCGTTCTGAAATGGATTTAAAATAGCTAGAATGCGTTTGGATTGTTAGAAAATTGGAAAAAACCGTTTTCGAATAGTTTCATGGTTCTAGATTAGCAAAAATTGAAAGAAAATCGTTCCAGAACCGATTTAGAATTAATTGCTTCTATCTTGGATTATTAAAGAATCAAAGAGAACCAATAAAACGATTCTGTATTATTAGAAAATCGAAGAGAATTATTCTTGAATTGTTTCAGTTTCTTTCTAATTCAAAATTGGAGAGGGAATCGTTTTGAAATAATTTTAGAATCATGTCTGGATTGATATAAAACTAAAAAACCTTCCTTGAATAGTTTCATGGTTCTAAATTGGCAGAAGTTGAAAGAAAATCGTTTTAAAACAATTTTAGAACCTTTGGAACAATCCTGGATTTTAGAAAATCGAAGAGAACTGTTCCTGAATAGTTGTAGGTTAGTTATGATTCAAAATTGGAAAGAGAATCATTCTAAAATGGTTTTAGAACCATTAGAACGTGTCTGTGTTGTTGGAAAACTAAAAAAAAATTTTTTTTGATTAGTTTCATGGTTCTAAATTGGCAGAAATTCAAAGAAAATCGTTCTAAAACAAATTTAGACCCGTTGGAACAATCCTGGATTATTAGAAAATCGAAGAGAAACATTCTTGAATAGTTTCGGTTTCTTTCTAATTCAAAATTGGAGAGGGAATCGTTTTGAAATAATTTTAGAATCATGTCGGGATTGTTATAAAACTAAAAAAAATATCCTTGAATAGTTTCATGGTTCTAAATTGGCAGAAATTGAAAGAAAATCGTTCTAAAACAGTTTTAGAACCGTTGGAATAATCCTGGATTATAAGAAAATCGAAGAGAACCGTTCCTGAATAGTTTTAGGTTCTTTATGATTGGGAGAGAATCGTTCTAACATATTGTAAAACCATTATAACATTTATGTATAAGTAGGATTTGAAAGATAATCGATATAAGATGGTTCTAAAACCATTGGAACAAGTCTAGAATATTAGAAAACCCTAGAGACCTGTTCTTGAATAGTTTTCTGGTTCTAATTTGGCCAGAATTGAAAAAAAATCGTTCTAAAACAGTTTGAGAACCGATAGAACGATCCTGGTTTATTAGAAAATCGAAGAGAACCGGTCTTGAATAGCTTCAGGTTCTTTATTATTCAAAATTAGATAGACAATTGATCTGAAATGGTTTTAGAATCATTAGAAAGTGTCTTGATTGTTAAAAAACTAAAAAATAACTTTTTTGAATAGTTTCATGATTCGAGATTGGCAGAAATGTAAATAAAATAATTCTAAAACAGTTTCAGAAACGATAGAACGATAGAAATAGTTTTAGATTCGTTATGACATGATTCAAAATTATTTCCTTCGGTTTTCGTTTTTTCGCTAAACTTCTTCATCCATTCTTCAAAAACTTCATGCTTTTCGTAATAACGAATCTTAGTTTTTTCTTCAAATTTTCCAATCCACACTAATTAAAAAATGTTTCATAACTTCTTCATCTTGTTTGTTTTAATTTCGTTTTCAGATTGTACTGTTGGACAAATCAATCACAATGTGGTCACTGTTACATCGAAATTTGTAATGTCAATAAGTTAGGTTAGATTAGATTAGGTTAGGTTAGGTTAGGTTAGGTTAGGTTAGGTTAGGTTAGGTTAGGTTAGGTTAGGTTAGGTTAGGTTAGGTCAGGTCAGGTCAGGTCAGGTCAGGTCAGGTCAGGTCAGGTCAGGTCAGGTCAGGTTAGATTAGGTTAGGTTAGGTTAGGTTAGGTTAGGTTAGGTTAGGTTAGGTTAGGTTAGGTTAGAGGTTAGGTTAGGTTAGGTTAGGTTAGGTTAGGTTAGGTTAGGTTAGGTTAGGTTAGGTTAGGTTAGGTTAGGTTAGGTTAGGTTAGGTTAGGTTAGGTTAGGTTAGGTTAGGTTAGGTTAGGTTAGGTTAGGTTAGGTTAGGTTTGGTTTAGGTTAGGTTAGGTTAGGTTAGGTTAGGTTAGGTTAGGTGAGGTTAGGTTAGGTCAGGTTTAATTGTCATATTTTTTTTACTTTTTTGTTGATCAGAAAACATTCCACGCCTTTTTCAAAAATAATCCCATGTTGAATACTAACAATCAATTATCTAATTAAGTATATTTTCCTGACGTTTTCTATTGACTCAAAAATTTAAACACAACGAGATGTTTAGCAACAAAATTAAATTTTCATTTAGCCCGATTCACGACTGTGATATTTAAATAAACCGAATTCGCTACATGTATAGAAAGACATATTCGAGAATGAGGGTAGAGACGAAAGATAAGATTACAACTTTGACAGGATATAGTGGTGAAAGGGAAAGTTGGAGAATAGCAAGAGATTTTGTGTCACTCAAAACGAAAGGCGATAAAAACACTCCGCCGCTGCTAAATGGAATCGGGGATCTCGAACGCGCTCTATATTTGATTATAACATCGTAAAAATAAGATAACGAGCCAAATTCGCAATAAAAGGTAGGGAAAGATATTATTTTGTTGGAAGCTTAAAAATAAATTAAACATTGTAGTTCTTATTTGTCAAAAGCATTGGCAACATCGCGCTCCCCAGACACTAAAATTATAATTTATTAAAAATATTTGAAAATTATATGCTGTTACAAATAAAACATGGTATTTAACTTTTAAACAAACAATTTTGAGCAAAAATCGCCAGTCAGGTCGATTTTTTATTTTAATTTAATGTATTTTTATAACACAATAAAATATATAGAGTAAACTATTTATGAATAACGATATCATCGACAATTTTTTTATATTTTATTTTTTTAGATTAAAAATTTTAAGACGATTCCAAAAATATATTATACTTGTGTTCGGTAATTAACGGTTTTGAAAATACAATAATTTTAAAATCTATATTTTTGAAGGCCTTTAATTAAATTAAAATAACAAAATAATACAACAGTACCAATAAATTGCAATAAGTGTTTGAACTCTAATAAATTTGAAGTTTAAAGCCGGAATTTGATTAAATTTTGAGTTTCAAATCCAAGTTGATGTAAATTTTTAAATCACCAATCAAATTGAAGCAAAATGATATATTCAAAATTTAAGTATAACGAAATTCCTAAATTTTTATCTAAAGATCAAATTTAATAAAAAATTAAATTTAAGGATTCAATTTTGGCTAAATTTTTAGTTTCAAGTTATCCAGATTTGATTAAATTTTAGATTAATTGTCGGTTTTTAAAAACGTATTTACATTTGAATTTCAAATTTACCAAAATTCTTGTAAGTCTAATTATAATTTAATTTAGAGTTCAAAGTTGGTATTTTATTAAACCTTAAGTTTAAAGTACGACTTAAATTGTAAAGTCCAATTCTGATTAAATTTTAATTTAAAGTTTTTTATTTATTATATATATTATTTATTAAAATTCCTAGGTTTAAAATTCAATTTTTATTAAATTTTGTGTTTAAACAACGAATTTAATTAAATTTCGATTTTAAAGTCTAATTGTAATTTTATTTTGATATTAAAGTTCAAATTTGATTACATTTAGAGTTTAAAGTAGGAATTTGACTAAATTTTTAGTTAAAAGTTAATTCGATTAAATTTTAAATTTCAAATTTGAATTTATGTAAATTTTGAGTTCGGCGTCCAAATTTCTTGAATCTAAAGTTCACTTTGTTTGTATTTCATGTAATATTGAGTTTAAAGAAGTTTTTTAATTAAATTGTAAATTTAATTAAATATTAAGTTTAAAGACCATGTTTATGTAAATTATAAATTTAATTTGGTGTTTAATTAAATTTTGAGTTTAAAGTTCAAATTTTATTAACTTTAAGTTTTAAGTACGATATTTATAATTTTTTAATTTGAAATAATGAGTTTAATTAAATTTTTGTTCAAACTTAAAAATTGATAAAAATTTTTCTTTAAAGTTTAATTTTAATTAAAAAATAAGAAACGAATTCAACGAATAATATTTTTTATGAGGATCTAATCTATTTCTGATACTTTATTTAGTTTGGCCTACAAGACATGAAATAATTTTAATTTAACGAATTAAAATACAGTCTATATTGGAGGTCGAAAATAGATGTTCCACTTTATTTCGCTTTTAATTACATCCTCAATTTTATAATGAATGAAATAAGTACCTACAGTTTTTTAGTAGGCGTATCATTAGTTTTAACTAGAAAACAGAGAAATTATTTTGCTCGCTATAATGAACGTCTGTTATATTATTTTCAATTACTGCATTCCAATTGCAAAAAACTTGTTATTCTTTTACTCACACTGACAACACAATTATAGATATTTTTAAAAACGATAGCTTTACATCGTTTTTTCCATTAAAGTAAGTTCTACCAACTAATTTTATTTTTTAATTGATATATTTTTATTTTTAAAGCAAAAAAGTAAATATAATCGATATTAAATAGTGGTTATAACAAACGAAAACTCCCTTTATATAAATATCAAAGTTCTTTTTTTGAAAGATTTGCTGTTCCTTCAGTATTTAATATGTCATAAATTATTTTCAATTCATCAATAGTGATGAAATTGTTGTGTTGTTTTAAAACCATCCAAAATTGATGGGTGTAATCATGGATGTAGCAAAAAATGATTAAATGGTCCATAAATAACAGAAGCATTCGTTTAATTATACAAAAGTTGAAATCAAGAACAAATATTTTTATTAAAATTTAAAATTTATTCTCACTGTTTTTAGTTAATCAATTTAACTACTTACATTTTTATATTAGAATTAAAACGAATTTGAATAAAAAAAAAGAGTTAATCCTAAAATTTAATCAAATTCATTAATTTCGAACTGTAAAATTAAAATTTAAACAAAAATGGGCTTTAAACCAAAAATTTTATCAAACTTCAGTTAAATGAGAATTTTAAATTTAAATTGTTATCAAACTTGGACTTGGAAGTTTAAACATAAAATTTAATTAAACTCGAATTTTAAATTTAGAATTTAATTAAAAATGGTCTTAAAACTCGCATTTAATTAAATTCGTACCTCAAACTCTGAATTTAATAAAAATTGGACTTTATACAGAATTTTGTAACATTTGAATTTAAATATAAAAATTTGATCAAATTTATATAAACACGGACTTAAAACTTAAAATTTAATTAAATAAAAACTTTAACTAGAAATTTAATAAAATTCCGGCTTTTGAAATTTTAAGATACAGCAATAATTATTAATAACTATATCTAGTCTTACTTTAGAACTGAAATTTATTGTTCAATTGTCATTCAATAATAATTACTTTGATGTCTAATAAACCCTCCATCAAGTGACAAAATTTTTGGTAAACATCCAACCTAATTACCCTATAGTACGGTATCGCATTATCATCATAGTTGAACATAAGTTAAGCATAATCGGCGTTCATCTCCTAGATAATAGAAATTATTTATCGAGGAATTTGTGGTTGTTAGTACAGGTAGTTCGAGCTGAACAGCGTCCCATTTGGTTCTATTCTCATGACACATGTTGTCAGAATAATTAATATACCATCGATTGTTCTAACTTACGCCTAGAAATTAATCGGTTACCCCACTGGGTTATTAATACTGAAAGCACGTTCGATTTAATTGGTGTCATTTATTTAGTAAATAATAGCGAATTGTTGTTATTGATAAAAAAAGGAATGGTGATATGTTTGTATGAAATCAATAGGGGTGTTAAAAAACTAGAATTGAGGAACTGTTAAGATTAGAACAATGGATCAAAGAAATCGAGTAGTATAGGAGACAGGGTTCTGGGCCACTTTGATGAATGTGACCTTGAAAAAATAAAAAATCCAGAAGGTAATAGAAAAAGAAGACAAGAAGAAGAGATCAGTGATGAGTTTTGAAAATTATATAAAAAAGTAGATAATGAGCAGATGGTGTGCCACATTTTACAATGCAACTGATCAGGGCGTAACTAACAGACAAATTAACTAACGACTATATACAAGCTGTCCGGAAACATATTATTTTACAGATTCAGCTGACTGAAATTTCACTGGAATTCTTAATTTAAAGAATTTGAGTATTGAAGTAATCTCGGTAATTTTTTTATAAAAATTTGCATAAATTTTCAATCCTTTTAGAGCCCTCTGTGTAAAGTTTGAAGCAAATCAAAAGACGTTTTGATATTTTTATTTTTCCAAAAATATACAAGGATAATATATTTAAGAACATGGGACTTTTATTCTTTCAAAATGAAAAAAAATATTACTATACCCTTTGAACTCTTGGAAAGCTTAGAAGAATCAAAAAATAGTCAAATCAAAAGAGATTTTTTTATTTTCTTTTATTCATCCAATCCAAAAATTTGCGATATTTTATTTACGAAACTTTCTTTGAAGAAATGACAATTTCAGTAAATTTACAGCCCTTTTAATGCCTCCTGGGCAAAATTTGAGCAACATTTAGACACATTTAACATTTACGTTTCCAAAAAACTAATTTTTAAGGTTATGACTTGTACTTCATTTTAAAAGTTTTTGAAAGTTTTCCCTAAAAAACTGGAGGTTTCTATAAAGACTTAATCCTTATGGGGTGGCTGAAGAGATCTTAAATGGGAATTTAAACAGTTTGTTTTACAGATTCAGCTGACTAAAAATTCAATGGAAAATAAAATTACTGATAATATTTGTCTGTTGCCGATGAATTAAGAAATATACTTGTTTATCCTGGCGTTTTGAAATTGTTTAACGTTAGAGAGTTGTACTGCATTTTAAAGGTTATAGAATTTTTTTTTACAAATTGGATGTTTCTATGATAACTTCTTTATGAACAATGAATTAGTATTTAAAATGCTCAGTGATTTGGTCGTCCTTCAATTAAAAGATAATTTCTTTCTAAGTCTAATAATCACCTTTTTAATATTTAATGCCTTCAAAGAATAAATACATATATGTATCTGCGATTTTCGAATAATTTTAAAATAAAGTAGACTAACATCCCCTCATGACAATTTTAGAGGTAATAAAAAGTAAGATTATTGATACATCTGTAACTGTTAAAAATTCTCCCAAGTTTTCTTTAAAAATTACAATTTTACTTACCTAACTTATAAGGTATTAGTTTTAGAACAAAATATTTTTCTAAAAAATCGAATATTCCCAAAAGAACTTCAAGTTCATGAGCCCAGATATAGAAAAATTTGCTTATAAATCCAAATTGATCAGTTCAAAATTATATATAACCTTTTGGTATGTAGAGTCTAACTTCAATAAACTTAGAAATTAAGTCTAGCATCATATGAGGTTATTAATTTTCAAATGTATATTATTTAATTATTGTACAAAAGTCATTGAATATGTCTCCACAAAATTCAAAAATTTTTAATCAATCAAAATATGATTGGAAATAATTCAATCCAAATTGAAGGATAAAGAGTTATCCGATATTATTTAAATTTAAAAATCTGTTTTATATAAAAATACAAGTTCTTTAAATTTGCATTAAAATGAAGTTATTAAAGAGTTATGATTTCCAAAATTTATAAAACATTCTTTTTTCCATTTTGAATATCGTACAGTCCACATCTTTTATTGTTGAAAATCTAGCCTTTTAGAATAATAAAAAAATGTTATTATCATAACCTCATTCTTCATCAATAAGTGAAAGTGTATTAAAACTAAAATCTAATAATTTTCGTTTTAAATAATGATTTATTAAAAAAGTTTAATTCTTATAAACTTTAATGAAGTTTTAAAAAACTAAAAAACCCGTTTTCCAGGGTACAACAAACTCTTTTTTGCAAAATTCCATGAGAGCACATAAATAGAATTTAGGATCTTTTCATTTTCACCTCCGCTTTTCCACACAAACATATTTTTCGAAACTGACGATCTAATTGGCCGTACTTTAATTTATTTCCTAAGATTTAATGCCAAAAGGAGCACGTTGAATTTATGTTGTACATCCCAAAAGTGACCCACTTTATTGGGGATTACGGTTTATTTGGGAATTGCTCGTTTATCTTTATTTGCTTTTCATTACAATTTACCTTTCAAAACCATAAAAAATACAGAAAGCATGATTGTAGTATTAAGAGAGGAATTAATGTTTTGAAGGTTTAAATAGATGAAGTATTGCGACGATATGAAATAGATTAAAATATGTTGAAATAGAGTAAAAGAAAGTTAGATTAATAATTTTGAAATTATAAAGTAATATTGTGGACAGGTTATGTAAATTCTAATTAATGATATTATTATGACTTGAAAATTATTGAAAGGAAAATATATATTTTAAATGAAATAGTCTTTGTTTACAAGATGTTTTCATACAAAATAAAATTGGAATTTAATGAAATAATATTAAATTTTGAGAAGAATATGGTGAAAAAAGATAGTGACAGATATGAAATTAAATAACAAAATTTACGATCTCAAAGGCATTGTATAGTTGTAAAAATAAGAAAAAAGACTTAATTTTTAATGAATTTTGGAAAAATCGGAAAATTGTGTTATGATGAAAATTAACACTTCTTTTTATTAACAGTGTGAAGTGTTGCCCCGTATAAATTCTCGAGTAAATTTTTGGTTAAACTAATGATGGTAGAAAAAATTTTATTAGACTATTTTGTTTCAAATGATACGTTCTACATACTATTTAAAAATATGCATTATTTTAGCCAACACCCTGTACGAATTATTTATTGGCAATCAAAGTGGCGATTAAATACTAATGTTCCAATTTGTTCGAATGAGGTTGCGTTACAATCTAAGCGTCACAATTAAACCATTACGGATAATGGACTATTCTGCCTGTGGCAATTAGACATTATAATAGACCGTAACTACATACAAAATATTTAATAAATCGCATTCGAAAGACCGAATCGAAGTATCTACGCCCATGTTAACGATTTATGTCGTTGTTACGAGCTTCAGGAGCCTGTTACTGACAATTTCATAAATTATTATCTCTGTCAGACATAAAACCTAAGTTTTATATACCCTTAGTTAGGAACAAAAACCGTTTCAATCAGGATTTTCGTTGAAATTGTGATAAAAAAATTGAATAAAATAGTTCTGCAAGATACATTATTAGTTGGGATTAAACGTTTGGTAATTTGGAATTTAATGGTGGGCATTTTGATTTTAGTAAAAATTTTATTTACGTACAATTAATTTCTGGTGTAAACTTCATATCGTTGCGATTGTATAAACAGGGATTTAGTTAAATATCGCCCTGTACGTAGAACTAATTTTTTATTTAATATTTTCTAAACGAACATTTTGGGAAAAGGTCGAGATCGTATAACAAATAAACATTTTTATTACAGTCATACTAATTAATAAACATTAGCGTTTTCTTGGTTGGGAAAATAAAAGAAATTGAAAAAGTCAAGTTTGGGTTCTCGGATGATCGAGAAGTTGATTGTGCCTATCCCTGCTATTAAGTGTATTAGTTATTTATTATGTAAGTTGCCTTATATTTTGTAAGACTTGTTTTTATTTATACAAAAATAAACTGTTATTGTTTCATTTAGCCTCTTTAATTTCCATTAATCAAGTTAATAGTGGACTAAAACACCATTAAGATAATATTAATATTTTTCATACAGTTATTCAGAAAAATAACCCAATAAGGAATAATATACACACCATAAGTTGTAATTTTCTTGCCTCAAATCTAATACGAAACATGTGGAAGTTTATAAGCTATTTCTCTATATACTATCTAATATTTCGGTTCAGAATGTTTCTGTTTTCTATAATAAAGGTACAACCGATATTGAACAAATTCGTATCGAATATATTCCATATGTTCCTAGAGTTTGATTATGTTGTCTTGTATCAATTTTACTGTAAAAAATTTTCAAATCGTAAAGTAGCATTATAGTAGACAGTTTCTATTATCCAATCTGGTAGAACCTCATAATTTAGACTTTTCAATGTCGTCAGTCTAAGTCTAAGTTCCAGTGACCGAAATTTATTTAAAATAATCCTAAATAATAACGAAGACTCACGAAATATACAAACAATGTAAAAAATAGACATGCGACTTCAGAGATAAATTCTATTCTCTTACGCAAAAATCTTAAAGAGAATACGTATAAAATATATAACCAGATAATTGAGAAAAAACACAATAAAGTCTTAGCCCTATTCTCTCGAACACCGCTGTGTTTCCACCCCCGATATGCCCAATTAAAGATATTATTTTGTTAAATTTAAATTATCAACACGAAAATTGCGTAAAATTTTGGCACTAAACTTAAAATTTAATCAAATTCAAACTTTAAAATCAAAATTAGATTTTGAAATTAAAATTCAATTAATTTCATCGTTTAAATTCAAAATTTAATAAAAATTGAACTTTAAACTTAAGAATTTTAATAAATTACACAAAAATTGTTGTTAAATGTCAACGTTCTAATTTACATAAATCTGGACTTACTTAAAATTTAATCAGAATTGGAATTGAAATTTAAAATTTAATTAGATGTAGTCAGAATTTAAACCTAAAAGCTAATGAAACACAAACTTTCAATTCAAAATTTAATTATTATTCTACTTTAAATACAACAATTTTAGTTTCTTGATGATTTCATGATTTACTCTTTAAGTACTTACATTATATTTTAATTTTAATTGTTTGTATGTATTTATATTTAATTTTATTTTTATTTACAAATTGGAATTCCATCTACTTAATTCAATTTAAAAAGAATGTCGATGATATCGTTACTCACAAATGGTTGACCCTGTATATTTAATTGTTATGTAAAATACATTAAAATAAAATCAAAAACCGACTTGTCACAGGATTTTTCCTCAAAATTGTTTGTTTAACTTAAAATGAATTTATTCCATACTTTATGCGCTCACTGTATAACTCATTTTTATGTCAAGCCCATTTGAGATGATTTCTTCGTAACTTCTTATCTCAAAGGACTTAATTTTCTGAACGATTTACCACAAAATCATAAATCGAATGGAAAATACAAAATTCAGAAATCGTACGGCACCGAGTTTATTATTTTTCTAAGCATTAGAAATAGTCAAAATCACAAAGTTTGTTGATGGCATAATAATTAGCGTTTTAGGAAATTACGCATGAATTAATGCTCGGTTAAAACTTATAATTGAATAATTTTCGGTTAAATATTACCGTAATCATTTAATTTTGAATGTATGAAATTTTATCCAACCCACAGGATAATGTGACAAGTGATATACGGAATAACTTTCGAAATAATAATTAGGTAAAACTAAGTTGGGAACTGAATTAGATGTAGATTTATATTGAAATCACATCTTTTTAAAATAAAATTAAGGAATTTTGGACAGATTTTAAACTTGCTGTTAATACTACAAGAGGATGGTAAAAATGAGTCCAAGGATATTACCTTGAGGAACGCCTAGATGTAAAAGATGCAAATGAGTGTTAAACTCTTAAGGACATGACAAATTATAGTTTTGAACTGAAATATCTGTTTGAGAATTAAGAAAAAATATCATATGTCTAAATATACTGTACGGTTTAAAAACTTATCGCCTACGAAAGGTCATCACAAATTTTAATTAAAAAGAATAAATGAAACTAATTTTGTATTTTCATTTAATTTGTATATTAAACCTAAATAGTTTTTTACTGAGTATTACATCTATATGTCATAATAGTCTGAATTTCTAACTGTTAAATTATTACTTATAATTTTATATTTTATATTTTTTAAAGTTAAAATATTTCATTTTTAATTTTTTTTTAATAGAAATTATTATAGTGTTATTTTAAAGTTACTTCTGAAACATTTGTTAACATTTTTTTAATATTTTTTGTGTAATACATTGATTTTGCTAATTTCTTGCTGCACAATTCATCCCACTGATGTTCAAACTTTGATAAGTTACAAATCCTACAGAATAATGCAATTCGAACTGTTTGAAGACATAATCGTTGATTAGATCTCAATTTATGTTGGAACTTTTGAACAAGATAATGATCCTTTCCTATATACTTATAGTACAAACTTATGCCAATTAAAAGTGTAAAGCAAAAAGTTTTTATAACGTCATAAAGTATTTTCATGGGGGAAAAAGGAAAATACTAATTGGAATGTTGGAATCTAAAATTTTTCAACACGTGAATTCCAATCAACGTACGTTATTATTTATTAAATATTGTATGTTTTACATTCGTTTGCATCAGTTTTTCATGTAATAATTTTAATTTGAGTTTCCATAAACATTATTATAATACAAATTGTGACTATTGTTGACATTGTTTTGTATTGTAACATAATAATAATTATTTATTTACTGACTATAATTACTATTATATTTAAAAAAAATTAAAGATAAATATTGTAAAACCAATAATGCTGAGAATATTTGTGATAAAAAAATATTCACTATTTTGGCTGAGATAAAATTTGAACGAAATTACAAATATGAATTAAATATTAAAGTTGACATAATCGATTATATTTTTTATTACGAATGTTTGTGTTCTTCATTATTTGCATTCTTCTCGATTATTATTAAACATCGATTTTTCTTACCTTAAATCGATTCGCTGATCTCAGATTCGATCCATGATTTTGTTGAAGGAAAACGATAAAAATCTAAAATCTCCCAGGAATTTAAGGAATATGTAATTATCGTCTTGAATTTTCTTGTAATCTCATAATTATTTTTCCAATTTTCCACACCGATTAATTAATTTAACTGGCATATTTAATTTTAATTGATGTAATTTCATTTATTACAAAGCTATATAACTAGTAGTTTTTTATTTTTTCAACAAGTAGATTAACATTTTGACAATTTTTTAATAAAAATTAACTGAAAAAAACAGTGGCAACAATAAGAATTATCACCTAGTATATATAATAAATTATTAGTTGCAGAGGAAGCGAAAATTCATTTAAAAACCCCATTTGCATAACAGTACAAATTTTACATAAAAATTAACATTGAGGAGGAAATTCTGGTTTTCATTTACTTCTTAAGTACATGCGACTAATACTAACAACTACCAATTGCTTTCATGGTCCCAATTCGAGCCGGATATATCACCAAACACATTTAGAAATCCACAATTTACGTTTAAATACTTTTGTCGATATATTCTTCTTTACAGAACAAAAATTATTTGTGAAATTTGTGAAAACTTCAATTTTTTTCGAATCTTCAAATAAGGAACCTCAATCAATTCTTGTATGATCTCTTAAAAAAAGTTAAGGGAGGTTAGATCCGAAGATCTAATTGACCATAAAACAACACCAATTATTCTAGGTGGAAAAAATAATCTATAATAATCATTAATATAATAATTAGAGTTAATAATATTATAAACCACAAGTATATTACGAAAAAAAAGAGTGAAAATCTATGTAAAAACTTCATTTATGCGACACTCTATGAAATTTACAATCTTTGTATAATTAACCAAAAATAGTGTGAAAATCCCGGTTTTCATTTCTTTCTTAAGTACCTGCAATTAATACAAACCACTATTATTTACATTTATGGTCCCAATTCGAGCCGGATTTAACCATTTCGCCAAACATATTTTGAAACCCACCATTTACATTCAAATTAATATAAGATTTATCAGTAGCACTGTACATAAGATATAAAAACTCTGTCTCCTTTATTCAAATGTAAAGTGCGCTTTTCCATTAGAGCTAAAAGGCTATCTGTCTCTAAATCCTATTTTCACCTTGCACTTACTTAGTTACTTCACCTGTACTTTACCACCTTTGAAGTATTCGACACGAAATCTTCCCAGAAGTGCAAAAAGTTTTGCTTATTTAAGTTTTAGCTGGTAGTTATTTGGGGGAGAATTATATGTACAGATGGTAAAAAAATAACAGAAATTTTAGGAAACTGCATTTGAAAAATGAAATGATTTAATAATGTAAATGTTAATTCAAATTCCCAATCAATTTGTTATATTTTACTTTCATGAAATGTTTATTTATGTAAAAACATTAGAAACAGGCGTAAAACATCAATTTTATGGTCGTTCGAGCCGGATGGAGGATTTTCCAAACAATATTTCATTATTTTCTCTTCAGAGTTGCTTTATTTCAGATTTTCATGGAATTTTATACAATTTTTAAACACATTACTCTGAATTATTTTGATTAATTAACAGGATTTGTTATTTGTTGCTATTTCAATTGATTTAAGATTGTTATGTTTCAAATACGAAAATGCTGTACTGTATTTCTTTTACAAAAATTTTTGATCTCTGTTTCCAGTTTGAGATTTTTTAGGGCAATTTTTGCAAATACAACCGAATTTGTCAAAAATTGACCTTTTAACGTTTATGACAAAGGCCTGAAATCAACTTTGTAAATTTAAAATTTTTCGTTTAAATGATGTAGCGTGGGAAACATTTTACCACAGAATGGGCAATTTGTTGTATTGGAATGTCATAAAATATGGGATTTTTTCTATTTATATAAAAAATAGTAGAAACGGGCCTAAAACATCAATTTTATGGTCCTTCGTGCCGGATCGCTAATTACTGACTTTAAAAATTCAAGGAAAAGCAGGATTAACTCTTCACAGTTGCTTTATTTCAAATTTTGATATAATTTTATAGAATTTTTCACAACATCTGACTTAATTATTTTAATGAATTATCAGGGTTTATTATTGGTTGCTTTTTTAATTGATTTAAGATTATACAAATTTTTTTATGTATCTCCATTTTAAGATTTTTTTGGGAAATTTTTGCAAATCTCCAATCTCTCATAAAATTATGTTTTGATGTTTATGACAGAAGCCCAAAGTTACTTTGTAAATCTGAAATTTTTATTGATTATCCATTTAAATAAACAGAGTGGGATATTTTTTTAATCTATTTATATAAAAAAATATTAGAAAATACGTAAGAAAAATTAGGGCTAACTCTTCACAGTTGCTTTATTTCAACTTTTGATGTAATTCAATAAATTTTTCACATTTCACTAAATTATTTGATTTAAGACTGTTCTGTTTCAAATCCGAATGTTTCCTGCTGGATTTTTTTATTAAACAAAAAGAAACGCTTTTGATACGAATCTCTGTTCTGCAATAGAAATCGAAACATACAAGTAGATATATATTTAGCAGCAAAATTCTATTTGTTGAAACTTTTTCTCCTTATTGTATTACTTCTTTTCTTTTCTTTTCTTTTAACTAATATTAAGTTAATAATTTGATATCTAATAAATTTTCTACAATGTTTTGTTACTAATATATTACTAATTTTCTTTTTTATAATGAAGTAAGCTTTCTAGGGAAATAAAATATTTAGTCCTCACAATTCTTCTGAATTATTACAATTTTCCAATATACATTTGGAGTTTATAAAAACTAATTTTACATATCGTTATTGGAATTAAAATATATTCTATTGCACTAACTTTTAATCTTTTTGCTATTGTAGAATTTTGCAAATTAAATACTTTAAATAGTATACATCGAAAGAATTGTTATGGTTACTTGTACAATGAAATTTGGCAATTTGATAAAGGGTAAGTCTTTCAAAATTTTAACCAACTTAAATAAATATCAATTTTTCAATAAAGTGGACCCTTTATTTATTCAATTTTTGATTACAAAAATCAATAGGTTCACTGCCAAACCTCAAAATCAATATTCGCCTCATGATGTATTTATTAATGATACAATCGATGATTTAGAGGTATAGTTTTACGAATTTTATTTACTGTTTAATATGTACCCAACCAACAAAAAAAATCAAAAAAAAATTATGCACCCTTCCAACCATCATAAAACACTATACGTCAGCTCATTTAAATTAAAATCGGACCTCTGCTGAAAATTTAAATATAATACAAACCCTTGTCAGCTGAAGCATGAAAATATAATTATATCGCACATCCAGCGTTTCGAGCAAATTTAGAAATTCGAAACCATTTGCAATTTTCTGTATAATTCAGATTAAATAGCCATTAAGATTTATTATTATGTGCATTAGTTAAATAGTTAAGTAGTATCGAATATTAATTTATTGTATCTTCTCTTAAATTAATATCGAATTTAAATGTAACCATAGTGATTTTATGAAGTTTTGAAATTCTTAGTTTTCATCTAATTAACTTGTATTGTTCTTCTTTGTTGATTGTTTAATTTCGATATTTCTAAGCTATACATCAAATTTTTAAGTTTAAAAAAAGTATAAAGGGTAATCCGAAAATATTGAAGTTGATCTAGATACACTATCAGCATTAATATTCTCTCAATCAGCAAGCAATACATTTTTCTTTGTTTTCAAGTTACTAAAATCAAAAATTTTTTACTATTAACTTGTTTAAAGCATATTTTAAAGAAAAAAATTAAAGTTTTAGCGAGTTCAAACCAAAATTTCCCATTAAAATGGTTCAAAATAAGTCACTAAAACAGAAATTTTTTACTTTTAACTCTTTGAAAGCAAATTTTTTAACCTTTTTAGTGAGTTTAGAACAAAATTTTGTATTTTTTTTTGTAATAATGAAATTATTAGTTATTAAAATGTAAATTGCAAGTTTTTTATTTTTTGAGCTTTACAGAGAAGATTTAAAAATTTTTTTGCAAAATAATAAAATTTCAACTCACATTGTTTTGATATTTTTTAGCGAGTTGAGAGGAAAATTGCAAGAATTTCATCATTTTCAAATCTAAGTAAAACACAATTTTAATGTTCATTGTATCCAAAATTTTCAAATTTAAATGATTATTTATTACATTTTTTAAATGCTTCTCAAATTGGGCTCAAATCAATATTTCTCTCCGATTATACAAAAATTATTAAACACGTTTCTACATTTCGTATAACTGCGTAAGTAATGATTGTTTCTAGTCAAAGGTTATACATTTATCAAACTTTTAAAAAATTATTATATTACAATAGTATAGTAAGAGAAGGGAGAATTAAATTCAGTGTTATCTAACATCTTGTTAATTAAAAATTGTGGTTCAAAAGACATATTGCTTAAAACAGTGAAAAGTACTAATTCAAAGTTTTTCAAACAATAAAACGGAGAAAAATTTTCACCATTACTTTTAACGAGTGACATTTTTATCACAAGTTTCGTGTTATTTTATTTCAGAATATAAATATGCTTTTGTAAGCATTCCTAAACCAAACATAAAATATTCTCTAGACATTTTAAATACACCGTTTATTTTATTACCCTATTTACTGAAAAACAAAAATAGATAAAATGAAGATCATCCATTTTTTTTAGATCTACTATTTGTAAGGAAATTAAATTTCTCTTCTATCGGTTATATTTTACTACGAATGCTTATATGATATTTATTTAGAAAATAGAGGGAAGTTGGTGCAATAATTTTAAATTTAGAGGTGGCTGACGTTGAAATATGAAGATTGCTTTTTCCTCTGAGCAGATCGTTTCCTTCATTCATTAATAAATAATTATTGTAATGGCAAATGTTTTTTTTTCTCTTTAACCGAAGAGCAATCACTTTACTGAATTACAAAGAATGTACACAAAAACATTAAGGAACCACATCCAAAAATAAAAAATTTAAATGAGCCCCATATTTAAAAATTCTATTCCAGCATACGTGTGTAATGGCCATTAAAACCTACAATAGACTAATAACTAACCCATGAAGGCACTTTTCACATTCTAAACGCCGTTTTATTAATACTAAATTTTAATGAGCGTCCCAGATACTGCTGTTGGCTTATTTAAGATTTGTTTGCTCCTTTGGATGTCTTCTGCCCTACGAATTTGCCTTCTGATTTTCGAGTGAGCAAACCGAAATTATTATGTTCCCGTTTGTTTGCATATTTTGTTGATAAAATAATAGATGATATCAGAACGTTAATATATTCTAAATATATTAAGGGAAAGTTAAAATTTTCACTCGGATAAATGATAAGTTATGAGTGAATCTTGTATTTTAAGATATATTTTGTTAGTGTTTTAATTAAAGATTCATTTAAAAAGATATTAAATTGCTGTTCATTTTTGAAAGTTCTGAGGTCCAATATACCTAAAAGGAGTGAAAAGTATAAAAAAATAATTAATAAATAATTCTGGAACTAAAACTAATAATTTAGATTATTGAAATGGTTGTTTTAGATTAGGTTAGATTAGGTTATGTTACATAACGTTATGTTGTGTTATGTTAGGTTAGATTAGGTTATGTTATATTATGTTATGTTAAGTTATGTTAGGTTAGGTTACATTAGGTTAGGTTAGGTTAGGTAAGGTTAGGTTAAGTTAGTTTAGATAATTAATATTTCATAATTATAGATTGTTTTAAATTTCTAATTGTGCCTATTTTGTTTTGCTCTAACTGTAATATTTTCACTCAATAAAACATTTGTATATAACCAATTTAATCCGTAAAATTTTGAAATTATTGAATTTTTACACATTTTAGGTGTTTTCAATTATTATTTCTGCCTCAAATTGTAAATTCGTAATATAATCTGTAGCATAATGATAGCACATATTTCTCTTAAATTGATATAATTTTGAATAATATAAATTAATAAAGAATTTATTAAAAGCAGATTAGTAAAGAAAGTCTGACGTTTTTGATATTTTAAGAAAATTGCAATAAATTAGCTGCTAAATATAAAATTTAGGTATAAGAATGCTCTGATGGTTAGGTTAGGTGTAATGTTGATCACCAATAAAATCATCATTATTATTATTATTATTATTATTTTAATTGATAATCTAAAGTTTTATAAAACAAAAATATGTTCTAATATCTTATTTCAGTTCGTTAAAGTTCGCTATTCTAAGAAAATTACAATAAATTCGTTGTCAAATATAAAATTTAATTAACAGGGTACTGTAAATTCAAATAAATGATATAATCATTGAGAAAATATCTACTTCATTTATAAATAGTAAATCCACATTATTTTTCTATAATCTCACTTTTTTCTTTATTATAATCGATCGTGATCAAATTATAAAACTTTTTTTTCAGTTCAAAATTAAAACCATCAGCAATTTCTTTACTCTGAACAGCAACATCATCTATTTTTTTTTGGAATTTCCGAATTGAAAGATACAGCTCTTCGCATTTTTATTTATTTTGTTTTATAAAATTAGCATTAAATATCATACCAAACAATTAGTTTTCATTGTTTATTGATGATTATTATCATTATTACATTAATAATTTTCAGTAATTTAAGTTGTAGAACAATATTTCATTAAACACATTTCCAAAATTAGTTAGCCACTATTACATTTCATGCCGAATGTATGCCATTACATCATTATTTAATTACCAATAACACAACACCATAATTACCTTTCAAAACGGTTTACATCATTAATATTACCAATATCAAACAGCATTTTATTTCCTCAACAAAAAAAAAGCAATAATTTACAAAAAATTAGACCGAATTAAGCCGTTTGGTAACGCAAATAGGCCGCGAAAACCACCAATTAACAACTAATCACCAAAATCGAGGTACCGACGTTTCGACCCCATCAGACACCGCACATGCACTTTTTGTAATTTGAGGCACACGCGACGGCATCGAGCAGGACGCCACCCCCGTTTCAGATCGTCGCAGGACTGCCGGATTTCGGTGGAAACTTGAAAGCTGAAAGCTGAATTTCTCGGAAGACCGTCGCGGTGACGATCGCGTGGGATGAAAATTCAACCCTCGAAACGTTGCTGCGATGTTCGGATGTTTCGCATCCGTCGCGTACGCGCGCAATCTCGCGTCCACAATTTATGGATGGTGGATGCGGTATAAAAAAATATTGGTTTATGCGTTCCAGGAAGAATATATTCGACCGACAACGCTTTACCCCAGAGAGCTCTCGTTAATTGATGAATTTTGATATGGGAACATAAACCCTTAAAGGGCTTAGTTTCCGAGATACAGGGTGTTAAAAGTTTGAAATCAAAATTAAAAATTTGTCATAAATCAGAAACGCCTCAAAATATTTTTTTCAAATTTGGTGACCAATATGCTCAACACATGTGGTTTCAGCCCGATGGGGCATCTGTTCATTTTTCTGCAAGTGCTAGAAATTTCCTAAACAGATTTAGAGAAAAATGGATTGGTCGGGGTGCACCCCAATGTTGGCCTCCAAGGTTACCCGACTGAAACACTATCGATTTTTTTATCTGGGGCTACATGAAGTCCTTAGTGTACGAAACCATCGTTGAAACTGAAGAAGATCTAATAGCGAGAATTCAAGCTGCGACAGAACTCATTCAGTCCAATCCGGAGTTATTCTCAAAAACACGTTTTTCAATGAGAAAACGGTGTAGAACGTGCTTACAAGTAAACGGCCGACAGTTTGAACAACTATTGTAATTTTGTCAATTTTGTTATTGTTGTATCTAATACATTTGTTTGAATTTAATTTTGATAGCTTTTACGTTATTGTGATTTTTACTTTTATCAAGTTCTCAGAAAATCTCAGAAATAGCATGTATTCTTTTTTCAACTAACGCCTAACGCTTAGTTATTATTCGAAATCGAATTAATAGTATGGATTAAAAGCAAATACTTACTTGTTAAGCAAAACGCCAACGGGCAAATTACACAACAAATTATCATTTGTGAATTATCTAAGTACTTGCAGACTTTTGTTCAGAATCAAATATCTACAACACCGTTCATTTTAGCTCCATAAAAGGTTATTACTTTTTTACCTAAAAATGAACAGAGAATTTAAAAAAATTTAAAAAAAAATATTTGTTCCAGTGGCGTAAAAGATAGGGGGATAAAAGTTGCCACAAACCCTGATAGCGCGGTACTGGTTAAATTTTTCAAAAGTCAGTTGATGTCAAAATATTACTTTCTTAAAGAGCATATTGGTCACCAAATTTGAAAAAAATATTTCGTGGCGTTTCTGATTTATGACAAATTTTTAATTTTGATTTCAAACTTTTAACACCCTGTATCTCGGAAACTAAGCCCTTTAAGGGTTTATGTTCCCATATCAAAATTCATCAATTAACGAGAGCTCTCTGGGGTAAAGCGTTGTCGGTCGAATATAGTAACACCCTGTAGTATGAATTTTTTACGTACACGGAAATGTGAAATGTTTAAATTGGTCCCACATTCAACTTTTTAAGTTGAAAATGATTATCCATTTTCTCAAAGGTGGTATTGGGGATTAGAAACAATCAAAACTTTATCACACAAAATTGTTTTTAATTTCACAAGATTAAATATATTAATGACGACCTGTTTCGGATTATAGAGCAATCTTCAGGTCTAAGATTACAATGAAGAATGTTATAACATAATAAAAACAATTAAGGAAACTTACAACTTACCAAATATAGGATATTAGTAACAATAATAATCAAATGTGAATTTAAACATAAAATTAAATGTTGGTGTGTGGTAAAAAGTGATTATAAGTAAAGTTACTATTTATTATCTTCATCATTATTATTCAGTGCTAATTTTTAATTTTTAAAGTTTTTGTTTTCAAAATTTAGTTTTTATTTTCAAAATTTAGTTTTTATAAATTTTATTTATAATAACTTTGTACCACACACGTCAATATTTAATTTTATGTTTCGATACACATTTGATAAAGCATAAATTGTCTCGTCATTTGAAGTTATTAGATATTAATGATAATATCTCTGTAAAATTAATTTAGTGTAAGTTGTCATTAGTGAAAAAACGAGAATTTTTTCAAGTGAAAAGGGAATTTCTCGAGAAAGATACAACTAACATTTTACTGTTATAGTGTAAATGTTGAAACTTAGTTATCTTCATTAAAGTTATTAAAAATTTTATTTGTAATTTTTGAAATGATTTAAAATATAAGTTATGAAAAATTGTTACGGTCTCTTGACACTATTTAAAAGATCCTTATTAATAATAATATTTAAAATTTATATTTGTTTAATTTTCATACAGACTAAAATTCCGAGGTTCAAAATATAGAAACTAAAATATTTGGCTTATGGCAAAAACAACTGAAAATGAATCGAAATAAAATAAATGGGTAGTATTAAAAAAAAGAAAACATCAATATTGAAACAGACCAAGGTAGATTGAAAGATTGTAGTATAAATGCAAGAACAAAAATAGAAATAAAAGAACAATTAAAAGTTAACCCTTAATTAGATTTCTTGATGATTAAGTTTAAGTTTTATCTTGATGCAATTTTGATGAAAAACTTGGTATTAAAATATAAAACAAAGAAAAATTTATTATTTGATTCATTTTAGACCTCTAACAATAAAGATTGAAATAATATTGTTGCTGATGGTCTATCTAGCCAAAAATCAATATTTTTGACTTTCTCTTTAAATATTTATTTAATCTTTATCATGAAAACTGTTGTTTTTCATAACATGAGAATATGACATGTAGCTTAGAAATGTAGAAATTAACAAGCAAAAAAGAAGAAAAATACAAGTTAGTGAGATGAGAGAATTATTTATATAAAAAAATGTACTTAGAAATCGCCTATAAACCCTGAGTTTAAAGGAAAAAGCAAGCTAAGCATAAGATTTTATTATTTCATTATTTTCTGAAATATAAATATATATAATATATATAACACTTTTTGGTAAAAAATCACCCCATTACCTTTTTCTTGGGTTTATGTTTTCTTGTTCCAACCTCAACTACTACTATTAGAACCGTCACGAAAATGAAGGGAAATGGTGTTAGATAACAAGGATTAGATACTTTCGATTTTATGTAGTTGAAAGGGGCTGTTTATTATGTCCCAAAACTTTTTTGGCTCGTTAGCATCTTTAAATTAAATCTTCACGTCTAGAGCACGTTTGTATATCATTAGAATTGAAGAATCTTGTACAAATAAAAATATAGTCGCAAAATGTTTAATCTGTAAATATAAATTAAAATGAGTGCCCTGAATATAAATAAATACCTTTTAAAAATACAAAACTGGTTGAATAATACAAACAGTGACCTACTTTAAGGAAGATTTGCAGATAACCAATAAAAAAGGAAATTTTCGATTTTCAGTATTTATCAATCGTTTGCTTTGTTTATTCTATTGAGTATAAAAAAATCAGAAGGTTTTAGCGTTTTTACTTTTTTAAGCTTGTATGTTAGATTTATTCGGATATTTCATTTAGCAGTTTTGTTTACTCGACGCTGCTTAAGGATATTCGTTTGTAAATAATGTTACCGAATTAATATCATATAATATTTAATTTTAGAGAATATGTAAATATTTCTCAGCATTAAATCAATAAATATGGTACAAATTTTAAATTATAAGACACGTCGTTAGTAAAAATAAGTTTTACATACATTATGACAAATGTAGAATACTTACTTTTTAAAGCTAAATGTATCCAAAGTAATCTCAAGTCCAGATATAAGAAATTAAAAACCATTTGTTTATAAATCCTAATTATGAAGTTCATACAACACATGAACTTCTGGTATATTGGCTAATTTTAGTATTTGTTGTTTAATTAAATTTAGAATTTTACAGATTAAGTCTGCGACCATATGAGGTCATTAATTTTAAAAAGGCTAACGTACCATAATTACTTTCTTAAGTATTAAAAAAAAACACATTTTAATACATTTCCTATATTTCTTATTACATTATTTTTTATAACATTAATAGTAAAGTAAATTTATCTAGAAATTTATAACGTTTACTAATTTTTAATAAAATTCTTTAATATTTTATTAACAATTTACCCGATTTCATAAAATGTGCGCTGAAAATTCTTCCCTTCATAAAATATATTAAAGTATTATGCTTAAGAAAAAAGTCAAATTTTATTTCTCTTTTTCGTTTATAATTTAGAATATTTAGTTAAATTTGTTAATTAACAATTTCTGTCTAAATACCTTATTAGACTGCTTTTTCTTCTAGTTCACCCTTAGAGTTGCCATATCCTTTATTCTTTATTTTCAAATACGTATACTAACTAAATAAATAGTGACCATATAAAACACAACCGCGTATATTTGAAAATCCGATCACGTTCTTTATCAGTTTCATCTAAAACAATAGGGGATTCATTTATGCAGGTCCATGGTGCTCTCGGGCGATACTGGGGCTGCTGTTCACACAATTATGTGGGAGATGGAATGAGGGTCGTACATCACCAGGAACATCTCCTGGATAACTCGACAGGAGTTTAGTAAAAAATTGCGGATCCTGCGATACTTTGTAAATATATCGGGCCAATTAAAGTGACTGTTACAAATCGGTTTGTTTGTATGTATTACACATGGTTGGTTATAAGCCCTGTATGTAGAAATTATTTTTTATTTAACATTTTCCAAATTATAACATTATAATTATAATAAATACATTTTATAGGAGTTATCAAAATTATTAAGCATTGGGGTTGTCTTGGTTTGCAAATAAAAAGAGATATGGGAGCTCAAGAGATCATAGTGCCTACCCCTGCGATTTATTGTGTTATAAATAAATACATTTTTATTATTTTTCCTCAATCTCTTTAATTTCCAATAATCAAGTTACGTAGTAGGAAGTCTGAAAGATATTAATTCTTTTCGAATACAAATTGTGTTTAACAAAAAGACCAAATTAGGGTGTGTAAAATATTGAATTATACATCCAACAAATGTACCAATTACAGCTTGTAATTTTATATACAAGCAATCAAGCTTGCTTGTATTCAGTTCGTATTGATTTAATGAATTATAGATTTTCCTCTGCAGTAATGATTTTGAAAAAGCTCTAAAAACAGAACTGTTATATTTTGTACATGGGCTTCAAAGTTTCTGGTGCTGAGAAATAAATACGTTTATATATAGTAAAGGGAATTTATACAGAAATGAAAAAAATAAAAAATTTACCTTGTTTTTTTAAGTGTAAATGAAGAAATAAAACTAAAAATCATAAATTAAAAAATTTTAACCAGAAGAATTATTTTGAAATTATTCACCGTTCAATTTTTTTGACGTACTTTTTATTGTTTTTTAATCCAAAGCTTACTTTTCTACATAAAATTGAATTTCGAAGAAATCAGTTTATAAAAAGAAACTTTGATCTTGTCTTAGAATCGTGGATATCATAAAAATGGATTTAAAACTCTTAAATTCTTGTTCTCATTAGATTCTTTAAAGGACTTTTCCTTAATTTCTATTATAATTTGATACTATTTTATACTAATTTTTACATAAAGGTTGAAAATGATCTCTATTAATTAAAAAACAATAATAACAATAAATTATAAGTTAAAATCTATAATTAAAAAAACATATTATTAATTCGGATAGGAAAATACAAAGAGGTTTAATTGATTTATAAAATAAATATATTCAAGTAGAAAGATGTTTTTGAATTGTATATTTAATAAATCATTGTTGTATATTAGTAGTATATCAATTACTATACACTGACACAGATGCTCACGTTTACCAAAAGTGCACTTCTAAATTTGGGCACCAAATTAAATACTATTAAAAAATATATTGTAAATTTTGTTGCTAATCTTTCCAAATAAATATTATTATTATTATTATTATTATTATTATTATTATTTCTTCAAGTAAATCTTATTACAATGTAATTTAATCTGATGATGACACTATCCTTCGAGTCAAAATTGCTTGTGATTTAATATTTCTGATGAAGTCTAAAAGAATGTTAAGTTCTAACTAATTAGATTAATTTTAGTACCAACTAAATTCAATTACATTCTCTGTAATAATTTATTTTAGGCATAATACAGTTTTTTTATTAAAGTACGGAACAATGTTCGATAACGTGAGGTTTCGTGCAAAAGGGCATCGTTCGCGTGTTTCTAATGGAATAATTGAAAAGTGGAATTGATCTGGACAATTTTCAAATGGATGTCAGCTAATAGAGGTTCGGTTATCTAAATTAAACTATTCACAAAGGCCAGGAACGTAAATCCCCGCGGAATGGCTCGTTCCAATGATATCATCAATTTTTCTATCCCAGAAATAGATGTCCTATATAGGGCATTCGTCAATCATATGGGGGCTTAGATAAGGTTTTAGAAAATAGTAATAATAATCCATAATAAATATTGATTCTAGAAAGTGGATATAAAAAATAGGGGTGTCCATTAATAAAGTAGCTTCAAACTTTCTTTGAAAACTTTTATAAAACCACTATTTTCATTTATAAAACTTTTCTCAAATATATATTTAATACAATATGTAATATTGTTCTGTTCTGTTAATGTTTGTATTTTACGGTTCTGAAAACGGTCTTATACATGTAAAGAAAGTAATAAAATAAAAGTAAAATAAAATTTTCATTGTAAGTACCGGCTATATAAAATGAAGTTGTCACACATCATAAAATTTATGGGACTGACAACTTTAATATTCATGAAATGGGTTTTTTAATGCAGCCGATGTGTTATCGTAATAAATAAGTATTAGTTACGTATTTGCAATATTTGTGTTATAATAAAATAACCCAATAAAATCGAATCATAGTAAAATAATGTAAAGATACTACTTTTTATTGCTTAATATTTGTTCTTTCTGTTTAAAGTGCGCTACGATTGTAGCTTTGTGCATTTTTCATTTTAATTAACTAATTTGCAAGTTGTGTAAAAGTCCTCAACATTAATTTGGACCGTCTGATTCTAGATAATAAAATCACCATTAAAGCTTATCGCCACAGAAATTCTGTACTTGAGCCGTGGTGCCCACAATAAACTTTTAATTTTACTAAAATCAAAAATAAAGCTGCAATGTATTCTTGAGTGGCTCAAAAATTTTTTTAATGCTCAATGTAATACGAATACAAATAGATTTGGTAACATGAAACATTTTTGATGTAAATAGTTTTTTTGATCCGTTTTAGTTTTTCATTCTGATATTGTATTTTTTTGCGGTTATTTATTAGCTTATAAATTTTTGTTAGAAGATAAAAAATATATAAGTACAACTACTCACTCATTGTATATCCAAATTGATCTTCTTGTTCTTTATCAGCTTCAATTTCTTCTTTAGATCTTTTGACGTTACCAGCGCTAGCTCTATCGATCTGAAAAGAAATTTAGGTACAGAAATAATCAAATTAGAACAAAATTTTAGTTAGTAAATCTTTAATCTCTCATAAATAACTAAAAATTTCTTTACTGATTCAATCGTAAGCTTTTAAGATAAAATTGAGCCTCTTAAATGAATCAAGGTAATCTGTTTTCCAAATTAAAATCCTATTTATATGGTCTCAAATTTGAATATATTCCAATCTGATAAAATTCTTGCAGTGCCTGGTATTTTTTAAGGATCCGCTATCGGACTGTTTTTCAAAGATTTCAATTTTTGACAACGTTGACTTAAAATCGAGTTATTTTTTTCGCACCGTTTTTTATAATTCAAATATTCATTTAAATTTCTTATTTTCTTTTCTCGAAACCCTGTTTCTCTTTCAGGCGTTGGGTTGAATATCCACTTTCTCCATTGTCTTCTTTGTAGAAAATTCTATTCTAATTCCCCTTCTATTTCCTTCCTAAATTTTCCTTTTATTTTCTTTCTATCTGGTCTTCTATAACTTTAAGTGTGTTCTTCTTCATTCTTCGCTTGTTTCTGGATTGTTGGTAACCATCGCTTTTTTTTTTACTCTAAATCGATTCATTGAAATTAGATGTGATCCATGATTTTGTTGAAGGAAAACGATAAAAATCCAAAATCTACCAGGAATTTAAAGAAATTTCTCATAATGTAATAAATTATTAATATAGTTTTAATAGCATATTCAATTTTAATTTTGATTACATTTCATACCCGTCACTATCTAATTTCGTCATATTTTTTTCAAAATCTAATATTATTTCATTAAATTGCTATTTTCATTTGTATAAAAACATCTTATAAACAAACTTTTTTATTAACCTGTTTTATATTTGATGAATAGTGATGAATTGATAATATTTTAATTACATAATTAATTAAACTCACCGCGTACCCCATGGAAGACACTGTCCTTCCTTCCATTTCCCTAACATCATCTTCATCCTCTTCCTCTTCTTCTTCACTTTCGGATACATCTTTAGTAACTTGTTTTTCATTAACTTCTTCTTTCTTTTCATCTTGGTGTACAGAAAGAGATTCTTTATTGAATTCTGGCTTTGGAGAATGTATTGGCGTTACTTGTGCCACAACAGCATTGAGATTGGCTCCGTTATCATGTACTGGGTGTTCGATTTTTGTAGCGTGGACTGTACTTGGTTCTTGGACACATATTTTATTAGTTTCATTGGATATTTTGGTTGGTAGCGCATTTGTGGAAGAATTTGTACTGACTGGAGATGGAAATGGAGATGGACATTCTTTAACGTTCGATTCGTTTTCATTAATTTCCTAAAAAAAAGATTAGGTGTTAGTTCATATTTTCGATTATTGTAGATTAGGTATTGTAGGGTTTGTATTGTGGCTCACCCAAGCTATAAGAGATTGTATAACGAAAGTAACTGGATTACTGGCGTTACGAATTGCTTGGACAGCTTTTTCGTGATTCGCTTCTCTTAAATCGACACCGCTAACTTCCAAGATTCTATCGCCAGTCTGAAAACGAAATTGAAAGCTCAAAAGAGATATTTTTAATATATTGTCACATACGAAAAACCAGTATATATATTTTTCTAAATTAATCCGTTCAATATTCTATAAATTTATTCGTATTTGATTTGCGTAACTTTCTGCTAGACTACACATTGTTAATATTCAAGAACACCAAAACAACATTTAATATAAATACTGTGCATTGAATTGGAAAATAGTATTAAACTTTTTATTTTAAATCCAACCAATCAACAACTTGCTAATACACATCTCAAAATTTTTTTCAATTGTAAGTGAAATCCACGCAGGAAACACCAAATTTTTATGTTAATGTGTAATTTTGTCATTTTCATTAAAGTTATTTAAAAATAGCCATTTATCATTATTTCTTGTATGGCTGGGAATAAGTGTTAGTTGAAAATTTGTTATTCCAGTTCAATGAATTTAAGAATATAGTAAAATTCTTACCTTAAACTTTCCAGTTTTTCCAGCAGGACTATTAGGAACAACGTTTTTTACAAAAATACCCAAAAGGGTTTCGGAAGACTTTTTAGCAGATTGCAAGTCAACCTAAAAATAAAATCGAATAATTAGTTATTTAGTAATTTTAAAATGTTAAGGTTTTGGATTTTGAGTCGAGATTTTAGAAAATTTTAAAGAAAAGTAACGAGTTCTTAAAACATTTCTAATTTGATGGAAATTTTGAGTTTGAAGTCAAGAGTATAAAAAATTAGGAGTCTAAAATAGAAATTTTGGAGTAAAAATTTAAGTTTTTAGAAAGTTTTAAATTATAAGTCAAAATTTTATAAATTTTCGAATTGGTAATCGAAATTTCAGAAAATATTGAGTTGAAATCCAAAATTAAAAAGAAATAAATACATTTAAAGTCAAAATTTTATAAAATCTAAAATTTGTCGTCGATATTTTAGAAAATTTCCATTTTGAAATGGGAATTTTTAAGAATAACGTCGAGTTTTTAAAAATGTCAGATATAAAATCAATTTTATAAAAAATTACGATTTTGAAATAGAAATTTAGTAAAAATTTGAGTTTATAGAAAATTTTATAAAGTCTCGAATTTGTGGTCCAAATTTCAGAAAATATAGAGTGTGAAGTTAAAATTACAAATAAAAAAATAATTTTGAAGTTAAAATCTTATAGAAATAAATTTATCGTCGATATTTTAGAAAATTTCGAATTTGAATTGAACATTTTTAAGAAAAATGTCGAGTTTGTAAAAAATTTAAATTTTAGGTCAAAATTTTGTAAATTCTCAAATGAATTTATGGTCGCAATTTCAGAAGATATCGAGTTTAAAGTTAAAATAAAAGTCAAAATTTTATAAAACCCCCTAAATTTGTAGTCAACATTTTGAAAAATTTTCAGTTTGAAAATAAAATTCTTAAGAGAAAAGTATAGTTTTCAAAAAATTTCAAATTTGATATAAAAATCATAAAAAATTGAGTTCAAAATAGAAATTTTAGAGTAAAAAATTTGAATTTTGTTGTCCTTATTTTAGAGAATTTTGATTTTGATTTGACATCGAAATTTTAAAACAAAAAGTCGATTTTTCTTTTTTGTTTCTATTATTGCTCTTTAGGTCATATTTCTTTTTTTTTTATAATAAAAGCACAATAGTTAATGAAAATATTTACCTTTCCTCCAACAATATTGATGCCTAAACTTTTGTTGGGCTCCCTAAAAACATTGACGGTGTGAACTGATCCCCAATGTTTTTGCAACATTTCGTCAACTTGGCATACTCTCATCTCAGTCTCGATTGGTCGTATTACGGTCATCTCACTTCAAAAAATAAAAACAATGCTCAATATTAAATAATAATTTATATTGATAATAACAACGAAATGTTGCTAGAAAGCATACACGAAAAAATTTGAAAAAATTAGGAGATTCCATCTTGAAAATTATGAGTGATTTTTAAAAAAATATTCCCGGCCTCTATTTTTGTAAAAAATCCACATGAAGAGAAAAAATAGACTATTTAATACAGCTTATCCTAAGAACGTAAAATTAAGGAATTTCTGTTGATTTGGCAATGTCGTATTTTTATTATTCATTTAAATGAAATTTTTTATCAAAAATAGGGGGAAATCGCTGGTTGAAAATTCAAATGCTTTTATGTTATAAAATAGAGGTGTAAAATTTTCTTACCGAATACCACACGTGCCTAAATTATTATCAGACAATTTTTACATATTATTATTATTATTATTATTATTATTATTATTATAAGTGAAAACATTTTCTCAAGCCAATCTCTAAAGAGATCCCACCCCAGAAAAAACGGAATTAAAATTGAGTTGTTAATTTTTTTATAAAGTTCGAGTTAATGTAAAGAACTGAAAGTTTGGGATTATATACATTCATAAAGGGGTAATTATGGGATTTTTAAAAAAATGTGTGAAAAATGCAGTTCCAGAAAAAATGTTTAAAGAAAACATGGTCTTTTTAAATAATATTGCAAATTTTTTTTTTTGAGAATGATTTTAAAATTCATAATTTGGACGGAAATTTTCAGTAATTTTTTAAAAACGCCTTAAATATAAAAAAAATTATGTTAAGTTGGGAACTTCAACGCGTCAAAGGTTTATTATTGTAAAAAAAAATCAAATTTAAAGAAAAAATGGCATTCTTTAAAAAACTAAAATCGTAAATTTAGAGATTTGTTTTGATTTGGCGATGCCATTAAAAAAAACAATTAAATGAAAATTCTATTTTTTCATCCTTAATGCTTATTTTCATAAAAAATATAAATTTCAAGCAAATGTAGCATTCTAACATAAAACAATAAAGTTTTTATTTTTTATTAAAAAAAATATGTAAAAAGTGCAGATCTAGGAACACTCTTTGGAGAAAATATGGCCTTTTTTTGAATCGTTAAAAAGTACTAAATTTAAGGACATTTTATTGTGAGTTAGCAAAATCGAAACCTAATGGTTTATTTTTGAAAAAAATTTAAATTTAGAATGCGGATCTAACGAAACGTTTTGTTTATAATATCCCTAAGGTTCATCCTGTAAAAAAATCAAATTTGGAGAAAAAATGCCCTTTTTTAAACAAAATTTCAAACTTTTTTAAATCGTCCTGAAATTGTAAGTCGAGTTTTAATATTTATTGCAATGAACATTCTATTTTTCTCTAAAAAAATATGTAAAAAGAGCAGAGTGAAAAGTGCAAATAATTGTAAATTTCTAACTATTGTAATAACTGCAATAAAAGTGGGAATAAAATTAAAAAAGCGAGTGTGTTTCAGCACAAAAAATTATACTGATCTAATTTGAACATCCATGAACCCTTTAAAACCTGCTCGAATTTAATAAAACTAAATTATTTCGACGCTGTAGAAAATAACAGTTAATGTTAGAAATTAGAGGCACGTGTTAATTAAATTAAATTGAAACTAAACTTTCGCATTTAAAGTTATTTAATAGATTGACGTTATGCTGTGATAAAAAAAATGTTCGGTAACTGGGTTCGGATTGATGGGATTTAATTAATAGCGCATTGTTTTATTATCGAGGTAGTATGAAAGCGGTTCGGAAGTGAAATGTATGTTCAGAAGCTTTTGTAATACTAATCCCTCGGGACAATCTTGTTAACCCCGCGACCTGGCCGGGAACCTCGTTATTTTGTGTTTCAGCTCAGATTTAATTCCCAAACTGAATTAATGCATTCAAAAGGATACTTTCGTACAATAGAAATCTTGTTAATTTATGAAGTATTTTATGTTACTGTAATAATTAATTTTTTTTTGGTACGAATATTAATGATAATATTCAATATCAGTAAAATATAAATTATAGTTTTCCCTGTATTTAATTTTATAGTTAATTAGATTTAACTATACAATTAAAGAAATATTAGTACAAAATTACCTTAAAATTTCGAGTTAAAGACAATTAAAAATAATTGCTGTTGATTATTTAAAAACGCGATTTTTCCTCAAAATTGAATATTTAAAAAAATGATTCTTGGAGATACAAATTTATTAACTATTTATCAAATACAAATTTTACACAATGTTTTAAATAAAATTTACATCTGTAATAAATGTTAAAATGTAACGTTATCAGAACAAAAATTTTTGTGCAGGTACTTTTTAGGATAATAAAAAAAGTTGCGGTTTATTTAAAAAAACCATTTTTCGAGTTTGAAAATTTCAAAGAAACATGTCGAGTTTTTAAAAAAATTTTAAATAATATAAAAGCGCGAATTTTGAGTTGAGATTTTAGAAAATTTCGAGACTGAAATAAAAACTTTAAAGAAAAAAATCAAACTTGAAGTAAAGATTTTTTTAAAATCTTGGATTTTAAATCGAGATTTCAGAAAAGTTTTAGATTAAAATGAAAATTTTAAAGAAAAATGTCAAGTTTTCAAAAAATTTCAAATTTGAAATAAAGGTTTTATAAAAGCGCAAATTTTGAGTCGAGAGATTAGAAAATTTCGAGACTGATGTAAAAACTTTATAGAAAAATGTCGTGCTTATATAAAAAATATCAATTTTCAGTCAAAATTTGAAGATAGAAATGAAAATTTTATAGAAAATAGAGTTTTTAAAAAAAATTCTTGCAAAATGAGGAATATTCGTCCAGAATCCTTCATAATTTTTTTATACAAGCTACATTTTTTTAGTAAAATGTGAGTTTTTTTGAAAGTGTTTTTAGAAAAATATAAAATGTTATTGCTAAATGTGGTATTTTCTTAAATTATATGGTTTTTGCTTGCCAAATATACTTTCCAAAAAACTATCACTTTTTTTTACAAGAAATGTTCACATTTTTTCAATAAAATTCTCACATTTTGCAAGAAAATATTTAATGCAAAAAATTGCTCATATTTTAACGAAATGCACATTTTCAATTAAATCTTACGTTTTTCAAAAAAAATCGCTTGTTTTGAAATAAAATACGACACTTCACAAGAAAAAAAAGCGAGGAATTTTACCAATTTTCCAACAAAAACACAAATGACATTACAACATAATTATTTGTAATCCTAAAAGTTGAACTAACTTTGATATTCAAATTTGGACAAAAAACCCAGAGTTTTTTTGGAACACAACTTACCTCATCATCACTTTTAATAAATCTACTTTTATATCTTTTTTTTGTTAATTACGTTTTACCCAATCCCTAAATCCGGAACACACTTACGCAGTTTCCATTTGCACACTTTACATCATCATTCACAAACTTAAATTACCCAGTTACTTACTTTAATAAAGGCTTTTGTTAGTTTGTAAGCATCATTTTAACCGAATTTAAAAACAAAAACGTTCTAACACAACATCAATACAATACGGTTCTCAGTTCTCGTCCAGTTACTGCTAAAGACTAAAGTGGCTTGACAATATGGACATTTAATCCTATTAGGCAGAAGTAAGGTATCTCTGAAACAAGTTCTCCTTTTCAGTATTGTACATCATTTTTTTTCGCTTTTTTTTTCGTCTTTTAGTCGTTTGAATCAGGATTAGCAAACGGAATTAGGGCATTAAAAGAACAGACTTTAATATATGTTAAAATTTGTTCGATTTGTAACAAAATATTGTAAATACATTTACGCGGATATTCAATTTTTATATTTATTGGAAAATTTTTACGTGGCCACACTTCACACTTTTAATAAAAATATGTGTCATGTAACCAAAAAATATCTACCTGATGAATCATTAAATTGTGTTAGTTTGCAGATGATTCGGATCGTTTAATCGTTTTAAGTTTATCGTTTGGTAAAGTAATTTCAATAATTCAGTGCAATATGGCATTTTATTAAAATCAAGAATATCACGACGTATTAATTAATGTAATCCGCGATGTTTTGTATCACTTTATCAAAGATTGTTGAAAAGTTATGGTAGAAATCGTTCGGATCATGTAAATCATTCTAAATTTTAAAAATATCCTTCTAAATCTCGACATGGAGTTCTCGTGTTTTGCTTCAAAATATCAACTTCAAAGTTTGTATTTCAACAAATCTCGATTTTTTTATAAGAATTATTATGTATTTTCTTTGTTTTTGAAGTCGAGATTTTAATGACAATTTTTAATAAACTTCACGATTCCCTTTAACTTCTAGCTTTTTATTAAATAAAAATTTTCTAATTAAGGCGTTTTGCTTCAAGATCTTGGCTTTTGAAATCAAAATTTCAATAAATTTCGATTTCTTTAAGATCTCGATTTTGAAGAAAAATCACTCTTCTTTTTAAATCTCGATTATGAGGTCGAGATTTTGAAAAATCTCGATTTTTCAGAGAAAACTTTTAATAAATCTCGATTTAAACCAAGCATCTTAAAAATATTTCGTCTTTAACTTCCAAATCTCGACTTTTTGAAGTCGTGACTTTGATGAATTTCGACTTTAGGGTCTAAATTTATGAATATCGATTTTGAAAATAGTATTTTTCAAAAAATTCCAAATTTCGACTTTGATATCGAAAGTTTAATGTATCTCAAATTTATAGAGCAAACATTTAATAAAGAAATAAATTAAAAAAATTGAGAGATGTTAAATTTTTACATTTTGATACAATTACAATTTTCATATTTTATTTATTATTTTTAAAATATGCATTAAATATTCATAAAATAAAAGCTTTTGAATATTAAAACAACATAAAATATGCAGGGTATATCATTTAGAAAAATTGTCGATGATATCCTTACTTACAGATAGTTTACCCTGTTAATTTAATTACAAAAATACAGTAACTTAAAATCAAAAATCAATCAGCATTAGGATTTGCAGAAGATTCAGATAGTTTAATCGATTTAAGTTAATCGTTTGGTAAATTAGTTTCAATAATCCAGTGAAAAATGGATTTATTTATTTATTTATTTATTTATTTTCCAACAGGCAAAACAGGAAATGTTAAAATAAATAATATATATATATATAAAACATATAAAAGAATCCAAAATGTAAAAAAGAGAAATAACAACATATATACAACTTAGAAAACTATAAAAACTATAAATTAAATGTACACTCTAACACATAATTCCGGATATCATTTTGTGAGCAAACATTAATGTCGCATCCATTACAAAAACGGTTAAAATTATTGCACGCAGAAAAAATTGGTGATATTTTATATTTGAAATGTGTCATGTTCTTAATTTATTTATTACTTTATGCTTTATAATATTTTTTGTTATTTGTTCAATTTTTTCACTTTTAGACCTGATGACGACCGCGTTAGGTCGAAACTAGTTGTCAAGTTTACTAAAAAGATTTTGAGATTTCTTCGATTTCAAATAATATTTGAATAGAAGCAAAATACTAATATTTATTTCTTTGAAAATGGCTGATTTTAGGTCACCCTGTATATTACATCCAGAATTCGTTGATATTAATGTCGATATATAAAATCCCAAAAATTAATCTTTTGACTTTGATGGCAAAAGCCCAAAGTCATCTTTGTAAATCTTAAATTTTTGTTGGTTCTCGCTTTAAGTGTTAATAGGGTGGGGATTTTTTTTGCAACGAAATGGGCAATTTATTTTATTTTAGCTTCACGAAATGTGAGAAATATAATGTATTTCATGATTTTTTAATAAAATTCTTGAATTTTCACTTTAAATTCGCTAAAAATACGTGAAAAGCTTTAAATGTTTGCTTTGAATTTGCTCTAAATGAGTTAAAAGTGAAAATTTCATAATTTCTTAAGAAAATAGTTATAATTCCGTCGTAAAGTCGTTCAAGAAATAAAATAAACATAAAATTTCAATTTTTTTCAGAATTTTTTTTCAAATTTTCTCTCTAAAAGGCAAAAATGCTTAAAATTTACATTTTAATACTATAAATTTCTTTATTTTTCCAGAAAATTTACAAAATTTCGCTCTAAACTCACTAAAAAAACGTTTTGCATTAAATTTAGCTTTAAACGAGCTAAAAGATAAAACATTTGTTTTAATGAAATTTAATGATTGTTGAAATGAAAATCTTGAAATTTCGCTTTAAATTGCCTGAAAATTCTCAAAAACTTAACATTTTTGCTTTAAAATAGATAAAACTGAAAAAATATATTTTAATGACATTTTCCAAAGTAATTGTAAGAAAACATTCAAGATTTTTCAAGGAAATTCTAGAAATTTCGTTATAAAATCGCTAAGAAAACATCAAAAACATGAAATTTCCATTCTAATGTCTTGAAATTTCAGTATTTTTCAGGAAAATTTAAAAAAATTTCCTCTAAACTCGCTAAAAATATAAAAATCTTGAAATTTACAATCCAACGATTTGAAATTTTATTATTTTTTATGAAAATTTTAAACTATTTCTCTAAACTTAATAAAAGGTGAAAAACCTTGAAATTTTCTGTTTAATAACTAAAAATTTCATTATTTTTCTAGAAAATTTACAAAATTTTTCTCTAAACTCACTAAAGAAGTAAAAAAAACTTGATAGTTAAATTTAAAATTTGTTTTAAACGAGCTAAAAGTCAAAATGTTTGTTTTAATGACATGAAATTTAATGATTGTTGAAATGAAAGTCTTGAAATTTCACTTTAAACTGCCAAAAGAATCTCAAAAACTTAACATTTTTGCTTTAAAATAGATGAATCTGAAAAAATATATTTTAATGACTTTCGTTTTCGAAAGTATTTGTAAAAAAACATTCAAGATTTTTCAAGGAAATTCTTGAAATTTCGATTCTAATGTCTTGAAATTTCAGTATATTTCAGGAAAATTTTTAAATTTTTTCTCTAAACTCGCTGGAAATATAAAAATGTGGAAATTTACAATCCAACGATTTGAAATTTAATTATTTTTTAGGAAAATTTTAAACTATTTCTCTAAACTTAATAAAAAGTGAAAAACCTTGAAATTTCATTATTTTTCTAGAAAATTTACAAAATTTTTCTCTAAACTCACTAAAGAAGTAAAAAAACTTGATAGTTTTAATTTAAAATTTGTTTTAAACGAGCTAAAAGTCAAAATGTTTGTTTTACTGACTTGAAAATTCAAGATTTTATACGAAAATTGTTAAAATTTGGTTGTGATTATGTCGTTCAAAACACTTTTATTGTAATGACTTCAAATTTCATTATTTTTCAAAAAAAATTTCTCTCTAAACTCGATTATTCAAGTTCAACAAAACTTGAAATTTACGCTTTACTTCACAGTTTTTTATGGAAAATTTTACATTTTCTCTCTAAACCCGTTTATATTGAAGTTTGGTTTTCGTTTATAGTTGAATTTAATTTTCGTTCATTTTTGTGTTTAATTTTTGTTATTTCATTTTCTTTAATAAATATAAATTTACAATTAAATATAATTTCTAGATTATAAATAATATCACTATAAAACGTCATATCATAACAATGCATATCCTTGTACAAATAAGTAGAAATGTGTAATTTACACTAAAATTTTAAAAATAATAATACTTTGAAATTATTATTGATGAAGCACTGAAAATTATAAAGCGCTACACGCCTATAAATAAACCAGCAAATTATAGAAAAACTATATAAACTCATAATTAGAAGACCTTCTGATATATTTAGAAAATCCTGAGAACCCACTTGACTTTTTAAAATATTAATAATTCAAGTATTCTCACCATCCGGTATATAATTACCCAATTTATTTATATTCAAAATAGTAGCTCGTTATTTTAAAAATAGGCCATGGAGATAAAACCCAGCATAATAATTAAAAAAAAAATAAAAATATAAAACAGTTGATTAAACTTGAAAAATTCAATCAATAAAATATTATAAAAGTCGCATAAAGTAAAATCCGTAATTTTTCCATGAAATTTACTCCATACTAATAAAGTTAAAGTAACCCCGAACCCTATAATCGAGAGGGATGATGTGAACAGACCTGGAGGCCATCGAAACGGAGCATCTGCATCGATTTGATTTATTTGGAAAATGTTGCATAAAGTCTCGAGCTACGAGGTGTGTAAATTAAGTAAAGAGAAGTAAAATCTGGTAAATTATTATCAGTATACAATATGTCCCCCTAAGTTGGAATCATATGGAAAACATTTTTATTATTAATTTTAGGAAAAAAAGTTATTCTTCATAAATAGTTGTGCATTATCTAAAACCTAGAATACAGTCATCAAGTATCAAATTTTTTCAGTGGTATACGAGGTTTGTCAAAAAATATGAGTTTTACTCAAAATTAAAGTACCTTTAAATTTGACATTTTAATACTAGAAATTTCTTTATTTTTCAAGAAAATTTACAAAATTTCGCTCTAAACTCACTAAAGAACATTTTGCATTAAATTTAGCTTTAAACGAGCTAAAAGTTAAAATGTTTGTTTTAATGACATGAAATTTAATGATTGTTGAAATGAAAGTCTTGAAATTTCACTTTAAACTGCCAGAAAAATCTCAAAAACTTAACATTTTTGCTTTAAAATAGATAAATCTGAAAAAATATATTTTAATGACTTTCGTTTTCGAAAGTATTTGTAAAAAAACATTCAAGATTTTTCAAGGAAATTCTTGAAATTTCGATTCTAATGTCTTGAAATTTCAGTATATTTCAGGAAAATTTTTAAATTTTTTTTCTAAACTCGTTGAAAATATAAAAATGTGGAAATTTACAATCCAACGATTTGAAATTTAATTATTTTTTAGGAAAATTTACAAAATTTTGCTCTAAACTTACTAAAGAAGTAAAAAAAACTTGACAATTTTAATTTAAAATTTGTTTTAAACGAGCTAAAAGTCAAAATGTTTGTTTTAATGACTTGAAAATTCAAGATTTTTCACGAAAATGATTAAAATTTAAAATTAATTTTACATCAATGAATTTTCTAAATTCCTAACATTTCATTATTTAAAAAAATTTCTTAAAAAAATTGAAATTTGATGTCATTAGGAATTTCAAGTTTTTTGTTTCCTGAACGACTTTACGACGGAATTATAACTATTTTCTTGAGAAATTATGAAATTTTCACTTTTAACTCATTTAGAGCAAATTTCAAAGCAAAATTTTTGACGAATTTTTAACGAATTCAAAGTGAAAATTCAAGAATTTTATTAAAAAACCATGAAATACATTATTTTTCTCACATTTCATGAAGCTAAAATAAAATAAATTGCCCATTTCGTTGCAAAAAAAAAATCCCCACCCTATTAACACTTAAAGCGAGAACCAACAAAAATTTAAGATTTACAAAGATGACTTTGGACTTTTGCCATAAAAGTCAAAAGATTAATTTTTGGGAGTTTATACTTCGACATTAATATCAACAAATTTTGGATGTAATATACAGGGTGACCGCTAAAATAACGCGCATATTTATGGATGATATATAAAAACGTATGCAGAATAAAAATGTCTTACAAATTTTTTTTCTAATATCCGCAATTTTTAAAGAAATTAAAATTAATTGATTTAAAATTAATTTCAAATTTGAATTAAACTGTAATTCAATTAGAAAAACCGGTTCATTTCTTAATTTACATACCTCGTAAATTGAAGCATTCTAAATTTTTCTAGCCTCAAGGGGTAATATTTTATATAAATTGTTTTTGTGAACGATACAATATATCATTAAAAGTTGAGGTAGATTTTTACCTTAAAACATATTTTAAGAACATTGTATAGCACTTTGCGGTAAAAATAATCCATGCAACAAAGGAAATTCTATTCTATAGAAAAATAAATCATCTTTTTATTTATCGATTGACTAAAAAAACCTGGACATATTTCGAACTATTTTGAAATATTTTAAACCAACAAATTACTCTCCACCGCACTATTTTTAATTATAATATATAAATACAAATTCTTTCACATTTTGTAAACAAATAATTTTGGCAGTTGCTCAAATATTATGACAGCTCGGTATTTTATGTATTGGCTCAGTCCGACAAATTTAAAAATGGTGCTAAATTATCGTTTAAATAAAGTAAATAACAAATTTATAGCCAAAATATAATAATTTTAAAATATCGTGGATAATCGAAGAATAATAATTGTAGTGATCGGTTTTCGTAAAGTTGAAACCCCTAAATTGTTAATAGATATAAAAAATAAATATACTTATATGTTAATTTTTTGCATAAAATCTAATTTTAGTAATTAGTGTTTAATTAAACTTACAATTTAAATATTAAGTATATCATATATTATTAATTATCATTTTGTACATTCATTTTTATTGTAAATTACGTTTTGGAAATTTATTTGTTTTAAAAAATAGTAAATAATGTGATTTATTCAATGACAAATTAATTTTAATTGATAGCAAATTTTATACAAATTAGTGAAAATTGTTTTTTTTAACTTGTCGTTTTCTTTTTGATTTTATTGTTTTTTTTTGTATTTGCTGTTTTTTTATTTTTTGGGTGTTAATATTTCCTGTAATTGTCTTATTTCATTGATTTTTATTTTTTTCTCTTGTCGTTTTTCTATTATTTTTTTATCGTTTCTGTTTCTTGCATTTTCCATTTTTCTATTTCTTTTTTGTTGTTTTTGTCATTTTTATCATTTTTGTTTTTTCTTGTATTTGTAGCTTTTGTTATTTAATCGCATTTAGCGAAACCTGGTTAGAGAAAAATATTTAAAAAATAGCTCTAAAATAGTGACGAAATTCAAGATAAGTATAATTTCATCTTTATTTAAATTTTGTTTTTCTAATTTTTTACATATTTTAATCCCGATTTTCCTAATAACCTTGCTATTTATGAATTAATTATATTAAAACCACTTTTTATCTAAACGTGATAATACTGAATACTAAATAAAAATACTATTTTTTTGTTAAACCGTTTCGTTAAATTTAATAAAAATTAGTTTACATTACAAAATGTGTGATTATTTGTTTACAATACACAGAATGTACACTCATTTCCAATCCAAGTATAGAAATAATGAACGTATAAAAATATACATCAAAAACATTCAAAAGTTGGTTCATCCTTGAAACGTGGTTTATTTGTATTAAAATACAATTTTCAAACAAAAACGTAGAAATATTTTCCTGCATCACGTCAAGATGGATTTTAAATATTTCGATGGATTTCTTATAAAGAAATAGGGGTAATATAGTACCTTATTTGGAAGACTTTATTAGTATAAAACTTCTATTGTATGCAAAATTGTAGAATTTTCGTTTATTTTCTAAATTAATGTTAGTCGGTTATTTTTAATTAATTCTTATTTAGTTATAGATAAATTGATTTTTTGTTGCTAGTTTAAATGTTTTAGTACTATTTTCGTTATTTTTGTATGAAAAATGTAATGCTGCTGCGTCGTTTTGATGTGTTTTTATGTAGTTGTTGATTAAACAATAAAAACTATTATAAAAGATAAATTATTCGCATCTTGAATTTCCACAGTATTTTAAAAAATAAACAAAATATTAATACTTTCTGTATTAAACTATTGAACAATTACTTACAAAAAAAAATGGCTGCAGGAAACAAAATTCAATAATATTTCTATTATTTTTATTTATTAAAACCGAATTCAATTACACAAAAAACTGAATAATCCTACAACATTATTGCTTACCATTTTCTCAAAAATCGTCATATTCCACGAACGATATTTATTGAATTTGATCACACCAACAATTATTTTCTTGACAAATAAATCACTTTTGAACTAAAATCACTAATTCACTTTCTCGTTTGTAAATTCATGGTATGACTACGTCTCTTAAAAAGTTTTGGTACATCGACTATTTACAAACTATTTTTAGGAAAATCGTAAAATCGGTTGAAGTTCAGGTGAATGGTGTCAGTGAATAAAAACAAAGCATCAAAATCGGTTTAAAATTAATTGGATCAATTGATGACCGTGCAGTCGTAAAATTAAATCAGTTAAAACATTAACATCCAGTAGTAATCCTAGAAAAACAAGCTATTTAAGATACAGGTTGTCTTACATTGCTCGTGAATCGTAAATTAAACACTCGAAGATATTTTAGGATACGTTCACTGGAAATGGGAAATTATGTAGTTATGGAAAATTTATAGATTTTATACAGCGGATATTCATTTATTTAAAAGTAAGTATTAAATTAAAAATTTGATGTTCTGTTCTAATTACAGTTAATTAAAAAAGTAAATGAGATTTTTTTTTAATTTGACTCTCCATTTTGTTTTCCTGTATTTTTAAATTTTTATAAAATTATAGAGTATATCTCAAAATTTTATAAGTTTTAATTTAAAAACTAGAATAATCATTATAAACCTTGGAATGTATGATTATCCAAACTTTTAAAAAAAGTGACATATTTCTATTAAAAATTAGAAAAAAACATAACTTGATTAGAATGTACCATTTCGGAAACTATTTAAAAATGCAGTTCAAATCCGACATTTTTTTAAAGCTTAGAATGTATTATTTTCCAAACTTTAAAAGAAATAACTCGAAATGTAAATTTTTTCTATAATTGTATTTAGTCTTTTGAAATTGTTCAAGAACTACCTAAAATTTTTCAGTTTAGTCAAAAATTGTTCAATAATTTCTAAAAATGTTTAGTGCTTCCCAAAAATTAAGCTAAAATTGTGCGAATTTTTTTTATAATTATTCAGTATTGAGGTAAATTTGTTCAAATGATCTAAATTTGTTCTGTATTAACTAAAATTGTGTTGTACGAACTAAAATTGTGTTGTACGAACTAAAATTGTGTTGTACGAACTAAAATTGTTGTGTATTAACAAAAATTGTTCTGCATTAACTAAAATTTTGTTGTATGAACTAAAATTGTTCTGTCTGCATTAACTAAAATTGATGTGTATTAACAAAAATTGTTCTGTATTAACTAAAATTATTGAGTATTAACTAAAATTGTTCAAATTGGTCTAAAAGTGTTCAGATTATCTTAAATTATTCAGAATTCCATAAAATTGGTCAAAAGTTTCTAAAATGAACTAAACTTGTTAATAAAATTATTTCCGTAGTTAAATTTGTTCAAAAATTATCTAAAATCATTCAATTTAATCGAAAATTATTCAAGAATTTCTAAAATTGTTCGATTTTGTTTTAAATAGATTGAAATCGCACAAAAATGTTTAAGACGAAATAAAAATTATTCAGCTTTGAGTAAAATGTATTTTCTGTTCGTCTAAAATTGTTCTGTTTTACTTAAAATTGTTCAAATTGCTATTAGAGTGTTCAAAATTATTTTAAATTGTTCTAGTTTCTCTTAAACTAATAAAAAAATTCTTAAATTATTCCTAGTTTAATAAAATTGTTTTTGATTTTTTAAAAGTTGTTCAAGAATCATCTAAATTTTTTTAGTTTAATCGAAAATTGTTATATAATTTCTAAAATTGTTTGGTGGTGCCCAAAAATTACGTTTAAATTGTTTAAAATGTGCGACGTTTTTTAAAAATAGCCCAAAATTTTTTAAGGCCAACTAAAAATTATTTAGTATTGAGTAAAATTTGTTGAAATTTTGTAAAATTCTTCTGTATTAACTAAAATTCTTCTGTATCAACCTAAATTGTTCTGTATTAACTAAATTTTTTGTGTATTCAGTAAACTTGTTCTCTATTAACCAAAATTAATCTGTATTAACTGAAATTGTTCTGTTTTAACAAAAATTGTTCTGTATTAACTAAAATTTTGATGTATTAAGTAAAATTGTTCTCTATTAACTAAAATTAATCTGAATTAACTGAAATTGTTCTGTATTAACTAAAATTGTTCAGATAGCTCTGAAAGTGCTCAAGATTGTTTTCAATTTTTCAGAGTTTATTGAAATTGATCAAGAGTTTCTAAAATGAACCGAATTTTTTTTTACTGTTAATTAAATTGTTTTCCGTAAATCTACGTTTATTTCTCAAGGAAAAAAATTGAAATCGAATTATTTTTGGAAATATCCATTCAACCTTCACCGAGTAAATTTAACAAGCTAAAACAAACTATGAATGAAAATTAGTCATAAACTTATCTTTCCTGATCTTATTACTTGTAGCATATGCTGGCTAATTGGATTAGTTTTCATTTTGTAGGGATTCGTCTGTCCTCCAGGGAACGCCGCCTTATATTCTCCCTCATTACTGTACATCAAATGGGAATTTCAGGTTCCGAATTCTAGTTCTTGTAACATGCACGCGGTAATTTGCATATTACGTATACAATTTAATTATTTGTACAGGTCACCGTGGAATTTCGTTAAGTTATTAACAGTTATTAGACGGAGAATTTCAAGGAAAACTATCCAGATTAAATTATTTTAAAATGAAGGACATACATTCCCCAACAATTTAGTTGGTTCAAAAAAAATATTATTATTATTATTATTATTATTATTAGTATTATCATTATTATTTATTATTATTATTATTAACAACGAATAATTTGAAATGTTTAATAAATTTACCTTGTTGAAGTTTGCAGTCATTGCACTAAATGACCACACTAAAATTTCAGTTTCTCAGGATATATTTTCCAAAATGCAAAAACTTTCTCATTAATAAATTTGATTAGTAATTTAAATCACTCTGTAATCAGGTGTAACAATAAAATTCAATAAATGACAAATTAATAAGTTATAACAATATTAGATTTCTCGAGACATTTTTTTATAGAATTTTTAATTATAATTTAAATATTTAAATCCAATTTTGAACTATTTAAATCAATTTTGATAAAAATGTTTTTTCAGTTTCTCAGGATATATTTTCCAAAATGCAAAACTTTCTCATTAATAAATTTGATTAGTAATTTAAATCACTCTGTAATCAGGTGCAGCAATAAAATTCATTAAATGACAAATTAATAAATTAAAAATATAAGATTTTTCGAGACAATTTTTTATACAATTTTTAATCATAATTTAAATATTTAAATCCAATTTTGAACTATTTAAATCAATTTTGATAAAAATGTTTTTTCAGTTTCTCAGGATATATTTTCCAAAATGCAAAACTTTCTCATTAATAAATTTGATTAGTAATTTAAATCACTCTGTAATCAGGTGCAGCAATAAAATTCATTAAATGACAAATTAATAAATTAAAAATATAAGATTTTTCGAGACAATTTTTTATACAATTTTTAATCATAATTTAAATATTTAAATCCAATTTTGAACTATTTAAATCAATTTTGATAAAAATGTTTTTTCAGTTTCTCAGGATATATTTTCCAAAATGCAAAACTTTCTCATTAATAAATTTGATTAGTAATTTAAATCACTCTGTAATCAGGTGCAGCAATAAAATTCATTAAATGACAAATTAATAAATTAAAAATATAAGATTTTTCGAGACAATTTTTTATACAATTTTTAATCATAATTTAAATATTTAAATCCAATTTTGAACTATTTAAATCAATTTTGATAAAAATGTTTTTTCAGTTTCTCAGGATATATTTTCCAAAATGCAAAACTTTCTCATTAATAAATTTGATTAGTAATTTAAATCACTCTGTAATCAGGTGCAGCAATAAAATTCATTAAATGACAAATTAATAAATTAAAAATATAAGATTTTTCGAGACAATTTTTTATACAATTTTTAATCATAATTTAAATATTTAAATCCAATTTTGAACTATTTAAATCAATTTTGATAAAAATGTTTTTTCAGTTTCTCAGGATATATTTTCCAAAATGCAAAACTTTCTCATTAATAAATTTGATTAGTAATTTAAATCACTCTGTAATCAGGTATAGCAATAAAATTCAATAAATGACAAATTAATAAGTTATAACAATATTAGATTTCTCGAGACATTTTTTTATAAAATTACTAAATAAAATTTAAATAAGTCCAATTTTGATAAACATGTTTTTAACCCAAAGAGATTTTAGGAAAATTTTGAATCTAGACAATTTGATATATTTAATGTTTTATCTTCTATAATTACAGGAAGTTTGATTTAAGGGGTACCTTCTTCATAATATAAAATAATTATAAATGACTAAAATGACTCGGTTTACCATTTATTTCTAGAATCTTTGAAATTGACTATTTTAAGGAAAGCACGTTTTTTCTAAATGAAAGTAACTTACGATTCAGTACACTGGTATCCAGGTATGAAAGCAGATTTTCTTCTGATCATATCAGGCCCAGGATCATATGTTAACATCACAAAAGAACTGTCAATAATATGCGGCGCCGACCGGCTTTTGAAAGGTAGAAAAATATCGTGGAAAATTTCATCATCACTCATCTCTATTTTTTCTATCGCTTCGGGAACACAAATATTGTAAGCTTCCAAACAATCCGCGTAGTCGTTATAGTATTCTTTTAAACATTTTCTGAAACAATATTACATCGTCTAGTTAGAAAGATATAGATGTGTAATTTACATTCTTACCTATAAATTGTTCGTGATGGAGGTTCAAAAGATTCCAAAATATTCGGTTCACTCAAACGTTTACACACATTTTTTCCAGTATCTGAAGGATACTGAACTAAAAAAAACTCCTCACCGGAATCTTCCGTCCGATTATCGTACGATTTCAAACCATCATCTTCAGCTTTAGTGTCTAAATAAATGCGGGTTGTGCTAATAAAATCCTTCTTTAAACAAGGTTCAGAAACAGCTACTTTTACTAAAAAAGAAAACTCAAAAAAATATAGAGAACATTAAATTAAAAAATTTAAAGTTCCAGGAATATAAACGCTGTGTAAAATAATTGAGATAGTTGCCTAAATAATCGAGAAATTAGAGACCAGACTGAAAAAAAGAATTAAAGTTAATGTTTAAACAATCAACAAGTACAAAACTTGAGTAAAGAAAGAACAATAATGGTTAGTTTTACAGATTAAATTTAGTACTTAAAGCAGAGTAAAATTAACTGAAAAATGCGAGATCAATATAAAAAAAAGAAGATTTGAGCCCAATATAGCAGAATGAAGTAAAGACTTAAAGTAGAATTAAGGTTAGGATTACCACAATTTTGACAACTAACCAAGACGTATAAAACTTGAGTCAAAAAAGAATTATGATGATTAGTTTTACACAGGGAATTTATTACTAAAAGAACAGTAAAGTTAGCTTAAAAGTGCTTGATCAATATCAAAAAAAGAATATTTAATACTAAGTTAGCAGAGTGAATTAAAGACTTAAAGTAGAATTAAGGTTAAGATTACCACAATTTTGACAACTAACCAAGACGTATAAAACTTGAGTCAAAAAAGAATTATGATGATTAGTTTTACACTGCTAATTTATTACTAAAAGAACAGTAAAGTTAGCTTAAAAGTGCGAGATCAATATCAAAAAAGAAGATTTGATGCTAAGTTAGCAGAGTGAAGTAAAGACTTAAAGTAGAATTAAGGTTAGGATTTCCACAATTTTGACAACTAACCAAGACGTATATAACTTGAGTCAAAAAAGAATTATGATGGTTAGTTTTACACAGGGAATTTATTACTAAAAGATCAGTAAAGTTAGCTTAAAAGTGCGAGATCAATATCAAAAAAAGAAGATTTGATACTAAGTTAGCAGAGTGAAGTAAACACTTAAATAAGAATTAATATTAAGTTTACAACATTTCTGACAGCTAACCAAGAAGTACAAAACTTGAGTGAAAAGAAAAGAATAATGGTTAGTTTTACAGAGTGAATTTAGTATTTAAACCAGAGTAAATTTAACTGAAAAGTGCGTGATCAATATAGAAAAAAAGAAGACTTGAGCCTAATACAACAGAATGAAGTAAAGACTTAAAGTAGAATTAAGGTTAGGATTACGATAGTTTTGACAGCTTTTCGTTATGACAATTTTGACATTGACAAATGACAGGCGTGACGTCATCCGGGGCCCCGGAAAATATGGGGCCCATAATTCCTGGAGCTTTTGGATAAAACGAGTAACTTAAGTAATGTTTTTTACCTGAGTTGTAAGTCTTAACGGTTGCATCAGGTACGTCCGAGTAAGATTGGTCTAAATGGGTTTTAGAATTTGTTGGTGTTATATCTTCGGGGTCGTTTTCTATTTTACTATCGGTATTGGTGTTATTGTTTTGTACTAATTGATCATCGTTCGATTTTAGTTCACCCGTTTTAAGTTTCACCGCGGTCACGTCTTCCGACAAAGATTCATCGATACAAGTTTCGTAGTCGTCTTTTTCCGATACACTTTGTGTTATACTGTCGTTTTTAATGGTTTCTATTTTATTTGTGGATTTTTCTATATCGTCACTTACTTCTACTGTTATAATATCACTCTTAATACTAATGTCTATGTTGCTGTTACAATTTTTTTGGTTTGATTGGTTTAAGTTAACGATGTTGTTTTTTAAACACTCGTTTTTTAAAGTTTGAGGTAATTTTTGGCCTAAATCTTCTACTTCTGAGGTACAAGACTGGCTGAAGGAATTGTCGTCCTCTATGCAAATATTTACGGCGTCTAAGCATTCTTGGAATTCTTCTATGCATTCTTGAAAGTCTTCTAAACACGTTTGGTCCTCTTCAGTATCCTGCAAAAAAAATCAATAATTAATATAAATACTAAAGTTAATTTAGTCAGTAGCAATCAAGGAGTTCAAATGTATCATAAAAATTTAGCTGAAGTATTATTCTAAGGTCAGTTGGTTAGTTAACGAATGAATAAATGTTACTATAGTTGTTGCTACTGATTATATTAAAATATTTTTCAGAGAATAATATATTTTCGAAAATGTTAGTTACCAAATATTGTAGGGTTGTTCCTAACGTTTCCGAAATTGCTGTAAAGGTTTAATGCTTTAAATTGGACATTCCAATCAAATTTTTTTAACCAAATACCAATTATTAAGGAATTTTGCCACTTGGTCCAGTAACATTTTTAAAATTTTTCTTTAAAAAAGATGAAAACTTTAAAAAAGCCAAGAAAAAAGGAGACAAATAAAAAAGGAGCAAAAGAAAAAAGAAACCAAAGAAAATGAGCCAAATCAAAAAGAAACCAATAAATAGGAGCCGAAAATCCTGTAATTGGATAAAAAAAGTGAATATTAGATAAAAAAAAAAATTTGTTGAAGAAAATTAAAATATATTGGAAAAATACTTAACGAAGGAACCAAAATTTATTAAATTATACAGAAAAATTTTTAAAACTTAACAATAAATATCCAAATTCAATGAAAACAGCTAATATTTATTGAAAAAAGTGAAATTTGTCAAAAAACATGCAAATTCAATAGAAAATGTCAATTTTTAAGGATAAATTTAAAATGCACTGAAAAAAATTAAAATTTTATTAAAAAAAATAGTTATTATTTCAAAATATGCAAATTCAATGAAAAATAATAAAAATTTAATAAGAAAAACCAAGATTTAAAAAAAAAGCTTAAATTTATTAAAAAGGGGCCAAATTTAAAAAACAAAATTGAAACGTATTAAAAAATGAACAAATTCAATAAAAATAAGTATATAATGTAATAAAAAATTCAATTCAAAAAAATAATTAAATTACAAGAAAAAAATTAAATCTATTTAATTTTAATTTAATGAAAAATATTCAAATTAAAGAAAAAGTCCAAAATTTAATAACAAAACCCAAGATTTAATGGAAACGAGTTGAAATTGAATTAAAATTAAATTAAATAAAACAATGTCTAATGAAAAACAAATTAAATTTATTAAAAAAAATTAAATTTTAAGGAATAAGTTGGAACGTAGAATTTAATGAAAAAATCAAAAACTCAAAACTCAACGAAAAAGAACCAAAGAAAAAAGGAGCTAAATATAAAAAGAGCAAATAGAAAACGGAACCAAAAATATAAAAATTGTCTGAAAATACTTATTTTTTGGTTGTTATATTACTTTAAGTTAGATTAGGTTAGTTAAATTACATTTTTGTTTATTTTTTGGCTCATTTTTTCTTTGGCCCCTTATTTTTTTTACTCCTATTTTATTTTTTTGGTATCTTTTAGTTCAATCAAAAAATAATAACAAATACGTTAAATTTTTGAATTTATCATTTAAAATCGTATTTTTTTGTTGATAAATTGTTTTTCCAAAAGAGCCCCCGATTTCTCAATGAACTTTTTTAAATTAGCTTATGAATAATATTGGTTATATTTTTATACAGAGTGTTGCCAAATTCGTGCGAAAAAATTTAGAAATAGGTTCCTCGTTAAAAATGAACGGTAGTCTCTTTTATAAAAATATTTTCTTAGCCCAAAAAAAGAATGTCGGAATTAATTCATATTGAATTTTTAGATTTTTTAAATTTCTCCCCACTTTTAACATAATGTTAATATTTACAAAAATGCCATAATTGTACACCTTTACGTGTGTTGGAATTTCAAGTTTCAAAAATAATTTCAATATAAGAAAAAATTAAAAACTCAATTTTGGATTTGGATCAAGAACTTTTTTTAATGAAAATATCCGTCATTTTTATCGAGAAATACCTTATTGAATATTTTCCTCTATATTTAGCAACACCCTGTATATATTAGATGTATATCTATTATTTTGTATCAACTAATTCTGGTAACCATTTTTCCACCTAATTGTTGCTAATTAACATAAAACTATTTACTTCTTTATAAAATAATGAACAATTTATAGTTTAATTAAATTTATTTGAACATTTATTATACATATCCTAATAAAAATTATTCATAACAATAACACATTTAAGGGGTTTTTTTTATTTCACAAACGTCTATTTTTTATAATAAATAGGTAACAAGTTGCAAAATGAAAATTTTTACCACAATTATAAACAAAATATATTATGAGTAGATCGAATGTATATTCATTTTGCAATATGTTACGAGTAGATTTTTCACAACCATTAAAAAAGAGGGAAATTAAATAAAAATCACCACCGCTAATTTTTAAAATAGACCAAGCAATTGGTGTGGACCAAAATAATTTCAAGTGTTTTATTAATATTTAAAAAAAATCCTTTCAAAAAATGTTTTTTTAAAAATAGTTAAAGGATGATGAAATTAATTACAATAGCGTAATTTAAAAGTAGACAATGTATAATTATTTTATTTTTACATCATTAAAACAAATAAAATTAATAAATAACAATTTTACACAGTCAACTCGTCTACTTCTTAACACCATGAATACATCAATTTTACAGTTGCAATTAAAAACTAAAAACTTAATAATGGAAAGAGAAGTTAAACTAATATTTATAGAATAAACCGTATATAACAAATTAGACAAAGTGAGTGATTGTCACTATGTCTCTGCCTCTATGTATCCAAAATTAAAAAAATAAAAAAGTTTTGCTTCCTGAATCACAGATATACAGAAACTATTCGTAGTTCATTTATATTTTCTTCAAGAGTGCAACACATAGAATTCTAAAAATATCCTTTCACACCATTTTCTTAAAGTGCTTCATGCTTAATTCTGAAACGAATAAAATAATATCACTAATTTAACACGAATTATATTACAAAAAATCTTACCAATATCAAATATCCAACATCTTCCGACCATTGTTGCAACAATTTCCGTAAAAACTAAAAATACAACTTTGAGTTAGGAAATTTAGAGACGCACCAGTTCAGAGACCAACAGAAAACATCCAACAATTTGAATATCCTGTTCAACTGGAAAAAATACTACCTAATAACAAAATTATTTATTATTATTATTATTATTATTATTATTTTGAAGGGTTCGAATCCATAAGTTCATTAAGTTGAGCCACTTAACCTTTAAAAAAGAAAGAGATTAAAATTCAAAGGGTTGTAATAATCAGAAATTATTTAAATCAAAATTGGAATTAAAAAGAAAAAACACGCGTACGACAATAAAAAATATCGAGGATCACATAAATTTTTTTCATAATTCCCTCAAGTAGTAAAAAGAAATTGAGTTGAAATTTCACAATTGTTTTAGATTCGTGCGAAATAAAATAATATACCACCGCTGAATACTTAAAAAATGTGTTTACAGGGGATTTTTATAAAGTTTGTTAATAAGATTTGAAAAAGCAAAACAAAGACATACAATTTTCAATTTACATTTTCCTTCGTTTTCTTTTGCGAATTAATATTCATATATTTAAACATTTTTCAAAGACTAGAAACGATTTTTGTAATAAAATAAAAAAACTTTGGTCTTTCAAACTTCCCTAGTGCGTTCTCTATAGTGTTGTATTTTATTTAAACACCGACAAACACAAGCAACACTTATTTGTAACTTTATTTTACATCGAATTATTTATATGTTCATAGAAAATGCGTGAAAGATTAAACCTACTTTGGTGATTGCAGTGCTCACTTGCATCTAAAAATTTTAACTACACCACATATTTACATCTAAATAGAATGTGACTAATGAAAAATATGCACCCTGATTATTTTTTTCTCAAATATCTATTTACATTTCAAATAAGGATGATGTAAAAAGAACAAAAGGAAAACAATGACAACAACAACAAGTAAATTATGCAACAAAATTGAATTTTATTAAACCAAAACTAAGAATAGCACAAAAGTTTAGATTGAATACTATTTACAATCACGAGGCTAGTATGTGCTTAATACGCGTGAGTCCTTGTATTAGTTGGATTACTTATTTTTAAAATTAAAAATCCCGAAGTTAAATTGTAAACCAGACCTTTCTTATATTAATTCACAATAACGAGCCAATTGGTTTAATTAAAACAAATGAATTAGTTTGAAACAATCAATTTATTATTATTATTATTATTATTAATGCTACCAAATATTTATTTGCAGAAAATACGTTTTTTAAATCAAATAAATTAAAAACTAATTCGCTAAGCAACCATCAAATACAGATTTATTTGGATCATATTGATTTTGGTCTAATTAATTGTTTAAACAAAAAATAACTTTCTTTTTTTATGGGAGTGAAGTCATAATTAAAGAAAAAGTATTCAATTTCATTTTATCCAACTGTTTTCTTGACTACCTCTTCACAACTTCTTAACTTTATGGGATTATATTTTTGATTCGTTATAAATTTCGGTCCTAAGTGGAAGTTGTACATGCTTACGGTTTAGTTTAAAATTAAATTTAATTTATAAATAAACTCAATTTTTATAAATACCCAATATTTTTTTAAAATAATCTGAGTGCAGAATTTTCCTATTATTTATGTCAATAAACAGGGTATTTGGTGTGTCGATGTGTATCTGAAAGAAGGTAATTGGAAAGATGAATTTGGAAATAATGAACCGTATATACTGTTATACAAAGTGTTAAGCAATTCACCCCAAATTAATACATTCAATATTTTATAAGATTCGTATATGATAATCATTTCATGCATAAAATACGTAATAGTTATTATTCAAGAATACCAAAACAATACTTAACTTCGATATTCTTTGTTTATTACATGTGTTTGGTTATCAACAATACTAAAAATGCAATAAACACCACATCTCCAAATAGCACTTATAGAAAAAGTTCGGTAAAGGTTTAAAAATGTTAATATCACGAAATGCTTAACACTTTGTATAACAGTATACATAGTTACCCACCTCTGAATCATCTTCCCTTTAAAATATTCGTCGGTAAACTAAACACCCTATATAGTTATACACGTTGTACATTACCGATAGTTTATTTTATTTACTCACACATTTACACCAACATAATTTTTATGAAATAGTAATAAATAATTCGAAGAATTATATTATCAATCCATAGAGTATTATAAATTTTTGTAATCTTCCTTGAAACTTTTTAAAAATAGCCACCACAGATAAAAGCAAATGTATAATATATGCCATAATACAATGGTTGTAATGTTGTAATACGAACTCATATTACACAATCCGCCCGCATAACAAAATTACATTGATATAAAGTTTATTCAAAACTCATAAAAATTATGTTGTTATTATACAAAAGCTTGATTAGACATCGCGATATATTTTTCCAAAAAAATACGAAGACTTAACTCACAAATTAAAATACTAAAGGAATAACTAACACAATTAAATCAATATTTTTGACACAAATCGTCTTCGTACTTTAATTAGTATTAACCTTTTCACATCCAGTAGAAATAATTACGAAGATAATTAGAATTAAAGAACTAATTTATAGGACAAACCTGACTTGTGCGGGAAAGAGCATCTCCACAAGACACTGGTTTGGCAACTGTAATTTTAACAACTCCTCGCGGTGCCCCTTTTAGAACTTGTACGGCCCTGTCTAAAGGTGCGTGCTCTACGTTGATATCGTTCACAGCAATGAGTCTGTCCCCAGGAATCAGCCTTCCATCTTTTTGCGCCACTCCACCAGGTACCAACGACCGCAGTACTATCACAGTTTCTTGGGAATTCAATGGGTCCTGAAATTAAATTTCAACTCACAACAAAATCATAAGAAGAATTAAATTAGTTTTTATAATAATACAAATATTACTTTAGTGCGTTACTTAACAAACTGTCTGGTGAAATATTACAAAATCGATTTAAAGCTTCCGATGGATTAAGAGATAAATAATCAAAGTAATGTTAGGTTGGGTAAAAATGCACTTGACGTTTTGAGGTTTCAAAAAATTTGTTGTCGCCGAAAACTATAGTTCTTAATACAACAAAATCTCCACAATTTACTGATTCGCCCTCATACTGAAATCTTGAAATATGGTGCTATTGCAATGCCTGAAAATGAACATGATAATAGAGAAACCAAAAAAACACAATATAAAGTTGCAAGGACAACAAATTTAACTAATGAACACCTATAAATAATTTGAATCAGTATTTGAAGAAACCATAAACAAACTTAATCCAAAGAAGTAGTGAAGAAAAGAAGTATCCAATAGAAAAACATTAATACACAAACAAGAGCCCGAAAGAAATCGAGTGAAAAATAAAGAAAAGGAAATAATGCAATGTCACACAACTTTAAACTCAACGGTAGAAATACTTAAGACTAATAATAAGAAGAAGAAAAAGTAAAAGGTCTGGTAGGACCAACTCTAATTTCCAAGCCACCAAGAGGAAACATTGTTTGTAGTTCTTTATATCATATCAACAAGCGACCGAAAGAAATCGAGAGAAGAAATAAAGAAAAGAAAATACCATAACTTCTTATAGCTTTACACTTAATGGTATAAACATTTAGTACTAAGAAGAAGAAGAAGAAGAAGAAGAAGAAGAAGTAATCGACTAAAAAATCTAGCAGAACTTAGACCAACTCGAATTTCGGACCCATCAAGAGGAGAGATTATTTGTCATTATTCAAATTCTTTTAGTTCAAAATTCTCTGAAGTGTTTCTATGCTTTGCAAGTGCTATTATAACAATTTTCTACAATAGTTACGTTGCTTCTGTAAAGAATTTAGAGATGCACGTGTATACATCAATTTTTCCATGTGTCAACATATTCATAGAACTGCATATACAACTGCTCCTGAAAGGTATACCCCAATGCTCACTACTTACCTGATAATCCAAAATCGAAAATCCTAACCCATGATCTCCTTTTACTAACTCAACGACTGTAGATTCGTCGTTCCACATCGGCAAACCTTCGATCACTTCTAACGATCTGGATCTACTAACAGCTTCGCTGATGATACTCGAAGCTATCGACGTTTCGGATTTAGCTTTCACCAGATGGTTGCTTCCACTAATCGGAATCAGAGTCTGTAGACTACCGGCAAAGATTTTCTAAAAAAATAGTGTTTTAGAATACAAAGGAAAAAAATACAGAAATAAATAAAAATAAGTTTAGAAAAGATGAAAATAGGTGAAAACGAGGAAAAATTAGAAAAGCGGAAAAATGAGGAAATATAGTGTAAAAGAGGCGGCGCCAATTAAATGCGACAAATGAAGTAAATTAGAAGAAAAAACAAAGAGAACACATGGAAAACGAGGAAAAGAGGCGAACAAAAAAACTAAAAAAGCAAGAAATAAGCAGGACAAAAAGGAGGGGAAAGAGGGTAAGGAAAGCGGAGAGAAACGAAGAGAAATGCAACGTTTTACCCCCTTTTTATACCGTTTATCTCTCCTTTTTTCGCGCACTTTCCTCATTTTTCCTTCTTATGTTCCCATTTTCCGCCAATTTTTTATCATTTAAAAAATGGTGGTAAAAAAGTGTTGTAAAAAAATGAAAAAAAGTAGAGAAAAAGCAAAGAAAACGAGGAAGAAATGTGAGAAAAGTGAGTGAAAAACGAGGAAACACAGTAGCAAAATGTAGGAAAAACGGGGAGAAAAAGTAGAGCAAAACGAGGAAAATTTTTTCTTTCTGTTTTTTACTACTTTTTTCCCACTCTTTCCTCGTTGTTTGAACTTTTTTTGGTAACCCCCCTTCCGCTATTTTTTCCTTCATTTTCGAAAACATTCAAAATCTTAAAAAGTGAGGCAAAAAGTGAAAGAAAAAACGGAAAAAACGGAAAAAAATGGCGGAAAGGGAGGCGCATAAAATTATGGCGAACGAAATAAAAAGGTGGATAATTGCAGGAAAAATTAAGAAGAAAGGTGTGAAAAAAATGGTAAAAAATGGACGACCAAAAAAAACGTGAAGAAACAATGAGAAAGCGGGATAAAATGAGGGGAGAAGGATGTGTTGAAGCGAGGAGAAACGAAGAAAATGTTACCATTTTCTTTTTCGTTTGTCTCTGCTTTTTCCCTGAGAAAAACGAGAGAAAAATAGAGCAGAAAGTGAGAGATTACGGTGAGAAATAACGGAAAAGGGAACTCACGAAAAAAGGCAACATACAAGAAAAGCTAGAACAAAAAAGAGAGGGAACAAGGGAAAATAGAAGAAAAAAAGTCGCTTGAAGAAAAGATGAAAAACGCGGAATAAACGATAAAATCGAGTAATTGTTATTTTGATTTCTCTCGACTAAAACTATATTAAAAAGAATCAAAAATCATGAGATTTTTAGTTAAAATCGACAAGATTATATTATAATTTCAAAAGCAGGGGAACAAAAATATGAAATCGAAGACAAAATTATTCCAACCAACAAAATTCGGTCTGGTAGGAATATAAAAAAAAACACAAAACTAAATATAAATGAAATTAAATTTATGAAAAATGAATTGACAATAAAAATAAAAAAATATAACTATTTTATCAGAAGTACATTTATTTTTATTGTTTTACATTTAAATCCATTGTTTTCGTGGTGTAGAAAGCATATATAATTACATCTGCGTATTAGATAACTAAATACCCTTAGATTTAAATTAATGCTAATAAATCCAGATGAAATCTTGGAAATGCAAATATTTACCCTGGCCCTGAAGGCTTCTCTGTGCTGGGACGTGTCAATTATCCTCGTCGGTATGGGGTATCGGGCGCACACTAAACTCACTAAATTCGGAAGTTGTTTTAATATTGATACTACTTCCAGATGGTTCAGACCAAGAAGTTGTATGCCATTCACCTAAAACAGTTAATCATAAATTTATCTAGTTTAAAATTTAAGTATTTAGTTAAATATCGCCCTGTACGTAGAACTTAATTAGGTAATGGAGTTTGGGAGCCTACCCCTGCGATTAATGGTACTTATTTAAACATGTAAGTAGAAAAATAAATTGTTTTTACATACTTCGAGTAATTCATCTCCGGATTGTAAAACTCCATTTTGTCCCACAGGTCCATCTGGAAGGATATTTCTGATGTAATGATGAGGACGAACTTCTTTTCCACCTTCGACATCAACAGTTCCTTCTAAACTTATTCCTAAACCATTAGCGCCCTCCTTTTGCATCTGAGCAATCTTGAATAAATAAAATAAAATAAATAAAACCAAAATTATAATAATAATCAATTTTGATATACTTACAATTACTTCAATATTGTCATCCAAGTTTTTCCTCCACTTTTCGTAAATTTTTTCATGGCTCTCAATTGTAAACTGCAAAGATATCTTTTCGCCACCTATTAAAATTTCTTTTTCTTCATTAATGGCGTTATTTGATTCCAACAAAATGGCAGAATCAAACTCGAAGCTGGTACGGGACTCCCCATCGGGCTCTATGGCCAAATAATCCATTTGCTATAATTTAAAACGGTATTTTTATTCTCAATCATTCGAAATTCAATGGTTATTAAACAGAAAAGTTATTGTTATTCTATAAAATAATAGTCACATTCAACATATTCTATCATCAACTTTGAACCAAGAAACATCTCACTAAACTTTACCATTATCTATCTCATCTTTTATTTTCTAAATTTACTTTTTGAAAAAAAATAAAGTAAATTTGTTCTACAAAATTTTATTTTTATACTCAGTAATATTGAAATTAATCGGACAAATAATATAAAAACTAGAGAAAACGTATTACCACTGTACTGAAGGGCACTTTGGGCAAAGAAGTTAGTGTGGGGGACGGTGGGGAAGTGGGCCTCAGTTCGTTGGCCCTAATGGCTTGTTGGAGTTGTTCATATTTCGGTCCGCGAAGATACCTTTCCAATTTGATCTTCACTGTTGAACCAGTATTGCGAAGAAACTCGACTGCTTGATGGTTCGTGAAGCCCAATAAAGAAACGCCATTAACCTACATAAATACGAAATAGAAAGTACTGTTCTATTGGAAACGGATTTTTATGCAAGTAAACAATTAAATATATTTTTGTTAGTATAGTTATAGAATGAAAGAAAGAAATTATAAATGAAAATAATGATGAACTAACGAGAGTAGTAAAAATAATAAAAAACAAGCAAGAAGCGTGACAAAAAAATATAAAGAATGGGGGGAAACGAGAAAAAATGGCAAAAAAATTGGTGCGTGAAAAATGTCGAAAAACTAGGAAAAATCAGTGAAAACTAGAAAAAAAGGGGTATATTTTTCCTCGTTTTTTTCATTTTCATAAAGCGAAAAAACAAATATCATGATATTTGGAAGAGCAAAAGAGAGGGAAAATGGGGAAAAAGAAGGAAGCCGAAGAAAAAAATCCCCTCTATTTCTCGACTTTTCTTTCGTTTCGTCCTGTTTTTTCAGGAAAACAAGGGAAAAGGAGGGATAACAAGACAGAACAATAATAGGGACAAAAAACGGGAAAATTAAAAAAATGGAAAAGGACGTGCGAAAATGAGCTAAAAGCGTGAGAATATAAAGGGAGAGGAAAAGGAAAACAACGTGTAACAAATAGCGCGAAAGGAGGTAGGTGAGAGAAAACTAGGAATAAACGTGGAAAAAAGTGTTGAAAAAGCAGAAAAAATTGCAGAAATGGGAGCGCATTAAAACAACGCGAAAAACGAGGAAAAGCGGTAAAAGATCAAAAAATGAGAATTTTTTTTCGTTCTCAACTAAAGCTAAATTAAGAAAAAACGAAGTATTTACCTCAACAATCCTGTCGTTAATTTGGATATTCTGTGTCAAATCTGCTGCACTTCCTTTGCTGATACTCTTCACAAATATTCCAGATATTTCTTCTAAAAATAAATAATTGCAACATTAGGTATAAAAACGTATGTAGAAAAAAACGTCAGCCGTTTTCAAAGAAATAAATATTAGTATTTTACATCTATCCAATGTACAAATTCGAGAAATAACAGGCTCTTTCAAAATTTGCAAAATATACAGGATGTCCCATTTATATTAAAAAAATTGAAGGTATTCCCGGTTAAACCGGAAGTATATTATTAACAATTTGCAAAATTTCATAAATATCGTCCCTTTCGTTTTAAAGATATTCACTTGGTTCCATACTTTATCCCAACCCTGTATATTGTTCATCTTAATTCAGTCTTAAATAAATTATAAACTCGGCAAACTTTATCTAGTGCATAGCAAATATCGAAGCTGAAAGTGTGCTTCGAAATTAGCGCCCATTCTGCATCCATTAATAGACGCTTGTACCGAAGTTGACAACTCATTTATGAAGCAAATTAGGGTGGTATATAGCTTAAACGCGAAACAAATATCCTCTCTAAATACAATTAAAGCTTTAGGTAGGCATTCAGGCGTGATATGAGGAGACACGAACTAACTAAACACTCGACAAGCTAAGTTGCAGGTTGCAGGTACGCCGAGCATAAATGTCTAATTACAAAGATTAACATAATACTCGACACATGTACCTAGAATTTAGACAAACAAGTACGCGAATGTAAGGAAATTGGAAATTAGTTAAAATGCAACGATAAACTCAATATAACATTTGAAATTATTTAGCGATTTAGCAAAATAAAACAAATAAATTTATTGTTTGGTTCATTTTAGATCTTTCTAGAACAATAAAGGTTGAGACAATATTGCTACTGATGGACTATCTACCCTAAAATCAACATTTTTCGAATTTCTCTTTATATATTAATTGAATCTTCACCCTTAAAAAGACCTTTTTTAACTTGATATATAGCTTAGAAATGGGGAAATTAAACAAGTAACAACATTTCAAGGAAGTACACTATTTAGTCAGAGTACAGTAACAACATATTTATTCTTAGATTAGCTTACGTTGTAATACCTTGTAGCCCTGAAAAAATAATGCAAAATGGCTTTATAAGATTTATCTAAGAATATTTAAGTGAAAAATAAACAGTACTAATTAGATTAACGTTAGAGTCGTTAAAATGGAAATTTAAATTATAGGATTACCAAAGGGTAGTCTAATATCACCAATTTTGGCGTATATTTTTATGGATAATTTGAAACAAAAAATTTTTGATTCAAATATTTCCGGGAATGTATTGTTTTGGTTTAAATATCTTGATGATGTTTTGGCTGCTTTTACAGGTAGTGATAGACAATTGGATGTTTTCTTTAATTTTATTAATAGTTTACGTAAAAAAAAATTAAATTTACCGTTTAAAATGAAGAGAACAGTCTATGAATTTCTTAGAAACAACTACGAAATAAGTAAACTGTAATCTTCAATATTCAGTTTATCGTAAACCAAAGCGTACAAATATGATTATCCCTTATAACTCGAATCACCCTGTGTTACATAATTTAATAACTTACAATTTAATATCACATAGAGTTTTTTCAATGGGGATGATTTTAAAAGGGAAATTAATATAAATAAACAAATCGCTACTTCTAATAATTATCTGTATCATTTAATAAATAGGGTGATTAATAAATATATTACATTTCCGGAACAATCTAAAAATGTCAGGTCATACAAAACTATTACATATTTTGGACATAGTTCAAACAAAATATCAAATATTATAACTCGCAGAACATATTCTACAATATCTATTAAAGTAAGAAATAATGTGGACTCATTTTTATTAAATGTAAAACCTAAAATTAATACATTTTTAAAATCGAGCATTTACAAATTAATTTGTCCGCATTGTAACGGCGTCTATCTTGGCCAGACCCTTAGAAATTTTAACATAAGGTACTGTGAACACTTACGATCTTATAGATTAAAACAATCAAATAAGTCACATTACGCAAAGCACTAAACACAAAACTACAATTGAAACAACAATGGAGGTACTTCATATAAGTGACAAGAAAGAAGAACTTGATTTTTTAGAGGAATATGAAATCAAGAATTATCTAAAATGCCCTCAGTATCTAGTAATGAACGAACAATTAAACCTATTAAGTTCAATTATTTTAGATTACCTTTTGTAGATTAATGTCAGATTTAATTTAATTTAGTATAAGGGGTAATATGAAATTTACCTTTCTCACAAACATATCCTGCTACGGTAATTCCTAGACCTAGATCATCCTTTTGCAACTCCACTTCGTACGTTTCAGTTTCAGGCAGTTCAGGTTCATGGAGAGTAATGTTCATTGAAAGAGTTTTCGGAAAATTATTCTGTGCTTCGACTCTCGTTAAATAAGGTACAGAAAGTTGACTAACCATACTCTAAAAATAAATCATTTTCAGTTACTTGTTACTTTCTAATGATGTGCCACACACGGTATGTTCTCTATTTAAAATTAAAGGGTTGGGGAAGTGGAAGGGAGTAAAAATGTGTCCCCCTTGGAACAGAAATCGAAGTGTTTCAGCATTTCCCTAAAATCTAATGAATACTGCCAAATAACGGGGTGGACTGTTTTCTGTGGCCCAATGTGTATAAAGAAAAGTTAAAAAAGCTTACATGTAACTGAAGTTCGGAATGATGTCCAGTGTAAATGTAAGGCCCGGTATTAAAATTGGACGGAGAAGGGTGATAAGCGAAGGCCTCTCCATAACCGTTTTCGACGAGGTGACGATCGAGTTCGACGGGGTCCCCGAGGATCTTCGTCGGTACTATGGGAGCCAGACTTCCCAAATGCTGAAAAATAAAATGACGGATGTTGGAAAAAATGTATATGCACTTCAAGTATAATTATCATTAATATCGGGAAATATTTGTTAGGTCCAGTAGATCTTTAACGGTGTGTTATCGATATCTCGTAAAATACATAACCATATCTTTTATATCATTTCAAAATAAGACGAAATTAATTTCTATTTGTCTTTTAAGTAGATGAATAAAGTATTTTCCTTAGTCTAAAAAATATTAAGGAAACATTGGAAATTTAGTAACCCCTATTTTAAGGTCAATAGTAGTCCTGAAAAGTTTAAATCTTTCTTATATAAAACAGATCTTCAGAATAATATTCAAAAGGATTTGAAAAGTAAGTAATAGATCTATTTGTTTCATTTGGAATCGAGAAATTATTACTATTACAATTATTCAAAATTCCTGAGTTTTGGTTTTATACCTGTGAGAAAGAGTATTTCGATCTCATTCTATTTATCACCGCCATGAGTTTTTTTTTGAGTTAATTACAATTGAACAAAAATGTTGTTATATCATAATTTGTCAAGACTTAAGTTTATAAAATTAAACTGTGTACATGTTATAAGTTATTTATCACAGTTAAAAATAGTTAATAGTTATTATTTATTGGCTGACACCTCATTATAAACTTAAATTTTTAAAAATTTCTGATTAGAAGTTTTGTCTTAAATAGATATAAATATATATAATTTTTGAACAATATATTAATGTAACGTTTTGATTAGGTTTAGATAGAAAATTTTTTCTTAATGTAAGCATGATTGTCTTTCTATTTGTATGAATGAGTGAAAATTTGGTTGCTTAAATTTATAAAAGTTCGTAGAATATAAAAAAATTGGTTCTTTTTGTGAGGTATTTAGGTAAATTAAATAAAGACATGAGTAAACAATACCAGAAGAAATAAAATTGCAAATCAGTACTAAAAAACAATAGTCAATAGAAGAAAAAAAAAATTTTTTAAATGTGTACTTTTTTATTTGTGACCTCTCCTTCCCCTCAAGAATTTGTTTGCATATTAACTCTAATATGAATTTGAAATTTTACAAAAAACAAAAAGAATTATTTATATAAAAATATCTACTAAGACTCAGCTAGAAATTATAAGGTTAAAGAAAAATGCGAGATTTAAAGTTAACACTTAATTAGATTACTTGATTATTAAACTTAAAATTTATCTAAATGCAACTTTAATGAAAAATAGGGTATTAAAATAAATAAAACAAATAAATTTATTGTTTGGTTCATTTTAGATCTCTAACAATAAAGGTTGAGACAATATTGCTACTGATGGACTATCTACCCAAAAATCAACATTTTCGAATTTCTCTTTATATGTTAATTGAATCTTTATCTTCAAAACGCCTTTTTTAACTTGATATATAGCTTAGAAATGGGGAAATTAAACAAGAAACAAAGAAGTAAAATACAACTTAGTGAGATGAAAGCTTTTAAGAATTTCAGAACTGAGAAATGTTTTTGTTGTTAGTTCTTTATTCGTGTCCCTAAAAATTACACCTTCTTCTACTTCTGTCGATCTTCTCCTGCCTCTCTCCACCTTCTCCAGTTTCTTTCAATCTTCTCATTCTTTTTTCCACGTTTTGCTTCTTTTCATCTTTTTCTGCTTTTCTTCACCTTCTCCTGTTTCTCTTTACCTACCTTCTCCTGTTTCTTCCCACCTTCTTCTACTTCATTTTAATAAGTTGTTGTGTCTCTTCGCGCCATTCGCCACTTTATCCACATTTTCTTATTTTTCATTTCATATCTGATTTATTCCCATACTTTTTGAGTAAAATATTCTTCTCTCTAAAATTCTTCTTTTGTATTTTCATAGTTTTGTCTTATTACTTATCTTTTAATAATAATAAATAATAATAATAAACTTAAATACCATAAACATAGAAAATATGCACCAAATTAATTGCTTTTTATATAATGGTTAAATTTTAAATGAATTTTTGGAAAAATTAATGATATTATTACATCAAAATTTTACGTAGGATTTTAATAATGATTTTCCATAAAACTGCAATTTTTTCCAGAATATTTTCCTCAGTATTTAAATTCTAGTTGGGAAGATAATGTAATTAATGCGAATATTTCATTTGTAACTATTTAGTTTCAAAAATAATCTTTGAACTGTTATTTTTAACTGTATATTAAGCAATGCTACAAACTTATGACCTTAAATTAAAATGTAATAAATAATATGGTAATATCAATATCATGAGATTAAGATTTTGTCACAATTCAGATTATAAAAATACAAAGCAGAAATGTATCTCAAAATCCACGTTTTTTTAATTTTGGCTGTAACTAATAGTGCCTTTAGTTCAGTTGAGGATCAATGGAACAAATTTAAGGTAAAATCATTTTATTTAAAAAAATTGTATTTGTTTTCAACTATTTTTTTCATTTTTCTACTCATTGCGTTTAATAATCTCACCCTTGTTTCTAGTTTATTAATTTTTCTTTTGCGTTCTCTTTTTTTTATCAGCGATTTATTTATTTCTTTTTTTAATGCGTATCCATTATTTAAAGTTGGACTTTTACAAAACATACGATCCCGATGCCGAAAAACACGCTTTTGAAGTCTTCAAAACCAATTTAGAAGAAATAAAAGACCACAACAGGCTCTACGAAAAGGGCATTGTTACCTACAAAAAAGGCATCACCAAATTTGCTGATTTGTCGAAAGATGAGTTTGTAAAAATTTACCAACTTCGTCAGGGAGCCTTAGTCCATTACGAAAATTATATAAACGTAACTTCAAATGCAACAGAATATTTAAATTGGAAAGACAGAGGAGCAGTAACTAGAGTGAAAGATCAGGGAAAATGTGGAGCATGTTGGATTTTCAGCGCGGTATGTTAAAGAAATTAAAATATTAAATTTATTTACAGTTTTTTATCTATTTAGCTAAATTTAATTTTAAAGTGTGCGAATTTTGGTACCTAGGTATATACTTATCAAAAACTAATTTGTATACAAAAATATGCAGTATCAATAACCAATTAAGTGAAAATTAGAAGGTGAAAGCTTTCAAAAATGCGTAGTGTTGAATTTGGGGCATTCGACTTTTAAAAAATTAGGCTATTTACAAAATAAAAAAGAAGTTTGATAATTGATTGTTTTTGAAATTCTAACTTTAATAATTTGAGTATTAGCTCATTAGGAAAAAAATATACAAAGGGTATTGCGAAACTGGAGTGTTTAGCCAATGCTTGAATGTCATTGGGAAACAAAATTTTATTGCTGAAACGTACAAATTGACCCCTTAAACAAATCAGAAGTTTATGTAATAATTTGTATATAATATGGGCGCAGGTTTTCCTCAGTAGAAAGTTTCCAGTCCAGGATTGTAACCCTTTAAAATCTTTGAATGCAGAGGAATATTTTGAGAACTGTAAAAAATGGAAACTTCGTTAATAATTTGAAAAAGTCATAAAAGAAATAAGATTCAAATGAATCATGTTCTAAAATATTGTTTTTAGGCGAATCCTACAAATTGTTAAGTACGATCTTTAATTCGATTTTTCATCGCAAAAAATTCGCCTGCTACTTATTTAAGGGGGAAGGTGTAATGTTGGATTTTAAGTGATACAGGCTTTTTTAATGAAAAAAGAACAAATATCTATGATCAAGAATGTTGTTCACACAATAATATAAACTTTATCTAGTATTACCAGAATCGATTCCTACTAATTTAAAGTCATTAGTCAAAAATCTTGTAATGTTAATACAGATAAAACTATTTATGTTAATTAATTTTAGATTGGTGTCATTGAAGGCTACTATTTCAGAAAAAATAACACTTTAATAACACTCAGTGAACAAAATATGGTGGATTGTCTTGCTGGTGACAATTGTAAGGGAGGATATCCCCCACGGGTGGTTTATTACCTTGAACAAAATTTATTAGGGATAAACACAGAGAAGGATTATCCATTTAAAGAAACGCAAGGCGTTTGTAGGTACAGAAAATCAAAGCAAGTGAAATTAGGAAATTTTGATACTGCTGTAAGTATAAAATTTTTTTTAATAAGGTTTAAATTCAGTCCTGTCCTAGAACCATGATTTTTGTTTTAAATAAAGTGATAAATAATTTTATTTAATAAGTGCCCGATATTCTCAGTGTGTAATTATTAATAACAACATAAGCTTAGGAAAAGTAGGATCTCGACATCCAACTAGAGTTTTTGTTAAAATGAAAATTTAAAATTCGACAATTTTGCAAAATCTTAACTTTGAACACAAGATTTTAGAAAAATTCAATTTTAAATATGATATCTTCAATTATAATTATAAAATTATTTTCTAAAATATCTTTAAGTGATGATATTTTAAAAAATCCCGGAACTTTAATTGCACTTATTTGTTGGTAAAATTGCTCGTAAACAATAAAAAAATTTACGGCAGAAACTAAACCCACCTAAAAACTTTGGTTTTTATTTTCTTTGTAGTTTATAATTTAATAGTTTATGTTGAAGTTAATTTAATTGTTTATATATGCATTCGAATTTTTTCTTGTAATAATTTTAATTTGTTCATTATTTATATATATTTCTGGCATCCTACATTTTTTCTTTTCATTAATAAATGTACATAAATTAAAAATGAACTATTTTATTTTCACACAATATAGTAAAATAATAAAATTTCTAATTAAAAGCAAAACTTAAAATAAAACAGTAAAATAGTTACAATATTCAATAGTCGTAGAAGGACCATAAAGAGAAAAATTAAAAAACCTAATAAGAAAATTCACATTTGTTTTATCGATCTCCAGAACACTTTTGATTCAATAAAATGGAAATATTTGCCAATAATTTTGTAACATAATTTACACCACTTTCCAACATCATCTTCAATCATTTTTAATATTCATTTTTCTTCAAATTTTATCAAACTAATATTTTTTTTCTTAGGTAACAGTTTGCACTGAAGACGAATTAAAAACCAACCTCGAAAAATATGGACCAATTGGAATTGCCCTTTCTGCAAATGGTGATTGGCGACTTTACGATAGTGGTGTTTGGTTTGAAAAATCTTGTTCCTACGAACCCAATCACGCTATTTTGCTCGTGGGTTATGGTACCGAAAATGGTAGAGATTATTGGTTGATTAAGAACTCGTATGGAAAAGACTGGGGTCTAAATGGGTACATTAAAATAGCTAGAAATCTACATAAAAATTATTGTGGGTTAGAGTCGTATGCCATGTATATAACTAGTTAAATAGGTTGATTAGAAATTAAGTTAGTGAAAATTAATGTGTTTTTTAAAGTTAATTTTAATTATAATAATTATTTAATATAAAGTATTTTTTGTGTGGTAATATTTTTTTAAATTAATTATTTCAGACCTTACATTATGGAATTTATTCATAATATATATACATATAAAAAGATAAATTATACTTATCTTGAATTTCCACACTATTACAAAAGTAATTTTAAATATTTGTCTCTGACCAAGGTTTCGCTAAATTGTTAAATTCTCTTCAATTTCAACGGTAAATAAAACCTGCCAAAACATCATTAATATTTCTATACCAAAAAATTTTTTTTCCAAAATTGGTGATGTTGGACTACCCGTTGGTAATCCTTCATTTTGAATATAAAATTTATCCTCAAAAACAAAATAATTTTGATTGATACTTAAATTAAAAAGGTTCATAATTTTATTAATTAAAAGTTTGGATTTTTCATCTATGAATTTAGCTATTAATGGTATACATTCACATTGAAACCATATTAATAATGTCAAATGAAACTAATTTTGTGTCTTCATTTAATTCATGTGTATTTTGTTTATGTGTTAAATGTAAAGAGTTTTTGTACTGAATATTTTGATATGTAACCGTAGTTGGTTAAAGTTTTATTAAGAATCATTGCTAATTTATTATTTGGTGTATTGGCATAAGAAACTACAGGCCTAATTGGTTAATGTTAATTTTGCTGCAAAAATGAATCTCATCTATATGTCACAATAGTAAATATGATTTTGTAACTGTTAAATTATTATTTTTTTTAAGTTAAAATACCACTATTAAGTTCTTTCTTAATTTGGACAGGTTTTTAATTTTTAATCAAATTACAAATTTCTAATTTTTCGTAATAGATATTATTAGACTGTAACTATTTCTGAGTCAGTTGCTATAATTTGTTTAAAATTCTTTGTAAATTTGGATGATATACATTATTTAAGCCCCTTATTAAGAAATTCTATTTGAGTACCACTGAACTGAGTGCTATATAAAATAAGTTTTGTTAGTGTTGTGAATATGTGTGTGTGTTTGTGTGATCTATTTTTTACTACTGACATTGAATGGTTTCTATATTCTTTATTTTTTTGGAGTGTCTTAGAAACACTCTACTAATATCCTCACGTATTTATCATCCAGTACATCGAATTCAACTGGATGTAACCTGTACGTTAATTTGGAGTGTGTAGTATTTATGTAAACATCGTATTTTAAACCACTTTATAGTTTCTTCTTTTAACCAAATAATTTTAATTTTTTTAATGTTTTTTCGGTTTGTAGTGTTTTCGTACGACGTTTTAAATGCATGTATTTATGAAAAATGTTTCTTTTACGGTCTTGCATATTGAACCATATAATTTTTTCAATAATTTAGTATAAGAAAGAAAAACTAAGCAAGTGTTAAATTTCGTACTTTTTTGCTTTGGGAATTTGAATTATAACAACTAATATCAACAAATATTGAACTCAAGCGTTTTTCACCCGAAACCAATAAGGATAATTTCTTATAAGAGCTGAATTTGCAATTTCACAAGGTGACATGACCTGAAAAACTTCTTAAAAATCTCCATAAAATTGTAAACCGCCGACCGTGCCCGATTTAATAATTAAATAATTTTCAATTATCCGTAAACCTTACTAAGCAGGATTGACATTGGCAAGCAGAAACCTGAACGCCCAGATTGTCTTCTTTGACCCAATATCTGATGGATTTATCGAAAATTTTATGTGTCACCAGCATCAAATGGATTTTTCGAAATGGCGTAAAATCATAAATTTTTCAATAATGTCTTTAATTATCTATACATGCATAAATTTGTGCAAGTTCAAATATAAATGTTGTAATAAAAATATCCATGGTAATTAAAATTTCGAGAACAATACCCTTTGATGAATTCAGCAGCTAGAAATAAAAGCCTCAATAAATAATTTATAATTACTTATTATTGTGTAAATTGTAATTTTGAATAATTGTGGTGTAATAATTACCTGGAACTCTGCGTTAGCAGACTCAATGGGCCTAGCTACAACCATTCGGACGTGGACCCCACACTGTCTTAAAACTGAAGCGACTTGTTCAGAACCCAAACCTCTCAGATTCACTTCGCCAATTTGAAGAATGTGGTCTCCACTCTGGAGTCGTCCGTCCTGCGAAACACAAAAAAATGTCAGATTTACAAAAATAATTCGAATCATTTTAAAACTGTTTAACCTCACTTATTTAAAGATCGTTGGTGTTAAAAGAAATTTAATTTAATTACTAGGGTAATTCAAATATAAACGGTGATTTTGTTATAATCATTTATTGGTTGATAATATATACAAAAAAAAATCAGTTTTTTTCTACATAGTCTCCTTCACTGTCTACCAACTTTAGCCAACGATGTGGAAGTTTGAACAGTCCTTGTTCAAAGAAAGTTTTCGGGCGCGTCGTCAACCAATTGTGCACGTACTTTTTCAACTTCTTCGTTGCATTGAAATCTTTGCCCTCCGAGCGATTCTTTCATGGCCCCAAACAAAAAAAAATCGCAGAGGGACAAATCTGGGCTGTAAAGAGGGTTGGTTTCCCATCGCATTTTCTCCAATTGCTTTCTAGTCAAAATCGCGGTATGAGGCCTACCGTTGTCATAGAGAAGAATGACTTCTCGGATGGGCTTGCTTCGTCTTTTGTTCCTGTAGGCTGCTTTCACTTACTGTAACAGCTGGCAATAGTAGGCTACATTTACTGTTCGGCGATCATGGAGGAAATCGATGAGTAAAACTCATTCGCAGTCAAAAAATACCGGCACCAGAATTTTTCCGGCAGAAAGTCGGGTCTTGGCCTTTATTGGACAGGCTTTATCTTTTTTCCGCCACTCTTTACTCACCATTTTTGACACCGGAGTGTAGTGATGGACCCATGTCTCAACATCCGCCCCAAAAAATTCTCCCTATATTGCCGGAATCGATTCAGATGTTTCTCACAAATCTCCAACTTGACTTGTTTTTAATTTTCGATTAACAACCTTGGAACCCACCGAGCACTAAATTTTCCTGAAGCCAAGTTGTTTAGTGATGATGGAATAAGCACTTCCAATGCTTATACTCACTTCTGACGCGATTTCCTCAATAGTCAATCGGCGATCACCTCCCTAATGCCACTGATATTGTCGCCTGTAAGACTTGTCCTGGGGCGTCGATCGTGGCTTTCATTTTCTACACGTTCTCGGCCATCCTTAAATCCTCTGGCCCAAGAAAACAGTCGGTTCCGAGACAGTGTCGCTTCCCCAAACTGTGCCCTCAAACGAGTTAAAATCCCCGATGGTTCAATCCCTTCATTGATTAAAAACTTTACAATAATTCGTTGCGCAACTCACGAAGGAACCGGTTGCTCAGAAATGGCTGTACTGAGGACAGAACAGAGTGCAACTGCTCCCCAAGCTGGTTCCCCACTCCTAACATAACAGAGTTCAACCCCTGACCCTACGACCCTACAACCTTTCCCGGAAATACCTACAAAGTACGACTGCAAAATTACAGTTTATATTTGAATCACCCTCGTATTACACATTTTAGAAATTGAGATTTTGTGTTGAAATCTGGAACCACAAAGAAAACTCCAACGTTAAGGGTCTAAAGGGAATCAAGGCCAGGTTTCGAAACATACGTAGATACAAAATAAACCAGTTGACGTTATCAAATTTTGCAAAAACTGTAAATAAGACTGTAAAGTTTTGGCATCTCAACATTGCCATGGGTCAATCTACCTAAAATCAATCTACGGGGAGAAAATCTAAGATATGAAGTAAAGAAGAACCGATTTCGCAAGAGATCCAATACAATAACATGCTTTCCTTAATACCCTCTTCGTTATTCTCTTTTATTATATTACTTGTTGTATTTTTCACTTGTATTAACTTTTCTCGCTGTTCTAGATTATTTACGTGTTTATGGTCATTTCGCTTTTGTCAGAATTTATTAGTTTTTTTGTTTGTTCAACAATAGGTTGATATTTTTGGGTCCTTTTAAACTTTTTACCATGTATTTCCCACTTTAACTGTTACTCCTTTTTCCCTTTCATTTATGGCAATATCTCAAATAATGTTTTGTAAATATCTTTTTTTTGCGTTCTCTCTGCCTCTATAAATGTACTTTTTTTAATTTGGCTTTCTTTTTTGGGATGTTTAGTTTGTCTGGGCTTTTCTTTTAGTTCAACTACGCATCGTCTTTAAACTTTGTTGTATCATTCCTAATTTCTTTTCTTCATATTCCTTTTTTGAATTTAACTGCTATTTTTCTTATCTCTTCAATATTTGTTGGTGTATTATAATTACTATTTTACGCTTTTGTGGTGCGGTTTGTAAAATTAGTCTGTTTTGAACACCATAATAATCTTTAAACAGTGCGAGCATTATTAATAATAAGAATAATTATAATAGTGTTAAATCAATAAAGGTTTGGATTTCAAAATCAGGAAACTGAAGTGTAAGTTCAGAACAATTCGTACAATAAATTAAACTGTTTGCTATAATTGCTCAATGTTGGTCATTATTCCCGAGTGAAGGCAGTTCATTGTTTCAGTTTCTGTTCAACAACTGAGGAATAGTTAGTGCATAACTCAAACAATTTCAAATAGAGGTAGTTTCAATTTAGTTTAAAAAAACTATTCAAAATTATCTGAATCATTGAATTGAATTGTGATTCCCTAACGTGTCCTTTTAATTAAGCGGAAGTATTTGATTAATATGTTGCTTTTGTAAGAGTTTCGTAATATTTTGGTGCATATTTTGGATCAGAAAATTGTGAATACTGTCAGAAAAATTGGTTTTATTTAGCAAATTAGAATAAAACTACAACTTAAATGTTCAAAAATTAAATGAATATTAAACGGATTAATTTCTAAGTTGATAAAATGTCATTATGTTTCAATTTTATCAAAAGCATTAGCAAAATTTCGATCTCTAGCCGCTAACTCAAGAATTCAAGGTTTTTGGCAACTTCGCACTCAACCAAATCATCAGATTAAGTAAATATTGTAAAATTTGGATTTTATTTTCTTCAACTCCACTTGCTAAGAAAAAATAACCAAAAAAGACCATTTTTTCATCGGAATAATTTGAAAAAACCATATTATTTTTTGCAATTGAAAAAACACATAACCATTCCAAAATTCGTAAATAAACTTAAAACACTTTCACTTATTGATGAAAATTGAGGTTATGTTACACACGATAATAACAAATTTTTATAAATTCAATCTAGGAGACGATTCTTTAAATATTAAATGAACTGTTAAATGTTCAGAATTGAAGAAAGGTTTAAACATTTGGGAAAACCACTGAATATAATCTTTTCACTATAACATTTTATTTTAACTTTAAACATACGAGTGTAGTAGTTTTCTTATTGCACTAAAATGTGCTGAAAATGCCGTTAAACGCAGATAATGATAAATAGCCCGGAATATTTCAGACAGCATGGAGTAATCTCAAAACCTCAATTTCATGCGGTGGAATACGAAATGCCCTAAGTGGCCCATAATTAAAGCATTTATCAGGCTCGCGCGCTGCTCCTGCTGTCTCCAGCATCTATTATCATCAAATTCAAATGAGTTTCGATTTGATTTATTATGGAAATTTTGGAAAATTTAAAATATGTACGTACATGCCGCTATTTCACCTCAATACAAAGATCTGCGATTGCTTAATCAGCCATTTTCCTTATAAATATAATGAAATATATTAAAATTCTTCCATTTTCCACAAACTTTTTAAATATTCTTATGAGAATTCTTTCATCCTTTGGTATTGTTAGATAAAATTAAAGAAATTGACAGGCCTTACAATTATTGTAAATATTTCGAAAATTTATTGATTTTTGCACCTTTTAAATATGTTTTTTTTTAATATTTTGCTGTGTATTTGTTAATGCCCTATGCTCAATTATTCACAATTTTTTGGAAGTAATTACGTATGAGGTTGATTTTTTTGGTAACATTTCAATTAACAAAGAAACATTCTTATCATGAAACAATTTTCAGACGAAATCACTCGTCCTACGCGCTCGTGATTTTGTCACAAAAATAAATTCATACATTTTTATAAAACCATGTTTTCATTGTTAATTGAAATTCGACTGGATAAACCTGTAAATATTGTTTTATCTTTTACATTTTTATTACTATTCACATTCTGATTATTCATTCACTCTTGAAAACTATCTCTTTAAATCATTTGCAATGCACTACTTTTTCATAAATTTAACCTACTGCAAACATATTATTTTATACTACACATTTCCCCATTCATTCGTATGTGCGACAAAGAAAATTGAATAGACCTTCTATTAGAATTAGAATTAGAAAAAGAAGTTTTGGCTTAGATCATATTCGTTATTCTCTTTGTTTCATGTAATCACATCAGAAGAAGTTTTAATATGATGAACAATATTTTGTTATTTTTTTTATAGTTATCATTCATTTTGTATTCAAATTCCTCCCATACTTGTTGTATTGACCAAAATTTGTATTGAATTAATAGATCATTATTAATAGCCCACTCTGTATTCAAAAAAATTTCCAAATAGTATAAAGATAATCCGAAAAATACAATAACTCCTTTTTTTTTAAATTTAAAATATTGCTTAAAATTCAAAAAGCTTAAACGTGATGGTAAAGATGTTTTTAACACTTTAATGAAAAAAAAAGTTCTTATTTTATCCCAATTTTATCGCCCGTTATTAATCTCTTGTGTAATATGTCAATCAAATAAAACTTTAGGGAATATTCTTTTCAAACACTAAATTTCGACATTGAATGATAAATTATTGGAAGTTTTAAGGATAATACTGCGATCCATTACAATTTTTTGATTAAATTAAATAGGAAATTGATTATTGGGAGATCGCAATTTACTGAGAAAATCTAAAAAACATATTCTCACATACAAAATTACAGTTTTGTTTATATTATTATTATATTTCCTTGTTTATTTTTAATACCCATATTTCTCTTTTATACTTTTCCTTTATTCCTTTGGGAACTGGGACACTAGTGATTTTAGCCACTAACGATGTCAGAAAAATTTTAACACCACAAAAAGTTATCCCAGAAACCCTCTAGATTTTCAGTGACGCCACTGATATGCTTCTGCATATGTATGAGTTTACCTTGATGCGTTTTATTCTGTCCACCATATCCTCTCTCTTTTTTTGACCTACATATCTTCTTTATTATATTTTTTCCTCTTCGTACTGTCTATTCTCTTCATCTCTATCTGTTCGTTCTGTTTAGCTTTTTTCGACTTTTTCATTTCTTTCTTACGTTCTGCGTCTACCCAATCCTCTTTCCTTCTTTTTCCATTTTCCTTGGAATTATTTCTTCTCCCATCTTCTTTATCATTTACTCTATATGTTTTCATTCATTGTTTATATTCTGGTTCTATTCTTGTACTAAAATTCGTCTCAATTGTTCTTCATATTTTGTTTTAATATTGCCTTAATGTTTTTTTATTATTATTGAATCTTTTTGGATGTTTTACATCCTGTTCCAATATTTTTTATAGATTCATTTCTCTTGCGTTTTGTTAACATTTTTCTTTTTTTGTAGATCTATTTTCGTTTTCGTTTTCGTTGCTTGGTTTACTTGTCTTTCTTTTATGTATCCGTTTGTGCTTGCAGTTATTAGTATTTTAAATTTATCTTTTGTTTTTTCTAGCTTTTCTTTTTCCATACTCCATTACTATTCTTTCCATCATTTCTTTCTTTTTTTGCCCTAGTTCTAATATGCTTCCATATTTGTCTATTCCTTTGAGACAAATCCTTATAGATGAATATTCTTTCTTTAATTATCGATCTTGGTTTTTTTGTTCTGCATTACTTTCTTCTTTTGTTCTTGGTTTGTTAGTCTTACTAAGCATGTTTTTTCTTCCAACGTTATTGCACTACCACTACTGTCTTTATCTGCAGTTCTTTTTCCAAACTTTCCATTTTATTTTATTTCTTCTCTGTATTTTCTTTGTTCTTTTCGTATTTTCTGGTTCTTTGTGACATTTCGTTCATTTTTTTCTCCTAAATTTTTAATCATGCAATATTTTCTTCTAACGTGCTTAAATCCTTTATCGACGATCTTCTTGTTTTTTTACTTCTGGATTGAATAAACTTGGAATAATAGTCAAAAACAATAATAAAGTTACAAATTGAAAAATGTCTTGGAAATAAGTTAAAAGTACTTAACGAGGAAAAAATTAGCGGAAGTGAAAAAGTTTTTGAGTAAAAAAATTAAAAATAATAAAGGTGATTATTCACCAAATCAATAATTATAAAGCGGAATTTCAAGCTTCATATTCAAAATTAAAGTCACGAATTGGAATTTCGAGAAATAAATCCAAATTTTAGATTGTAAATTGAAATTTTAAGTTATAATTCAAATAATATAATAATTAAAAATCTGAAATCATGTATAGTTTAATTTGAGTATTCCATATTAGAACTTCTCAGCATATTATTGCTTTTTATCATTTTCCCTAAAACAACACAGTTCCGAATTCTGGTATCCTCTTATTTAAAAAAGTTCAAATTACTATAAATTATGCGTAATAAACGACGTGGAAAATTTCAAATATGGAAAACTGAACTCAAAAAATAACTGAATTTACAACATACATGAACGATCTTTTTTTTAACAAAGTCTTGAAACATTGAATTAGTAATAGCTTTGTGTTTTCAAAAGTCCTACTAAATTGAATTGTTAACGCGGGAAGTTAGTTGAATTGGGAAAAGAAATAAAAGAAGCAGGCGAACGGAAATCATCGGATTGTAGTGGTCTATTTTTGAAGAACGATGTGTTCCTGTATTTTATTGGAGAATGTAACACGCCACATTTAGTTTAAAGCACCGAAAATCGTTTAAAGCACAGAAAATTGTTCGGCAACGATATTGGTTTTATCTCTGAAATGTGTTTTATCACATATTTAGATCTGTTAGATCTAGTAGAATAAAATATTACTAGTTTGTAATGTACTTTGAATGCTGAGATATAATTGAAAAACTAGTATAAGAAAATTTAAAATATTGTTGTCAATAAAATAAATATTAGATAAGAAGGAGGAGAAGAAGAAGAAGAAGAAGAAGAAGACGAAAAAGAAGAAGAAAACAATTGTACACTCAGTCGAAGATCAGAAAAAATGAAAAATGAAAAAATTTATTTTTTTTTACTCCCGCTCTCTTCAAAACTTGTAAATTTTTTCGTTGCTAGGTACTTTTTTCCAAGATATCTTTCAATTTTGATTTGATTATTATATTATTGTTCTAGACTAATAAAAAATGAATGAAAGCTTTAAATTCAAATTTTAAGATATAATTAAAGATTTATAAAATTCGTACTTAACTTTTCAAATTTTAAAGACTCGAACCCTTACAAACCGGAATTTCAAGTTTTATGACACCAATTCAACTTCTATAGTCAGGTCCGAGTCCTTCAATTATAACTTGTAATCTGAACTCAAATTTTAAAATTTATTTCAATTTAGAACTCGAAATTTGGAATTTAATCTCCAAATTTACAAAGTGTGACTTGCATTGTGGACATAAAACTTTATAAGGGTCAGAAATTTTAAAATTTGGAATGATAAGTAGGAATCTTCAATCATAACTATAAATTCTGTTACGATACTTTTTCAAAAACTTTTCTTATCTTTCAATACGAAGAAGTTAACTTTAATTGTTAGACACAATAATTTACTGTTTTCCAGTTCAGAATCCTACATCTTTTAAAACTTTTACTTATATAACTTATACGAGTATAACAATACAAGAATGCCATAGTTAGTTAAAAATTGTGTCTTACAAATCGCCTTTATTTATTAAAGAAGAAAAATTTTCAATAACAGGCAAGTAACTGTGCCACTAAAGCGAATTGATGGATTTTGAGTAACAACTTTAATGGAAATATGAAAAGCGAATTCAGGTCCATAAAATCAAGTTGATTTTGAGCGAAAGCTCTCAACCCGAAATTGTATTTGGAATACTTGTTACAATGTATAAAATGCGATGCCAGAAAGCGTTTCTAGTGATACACTTACTTTATGACACTTGTCTTAGTGATGTGGAAAACGGGAATTTACAGTGTGATTTTCAGCAAAATTTAACTACCTAAAACTTAGTTATTTCGCTTGAATTAGACTTTTGGTCGGCCTTTAATGTGGTTTCCGATACGTATTTATTCCCATTAAGCATATAAAGCATCATTAACTTTGGTTTTGGGATATCTGTAATGTTGAGTCTATAACTTATCATTAATTTGTGTGGAATTTGAAACATACGTTAATGAATTTTGTAAAGATGACCTTACTTACCTTTCCTAACTAACAGCATATATTAATATATTGTCGTGTTCATTTTTATGGGTGAGAAATTATTGAAGATTGCAAATAATACTATAAAATAATTACAATTCTTATGCTTACCTCGCTTTTTTCTGTAACCTCAATATTTATAGGTGAGTTCTAAGTAGATTTTTTTATGTATGTAATTCTTTCTTCAAATATACATTAGAGTTAATATGCAAACAAATTCTTGAGGGTATAAATAAAGAAATAACAATCTCACTTCTAAATTCTTGAAGATTTCATCTCACTAACTTGTATTTTTCTTCTTTGTTACTTGATTAATTTCCACATTTCTATCAGTGTTTTAAATTAAAAAGCAGCAGTTTTGAAAGTGAAGATTAAATTCGAAAAATACTGATTTTTTGGCTCGATAGACCATCAGCAATAATATTGTTTCAATATTTATTGTTAGAGATTTAAATTAAATCAAACAATATATTTTTATTTTTTTTATTTATTAGAATACTATGTTTTTTATCAAAGTTGCGTACAGATACCATTTAAGTTTAATCTTCAAGTAAACTTAATAAGTATTTGGATTTTAATCTTACTTTTTTCTTTAACCTCAGGATTTCTAGGTGTTTTAAGTTGATTTTTTTATATATAAGTAGTTGTTTCTTTACAACTTCACATTAAATATGCAAATAAATCTTGGGGCTATTCATGTTTTTATTAAATTTTCTAAAATATTTACCAAAAAAATAATTTTTATAGAAAATCCATAAAACAGAGTTAGGCACTCAATTTTTCAATAATGCATACAAATATTAAGACAAAAATGCTCATATTAAGAAATTTTTTCTTTCTAAATCTATTCGAAATTTCACAAATATCAAAATTCACAATTTATCTATACTTTTTTAGATTAAACATTTTGTTATTATTTCTTTCTAAAATGATCTCTATTCATATCTATTAAAGACAAAACTTTAAATCAGAAACCGTTGATGCCAGAAATATAAATGATAAACAAATAAATATTATTACAAGAAAAAACATTAGATGCATATAAAAAACTAAATTAAATTCAACATATACTATTAAAATATAACCAAACGGTATTATTACAAAAAAATAAAACTCAAAAGTTCTGAGGGGGTTCAATTTCTTCGAAAAAACATTTTTTAATTGTTTATAATCCATTTTACCAACAAATAATTGCGATTAAAGTTGTTTATAGAAATATAGAGGGATGTTTATAAATCAGTTCTTTTTTAAATCATCTTTCTTTTTATTATTATTATAAAACAATCAACAAAGCAATTTAATTTTTTTGGCTTTATAACACACCTTTAACATAAAATTCCTATTAAGAATGTACTAAAACTACCAATTTAATTAAAACAAATCCTTCATCTCAAATTCTAATAAAAGCCAAAAAATTATCACAGTTTATTCCCACATAAAATAATTCAACAAAAAGGCGATGTGCCTCCCCGGTTCAATCTCATTGCCACAATGTGATAAAAATTCCTTTGAAGCTTTACTGCATTAATTCCAACCCAGAAATTAGGTTTTATTTATTTAGGGTAAATTTTACGGACCCAGTTCATTTTACCTTAGAGCGATGTGGTTCTCTTTGGTTTTCTCCTCTATACGAAAGTAATCCCTAAATAAATAAATTATTTGTGGATTCGTTCTTACCGGAAATGTAATGAAAAATACAATTTTAAACACACACGGAAAACCAATCGGTTTATGATAATGTTATGGATATTGTTATTGTATTGTTAATAATATATATATTTTTTTTTGGTTTGTCAGCACATATTTTTCAATATGCAAAATTTCTTAGTAATAAATTTGATTATTATATATATATATATATATATATATATATATATAGCACTAAAATACATTAAATAACAAATTAATAACTTTACAATATAAGACTTTTCCCTTGATGTCACAGTGCTTTGTGAAAAAACTAAGTCTTAAAAATGCTTGTAAATTTAAAATTTATTAGTCAATGATATTGTAACAGCCTTTTATAGTAATTTTTAATTAAATTTGGATGTATTTATACTAAAATTTGTTAAAAACAACAAAAATATTTGTAAAACAATATTGTAACAATTGTAAGAAGGTTCAATAATTTAATAATGATTTAATGAAAATTATATAACTAAGCAAATTGATTTAATCAGATTTGAGTGAAGGAATTTGTGTTATTTATAATAAATTATCAAAATTTATCTGTTATTCACAGAATATTGTCTGTAGTTTACTGTGAATTCCAAAAAGTTATAAAAGGACGTGCAAATTTTTGACAAGGTCTCTCTAAATTTTTTGATAAATTCTTGTACCAGATCATAACAAATATAACATACATAATCTAAAGATAAACTTTGCATCAAAAAAAAGAAATGCGAATTTGAAGAATAATAATGATAGTTACTTGGTACAATTAAAAATTGTTCATACACTAGTGAGAAAATTTTTCAAAAACTTTCGGTAACGATGTTAGAATTTTAATTTGAGTTTTTCGTTAGTTAGCAGATTTTATATACTTGCTATTACCATTTAAAAATTTTCACAATTAATCAGTTTAACCCTCATCGGGTGGTATTCTAAATAAATCACTCTGTATTGAAATTTTGTTCCCGATAAATCTTAGTAACGTAACAACTGTGCAACAAAAGACAGTTTGTTGATTATATTTGATATTTTTGTTTGTCAAATTATTAGAACTTTTCCATTGTATTCCAAATTTGTGATAAACTCTAACAAGAAGAATATCTATTCAATCATGTTTCCTGCAGATACGCTTGAGGTGTTGAACAACGATCTAATGCGCAAGTATTTGGACTGTTTTATACTTTTAACTGCATCAACTACTAGTCCCACATTTCTACTTACAAATTTTATCGATGATATCGGATTAGAAACATTCAGCACGACGTGTCAGTTATTAAATGGAAGATATATACGACCAAGGAGAACAATTAGACCTGGGCCTCTAGAAAAAATTGACGTAAGGTGTCAAACGGAAGAAAATAATAGACATGACTTGTTCATTTCAGATGCAATTTCTGTGGGGCACAAATCCTAGCACTTCGTTACTATCAAATAGAGAGAATCTACAACAGTCACTGTCAAAGAACCAATAAAACGACCAGCAAGTGACGTTGAAGATCGTACACAATCGAAAATAGAAAAATTAGAAAATCAAAGCAAGTGCAAAGGGGGTTGTTACCTGGTGCTCAAAATGTGACAACATTCTTCTTCTTGTTTTTATATTTATTGTATAATATATTTAGAAAATAAAATTTAATGCTCAGGCTTGATTTTTGAAGTTCTATCTTTTAATTCTTGTAGAGATTGAGGCAGATTCTTAAAATCTACAAAAGTACCAAGAAATTAGATGACAATCTTTGACTAATTAAAATGTCCCATAAAACATATATTTTACGTTTTGCAGCCAAATTACTAACATACATTGTAACTGTTTCTAAAGTTATTAAAATATCCAAAAGATGGCATCTAGCTAAAAAAATATAAGAATTTTAAAAATTAGTTCAAACTAAATCATTCAGGTATTATTTCAATATAGCATAATATTTTAACGATATGAAGCAGATGAGGATAATTTCATAAAATATATTAAAATTAATTCATACAATGGTTCTTTTTGTTATTTTTTATTGTAGAGAAAGAATAATTACGAATAATTGGCGATTGCTAGATATTCAAAAATTTTATTTTCCTCAATAAATTAAAGAAAATTAAATTAAATTTCTTATATAATTGACTGAAACAAATTACCAGCAAATAAAATTCAACAATAAGAATAAAATTTGGTAAAAAAATACCAAATAACATGATATTAATAAATTAGAAAATTTCAAGGTTAATCGAACGAATAATCGAAATTAAATTAAATGTTTGAACCCTTACTTTATGAAATTTATCTATAATAAATATTAAAGATAAATTATACTTGTTGAATTTTAATGCTCAAACTTTATTTTTGCAGGTCTATCTTATGATTCTTTGTAGTAATATCGTTTGTTTGTAGTTTAATTGTTTATGTTGAAGTTACTTTAGTTGTTTATATGCATCCGAATTAAAATTATGTATACATAAATCCCACGTGCTAATTTTTTAAACAATTCAATTTCACCCAATGAAATAACAGATAAACAGACTTATTTTTTAACAGCTTTAATGAAGATAACGAAATTCAAAATTTTCATTTAACAAAAACCTTATTGAGAGTTTTTTATTATTTTACAGAATTTGGTACACAATTTTCATTGATTGACTTATCACAACTTAAAACTACACTCATTTTTACATGTGTGATCTGAAGAGTCATTAAATATTTTTGTTTTGGGTGACAGTTTATATTTCAAATTATGTGAAGAGCGATGAACAACTTGAGATAATATATTTTTGAGTGAATAATGAGTGTGTGCATTACTCAGTGACTTTTTAGCTACTTTTTGGTTTCTGGATCTGCATTGTGACGTTGGATGTGATCACGATTGATTGAATAATTATGTGCTCAGAGGGCAGTTTTCATTGGTCATAATGTTAATTGGTTGAAGTAAAAATTGCTGACGTGACAAATCGTATGCATAAAATTATTTTGAACAATATAATATACTAATGTGCGATGAATACTATTTTTAAATGTTTAAAATGAATTAATTTTAAACTAAAATTTTACATTTTCGATAAAGTTTCATAAAAAGTAGTTGTCAAGTATAAATTTATGCACAAAACAGGCTAGTTAAATACAAAAATAACTGGGATTATTAAATACATTTACCACATGTCTTAATTTTATTTTTTGGGTTTATAAATTTAATAATATTATTCCAAAATATAAACTGTGCGTCCTTTAATAAAAAATTTTATAGTAAAATGTTTTATCCTCACTTGAATCGATAAAAATGAGTAGAGTGCCAGAGTTATTTTTGAGGAAAATTGAACTGATTAAAAACAAATTTTACCGATGGGAAAACACCTCTTTTAAATTACCTTTTAATAGATATTTTATTGTTGATCAAAAGAACCAAAGTAGATTATTCTGAATTTTTATAGAGATGTAAACGAATCTTCCAGTTTTCCAATTTTTTACCAAAATAAGCTACAATTCAATAATTTTCTATTAAGTAAGAACTATTACGTAAATGAAATTTTCAAAGAGTGCTCCAGATTGTACGGTCCACTAACATCTCATCAAATAAAAATTGTAGTAAACAAACACTTTAGACAGTTTCTTTCATAAATACAGGGTAATCCAAAAAGTGTGTATAATTATTTTTGTGAGAATAATCATTGGAAATATTAATATAGTTTAAACTTGCAAAACCTCAAAAAAAGCTCATAAAAATCCAAGGAACAAAGAAGATCCATGGGCGTAGGTGCTTAAATATCTACATAAATTTGATATTCGTGCAAATAATAAAATAAAATTTCTATAAGTTCTGTATAATTATAATCCACTTTTGGTTTTTTTAAAGAAAAGAAAAGTTGAAATTTTAAGCAAACAATCATTCGCGCTACTGCCTGAGAACTTAGAAAGGGGATTAAAATACGACCACAGAAACTCAATCAAATACTTAAAAATGCGTGAGTGGTTGATTGAAACGACTTGATTTGGTCAACAGAACTTCACTACCTGAGATATCAAGTGATTATACGTGGTTTATATAATATTTAAATGCCCATTTCTTATAAAGTTATTAACATTAACAGGTACACTACTTACATTGGATGAACCTCGTAAATAGAGTTAAAATTTAATTTTTGCAATGTAGAATAGAAATAATAAAATAATTAATCTTACCCTATCGGCTACACCACCAGGAAGAATAGTTTTGACAACGACGCCAGTGCTACGGCCACCAATTATTCCAAAAGCTAATCCAGCACCGTCATTTATTAGATCTATCACTTCTACTTGTGCCCACTCGGTATTTAACTGAAAACAAGAATGTTTAATTAAACAGAAGCACAACTGCAACTAAAATTTTATTAATTGTGGTTAAATCATGGAAAAAAATAATGGACAGGAATTTCTTGATTTCCTTATAAGACAGCAGTTTATTTCAAACAATATAAATTGTTCAAATAATAAATGATATGTAATCCCAGTTACTATAAACTTTTTAATTTTACTCTTTCATAGCAACCTCCCTCAATAATTTTATTAATTTCGGTACCTTTAGATATCTTACAATTTCTGAAATTTTCAAGATGTACAATTCTTTAAATAAGCTTATGACAATTATCTACTAATGAAACGCCCTGTATAACTAAATAAATAAACCAGAGTAAATTGATTTAAATTGCTCTAGCTTGGAATAAAAAAGCAATTTCCTTTGAAGTAAAGATTAAATCAACTCCAGTTCAATTTAGAGTCGGTCTTTTATTTGTCATTTTTTCATTTCGTGCGATCTTTTAATACGTTTTTGTGATAATCGTTAAAACTTTTTGTGTTGTTTATGGCAGCTGATAGATTAATCATCTCATAGCAGCATCTAAGAAAAATGGTCGCAGGAAAGTTTTTTTTCTGGCGAAAATAGCAAATTTTTATGGGGTGTTGAGCGCCATCTGTTCAGGAAAATGTTAATAAATGAGTATGTAAGTTTATTAGTTAAATATTGTGAATTACAAGAAATTTCAAGAGGACAATTACGTTTTTCCTTAAATTCTTGTATTTTTATCGTTTTCCTTCAACAAAATGCAGCTGATGTACATTTTTTTGTTAATAATATATTTCCGTTTAACCAGAAATACTCTCAACTTTTTTTATTTAAATGGGATAACCTGTATTTTTTTGCAGGTTTTTAAAGAACTTGTTATTTCGAATACGTACATACCGGGTTAAGTGTAAAAAATCTGTAAAAAGGAGGAATACAGAACTTTAATAAACCACTTTTAAGTTTTTATACATTAGAGTAAAATACCATTTAGATGAACAAATTGATATTGTTTGTATTAATAGGAAGAAATAAACGAGTAGGTAAATGTTGTAATTTATGGAAATAAATTGTACGATTAAGAATGGTTCGTTTAAGTGAAAAAGATCGTATTGAAATATTAATGACGATCGGTTATGGTGATCTATTCAAAGAGTGGCCTGCTCGTTCTCCGGATCTAAGCCCATTAGATTTTTTTCTTTGGGGTTATCTAAAATCACGTGTTTACTTTAAATGACCAACATGTTTGCAGGAATTGAGACAAATAATTATTGATGAATGTAAACTAATATGTGGAGAAATTTTGGAAAGAGTGACTCAAGAATTTCTTAATAGGCTGCAATATTGGAGAGCATTTTGAACATTTGAATTAATTTAGTTTAAATTATTATTCTCATTGGCTAAAGTAAATAAATCTACTTATTCTACAACTAAAAGTGAATTATTTCTCGTTTTTACAAATTATTTCCACTAAACCCAGTATATACAAATTCGAGAAATAAAAGCTCTTTTAAAAGCTGCAAAAATATACAAGGTGTCCAATTTAAATGAAAAAAGTTGAGGGTATTTCCGGTTAAACCGGAAGTATATTATTAACAAAAAAAAGTACATCAGATGCATTTTGCCCCTTTGCACTTACCTACAAAATTTCATAAATATCGTCCATTTCGTTTTAAAGGTATTAATTTGGTTCCAAACTTTATCCCAACCCTGTATATATATAAAAAAAAGTGGGTTAAATTTTGATTCAATTTGTCTTTAGTTCATTTTATTTTAATGTTCATTTACTTCCCCAATAATTATTTTGATTTTAACTTACTCATCTAATAAAGTTTTTTGTTAAGTTTTTTACATCCTTTTTTCTGTTATTAAACATTGCCTATAAATGAAATGTTATCAAACATTTTTCACGTCTAGTAGAATCCACCATTACCACAGGGTAACCCTGGGATATTTCACTAATAAAATTACATACTCATTTATAAAAATTTTCCTTTTGAATACTGGACACGTGGCGTCCAATATCACATATCAGTATCTCCTCAGTATCTCCTCAGTATCTCCTCACGTCAAATCCTGCATTCGATTCATTATTGGAGCATTCACGTAATTCGCGGGATTTATCGAGCGTCGAAACAGTAAAAATAGCATTTTTGCATTTTTTGTATTAACAACACGAAGTTCATTAAGTCCGTATTGACGCAAAAGCAACTCATCACCAGTCGAGAAAATGTACACAGAAATATCATTCCATCCAATTAGTTTTCTCGTCAGAGTGCAATTTCCTATTGGAAAATTGGTTTCAATCCGTATTTCACCTGTCCCGAGAGAATGAATGGGACTGCGAAAATGTAATAACACAGATCTTTCCTTGAGGGGATGTTCATGTGTGCTCATCGTTATTAATAATGGTTCTCGACTAAAATTCGATGTGAAAGCTTTTAAGGCGTAATGGAAGATAAAAGTTAGGTGAAGCCCATTATGATGTATAAGAGAAGGAATGTCAACTAGTTCAAATATTTATTGTATTTCTAAAGCGAAGGTTTTTTTTGGAATCCGAGTTTTATTTACATGATGATTCGGTAAACAGGTTTAATAACGATTTTTTGAAAATTATAAGAATTTCTTCTGATGATGCAAAAGGGTGAAACAAGATTCCACAATGAATATAAAAAAGATCAATATTTATTTCTGCCAAAGTTTCGCTAAATTGCTAAGTTCTTCTCAATTTTAACAGCAAAGCTTATGTTTGGATGTAAATTGTTAATAAAATTAAAGAAAACATCCAATTGTTTATCACTATATGTAAAACCGGCCAAAATATCATCAGCGCATCTATACCAAAACAATTCATTTTTAGAGATATTTGAATCAAAAAATTTTTGTTCCAAATTATTCCTAAAAATATTGGTGATACAACAAAGTAATTTTGATTGATACGTAAATTAAATAAGTATATAATTTCACTAATTAAAATTTCATTATCAGTTATTCTTTCTAAGAATTTAGTTATTTATAGTATAAGGAAAAAATTTTGAAAATATGTCAGTAACCTCAAATGAAACTAATTTTATATTTTCATTTAATTTATGTGTATTTAGATTATTTTTTTACTGAATATTTAGATTTGTAATCGTAATTAGTTTTATAAAGTTTTATGAAGAACCTCTGCTAATTTATTATTCGGTGTATTGACATAAGAAACTACAGGCCTAATTGGTTTTGTATCTTATGTAATTTTATTGTACCACATAATTTTGGTGCTTGGGGATTTTTTTGAATTATGTTTTTTATCAGGGTCATTAAAAATTAATTTGATTGATTAACTAGTTTCTTAACATTATCTGAAAACTTTTTGGTTGTATCTCTACTGAGAATTTTTAAGTTACTTGATTCAATAAATTCGTTTACTTTAGATTTGTTACATTAAAATGACAATTGCATTACCTTCATCTGATTTTGTAACTGTTAAATTATTACTTATAATTTTATTTTTAATAGTTTTTAAAGTTAAAATATCACTATTAATATTTATTTCTTAATTTTGACAGGTTTTAAGTTTTTAATCAAACAATTAATTCATAACTCCACAAAGTGAATTTTCAATTAGGTATTGCCGACTTAGAATAATATTTTTCCCTCTTTTTATTTATTCTATTGTTATGTTATTTCATTTATTTTTTTATTTAACAAAAAAAGGTGCAGTTAATCCAATTTCACACGCTCAAAAAAAATATCTTTTGTACAATTACCACTTTACCACCAAAGAAATGAAGTGTTTATGAAAAAAGAAACACAATGATAGATATTTATTTTATTTTTGAACAAATCTGGAAACCGTTTGCAGAGAAAAATCAAAGAACTTAGTTATAAAATTTGAAGGTTGTGCCTAGTATCAAATTAAAACAACAATGTGAATAACAAACTTAATGAAGAGAAATGTTTTTTTAAAATTGTCCGGGTTTTAAAAGAATGACATTGTACCAAGTGTAGTTATGCCAATTAAAATTGAATATGCTATAAAACAATGTTAATGAGTGTGGACAATTATAAAAATAAAATATAATTATTAAAATACTCGAAATTTATATAATTTGTATATAATAATAATCACCTTTTCCCTTATATTCCTGGGAGATCTTGGATTTTTATCGATTTCCTTCAACAAAACCATGAATCGCATCTGAGATTAACGAAGCGATTTAGAGCAAGAAAAATCGAGAACCATACGAAGAACACTTGTAATAAACGATACAATCGATCATATCAACTTTTGGTTGCATTTAATTAAAATTTATGATTTCGTACAAATTTTATCTAAGCATAAAATAGTATAATTTGTATTTTCATCCCGAACAAGAAGTGACTGGGTTTCAAATTATTTTAAACAATTTGGCTCTAACTTCGGACCAGTGCATATAAGGAAGATCATATTCAAGATATATATAAAATTTTGATTTTTGATTTTATTTATTTGTTTATCGGTGTTGTCGGATTTAGTTGCTTTTCGGTAAATAATATTTGGGTTAATGTAAAATACAAATATTTGTTTTTTTTTTAAAACGGCTGTCATTTTTATTATGCATACGTTTCTGTACCTCATCCACAAAAATGTACATTATTTTCGCAGACGCCTTGTATAATATATAATATGGATATATTGGATATTGAGCATCAGACTTTCAATATATTTCGGTCCAACTTTAAACCTGAATATTGGGTAAGTTTTATGAAAATGCAACTTTCCATCCATCCTCGAATCGATGGCTATTACAATAGAACATTTTATCACATAAAAATATTCCAGATGGTTCTTACTTTTCCTATCTCATAAAATGTGTTTAGTAAATCCCTAAAAACAATCATACTTTACAGATTTCTTTCTAAAGATTTGAATCCCTAAAGTAGTTTTAATTAAAGTGCTAGCGCGTTATGGTCTCTTTATCGTTTAAAATTTAGGCCAACTAAGTTTAGTAATTAACACTCGTTATTTTCGAAAAATAACATTTTAAAAAATACAGGGTGTCCGCGAAAATATTGCAGATTTTATGCAACCAAATATTATTTAGCGAAAAGCAACTAAAGCCGGCAACACCGATGACTCAGTCAAGTATAAACATGGTTTTCTAAACGTTCTAAAAATAAGTTTTTATTCTAGTACACCTGGATATTTAGAATGGTCGATTACAGGGGATGTGCAATTATTACACCACCTGAACAATTTCTACCATTACTTTTTTTATGTAATAAACTACTCGTTTCCAACAATCTTTGAGGCACTGATACAAAACATCGCGGATTAGATTAATTAACACATCGTGATATTCTTGATTGGAATAAAATATCATTTTTCACTGAATTATTGAAACTTCTTTATCAAACAATAAACTTAAAACGATTAAACGATCCGAATATTTTATAAACTAACACAATTTTACAGGTAGATACTCCTCGGTTACATGACACATATTTTTATTAAAAGTGTGAGGTATAAACTAATGGTGTTTATTAGAATATTTTGTTGCAATTGACACGTTCTAGATACGATTTAAAAATATGTACTATTATTATAAAAAAAAAAACAATCGCTTCCTCACTGACTCTGAATGACTAACAATATTAAATAAATATTTTTGTCTTGAACGAAATTTTCTGGTAGAAAAAAACTTGATTAGAATTAACTCACCACCATGTCTGTTTGGAGGATTTAATTAATCCTGCAATCCATCCGGCGGGCTGCAATAAGGCCTCCAACTTTTCATCCAGTATTTCCAGAATATCCAGCCTCCGGTTCGGTAATCCTTATCTTTCCAGGGACCGGCAATTGTTGCCATTGCTCTTGTATCCAAACCATTAAGTACAGTCAGCCTGAGGAAAATGAGAAAATCTTATTTAACAATGAGATTTTTATTAATTTTTTTGAGTTCAATTGAATTGAATTGAGTCGGTGCGCCTATTTTGAATTAATTTTGAAAGGAAATGGATTAGCTGGTTGATGATAATAAGGAGAAAGTCGAGTCTTGCTAGAAGATTTATTGATTATAATTGGAAATGGAATCAATTATTTTTAGGAATAAAATAAGGACGAAAAATGACAAGTTGAATGTGCAGGATTAAAAATTTGCAGGAAAATTTCGAACAGGTGGCAGAAAAAAATATTTAATCCATAAAAATTGGGTGATACATTGGAAATTATAGAGTATATTTTTTAGAACAGTGGATGTAAAAGAAAAATTGTTAGACAGAAAATAACCTAACTTAACATGACCAAAATTATACCTTGAGTAAATATAAGGTTTCCTGCGATTGTAAAATTATACTCCCCGATAGCACCAAATATTTTGTAAATATTTTCTTTATATAAAAGAAATATTGTATGTTTTTTTAAACATTTGTTATTTAAACTAAATATTTGTTAAATAAATACTTTACAATGTTTATATTAACTATTTAATTAATATTGTTTATACCTTTGAAAAGTAATATTTACTATTTACGTATACAAAATATTCAGGAGCCTTTTTTTATAAATATTTAGAAAAGAATAAATAAAAAATTAAAATTGTAATGCCGTTGAATGTTTTTTTTTTGGACTTTTAAAACCGAAATATTTTAAAATTAGCTGCTCTCATTATTCTAACTATAATCATTAATATCCTTATTAGTATACTTAATATTATCAGTACGTGAATAATTATTTTAATCATTATTATTAAGAAAACTACTATCTCTCTAAAGTTAACATTAATAGAAATCAAAGTCAAGATTTTGAATTTTTTGAGATCTTTGTTTTTAAAATCATAATTTTCAACCTCAAATTCATCAAAATCTCGATTTTTATGATTTTGGTTTAAAATCGTTTGTTAAAATTTGACTCTTTAAAGTCGAAATTAATTAAAATCTCGAAATCAAAGTAGAGATCTTTAAGAAAAAAAATGTTACTTTAAAATGGAAATCTTTGCAATATCGTCTTTTCTTAAATAAAAACAGTTAATCTCAAATCGAGATTTAAAATAAAAAAATGTTTTCAAATGTGGAGTTTTTTCTAATATTTTTACAAGGTTCACTAAAATCTTGACTTTAAAATTTATTTAAATTTTGACTTCATAATCGATATTAAAAAAAGAGATTTTTTAATGTTTTTGCTTTAAAATCGTGATATTAAAATGTGGACTTTAAAATCGAAATTCCTTAAAATTTCGACTTTAAACATAGATTTAATCTCAAGATTTCTTAAGATTTCAAGTTTAAAATCAAGAAAGATTTTAAGAAAAAGTAAAGATTTTTCAAATATCTTTAAAATTTTATAACTCTCCACTTGAAATTCGAGATCTTAATTAAAAAAAGTTATTTTTAAAATGTGTTTGCTTTAAAATCGAGACTTTTTCATATCTGCACTTTAAAGTAAAGAATCTTAAATGGAAATTTTAAAGAAAAACACGTACTTTTTATAATATTCCTGTTTTAAAGTAGAGATTTCTTAAGATTTCTAGTTTAAAGTCGAGATTCATTGAAGTATTCATTTTAAAAAGCCGAGATTTAAAATAAAATGAAAAATTTCTTAAATATTTTTAAGATTCATTAAATCCTCGATTCCAAAATCGAGATCTTAAACAAAATTAGTGATTTTTTAATGATTTTGCTTTAAAAGCGATTTTACAATCAAAATCTTAAAGAAAACCATGATATTTTTTTTAATAATCCTAGTTTAAAGTCCAGATTTCTTAAGACATTAGGTTTAAAGTAGAAATCTATTGAAATATTGACCTCAACATGTCGAGATTTAAAGTAAAATAGAAGATTTTTCAAGATTTTTTGGATGATTCATTAAAATTTCGAATTTAAAATCAGGATTTATCAAAATTTCGATTTAATAATGAAGATCTGGCAAAAAAAATATTTTTTTAATGCTTTTGCTTTAAAATCGGGAATTATTCAAATCTGGACGTTAAAATTTTGATTCTTATAAGCTTGACTTTAATTTTTTTTAATATTTTACTTTTAAAGTCGATATTTCTTATGATTTGGGATTTAAAGTTGAAATCTATTTAAATATTGACTTCAAAAAGTCGAGATATATGAAATATAAAACGATTTTTTAAAATTTCTGATATAAATCGAGATTTATTAAAACATTTGCTTCAGACGAGATTTTAAAGAGAATTTAGAGAGAATATAGAATGTAGAGTCGAGATTTAGAAGTAAAATTCGATATTTTTAAAATTATTGCTGTAAAATTGGACCCAAATAAAATATCCATTTTTTTTAAATAACTGTAATGACCATAATGACGATAATGAAGATAAGATAATGACGATAATAAAGACAATGACGATAATGCCAATTATAACGATAATGCCAAATATAACGATAATGACGATAATGATGAAAATAATGATAATATCGATCATGACGATAGTGATTCCATCGGTCTTATTTTTATCCCAAGTTTTTCCTGTTAAATCCTGCTAAATCTTTTTTCACCAATTTTCACTTAAGACTTACAAAGCTCTATCTTTAAAATAACGAGCACTGGAAACTAAATCAGAAAAAGCTTTTTTCGAAAGTAAGTTCATCTTTATCTATGTAATAAAAAATATAAAATAACTAGAAAATGAACAGACCAAAAAAGAACCTTTGAGTAATTTTTGGCTATTTAATTTTTCAATTAAATGGGTTTTTTATTATCATTTTAATAACAACCTAAATTAATTTTATAACTACATATTATACAAATTTTTGAAAAAGTATTTTAGTAATAATAATACAAGTAATAATAATAGTAATAATAATAATACATTTTTCAACATTTTCTGGTACTGAAGATTTATTATTCCAGTGCCTTACTTTTTTATTTCTTGAGCAAATAATTTGTGTCATTTATAAAATACACACGATATGTGTTCTTTGATGGAAAACTGAATAGAATTTTTGCAAAAAATGAAAACGCTTCATTTATTTTTTGTAGAGTGCGGATGTGTCCATCCGGTTCTCAAGTTCCGTAATAAATGGCGTCTCTGACCTGAATGTGTAGAAAACTGTTTATAAAAAAAGTAAAATTTCCCATTCATAATGAATATAAAATCTAGAATATCCACTGTGAAATTTTCCACAAAGGAAAATAAGTCTTATTTACTCGCAAAAAAGGAGGAAAGGAAAAAGGATCTGTAGGAAGATGAATAATATTTTTGGGATCCAACTTGAAAAAAAATTTGAATCAAAAGAAAATTAGGAAGTGGATTCATGTACTTTTTTTTTAAAGTTGCTTAAAACCTTTAAAGAAAATTTGTTTTTTGATTATTGAAAGATTTTATGCACGGCATAACATTTTATTTTAATGAAAATAAGATTACATTATTATACATTAACAATCAAATTTTAGTAGTGTTCCCTGTGTGAATTTCGGTTTCACTTGAACAAATTTTCACTTATTCACATGAAATAAGTAAAGAATTCAAAAACTAGAAAATTCATTGTAAAATTTTGCACAATGAAAAAAAAGAAAGAAAAGCTAAATCAGGGGAAAAGTAAATAATATTTTTGAGAAAATTAAAATTATTTTCTGGAAATCTAATATATGAAATAAGTAATGAAATCCTTAAATCAAAAATTTTGTTTTTTCACTAAACAATATTGGTAATAAGTAATTATTATTAATAAATATAATATCAAATTAACCTAAAAAAGAACACAAATATTCATAAATAACTTACATCACCAAAAATGATAAATATAGAAAATTAGTTTTTATTTCTGAGAAAGTGGAACTTATTTTTTCTTTATGAAATATTTCAGAGAGAACCTCCATGTTTTACATTTATTATGAGCGACAAGTTTCACTTTTTCAAATCTCTTTTCTTCTCTCAATTCAGGTCACAGACGAGGAGAAGCCATTTATTATGAAAATCGAGAACTGGATGGACATATCCACATCATCAAAAAGGAGTGACTTTTCATTTTTAAAGATCCGTGCAATATAAAAATGATAAAACACGGTTGTTTTTATAATGCAAATAAGAAGATTTATTCGAGGCACGAAAAATTATGCTTGTTTTAAATAAACACCCTTATTTGGTTAAATGTTTAGCTGGATTTAGTATACAAAATAGTCCATTGTCACAACAGTAGTAAAAAAATAATAAAAAATGAAGAGTTGTGTCCAATGAGTTGTAAAATAATTTGAAGTTTTTACTATTTTGGTTTATATTTCTGGTTAAATTTCCTGGCTTCCAAAAATGTTTTCATCAAATTATGTCTTTTTCTAGTTTTTCTTTCTCGATCGTTGATTTTTTGTCTAATTTTCCATAATTCTTGTCCTTTATTCAATTGCCCTAAATCTTGCAGTTTTAATATTTAAAAAAATTAGACAATTAAGGAAAGAGAAATCGAATTTGCTTATGAGAAAAGTGACTGAAGTTAAAAACAGGTTATATTTGATTGTGCCTTCACCAGTTTCTTAAAAAAATCTTGTTTAGACTAAAGAAATTGATGTTTGTCCTGTATGCCAATGCACCCAATATTTTTATATAAATTACAACAATAAAACTAATACGTTTGGTTTATGTTTGAGCAGTTAGTTTCTTAATTTTACTTTACTGATTGCTTTTATAATTACTTTTTCCTATATCGTCTCTGTTTCTCTGGTTTCATACTTTTATCTTATTTCTTTTATTGTTCTTTTGTGATTATATTTCAATCTATAAATTCTTCGAAATATTTTCTACATCTATCTTCCATTCTCAGAATTCCTCTATACCATGTTTTTCCTTTCATTCTTCAAATATTCTCTATACATACTCTATATATTTTGTTTGATTTTTCTTTTCTTTAAGTTTTATAATAATCAGAGATTATTTAAATCAAAATTGGAATTAAATATAAAAAGAAACGCCATGTACAACAAAACAAATATCGAGGTTCACTTAAATTTTATTTCATAATTCACGCACGTAGTAAAAGGAAATTGAGTTTAAATTTCACAATTGTTTTAGATTCGTGCGAAATAAAAATACACCGCTGTTGAATATTTAAAAAATATGTTTATAGAACCTAATTACAAAATCAGTTTGTTGATGTATCAACTTGAAAAAATATCATACACCAGTGTCCAAACGCGTGTTTAAAGAAAAACAAATTTTAACGTTACAAATTACCACTGGTCGCTATTTTCCATTTAACTCCCATTAAGGTCATAGAACATTTTAAAAACCATTAATTAGGGAGAGGTTTTTCAAGAAAGTCAGTATGGGAATTAAAAAAATAGTCAGTCGTTATGGGCTCGCCGAAAAGACAAAGTAATAACTCAAGCCGAGTCTTGTAACGGTAAAAAAATATTTGAATCTAAGCCCAGTTTCTGAGTTGGAATTTTTGTTTATTGTAAAATATTGCTTCGGGCATCTACTGCGAGTAGCTAGAGTTTGTTTAATTTAACTTTCAATTTCGTGATGAAAAATGAAGGAAATAACCTGGAGCTGTCGGCGAGAGAATTAAAGTGGAAAAAATATAAAGAATTCTATCTTTTTGTATTGTTTTGTCAATCGTGTCACCATTGGCTTTGGGCAGTCTCAGGATTACTGGTTCACTGTTTTTTCTGTTTATTTTTATAATACAAAGAGTTAATTTCCCTCCCAGCGTATTTTAATTTGAAGGATTTCTTCATATAATTTGGTTATTAATCTTTAATCAAGTGAAAGTTAGTTGGGAATTAAGGTTTGGTGTTCAAACACCTGGCTGATGTTTTGAGCCAGCATTAAAAATTAAATTTGTTTTAATCATTTGTTCTGTTTATTTGACATCTTAGCTAGACATTTTCAGAGAATTTTGTATTCAGTTGACCGGAAGAGCTGAGAAGGACAGGTCCAGCTTAAGGTAGTTAATTAAACGTTAACAGCTTTGAATATTCCGTTTTAATAATTTGACAAATGAATATGGCAGTAAAACTAATAGAGAAAAAGACGTGAACCTGAAATTTTGCCAGAAGGACTAATTACTGTCCTTCAAGTAATTTCCTCAAGGGTAGCAAAATTTATTTATTTTATTATAAAAATTAGGAAGTTTTTATGTATATGATACCAGCAAAAGGGGAGAACTAGATGTTTTAATTTTAATAATACGAATTTGGTCTTGATAAACCATAATAAATTTAAATTTTCCATCTGGTTGTGTTTGTAGATCAATAAGATCTACTTGACATTGACTGTTCAATTCAGAATGGATTATAGGTTTTGAAACTAAACCACGCTTTCTTTTAGTTTTCTTTTGTTGTTAATAGTTTTGAAGATACGATAATTTTAAAATTAATACCGCATACCTTTGGTTATCATTATTGTAAAAACTTGTTAGATGTCAAAAGTTGTGATAATAACTAACTAGGATACTCTTTAATACTCACTAATGACAGTGACACTTGCGAAATGTAGTACCAGTTTAGTTATTCAAAATTTGCTTGTTGACACTTTAAAAATAGGGAGTTTGGTACCGCAAAAAATCTACTTAAATCTACCTAAATCTAGCACTTGCCGAGGATATTAAATTAAACGTTTTATTGGCTATGGAAGAAAATCCACACAATAGCGTTCGACAAGTTAGTCGAGAACATGATGTTCCTTTTACTTCTATTCATAAAGTATTAAAACATGAAAAGAGGCATCCCTTTAAGGTGCACCCTGTACAACAACTATCAGATGACGACCCGGATCGTAGAATGGAATTTAACGAAAATTTCATGGATAAGTGTAGTAATGATCCACTTTTCGCAAAAAACGTTATTTTTTCTGATGAATGCACATTTACATTAAACGGTGAAGTCAACAGACAAAATTGTCAATATTGGGCAAAGGAAAATCCTAAATGGATGAGGGAACATCACACTCAATATCAAGAGAAAATCAATGTTTTTGATTCCAACTTTACTGAATTTATTCCCTAGGGAAAACATTCCTGGAAATATCGATGAAAGCCTTTGGTGTCAACAAGATGGGGCGCCGCCACATTATGCAGCCGCCGTTCGAACATATCTTGACGAAGTTTTCCCCAATAAGTGGATCGGTAGACGAGGACCCACTGAGTAACCACCAAGGTCACCGGATCTCATGCCATTAGATTTCTTTTTGTGGGGTCATCTAAAAAATGTTGGGTATAAAGTAAACCGGATGACATAAATGATTTAAAAGATAGAATAAGGCAAGAATTAAATAACATTTCGCTGGAAACCATTAATAAAGTTCAGCAGGAATTTATTGATCATTTAAGACACTGTCCAGCACAAGGAGGAAGACAATTCGAATACTTACTATAATTTATTGTGTGCCAATTTAATGTTACTGTTATATTATTTTCTTATTTTAATTTAATTAAAGGTTTTCAAAAATACAGATTTTAAAATTATTGTATCTTCAAAACTATTAATTACGGAACACAAGTATGATGTAATTTTGAAATCTCCCTCCTGATTACTGTTTTTTTGTAGGTTTTTAAAAAATATTTCTTTTTCTTATTTCCTCATTATGTATTAATTTTGTTTTATAATTCTTTAATTTATTCACTCTTGTGGCATACCGTTTTGATATGCTTCTTATATTCCAGATTCCCACCCCTTAGATTAGTAATATTTTGTTCTTTTTCATTGTGCTGTTTTCATTATTTCTATTATCTACTTTTTTCATTTCATTATTCTTTTCATTTTCATACCTCTGTTTTTTTTTATCGTTTTATTGTTCCCAAAGTTTTTTCTGTCGTTTAATTCCAATTTTTCTTTCCAATTAAGTTAAGTATTTTGATTTAAAAAAAATAACTTTTCCGATTGACAGAAGCTCTTCTACTTATCTTCAAAATCCAAAGTTTCAAAGTTTAAATGTTAGTTTTGATAAAGTCTGCGTACAAATTTGGTATTTGCTCTCCATTAAGAGAGTCAAAAGCGTTAACCACTTGTCCAAGTTTCCAGCTTTGATAGAAATCCAGAAAACGAATGTCCTGTTTCAAAGATGATCCAAGTTCCGTATAAAATAAATGGGAAAAATTTCTGGCTTAAACGGAATTCGGAACGAAAAATTCAACTTTTTATACAACTGAACGACAGGAGAGATATGACATTTTTTCTGTTTTATTTAGTTTCTGGAACAAGAAGTTACGTAAAAAAATTTTCAAATAAAGTTTTGTGCTTATTGTTTATGCCTTGAAATTGATAAAGTTTGTTTTTTTTTTGTATTATGGAAATATGTACATACAGGGTGTCCCATATTATTGTTTCCAGGTAATAGTTCTCTTAATCAAAAAGAAAGTATTAAAAAATGGCATTTTAATGAAGTTTTGAAAATATGTATATACATAAAAAAACTATGAAGAATACCAAGAAAAAAGGAAAGAGGCCTATATACTATTTATAAGATGATTTCAGAAAAAAGGAAGTAAAAATTTAGTGAAATAATATTAGATTTTGAGAAAAATATTATGAAATTAGATACTGACATTTACGAAATGTAATCACAAAATTTACTATCTTAAAGACATCATCTAATAGTAAAAATGAGAGAAAAGTTATAATTTTTTATGTATTTTGTAAAACATGTAAAATTATGTATTATAATGAACATTCAAAAACTGATAAAGAAACTTTTAATTAGCCCTGTACAGTTAATTTTGACAATTTTTGATCGATTTTAAAGATCACCTTTGAAATGCAAGTTTATAAAAAATTTTGCAGAGGAAAATAAATATAATAATTAATAAAAAACCTCGACTATGAAACATGTACATCTAAATAATAAAATTTGAAGGTTAAATCATACTATCAAATTGAAATAACAATGTAAATAACAAATTTTATAAAGAGAAATGTTTTTTAATGAATGCTAAGTCAATAGTATTGCAATAAACAAAAATTAAATTATTAAAACTATGTTAAACGTTGTAAACCACTAGAAAAATAAAAGATATTTATTAGATTTCAAGAAATTTCAAGAGTCTAATTACATTTTCCTTAAATCCCTGAGAGATTTTGTATTTTTATCGTTTTCCTTCAACAAAATCTTAGATCGTATCTGAGATCAAGGAATCAATCTAGAGTAAAAAAAATTGATGGTAAATAACAATCGAGAAACATGCGAAGAATGAGGAAAACAAACGCTCATAATAAAGAATATAATCGATTACATCAACTCTTTCATTTCACTTCATTAATATTTATGATTTCATACAAGTTTTATCTTAGTATAAAATACTTGTGCATAATTTTTCGTTATTTAGATGAAGGTTGTAAGTTTGAAGCCAATTTGATATTTTAATAAGATCTTTTTTTTTTGTTGCATCTATCATTCTTATTATTTTACAGTGTAAAAAAAATTAAATCGAAATGTCATTAATATTTATGAATATTTACAGTTGCTCTTGGCAGTCGTAGATGAAATGATATATTTTAATTCGAGTCATAAGGGTTGTTAACGCCTTCGTTTTACAACTTACCAGATTCATTTATTAATAATGCTTTTATTCTACTAATAAAAAAATAACTGACATTTTATTGTAAGGAATAGATAGACTTGAGTTTTTTTAAATGTATTGTAAATTCCTGTTGAAGATTTACTCATATTTCTTCTACTATCATCTTTTGTTCTTCTGAAATTTTTTTCATTTATGTTATCATATTCCTCATTTTAAGAGAGCAAAATAAATGGAAAAATTTTAAAATCCGATCTTCTTTAAAAAATCTTTACCAAAAAACTGTAAAAACAACTAGATAAAACAAAAACAAATGATGATACTTATTTAATAAAATATTTGCTCTTCTGTTTTTGTTAGTTTTTGGAAATATTCTTCCATTTTCCCATTATTTTATTTTTTTGAGTCAACATTATCCATTTTTATCTTTGTATGTTTTTCTATATCTTTAATTATCTTAATGTACTATAAAACGGTTTTTGTTTGTTACTTTTCATCATTTCTCTATATTTTTTCAACGCCTTTTTTAGTTTCCTTAACTACCATTTTTACTTCACATCCACTGCAAGACTTTCAGATTCAGACTCATTCATATTAACGCGTTTTTTAGGAATTAACAGTAATTAAAAATATTTGCCAACTGCTACAGAATCGCTGCTTCGATTTTAAATAAAATATTCGCTAATTGTCAAAAATATTATTATTTTTCCTATGACTATTTTCGGCTTCCTTAAGTACTATTCTGCTTCACATCTTTTTTGTTTTTACCTCTTTTATAGTTTATTGATTCCACATTTTTTTTTTGTTTTAAGTTCTGATTCCATTCTTGTGTTCTGTTACAGTTTGTGTTTTTGATTTTACTGGATTCACAATTCTCTGCAATTGCTTCTACTACAGTTTCTATATATTTTTTCCATCTTCCTTCTAAACTTAGCGATTTCCTAAATTTTTGTACTCTTTTATTATGTGTTCTATTATTGTTTGGTACCAAAAATTACTAATATATCTTTTTATTATAAATAGGTTTAATAAAAAAATTTGGTTCAATTATATAAATTTAGTTAATATAAATATCGATTTAAATTCAAAATCTCCATTTTAATGAACCAACTTTTCTGGTTTGATTGCAACATAAAACCGCGATTAAAATATGTCTAGTTTTGTAAAAAATCCGCGTGACAGTTGGCGGGTTAAAGAACTTTCTAACAAAACATATTGATTTTATTGAACAATTTAAACATTACTTAGAAATGTATATTTTATTAAAGCAAATTAAATACTAACCAGTAAATTGACATATTACTGACGTAGCTTCGGTGATATTTCATTATATATATTAATTTCGTTTCTGTTCTAATATTAAATTAGATTTGAATATAAAAAAGATAAATTATACTTATCTATTGAAGATATTGTAGAAGATGTACGAGATATAAGTTTTAATATTTTGTTTGAAAATATATCTAAGAAATTTATAGAACTGTTCTCTTCAATTTCAACAGTAAATTTTATTTTTGGATGTAAATTGTTAATAAAATTAAAGAAAACATCCAATTGTCTATCACCAGCTGTAAAACCAGCCAAAACATCATCAAGATATTTATACCAAAACAACACATTCTTGGGGATATTTGAATCAAAAATTTTTTTGTTCCAAAAAAATATTTGCCAAAATTGGTGATGTGGGACCACCCATTGGTAATCCTCCATTTTTTTTTATAATTTTATCAATTCATACATGAAGGAATTTTTGAAAATATATTACTAAGGTCAAATGTAGTTTATTAAACCTAAACAGTGTTTTTACTGAATATTTTGATGTTTAAATGTAATTAGTTAAAGTTTTATTAAAATCCTCTGCTAATTTATTATTCGGTGTATTGACATAAGAAACTACAGGTATAATTGGTTTTTTATCTTTATGTAATTTAGTCGTAACATATAGTTTAGGTGCTTGAGGATTTTTTTAATTATATGTTTTTAATCATAGTCATTAAAAAGAAAATTTGATAAATTAAATAGTTTCTTAACATTATCTGAAAATTTTTTGTTAGTTTAAATTAATTGTTTCAACCTTTATATTGTGGAATTTCTCCATAATAATCATAAAAAATAGTCACTCCTTGATAATGCAATTTAGCGAAAACTTTGGTAAAAGACAAATATTTAAAAATAACTTTGAAACACTGTGGAAATTCAACACAAGTATAATTTACCTTTTTATATTTATTATGGAGAAATTCCAAAAAGTACGGGTTGAAACAATTAATTTAAACTAAATTAGATTTCTAGAACTACAATGGGGACGAAAAAAGTGTTGTCTAGGGCTAAACGTTAATTTAGGCTGGCTTCTGTCGATGCCAAATTGGCATTTGTTGCCGTGACGGATTGCTTTTAATTACATTGCACTTCATTTTATCTTCGCAAACTTGAATGAGGCGTTTCATTTGAATCGAAATTCTCTTTGATCTGTTTACGGTTCCGTGCCTTGATGGAAGTTGTTGGATTTATATCCAGTATTTCATCCAATTCTAGAACTATTCCGACCAGGAGATATTTATTACGAGTTTGATTAGTTTGAGGTAGATTTATCGGCTTATTGGCCTTCCACGGAATTTGATGAACTTTGTAGAAGCGAAAGAAATAATTTATGACGGTGTTGTGGTCCTTCGAGCCGGATTTAAATCTTATTTCTCATTTTAATAATAAATGCAGTGGAATTGTATTGGTGGTTGTCTACCAGCAGTGCGTACATGTTTAAATTTAAATGGAAATTTGAATTTTACTAGTTTTAGGTATAGATAAAAAATGGAATTCACAAACACTGTAGTTAAATAACTTTTTGCAAAATGCAGTGTTTATAATTATGTAGCATCCAATCTAAAATAACTTTTAGAAAGAAGAATTTTAAAGTCAGCAATCGAGAATCAAATTCAGGAAAAAGTTAAACTAAAAATAGGAAAAATTAAAGCAAGAAAGATCGAAATTAAAATAAAGTGAAACTCATAATAGACAAAAAGCAAATCCATTTAACAATTAATGCAAAAAAGGACAAACATAAAAAAGAATCAGATTCAGTTAAAAAAGACGAAATTAACTAAAAATTAATAAAAAAAAAAACGAAACTAAAAAAGAATTAAAATTAAAAAAGGACAAACTAAAAGATAAAAACATTCAGTTAAATAGATCTACAAATCTAAAATAAAATAAAAATTAGTAAAAATTTTATCAAAAACAAAAGAAATGAAGCTAAAATTAATGAAAAAAAGGACGACATTAAAAAAGAATCAGAGTCAATTAGAAAAGGACGAATTAAAGTAAAAATTAATGGAAAAAAGAACGAAACTAAAAAATAATGAAACCTAAAAAGGGCGAAACTAAAAGAGAATCAAATTCAGTTAAAAAATGACGAAATTAACTTAAAATTAATACAAAATCGATGAAATTTAGAAAGAATTAAACATAAATAGAGCGAAACTAAAAGAGATTCAAATTCAACCAAAAAAGACCAATTTATGTAAAAATTAATGCAAAAAAGGACGGAAATAAAAAATCAAATTTAAAATGGGACGAAATTAAGTAAAAAAAATTGAAAAAGAATGATATTTAGATAAAATGAAATTTAAAAATGGTGCCATTAAAAGAGGATCAGCATCAGTTAGAAAAGGATGAAATTTAGAAAGAATGAAACTTAAAAGGAAACTAAGTAAAACAAAATCAAATTAAGTAAAAATTCAGTTAAAAATGGAAGAAATTAAAAAAAAGTTAAACGTAGAAAGCATACATTTAAAAAAGGATCACATTTAGTAAAAATTCAGCAAAAAATGAACGAAATTAAGATAAAATTAATGAACACAGGACGAATATAAAAAGATTCAAATTAGATAAAAAGTTAAACTAAAAACAGAAAAAAGTAAAGAAAGAGAAATTTAGAAAGAATGCCTAAAACTCAAAAAGGACGAAACTAAAAAAAAATTAAATTCAGTTAAAAAAGGAAAAAATTAAGTAAAATACGATAAATTACGAAAATTTCATTAAAATTATGATTATGATTGCGATATTGTTACGTATTGGGTTTTTTATTTCGAATAATAAATGTATAAAAGAATCTAAATGTTAACTTAGGGGGGTTTTTACCCATTACGTAACTTTGTAATTGGAAATTAAAGAGGTTGAGTAAAAACAATAACAATTTATTTAACTAATCACAACTAAATTATGAGGGCAACTTACACATTAAATACATTAAATAACTAATACACTTAATCGCAGGGGTAGGCACTATCAACTTCTCGATCATCTGAGAACCCAAACTTGACTCTTCTTTTATTTTACTCCTCCAAGAAGACCCTAATGTTTAATTAATTTTGATGACTCTACTAAAAATATTTATTTAACATTTGTTGACGGTCTTGTCTCATAACTCTCGCTCACGTAATGTTAAATAAATACTAAATATTATAATTTGAAAAATAAAAAATAAGTTTAATATACAGGGCGATATTTAACTAAATTCCTGTACATACTATCGTAACAATATTAAGTGAACTGATAACACATAAAAACAAAAAGGCTACTAAATAGCACTCGTAAATAAAAAATATGGAAGTAATGGGAAAAATAATTGGATCTAGTTTAGTAAAAAGCCTCAGCGGTATATCATAAAAGCCATTTTGTTATTTCACTTCATAAGGTTTACCCCATTTATCATCCTCTGCTATCTTCAGTGTTGTTTCGGTATATTTAAAAATACATTTCTTATAATATTATTTATCTTTTGCACTAAACTTGAACCATTCATTTTCATAAAATATTAATAAAAGTAATATTTTAGTCTAAATTTATGCAATTGTAAAACTGTTAAGATGAACTTCTTCAAGTTACGGTTCATTAATAATTTTATGTATTGAAGAAAAATAAATAAATATAAAAAAGATCAATTATACTTATATTGTATATTATATATAATCTTAAAACTATTTTTTTCTATATCTTTCTCTAAACAGGTTTTGCTAAATCGCATTTTCAAAGAGTGACATAAATTCACAAATAATGTTAAAGAATACCGTTTTGATATAAAATTGTTGATGATGTTTTGGCTGGTTTTACAGGTAGTAATAGACAATTGGATGTTTTCTTTAATTTTTTTAATAATTTACATCCAGAAATAAAATATTTAAAAATAGCTTTGAGTTACCATGGACATTATCGAAAACTATAATTAATCTCTTTATTTTTATATTTATATATATATATATATTAATTTTGAACAAAATATATCTTCCAATCTATTATCATTACTCAAGAACTGATATTTATATTTTGTTACCTGTATTTTACTAATACAGGGAAAAGTGTTTCGAAAGTGAAATGGCTTGGTTTTGGAAATTTACATAAAAAAAATTTCTATTAGATAACTAATTTGAATAATCTGATCGATTTCTCAAAGTGGTTAATTATATTCCATCGGTTATTACCCTGCGGGGACTTTGAACCCTTCTGATAATTAACCTTCAGAATTTTAGGAATTCATCAAACCTCTAATTATCCCTTAATTGTATATTGGGGATTATATAAATAACTTACGATCCTAAATAATTTCTCTATGCTATATAATTTTGGATCAATAATAATTGTTAGATCAATATTATAGTAAAGCGGGAAGAAATCCTAAGGATAAGTAAAAAAAGGAAATAATATTAAACAGACTTAAATACAGTCGTGCTATAAGGATTTTCGTTGAAATTATTTGAAAAAAAAAACGGAATTTGCTGGAAGATAAAAAACTAATTTTTCCCTAAAAAATTGGAAAAATCGGCTGTTTCAATGCGAATTTAAAACCATTAGGATTTTTTCATGTTTATTTATTTATTTTATTATCGAAAAATAAATTCTGTTTAATAAACTTAGGTAACATTTAAAAAGAAACTATATGAATCCATTTCATGGTCTTACTTTAAATGCAAATTCTAGTGGGTTGTATTCCAAAAATATTATTTATTTTCCCACAGACTCCGATTTCCTTGTTTGTTATTATTATAAATTTCGTCAATTTCCAAAATGTCGTAAAAATGAATCATCTGCCGTCAAAATATTAACGCTCTCAAATAAAGTTGTTGCTCATCACACGCTTAAGTAATAAAAATTGTCCCCAAATTTCAAATTCATAAAGTCTTTTTTTTCGTCTATTATAAGTTTCATTTTTTTTTAAGTCTATCTTCCTTGCTCTAATTTTTCCAATTTTTAGTTTAACTTTTTATTGATTTGATTCATTTTTTAGTTTTGTCCTTTTTTAAATGAATTTGATTCTCTTTTAGTTTGTGACACCGAAATTCACGCAGGAAACACTTTCTGTTAATGTTTGTAATCTCTTCGTTATTATTGAACTTATTTAAAAATACTCAGTTCACCATGATTTTTAATATGGCTGTTCACTACAATATTAAACTAATTTCATAGTTTCGTTATTTATTAAAGGAGCAATTTTTTTTCAATTTTCATTATTTGAAATTATAAATCCTAAATTAATTAATTTAGTTTTTGTTTTACAAAGCATATCGTTAAACAACGAAAAAGGAAAGTAAAACAAGAACTAAATTATTGAAAACCATTCTAAATTATTTCGTCTTCCTGTAAGTTCAAAGCGTTTCCTGACCCTTATTATTATTTAATTTTAGCAAAAGGCCTAACGTTTTCCTGCTACAAAACGTGATTAATGGCCAGAAAAAACCCGCCTGGTAATTAGATTAATGTTAGAGACATTATTTTTTACTGTGTATTTTATACATGTCTAGCTAAGTCTGTATACGGTGATGTGAAAAATATTGTTGAAATTTATGTCTGTTGAGGGGTTTGATATTTGTATTATTTTAGATTTTTTCAACAGAATTAATTTTTTTTTATAAAAAATAATGCATAATTAATACCCGGGACAATCTAATCGTTCAATATTCACCTAATTCTTTGTGATTTTCTTAATTTTTATAACAGTGTAGTTTTTTCGACAGTAAAACATTTGAAATAGTTTTTATTAAATTCGTAAAATAGATGTGTTTACAAATTAACTGTAATGTAAATTTGAATTACTTATATAAAAAAAATCTACTTAGAACTCACAAAAAACACAATAAAATTACTTGAGGATTAACTCTAAGTTTCATCTAAACACATCTTTGCTAAACAACATGGTATTCAAATAAATAAAATAAAGAAAATGTTTCATTCAATTTAGATCTGTAACAATAAGGGTTGGGACAATGTTAATGCTGATGGTCTATATAGCGAAAAATCAATATTTTCGGATTTCTTTTTGTATATTAATTTAATATTCACCTTCAAGACGGTTGTTTTTTTCCTTGAGAAATTGTTATATGGCTTTGAAATGTGGAAATTAAACAAGCAACAAAGTTGTAAAGAAAAAATTACTTATACGAAAAAAAGCTACTTAGAACTTATCTAGAAATCCCGATATTAAAGAAAAAGTAAGGTAAGCACAAGAATTGTAATTAGTTTGTCGTCTAATTTATAAGTTTTCAATATGTTCCAATTAACACTTAAAAGGTAATACGACAAAATAAATTTAATTTTGTTTTAATTTCAAAAATGAAATTAGAAAATCAAACAAAAATCTGTTACTTTTGGAATGAATTAAAATGTAAAAAGTATGATTAATGTTACGGTGTCTTAGAAAAAAAATGCAAATCTAATAATGAAAGAAAGGCTGAATAAGTTGTATTTTAAAGTGTGTAAGATTCTTTATTTAAAGATATGTGTAAAAGAAATATATATATTTCTCAAAGTCAAAAGAGTGTCAAGCGCTTTCGGCAAAACAATGCCATCATCAGGACAAAAAAAGTGCAAAAAAGTAGAGAAGGTTGGTTATAAAACAAAAGTAGAGAACATCAACGCAGTAACAATACATCTTAAATTAACTTTTTTTAAAAAACGACATTAATATAGTAGAAAACAGTAACATTTTTAAAAAAATTTGGTTTTTAAAGGCCCAGGCCTGAAAGTTGTCCCAATAAAAGACTTTTATATAATAATATATTTATAAATAAAAGTCTTTTATTGGGACAACTTTCAGGCCTGGGCCTTTAAAAACCAAATTTTTTTAAAAATGTTAGTTTTCTACTATATTAATGTCGTTTTTTAAAAAAAGTTAATTTAAGATGTATTGTTACTGCGTTGATGTTCTCTACTTTTGTTTTATAACCAACCTTCTCTACTTTTTTGCACTTTTTTTGTCCTGATGATGGCATTGTTTTGCCGAAAGCGCTTGACACTCTTTTGACTTTGAGAAATATATATATTTCTTTTACACATATCTTTAAATAAAGAATCTTACACACTTTAAAATACAACTTATTCAGCCTTTCTTTCATTACATAGTGTGTACGCACCAAACACGTAACCTTTTGTTACTCTTCAAAAAAAAAAAAAAAAAAAAAAAAAAAAAAAAAAAAAAAAAAAAAAATTAAATCTAATAATGCATAACAAAATTCTTATTTATAATCAGATATTAAAATTTATATTTGTTTAATTTTCATCAGACCAAAATTCTCAGGTTCAAAATACAGGAACTAAAATGTATGGCAAAAATAGAAATAAAAGGAAGATTAAAAGCCAACACTTAATAAAATTACTTGTTGATTAAGCTTAAGTTTAATCTTAATGCATATTTGATGAAAAAAACGGTATTCAAATAAATAAAACAAAGGAAAATTTTTATTTGATTCAATTTAGATCCCTTACACTAAAGTTTCAGATAATATTAATGCTGATAGTCTATCAAGCAAAAAATCAATCTTTTCGGATTTCTCTTTATATATTAATTTAATCTTCACCTTCAAAACTGATGTTTGTTGAACTTGTCAAATTGATATATGACTTAGAAGAAAAGAAGAAAAATACAAGTTAGTGAATCGAAAACATTAAGAAGAATTTCAGGACTGAGAATTTTTTTATTGTTATTTTTTTATTTATACCCTCAAGAATTTGTTTGCATATTAACTCTAATATGAATTTGACATTGTAAAGAGAGTAAGCACAAGAGTTATAATTATTTTGTCGTATTATTTATAAGTTTTGAATATTTTCTAAAACCAATTAACCCATAAAACGTAACACGACAATATCTTTCAAATTATGAACATATTTAAAGACTGAGTTTTACCCGTACCGTAATTTAAAAAAATTTCCGAATCTCCAACGCGGTTCAAGCCAGTTCCATAGTTTTAACCACCGGCATTCTTCTGTTTTTTGTTTCAATTCTCTTTTATAAAGAAAAGCTTCAGTCCTGACGACAATGAAAAGCTGCAAAATGTAAAATAGGCTGTTTGTTTTTTAGTCATGGCAATTTTTACTTAATTAAAGTATGAATATCCCCTTTCAAATATTTTTAATAAAATCTAGAAATAATACGGAATTTTAAATAAATGAACGATAGTATTGGGTTAGGTTTTAAAGAGGATCAATCTAAATTATTCTTAGCATTTACTTTCTTCTTTTAATAGATCGGTAGGATTTCGTATTTATTTGAAATTTAATATTTTTACACACTTTCTTACTAGTGTAAGTAGGAACGAAAAAAAATATACTTTTTCATGTGTATATATTTATTTTTTACAAATATGTCTCTTACCAAGCCATCGTCAGAACATTTTTATAAAACTTAGATTTGAAAAGACGAGTACAAAATTATTTTTAAAAGAATATATACGAGGTCTGTAAATTAAGTAATGAGACTGATTTTTTTAAATTTTTTATACAAAAAGAATTACAATTCAATATTGTCATCTTCAAAATAACTTCCTTCTGAGGCCACACAGCGCTGGAGACGTTTCTTCCACTCCTCATAGCAGTGCTGGAACTCCGATACTGAAATAACCTTTAGCTGGTCGGTTACAGCCGTTTGAATTTTTTCGACTGTCCCAAAATGATTTCCCTTGAGGTGACTTTTCAACTTTGGGAAGAGAAAAAAGTCACAAGGACTCAAGTCAGGCGAATAAGGAGGCTGAGGAGCCACAGGAATGTTTTTACTGGCCAAAAACTCGTTTATTGAAATTGCTGTGTGACAAGGAGCATTATCGTGATGCAACACCCACTTGTTCTTGATGTTTGGTCTCACACGAATGACCCTTTTTCGAAGTCTTTCAAGAACCTCTCGGTAAAAGTGTTAATTGACCGTTTGACCTTGGGGTACAAACTCTTTGTGGACGATTCCGTGGATATCGAAAAAACAAATCAGCATGCATTTGATCTTTGACTTCGCCATCCTTGCCTTTTTTGGCCTTGGAGAGGTTGAAGTGTGCCACTCCATGCTCTGGCGCTTGGTTTCTGGGTCGTACTCAAACACCCAAGTCTCGTCACCAATAATGACACGTTCCAGAAAATGGGGGTCATTTTCAATTGAATCCAAAAAGTCAAGGCACCTTTCGTTTCTGATGTTCTTCTGGTCTTGCGAAAGGTTTTTTGGAACCATTTTTGCGCAGATTTTTCTCATCTCCAATTCATTGGTCAAAATTTGATGAATGGTGGTGTGAGTCAAATTTAACTCTTCCCCTATCATTCTGACAGTCAACCGACGATCTGAACGCACAATATCCCGGATTCTGTCGACATTTTCATCGGTTCTTGAAGATGAAGGCCTTCCGCTTCGTGGTTCATCTTCAATCGACTCTCTTCCTTCTGAAAATGCCTTAAACCACCGAAAAACCTGGGCCCTTGACAAAACACTATCTCCGTAGGCCTGCTGAAGTTTAAGAAGAGTTTCCGTTGCACTGTGCCCAAGTCTGAAGCAAAACCTGATAGCACACCGTTGCTCGAAATTGATGTCATTCATTTTTAGAACACAATAGAAAAAACTGTTTCACAAAAACAATCGCTACGCACAACCAAATGACTCGAGCGAGGTCAAACTAGTACTGAAGGTAGATCACATGTTCCTCTGCCGCCCCACTAAGCCCCGCGCTTCCAGTGTTGCCAGATCAAACGCAACGTTGCCAGTCTCATTACTTAATTTACAGACCTCGTATATATAAATTAAAGAATCAATATTTGACAAAATTTTTTTTCTTTTAACTAAACGTTAATTTTGTTTAAAATATCTTTTATGTCTTTATTAAGGAAATTTTTCGGAACTAAACTTAAATTTTTGCTTAATTTCTTTCGCTTTTGGTTGAATTTTTACTAAATTTTACCTTTTTTTTATATCTATACTTTCGACGTTTAATTTTTACTTAACTTTGTCAATTTTTAATTGAATTTGATTCTCTTTTAGTTTCGTCCTTTTTGAGTTTTATTCTTTTTCCATTTCGACCGATTTTGCTTTAATATTTTCTACTTTTAAATCAGAAAGTGAATAAAGCAACCGCAGAAAAGAAAATTAATTAAAACAAAATAAATATAAAATGGAAAATTTCATTAAAATCGACTAAAGCATTTCTTAGATATTTGAATTTTAAATAAAAAGTGATTGTTAACATTTTTAAGGATTTTTTTTTATCGAAAACAAACCAAAATTGAAATAGGACGAATGTGTAGTTTTATGTAAATTTTGATTAAGATTTAGCTAATTATTTCTTTCTTTATTTGTTGCAGCATCATTTGGAGGTTACGAATTTTGGGTACAATGAAAATGTCAAGGAAAAATTTGTCATCCTGTGGAAGGACCAACCCCAAAATCTCGAAAATAAAGAAGAAAAAAACAAAAAAACTGGGCTAAAAAAATAATATTTTGGTCCCAAATTTCACTCTATCTTTCTACCTGTATAAGGGATGTTTTTTTAGTAATTCATAAACATCTCCTGGTTATGTAATACGATATTTCTCTTCTTTGGAATGACGCATTAGCTCGATATTAATTGACCACTTAACCTACTACTCGAATTACACTTACTTCTGTCTTTTCAGCAATTTATACGAACCTTAAAAGCTTGTAGAAGACGGCAGTTATCATTAGGTATGTTGTTTGCAGCTTTGAGCTCGTTAAATAAAAATCCAGCAATAACTCAACATCTTTTATATTCATATAATTGCGCTCGAGGCATAAAAACGTGTTCCATTTAAAAATAAATTGCTTAATGTATTTATTGTTGTTTTTACCTAAATCAAATAATTTTATAATTATTTTTTTCATTTTGTGTGTACACTACGTATGAAAAAAAATGTTTTTAGATGTTATACTTAAATTTAGTTTTCATGATATTTCGAAGCTATTTTTAAATATCTTTCTCTGACCAGGTTTCGCTAAATTGCATTTTCAAAGAGTGACATAACTTCACAAAAAACATTAAAGAAATTTCAGCAACTGACTCAAAATCATAGTTTAATCATTTCTATTAGGAAAAAATTAAAAATTTGCAATTTAATTAAAAATTTATGGTGATATTTTTACTTTAAAAACTATAAAAAATAAAATTATAAGTAATACTTTAACAGTTACAGAATCAGATAAAGGTAGTGCAACCGTCATTTTAAATACAAATGATTACAAATCTAAAGTAAACGGATTTATTGAATCAAGTAACTTAAAAATTCTCAGTAGAGATACAACCAAAAAGTTTTCATATAATGTTAAGGAACTAGTTAATCAATCAAATTTCTTTTTTAATTAATGACTATGATAAAAAATATATTATTTAAGATTTAATGTAAAGCATTCCTTGACTAATCCAACCTAACCCAACTTAACCTAAAAAACCGCAACTCAACCTAACATAACCTAACCTAACCCTAACCCTAACCCTAACCCTAACCCTAACCTAATCTAACCTAACCTAACCTAACCTAACCTAACCTAACCTAACCTAACCTAACCTAACCTAACCTAACCTAACCTAACCTAACCTAACCTAACCTAACCTAACCTAACCTAACCTAACCTAACCTAACCTAACCTAACCTAACCTAACATAACCTAACCTAACCTAACCTAACCTAACCTAACCTAACCTAACCTAACCTAACCTAACCTAACCTAACCTTACCTAACCTAACCTAACCTAACTTTATTTAACATTTGATGTAAAATATTCCTAAAATAAATGATAAAAATAAGTTTATTCCATTATTGATTTCCACACTGTAGAAAAATTTTCTTTTTAATCATTGTTATTTTTATTAGCTGTTTAACATCGTTGGCATTACTGCGAATTATTTATTAAAAACTCGAGGCCCTGTAGTAAAATGGAAAGCCGTAAATTTCCGGTCTACAGCCAATAGAATTTGATAAGTGAGTCCCTGAATCCCATCACGTAAACTCGTAAATTTAACAATACTGGACCAGGAACGATGTTTTTAAATTTCATTTTATCGTTTCCTTTAAAATTTTATATTTTACTGTTATCGTTTCCTATAAATAGACGTCGCCGAATACTTTAATCTAGTTAATATAAATAAAATATTTTGTCTTTAAAGGTAACGGCAGAGAACACGATGTTTTTTATTAAATCAGAAATTTATGTAAATTTTTAAATAGATATTAGGGGGAAATAACTAGCCATGGAGAAAAATTTAAATATTTCGGGTTGGTACTTTACTCACTTCCACAGAGCGATATTTAGTACTTGAGATTTTCATTGTAAAGAAAGATTATAACCACAACATGATTGTACAACAAAAAAAGAAACAAATGACTGCTGTGACATTATCACGGTCTATTTTAACGGTGCTTTTATTTTTTTTTTTCTCGAAAACGAAAATTTTTTGATGTATCTAAGAAAACGAAAAAATTACGATTATAGCATTTTCTTATGTGTAAATTGAAATTAAGTTGAATGTCAAAAATTACTCCCAGATCTTTAATTGAATTAAATCTCGGTATTTTAAAGTTGTTTTATGGTATTTATTTCAGCAAACAACTTTATGTCGTCAGCATAAAGCAGATTTTTACATTCTAATTCCCCAGTTATATAATTAATAAACACGAGGAAACAAAGAGGTCCTAGAACAGAGCCCTGGAGTACTCCAGCCGGAACAGTTATTCGCAAATGTTGTATAAAGTTCTTGCTGGGTTGTGGAGAAAAGTTGATTTGTATTTAGACTTAAATGGACTACATCATAAAAACAATTGACCACACGATGATCAAAGGGAAGAAGAAGATCTAAGAATAACAGAGAAGGAAAATGAAAAAGAGCCTCACTAGAACCAGTTAAAGGAAAACACTGAATACAAGACAAGAACCAACAATGAAATAAAACAAGAACTGAAGGAACAAAAATAAAACAATCTGGAATAAGAAGCAGCGACGTACTAAATATTAAAACGGTACCCAGGAGGAAGGAAGAGACAGAGAAGACCTAGAATAAAATGTATACAGGCAGTAGGAGAGAATATGTGAAGGACTGGAGGGGCAATGTAACATTATAAATAATTAAAATGGAGCTTGTTCCAAAAACTGGATCTAAAAACCTACTTAGAGAATCAGGATCAAACCATTAGGAGTATCTATCCACCATGTAATTATAATAATGCAAAAATACTTTTCTGTACAAATTAAAGCCCTATTGCCCTAGAGCTGATTGCTGTTAAGTAAGATTTAAGAAACACGACATTTGAAGTTTAAAATTTATATTGTAGCATATGAGACTCCCGAATTATAAGATTCTAACAATCACCAGCAAGCAGGTACTTATTTTTACAATACTCGGACTCTTCCCAATTTTCTTCTTCGCACTTAAAAAGTGAAACTCGCACTTATTTATTTCCTCAAAGAACCTTCTCAATACGCTATTTCAGACATATTTCGCAGCAGGAATATCCGTGAAGTTATACACATAAAGCTTCTTTCGTAATACCAACGAATATTTCTTTATTAGAACATAAAGCGGAATAACTAAAGCGAAAATAAAACGAGCTCACGCTCCACTTTTACAACACTGCATTTGTTTACTACCCGAATGCAACTTTCATGAATTTCAGCAAACAAGATACTGCACTGGAAAATATAATATACATTTAGGAATATGTTTAAATCTGAATCATGAAATATACCTATAGGGCGGTTTGTACGAGAGTGTTTCAAATATAACCGGTAATTTTGTTATAATCAGTTATTGGTTGATAATATGTACAAAAAAGAATCAGTTTTTTCTACATAGTCTCCTTCACTGTCTACACACTTTAGCCAACGATGTGGAAGTTTGAACAGTCCTTGTTCAAAGAAAGATTTCGGGCGCGTCGCCAACCAATTGTGCACGTACTTTTTCAACTTCTTCGTTGCATTGAAATCTTTGCCCTCCGAGCGATTCTTTCATGGCCCCAAACAAAAAAAAATCGCAGAGGGACAAATCTGGGCTGTAAAGAGGGTTGGTTTCCCATCGCATTTTCTCCAATTGCTTTCTAGTCAAAATCGCGGTATGAGGCCTACCGTTGTCATGGAGAAGAATGACTTCTCGGATGGGCTTGCTTCGTCTTTTGTTCCTGTAGGCTGCTTTCACTTACTGTAACAGCTGGCAATAGTAGGCTACATTTACTGTTCGGCGATCGTGGAGGAAATCGATGAGTAAAACTCATTCGCAGTCAAAAAATACCGGCACCAGAATTTTTCCGGCAGAAAGTGAGGTCTTGGCTTTTACTGAACAGGCTTCATCTTTTTTCCGCCATTCTTTACTCGCCATTTTTGACTCCGGATTGTAGTGATGGACCCATGTCCCAACATGCGCCTCAAAAAATTCTCCCCATATTGCCGGAATCGATTCAGATGTCTCTCACAGATCTCCAACTTGACTTGTTTATGATTTTCGATTAACAACCTTGGAACCCGCCGAGCACTAATTTTCCTGAAGCCAAGTTGTTTAGTGATGATGGAATAAGCACTTCCAATGCTTATACCCACTTCTGATGCGATTTCCTCAACAGTCAATCGGCGATCACCTCCCTAATGCCACTGATATTGTCGCCTGTAAGACTTGTCCTGGGGCGTCGATCGTGGCTTTCATTTTCTACACGTTCTCGGCCATCCTTAAATCCTCTGGCCCAAGAAAACAGTCGGTTCCGAGACAGTGTCGGTTCCGAGACAGTGTCGCTTCCCCAAACTGTGCCCTCAAACGAGTTAAAATCCCCGATGGTTCAATCCCTTCATTGGTTAAAAACTTTACAATAATTCGTTGCGCAACTCACGAAATGGCTGTACCGAGGACAGAACAGAGTGCAACTGCTCCCCAAGCTGGTTCCCCACTCCTAACATAACAGAGTTCAACCCCTGACCCTACAACCTTTCCCGGAAATACCTACAAAGTACGACTGCAAAATTACAGTTTATATTTGAATCACCCTCGTACAAGGTGTCCGCAAAATAATGCGCAAATTTATAAATGGAGTATAAAAATGTATTCAGAATAAAACTTCTTTTTTCTAAAGTCAATTGTTTTCAAAGAAATAAATGTTAGTGTTTTAGATGTATCCAAAAATTATTTACAGCAACACCCTTAACAATGTTTAAAAATAAGTTTTTATTTTAGAACACCTGGATATTTAGAATGGTCGATTACAGTAGATATAGAAAAGTGAAAACTGATCGATTTCTACGTCTACTTTTTTCAAGTAATACACTACACGGTTCCAACAATATTTGGAAAACTGATACTAAACATCGCGGATTAGATTAATCAACATGTCGTGAAATTCTTAATATGAATATAATGCCATTTTTGACTTTACCAAACGATAAACTTTAGACGATTAAACGATCTGAATCTTCTGCAAACTAACACAATTTATTGGTTACTTGACACATATTTTTAGTAAAAGTGTGAGGAGTTGCATTATTTTCGCCGACACCCTGTATGAAACTACAAAGAGAAACATTTTGTAATATTGTCGAAATAACTCATTTTGGACTCAAATGAGCAGATTTTAAAATTATTTGATGTGCCAGGACAAATTCCGTGAAGTTTTAACATAAAACGTTAGACAGTGTTGAAGCTTTAAATTAAATTTTAATGCCCTTCTGAGATAAGTCGATAAATGAAATGTGTTTTAGAACTTATGGGATCAGGCGTAAAGAAGGAAAATTGAAGATGTTAAAAGGGTGTCAAAAATTAGAGCCAGTTTAACTTTGAGCTGATTTCAAACCTTTTTTTATACAAGGTACTTACTTTAGGTTGTTTTATGTAACTCGTATTTGAGAAAAAATAAAATTTTAACTTCTAAAGCTCCAGTTTAAATTCCTGTGTTTTGCTTCAAAATATAGATTTTAAAGTTGATGTAAATTAGAAAAATCGCTTTTTTGGGGCAAGATTTTTAAAAATCTTGACTTTAACGACCAGATTTGAAAAAGTCTCGATTTTAAAACAAACATATTAAGAAAATCAGTTTTTTCCAAAATTTCCATTATGAAGTTGAAATTTTGACATATCTAGATTTTAAAGCTCATATTACAATAAGTCTCGATTTTAAAGTGAAAACGTTAAAAAAAGTCAGTTTAATTTAAATCTCGACTTTAATGTAGTATTTGATTTTATGTATCTCGACTTTTTGAAGTGAATATTTTAATGAATTTCGACTTTAAAGCAGAACCATTAAAAAAATCAGGTTTTTCTTTAAGATTTCGATTTTAAAGCCGAGAGTTCGAAGTAAATATTTAAAGTTTTTGACTTTTTTGGCGAATTTAGAGTAGTAGTTTCAAATTTTTGACATTTTTTAGTGGCTTCAGAGCGCAAATTTTAAAGTTGTTGACTTTTTGGTGAATTTAGAGCGAGTATTTTCATTTTTAGCGAGTTTAGTGCTGCAATTTCAATTTTGAAAAATCTTCTGTTTTGCTATAAATCTTGACTTTAAATCAGAAAAAAAATCACGTGTTTTTCTTGAAGATATCTAGTTTTAAAGTCGAGATTTTATGTACTGACGCGGTTTTATGATTTCTGTCTCCAGATTTCTCTATCTAAAAATATATTTTTTTATAAAGTACTATACACTTCCCCTTTAAAAATAAAGATAAAATACAATAGAAAAAAATAGTTACATGTTAAAAATTAGCAACATTGAAAATCCTCTGATAAATTAAAACTGTTAAAAGAGATTTTATTGATTCATAATTTTTATATTTAAAATTCCCTAAATTTTTAATATTATTTTTTATTTTTGAACCAAGTGTTAATGAATCTTTTTAGTCCAAATGTTTTATGGCCTGTTATTATTAAATTTTTATGAATATATTGTGTATTTACTGTTTACTGCATCAGCCATCCCATATTTTTATACAAATTTCAATAATAAAATTAATAGTTTCTTTGTTTTGTGAACAGTCAATTCCAAGTTCCACTAATAAAAAATTGTTTACAAATATAATTCCAACATCTACTTAACACTTTAGCCTAAAACTGGCCTTGAAAAGATTTAATGTATTCATAAAAAAATATTTTTGCTAAAAGAATAATTTGAACAATTTCATTTCAAACTAATTTCGAGCTAAACTTGTAGTCTTTACTTTTTAATATTATTTTGTGTTGTTAAACCAACCGTTATTACATTTTTTTAGTCTAAATCTTATATGGCAGGTTATTATTAAATTTCTATGGCTACATTTTGTATTTTGATTTGAAAACTGTTTGCTGCATCAACCGTTTTATGGTCAATACTTGTAAATTATAATCAACACGCAATGTTACTTCAAAATACTGGAAACCTAGATACATAAAACCATATTTTATATCTTTGTCAATACCTTAAAAGTGCATTTACTCTAATTCTACTTTTTTATGTCTATTTCAATCATAATTACAAAAAAAGCACTATAGGGGAGAAAAATATTTTTATACGAAATATATTTTACAAAAAGTAGTTGTATATAGGAAAAAAATGTATTTCTGTTAACTAATCAAATAAAAAAAGGGTACTCCAAAATTAAAATCATTTAAATTTCGCGGAAATATGTTTTCTGAATATTTTTCATGAGAGAAAGTTTAGAAATTATTCGTTTTTGAAAAGTACAAAAATACTTCTCTAGAAAATTGTAAGATATACATGTTGTTGAATTTGAAAAAAAAAACAGATAATTAAATTAAAAAAAAAAAGGAAAATATTGAAAGCAATCTCGTATAATCATATTAACAAGATCAAAAATTGGACGAAAAAAAAATTAGTAAAAACCACACGTTTCTATCTTAACCCTAAATTATAAACATTTAAAATAAGTAAAAATATAATGGGTCACCCGGTATTTAATTCACCAATCATAATTTTTAGTCAAATGAAGAGTCTTGTAAATCATATATTAATTATTATAATTATTATTATTGTTCTTTTCAAATAAAAATTTTACAACTTTTTTACGAAAATAGGGGATTTTACGTCGGGATTTATATCGTCGTTTTCGAAACCTGTAAATTACACCTATTTTGGTTTTATTATTTTTAATAGACTAAGAAATATTCGAAAAAAATATGTTTCTTCCATTTTTCGAGAAAATGTGCATTTGTAGGTAGAGATTTAATTGACTCTACAATTTTAACCTAATTTGATTTTATTATTTTTAATACTTAATATATTTTTAATTTTTTTTTTGTTTTTTATTTAGAAAATAGGTGTTTTTACGTAGAGGTTTATTTCGGAGCTTACGAAATTAAATTTAAAAATTTAGCAAAGATGCACTTATTTATATCTTCACCCAAAGTTACAAGGATTTCATCTGTGAAAAATATAATGGGACACTCGGTATTTTATCCACCAATCAATTTTTTTAACCTAATAGAAAGTGTTGTAAGTTACATATTATTTTCAAATAGCATTTTTACAAATTTTCACAGGATTAAGAAACATCAATAATAAATTCACAACCAGACACTTTTAAAAATTGAATATGGTTATTAAAAATTTTTGTAACATCCTGAAAATCCTTATATATAAAATAATTAATTCTCAAAAATTTAAAGGTTATATACCATACTAATCCGGCAATAATACAACAATCTGATCAATAAAAACCTCTAAACAACTACAATACAACAAATGATGAAAGAAATCCTCACCGATATCATGAAAAAATCCAATTCGAAAGCAAATATTCCAAGATAAACCAGAAATTGTAGCACTTACATTGAGTTTTTCATCGAATTTTCACTCACGCTGAAAACAACACACACTCGTCTGAAACGATTTTCGCGAACTGAAAATTCGTAGAGGCATTGAAAAGGGGTTTTCTGCGCGCATGGGCAAAGAATCTGTTTCAATGGAAAAACGGATGGATGCGAAAATTAAAGTGAGAACAATTCGCAATTTTTGGGATGTTTTCCAAATTAACTTATTTTTTATAACATTTCTTTTATAATTTCTTTGGATTAATTAGTCCAAATGTTCATATTAAAAATATTGATTTTTATAATGAAGAAATTAATTAATAATAATTTAAAAAATGGGTAGTTTTTTCTTGATTTGTTGTCATAATTTGTTAAAAAAATTAATTACTTTTAAATTAGCTGAAACAGAATTTGAAAAAAGGCTCAAAATCAAAGTACTGTCAAAATAACAAAATTATCCCCAATAGCACCAAATATTTTGTAAATATTTTCTTTATATAAAAGAAATATCATATGATTTTTAAACACATATTATCAAACTAAATTTTTATTAAATATTTGCTTTACAATATTTATATTTCATGATTATTTATACCTTTGATAAGTAATATTTGCTAAATAATATACAGTAAATATTTGTTTCATTACCTATACAAAATATTCAAAAGGTTATATTTTGAAAATAAATAAAAAATACAATTGTAATTGTATTTAAATGTAAGCATTTAATATCCCTTAATTTTTTTCTAAATTTTATTTTGACCTTATTTTATTTTTGGTTTCAAATCGAGTTTTATTAAAATTTGTCTCTTTAAAGTAGAGATTAATTAAAATCTCAAGAACCAAGTCGAGATTTGGGATTTCTATTTGTAAAATCGAGGTTCATAAACTTTGACTTTAAAGTCGAGATTCATCAAAATTTCCACTACAAATAGTCGAGATTTTGAAGTAAAACAAGAGATTTTTAAAATATTTGGTTTAAATTCGATATTTATTATAATTTCTCTCTTTTAACTCAAAATTAATTAAAACCTCGATATCAAAGTCGAGATTTTGAAGAAACACGAAATGTATTGTTTTAAATAATCGGGAATCATTGGAATATTGTTTTTAAAGTCGAGATTTTAAAAAATAACTAATTATTATTATTGATTTTGCTTGAACACCGACATTTATTAAAATACTGAGCTTAAAGTAAAAAATTAGTCTTTTCAAATATTTTTGAGATTCATTAAAAACTCGACTTTAAAAACCAAATTAATCAAAATCTCAACTTTACAATCGAGATCTTAAAGAAGAATAATTAATTGTTTATATTTTTGTTTGAAAATCCATATTAATTAAAATATAGAGCTTGAAGTCGACATTTAAAAAAAATAAAAAGGAAGAAAAAAACGCAATTCATTACTTCAAAATCGGGAATCATTGGAATAACGATTTCAAAATCGAGATCCTAAATAAAAATAATTATTTTTACTTGAAAATCGAAATTCATTAAAAGATGAGCTTAGTGAAGATTTAAATTAAAATAGATGATTTTTCAAATATTTTTGCAACATTCATTATGATCTCGACTTAAAAATTAAAATTTATCAAAATCTCGACTTCATAATTCAATAATGAATTCATTACACCCCAACTGTCATGGAGTCTTAATGACTGTGTATGCCCTTACTTTCTGGAAATTTAAGATAAGTATAACTTATCTTTTACATTTGTTGTGGAATCATTTACGTATATCGCCTCCTCGTCATTGTAACTAAATAATAAAGTGAAAAAATAAATAAACATTTATTTGTAACGTTTTTTTATTTATATTTTTTACTACATTTATAAAAATATTTTGTAATAGAATCACATATACATTTTATTTTATAAACAATTTCTTACATACCATCAACTAAATTATTTAGTAATAGCAAAAATAAACATATGGGTGTGTAAAAAAATTAAGAAAAATTTCTATACAAATTCATTAAATACTAAGTAATAAATATAAGAATACAACAATTGTTTTATAAACATTTATAAAAGAACTAAAAAACGAATCAGTTAGATAAGCAAGAAAAATCAATAAAGTAAAAAGCAGTTATTGATCCTAGCTTTATGTAATTTTATTCCGAGCAATGTTAGGAATTCAGATGTTATGATTTCCAACATACGATTCGGCAACGTTGCAACATCCCTACCTTCCGTATCCCCGAGATTCAAATTTCTGTTCAGAGATGATTCTCATTAGAGTGAGTAGTAACGAAAAGCAAAACGTTGTCAAACTTGCTAAGTAGCTGAATTCTGTGCCGGAATAAAATTACACAATCTCTATGCGTATATTTCCTCAAAATAACACATTAAATCACTCTTTTTTTAGTTTATATCTGACTTATTGTTCCTACAAAAAGAAAAATATAATAATGAAAGTTCTTAAAAGTTATAATTCAACGAGTTAGAGACAGAAACGTAACTACATTTTTTGAATTACCTATTTTTTGTGGGTGACAATTTTTATTTTCTTACAACTGTGTTGTGGTCGATTAAAATTGAAACATTTTTGATAAATACAAACAGAAAACTAGTAAGTAAATAGCCAAAAATTCCTATTTTCGTTGTTTTAGATGTTTTTTAAAATCTTTTTGTTTCTCTAACACCTTGAATTAATTCAACTAGAGTGTGTTGTTATTAGAGAAAGAAAAAGTTTATTAATAAAATATTTTGGCCAAAACAGGCAACCTCTCATACTGGAAGTGTAGTCACTGGTTAACAGTTAGTTTAACTTAATACGGATTATTAGTTAACACACCCATATCGTTAATAAATAGTTTATTACCAAAATCCAATTTTTATTGTACAGTTGATTATGATTACAAATTAATTTTTGAACAGTATTTCTTCAGGTACTGACAAAAACTTCACTTACGTATTCTTGTACAACTTAATAATAATTCTTCAGTTTTACTGGTATTATGAATTGAGTAAGTAGATCCTAAAAAAATAAAGATATTTATTTAAGCAAATAGAAAAATAATAAATTTATTTCTAAGTTAAAAGCATTTTGTTGTCGAGGTGCAAACGACAAAAAATTCTATGTAATAATATTAAAAAGACAAGTGTTTAATTTGTTGATTGATTCCCTTATTTTCATATTAAATATAAAACAAAGTTCACCTAATTAACATATAGAAGGCCCTATTGAAATACGAACAAATATTAAAACTGTCTAATCTTGAAGTTTTAAAAAGCTTATAAAAATTATTGTTTTTTAATTCGCCTCTCTGATAGCACCAAATATTTTCGTTATATAAAAAAGAAATATTATTAAATATTTGTTATTTAAAATTAAATATTCGCTTTACAAAATTTACATATATCCAATATTTAATGAATGTTCTTTATACCTTTGAAAAGTTTTATTTGCTAAATAATATACAGTAAATATTCGTTTCTTTTCATATACAAAATATTCAAGAGTTTAAATCATATTCTGACAATGTATAAAACGAAAATTGTAATTGTATCAAAATAAAAAAATGTCTCTGAATTTTTTTTTGATGTTTTTTTGACCTCATCTATAAGATTTTTGTTTAAAATCGAGGTTTATTAAATTTTGGCTCTGTAAAGTCGAAATTAATTAAACTATCGATATTAAGGAGTTTTCTGTTTTTAAAATCGATATTCATAATTTTTTGTTTTAAAGAGGAGATTCGTTGAAATGTAATAAAATAACTCGAAAGTCGAGATTTAAACTAAAATTTGGATTTTTAACTAATGATTTTAATAAATAACTGTATCTTTATAAAAATAAATAAAGAACGTAATGTTTGAAAAAATGATGATTTTTTTATTAGATTGTTTATGTTTTTAATAAGAAAAAACTGGGATTTTTACGAAAGCAGCTATTTTTTTAATGATTCTAATAAAGAACTGTATTTTTATGTTTTGCAAAAAAAAATGGAACCGTATAAAAAAAATTGAAATTTTTATGAAAAATTGTGATCTTTTAATAACTTGTAATTTTAGTAAAAGACTAAGATTTTTTTAATAATCGGCGATTTTAATAAAAAAACTAAATTTAAAATGAAGATTTTACTAAAAATTAAAATTTTGTAATGTTATTTTAGTAAGAAAACTAGGAATTGTGACACTTTATTATTAGATTCAAGTCTGTATGAAAGTGTTGTGTTGCGAATTTCTTATACCAAAATTTATTTACAAGTTTTTACATTAAATTTTATCTTTTTGTATTTATTAACTAAACCAAATCATTACGCCTACAATTTAATAATATAGATTTCAAATACAAAAAGTATTTACCTGTGGGCACGAATACCAGCGTAGTTGCACTAAGAGGAATTATTTCATTCATAAGTTTAAATTTTCCAATTCCACGGATAACAGTAAAATACTGAAAGTAAAAATATTCATTAATATTACTTAATATAAACATAAATAAATGTTAAGAGCTTTTTATAATAGGATAAAATCTATAAAATATTAATCGCAATTTGGTAACTTACCAATGTATATTTTTTGGTTAAATGCGTGGATTTAGATGAACCAGGAGATAATCGAATGCAAAGAATACATGACCCGGGAGAGGAAATCAATGAATTTGATATTTGTAACCCGTTCTCATCCTCATGAGAAGAAAAGCATGGTGTTTCTATAAATTCTGAAAAATAAAAATTAACTAAAAACTTATCCACATGACTAGATAACTAATACTGCGCAAGGACCCATTCTACATCTTATCTCAACAAAAAGGAGACAGAAAAATCCTCCATTTTGATTCATGATATTGTCACATAGCATTAGATTTAGTTAGTTAACATGTTCAATAGTTCATGGACTTATTTAAATATAGTAATCGTTTATTGTAGTAAACATTGTTTTACTTTATTGAAAGAGCGTTATACTCTACACGTAACTACGCGAGGTTACTTTTCAAGAACATAAATATTATTTAAATAAATAGAAGACGATATCATTGGGAAAGGGGTCATTAATTGGTCAAGCGGTCCCCAACTATATCAATCTTATATATTTGTTAATGTTTGTTGAGCTTTTTTATCTTTATTAAATTGTGATTGTTGCTGAACTTAAATTTAATTAAAAAAAAAACAAATATTTATTTTTAAAAAAATAAACTTGTAAATACGTACTATTTACAGTTGGTGTTAAAATAACTATATCATCGTCAACACCTTTCTTTAGATTTTTTCTTGTTTTTCCTTTTTTGCCCCTTCTGGTAGTTTTCTTTCGAGTTTTTACAACAGCAGTGTGTTCATCCATTGATGATTTACCTGAATCTTGTTCACTTGAGGTTTTAGCTGTATCCAAAATTTGATTTCCTAGTTCTTCACCAAATTTGACAATGGTACTGATCCTAAAAAAAAATATTTTAATAGAAACTGCTTTGAATTAATAAAAGAAAAGATTAAAAATAGGTTTATTTCTAAAATTTTAAATATTCTTAAAAGAGTTGAAAAAACATGGAAATTTTAGATAAATATAATTTATCTTCTATATTTATAATGGATGGATTCCACATTGTAAGGGTAGAAACAATCCATAAGATTTATTTCTTATTTTGAATGATCTGGAATGGGATTGAAAAGTAAATTATAATGTGTGGAAATTAAAGCCCACTTAATTTTATACAACAGTTAAAAGACACCCCCATTTTAAGTTAAATAAATTATACTCGTATTTAAAAAAACTAACCCGTTGTTTGTAGTACTGAAATTCGCGGAATCAGATTCATCATTAATTTTTCCATTGGTATTTCTATTGTTCATATTTGCTTCCGAAAAATTGCAAGAATATTGTAGGTGTGTACTAGCTTTTTTAAGTCTTGAGCCAGATCTTCTTACAGTTCTCTTCTGTATAGATGAGGTTCCCTTCTTGCGACTAGATTTGCTGACAACATCGTCACTTTTCGTATTATTTACATTTCTCGGCTGTTCGGCTGAATCCTCATTAAATGTTTTATTTTTTCTTGGTCTGGTAAAATTAATAATAGGAAAATTAATATTTTTGATCCAAAATAGATTTAACAATAAATCCTCATATCTATATATTAAAAAAAATATATGCGGTCCATATAAAATGTATTGGCATTTTCCAAATTTTGTACATTTTATATGTTCTACACATTTTTTATTAATATTATATTATTAATTTACAATAATATTGACAAATAAATGGGACCCATGTTCCATAACAATTTTATGCTTTTTATACTTTACTAATTCTTTATTACATATTGTTAAAATAATATATACAGGGATTTAGTTAAATATCGTCCTGTACATACAACTCATTTTTTATTTAATATTTTCTAAAATATAACATTCACTGTTTAGTTAATATTAAGTGGGTGAAAGTTTTGGGACATGGTCGCGATCGGATAACATAAACATTTTTATTAGTGTCATCAAATTAATAAAACTTGAAGTCTTCTCGGTTGGGAAAATAAAAAGAATTTTGAAGTCAACTTTGGGTTCTCCAATGATCGAGACGTTTATAGTGTCTACCCCTGTGATTAAACGTGTTATTTGTTTAAAGATATAAGTTGCCCTAATATTTTGAAAGACTTGTTTTTATATATTAATATTGTTTCACTCAGCTTCTTTAATTTCCATTAATCAAGTTACGAAGTGGGTTAAAACCTCCTTTAGATTACATTTATATTTGTTCATATATTTATTGAAAGAAAATGAACCCAATACGTAACAATATTGTTGAAATAACTATATATATTGCATTATTATTCATCATAAATCATCTAGTTTGATTCAATTCTAATTTTTAAAATGATATTGTATAATTCTCTAATAATTACATTTATCACACGTTCAAAAGTGGTTACAAATAACTTGATAATTCCATTTAACATTTAATTAGATATTAAAAATTACTCCTATACCAAAAGTTTACATATTTTTTAAATATTTTTTTATTATTTTTAATATAATTGTAAATGTTTTTTAATTAAGAAGATTATTATTAATCCAATTCAAAGTTATACTTTTAATTTGCTTATTTTTATAGGTATAATAACCTTCATCCTAAAGGAGCATGTTTGATCTTATAACTTTTTAACATAATGAACGACTTAATACATAAATTTGTATATTATACGTTCACATAATTTGTAATTTTAAAATAGACGTTGTTATGACACACGGGTTGTAAACTGCTGAGACTTCTTTTAAGAAAAAACTTTTTGATGGCATTACGGTTTAACTCACCTGCCACGTTTGCCTTTGCTTATTACTTCCACATTTGTTTGAGATTGGCTGAAAACAATATCACTTTTTATATTTTTATCAATGAAGTATTTGCGAAAAATAAAACGACAATATCGATCAATGTTTTAAGAATACTGTAACAGCTAAATTGTCTCTTTTATTTCTATGTAATAAATTAATCAATTTTTTACATTAACTGTCCAAACAAGTAAGAAAAGAAAAAAGTTCGAAAAATAGTTTTACACAGAGATTAACAGCTGATCGATTCAAAATACCGAATTAATTATTTAAAAAAATTAATAAAAATTATACAATTATAAGAAAACATACTTGTCTCCTTTTTGAAGGGGTTCCGAAACTTCCAAATCTTTAACATTACCCTTCGATTTAGTATTCCTTCGTTTTGTAGACTTATTCCGATTGCTTAGCGGATCTTCTTCCTCTTGAATGGTTGTAAATTTGTCAAATTCTAAAAAAAATATAATATATATTATATAATTATATATATATTATATAATTCCTTCCAAACATCCATAATTTTGCAACGTAAACGTCTATTGTATGTAAAACTAAATAAAGATTATTATCATTTTTACTATTATTATTATTATTATTATTATTACTTTTATTATTATTTATAAATGTTCATATGTATAAAAATTCTGGCCTGAACCACTTAAGACTAATTATTAAGAAGTGAAAAAAAATTCAAATTTAAAGGAACACTCACTTCAAATATTTCTAAAGTATGTAGTTTACTATATTATCGAAATAAGCCCCCAAACTATTAAAAAATAATAAAGTTTATCTATTAATAAATCTACAAAACAAATGAATGGGACGACATTCTACCAAAAGAAATGTACATAAACGTCCAATCAAGAACTAAAACAGATTTATGGGAAATAAAACATTTAAAATCTAGAAGGTAGTACAGGAATTTATTTATGTTGTCAATATTAATGGATTTTTTATAAAATCGTATTATTTTACTAGTTTTTAGAACAAGATAAATAATAAAAAGATGCTTATTTAAATGTGTATACTCACTCTGTTTATGGAAAGACTTTGTAGCCAGAACTGGAACAAACATTCCCAGCCGAGTTGCTCTTCTTTCTCTCTGTGGCCTTCTGACTTCTACTGTAAATGTAAATATTAGTATTAAGAAAATACTTTCAAAAATAACACTAGAATCAATAGAGTCAATACTCCCATATGCAAAATATTTCCACTTAAAAAAAATTTAGGTTGTCACCTAATAATAATCTCCTGATGCAAAAGTACAAATTATTACAAAGAAAATTATGGACGTTAAAAAAGAATATTGCAATTTTTACAGACTGAATCATTATAGGCAGTTACATCTGATACAATAAGACACAATAAGACTCTTATTGAAATTTTAGTAATAATTTATCAAAAACAAATCTCTTTATATTTACCAATGGATGTCTGTCCCAGTTTTTCTTTTCTGGACTTTCTCTTCTTTATTTGATTACTTTCATGAATTTCTTCCAGTTTATCTTTGTCGGCATTAGCTTGCAATAGAGAAATTTCTTTATCTGGGCATAATGTTCTGTTTGAATCAAATTTCTCATTTTCTAATGGAGCATTTTGTTGAACTATGTTATTGTTTATCTTCGGTGAATTTTGTGTTTTATTAATTTTAAATCTATTTTGCTCCTTTTCACGATGATTTTTACCTTCACGTATAAGTATATTTGATACTACTATTGGTTTACTTGTCTTATTAAGTTTTTCACATGTAGGTTCTTCATTTAAT